>CAWUFW010000068.1:5300000-6794797 GCA_963921515.1 Calotriton arnoldi
GCACGACCCCCTACACTGCCCGAACACCACTGCACTGCCCTAAACCCTGAAACACCACCCCCAGCACGACCCCCTACACTGCCAGAAAACCACTGCTCTGCCCAAAACCCTGAAACACCAGCCCCAGCACGACCCCCTACACTGCCCAAACACCACTGCACTGCCCTAAACCCTGAAACACCAGCCCCAGCATGACCCCCTACACTGCCCGAACACCACTGCACTACCCTAAACCCTGAAACACCACCCCCAGCACGACCCCCTACACTGCCCTAGCACCACTGCACAGTCCTAAACCCTGAAACACCAGCCCCAGCACGACCCCCTACACTGCCCGAACACCACTGCACTGCCCTAAACCCTGAAACACCAGCCCCAGCACGACCGCCTACACTGACCGAACAACACTGCACTGCCCTAAACCCTGAAACACCAGCCCCAGCATGACCCCCTACACTGCCCGAACACCACTGCATTGCCCTAAACCGTGAAACACCAGCCCCAGCACGACCCCCTACACTGCCCGAACACCACTGCACTGCCCTAAACCATGAAACACCAGCCCCAGCACGACCCCCTACACTGCCCGAACACCACTGCACTGCCCTAAACCCTGAAACACCACCCCGTGCACGACCCCCTACACTGCCCGAACACCACTGCACTGCCCTAAACCCTGAAACACCACCCCCAGCACCACCCCCTACACTGCCCGAACACCACTGCACTGCCCTAAACCCTGAAACACCACCCCCTGCACGACCTCCTACACTGCCCGAACACTACTCCACTGCCCTAAACCCTGAAACACCATCCCCAGCACGACCCCCTACACTGCACGAACACCACTGCACTGCCCTAAACCCTGAAACACTACCCCCAGCAAGACCCCCTACACTGCCCGAACACCACTGCACTAAACCCTGAAACATCACCCCCAGCAAGACCCCCTACACTGCCCGAACACCACTGCCCTAAACCCTGAAACACCACCCCCAGCAAGACCCCCTACACTGCCCGAACACCACTGCACTGCCCTAAACCCTGAAACACCACCCCCTGCACGACCCCCTACACTGCCCGAACACCACTGCACTGCCCTAAACCCTGAAACAGCACCCCCCAGCACGACACCCTACACTGCCCGAACAGCACTGCACTGCCCTAAACCCTGAAACACCAGCCCCAGCACGACCCCCTACACTGCCCGAACACCACTGCACTGCCCTAAACCTTGAAACACCACCCCCAGCACGACCCTCTACACTGCCCGAACACCACTGCCCTGCCGTAAACCCTGAAAAACCAGCCCCAGCACAACCCCGTACACTGCCCGAACACCACTGCACTGCCCTAAACCCTGAAACACCAGCCCCAGCACGACCGCCTACACTGCCCGAAAAACACTGCACTGCCCTAAACCCTGAAACACCAGCCCCAGCACGACCCCCTACACTGCCCGAACACCACTGCACTGCCCTAAACCCTGAAACACCAGCCCCAGCACGACCCCTACACTGCCCAAACACCACTGCACTACCCTAAACCCTGAAACACCAGCCCCAGCAAGACCCCCTACACTGCCCGAACACCACTGCACTGCCCTAAACCCTGAAACACCAGCCCCAGCAAGACCCCCTACACTGCCCGAACACCACTGCACTGCCCTAAACCCTGAAACACCACCCCCTGCACGACCCCCTACACTGCCCAAACACCACTGCACTGCCCTAAACCCTGAAACACCACCCCCAGCACGACACCCTACACTGCCCGAACACCACTGCACTGCCCTAAACCCTGAAACACCACCCCCAGCACGACCCCCTACACTGCCCGAACACCACTGCACTGCCCTAAACCCTGAAACAACACCCCCAGCACGACCCCTACACTGCCGGAACACCACTGCACTACCCTAAACCCTGAAATACCACCCCCAGCACCACCCCCTACACTGCCCGAACACCACTGCACTGCCCTAAACCCTGAAACACCACCCCCAGCATGACCCCCTACACTGCTCGAACACCACTGCACTGCCCTAAACCCTGAAACATCACCCCAGCAAGACCCCCTACACTGCATGAACAACTCACTGCCCTAAACCCTGAAACACCACCCCCAGCAAGACCCCCTACACTGCCCGAACACCACTGCACTGCCCTAAACCCTGAAACACCACCTCCAGCACAACTCCCTACACTGCCTGAACACCATTGCTCTGCCCTAAACCCTGAAACACCACCCCCAGCACGACCCCCTACACTGCCCGAACACCACTGCACTGCCCTAAACCCTGAAACACCACCCCAGCACGACCCCCTACACTGCCCGAACACCACTGCACTGCCCTAAACCCTGAAACACCACCTCCAGCACAACCCCCTACACTGCCTGAACACCATTGCTCTGCCCTAAACCCTTAAAAACTAGCCCCAGTATGACCCCCTACACTGCCCGAACACCACTGCACTGCCCTAAACCCTGAAACATCACCCCCAGCAAGACCCCCTACACTGCCCGAACACCACTGCCCTAAACCCTGAAACACCACCCCCAGCACGACCCCCTACACTGCCCGAACACCACTGCACTGCCCAAAACCCTGAAACACCAGCCCCAGCACAACCACCTACACTGCCCGAACACCACTGCAATGCCCTAAACCCTGAAACACCAGCCCCAGCAAGACCCTCTACACTGCCCGAACACCACTGCACTACCCTAAACCCTGAAACACCACCCCCAGCATGACCCCCTACACTGCCCGAGCACGCCTGCACTGCCCTAAACCCTGAAACACCAGCCCCAGCACGACCCCCTACACTGCCCGAACACCACTGCACTGCCCTAAACCCTGAAACACCAGCCCCAGCACGACCGCCTACACTGCCCGAACACCACTGCACTGCCCTAAACCCTGAAACACCAGCCCCAGCACGACCCCCTACACTGCCCGAACACCACTGCACTGCTCTAAACCCTGAAACACCACCCCCAGCAAGACCCCCTACACTGCCCGAACACCACTGCACTGCCCTAAACCCTGAAACACCAGCCCCAGCATGACCCCCTACACTGCCCAAACACCACTGCACTGCCCTAAACCCTGAAACACCACCCCTGCATGACCCCCTACACTGCCCGAACACCACTGCCCTGCCCTAAATCCTCAAACACCACCCCCTGCACGTCCCCCTACACTGCCCAAACACCACTGCACTGCCCTAAACCCCGAAACACCACCCACTGCACGACCCCCTACACTGCCCGAACACCACTGCACTGCCCTAAACCCTGAAACACCACCCCAGCACAACCCCCTACACTGCCCGAACACCACTGCACTGCCCTAAACCCTGAAATACCACCCCCTGCACGACCCCCTACACTGCCCGAACACTACTGCACTGCCCTAAACCCTGAAACACCACCCCCAGCATGACCCCCTACCCTGCATGAACACCACTGCACTGCCCTAAACCCTGAAACACTACCCCAGCAAGACCCCCTACACTGCCCGAACACCACTGCACTGCCCTAAACCCTGAAACATCACCCCCAGCAAGACCCCCTACACTGCCCGAACACCATGCTGCCCTAATCACTGAAACACCACCCCCAGCAAGACCCCCTACACTGCCCGAACACCACTGCACTGCCCTAAACCCTGAAACACCAGCCCCAGCACGACCCCCTACACTGCCCGAACACCACTGCACTGCCCTAAACCCTGAAACACCAGCCCCAGCACGACCCCCTACACTGCCCGAACACCACTGCATTGCCCTAAACCCTGAAACACCACCCCCAGCACGACGCCCTACACTGCCCGAACACCACTGCACTGCCCTAAACCCTGAAACATCACCCCCAGCAAGACCCCCTACACTGCATGAACACCACTGCCCTAAACCCTGAAACACCACCCCCAGCAAGACCCCCTACACTGCCCGAACACCACTGCACTGCCCTAAACCCTGAAACACCACCTCCAGCACAACTCCCTACACTGCCTGAACACCATTGCTCTGCCCTAAACCCTGAAACACCACCCCCAGCACGACCCCCTACACTGCCCGAACACCACTGCACTGCCCTAAACCCTGAAACACCACCCCAGCACGACCCCCTACACTGCCCGAACACCACTGCACTGCCCTAAACCCTGAAACACCACCTCCAGCACAACCCCCTACACTGCCTGAACACCACTGCTCTGCCCTAAACCCTGAAACACCAGCCCCAGCACGACCCCCTACACTGCCCGAACACCACTGCACTGCCCTAAACCCTGAAACATCACCCCCAGCAAGACCCCCTACACTGCCCGAACACCGACTGCCCTAAACCCTGAAACACCACCCCCAGCACGACCCCCTACACTGCCCGAACACCACTGCACTGCCCTAAACCCTGAAACACCAGCCCCAGCACAACCACCTACACTGCCCGAACACCACTGCACTGCCCCAAACCCTGAAACACCAGCCCCAGCAAGACCCTCTACACTGCCCGAACACCACTGCACTGCCCTAAACCCTGAAACACCACCCCCAGCATGACCCCCTACACTGCCCGAGCACGCACTGCACTGCCCTAAACCCTGAAACACCAGCCCCAGCACGACCCCCTACACTGCCCGAACACCACTGCACTGCCCTAAACCCTGAAACACCAGCCCCAGCACGACCGCCTACACTGCCCGAACACCACTGCACTGCCCTAAACCCTGAAACACCAGCCCCAGCACAACCCCCTACACTGCCCGAACACCACTGCACTGCCCTAAACCCTGAAACACCAGCCCCAGCACGACCCCCTACACTGCCCGAACACCACTGCACTGCTCTAAACCCTGAAACACCACCCCCAGCAAGACCCCTACACTGCCCGAACACCACTGCACTGCCCTAAACCCTGAAACACCAGCCCCAGCATGACCCCCTACACTGCCCAAACACCACTGCACTGCCCTAAACCCTGAAACACCACCCTCAGCAGAACCCCTACACTGCCTGATCACCACTGCCCTAAACCCTGAAACACCACCCCCAGCAAGACCCCTACACTGCCCGAACACCACTGCACTGCCCTAAACCCTGAAACACCACCCCCTGCACGACCCCCTACACTGCCCGAACACCACTGCACTGCCCTAAACCCTGAAACAGCACCCCCAGCACGACACCCTACACTGCCCGAACAGCACTGCACTGCCCTAAACCCTGAAACACCAGCCCCAGCACGACCCCCTACACTGCCCGAACACCACTGCACTGCCCTAAACCTTGAAACCCCACCCCCAGCACGACCCTCTACACTGCCCGAACACCACTGCCCTGCCGTAAACCCTGAAACACCAGCCCCAGCACAACCCCGTACACTGCCCGAACACCACTGCACTGCCCTAAACCCTGAAACACCAGCCCCAGCACGACCGCCTACACTGCCCGAAAAACACTGCACTGCCCTAAACCCTGAAACACCAGCCCCAGCACGACCCCCTACACTGCCCGAACACCACTGCACTGCCCTAAACCCTGAAACACCAGCCCCAGCACGACCCCTACACTGCCCGAACACCACTGCACTACCCTAAACCCTGAAACATCAGCCCCAGCAAGACCCCCTACACTGCCCGAACACCACTGCACTGCCCTAAACCCTGAAACACCAGCCCCAGCAAGACCCCTACACTGCCCGAACACCACTGCACTGCCCTAAACCCTGAAACACCACCCCTGCACGACCCCCTACACTGCCCAAACACCACTGCACTGCCCTAAACCCTGAAACACCACCCCCAGCACGACACCCTACACTGCCCGAACACCACTGCACTGCCCTAAACCCTGAAACACCACCCCCAGCACGACCCCCTACACTGCCCGAACACCACTGCACTGCCCTAAACCCTGAAACAACACCCCCAGCACGACCCCCTACACTGCCCGAACACCACTGCACTACCCTAAACCCTGAAATACCACCCCCAGCACCACCCCCTACACTGCCCGAACACCACTGCACTGCCCTAAACCCTGAAACACCACCCCCAGCATGACCCCCTACACTGCCCGAACACCACTGCACTGCCCTAAACCCTGAAACATCACCCCCAGCAAGACCCCCTACACTGCATGAACACCACTGCCTCCTAAACCCTGAAACACCACCCCCAGCAAGACCCCCTACACTGCCCGAACACCACTGCACTGCCCTAAACCCTGAAACACCACCTCCAGCACAACTCCCTACACTGCCTGAACACCATTGCTCTGCCCTAAACCCTGAAACACCACCCCCAGCACGACCCCCTACACTGCCCGAACACCACTGCACTGCCCTAAACCCTGAAACACCACCCCAGCACGACCCCCTACACTGCCCGAACACCACTGCACTGCCCTAAACCCTGAAACACCACCTCCAGCACAACCCCCTACACTGCCTGAACACCATTGCTCTGCCCTAAACCCTTAAAAACTAGCCCCAGTATGACCCCCTACACTGCCCGAACACCACTGCACTGCCCTAAACCCTGAAACATCAGCCCCAGCAAGACCCCCTACACTGCCCGAACACCACTGCACTGCCCTAAACCCTGAAACACCACCCCCAGCACGACCCCCTACACTGCCCGAACACCACTGCACTGCCCAAAACCCTGAAACACCAGCCCCAGCACAACCACCTACACTGCCCGAACACCACTGCAATGCCCTAAACCCTGAAACACCAGCCCCAGCACAGACCCTCTACACTGCCCGAACACCACTGCACTACCCTAAACCCTGAAACACCACCCCCAGCATGACCCCCTACACTGCCCGAGCACGCACTGCACTGCCCTAAACCCTGAAACACCAGCCCCAGCACGACCCCCTACACTGCCCGAACACCACTGCACTGCCCTAAACCCTGAAACACCAGCCCCAGCACGACCGCCTACACTGCCCGAACACCACTGCACTGCCCTAAACCCTGAAACACCAGCCCCAGCACAACCCCCTACACTGCCCGAACACCACTGCACTGCCCTAAACCCTGAAACACCAGCCCCAGCACGACCCCCTACACTGCCCGAACACCACTGCACTGCTCTAAACCCTGAAACACCACCCCCAGCAAGACCCCCTACACTGCCCGAACACCACTGCACTGCCCTAAACCCTGAAACACCAGCCCCAGCATGACCCCCTACACTGCCCAAACACCACTGCACTGCCCTAAACCCTGAAACACCACCCCCTGCATGACCCCCTACACTGCCCGAACACCACTGCCCTGCCCTAAATCCTCAAACACCACCCCCTGCACGTCCCCCTACACTGCCCAAACACCACTGCACTGCCCTAAACCCCGAAACACCACCCACTGCACGACCCCCTACACTGCCCGAACACCACTGCACTGCCCTAAACCCTGAAACACCACCCCAGCACAACCCCCTACACTGCCCGAACACCACTGCACTGCCCTAAACCCTGAAATACCACCCCCTGCACGACCCCCTACACTGCCCGAACACTACTGCACTGCCCTAAACCCTGAAACACCACCCCCAGCATGACCCCCTACCCTGCATGAACACCACTGCACTGCCCTAAACCCTGAAACACTACCCCAGCAAGACCCCCTACACTGCCCGAACACCACTGCACTGCCCTAAACCCTGAAACATCACCCCCAGCAAGACCCCCTACACTGCCCGAACACCACTGCCCTAATCCCTGAAACACCACCCCCAGCAAGACCCCCTACACTGCCCGAACACCACTGCACTGCCCTAAACCCTGAAACACCAGCCCCAGCACGACCCCCTACACTGCCCGAACACCACTGCACTAAACCCTGAAACACCAGCCCAAAGCACGACCCCCTACACTGCCCGAACACCACTGCATTGCCCTAAACCCTGAAACACCACCCCCAGCACGACGCCCTACACTGCCCGAACACCACTGCACTGCCCTAAACCCTGAAACATCACCCCCAGCAAGACCCCCTACACTGCATGAACACCACTGCCCTAAACCCTGAAACACCACCCCCAGCAAGACCCCCTACACTGCCCGAACACCACTGCACTGCCCTAAACCCTGAAACACCACCTCCAGCACAACTCCCTACACTGCCTGAACACCATTGCTCTGCCCTAAACCCTGAAACACCACCCCCAGCACGACCCCCTACACTGCCCGAACACCACTGCACTGCCCTAAACCCTGAAACACCACCCCAGCACGACCCCCTACACTGCCCGAACACCACTGCACTGCCCTAAACCCTGAAACACCACCTCCAGCACAACCCCCTACACTGCCTGAACACCATTGCTCTGCCCTAAACCCTGAAACACTAGCCCCAGTACGACCCCCTACACTGCCCGAACACAACTGCACTGCCCTAAACCCTGAAACATCACCCCCAGCAAGACCCCTACACTGCCCGAACACCACTGCCCTAAACCCTGAAACACCACCCCCAGCACGACCCCCTACACTGCCCGAACACCACTGCACTGCCCTAAACCCTGAAACACCAGCCCCAGCACAACCACCTACACTGCCCGAACACCACTGCACTGCCCCAAACCCTGAAACACCAGCCCCAGCAAGACCCTCTACACTGCCCGAACACCACTGCACTACCCTAAACCCTGAAACACCACCCCCAGCATGACCCCCTACACTGCCCGAGCACGCACTGCACTGCCCTAAACCCTGAAACACCAGCCCCAGCACGACCCCCTACACTGCCCGAACACCACTGCACTGCCCTAAACCCTGAAACACCAGCCCCAGCACGACCGCCTACACTGCCCGAACACCACTGCACTGCCCTAAACCCTGAAACACCAGCCCCAGCACAACCCCCTACACTGCCCGAACACCACTGCACTGCCCTAAACCCTGAAACACCAGCCCCAGCACGACCCCCTACACTGCCCGAACACCACTGCACTGCTCTAAACCCTGAAACACCACCCCCAGCAAGACCCCCTACACTGCCCGAACACCACTGCACTGCCCTAAACCCTGAAACACCAGCCCCAGCATGACCCCCTACACTGCCCAAACACCACTGCACTGCCCTAAACCCTGAAACACCACCCCCTGCATGACCCCCTACACTGCCCGAACACCACTGCCCTGCCCTAAATCCTCAAACACCACCCCCTGCACGTCCCCCTACACTGCCCAAACACCACTGCACTGCCCTAAACCCTGAAACACCACCCCCTGCACGACCCCCTACACTGCCCGAACACCACTGCACTGCCCTAAACCCTGAAACACCACCCCAGCACAACCCCCTACACTGCCCGAACACCACTGCACTGCCCTAAACCCTGAAACACCACCCCTGCACGACCCCCTACACTGCCCAAACACTACTGCACTGCCCTAAACCCTGAAACACCACCCCCAGCATGACCCCCTACCCTGCATGAACACCACTGCACTGCCCTAAACCCTGAAACACTACCCCAGCAAGACCCCCTACACTGCCCGAACACCACTGCACTGCCCTAAACCCTGAAACATCACCCCCAGCAAGACCCCCTACACTGCCCGAACACCACTGCCCTAATCCCTGAAACACCACCCCCAGCAAGACCCCCTACACTGCCCGAACACCACTGCACTGCCCTAAACCCTGAAACACCAGCCCCAGCACGACCCCCTACACTGCCCGAACACCACTGCACTGCCCTAAACCCTGAAACACCAGCCCCAGCACGACCCCCTACACTGCCCGAACACCACTGCATTGCCCTAAACCCTGAAACACCACCCCCAGCACGACGCCCTACACTGCCCGAACACCACTGCACTGCCCTAAACCCTGAAACACCAGCCCCAGCACAACCCCGTACACTGCCCGAACACCACTGCACTGCCCTAAACCCTCAAACACCAGCCCCAGCACGACCGCCTACACTGCCCGAAAACCACTGCACTGCCCTAAACCCTGAAACACCAGCCTCAGCACGACCCCCTACATTGCCTGAACACCACTGCACTGCCCTAAACCCTGAAACACCAGCCCCAGCACGACCCCCTACACTGCCCGAACACCACTGCACTACCCTAAACCCTGAAACACCAGCCCCAGCAAGACCCCCTACACTGCCCGAACACCACTGCACTGCCCTAAACCCTGAAACACCAGCCCCAGCAAGACCCCCTACACTGCCCGAACACCACTGCACTGCCCTAAACCCTGAAACACCACCCCCAGCAAGACCCCATACACTGCCCGAACACCACTGCACTAAACCCTGAAACACCACCCCCAGCAAGACCACCTACACTGGCCGAACACCACTGCACTGCCCTAAACCCTGAAACACCACCCCCTGCATGACCCCCTACACTGCCCAAACACCACTGCCTGCCCTAAACCCTGAAACACCACCCCCAGCACGACACCCTACACTGCCCAAACACCACTGCACTGCCCTAAACCCTGAAACACCACCCCCAGCACGACCCCCTACACTGCCCGAACACCACTGCACTGCCCTAAACCCTGAAACACCACCCCCTGCATGACCCCCTACACTGCCGGAACACTGCACTGCCCTAAACCCTAACACACCACCCCCAGCACGACCCCCTACACTGCCTGAACACCACTGCACTGCCCTAAACCCTGAAACACCACCCCCAGCAAGACCCCTACACTGCCCGAACACCACTGCACTGCCCTAAACCCTGAAACACCACCTCCAGCACAACCCCCTACACTGCCTGAACACCATTGTTCTGCCCTAAACCCTGAAACACTAGCCCTAGCACGACCCCCTACACTGCCCGAACACCACTGCACTGCCCTAAACCCTGAAACACCACCCCCAGCACGACCCCCTACACTGCCTGAACACCACTGCACTGCCCTAAACCCTGAAACACCAGCCCCAGCAAGACCACCTACACTGCCTGAACACCACTGCACTGCCCTAGACTCTGAAACACCAGCCCCAGCAAGACCCCCTACACTGCCCGAACACCACTGAACTGCCCTAAACCCTGAAACACCAGCCCCAGCACGACCCCCTACACTGCCCGAACACCACTGCACTGCCCTAAACCCTGAAACACCACCCCCTGCACAACCCCCTACACTGCCCAAACACCACTGCCTGCCCTAAACCCTGAAACACCACCCCCCAGCACGACACCCTACACTGCTCGAACACCACTGCCCTGCCCTAAACCCTGAAACACTACCCCCAGCAAGACCCCCTACACTGCCCGAACACCACTGCACTGCCCTAAACCCTGAAACATCACCCCCAGCAAGACCCCCTACACTGCATGAACACCACTGCACTGCCCTAAACCCTGAAACACCAGCCCCAGCAAGACCCCCTACACTGCCCGAACCCACTGCACTGCCCTAAACCCTGAAACATCACCCACAGCAAGACCCCCTATACTGCCTGAACACCACTGCACTGCCCTAAACCTTGAAACACCACCTCCAGCACAACCCCCTACATTGCCTGAACACCATTGCTCTGCCCTAAACCCTGAAACACCATCCCCAGCACGACCCCCTACACTGCCCGAACACCACTGCACTGCCCTAAACCCTGAAACACAACCACCATCACAACCCCCTACACTGCCTGAACACCATTGCTCTGCCCTAAACCCTGAAAAACTAGCCCCAGTACGACCCCCTACACTGCCCGAACACCACTGCACTGCCCTAAACCCTGAAACATCACCCCCAGCAAGACCCCCTACACTGCCCGAACACCACTGCCCTAAACCCTGAAACACCACCCCCAGCACGACCCCCTACACTGCCCGAACACCACTGCACTGCCCAAAACCCTGAAACACCAGCCCCAGCACAACAACCTACACTGCCCGAACTCCACTGCACTGCCCTAAACCCTGAAACACCAGCCCCAGCAAGACCCTCTACACTGCCCGAACACCACTGCACTACCCTAAACCCTGAAACACCACCCCCAGCATGACCCCCTACACTGCCCGAGCACGCCTGCACTGCCCTAAACCCTGAAACACCAGCCCCACCACGACCCCCTACACTGCCCGAACACCACTGCACTGCCCTAAACCCTGAAACACCACCCCCAGCATGACCCCCTACCCTGCATGAACACCACTGCACTGCCCTAAACCCTGAAACACTACCCCCAGCAAGACCCCCTACACTGCCCGAACACCACTGCCCTAATCCCTGAAACACCACCCCCAGCAAGACCCCCTACACTGCCCGAACACCACTGCACTGCCCTAAACCCTGAAACACCACCCCCAGCATGACCCCCTACACTGCCCGAACACCACTGCTCTGCCCAAAACCCTCAAACACCAGCCCCAGCACGACCCCCTACACTGCCCGAACACCACTGCACTGCCCTAAACCCTGAAACACCAGCCCCAGCACGACCCCCTACACTGCCCAAACACCACTGCATTGCCCTAAACCCTGAAACACCACCCCCAGCACGACGCCCTACACTGCCCGAACACCACTGCACTGCCCTAAACCCTGAAACACCAGCCCCAGCACAACCCCGTACACTGCCCTAACACCACTGCACTGCCCTAAACCCTCAAACACCAGCCCCAGCACGACCGCCTACACTGCCCAAAAACCACTGCACTGCCCTAAACCCTGAAACACCAGCCCCAGCACTACCCCCTACATTGCCTGAACACCACTGCACTGCCCTAAACCCTGAAACACCAGCCCCAGCACGACCCCCTACACTGCCCGAACACCACTGCACTACCCTAAACCCTGAAACACCAGCCCCAGCAAGACCCCCTACACTGCCCGAACACCACTGCACTGCCCTAAACCCTGAAACACCAGCCCCAGCAAGACCCCCTACACTTCCCAAACACAACTGCACTGCCCTAAACCCTGAAACACCACCCCCAGCAAGACCCCCTACACTGCCCGAACACCACTGCACTAAACCCTGAAACACCACCCCCAGCAAGACCACCTACACTGGCCGAACACCACTGCACTGCCCTAAACCCTGAAACACCACCCCCTGCCCGACCCCCTACCCTGCCCAAACACCACTGCCTGCCCTAAACCCTGAAACACCACCCCCCAGCACGACACCCTACACTGCCCAAACACCACTGCACTGCCCTAAACCCTGAAACACCACCCCCAGCACGACCCCCTACACTGCCCGAACACCACTGCACTGCCCTAAACCCTGAAACACCACCCCCTGCATGACCCCCTACACTGCCGGAACACTGCACTGCCCTAAACCCTAACACACCACCCCCAGCACGACCCCCTACACTGCCCGAACACCACTGCACTGCCCTAAACCCTGAAACACCACCCCCAGCAAGACCCCCTACACTGCCCGAACACCACTGCACTGCCCTAAACCCTGAAACACCACCTCCAGCACAACCCCCTACACTGCCTGAACACCATTGTTCTGCCCTAAACCCTGAAACACTAGCCCTAGCACGACCCCCTACACTGCCCGAACACCACTGCACTGCCCTAAACCCTGAAACACCAGCCCCAGCACGACCCCCTACACTGCCCGAACACCACTGCACTGCCCTAAACCCTGAAACACCAGCCCCAGCACGACCGCCTACACTGCCCGAACACCACTGCACTGCCCTAAACCCTGAAACACCAGCCCCAGCACAACCCCCTACACTGCCCGAACACCACTGCACTGCCCTAAACCGTGAAACACCAGCCCCAGCACGACCCCCTACACTACCCGAACACCACTGCACTGCCCTAAACCCTGAAACACCAGCCCCAGCACGACCCCCTACACTGCCCAAACTCCACTGCACTGCCCTAAACCCTGAAACACCACCCCCTGCATGACCCCCTACACTGCCCGAACACCACTGCCCTGCCCTAAATCCTCAAACACCACCCCCTGCACGTCCCCCTACACTGCCCGAACACCACTGCACTGCCCTAAACCCCGAAACACCACCCACTGCACGACCCCCTACACTGCCCGAACACCACTGCACTGCCCTAAACCCTGAAACACCACCCCAGCACAACCCCCTACACTGCCCGAACACCACTGCACTGCCCTAAACCCTGAAACACCACCCCCTGCATGACCCCCTACACTGCCCGAACACTACTGCACTGCCCTAAACCCTGAAACACCACCCCCAGCATGACCCGCTACCCTGCATGAACACCACTGCACTGCCCTAAACCCTGAAACACTACCCCCAGCAAGACCCCCTACACTGCCCGAACACCACTGCAGTGCCCTAAACCCTGAAACACCACCCCCAGCAAGACCCCCTACACTGCCCGAACACCACTGCCCTAATCCTTGAAACACCACCCCCAGCAAGACCCCCTACACTGCCCGAACACCACTGCACTGCCCTAAACCCTGAAACACCACCCCCAGCATGACCCCCTACACTGCCCGAACGCCACGGCTCTGCCCAAAACCCTCAAACACCAGCCCCAGCACGACCCCCTACACTGCCCGAACACCACTGCACTGCCCTAAACCCTGAAACACCAGCCCCAGCACGACCCCCTACACTGCCCGAACACCACTGCATTGCCCTAAACCCTGAAACACCACCCCCAGCACGACGCCCTACACTGCCCGAACACCACTGCACTGCCCTAAACCCTGAAACACCAGCCCCAGCACAACCCCGTACACTGCCCGAACACCACTGCACTGCCCTAAACCCTCAAACACCAGCCCCAGCACGACCCCCTACATTGCCTGAACACCACTGCACTGCCCTAAACCCTGAAACACCAGCCCCGCACGACCCCCTACACTGCCCGAACACCACTGCACTACCCTAAACCCTGAAACACCAGCCCCAGCAAGACCCCTACACTGCCCGAACACCACTGCACTGCCCTAAACCCTGAAACACCAGCCCCAACAAGACCCCCTACACTTCCCAAACACCACTGCACTGCCCTAAACCCTGAAACACCACCCCCAGCAAGACCCCCTACACTGCCCGAACACCACTGCACTAAACCCTGAAACACCACCCCCAGCAAGACCACCTACACTGGCCGAACACCACTGCACTGCCTTAACCCTGAAACACCACCCCCTGCACGACCCCCTACACTGCCCAAACACCACTGCCTGCCCTAAACCCTGAAACACCACCCCCCAGCACGACACCCTACACTGCCCAAACACCACTGCACTGCCCTAAACCCTGAAACACCACCCCCAGCACGACCCCCTACACTGCCCGAACACCACTGCACTGCCCTAAACACTGAAACACCACCCCCCTGCCTGACCCCCTACACTGCCGGAACACTGCACTGCCCTAAACCCTAACACACCACCCCCAGCACGACCCCCTACACTGCCCGAACACCACTGCACTGCCCTAAACCCTGAAACACCACCCCCAGCAAGACCCCCTACACTGCCCGAACACCACTGCACTGCCCTAAACCCTGAAACACCACCTCCAGCACAACCCCCTACACTGCCTGAACACCATTGTTCTGCCCTAAACCCTGAAACACTAGCCCTAGCACGACCCCCTACACTGCCCGAACACCACTGCACTGCCCTAAACCCTGAAACACCACCCCCTGCACGACCCCCTACACTGCCCAAACACCACTGCCTGCCCTAAACCCTGAAACACCACCCCCAGCACGACACCCTACACTGCCCAAACACCACTGCACTGCCCTAAACCCTGAAACACCACCCCCAGCACGACCCCCTACACTGCCCGAACACCACTGCACTGCCCTAAACACTGAAACACCACCCCCTGCCTGACCCCCTACACTGCCGGAACACTGCACTGCCCTAAACCCTAACACACCACCCCCAGCACGACCCCCTACACTGCCCGAACACCACTGCACTGCCCTAAACCCTGAAACACCACCCCCAGCAAGACCCCTACACTGCCCGAACACCACTGCACTGCCCTAAACCCTGAAACACCACCTCCAGCACAACCCCCTACACTGCCTGAACACCATTGTTCTGCCCTAAACCCTGAAACACTAGCCCTAGCACGACCCCCTACACTGCCCGAACACCACTGCACTGCCCTAAACCCTGAAACACCACCCCCAGCACGACCCCCTACACTGCCTGAACACCACTGCACTGCCCTAAACTCTGAAACACCAGCCCCAGCAAGACCCCCTACACTGCCTGAACACCACTGCACTGCCCTAGACTCTGAAACACCAGCCCCAGCAAGACCCCCGACACTGCCCGAACACCACTGAACTGCCCTAAACCCTGAAACACCAGCCCCAGCATGACCCCCTACACTGCCCGAACACCACTGCACTGCCCTAAACCCTGAAACACCACCCCCTGCACCACCCCCTACACTGCCTGAACACCACTGCACTGCCCTAAACCCTGAAACACCACCCCCTGCACCACCCCCTACACGGCCCGAACACCACTGCACTGCCCTAAACCCTGAAACACCACCACCTGCACTGCCCGAACACCACTGCACTGCCCTAAACTTTGAAACACCACCCCCAGCACGACCCCCTACACTGCCCGAACACCACTACACTGCCCTAAACCCTGAAACACCACAACCCTGCACGACCCCCTACACTGCCCGAACACCACTGCACTGCCCTAAACCCTGAAACACCACCCCCGCACGACCCCCTACACTGCCCGAACACCACTGCACTGCCCAAAACCCTGAAACACCACCCCCAGCATGACCCCCTTGACTGCCCGAACACCACTGCACTGCCCGAAACACGGAAACACCACCCCCAGCACGACCCCCTACCCTGCCCGAACACCACTGCCCTAAACCCTGAAACACCACCCCCTGCACGACCCCCTACACTGCCCGAAAACCACTGCACTGCCCTAAACCCTGAAACACCACCTGTGAGAAGTTGGCCTGGCATATGCTGTCCACTAATTATAGTGGGCACCTTGCACCAGTCCAAACAACCCCTTATTGGAGATAGGTTAAAGACAACCTTATTGAAAGCTATCCTAGTGGTAGCTATGGAGAGCAGCCTTCAGGCTAAGTCTTGAAGGAATGTAAAGCAGCTTGTTTTACCAGTCTATAATCTCTTGAGTGACCAAATGAAAGAGCACCACACCAGGTATATATTCAAAATATATGTATTTATTGCTAAACACACCCCTCTAGTCTCTTTATGTGGCTAGAGTTCGAAGTACATAAGTTATAAGTTATCAAATCACAGTAATAGCACAAATACACGTTTGGGCCCTAGGGGCGTACCAAACCATATAGCAATAAAGTGGTATGCGAACCACGACTGAACTAGACACTAGGCCTAGAGCCTCTAGAAGTGCTTGGACCACAAGGAACCACCCAAGGTAGTGACACAGGGGACCTACGGGAGACGCGTGCAGTGTAAATACACAACCGCGATACGCCGTTGACTTCTATGGAGAAAGTCGGGATCGGGAAAGTATAGAAAAGGGACACTTAAAAGAGGACTAGGACAAAACCCTTTGAGATCTAGGACTTTGAAGAGTCTCTACCCACGGGAGCACCGGAGTACTCGTGTTACCTCACCCAGGGAAGCCGGGTGCATAGGTGCCTTTCGGGGTCGGGTTTCGTCGTCGATTCGAATGGCGATCTGCTGCAAAGTGCTGCTGGCGGCCAAGAGAAAAGTGTCCGGGTGGATCCAAGAGTGGATCGGAGTTCTGAAGAACCTGAAAGCAGAGGGGACAGAGTCTGGGTCACTAGCCAGTGACCAGGAAGGCGATGGACAGATGCCCACCGATGTCGAGTGCTTCAGGTGCATTGATGGTCGTCTTGACTCTTCAGCCACGAGGTCCAGGAGGCGTTGTCGGTGACCAGGAGCAGGATTCGGGCTGGTACACGATGTTTGTCGAGTGCTGAAGTGTCGGCGACCGGATTGGACCCAACAAGCCTTGGCAACGGCAAGTCTCGAGGAAGATGTAGATCGTCGATGGTGCAGACCAGCAAGGTCTGTGGAACTCACCCAGCGAGGGTAAGTGAGGGCAGGCCTGGAGCAACCAGGATGCCAAGTAAGAAAAGGATTGGCTTTCGTTAAGGGCTACTAGCCAACGGGCTAGCGACCGCAAAGGAGCCTCGTGACGCCGCACGTGGAGCTGGCTTACAGGACACTCGTGGAGTGGGGGCCAGTGATCTTCGGTGCAGGTGGTGCTGGAGGCTAGGGCTACTCGGAGCCCAAAGCACGACTTCTTGGGAGACCCAGAAGATGGTGCACTTGCAAGTGTGCTCGGTGTCCAGGGGTCACGGTCTCAAGTCACCCACGATAGCCACGGGCCTCAGCTTTGCTGGGGACTCAGGGTAGCCTCGGGGAAGTCTGAGAATCCACCTCTGGTGATGCGATGACTTCGGCGTCCGACGGGAGCTTCAGAAATGCGAACCGGACAGATGCTTCTTTGGTGCCTGCCAAGCAGGGGAGTCACTCCTTGACCCCAAGGGAGATTCTTCAGTCCTCTAATCTTGTCGTAGAGCATCGAAGGTCCAGGATTCAGTTTCAGAGTTTCGTCCAGGTATAATCTAAAGTCCTAAGGACTGGGATCCTACCTTTATTCTAAAAATAGGGGTTGGACTACTCTGTGGCCCCACCTATGGGTGGGTCAGGGCAGAGGGGTGGCTACACCCCTTTCCCTTTGTCCAGTTTGCGCCAAAGCAGGGGCTGCAAGCCCCTGATCCGGTTTGAACTGGGGTATGCACAGGGACACCAAATGTGCCCCCAGTGCAGGACTTCAAAGCACCCGAAAGTGCTCCCGCCCAGCCCCAATACACATTATCCTGTCTGGGGAGGTAGTCACACCTCCCTGGGACAGGAAACCTATTGTCCAGGCCTCCCCTGCCGGAGTTTCGTCCAGCAGCAGGAGGCCAGACTCGTGTCTGTGGCAGCAGCATCCATTTTGTGATGCCAGGGCTCTGGAAAGAAGTTACCGGACTAGTTAGAGTTAACATGTCTTTCCCTCTAGAAGGGTGGAATGCTACCCCCGCCGCCAGGATTGGCGGGGGGGTAGTATTCCAAGATGTTTGACACCAAACACAACATGTTTAGGTGCAGCCATTCCAAAGTTAGCATTTTACCGCGAGGATATAATGCGCTTAAGAGTATATGGTCAGGCTGCACTACAAACAGCATCAGAGATGGTCTCCGAACGCTGCAGAGGGGCCCTGCTCATGCAGGGGCACCCTCTCACATAGGAACCACGCACTCTGCCTTTAGGATTGATAAGGCCTGCCTTAGGAGTGACTTATAGGTTTATATGTGTGTATGTATTTCGTGATATAGGTAACCTATATCACAGTAAGGGGTGCATGCACCACCTTACCCAGGCTGCAGTAGCAGACCTGTGGTGTCAGTTTGGATGGCCTTCCAGGGGTGGCATAATACATGCTGCAGCCCCTGGCAGGCCTCTGAGGTACCTATGCCCTTGGTACATAGTATACCATATTCTAGGGACTTATAAGGGCACTCCAGATCCCAATCAGTGATGTGCCTAAGGCACATGGAAACCATTTTAGAGAGGAAGCAGCTAGGCTGGGGTTCTGATTAGCAGGGCCCCAGCCAGACTAATGTCGAAAAACAGTGAAGCATCAGCAAAAAGTGGGGGTACCCATGTGAAGCAGATCCTACTCTCCTACACAACCCCCCCAAACGTAGGGACATTAAACTAACCTTGCCCAGTTAAGTCTTCATGTTCTAAGTGGAAATACCTAGAGAGTCCATCTGCATTCGCATGGTTACTCCCAGGCCTATGTTCCACTGTAAAGTCCATCCCCTGTAGGGAAATGGACCACCTAAGCAGTTTGGGGTTTTCACCCTTCATTTGTTTTAGCCATAAGAGGGGCTTATGGTCTGTCTGAACCAGGAAGTGGGTACCAAACAAGTATGGCCTCAACTTCTTCAGAGCCCAGACCACAGCAAAGGCCTCCGTCTCTATGGCTGACCAACGTTTCTCTCTAGGGGTCAGCCTTCTGCTAATGAAAGCTACTGGCTGATCCTGACCTTCTTCATTCAATTGTGACAGTACAGCCCCTACCCCCAATTCAGATGCATCAGTTTGAACAATGAACTTCTTGGAGTAATCAGGACTCTGCAGAATTGGAGCAGTGCACATGGCCTGCTTGAGGTCATCAAATGCCTTTTGACAGCTAGCTGTCCACTGAACCTTTTGGGCATTTTCTTAGAAGTTAAGTCATTCAGGGGTGTCACTATTGATCCATACCCCTTGACAAATCTCCTATAGTACACAGTCAGGCCTAAGAAGGCTCTCACCTGAGTCTGGGTAGTGGGAGCAGTCCAGTCCATGATGGTCTGGATCTTGCTCTGCAAAGGTTGAACCTGGCCTCCACCCACAAGGTGGCCCAGGTACACAACCTGACTCTGCCCTATCTGGCACTTAGTGGCCTTGATAGTCAGGCCTGCCTTTTGCAGGGCCTGTAAAACATTCCTGAGGTGGACCAGGTGATCCTCCCAGGTGGAGCTAAAGACAGCAATATCATCTAGATAAGCTGCACTATAGGCTTCCAGTCCTGTGAGAACTGTATTCACCAACCTCTGGAAAGTGGCAGGTGCATTCTTCAGACCAAAGGGCATTACCACAAATTGATAGTGCCCACTAGGGGTTGAGAATGCTGTTTTGGGCTTTGCAGTATCAGCTAGTCTGATCTGCCAGTAGCCAGCTGTTAGGTCAAATGTGCTGAGATATTTGGCAGAGGCCAAAGTATCTATGAGCTCATCTGCCCTGGGTATTGGATGGGCATCAGTCCTAGTGACTGCATTGAGACCCCTGTAGTCCACACAAAACCTCATCTCTCTTTTTCCACCACTGGTGTGAGGTTTTGGTACAAGGACCACTGGACTAGCCCAAGGGCTATCTGAGGGTTCAATAACTCCCAACTCCAACATTTTCTGGACTTCAGTCCTGATACAGTCCCTGACATGGTCAGGTTGCCTATAAATCTTGTTTTTAATAGGCAGACTGTCCCCAGTGTCCACTTCATGAGTGCACCAGGTGGTCTGACTGGGTGTCAGTGAAAACATATGTCTAAACTGATTGAGGACTTGCCTGCAATCAGTTTGTTGCTGGGTAGTGAGGCTGCCTGCCAAGGCTACACCATCAACTAACCCATCGTCAGGGTTCTGTGAGAGCAGGTCAGGGAGTGGGTCACTCTCTTCCTCCTGCCCTTCATCAGTAGCCATGAGCAAGCCCATGTCTGCCCTGTCCACATATGGTTTTAACCTGTTGACATGGAGAACCCTGTGGGGACTCCTGGGTGTTCCTAGGTCTACTAAATAAGTGACCTCACCCTTCTGCTCAACAATAGTGTGGGGTCCACTCCATTTGTCTTGGAGAGCTGCTGGGGCCACTGGCTCCAACACCCACACCTTCTGTCCTGGCTGGTAAACAGTCAGAACAGCCTTTGGTCATGCCAGGCCTTTTGAAGTTCCTGGCTAGCCTCAAGGTTTTTGGTTGCCTTTTTCATGTACTCAGCCATCCTGGAGCGGAGACCAAGTACATAGTCCACTATATCTTGCTTTGGGGGCTTGAGAGGTAACTCCCATCCTTCCTTCACCAAGCACAGTGGACCCCTCACAGGGTGGCCAAACAGAAGTTCAAAAGGGCTGTAACCAACCCCCTTCTGAGGCACCTCCCTATATGCGAATAAAAGGCAGGGCAAGCTTATGTCCCATCTACGCCTAAGCTTTTCTGGGAGCCCTTTAATCATGCCCTTCAAGGTTTTGTTGAATCTCTCAACTAAACCATTGCATTGTGGGTGATAGGGTGTGGTGAACTTATAAGTCACTCCACACTCCTTCCACATTGCTTTTAAGTACCCAGACATGAAGTTAGCACCCCTGTCTGAGACTACCTCCTTAGGAAAGCCCACTCTTGAGAAAATTCCCAGGAGGGCCCTTGCCACCACAGGTGCTGTAGTGGTCCTGAGGGGAATAGCTTCTGGGTACCTGGTGGCATGATCCACTACCACCAGGATAAACCTGTGCCCAGAGGCTGTTTGGGGATCCATGGGACCAACAATGTCAATCCCTACCCTTTCAAAGGGCACCCCCACCACAGGTAGTGGTATCAGGGGGCCTTTGTAGTGCCACCTGCCTTGCCACTGGCTTGGCAGGTTACACAGGAGCGACAAAACTCCTTGCTGTCTTCAGACATGTGGGGCCAGTGAAAGTGAGGGACAATTCTGTCCCAAGTCTTGTTCTGGCCCAGGTGACCTGCTAAGGGAATATCATGGGCTAGGGTCAATAGGAAGCCCCTAAACTTCAAAGGTATTACCAACCTCCTGGTAGCACCAGGCTTGGGGTCTCTACTCTCTGAGTACAGGAGTCCATCATCCCAATACACTGTATGGGGACCACTAGCTTTCCCAGCAGCCTCAGCAGCAGCTTGCTGTCTGAGGGGTTCAAGGGAGGGGCAGCTCTGCTGCTCCTGGCTCAGATCTGCCCTAGAAGGTCCCCCTGTCCCCAAGAACTCAACCTGGTCAGGTTCAAGTTCCTCTGGGACAGTTCCTTCTTCAGGGCTGAGATCATCCCCCTCAAGGGACTGATCTTCCTCCTGAGCCAAGGGGGAAGGCACTGCCTTAACCCTACTACTCCTCCTCTTGGAAGGCACTTGGTCCATTCTTCCAGAATCCAAGGCCTGTTCAGTGCTAGACATTTTGGCTTGTGACCTGGTCACAGCAAACACATCTGCAGGGATCCCCAGCATTTCTGCATGGGTCCTGAGCTCCACTTCTGCCCAAG
The DNA here is from genome assembly GCA_963921515.1 of Calotriton arnoldi. NCBI lineage: Eukaryota > Metazoa > Chordata > Amphibia > Caudata > Salamandridae > Calotriton > Calotriton arnoldi. The sequence continues at coordinate 5,322,801 of CAWUFW010000068.1, forward strand.
CAGAAGTCTATAAGTCATTGCCAAGCAAGCATTCGACTGGTATGTTTGCACTTACCACAACCTTCTTAAGGCCAGTTACCCCTCCCCAGGAGAAGTTAACAACTGCCAGAGTATGGTCTGTTCTGACATTGCTAGCATTGGTCACTTGGTACATCTCACCAAGCATAACTTGCCCAGGAAGCACAAGGTCTTGTGTCACCATTGTGACACTTGCCCCTGTGTCCCTAAATGCCAAAGCCTCACGTCCATTGATTAAAGGCTGTTGTCTGTACTTGCCCAGATTACTGGGACTCATAGAGGAGGGCACATCCATGCCTCCATCACAGACTAACACAGCCTGAGTCAGTTCCCTGACTAGGTCAGAGCCCAACTCAGTACCCAGGGTGAACCCTACTAAACCCTTGGCTGGAGCACTCCCACCAACTGTACTAGGGGGAACAGGTGCCTTAGGGGCATTGGTGGGTGCTGGACTGGAGTCTTTGGACTTGGTGCAATCACTGGTCCAGTGGGTCTTTTGCTTACAGACCTTGCACCATGGTTTTCTTTGGCCTTTCCCTTTGGTAGACTGTGAATCCCCACCAGAAGAAGATTTTTGGGGGCCTGATGAAGACTTTTGATCTTTACCCTTCTCCCCACCCTTGTCAGAGTTCTTAGCATCTTGCTTCTTGGTTTCCCCACCTTGGTTCTGTACCTTCTGCTTCACCCTGGTTCTGACCCATTTGTCTGCCTTCTTTCCCAATTCTTGGGGAGAGGTCAGATCAGAGTCCACCAGGTATTGATGCAACAGCTGATTTTGACAGTTATTAAGAATCTGCTCCCTCATTATCAGATTGTACAATCCTGAGAAGTCACACACCTTACTGCCCATCAACCAGCCTTCCAGAGCCTTGGCAGAACAATCCACATAGTCTACCCAGTCTTGAGTCTGTGCTTTTGGGTGTCTCTGAACTTCAACCTGTACTGTTCAGTGGTTAGGCCAAACCCATCAATAAGAGCACTCTTCAAGACCTTGTAATTGTCAGCATCCTCCTCTCTAACAGTGAGGAGCTTATCTCTACCTTTGTCAGCAAAGGAGAGCCACAAGATTGCTGCCCACTGCTCCTGAGGGACCTTCTGTACTTTACAGGCCCTCTCTAATGCAGTTATCCATTTGTGGATATCATCCCCACTCTGGTAGGGAGGGACAATCTTGCTCAGGTTCCTATGGTCATAGGACCTTTCCCTATCTCTAGGGACATGGCTGCCACCATGGGACTCTAGTCCCAACTTTCTTCTCTCTCTAAGGAGATCTAGGGATTCCCTATCTAAAGCCAGTTGCTTTTTTCTGATTTCCAGCTGAGTTTCCTCATACTGGACCAGTCTGGCTCTCCTCTCATGAGAGGATTCCCTCCTGTGAGAGGAGACAGAGCTCCCTATAGAGGTGCCAGAGTGGTTAGACTCCTGAGAAGGAGATCTAGACTTCCTGGGCACACTCTTAATCCTTCCTGGGGGACAAAGAGGGCATCATTTTGATCATCCTCATCATCATCCACAGGAGGGATTGGGTTTTCCAGGTCAGGGTCATTGTCACCCTCCTGGCCAGTTTCAGAGGGGGCTGGGGGTATTGGTACCCCTGGCCTCCTCCTCTTCTCCTGCCCCACCCTCAGCTCCTACCCCTTCAGTCCCTACAGGCTTACTAAGGTCATAAGCCACCAACAACTCCTTGAGGTGTTGGGTGGTGGGGCTTTGGCCTGTCCTTATTTTTCTCAAGTTGCATAAAGCTCTCAATTCCAAGAATGGGAGTGTATCATACTTGGAGGGTGGAAGCTCAATGGCTTCCTGCAAGGATTCTTTGGATCCTCCCTTAAAGACATTACTAGTGTGGTGTGGTGTATGCACTACCTACTCTAGTGTGGCCTACTAAACTCTCTTGAGTTGTAGAAAGGGTTGTGCTATCCCTTAACACACAACTCTAAGTTCAGTAGAACTTACTGTATTCTAAGCTTATTATATGTACCTTAGGTACCTTTAGTGGTTTTCAGTTGATCAATTCAATTGAGATTATCTGGTAAAACAATAGCAAGCTGGAATCCCACACGCTGCACACCAATGTGAGAAGTTGGCCTGGCATATGCTGTCCACTAATTATAGTGGGCACCTTGCACCAGTCCAAACAACCCCTTATTGGAGATAGGTTAAAGACAACCTTATTGAAAGCTATCCTAGTGGTAGCTATGGAGAGCAGCCTTCAGGCTAAGTCTTGAAGGAATGTAAAGCAGCTTGTTTTACCAGTCTATAATCTCTTGAGTGACCAAATGAAAGAGCACCACACCAGGTATATATTCAAAATATATGTATTTATTGCTAAACACACCCCTCTAGTCTCTTTATGAGGCTAGAGTTCGAAGTACATAAGTTATAAGTTATCAAATCACAGTAATAGCACAAATACACGTTTGGGCCCTAGGGGCGTACCAAACCATATACCAATAAAGTGGTATGCGAACCACGACTGAACTAGACACTAGGCCTAGAGCCTCTAGAAGTGCTTGGACCACAAGGAACCACCCAAGGTAGTGACACAGGGGACCTACGGGAGACGCGTGCAGTGTAAATACACAACCGCGATACGCCGTTGACTTCTATGGAGAAAGTCGGGATCGGGAAAGTATAGAAAAGGGACACTTAAAAGAGGACTAGGACAAAACCCTTTGAGATCTAGGACTTTGAAGAGTCTCTACCCACGGGAGCACCGGAGTACTCGTGTTACCTCACCCAGGGAAGCCGGGTGCATAGGTGCCTTTCGGGGTCGGGTTTCGTCGTCGATTCGAATGGCGATCTGCTGCAAAGTGCTGCTGGCGGCCAAGAGAAAAGTGTCCGGGTGGATCCAAGAGTGGATCAGAGTTCTGAAGAACCTGAAAGCAGAGGGGACAGAGTCTGGGTCACTAGCCAGTGACCAGGAAGGCGATGGACAGATGCCCACCGATGTCGAGTGCTTCAGGTGCGTTGACGGTCGTCTTGACTCTTCAGCCACGAGGTCCAGGAGGCGTTGTCAGCAACCAGGAGCAGGATTCGGGCTGGTACACGATGTCTGTCGAGTGCTGAGGTGTCGGCGACCGGATTGGACCCAACAAGCCTTGGCAACGGCAAGTCTCGAGGAAGATGTAGATCGTCGATGGTGCAGACCAGCAAGGTCTGTGGAACTCACCCAGCGAGGGTAAGTGAGGGCAGGCCTGGAGCAACCAGGATGCCAAGAAAGAAAAGGATTGGCCTTCGTTAAGGGCTACTAGCCAACGGGCTAGCGACCGCGAAGGAGCCTCGTGACGCCGCACGTGGAGCTGGCTTACAGGACACTCGTGGAGTGGGGGCCAGTGATCTTCGGTGCATGTGGTGCTGGAGGCTAGGGCTACTCGGAGCCCAAAGCACGACTTCTTGGGAGACCCAGAAGATGGTGCACTTGCAAGTGTGCTCGGTGTCCAGGGGTCACCGGTCTCAAGTCACCCACGATAGCCACGGGCCTCAGCTTTGCTGGGGACTCAGGGTAGCCTCGGGGAAGTCTGAGAATCCACCTCTGGTGATGCGATGACTTCGGCGTCCGACGGGAGCTTCAGAAATGCGAACCGGACAGATGCTTCTTTGGTGCCTGCCAAGCAGGGGAGTCACTCCTTGACCCCAAGGGAGATTCTTCAGTCCTCTAATCTTGTCGTAGAGCGTCGAAGGTCCAGGATTCAGTTTCAGAGTTTCGTCCAGGTATAATCTAAAGTCCTAAGGACTGGGTTCCTACCTTTATTCTAAAAATAGGGGTTGGACTACTCTGTGGCCCCACCTATGGGTGGGTCAGGGCAGAGGGGTGGCTACACCCTTTCCCTTTGTCCAGTTCGCGCCAAAGCAGGGGCTGCAAGCCCCTGATCCGGTTTGAACTGGGGTATGCACAGGGACACCAAATGTGCCCCCAGTGCAGGACTTCAAAGCACCCGAAAGTGCTCCCGCCCAGCCCCAATACACATCCTGTCTGGGGAGGTGGTCACACCTCCCTGGGACAGGAAACCTATTGTCCAGGCCTCCCCTACCGGAGTTTCGTCCAGCAGCAGGAGGCCAGACTCGTGTCTGTGGCAGCAGCATCCATTTTGTGATGCCAGGGCTCTGGAAAGAAGTTACCGGACTAGTTAGAGTTAACATGTCTTTCCCTCTAGAAGGGTGGAATGCTACCCCCGCCGCCAGGATTGGCGGGGGGGTAGTATTCCAAGATGTTTGACACCAAACACGACATGTTTAGGTGCAGCCATTCCAAAGTTAGCATTTTACCGCGAGGATATAATGCGCTTAAGAGTATATGGTCAGGCTGCACTACAAACAGCATCAGAGATGGTCTCCGAACGCTGCAGAGGGGCCCTGCTCATGCAGGGGCACCCTCTCACATAGGAACCACGCACTCTGCCTTTAGGATTGATAAGGCCTGCCTTAGGAGTGACTTATAGGTTTATATGTGTGTATGTATTTCGTGATATAGGTAACCTATATCACAGTAAGGGGTGCATGCACCACCTTACCCAGGCTGCAGTAGCAGACCTGTGGTGTCAGTTTTGATGGCCTTCCAGGGGTGGCATAATACATGCTGCAGCCCCTGGCAGGCCTCTGAGGTACCTATGCCCTTGGTACATAGTATACCATATACTAGGGACTTATAAGGGCACTCCAGATCCCAATCAGTGATGTGCCTAAGGCACATGGAAACCATTTTAGAGAGGAAGCAGCTAGGCTGGGGTTCTGATTAGCAGGGCCCCAGCCAGACTAATGTCGAAAAACAGTGAAGCATCAGCAAAAAGTGGGGGTACCCATGTGAAGCAGATCCTACTCTCCTACACCACCCCCTGCACGACCCCCTACACTGCCCGAACACCACTGCACTGCCCTAAACCCTGAAACACCACCCCCTACACTCCCCGAACACCACTGCACTGCCCTAAACCCTGAAACACCACTCCCAGCATGACCCCCTACACGGCCCGAACACCACTGCACTGCCCTAAACCCTGAAACACCACCCCCTGCACCCCCCCTACACTGCCCGAACACCACTGCACTGCCCTAAACCTTGAAACACCACCCCCAGCACGACCTCCTACACTGCCCGAACACCACTACACTGCCCTAAACCCTGAAACACCACAACCCTGCACGACACCCTACACTGCCCGAACACCACTGCACTGCCCTAAACCGTGAAACACCACCCCCGCACGACCCTCTACACTGCCCGAACACCACTACACTGCCCTAAACCCTGAAACACCACAACCCTGCACGACACCCTACACTGCCCGAACACCACTGCACTGCCCTAAACCGTGAAACACCACCCCCGCACGACCCCCTACACTGCCCGAACACCACTGCCCTAAACCCTGAAACACCACCCCCAGGACGACCCCCTACACTGCCCGAACACCACTGCACTGCCCTAAACCCTGAAACACCACCCCTGCACCACCCCCTACACTCCCGAACACCACTGCACTGCCCTAAACCCTGAAACACCACCCCCAGCACGACCCCTACACTGCCCAAACACCACTGCACTGCCCTAAACCCTGAAACACCACAACCCTGCACGACCCCCTACACTGCCTGAACACCACTGCACTGCCCTAAACCCTGAAACACCACCCCCGCACAACCCCCTACACTGCCCGAACACCACTGCACTGCCGAAAACCCTGAAACACCACCCCCAGCACGACCCCCTTTACTGCCCGAACACCACTGCACTGCCCCAATCCCTGAAACACCACCCCCAGCACGACCCCCTACACTGCCCGAACACCACTGCCCTAAACCCTGAAACACCACCCCCTGCACGACCCCCTACACTGCCTGAACACCACTGAACTGCCCTAAACCCTGAAACACCAGCCCCAGCACGACCCCCTACACTGCCCGAACAACACTGCACTGCCCTAAACCCTGAAACACCACCCCCTGCACGACCCCCTACACTGCCCGAACACCACTGCACTGCCCTAAACCCTGAAACACCACCCCCTACACGGCCCGAACACCACTGCACTGCCCTAAACCACCACCCCTTGCACCACCCCCTACACTGCCTGAACACCACTGCACTGCCCTAAACCCTGAAACACCACCCCCAGCACGACCCCCTACACTGCCCGAACACCACTACACTGCCCTAAACCCTGAAACACCACAACCCTGCACGACCCCCTACACTGCCCGAACACCACTGCACTGCCCTAAACCCTGAAACACCACCCCCGCACGACCCCCTACACTTCCCGAACACCACTGCACTGCCCAAAACCCTGAAACACCACCCCCAGCACGACCCCTTTACTGCCCGAACACCACTGCACTGCCCCAAACCCTGAAACACCACCCCCAGCACGACCCCCTACACTGCCCGAACACCACTGACCTAAACCCTGAAACACCACCCCCTGCACGACCCCCTACACTGCCCGAACACCACTGCACTGCCCTAAACCCTGAAACACCACCCCCTGCACGACCCCCTACACTGCCCGAACACCACTGCACTGCCCTAAACCCTGAAACACCACCCCCTACACTCCCCGAACACCACTGCACTGCCCTAAACCCTGAAACACCACCCCCAGCATGACCCCCTACACTGCCCGAACACCACTGCACTGCCCTAAACCCTGAAACACCACAACCCTGCACGACCCCCTACACTGCCTGAACACCACTGCACTGCCCTAAACCCTGAAACACCACCCCGCACGACCCCCTACACTGCCCGAACACCACTGCACTGCCCAAAACCCTGAAACACCACCCCCAGCACGACCCCCTTTACTGCCCGAACACCACTGCACTGCCCCAAACCCTGAAACACCACCCCCAGCACGACCCCCTACACTGCCCGAACACCACTGCCCTAAACCCTGAAACACCACCCCTGCACGACCCCCTACACTGCCTGAACACCACTGCACTGCAATAAACCCTGAAACACCACCCCCTGCACGACCCCCTACACTGCCTGAACACCACTGCACTGCACTAAACCCTGAAACACCACCCCCTGCACGACCCACTACACTGCCCGAACACCACTGCACTGCCCTAAACCCTAAAACACTCCCCCCAGCATGACCCCCTACACTTCTCAAACACCACTGCACTGCCCTAAACCCTAAAACACTACCCCGCATGACCCCCTACACTACCCAAACACCAATGCACTACCCTAAACCCTAAAACACTACCCCCGCACGACCCCCTACACTACCCAACGACCACTGCACTACCCTAAACCCTAAAACACTACCCCCGCATGACTCCCTACACTACCCAAAGACCACTGCACTACCCTAAACCCTAAAACACGACCTCCTACACTACACAAACACCACTGCACTACCCTAAACCCTTAAACACTACCCGCAGCACAACCCCCTACACTACAAAAACACCACTGCACTACCCTAAACCCTAAAACACTACCCCCTACACTACACAAACACCACTGCACTACCCTAAACCCTAAAAAACTACCCCCAGCACGAACCCCTACACTACCCAAACACCACTGCACTACCCTAAACCCTAAAACACTATCCCCAGCATGACCCCCTACACTACACAAACCCCACTGCACTACCCTAAACCCTAAAACACTACCCCCAGCACGACCCCCTTCACTACCTAAACACAACTGCACAATTTGTTACAGGCGTTGCAACGCAGGCCTGTGGTGCTTACTGGAAGTACCTGGTGGGCTAGTTGGGCCCCAGGGACCCTCAGGATTCAAGGTGACCTAATCCCCCAACTTAAAACACGCCACGGGGCGCGTTTCCACAGTGGTGAAGGGAGGGGGCGGGGCCTCAGGTGACATGTGCGCAAACACGCCCTGTGGTGCATTTTAAGTTGGGGAATTAATTCCCCTTGAATCCTGAGGGACCCTGGGGGCCAACTAGCCCACCAGGTACCTTCAGTAAGCACAACAGTTGCGTTGCAGAGAGGTGAAAAAATGTGCGTGGCCTTGGAACGCCTCTCTGCAACTCAGCTCTGTGGTCCTAACTGTAGGTACCTGGGGGGCTAGTTGGGCCCCATGGACCCTCAGGATTCAAGGGGACTTAATCCCGCAACTTAAAATGCGCCACGGGGCGCGTTTGCACACATGTCACCTCAGGCCCCCCCTCCCTTCACCACTGTGCAAACGCGCCCTGTAAGGTAGTTTTAATCCCCCTGCCCTATTATGTACTAGGGACTTACAGAGGAGGTCATGCTAATCACAGGGGTACCCAAACGCATAGTGTTCCCTAGTGTATGTAGGTGTTTTCACTGTATTCTAAGCGTCTTTTAGCATAGCACTGGCTCTGGTTAGTCAGAGTCAGCTACCACCAGTACCCATCTGAAAAAGTTGTGGGCACAGGATGATTTTGCAACAAGGCCTCTTTCTGCTCCTCTGTTGGTTCTTTCTGCACATCTTTTGCTTCTTCCTGCACTTTTCTTCGTCTTTGTGGACTTCTGTTGCTTCTTTCTGCATTTCTTTTGCTCCTTTCTGTGCGTTTTTTCTTCTTTCTTCACATGTCCTACCTCTGTAGGCATAATTAGAAACTAGCATTTAAAAAACCTTTGAAATTCACTTAAAAAACCATAGGTTTCAGGCACGTTATAGTTAGAAATTAGCATTTAAAAAACCTTTGAAATTCACTGAAAAAACCATAGGTTTCAGACACGTTATAGTTAGAAATTAGCATTTAAAAAACCTTTGAAATTCACTGAAAAACCATAGGTTTTAGGGACAGTTATAGTTAGTTGGACATTTCACTCGTACAAAACCATAGAAATTCCCCGTTATAGTTAGTTCAGCTAACTATAACTCGCGCCCCGCAATGCACTGCTGATGACGTCACATATTACATCATTCATGACATGGTCAGTGACATCACTGATGACATCTCAAATGACATCAGTGATGACATCACTGATGACATCATCCATGTGATAATTTCATGCATCTTCTCACACCCTAATATAACTTTTGATACACCCACTCTAAATTACAGACTGCCATTCTCAAAACCATACACACTCGAATACCAATAACTACATACCCACTCACTGATTCTTAGGTCTACACACACACATCTACTCACTCACCCGTACAGTCACTCATACTTACAGTCACTCAGTACAGGACAATCATATGCACTCATACACCTATATAAACACTCACACACCGCCACTCATCCATAGAGGTACTCACACACCTAGTCAGTCATGCAAAAAATTAATCACACACCCATTTACTCACCTATACAGTTATACACACACCAGCTCACTTACTCATACAAATACTAGCACATTCTTACGCTCTTATACAATAACTGATACAAGCACACACGCATCCATACAGCCACTCTCACAATCACACACTCTCACTTATAGCCATTTAAATACTCTAACACACATATATACTGCCTTTTACATATGTAGTTACTCGCACATGTACCACTGAGATATACATTCACTCACTAACACACCCATACACACACTCACCCACCCAAGCAGTCCATCACAGATGCACTCTTGAAATCATGCACCCAGTGAATCACCCACTCACACATCTATGTACAGAGTCACACACACCCCACCCACACAAACACTCAGGCAGCCATACAGATACTCAGAGAACCAATCAATAACCCATATAGACACTCATGCAGCTACTCGCAAATCCATGCATCCACTTACACACCAACAAACAGACGGATACAGACATTCACACAGTTTAGTCACTAACCCATGCATTCAGTAAGATACGTTTAATCACTCACTTGTAGAGTCAGTCACATACGTACTAAATCATCCATTCAGACACTTATACACCCACTCATTCTTCAATACGCCTTTCCCTATATATATATTAAACATATTTAAACTTTACAGAAACACACAGTCACTGGATGATGTCATCAGTGATGTCATCAGTGAGGTCATCAGTGATGTCATTTGAGATGTCATCAGTGATGTCATCAGTGATGTCACTGACCATGTCATGAGTGATGTAATATGTGACGTCATCAGCAGTGCGTTGCGGTGGCGCGAGTTATAGTTAGCTGAACTAACTATAACGGGGGAATTTCTATGGTTTTGTACGAGTGAAATGTTCAACTAACTATAACTGTCCCTAAAACCTATGGTTTTTTCAGTGAATACAGATATAGATATAACATATATTACAGACAATTGATTTTAGGGAGGGGTTGTAAAGGCTATAGGGTTATAGGGTGGGGAAGTGGACACATTTTTATACCTGAGCATGAATTTTAAAATGTATTTTAAATATATAATATTGAATTATATGTAGTTAAAAATCTAAGACACATGGTTTTAGGGAAGTGATGCTAGGGGCATAGGGTGGCGAAGTGTATAAATACTCAGGTATTAATTTTTAAACCTGAGTATTCATTTTAAAAATATATTTTAAATGTATAAAAAAAGAATTATATGTAGGTAAAAATCTAAGACAAATGCTTTTATGGGTGCGATACAAGGGATATAGGGGTATCGGGTGGGAAGGTGCATTAATACTCGGGTATTAATTTTGAAACCTGACTATTAATTTAAAAATATATTTTGAATGTATCAAAATGGAATTTTATGTAGTTAATAATCTAAGACACGTGTTTTTATTAACGGGATGCAAGAGATATAGGGGTATTCAATGGTGTAGTGTATTAATACTCGGGTATTAATTTTAATACCTGAGCATTTATTTGAATTGTACAAAACAACCAAAAAAAAAAGTATTTAGAAGGTTATAATATTTTGTTAAAGTTTTAAATAACACAATAATTTTTTTTTAAAACATGAAGAATAAGTCACACATTTTATTAATAATATTTACAATATAACAATTTAAGATAGAAAACATCAGTTTTTAATTAACATAATTTATTAAAACATTTTTTCAAAGTATAAAAAATATAGTAAACTTGTATTTGTTTATTATTTACTTATTTATTTGAAAAGTTTTATAAAGCGCGAACAAGACCCAACCGGGTATCAGAGCGCTGTACAAAGAGGAAAGCTGACGTATACGTACAGAGACAATATAAATACACTTACAAAAAGGAAACATGAGAGGAACCGGAAAGCAAAAAGTAAATGAGGGTGCTAGGGGAAGAGTAGGTAGCAAGTGAACAAACAGGTAACAGCCCACCTAGATGAGGCCGAGCAGTTTCATCATCGACTTACTTCAAAGACAAACTAAATAAGTTTTAAACCCCCAGTAGAAATGATTGTCAAGCACAATTTTCAAACATAAAGTGAAAATAAATTGTTGAGCATACAATAAAACACCCAAGCACACCCCATAAAGCAACATGAGAGGAACCTGAGGCATAAAATAAAATGAGGACGCTTGGGGAAGAGTAGGTAGAAAATGAACAAACAGTAAGCAGCCCACCCAGATGAGGCCGAACAGTTTCATCATCGCCTTACTTTAAAGACAGATGAGATACGTTTTAAACCCCAAGTAAAAATGATTGTCAAGCACGAGTTACAAACATAAAGTGAAAGTAAATTGTCAAGCATACATTTCAACACAACAAAGTAAAAATGCTTGTCGAGAATGCATGGTAGTTGACTAGCAAATGACATGGAGGCTATTGTTGATGCAGTTCTTCCAATAGTAGCCATTTGACCTGTTTTTTGAATGAGGCAGTCGAAGGGTTAGCTCTGATCTCTGTTGGGAGGGCATTCCAAATTCTTGGAGCCAGCCCTGAGAAGGTACGATTGTAAGTTCTTTTTTTATTGAATTTCGGTGGTTTCAGTAGTAGGGTATTGGAGCTTCTTAAGTTTCTTCTGGATCCGGAGAGCTCAAGATTTTTTGCCAGGTAAACGGGGCTATTGAAATGTATAGCTTTATGTGTCAGGCAGGCTATCTTGAAGCGGATCCTAGCTTCAATGGGGAGCCAGTTAAGCTGGATTAAGTCAGGTGTGATATGATCATGCTTTCTTGAACCTGTGATTAGTCTGGCAGAGGCGTTCAGAGTAGCTCTTAGCGGCGCTAACCTAGATTTAGGAAGACCAGCTAGGGTCACCAATCCATATTCTACTCGTGATATAACTAAGGATTGGACTGCTGATTGCATGTCTTCGGGAGGTAGGAACGGTTTGATTTTCCTAAGAGTGTTGAGCTGATGGTTGGCACTCTTAATGGCTGCACTGATGTGACCTTGCATGTTTAGAAATTTGTCTAGGGTGACCCCTAAAGAGCAGGCGGAGTCCACCAAATGCGGGGTGCATTTGAGTGCTGAGATTTTTTTGATCCAGTTTTGCGTGGGAGCCTCGTGATTGCATGGGGAAATCAAGAGAAATTCAGTTTTGAGAGAGTTAAGTAATAGTTGGTTATGTGTTAGCCATTGTTGAGTTTTTTGAAGCGCTCCATTAAGAGTTTTAATGTCATCTGGAGAGGAGATCTTCAAATACAGTTGTGTCTCATCCGCGTACATGTGGTACTGAATGTTTGAGTCATTTAGAATGGCAGTTAGAGGTTCCATGCATAGGTTGAAGAGCGTGGGCGAAAGTGCAGAACCTTGAGGCACCCCAATAGAGACTGAAGTGCTGGCCGCCAAAGATTGGTTGACTTTGATCCTTTGTGTTTGGTTATGCAGGAAAGAGGAGAACCAATTTAGGACAGGGCCCGATAGCCCCATCCTGTATTGAAGAAGGTTAATCAGGTTAACATGTTTGATCGTGTCAAAAGCAGAGGACAAGTCCAGAAGGATTAGAAGACAGGGTGTATCTTAGTCCAGAGCTCTCAATGCGTCATCAACAATGTGAGTTAGCGCTGTTTCTGTGCTACGACCTGATCTAAAGCCTGATTGATGTTGGTCTAGGAGCTGAAATTTCTCAATGTGGTCGCAAAGCTGTGTGTGAACACATTTCTCGAGCATTTTCGCTAAGGACATGATGTTGGTGATCGGCCGGAAGTTACTGGGATCTGTTAGGTCTGCATTGGGCTTCTTGGGGATGGGTGTGACTTGCCCCATTTTAAGGCAGTCGGGAATCCTCCCCTGTAAGAGAGATTGTTGGATGATCCTGGACCAGAGAGGCAGAACTGCCAAGTTGAGGTCTTTGAGCAGCTTGGCGGGGAGTGGGTCCTTGAAATGGTTGGAAGGTTTCAGAGAAGCCAGGGAAAGTGACAGCTCCTCCAAGTCTGGAGGTCGGAAGGTATTCCAGCAGGCATTGTTTTTGGGTGTGTACAGGCATTGTTTTTGGATGTGTACTGCCGTGTGACCAGGCAAACCCTCGGAACTCATAGACAACAAATTCTCAGCGGCCCGTTGCAGTTCCCGCTCAATACTTCTAGACTTTTCAGCGAAGTGCTCTGAGAAGTCCTCCTCACTGGGTCCAGCGATTTTGATTGCTGGAATAGGATTAGCCTGTTGTCTGATGATATCAAACAGTTTCCTGGGACGGTTTTTAGCGCTGTCTATTTAATATTTACATTTTATTAAAAATTAAACAGATAATATGTAACATTAGACAGAGTAGTTAAACATTTTTTAAGGTAATATTCTCACGATTTCCCATTGATTGCAATGGGTAAAATTGTCCTTTTTCCCTTTTTACAGTCAGCTACGACCTACACGGTTGTATGTCTCTTTCGACAGTCAGTAGAGGATTGCGGGACAGATCGGCCAGAAGGGAGAGCTGCAGTCAGGTAAGACAATCTTTAAGTACTATTTACATGTATATATGTGACTGCATTTATTGTAAGGATAGAAATGGGCAGGTATTAAAAGACCAGGTATTCAGAGATGAACTTGGGAAATCCGTATCAGATTACTTTAGTGAGAACTGGTCTACCACCAGTTCTAGGAGTAATGAGTGGGACACGTTCAAAGTGGTCACTAGGAGGGACTGCCTGTCCAGAGTGGGGGGCACAAGAAAACGATTAGAGATGGAGCTACGTGGGGCGGAAGACACGCTGGCCAGATTACAACGTAAGGGGTGCCCGGTGGAGCAGCCTTCAGATGCCCTCCTGCAAGCGCAGCGAGCAGTGGGGGAAACGGGATAGATTAGATTGTTTGACCCGCAGGGAATATCGGCAGCTACTGCATAAGGAAGGGGATAGGTCGGGTAGATTGCTTGCGTGGCTATTAAAGCGTGAACGCCCACCCCCACTGATTCTTACATTGCGCCGCCCCAGGAGAGGTTCAGTGAACACACAGATTGGTGTAAATGAAGTTTTCTCTAGCCATCTGGTGGACACATACCGCGGGAGTACAGGCGAGAATGCTGCGGACGGGTGTGACTTCCTTCGGGGGGTTCCACTACCGCGGCTCTCAGATGACCAACAGGAGGAGTTGGAGGCGGAGATGCAACTGAAGGACCTTCGGGTAGCCTTGAGTGGAATGGCCAGATGTAAAGCACCTGGCTCCGATGATCTTCCAGTTGAATTTTATCAGGCGTATGCCGATGTGATTCTTCCATGCCTATTGGAGACGTTATGGGAGGCTAAACAGGCCGGAGTCCTACCCCGCTCTATGCGTGAGGCACAAATTGTTATGCTCCCCAAACCCGACAAGGACCCCGAAGATCCCTCTGCATATAGGCCTTTGTCTATGTTGGGGGTGGACGCTAAGCTACTGGCCAAGGTTCTGGCTCTTAGATTGCGAAGGGTGGTGAACTCCTTGGTGCATGAGGACCAATGTGGGTTCATGCCTGGGAGGGGGACACATATGAACTTGCGTAGACTGTCACATGTTCTACACTCGGTAGCGGATACTGATATCAGGGCGGCAGTAGTCGCACTAGATATTGAAAAAGCTTTCGATACCCTTCGGTGGGATTACCTCTGGGAGGTACTGCGGAGAATGGGGTTTGGAAGTGAGTACATAGCGTGGGTCAAGCTGCTGTACCATAGGCCGATGGCCAGAGTGTGGATCGGGAGACATGTGTCGGAAACTATTGAAATTGGCAGGGGCACACGGCAGGGGTGCCCTTTGTCCCCGTTGCTATTCGCCCAGGCCATGGAGCCTTTGGCGATAAGATTGCGTAGGGATATGGGGCCTTGGGGTATAGAGGTAGACGGTCGTACTCATGTGGTCTCTCTGTATGCTGACGATGCTCTCCTCTATCTGCGAGAGCCGGAGGGGGCGATCCCTGCAGCTCGGGAGATATTGGACTCCTTAGGGATTTCTTCGGGCCTCCGTATTAACTGCCAGAAAACCATCTTGTTCCCGCTTGCTGCACTGGCACGGGGCACAGTTCAAGATCTTGGCATGGACTGGAAGTGTGATCGCTTCCGATATCTCGGAATGCAGATTGCCCATCATCCGGAGGCCCAGTATGATTTGAACATGGGGAGGGTCCTTGATGGTCTGCGGGCATCGATAGTGTTCTGGAACAAGTTACCATTGTCAGTTATGGGGAGGGTAGCTGTATCGAACATGGTAGTGCTGCCTCGTTGCCTCTACGTGCTCCAGAACTCCTTTTGCAAAATTCCAAAGTCAACATTCGACACACTAAACAGTCTCCTTACCTCCCTGGTCTGGGCTGAAAAACGGAGCAAAGCCAAACTGGATATATTAAAATTGGATATGGATGAGGGCGGTCTGGGACTGCCAGACCTACGGCTATACTATATGGCTGGTCTATTGCAATAAGCCGCTCAGTGGTGCATGGGGGAGCGTACGGTTGAGACAGACTTACTGGGAAGTTGGAATGAGGGGATACAATTGCAGTAGCTCCTAATGATGGGCTCTAGAGTCCCTAAAACGTGCCCACATATAATCCGTAGGGGTACAGAGGTCTGGGAGCAAGCAGTGACTTTGGTTGTTAGAAAGGCCCCATATGCTAGCGCATTACCCTTGCGCTGGTTAAAGGGCTTTCAGAATATCCAAAGAGTTATGGATCTTTCGAAGTGGTACGAAGGGGGATGTGAGACAGCGGGGGATTTATATCAAAATGGTACATTTATGTTTTTTCAGTAAGCACAGGACTGGTTCCAGATGTCTCCGGGGCACTTCCTGCAGCACGCCAAAATATCACGTACCGTGCGCCAGATGTGGACAACGTTTCCCGATGAACCAGGTGAGTCCAGCAGGCTGGTTACATTGCTGGACCCGGGTTCTAGTCGGGGGCTCATCTCCCGAATCTACACAACACTAAAGGCGGACAGGGGGTCGAACTTAGACAAGATCAGGGCGAGGTGGGACGAGGTTCTGCCAGTTCCGTTGACAGATGGTGAGTGGAGGAGAGCACTGGCACAAGTGGCAGAAGCCACTAGCAATGCACGGTTCAAATTAATTCAGTTCTATTATTTACACCGCACATACCTTACCCCCCAACGGCGAGCATGGTTCACACCTGTGTGGTCTTCTGCATGTCCACGATGTGGCACAGATCCCGCCACATTTCTACATATGGTCTGGAATTGTCCACGTCTGCAGTTGTACTGGCACCGGGTGGTGTTATCTCTTGGCACGGCTACAGCGGTGCGTATTGATACATCTATAAAGCACTGTATTCTGGGAGTGCTTCCGACACCCAAGAAAGGGACTAGGATGCGCTATAAGTTTGCGCTCCTAGGACTGGAGCTAGCGAAACGGAGGATAGCAATCCACTGAATACATTCCGGTCCACCTGTGTGGAAGAAATGGAGCGATGACTTGCGGGAGTGGGGAGTAGCTGAGGAATGTCGCCTCAAAGCAGTACAGACAGATGAGAATGCGGAAGGCGATCTCCTTGAATGGGGGCAAATGTTGACTGAAGTGTCCACAACAGAATATGAGGGTGAGACTGTGAGTACGCATAGCTCGCCGAGCACTGGATTCGCTTTAACACCTCCCGACATAACACTACCACATGCATCCTCTCACACCACGAATCCATGACTCTTGAATAAGACATGAGTGTACTGCTAGCTCTTTACCTAGGTCAGAGGTATTGTGCCACCTGTCTGTCGCTGCCACAGGGGAGGAGGGAGAGATGGGGTTAGGGATTGGATTCAAGAATAGAATCTGTATTCCCTGTTGTGATTATTGTTATTATTATATTATTTGGGATGTTGGTTTAACTGTTTGGAGATGAAAAGAACAAAGAAAAACCACTGTACTGCTGATATAAGCGAGAGTAACTCGTCCTTACGAGTAATGAACCTGTATATACTCACAGGATGTTTTAACAATATTGGAGATATTTTGATTGTACTCCCGGGAAATGTACATGTGCGTCCTTATCCTGGATGTAATGGAAGCAGTGTTTAATAAAAATAGGTTTAAAAAAAAAAAAGGATAGAAATGTGGAGGTATATAATAGCAGGAGTGTTGATTGATGTTATGTTTGTATGTTTAACACAAAATTTCAATCCCATACAGGTTGTAGTAGTATGCCTGTGTTGCGATGGTTGTTTTTAACGTAAAAAAGGTTTAAAAAGTTTAAAAACCATGAGTCAGTACTTTGTAAAACCTTTTGGCAAGAAAAACGACATTTTTATATATTTTTTGTACGTCGTGTTTTTGCACTTTGAAAAATCGTTACGTTCGTGGTGGAACCAGGTCAGAGCACGTGGAGGCAGGATACCTGGATTTTCTTCAAGAAGTGGGAATTTCAGTTGTCAATGGCTGACCCTTTCTTTTGGATTTCTGTTTTTGGAGGACCAGTTTGCAGTACTTTTTGGAATATTTTTTACTATCCGGCTTATATCCTATTTTTCAATGAATTCCCAAAAGTGGAAGGAAAGTATTTCGCATTGGAGCACACTCTTTTAAGAAACAATTGGCAGTGTTTCTAGATATAGTGGATGTTTTCTTCTGTTCAAGGCAATGGACTTCGTTTTTTTATTTAAAATGTTTTTTTTTCGTGGTAGAGGCTTCAAATTTGAATGTGGGAGTCAACTTTGGATATTTGGGACATGTACAACTATTGGTGACAGGAGAACTTAAATCGTTACCAAGAGTAGAACAAAGAAGACATCATCAGGTAGGATTTTTTTTTTTTTTTATGTAAAAGAAAAGAATGTTTGTAAGTCAGCCAATTAAAAAAAATGCAGTTTGGTAAAAACAGGCAAATAATGGGAAAGATTGTTAGTAGATTTGAGTAGTGTAAGATAAAGGCAATATTTTCCAGGTAGTCTGATGCACCCATCAAAGAAATGTCTTTGATTTTTGGCAATAGTCTTTCTGACATTTCTTTACTTCTTTTGGATACTCTGGGATTCAGAATACCTGTAAAAGATTGTGCAATTCTCATTTCCTGGAAACTTTGCTCCTTCTTCAAAATTTCCAGAAAGTTATAGAGGTTTTGATGATGTTTGCCAATAGGTTTGTTGAAGGAGTTGTGCCATCCCTCAATGGCATTGTTAGTCTTCAACCACCCTCTATGCAGGTCGTGTAGCAGTTCCACCAGTCAATTGGGAACCTTGGCTTCCTCCTGCAACACAACCTGCTTAAATGGTCAATCCAGGTGTCTTCAAAATAATTTAGTAAGTGTGCCAATTTGTCATCATTTTGTGTATATTAATCAGATTCAGTAAGTGATGTGTAGAACTTGTCTACACATTCAGGTGGAATGAAGCAAAAGGCAGGAAGTTTGCGTAATTCGAATTGTAATTTACTATCAGACATATAATCCTCAACTAAGGATGTTTTTGGGATTTTTCGTCGAAATGCCTGAGAAAAGTGGAATAAACATCCTTGAATTTGGGTGGTGGGATATAATTTAGTGATGATATTAATCATTGATAATTTGAAGTCAAAAATCACTTTTCTAGGGCTTTTATTCAAGGTTTTGGATTTTATCACTGATAAAAATTCAGTATATGTTGAGGATTGTTTGTCTGGGAGGAAACTGTACATCAAAGGTACGGTTGTGTTATTAATTTTGGCATGAATAGTGTATATTTGGGCAAATAGATGGGGTGTGATTTAAAAGTACCATCTAAATATCACTGTTCTCGAGACTTACCAAGTTACGTGTTGTAGAAAAATTAATAGTCCTTTTTGAGGGTTTTCGTTATCATGCAGTAGAAAAGTTTCATTAGTAAAAGTAATTTTAGGTTCTTGGGGAATGTTAATATCAGAAAAGGTCTGTGGGGTGACACATTGGGGATTACTTGCCTGGTTTTGCCTCTGTATCATCCTTCTAAGTTTGGGTATTGCAGGCATACTACTAGCAACATGTATGGGAATGTTTTGTGATACCTCCCTCAAGACTGCGCCACAGGGTTCATTGGAGGTGGATGCAAGATGTTTGATTTGCTGCACATTCTCTTTAACTTCTATCTCCATTGCAGAGGCCATGTGGTTAAGCTCAGATGTGCTTTCCACACAGTCTCCAAGAGTAACCGCTCGGCCTGTGCAATGGGATGAAACATATTGCACACACCTCCAATGACTCCTGGGCTCAGTCAATCTATCCTTACAATAAAGGTAGCCACTATATTTCAATAGCTGATTGCCCCTTCTTGACTTTACATGCAAAGTTTGTCTAGCTGCAGACATGTTTATAGACTCTGTTAACAAAAAAGAAAGAGAAAAACGGGTAAGAAAATGGGTTTATTACAATGTTATGGCTATATGGAAAAAAGACAAATTGTTTTGTTAATTTTTGCTATCAGAAGATAAAAGGAACAGGGTAGAAAGCTTGCTTGAAAATGTAAAATTGCTTTGTTAATTTGCATATAACATCCTAGAAAAATATTGTTGTTTATTAGAGATGGCTAAATGGAAAGGTGAGATTTGCTTACCAGAAAGATAGTTTATGATGTTCAAAATTCCGTTTGGGCATTATCTTTTTCGCCTTGCAATGTTCTGGATGTTCTAGTTGGGGAGACAAAAATAAAGAGAAAACTAGGATAAGGTACTGTGTTTTTAACATTCTTTTAATTTTTTTGCCCACTGTTTGTATACCTGTTTGGAAGAAAAGACAAATTGTTTGGTTCATTTTGCCTACCAAGAGAGAAAAAAAACAGTTTACAAACTCTGCTGAAAATGTGAGATAGCATTGATAATTTGTACAGCACAACCCAGAAAGAAATGTTGTTTGTTAGTGTTGGAGAAATGGAAAGATGGCATTTGTTTACCTGAAGTTTAGTGTGTTTTTTGACAGTCTGTGATGGCCAAAATCTAGGTTGGACTTTCTGTTTTTGGCCGTACAATGTTGTTGGTATTCAAGTTGTGGATAGAAAAAGAACATGTTATTAGCTTTGTATGTTTTACCATTGTTGTGTTTTGCTTTGTGGACGACTTCGTTTTAAAGGTTGGCTTACTTGAATATGTGTGTAATGTCTCCTGTTGGTGTGGGGTTGAAAGGTGAATCCGTTTGAAGTCTTCACAGTACTTGCAGTCTAATGTTTGGCACTGTAACAAAAGAGAAAAATAATCTATTTCTGTATTTCCTAAGTAAATCTTGCCCTCAGTCACTGTTCAGCTCCTGCCCTGCGTGACGCCCACAGCGGAGTTAGATTATTAAATTTGCCTCCAGTCGCTGACTATCACCTGCCCTGAGGGATGTCCCTAGCAGAGTTAGATTAATAATTTTGCCCCAGTCACTGTCCATCACCTGCCCTGCGCAAAGCCCCCAGCGGAGTTAGTTTATTAAATTTGCCTACAGTCACTGTTGCGCACTTGCCCTGCCGGGTGCCTCTAGTGGAGTTAGATTATTAAATTTGCCCCCAGTCACTGTCAAGCACCTGCACTGAGGGACGTCTCCAGAGGAGTTAGTTTATTGAATTTGCCCCCAGTCACTGTCCAGCACCTGCCCTGAGGGACGCCCCCAGCGGAGTTGGATTAATAATTTTGCCCCCAAACACTGTCCAGCAGCTGCCCTGAGGGACGCACCCGGCGGAGTTAGATGAATAATTTTGCCCAGTCACTGTCCAGCACTTTCTCGAGGGACGCACGCAGCGGAGTTAGATCATTAAATTTGCCCAAGTCTCTTGCCAACACCTGCTCTGAGAGACGCCCACAGCAGAGTTGGATTATTAAATTTGTCCCCTGTCACTGTCCAGCACCTGCCCTGATGGACGCCCCCAGTGGAGTTAAATTAATAATTTTGCCTCCAAACACTGTTCAGCAGCTGCCCTGAGGGATGCCCCCAGCGGAGTTAGATTAATAATTTTGCCCCAGTCACTGCCCAGCACTTGCTCTGAGGGATGCCCCCAGCAGAGTTAGATTGTTAAATTTGCCCTCAGTCACTGTCCAGCACCTGCCCTGAGGGACGCCCCCAGCGGAGTTAGATTATTACATTTGCCCCCAGTCACTGTCCAGTGAGCCCTGCCAAGTATCACGCATCAGACGTGACACTAACGCATTTAAATGTGGTGATCCGCATCACCGCATTAAAATGCATTAGTCACGTATTTGCGCGATGTAAGGGGCGAAGTAGGGTGGCAGCGACCGTCAGAGCTGCCTTTAATTTTAACAGGGAGGGATCAGAGGGCTGAACGAAGGACAGCTGTTTCAGGCGGGGCGGCCCAGCTAGCTGCTGTAGCAGGGCAGCTCTTAAGGGATTGTGAGTCCTGGAGTCGGTCCCCAGAGCCTACCTGCTCTGATTCACGCCCAAGCCGGTCTCCGCGGAGGAGCGCTTTCAGCTTTAACCCGGTGCCGCAATTATCGGGAAATTATAAATTATAATGAGTTGAGGGGGCCTGGTGATCTGCTCTCTCATGATCGCTTGCACCCAACACCACAGCGGGTGTCCGAAGAAGTCACGCATACAGCCTGCCACTCCGTCTCCTCTGCTGCTGTGTGTCACTGTCTCACTGCAGACACGGTGCTTCAAAGTAACTATTGGCCACGAGTGAGGTCTGTACTCTCCTTTTTAAATAAATAAAATACATACAGAGGAGAACTTACTGTGTGATATGAGCAGTATTCATTATCAGCGCTAGTTTAACACTTACGGCGCCGCTCAGACCGGGGCTCACTTCAATCAAGCTGAGCTAGCCTCTAAGTGTCTCAGCACTCGCAGAGCATTAGGGCAGCAAGTTTAGCTAAACTTGTGCAGGTGTTTCGTTATAGTTGTGCAGCTTAATGTGTGTATCTTGCTTGGCTGACTGGCGCGATGACTCATGCAAGGGCTGCCCGTCAAGTGAACTCCTCACTGTTGGACGGGCTCACGCTTCCGTGTCCGGGCACAGTTCAGGGGGCTGTGTTGTCTGTCATGTTTAAGCACTGTTTTGTGTCCTGGCAGCACTTTTCACGTTTAAAACACATAGTGGCTTATGTCCTGTTCCCCAGTGCAAGCCTGCTCAAAGGAGGGGGCCCCTAGTTAGTACGAGCTGAGCACAGCCCTAGATGACGACATTTCTCTTACAACATAATACATCAAACTTAGCTAATTGAGCTTATCTCTGGCCATACAAATAAACTAGGGACAAATTGGCACAGTTCCAAGTAATATTTAGGCGCCTAGAGGCAATTCAGTTTATGTTTTGTGCAAATGGTCAGTTTTGCAGCTCTTTTGGTGGAACATGCAAATACAGTCTGAATCTGTGCGGGGCTGACTCAGCATGTAATCTTTCTGAGGTCAATAAAGTAGATGTGATCGAGCTGGATACATAAAACTTAACATTTCTGTGCAACAAAGCAGCTGGAAATAGAGGGTTTTATATGGGTGATATAAGAGTTCAACACACAGCAGGGTAGTTTGATTGGTTTATCGGGGGCCTCAAGCAGTCACAGAAACGCGGGCGACAGCTTTGTTTATCTTTGCTGTGCCCGCCACTGACAGAGCAGACAAGGGGCACCAACCTTGTCCATGCCAGACCCCTCAGTGCTGCTTGACCTGGTCTAACAGCTGTGTAGCCACGTGCCTGATGCGGGGGTCCCACACTCCTGTCCGACCGAGCACACCTTAGTACAATAAAGTCAATATGAGAGCGTGGGGGGTGAATGGGAAGGGTTGAGGAAAGACATGTCTGAAAAAGTTGGTCTTTCCCCTTCAGCTAACTGCATGTAAACTAACGCCGCTTGCATATTATAATGAAAGATAAATGCAAGTATAGTAATCAATGGGAAATGCGCTATAACATTATGAAGCCTCATAGGTTAATGCTATCACTGCAGATGTCCGTGTGTGTCACAAAGAGAAACAGGGTAATACTGACTTGTGTATTTGTATTGGCTTCAAAGACTTATTGTTTAATATCATGGGGCCCCAATTGTTTTACAGGTCTGTCATTCTTGAAAGGGGCAGTACATTAATGACTTTACATTTCGGGGTTTTTGCAGCAGTTTCAAAATGTTTTTAGAGCTTCTCATTGCTCAAAGGGATATCATTTCTGTTATTTATCTATTTCCATGGACTTCATTGCTTGGGTTTACATGAGAAAAAGTGCCACTCTAAGTGTCACTTCACATATTTGGTTGTTTAATGTCACTCATAAGTCCACTGAAACACAAATGCAGTCTGAAAACTTGGCAGCTCTGTGAGTCGGCTATCGTGACTGAGTAACTATCATAATTTATTAGCAGGCAGCTGAGATTATCCGCACTGGGGCTCTCACATCCTATTTGGTACAGTCGGGTCCTACAGCGTCATTCCATTTCTGGCGCTCTGCAGCAGTTTTAAGATCTTCTTAGAGCTTCTCGTTGCTCAAATGGATGTCATTTTTTATATTTTTATGTTTCCCTCATCATCATTGCTTGATTTTACTCATGAAAAAGTGTCACTCATAGTCGTTGAAGGTCACTCATAATTACACTGAAATTATAATAATGTCACACCTAAGCAATCTGAAACCTTGGCAGCTATGTCCAGTACCTGCCATGAGGGTCGCCCCCAGCGGAGGGTCGCCCCCAGCGGGGCACCTGCCCTGAGGGAGAATCTCACTGGAGGTAGACTACTACATTAAAAAGAAACTGAAAGACATTTTTAAAATGTAAAGAATTTCTTTTAATTAGTTACAGGGAAAATCTAGGTGAAAATCACTCACATTACTGTAATTGAATTGAGTACAATATGAATTCTTTTTTTAGATAAGATGTCAAAATCTGTGAAATAAGGAACGAAATATTAATATTTAACTTTTGGAACAATTTACTTATATTGTGGATCTGTTTTGTGTAAATGTTGCTCTTACTCTGTCTGGTCGATGGCACTGTCTCCACAGCTAACAGTCACAGGTCTCACAGAGCCGAACAGACGTGTGGTCACGGCCAGTGTCAGTGTACCACTGGTCACAAAATGGTGGATGGCTCGTTTTTAGGTCTCGCCTGAGCCAGCGCATGCGCTGCTCTGGCGAGAGTTTTAGTAAGCGGGTTTTGGAAGTGCAAACAGCAGTGGCTTTTGCTGGCGACCAGCTTGCGTTCACGCGAGCGTGCACGCGCGATCAGGCGCCATATGGCTTCCCTCGCGATTACTTTCACTTTCGCGGCCGTTTCAGTTTCACGGCCGCGCGGCCATTGCTTGTCTATTTCTAAAGAAATAGAAAAATAATCTATTTCTTTACTTTTGCTATAATCGCGGCACTTTACTTTTGCTATAATCGCGGCACCCTCGCTTTACTTTTAACGTTAAAAGTAAAGCGCCGGTGCCGCGATTGTAGCAAAAGTAAAGAAATAGATTCTATTTCTTTACTTTTGCATTTTGAGTGTGTTAACGACACGAAACCATTACATAAATGCACGCGGTAATGGGCACATTAAAAATGCATTGCTTGCCCACACAACACCTCAAAATAAATATGCCGTCGTAATTCATGTTTCTTTTCAGGCTAGTTAGGAAACATTATTGTAAAACCAACTCTTATAATTGCCTCCCCAGCCTCAGTGGATGCATTCTGTTTGTTATTAGCGCTGTTTAGTACAAGGAGTCAAGACCGTGATTAAACAGAAACTTGATTTGATTTTCCTGTCTTACAAGTCATTGACAGGATCATCTGCTTGTTTTCACCAGTGTCTTCAGTGTCTGCCGGTACGCTTATCGGCAAACACAAATTAAAAACGGAAAAAAGCCAAATAGAACGTGGAGCTTTGCGCCAAAGCTATAACAAGGGGTTTAAAAAAATAAAATAACTCCCTCTCTTTACACTGTGAGCCACCCTCAAATCCATAATTACCCTAAGCCTCTTCCTTTGTTTGGAAACAGTTTAAAAAGGTAATTCTTTCCCCTCTGCCTGTTCACTTACCTCCCCCTCCCTTTGTATTTAATTTACGTGCACCAAACGCCCAACTTTAACACAGATGTCATCATGGCCTTGGGCGCTTCCACGAATACAAATTACAATGTTGCTGTGACAATTCTTCCCAGGAAGCAGACCAGCACCGCCACAGTAACAGCAGGCAGGCAGACACAGCACACCTCCCCCACTTCCCGCAAAAAAACAGCTCAGCTGGAACTTCTCTCCCTTCCTTTGATCCTCATCCACCTCCTTCCAATATGCTCGTATCTCCACACACACCGTAAAACACTTTCTCTCACATCCTTCTCTCCCCTGTACCTCCCCTCTCTCCCATAACACCTATTTACTCTCGACCTTTCTTTTTCTTTAATATAATATAAGTTTCTCTCCGGTCCTCCTTTCTTCTCTGTCTGTTCTCTTTGCCGGCACTCCCTCATTCCAACTTTTTCCGGTTTGTTTTATAATATATCACACCAAACTGTTCGGTTTTGCTGTAAGCAGGGGTGTAATGTTATCGCCTGCAGGAGGCTTAAATTGAGTCGGGGTCTTCCCAAACATTCATCAAACTTTTTACAAAATGTTGAAGAAAAACAATTTCAAAAAAGCGCACAGCAGCCGGGATGTTTAGTTTCTTAAGGCACAAGTTTAAAAACATTTTTATCATGTCATTTATGATTTACTGTCCCATAAACATCGTAGCCATATTTTTTTCGCACAAAAAAAAAATAAAAACTCCTAATCTGTACCTCACCCTCTTCAAATTTCACCTCTGATTTAATTGTGAGCCACTCTCTGTATCCGGAATGTTTAGTTTCTCAAATAACTTTAAAAACATTTTGATTACGTCGTTTATAATTTACTGTCCCATAAACATTGTAGACACATTTTTAGAAAAAAAAACTCCTAATCTGTACGCACTGATCCACCCTCTGTTCCCGTTTCCCAGCTGCCTCACACTACAAGCCACCCTCTGTTTAAATTAACCCTAAGCCTCTCCTTTTCTTTAAAAAGAGTTTATCAACGGTCCTCCTTTCCCCTCTGCCTGTTCTCTCCCCCTTATATTGCAACTGCTTTCAGTGTGTTGTACAATGTACCGCGCCAAGCTGGTGAATGTTGCCAAAAACTGTGCCAGAATCTTTGCACCTGCATTCGGCTTAAATTAAGCCGGTGTCCACTGGTACGCTCCTCTGCAAGGGAGTTCAAAAAAATAAAATCACTCCCGGTCATTACACTGTGAGCCACCCTCTGTTTCTATTTCCCCTAAGCCTTTCCTTTTTTTTTTTAAAACAAAAATTCGCTACAGTCCTCCTTTCCCCTCTGCCTGTTCTCTTTCCTGGCTCCCCTTTTATGTCAACTGCTTTCAGTGTGTTGTACAATGTACCACACTGAGCTGCTGGTTGTCGCCAAAAACAGTGCCAGAATATCTGCACCTGCATCGGGCTGAAATTAAACCAGTGTCGGCCGGTATGCTCCTTGCAATATGCCCCTATCTCCCTGCACACCATGAAACACTTGCTCAAGGAAGGGCTGTAATATCAACGCCTAAGGGACTTTAACTTATGCCGGTATCTGCTGGTACGCTCACTGGCAAATTGGCATAAAAACAAAGGGATTGAAAAAACCCCAAGATCTTTCTGTCTTTAAACTATGAGCCACCCTCAGTTACATAATTACCCTAAGCCTTTCCTTTTTTTTAAAAACAAAAATTCGCTTTGTTTAACAAGCATTGGCATAGCCAATAGGTCTAGCCTTTGGGACCTTATAAGTGTTTAGCCATGCAACAGTTGATGTTGCACCAAGGATATTGTGCTGCTTAACTAAATACTTATAAGGTCCCAAAAGCGAGACCTATTGGCTATGCCAATGCTAGTCTATCTTGCACTCACTCTTCAACATTCGGTATCACATTCTCACTCTCACTCAGTCTCACTTTTTCCTACTCTGATTACCTCATTCTAACTTACAGTTTCACTTACTCTACGTGACTCATTCTCACTCACTTTCTCTCACTTTCATCCACATACACTCTTTCACTCATGCTCATGCTCAGTTACATTCAGGCACTCAATCATTCGCCCCCACATTTACTTACTCACACTCATTCTTCTTTGCAGGACACTTGAATACATATGTGCTATACTATGTTTGAGCAGCTAGTTGGCTGACATGAATATGAAGGAGCCCTTGTGGGTTTCCGTGAGTCCGATCAGATTCTCTTGAAGAGTTCCTTTGTCCTGCCCTGCTTAACACATATGTACAGGAGGAGCCCTATATTCATGTCCTCAATGTTTGAGACAAAAAATACTCATTGATTTCTGAACAATGAGAGTAAAAGCGTTAAGGTAACATGTCGTTCCTGCTTATATTTTGCATGCTTTACATAATCCTGCATTCCCTATGAGTGTTTGCTTTTTCCAGAATGTTGTTACTTTTTTCAGGCAGTGCATAATTTGAAATGAGTCACATCCAGGTGTTTTTATAATGGGGCAGAATTGGGTTGTAGGTGAAGATAGTGCGAGTTTCAGTCAGTGGGGCAGAAGGGTGTTCGGTGGGGATAGGATGTGGCACTATGGCCAGAGGTACCGAATTTGGAACTGGGGAACCTGGTTCAGCCTTCATGCCTAGTCCTTCAGACCACTCCTGAGGGAGCACATTCCCAAGATAGACCTTAGAAGCCCTGGTCTCTTAGTACCAGCAGGTGAACCCTACCGGTGGCCAGTGTTGGTTAACCTTGAAGCCCTGTCCACCACAATCCATACTGAAGTTCACCTCCAGTCTTGCGGGCAGGCCTACAAAGCAGCACACCCTACAGCAGCAGTGACTGTCACTGAGGTCACAGCACCCTTGAGGCCAGTCCACCTCACCCATTGGATGCCTCCATTGGCCTTCTACCAGTAGTACTAATGCAACTCACCAGGGATTTGCAATGCAGGATTTGCATGCACACCAGACAAAGGAGCATGTTTTCAAGGGCCTTGCGTCATGCTTGCACCTTGCAATGTGGTACATGCACAATGCAAAGCTCCAAGTCATGTCGGAGACAAATGGCTTATGATTCCACTTATAAGCGTATTTGGAATATTCTGTGATTGGAAACATGTCCCACATTGTAAATGAATTAAATATAAACAACGTATATATTAAACCTCAAATAAACATGTTTATCGATTGTTTGAATTAAATAACGTTATAAGCTGTAACTGGTCAGTGAAATGCCAAATGTACTAAACATTGGTATGTTTTGCTATTTCTAGCCACACCTCCGACTCCGCCCACTAATCCAATCCTCTGCTTATTCCCGCCCCCTGAGTCACGGCCCACAGTTCCCCTACTTTTTTCCCCACTTCGACCACTGCCCACAAGTGTGTAGTTAGCAGCATGGGGGAAGGAGGGCAGGGAATGGTAATTGTCTGGACTTTTACACTTCTGTAGAGTATTAATTCAGTTTGCATAAATCCTTGTTTCTAACACAACAACGAGAAAAGGCGAAGTCGAGGAGCTTTGTGACAGACAGGAAGGACCTGTTCACACTGTATTTTTAGTTTATCTCCCAAATTATGCACCCCTACTACCCATATTAGGGAATTTGTGGGGGATGCAGGGAAATGTAAATCTTCCCCTGTCTGACGTAAAGCTGCCCTTGTAGCTTGCCACTCCTAGAATCGTGCAACGAAAGTAGGGTGCATTGTGTAATTTATTCACACGAGTGTAGAGTAGCTTTAGCTGAACAGCACCTAACGTAGTGACTCAACCATACCAAGTGCTAAAGCAGGAGGTCTGAGTGGCAACGAGATGCAAGCAGGGCAAAAAGTATGTATTCTGACAGTTGTCACGCGAGATGCGATTCACAAGACTGTGGTAGCGTTTTTTTGCTGCAGTTTTACATAGCGCGAACTCGACCCGAGGGTATCGGAGCGCTTTACATGAGCACCAGTTACATTCACAAGGACAGTAGTGGCGGGTGCCTGTCTCTGTCAACTGTTCCCCCTCCCTGGGCAAGCAGGGGTCCCCATAAATCAATAGTAGTGCTGTGGTTCTCTCATAACCAAGCCTGGATCGGTTCACGTGGCCATCTGCCGCCCGGCACTGGACTGCTGACAGAACACCGTTTCTGCGCAAGCCTCCACGTCAAAATCCACACAAAAACAGTACATTCTGGGCTCGTCCTCCCCCACTAACGGGCTGCGGCTGTTTGTGCCGGCTCTCTGCGTACAACAGCTCGATAGCTGCCTGCAAATATTGCATTTTGTATCACCAAAGGAGATTAATATTGCATTAACTGTATTTAACATTTTCTTAAGTACCAGTGATCACAAACGGAGAGGCTTCCAGTTCCTGGGCGCCGGTGCTTGAGCTGAACGTATGCATGTTTTAAAGAAAAGAGAAAAGGATGTGTGTAATGTGGCGGCGTGGGCAGAGGTCTTTGAAGGGGAGCCTGCCCTCAGTGTCTGCTTCAAGCTTCCCTGCTCTGTCTGGAGATGCCCGAGGAGCTGCCTCCATTAAATGCTTATTGTCAACGCTTCAGTGAAGAGAGAAGATGTCTCTTGTAAGTGAATTTCCTGGGGTGAGTGCTGTCAACTCTGTTTCGGTCTGATCAATACATGTGAAAGTTTGTAAAAATGATGTGACCTGTGGAAGCGACTCTGCTGCTCCCGTAATTGTTAGGGCCTGGGACCACTTTTGTGCACAGTGTTTCTGCACAGTGATCGCCTTTGCAGTGAGGTAGAGACCTGTTAGCCTTGTGCTATCTGTGGGCGACTACTGCATGCAGGGCAGTCCCCTTTTAAAGATTGCTGGGTGGCTCAGTGAGCTAAATTTTGCTGCTAATTATTGGCACAGGCTCGTGGCGCTTCAATACTAAGCGCTACACAACCTAAGACCAAACACGTTGTACTTTCATGCAAACCTACACGGCGGCCGCGCTTGTTTTTCTCTGCTCTCTCCCTCTAAGTACCCCCTACCCCTCCATTCTGTGGCCTCTTTATCCGGTCTCAGGGTACCACCCTCTCACTAGCCTTTTCCCCAGTCTCTCTCTCTTCGCACTGCTCTCGCTCTCCCACATCCGGCCCTCCCTCCCTGCCCTTACTCCACCCCCCTCACCCCTCCACACCCTGTGTCTGTGAAGTCAGCTGGCATACCCTCTTGACGCACGTGGATTCTGGCCGTCTCTCACTGAGGGTGTCTATTTTAAGTGAAAGTCGATGACATTATCTAAGGCACTGGAGATTACACTGCGCGAGTAAATCACTCATTCACCAAGGGAGGGGCGCGGCCCCGCCCCACAGCGCCGCCTGACGCCCAGCACATGCTCAAGGGGCTTCAATACTAAGCCTGTTGACTAACCACAGACCGCAAAAGATGAGCAAGCAACGCCCACAACGAATGGCCTTAAGAGTGTCTTACTAAAGCGTGCCCAGAATAAGAGCGTTATGGGTGATAGTCCAATGTTTCTAAGCGCTATTCAAATGCCAGTAACGTAATCAAGACTACAACTCCCAGAATGCATGAAGGTAGTTCAGGAACACGCCTCTTTTCTGTCCTACAATTATCTTATGAAAACACACTGGTTCTGGAACTCCTTGCTGCAGCTGCATAACACCCTTTCTGTCTGCACAGGAGTGTCTGTCAATAAGATCTACGAAGTTTGTCTTACGTGAGCTTACGTGTACCATTGCTCCACAAGTACCCAGCTTCCCGTGCCTGATGCTTTACGTGCGCTTTTGCCTCAAGTGCAACCATCCTCCACATGTGCCAATAGCTATGGCTAAACACTTATAAGGTCCCAAAGGCGAGACCTATTGGCTATGCCAATGCTTGTTTATACTTGTTTTGAAGCGACAACCACATTTCAAACAGAACTATGCTCTGGAATGCACATTTTAACATGTTTTATATTATGACAAAGTGTATTTCTTTGAAATGTCTTAAGAAAATGTTTTGTTTAAGTTGCCACTTAGTACGACAGCCATTTTAGTTCTGCTGAGGTAGCTTTATAAAGATAGAAACACAGGAAGGACTACATTTGTAATGGGATCGTTTCTAAGAAATATGTCTACATTATATATATGTCTTTTATTTCGTATTACAAAATATTTTTGGTTAAATTATTTTAAGACAGGAAAATAACTGTTTATTGCATAGTGAAAAATATGTAATTTTATTTTTCAAAGGAAAAAAATATTCCTGCGTCTAGAAATGTTTTTTTTTATATGTATATCAAAATTGCTGGGTTCTGGTATGTGTGGTAAAGGCATGCGTGGTAAAAGTATGTATGGTAAAGGTAGTTTCCATTTAAGTCTACGGGCACGAGTGGTAGTGGTATGCTTGGTAAAGACGTGCGTGGTTCAGACATATTCGTGGTTTAGACTGCGTTGTAAAGTCATGCGTGGTAGTTATGTTCGTGGTTCCATCATACAGACACATAGGCCCTCATTACGATGTCAGTCGGACGCTCGTATTGGGCAGGAGTCCGATCGATTGTATGTTGGGGGTTATACCTGCCAAATTACAATGTCGGAAAACTGCTCTTTTGCATTGAGACTTGTGCTGCGGCCCTAGAAAAGGGCAGCAGCACAAGCCACGATGCAAAAGAGCAGTTTTCAAACATCCATGCACTGTGTGTTAGACACCATGTGGTGCCTGGCACAAAGTGCATTGATGTGTTGGGGGGGCACCACATGTGCCCCCCTGGGCCCATAGCGGAGACCCACGGAGGACGGGGGCCCTGCTAGGCAGAGGGAAGAGGGCCATAAACCCTATGGTGAGCAGGCACCACCCCTATTGTAGGGATTACGGTATCACCGCTACCCCGACGGGCTCCTTGCGCCAGTCAAAAATGCAGCGATCGGTCCCTACTACCGATGCCTTCGACCGCCGGATCATAATCCGACAGTTGGACTGCTGCTATTGATGTTGGTGGACCCACCACAGATGGCCTGTCGGTGGCGGGCCCACCGACATCGTAATAAGGCCCATAGTCTTGAACAACATTCCTCTATCAATCAGGACCACCCCTAAACTTCTTCAATATACAAAAGACCTAAAGACATAACTATTAAAAGCACACTGTATCATGACACAGTAAATTGTCCCCCTCCCTCTCAGACCCCAACACCCTTGTCGACCGGCACGGATTAGATTAGAATTAGGTCTGGCCAACCAAAAAATGGTTCAGACAGGCTGTCTTATTAAATATGTCATTACTAAGGGCTTCTGGTGAAATCACACTCCATGCTCTGCTGTGGGAAGAAATCCAAAATAAAACACAATTAAATTCAAATACTTGGGCCCGGACTCTCGAGACAGCATTAAAGGATTTGAAAGCAAAGGAGTTATGGAACTTAGCACTACCTCATAACTCATTTAAGAAAGTTGTTAACAAACAAATAAGGATGTTATCATGGCACAAAGATAAAGAGGAATTCAGTAAAAGAAGACACGCCTGGACAATAATTGACTCTTACAAACAGCCTCGCCCACAGATATATTTAACAACATTATTAAAATCATTTTCAAAAATAAGCTACTTCACCTATGATTTGGCGTATGTCAAACACTAGAATACATCCCTAAATGGCAACCGAAACCACAGGATACCAAGTGCAGACTATGTCAAAGATATGAGGAAAGCCTAAAACATATTTTATCAATCTGTCCCAAATTATTAACTGAACGTAAGATCTTACTGAATAGACTTTTTAATTTATATTGCATCAGAACTTGTCGTCATGCCTTGCTTTTATGCATGAAAGGGGAGACTCCTCAAATAATAACAGTTTTTATAAAATTCTTTCTTAAAGCGGAACAGTTACTGACAGCAAAGGCATTGGTGAAAATTATGTAATCAATTAACTACTTAAGTGTGACACCTGCATCGTTAGATGTCCCCTGGTTATAATGCTATCACAAATGCACTTTAAAAAAACGTATATGATCATATCAGTAGTAAAATTATTTGAAGCAGGTGAAATAGGAGGGGCGTTGTGTTTTTAAATTATAAGATGCTTTTTTAGTCTTAAGGTGATTTTGCACAGACACGCTTGAACTTTAAAATAGATAAAGAGAGGAAAATTAATGGTGATTAAACAAATCGATAAAGCTATTATGTTGGAGCGGATTGTAATGAATATTTCAACATGCAAGTAGCTGCTTTTTATATTTTTTAGCAATGGTATTTTAACTGAAAATTGTTCAAAATGCAACTTAACGCCAGAAAGAAGCTGTCTACACTTAATGAATCTGAAAGTTCTGTATTTATCGAGCGGTGTAAAATATTATGGTTTTAATTAACTGAACTAAATGACTTTGACTTTGGCCATTTCCTACATTTGCTTTAATTTGTTATGCCTGCCTCCATCCCTGTATAGTGTTTGCTCCCTTTCACCTGAGATCTGGCTATTCAAATACCACATGTCTGCCTAAATTCCTAAATTACTTCATATTCCTTCGATAGTTGAATGTGAAAGGCAGATGTCAATGTGATCTAGAACCAAGTTTCAGATATTAGTAAAATAAGGCTTTTGTAACAGCATAGTATTTACTGACCATGTCATGAGTGATGTAATATGTGACGTCATCAGCAGTGCATTGCGGGGGCGCGAGTTATAGTTAGCTCAATTAACTAAATCAGACGAATTTCTCTGGTTTTGTACGAGTGAAATGTCCAACTAACTATAACGTCCCTGAAACCTGTGGTTTTTTCAGGGAATTTCTAAGGTTTTTTAAATGCTAGTTTCTAACTATAACGTCCCTGAAACCTATGTTTTCTTCGGTGAATTTCAAAGGTTTTTAAATGCTAATTTCTAACTATAATATCCCTGAAACCTATGTTTTTTTCAGTGAATTTCAAAGGTTTTTAAATGCTAATTTCTAACTATAATGTCTCTGAAACCTATGGTTTTTTCAGTGAATTTCTAAGGTTTTTTAAATGCTAATTACTAACTATAACGTCCCTGAAACCTATGGTTTTTTCAGTGAATTTCTAAGGTTTTTTAAATACTAATTACTAACTATAATGTAGTAGTAGTGTTTGCAGAGTGGTGCAGAAAGGGGTCTGGGCCTCCGACCAGTGCTTAGAAATTCCGCTGTGTAGGACTTACAGGAGGTACAAGGAGGGCTTCTTGGCCCCCAAAGTCCCTCAGGAGTAAAGTGGACTTCATCCCCCAACCCGTAGTGTGCCAGGAGGCGAGTTTGCAGAGTGATGGAGAAAGGGGGGCGTGGCCTCCGAAGACCTCTTAGCAATCCCACTGTGTTTGACTTACTGGAGGTAACAGGAGGAGTAGTTGGCCCCCAAGGACAACCTTGGGGGCGAACTACCCCTCCTATTACCTCCAGTAAGTCCCACACAGCAGGATTGCTAAGTACTCATAGCCGGGCACGCACCCTTTGCCCATCCTTCTGCAAACGCGCTCCCTGGCGGACTCTTGGATGGGGATTAAAGTCCCTTTCGATGCTGGGGGTCCTTAGGGGCTAACTAGCCTACCTGACACCTTCAGTAAGCCCCAGATAGTGGGATTGCTGAGAGGTGGACACAGGCCACGCGCCCTTTCTGCACCACTCTGCAAACGCGCCTCCTGGCGCACTCTTGGTTGGGGGATGAAGTCCCCTTGCCTCCTGAGGGTCCCTGGGGGCCAACTAGCCCTCCTGTTATCTCTAGTAAGCCCCAACAGCTGTATTGCTGAGAGTGGTCCGAGGCCACGCCCCCTTTTTACACCACTCTGCAAACGCGCCTCCTGGCGCACTGCCGCTTGGAGGATGAAGTCCACTTTAGTCCTGAGGTCCTCAGGACACAAGAGGACCTCATTGCCCCACCAGCAGTGCGCCAAGAGGCGCGTTTGCAGAGTGGTGTAAAAAGGGGCGGGGCCTCGGACCACCTCTCAGCAATCCCACTGTGTGGGGCTTACTGGAGGTACCTGGTGGGCTATTTGGCCCTTAAGGACCCTTAAGATTCTAGGGGACATAATCCCCCAACCCAGAACGCACCAGGAGGCACATTTGCAGAGTGGTGCAGGGAGGGGGCGAGGCCTCCGGCAAGGTGCCAGCTTTGTTTTTTTGTTTTTTTTTTGGAAGAGGGGCTGTGTGGCCCCCCCCTTCCCTTAATTATTTTTGGGCCCAGGGGACCCCATCCCCCAGGGCCTGAGACATAGATTGTTTTAAAAAAACAAACACAATTTAAAACAGGAAGGGGGCTGCGCGTCCCCCCTCCTGAGGCCTTTATCGGCCCCGGGGGCCCCATCCCCCGGGGCATTGCCTCATTTTAAAAAAAAATTAAATATTCGAGAGGAGGGCCGTGTGGCCCCTCTTCCCTGGGACACTTTTGACCCCGGGGACCCGAGCCCACGGGGCCGGCCCTCATGTTGGGGACTGCGGGGGTACACCAATGCCCCCGGTCCCTGCCGGCTCCCCGCCTCCTGCGGGAGCCGGCATTGCTTTTGGTCAAAGGGAGCTGCAAACATGCAGCTCCCTTTGCCCACAAGCAATTCTGCTTTGCTTCGTGGAAGCGAGAGCAGGTTTCCTGCTCTCGCTTACATAAAGCATAGCAGAAGTTTGCTATGACAGCGTCATAGCAAACTGCAATGTCCCGGGGTGTGGGCACCCTGGGAGATTGCTGGAGCCGGCCCTGGGCGGTGGCGGTCCCCAGGGCCATAGAGGGCTCCAGGAGGGGGGCCTCACGGCCCCCCTCCCTCACGAATGCAAAGCCTCGGGGAGGTGGAGGTCCGCAGGGCCGGGGGCCGAAACGGACCCCCAGCTTCTTTTAATTAGTGCCCCGGGGTGGTGGTCACCGGGGCGTGTGGGGGGCTCGAGCCCCCCCACACTCCTTTATTTGAAGCAGAGCTCCGGGGAGGTGGCGGTCCCCGGGGCTGTGAAGGGGCCACGTGCCCCCCGCATTTGTTTATTAAAGTCCTGGGGTGGTGGCGGTCCCCGGGGCTGCATGAGGGGGGCAGGAGCCCCCCCACGCTTTTAAAATAAAATAAACCCCCGGGGAGGTGGCGGTCCCTGGGGCTGCGGGGGGGCCGCGAGCCCCCAACATTTCAATAAGTATCGCCCCGGGGAGGTGGCGGTCCGCAGGGATGCGGGGGCCCCCGCAGGGCCCCCACATAAACATACAGGAATGCCCCTGGGACCTGGCCCACCCGGGGGCTCATTAAAACGAAGCACCGCACACCGCGGTTCATTTTTAAAAATGTTCTCAGCGGGATTGGCGTACCGTACGCGAATCCCGCTGAATTTTCTTTTTAAAAAAATGCTTTTTTTGGGCCCTGGGGGTCCCTGTGGGACCTCCTGACCAGGCCTAGGGGATCATGGTGTTTCTATCCGGCCCCCTTTTCTTTTTTTTATCATTTTGTTCCCTTTTTGCTTGTGACTTATTTTTACCGAGTCACAAGATGGCTGCCAACACTTCTTTGTTTGAAGTGTTGGCAGCCAATCAGAATGAAGCTCGAGATCGGGAGGGATCGCGGATCCACCTCGGTCACCAGATATCGATATTTTTTCTTTTTTAATTACTCAGGAACTAATGAACGGATTTCCACCACCAGCAAAGAGTGCACTCTGGACCAAGAGCTACCTCTCTGCCAAATTTGGTGTAATTCCGTTCAGCAATTCGGGCTGTAGCCGCGACAAAAGTTTCCTATGGAAATTAACATGGAGAAAAAGCGTTTTGGGACCCCCCTTTTTTCTCGTCCCCGGTCCTGAAGTGGTTTAGGTTTAAATGAAGGCTTGTCCTTTTAGGAGTGTAATCAACAGGAATTTAATATGGTGCTGTGATTACAAGGCACGCTATGGCAGATGAAGAGCAGATTTTCACGGAGAATAATATTGAAGTAGTATGCTCACAGCAGGTCCAATGGGAATTAATAGATGGTTGGTGGAGTATAAGACTGGTAGAAATTAATATGCATTAGAACAAAACCCTCAAGCTGCAAACAAAAGCAAGCTAAGAGAAATGTTTACTTGTTCAGTGAACTGCCCCATATATGCCTACAAGTATGAAAGAAAATTATTCCTAACCATCGTGTAGGAAAGTTCCAATTCTGTTAAGGACATGGAAGGGAGGATTATGCTTTTCTCGCTTCACTATTACAGCAGCAATTTTTTTAACACACTTTAAATTTAAAAAAACAAAAAACTACCAGTCCCAGAGTCTCTGGGAGTAGTTTGAAATCACAACCAATCAAATAACACTTGCAGTCCATAACATCATCTGATCAGGCTCCACTAGCGTCTGTACTAGTCCCTTCTCCATGTTGAGCCTTCCTCTTTCGTCGTGCGAGTCAAGCCACAGCACCATCCTGACTGGTCTTGTTTAGCCCCATCCGATCATATGAGCAAAGAAAGGACCATTGTTAACAGGATTCTTAAATTTCCTACCAATACTCCAATACATAATTTGGAAAACACTTTACTTATTCCATAGGGTGGGTTCCTTGAAGAGAAAACCTCTCACCGGGTGGGATAATACTCGCCTCCATGTCCTTAATAAATTTTGAAAATTTCCTACACAATGGTTAGAAATAATTTTCATTTTATGTCAGGACCAGAGATGAGGATTATGCTGGTTCAAAGCTTGCTCATCACCGAATGAGCCATATATAGCACCGGCTTGAAGTAAAACCTTTCAAAGATAGAATCTGAGGACCCATCTGCCACGTTCATGATGTCCTCCAATCATGCACCAAATGAAATGGCCTTAGAAGCTATTACTCCTCTGTTGGAATGCGCCCCAAAAGCAGCTAGATTCATACCAGCTTCTTGCATTACCCAACTCACCCACCGCGCAATGGTGGGAGAAGACAGTGCCTTATGCGGTTTCTGTAGAGCAATAAGGAGTTATCTCTCACCTGGAGGTCTGAATTCCTCAGACATCTCTTCGCAAGCTTTAAGACCCTGTACCACACACAACTTCAGGGAGTCTGGAAAGGTCAGGTACAAGATAGCCCTGGTATTGGACTTCGTCCATCTACAAATGGTGAACAATACTTCCGAGGGGGAAAAAATCCTGCCTGTTAAATCTAGGGCTCGAACATCCAATACCTGTCTACAGGATACCAGGTATAACAGCATTGCCAGTTTGGCTAAAAGCTCATTATGGGATAGAAGCCTGTTCGGTTGCCAGGACAAGAATAGGTTGAGCACCTGGTTGATGTCCCAGAGCACTGAGTATCGCGGTACCAGTAGAAGGGACAATGTAATTCCTTTAAGGAGTCAGCACACAAAAGGTTGTTTCCCCACCGGGGCACGCTCCACCGGGATGTGACCTGCCGAGATAGAGGAGTGGAAGGTGTTAACGGACCGATAGGCCAACCCTTCGGTCACTAGACTCGCTACAAATGTAACGCTTGAACCACATCAGTGACCATGGGATCCACACCCCTTTGGAGACACCAACGTGTCCATCAGGTCCAGGCTGACTTGTACCTCTTGAAGGTACTATTCACCCATGCCTTGGATAAGAGTTCCTCAGCCTGTCACGAAATGCCCGGGACCGACATGTGTCCCCTGTAATCCACCAAGCCAATAGGGCTAGGGAGCCTTACAACACCCACTGGTTAGGGAGCTGATATGGATTGAGAAGGCAGTGAGAAACAGGGGGAGTTGGATTGGAGAATCCCAGGAAAGTCCCATAAGTACCGAAAACCGCACTTGAGACCTCCAAGTCGGGGTGATCATTACTACATCCGCTCACTGTAGTTGGATCTGGGCTGAGGCCCGTGTGATCATTGCGAAAGGGGGAAACACATAACCCTGCTCCGGAGGCCAATCCTTCAGAAAGGCATATGTCGCAGCTGCTTGCGTATCCAGTCTCCAGCTGAAGAACCTGGGTAACTGTTGGTCCAGACAGGATGCAAACAGGTCCACTGAAAATGGACCTCACCTTTCTTGTAACTCTGTTAACAACTCCGGTTTGAGTTTTGACAGACTGGAGTCCCATAAATGATGGGAGTGCTAGTCTGTCACCTGATTCGCCTGACCAGGAAGGTACTCCACTGTCACTGAGACTTGATGGTTCTAGCATTATTGCCAAAAACTGGTAGCTAGGTTTGAGAGAACTTTAGAGCGCGTGCCCCCCAGATAGTAGACAAATCTGACGGCTGAGACATTTTCCATCTTAAGCAGAACGCAAGATTGGACTCTGTCGTTTGTCCAGCATCGGATCGCGAATGAGCCGGCCAGGAGTTCCAAGCAATTGATGTGAAAGGTTTGCTCATGAGGAGACCACAAACTTCCTGTAGATAATTCGCCCCAATCCGGACCTGCTGGCGTCTGGCTCCATGACGAGGTCCGGGGCTGAGCCAAAGATTGCACTCCTATTCCATGCTTTCATGTGACAAAGCCACCAGGAAATTTCCACCTGCACCTCGTCCGTGAGGGATACCCTCTGGGAATATGCAAGACCCTTTCGAAGGTGTGACACCTTTAGCCATTGAAGGGCTCGATAATGTTGGGGGCCTGAAAATATAGCCTTAATTGAGGAGGACAGGAGCCCCACCAGATGGGTGATCTGCCGAAACAAAGCGCATGGTTTCACCAGGGTGCGTCGTAGCTCATGTCTGATTTTTGTGATTTTTTTTAGGGCAGCATACTGAGAAAAGAAGTAGTTGAGTCTATCATGAAGCTCAAGAAGGTCGACTTTTGGGAAGGAACCAGAAGGGACTTCAACTTGTTGATCACAAACCCAAAACTTTCCAGTAGGTCTATCGCAATTTGCATTCTGGCTGACAGCTGATTGGGACATTGGGCCACGAGGAGTATGCCGAACAGATAGATAATGAGACGTATCCCCTGAGCTCGAAGATGCACCGGCCTAAGAATCTTGGTAAAACACCAAGGGGTGGAGGAGAGCATTTGTGTGTAATTATCTCCATATATAATTTAGGTTATTGTCAGCTAGTGTCTTAATTAGTGTTTTTGGCAGTCCTGCACTGGGATATCTATTGTTTGAGTATATAGCCAGTTTCGGATTATGCACCTAGTTGAAGTCTCCCATCCATGCTTGTTCCCCTTCCCAAATTGTTTTAATGTTTGAATGTTTGTAAGAGGGAGAGAAGAAATATCTCCTGGTTTGTGTTGAATGTGTAGGAATCTACTGTTCTAATTTCCCTGTTCTCTGTCTTACCTATCACTATGTGGTACCTTCCTCCTTCTTTGGGGATTTTTGCGATTTCAAGCGATAGTTTTCCATTTATCTTTATTGTTACACCATTCATTTTTTGTTTGGATTTGTGTTGAGTAGGATAATGTCTCATCAGTGATGTGTCATTGTTCATAAGGTGTGTCTCTGTTATAGCTTTCCAGATATTGTAGTGTTTTACCAACGAATTGAGACCTCTGACATTCCATGTCATAAATCTGGCCATATTCCTAACAGCGGGGGTATGTTACTTTTTGAGGCAGATCTCCTTGGAATGAACATTTCAATCGGAGTTGTCTATTTCACTTTTTAAATCTGTGATAAAAGGTAGGTAAAGGCCCACAAAAAGGGCCCCAGAGCGAATAAGCCCATGTGGACTGTGGCCGGGGCTAATGTTGTACCCCCTATGCTAGCATGGTCAGTGCGCACACTGTTTGCCATGCAAGACATGGGGCATGGAAACAGTGCGACCGACTTGCAGGAGGTACAGCAGCGCAGCCGGCATTGGCTTCAGGCTCTCTCCTAGAGCCGAAGCATGCCGCCGCTGTGGCTGCGCCGCTGACACACCACCAGCCCCATGGTGATTTCGTAATGCAGCAGTTGGAATGCCTCTGGCTCGGCAGCGTGTTCCCAACCACCGCCGCGGCGGGCTGGTGGTGTGGCCGCCAGGGTCGTAATCAAGCCCCTAGTGTCTTGGAAAATGAGAGCGAACGGGTGGGCCCATCTCTACCTGATCTAATTCTTCCATATTTGCTTATTATGTACTTCCTACATTGCTCTTCTTTTGTTTACCATGTTTTTTATATATCTTGAAAGAGCTGCATTGTGCATTCTTCATACTTTACATCTTCCTCTCTTCACGTTTGACTCAGGATCCTATCTGTTAACGATAATAAGGCACTTAGATGTTTCTCGGTCGTGGTCCAGGTGCAGTCTTTTGTGGGCCTATCTGTGATCCCTTATTATCTGACTCTGACTGTGCCGTGAGCCCTGCTAGTCAGGCCCAGGGCCAGTACTATGTTAAACACACACACATGCGTTGAGGTACACTTAGAATTGGCACAACCTACCCTATAAGTCCCTAGTAGATAATGGGGAAAGGGGATGAAAACTACCTATATGTCCCTACTATATATTAGGGACTGGCAGTTTAGAGGCCAGCAACCTTTTTGGTACTTGCATGTGTGCTGAGAGCTTGAGGTCCTTTTAAAATCAGCCCAGAGTTGCAGCACTGCTTTTAAAAAGTAAATTTACTGCAAACTCGACTTTGGTGGCAGGGGCATTATAAAAGTGCTAATCTACATTATTGTTACATGTCATGTCTCCCCCAGGTGTTCCAGGGGTGGGGGGTCAGGGTCCCTAGAAAATATGTTTTATATACCCTGGTGAGGCAGGAATTTCACATTTCATTTTCAAGTCAAGTAACTACAAGCAGGGTCCCTCTAAAAGGGGGGTGTGGCTAGCAGGCCAAGATGTCGGACACACTCCTCTGAGGCTCCGAATCAATCCCCCTTAATCCAACATGTATCCTGCACTGGCACAGCCATCTGCCTCTCCCATGTGCCGGATTCTGTAGCTGCTGGCCCACCCTGCCGCCGCAACCGCTGTTGGAGCTCTCCGTCTCGTGTTTATTGGGATGCAACACTGAGCGGGCAGCTGAGGCCCCATGCTCCTGCTGGGTTACAGCGCGGTGCCATGCCGGA
Organism: Calotriton arnoldi; assembly: GCA_963921515.1. Lineage (NCBI taxonomy): Eukaryota > Metazoa > Chordata > Amphibia > Caudata > Salamandridae > Calotriton > Calotriton arnoldi. The sequence continues at coordinate 5,364,748 of CAWUFW010000068.1, forward strand.
TACCAGACCCTGCCACGCTCTACCAGGGGTCCACAGTGAGGCCGGACTGACCAGCGGAACCCAGAGCACTGTGGCAGAGAGGCGTCCGGACCGCCGGGACTGTGAGTAGTGCTCGCATCAACAGAGCGCCGATCCCCAGCGACAGCGATCAGAGGTGAGCTGGGTGAGACTGTGGGCCTGGCGTGGAGGCCAGCCTGCCGCAGCAACTGCTGCTGTGTAGGGGTTTGTTCCCAGGGGTTCAGTGGCACCACTGCCATCCTCCCTCCCCTGCATGAAAGGTGATCTGCCGCAGGGGCCCACGAGCCGGATCGGGCCTTGGCGTGCCTGACGACGCCTCCGGGGGCCACTGACTACCACTTCATGCCACTCCCCCTGCCACCCTGAAGTGAGTGGAGTGCAACAACATGAGGCCTGCCTCAAGTCATTCTGTCGACTGTGAAAAAGGAGGAGTGCCCTCAGTGCCTAGGGCTCGGCCCACGTTCCCGTACACACCGTGGTGATTTTGGAGGCAGGGATGGGTCTCCCCCACTGGACAGTCTGCCGCTACTTGAGACATCCTAGACATCCTCGCCCTCCTCCGACCAGTGCTGTGATCCTTTCACTGGCCTAGAGGTCAGAAATCCGGCCTAGGCTGCGCGACACAGGAGACTGGCGGAGGGGGCTCTGAGCCTGCATCTGTATGTTTTTTACTATCCCCGGGGACACCTGCCAAATAGTGTGGCAAGTATACGCAGGCCACGGATGGGCACACATTGCCGTGGCCTGCTGAAACTCGCTTACCTGGTTTTGACTTGACTCTGTGTGATGCACTGGGGCTACATTGCACCCATCGTGAGCCTGGCTGGCCCTTGAAGCCCAGGAACACTTTCCCTGGTCTCTCTCTCCATTCCAGGAAGCGGCATCGTTCTCCGGGGTCCAGGGGTCGGATCGGACCCAGGCACACCGTCAACACTTACTGGTAGTCGCTGGCACTTCACCTGGGGGGGGCCACAAACGCTTGGGAGAGCAGTGGGGACAAACAACGTATAAGCTGGCACTGGTCCTGGGACAATTGCACGGCATTTCACGGGGGTGTGGTGCCAGGGGGAGGGGCACACTGTGTTCATTGAGTGGCGCTGCTCTCCACTCTCGGGGGTGCCCCCCCTCCTCTCCCTTGTGACACTTCATTCTCCACACAGGTCCGGGGTCGGATCGGACCTAGACTGTGCCTTGAGGATTATGCTGTGGGCCGGGGCATGACACCAAACTCTGACATGCGATTCACTCTGCTGCTCCCTCCCATTGGGCTTCTATGTTGAATCGACCTAAAGACTGCATATGAAGCCTTAACCTGGAGTCCCTTGATCCAGTCGCTACCCCGACACTTGCAGTACTTACGCACTGACCCACTCTCCTTTTGGGGCACCACCCTGCTGGGACGGACGCTGTCATTGCCCCCTACACTAAGCCTCCAACTTGTGCGACTGGCGTTGGCGCATGGCAATAGACTGCCAGATGCCCATTCCCCAGCAATTAGTGATGGGTTGCCTGCAATAAACCACTCCGGCTGCCCTGGCATAACCAGTGCTTAACTCGGAGGGGCGGTCAGGGACGTGCCCGGAGGAAGGGACACCGCAGCCTGACATGACACTCAGCAAACGTCGTCCTGGCAGTGGAGAAAATTGGCGCAGCCCTGGAACACACATGAACGTCCCTCAAAATCAAGATTGATAAGGTCACAGCAGATTTCACTCTCTTCTTGGCTGATCACCACAAATTAGCTGATAAATGACACAATGCGGAACTCACACTGGCAGAAATCCAACCCGCCACCCGCGAAAATACAACATCGCTGCTATCACTGGTGGATCAAGTGGGCACCCTGGAAGCTAGATTAGAAGATGCTGATGGTCGGTTCCGCCGAAACACAATTTAGGTAGTGGGCCTCTCGGAGGATGCAGAGGGCTGGTACGCAGTGTCCTACTTTGAAGCCTGGATCCGCGAACTGGTACCGGCCACTGCGTTATTAATATTCTTTGAGTTTGAGCGCGCCCACTGGCTGCCAACACAGAAACCGCCACCTAGAACCAACCCCAGACCCCTCCTGCTTCACTTTCTCAATTACAAAGATCGGGACAGCATAGTGCGGCAACGGAAAGAAATCACTGTGAATGGCGCCTCGGTCATGCTATTTCCAGACTATACATTATTAGTGCAGAAGCAACAAAGTTATTTTCAAGCTGTCAAACACTGTCTATGCGAGCTCAACGTGCGTTACTCATTGCTCTTCCCGGTGCTCCTTCAGATCATAGGCAAAGACACTGTTCGCTTCTTAGATTCTTCTGAAGACGCATGGGCCACGCATCCTTGCGTCCCACATCTGGCAGAAAGAAAAGGCTGGGCACCGGCATCAGAGCCTGTCATCGTGGTCGTAAAAGACGCTCTGACTGTCCCCCACCTCCCAAAGCTGTGCCTAACCTGGAACAAGTGATATCAGAAAGAAGACAGGCTCTACAAATTGCAGCTGCAATGAATTCTCAGGCCCAGAGTCCAGATCAAGACAACGGCTCCGTGACGTCCTCCAGTATAGAAGACTCTGGGATCACCGGTACTACCAGATGTGACACCACAGATTGCTGATGACATTATTTGACCTGACCTGCAGGTAAATGGAACTCCACTTCTGCCTCGATGGTGCTACAAACTGTCCTCTGCATCAGCACACATCTGCAAGCCGTGCCCATCTCCAGTAAACAAGAACAAGGTCTAACAGTACTTAACTGCACAAAAAGAGACCCCAAGCAGGCACCATGTAAACCTATCACACATAATGGCACATACCATTTCGGGAACCATAGTCGGAACATCGCACACGCCAAATCAGGGATACTGAATACCCTACTTTGCTATGGATGCCCCTCCCTCTCTGATTGAGATTCCCGATAGTTGTCATCGTTTGGCCACAGGGTTTGGGCGGATCCCTGCAGCACATCTTCTCTATTACTGTTCTGCAAGTTGGATTTTACCCCCTTTATTTTTTCTCAGCCCAGCAGAATTGCCCTGTGTTGACTGACCACTCCTGCACGCACAAAGCACAGCACACAACAGGTCCTCCTATGCAAGTGCAAAAGCCTAATGAGCGGGACCAAATCAGAACCCTGACATGGCTCACACCAACATCATCACATGGAATGTAAGGGGCATGCGTACACCATCACGCCGTTACTCGATCTACTCCTACCTGAAACGCAGATCCACTTAGGAGGCCCTACTGCAGGAAACTCACTTGACACTCCTGGAGGTTGACCGCCTCCGCCATCGGTGGCATGGTCAGGTGTTTGCGGCTGGTTACTCATCCTATGCTTGGGGGGCCCTGGTTTGGGTACGGGCAGGAACCCCATTTGTGACAGACGAGGTGGAGGTAGATCCGGGAGGAAGATATTTATACGATGCCGCCTGAACGGGCAGCGAATCGTGCTGGGGATGGTATATACTCCTAATTCTGATCAAGCGGCATGTCTCTGCGGTCTGTCTAGCGCATTGGCTGATTGGCGCGAACTACCTTGGCTCATAGGCGGTGATTTCAATACTGTCCATGACACTACACTAGACACCTCATTTCCCCCTTTGTCACACACTGCCTCAGTATGAAACGCCCGGGCCCTAAGCAACTGGTTGCGCCATTGGTCACTAGTGGATATATGGCACACACATAACCCTGACACTAAAGTGTGCTTGCACTACTCAGTTCTGCATGGCCTGCATGTCTGCATTGACCGCATAATAGGATCGCTAGAGCTTTTTCCTGCGTTTGGTCAAATCACCTATCTTGGCTGCACGCACTCAGTCCACAGCCCTCAGTCATTGCAGTTCAAGTAGGAGGTAGTCCCGCAGGCCATCCCCACATGGCGCCTACAACCCTCAGCATTGGAGGACATCCCATTCCGCGAGGCACTTGGGTCCGCCATGTTGAAAAATGTTGAACTTAACGAAGCTCTGCACGCAATAAACTTACTGAATGGGATGCCTTCAAAGAAGTCATTAGGGGGCGGAGCTTGGGAGTCCGCTGGAACTTCCATAGATATCTTGATGATGCTGGTGCTAAACTCGAGCGCGAACTCCTTCAGCTAGAGACGCAATCAGTAACAAGACCAGAATGTGCAGCTCAGCTGGAGGAAAAGCGCGGGGAGCACGCCGCTCTCCTAGAGCGCCTTAGATGTATAAATTATGCAGCGCATTCCTCCCGCACAAATGTGGCTTCTGATCATGGGGGGCACATTTTGGCATGGCTAATACGACAGGAACAGGCCAGACACCCCATCCAGGTCCTGCGGGATCCTCTGGGACACCTGCTGCACAAACAACACGACATTCATGCTAAACTGACTTGGCATTACAGTATGTTATATGCCTTGACTGTCACCTTTGCTAGGAAAAGTATTGAAACCTTTTTTTCTCTGTTGCGGCTCCCCACTATTTCCCCAATGCAACGTGCAGAGCTAGAGGAGCCGATCGTGCTTTTCGAGATCCGTGAAGCTATCAGAGCTCTAGCGTCGAGTAAGACCCCTGGCCCTGACGGCCTACCCTCTGAGTTCTACAAGACGTACGCACACACATAGGTCCTACATCTGCACGCATTATAGAACTCTGCACTTGAGGCCGCAGTGTTCCCTGCGTCATTGCAGGAGGCACAGCTTGTTTCACTCCCTAAGGGCAGTGACCCGACTGACCTGGGTTCGTATTGCCCACTGGCCTTTTTTTGAATACAGATTACAAGATCCTGGCTAAGGTGCTTGCTGATCGCTTAGCGCCACTGGTACCTTCCCTGGTCCACTAAGATCAGAATGGTTTTGTTCCGTCTCGTAGTACATCACTAAACCTGAGACTCTTCGTCAGGGTCTCTGCCTACCCCCCTAAAATGGCCGCATACTGGGTGTCTGGTTCTCGATCTCAAAAAAGCTTTCGATTCCCGGGAGTGGGACTTCCTCTTTGCCACTCTGACCAAATACGGCATTGAGGGCAGTTTCCTCCCCTGGACTCGCTTGCTCTACACACTGCCGTCGGCCAGGGTAGAAACTGGCTCTTATATTTCTGCCCCCATATCAGTGTGTCACGGAACTCGTCAGGAATGCCCGCTGTCTCCATTTCTTTTCTCCCTGGCTGCAGAGCCTCTAGCGGCTGCCATCCGGGAACAAGGCGGAGACTGGGGAATTCCTCTGGTGGATGGCGTGCACATTGTCTTGCTATATGCAGATGATATCTTGGTATACCTCAGGGATGCACGTTCAGTCCCAACCACCCTGTCCCAGATACTCAACGACTTTGCTGGCCTCTCCGGACTAAAAGTTAACTGGAGTAAGTCATGTTTTTGCGTCCAGGTGCCTGGATCCTGCTCCTACTATCAACCGCAGTCCCATCAAGTTGCAACCCGACACTTTTCGCTATTTAGGCATAAGGGTGTACCATCAGCAGGCAGATTTGTGAGACAGCAATTTGGGGAGGACGGTCACTGCTCACCGGTCTCAGATGTCTTTCTGGCGCACACTTCCATTTTCAGTTATGGGCCGGATAGCTCTACTGAAAATGGTGGCTCTTCCCAGGTATTGTATTATTTTACCAACCTGCCCCTATATATATCGCTCTCTTTTTTCCGTGACTTCGATCGGCCCATGAGAGAGGTTATATGGTCTAATTCCTGATTTTGTGTGGCCCTCGCTAAACTTTACCTGCCAACTGACAGAGGCGGACTGGCAGTGCCCAACATGGAGCAATATTATCTTGCTTCACAGCTGCAGTGGGTGGCCAAATAGGTGGCAGGACTTCAACTACATGACACCGCTGCTCTTTCCCCACCTTTGTCAACTGGGTCCATACTCCAGTTATTCCATTCCTGCGCCAACCGTAGGATACCCAAATCTTTGCTCTTGGGGGTTGCATACCGATGTTATCGTGGAAGTATATATATTATGCAATCAACACTACCGTATGTGCCAGCGCTACCTCTACAGGGCACGCAGCGGGCGGCTCTGTGACCTCATCTGCTGAGTTGACAACCTTGTCAGAGGCAGGGCTTCACACACTGGGTGATCTATATCAAGACAGCACCCTGGTGCCATACAACACGTTGACTGAAATCAATGGCCTACCTCCCGGTCAATTCCTGTTGTACAACTCCTTGCTTGCCCCCCTGGGTAATAGGTGGGGAGGCATGACGACTGAGCACACAACACATCTAACCATCCAGTACCTGCATGTCATGGGAAGGGAAAGCCATCTCACCAAATGGTTTGCTGCTTTATTATGCCAACACACAGAGATGACATTGACACCCCTGAGGCAACATTGGGAGACAGACAGACCTCGCATCTTCACCAACAAGGAATGGACCGAGGTACTGAGTAGTCCCACATATATTCTCGTTTCCGCCTAATCCAGCATTACATCATACAAAGGGCATACCTTGCCCCAGCCAAAATAAATAGATTCTTTCACCGCACAGATGCCACCTGTCCCAGATGCAATGCTCCTGATGCTGACCTCCTTCATATGCTATGGACTTGCCCCACCCTGAGTACATATTGGCGCTCGGTTGGCGCTGCCCTGGCTGCCAGCACTGGTCGCAACCTGTCACACACTTGGGAGGAGTGCCCGCTACATTTTTATCTGAGAGGCAAGCGCCGGAAAGTCACCTCTCGCTTTCTTGAACTAAGCATGATAGTACCCAAGCGCCTGATCATGAAAAGGTGGACGTCGTCCAACCCCCCTACTTCCATAGCTTGGAGATGCTCACTGCTAGTATGGGCCAGGGCAGAGAGCGTGGCATTGCACACTGAGGATATCTTAGGCCGCCGCAAGATCCCAAAAGGGTATGAATTGGGATGCAATCCTACCTGATCTTCAGGGTGAGTCACCATAGGATGCGCATACTCCCACTATCACCTTCCAGCCGTGACTAGGTGCGGCGAGGCTCGTTCCACCCCTGCATAGATGAAGTGGGTGCGTTGCAGCTATGGTGGAGTGTAAGTTCTAATCCACCGAATCCCATGCCGGATACTTGCGGCTGCAAATTGTGCGCACCAGAATCCGTGAATACCTCAAACAGAGGCAAGTCAACATCCCAACTGGGCTAAGTTTCCCTAGATTATTTTTTGTTTGTCCAATCGTTACTTCAACTCCTCCCACAATTAGCTCGTAAAGACAGAGCAGGTGCATCACATCTATAACTCAAGGATGCACTCCATCCGGCCACTGACATCTGCAGACATGCCCTTCCTTTCCAAACAAGGCAAACTAAATGTAAATGTTCCATATCCCCGCCCACATGAATTACATAGATATTGAAATGCTGATTGCCACTGCGATGGACATGTTATGCATGGGATGATAATTTGGGAGATATAAGATATTGCTAATTGCATTGGAATAGCTGCTGAATGTGATTTTACCTGTTTTCCTATGACTTTATCACAACAAATGTTAATAAAAATAGATTTTTTTTTAAAAAGCAGGGTCCCTATGAAAGATGTTTTATAAACCCTGGTGAAGGAAAACTGCCCATTTTCTTTTTCCCCAGTGTAGGAAATCCCCTGCAAAGTTGACTTTGGTGCTGTGGGCACTGTGAAGTACTATTCTACATAATTTCTACATATTAGGCAGCCCCCAGGTCTCCCCTAGGTGTCCCAGGGATGGGGGGCCCTGTAATTATCAGCAGGGTCCTTATAAAATATATTTTTTTATAAATCCTGGTGAGGGAGAAATTACATATTTCATTTTCCCCATTGTAGATACTTGACCTCTTATGCTAACAATGCAATATTTTGTGGATGCATAACTATTGCTATGAAAGTAGGAAAATAACATTCAAAGACCTAACAGAATGGTATTGATAAATCCAACAGATTGCTCTTGTGGAATGTATCCTAACTTATACAGAAAATAAGTTATACCACTTTCTTGTCTGTAAGCCAAAATACAGCCTTCCTGCAGTCTTACCTGATTGGTCAGTGCTAACAGGCTTAGCAAGGCTGCCTTGATTAGGTGATAAGTGGCTATCCAGGGGAGAGGCTAGCTGCTGGAGAGAGCTCTGTATCTGCACATATATGCCAGGGCAGGGGAGAGGGGTTGTAAAGCATGAGGCTTCAAAGGAGGACAGGACAGGCAGGGAGTGCTTGACCTATCTACCCCACAGTCCCCTGTGCCCCAGCCAGATAGCAGGTGTAAGCAAGGAATTAGCAGATGTTAGGGGAGGAGAGCTATGGAAATGAGCCACACTGAGAGTTGGTTTCTTTAGCTCTTACTGCTCTGCTGAAATTTCAGCCATCATGGATTTTAGAAGAATAGTACTTTCTGGGACAAGAAGATGCCACACTTTGGAGGAAGTGGTCATGCACCTGGGTGGTATCCTGCATCTCATTGATCAGGTGTGCCCACCTCTTGATGCCCAGAAGCTGAGAATAAATATGTGAGATGTGCATAGCCTCTCAGTTCTGCTGCCTGAAACTCCAAGAAGATGGAGGACTGTCCTGCTGGAATCCAGATCTGCACCAAAGGGTCTGCCTGGTGAAGACTGCGCCTGCTGCACTATCTGGTACTGCAGCTCTGAGGACTTTGCCTTTACTTCAAGAAGGAGTAAGGAGTACACTCCCTACAGCTACAGGTTAACAGAGCTTAACTGACCCTTCTCCAGCCAGAGTCCCTCTCCTGGAGTGCATCCAGTGGACTTTTAAGAAGTTGACAAAGTTCATTGTGGGAAGTGTAGTCCAGGCCTGCCAAGGATAATCTAGGAGATTCCTGACCCATGGATGTGGGTTTTGGGCCCTTCAAGCCTACAAGGAGACCTTCTGGAAGGACCTCCAGAAGTTTGGGAACATTTTAGGAATTTGGGGAAAAAAGTGCGGTAAGGTGACCGACCCGACTGCGATGGTCAAGCCAGCCACCTTCAACTGCGACCCAGCCCGGATTCCAGGTTCCTCCTGCTGAAGAGCTTGGGAGGTCCGACTTCCAGGATTTGACCGCTATCTCCCTGAAAGTCAAGCCGGCGAACCCTCACTGAATCTGGCCTGGTGAAGAGCAACGATGGCCCTCGGTTGAAAAACCTCCAGAAAAGTTTCTAAGTGTGAAGGTAAAATTTTGACCGGGGCCACCCGCTTAGTTTATTTCAGCTGGGCTCCATTGTGGTCAGCCTCAAACTTTGAGTTTGTCCAAGTCAAGCACGACCAGATGTCCCAGAGTGGCTGTAGCCTATGTAGGTTGGAAGAATGGAAGGACCCTTTTATGCTATGCTTAAGTATTTTATTAATTACCAAAATAGAAGTAAGTCCTGTTCCTGGCACAAGGAGGATGTGGCTCTGGCTTCTTCTTTCTTTGTTTGACCGAGAAGATTTCATGCCAGGAGTCTTCTTAACTTCAGAAGCCCTCAAAAAAACCAAAATGTGGAATCAGAATCAGTGACCACATATAGGGTCTTGTACGATACTTAGAGAGGGAAGTGTGGGAAGTTTGTGCACCTTACAACACCAGACCATTCACCGTTGTGAGGGAGGGGGATTTCAGGCAGGAATATGCACCCTTTGTTTAAATTCTGCTCTAACTAGAGTTAGCACCCTGCCTCCCCCTTAAAGCCCTTAGGCGTGCTCGTACCTCTGTCAGCCACGCTCCTCCTGGAGCGTGGCTCGCTTGAACGTGGTTTCTTGCTATCTCTTCACCTTTTCGGGATGCGCTTACCTCTGCTTCCGTTCCTCCACCTCCGACGTCGCGCTTCCTGGACAGCACATTGGTCTTGAGTCTACAGTCCGCCAAAGCCGATACACTGAATCCTCCTGTATGGTGCTCCTCGCTAGTTTCTCCTTTCGCACACACCTGGACTTGACTTCCGGGCTTTTCATTGCGGAACAGCGCAGCTCCTATTGGTTTAGGGGGTGTTTCGAAAGTGACACAATTTGGAGGGGCGGGGCCTTCATCCCGGACATAGATTTCCTTAAAGGAGCCAGAATCATTTCCCTCGGGTACAAACGGGGATGTCAAGAGATTTCCATGCTGCAACAAGAAAAAGGGCAAGGCATGGTCAGGTAGGGTGTTGTCATCAGAGTCATCCTGTGTTTGCGCGTCAGGGTCCCAGTGACAGTGGCGTTATTGGTTTCTAAGCCCTAGAAAGTGTTTATTCTTTAAAACTTCATATCTCCGGTCCCTATGTTGTATTTTGGTGCCATTTTAAAGATAAAAATCTTTCCTATTTTTATAAATTGGTTTGGGATTTTTATTTGGTATTGTGTCTTTTAAATGCTTTACAAGCCTGTCTAGGGACTAATTTATAGAGACCCTGTTTAGGACCCAGTACAGTGTTGGTGGCCTTGCTACTGGTGGTAGGTGCATACTTACCACCACCAATAAACCACCATCCAACAATCTGTATGGAGAAACCATCTTTTTCTTGAAGGGGAAAAAAGGCTAGAGACAAGTGTGTAATAATCAAAGAACTTCTAAATTCCAGGACAACATAATAATGGATCTTTCTTCTGTATATAAATGTGCATTGAAACAAATTGCCTAATCAATTGCACAACTTAATTGTATTGTTCTTTCTCTGAATATATGAGCATGTTGTATATATATATATATCGTTGTCTTTATGCATTGATGATTTTAACCATAAATTGAGAATGTTTTGATACTTAAAAATAATAAACAAAAATAAAATAAAAAGTTTTTTGACAAAAAATAATTGAACATTGTTATGGTCATTAACTAATTATAATGCACAATGTTTTTAGAATAAGCATTATTATGTTGTCCTGGAATTTAGAAGTTCTTTGATTATTACACACTTTTCTCTAGCCTTTTTTCCCCTTCATGTTATTTTCCCTATGGCTAGCAAGTACATTATTTGCATGTAGGGGTCCCAGCTCTTCCCAAACCGAAACCATCTTTTTCTTCCAGAATGTATCGGAATAGTGTTTGACAGCATACTTCCATGCCATTCCCCATTTATGCAGTATCGGGAATTTCTGACTTGTTAGTCGTCTCTCTTTGACCTGTGTTCTAGGACGTCACATTTGCTTCTGAGGATTTTCACTTCTTCTGATACTTGTATATCTAGCACTTTTCATCAAGGGCTGTACCCATTGTAGAGATGGTGTCCTCATTAGTTCTCATTCAGTTTCCTATCGCTTGTATAGCTCTTGTGATGTCTGGTATTTGTGAAGTCATTTCTGTGCTGAGGGTGGTAAATTGGTCTTTAAGAGCATTGTTAATTTTCCCCCGAAGATCCACTAGACGTGACACTAAGGAGTATATTTACCAATACTTCACACAAAACAATGCAGCAAGACAACTTGCTGCACTGTGTGAAAGGGAGACAGCAGAAATGTGCCGTATCTACTATGATATGGTGCATTTCTTCTGTCTCCTAACACTGGCTGACTTATGGCAGCCTAGCACCAATACAGCCATGCAGCAAGGGTACCTGTTTTATAAGCATGATTGTTTTTGTGCAGGAAGAGACTCATTCCTGCACAAAAACAATACTTTGAGGCATTTTCCTCTTTCTATGTGTTATGCAGAATGCAGTAGGCATAGTAAGAGAGAGACTAACAAGAAGATATTCCTACTTGTTACTCCTTGGTCAGGCAGGTGCAGAAGTTAGGCGCAATCCCGGGTTTACTGACTTTAGTAAACCTGGTATTGTATCAAAAGCAATGGATGGATGCATGGGAATGTCCACACTCCGCCCATGAAATGCCTCCTTGCCAAAAGCTAACACAAAGCAGCAATATACCCTTACTTGTGTTAATTTGGACTTACTAAACCACGCAGAGCCACGCAAGGTGGCTTTGCGTGGATTAGTAAATACTATTTAAGGACTTGCATTGCCTTGCGATGACTTCCGTCACAGTTGCAATCTAACATCTGGCTGAGTGTTCCTTTTCATTTGTTTTCTTTGATGGCTATTTTCTTGAAGTGACACTGGATCTATTTGATTCCCCCAAGTTCCAACTTCTTCACGAGCCACTGAGAGTTCAGTGGTATGAGGGACCTCTGTGTGCTTTTCAAGCAGCGAGTGTTTCTCTCTCTGTGTCTCAGGCTGTTATGTTTAGAGTGTCCTGTGTTCTCTCTATAAACTTTTTGACTCACTTTCTTTGTTAGTTCCAGGAGACCAGCATGTCTTTAACATGATTTTAGTCCTTTGTTTGACATAAAGTCTGAAGTTTTATCTATTTTTGTCTTGTTTCTGCCTGACTGAGTGCTTCGGTGTTTCTCTGTTTCCAACTGGTGTTATGCTCCACTTGCTGTTTTACAGGTATGTTCCACCTGCTGTATTACTATTGCCAGGTGGCTGTTCCCTATTTAGGGCATGTTTTGCCTCATCTTCTCCCACCTACTTATTAAACATTTCGATGTTTCAGGGTTTGTAAACATGAGGCTCAGATTCTTTGATCTGTGTTTTCTCCCATCTTGGGCATATCTCATGGGGGGTTTTGATACTACTTGGCAATTCAGGTGGTCCCGGCTCCTTTTCCCCATGTCACTTATTCTTCACATGAAACTTGGTGCTGGCATCTTGGTTAATTCGGAAGTCTATCTATGACCTTTGTGTTCAGCACCCCTCAAGGTGGCTGCAGGCTGCATCTCAATCCACATGTCTCATTGGCTTACATTTAGAAGGTGCTTTCTTGTTCTCCTATCTTTTGATTTCTCTTTTGTTAGGGCTTGTGTTTATTTTGCTGTTTCTCACACTATTTATTGCCACTCACTCATTGGCTCCGTGGGACTCTTTTTTCATTTATATACACAACCCAACTCTCTCTCTAGATCTTCAGAGAATCCCACTAAAATTGTAGACGTTTCCACCCTCTTGTCAATTTATGAGGGTCTCTTCAGGTCAAAACATGCCATCTGGCATTTCACCTAACAAGGCAAAAGATAAAAAAGAAAAATACACTTAACTCCTGCCACGTCTCTCCCACGTCGGGCTGAAGTCGCAGAAAAGGAAGCACATCCAGGCTCCCCTAATCCAACCACAATGTGATTGGTCTGAGTGCCGTAGTTTGGCGCTCAGATGTGGACTGGGGGCCTGGGCATGTTCTCCAACCATGGAGAACATGCTAAGTGCACGTGATTGTTTGGCCGGCCCTCTACCATGCGTACTTTAGTGTGCCCACCACTCCTCCCCCTGCCGTGCTCTGTGAGCAGAGCAGCCCCGCCCGCTCACCAAGCTGCCGCAGCAGGACAAAATAAAATGATTTATTTATTTATTTATCTTGAGTTTTATATATCGCTGGCTAGACCCGGAGGTATCAGAGCGCTTTACATAAGGAACAGCATAGCAACATAGCGAGTTACAAGGTATAAATAATTAAAACATTTGTTACACAGAAATTACAAAGTAAATGGAAAATCAATAAGAGGCAGAGAAGGAAAAGGGGGACAAGAATAGAAGTCAGAGAATAGGTGAGAGGAGAGAAGGGAACCTGAGGGGGACGGAGTAAAGGCAGTCCAGCAAAAAGAGAAAAGCATCAAGTTATTATCATTTTATGTTTACTTTCTTTTACTGCTTCAAAGCAGTGGGGCGACACCTTACCGGAGGTGCAGCCACTGAGCTAACCCCCGCGCACCTGCATCACTTCGTTCCTGTCCACACCCCTCCAGAGTCTACACCTTTTGCTCTGTAAAGCTTTACAGTGTAGCATAGTCCCCTCAGCATTTTTTTGCTACTGTGATCTTGGTAATGCACTCATGATTTGTCGGCTACCAGTGATTAACTTTTTCTGGATATAAATCATAAACATAATCGGTCTCATCTGCATCTACTACCAGAGGAGTGTCGGAAAAATATAGTACATGCTTTAGTGACTTCCAGGCTAGACTATGCTAATGGCCTTTATTTGGGTCAGCCTGAGTATCTGATCAAGCGCCTGCAGATAGTGCAAAATGCGGCTGCAAGACTAATCAGGCGAGTGCCGTTCCGCGAGCATGTCTCTCCGCATCTAAAAGCACTTCACTGGCTTCCAGTGAGGAAAAGAATCAAATTCAAGGCCTTGACGCTGGCGTTCCGTGCTATGCATGGCAACTGCCCCATCTACCTGAAACACAGACTACGTGGATACAAACAGTCCAAACCTTGAGGTCCAATTCCCAAAATCTACTGTGTATCCCCTGTTTTAAAAAGGCACGTATGGGGGGCAGATCTTTTACGCTCGGTGCTGCAAAGCTGTGGAACTCCCTGCCGAGCAATTTCCGCATTATAGAAACAGAGTCCCTTTTTAGGAAAATGGTGAAAACCTGGCTCTTTAGGGCAGACTGAGGGCCCAAGGCTATGCCCTGAGCGGTCCAGCGCTGCACTACTTTTCGCTTAGCGCCGGGACACCTCTGTTTGAGGTAGCTGTCGCGCTTTACAAGTGTCTGTATTATTATTATTATTATCAGACAAGTCTTTGAAGGCATTAGCCTATATAAAGAATGTTACTATCAAGTCAGAGCCTGTTTCCCTTGCTTGCGTTAGGTAAATGGACTCCTTACTACGTCACTAGTCTAGCGCACAAATATGCAATGGCCAATGTTCTCCACACTATATGAAAAAGATGCATGATACATCCGTAATGTAGGATTACTCTGCAGCCACAATCTGTTCTCATTTCATATGACTCTCTAAATGAAGACTCCTCCCATATGACATGATGTCCATGCACCACACAAGCTTCCAGTCTTACTCTGGCATTACTGTTTTCTTCATCTGTTTTCGATGAATCTTCAAAAATATATCAGCTCAGCTATCCAATTTTAACTTAAAATATCTTGCCTAGATGTGTACTTACTAATAAACTTCTTTTCTTGGGAATCATTGTAATAGTACGTGGAACGAACCCAAAACGGGCCTACGTGTATTCTTGATTTTAACGTGAAAGGAAAGGTTCTGAGGACTTTAAGCAAAGTTGTCACAACATGGCACGAACATTGGCCACGCCCTTTCTGTTACGTGCTAAGTTTCTTAAACATTTTCAAATGTGTTTCTGATGAGACTTGTTTATGACAAGTTAGCATTACACACAGTCTAGTCTGGGGTCTTAATTTGGCATCTCTGTCTGGAGTGCTGTTTATCTTGGATTAATCACGGAAAAGTCTTGCTTCTTTGCAATGTACCTTCTCTGGGGCCTGGAATGCCCTAATAAATACCGGTATATTTGCCAGAAAAGATCGTTCAGTGCTTCTCCTGAAGAGTGTTAATAAAAGTGTTAATTATTTAATGTTGAATGTAAAAGCCCTCAGCACTAACAGGGGTTGCATGGAAACTGAAGTAGCTGTAAAACAAACATAATCCATTACTGTTTGAGGCGCCACAGATTTTGACTTCTCTCTTGGATGCAATATTTTTTCACTGTCTACAACTCTAATCAGGGTGGTAGCATAGTAGCACACGCCAATGTAGTTAATGAGAACAGTGTTTGAATTCCGATCGACCAAAGGTTGGGGAACATGACAACATTAGGTTGATTTAAATAATCAAAGTTGTTGAGTATCCTGATTAACAATGAATGATGCTCCCTGGAGGAATGTCCTTTGGCCACTTACAAATGGATTCAATTTGGTCCAAATGCTTTGACTCGAACGAACTGCTATGTACAACATTGTAGTTCATCCCAGATGAACTCTAGGAATCAGTTATTGGTGTCTAATGTTACCTGTTCACATATTGTATGCAATGTCCATAAACCAATATGCTGCAACAGGATCCAAAATAAGTAGGTTGTAACTGGCCAAATGGTTTTTCCACCATGGACTGGAGATGAGTGGGTTAACGGTTCTCATACTGTTTTGGGGGATTTGACTTTCATACATTCACGCGGCATTCCTCACTGACTAGGAGAGGAGCCATGAAGTTCAAATGTTGTTAGGGTTGTCACCTGGCCGGTACTAATCCCTCGCCTGTATTTTTATGTCTATGGCAATAAAATAAATGGGAAAAGAAGTTAAATCGGGTATTTTTCTCTTTTGTAATATAAAACAGAAACACATGAAAAAACATATTAAAAGTATTTTAGAGGCAATCAAATTATTTCTAAATGATTATTAAAGAAAACAGAAGGGCAATACTATTTTACAAAAGAATTGTTTCACCTATCAGCTCTGGCCCTTCCAGAATAGCAAAATGTAAATAAGTGACCCGTAATTTTTCTGAGAAAGGTGTCGGCTCTATATGTGGTGTGCTTGCAATGGGGCGCACAGGTGTTGTTATCTTTCGTGGGAGTTTCTTACTTGTGATGGTGGATTCAGGCAGCAGTAGGGGGTTCAAAATCTTGAGACCTGTGATTTGTGAGCTTGACTTGGCAGCTTGTGTTTCAGGGCAACATGGGAAACCCTGTTGATTAGCTCTGCTTGGTACCAGAGATATTTGGAGGTTTCCCATACAATCATGGAGTAAGGGCCATAATTCAAGGAGTTTTTATCCAATCCACTATGGCTTCCCTCTGGCCTGTCCTTTCTAGGAAGGTGCTTTCTGCCTAGTTCATCAGCCCGCTGTAACTCCTTCTGCTTGCTCTCCTAAGATATGAGCCTTTTGGTACACCACTCCTGGAATCCAGCCTTGCTATCCAGATACTCAAATTACCTCCCCTGCAGTCCTGTTTACTGCTAACCTGTTAGCATCGTCCTTGCCATTCCAATGCAGCACTTTTGCAGGACTTGCAGATGCAACCATTCAACTCCTACTTGGCCATTTCAGGACAGTACGTTCAAATTTAAAGATTCAGATTGAGTTCTGCTAATCTGTTCTGGAAGATACATGCAAGAAAATAGTCTAAGGAGAACAAGCTGATTGGCACAGATGTTATTAGCTACCTTTGCCCTAAATCTGTACCCTGCACCTGTGAATCAGTAGAAGCAGAAAATTAGTGCAAAGAAAGGAGAGAACAGCATTTTCATTAGTGAGCTCAACTTCCATTTTGACGACGACAATAACATCAACACCACCAACCTCCTTGACACATAAACAACATCAGACTTAACCAACTCATCCACGACCCCTCGCACACTGCAGGCCACACTCTAGACCCCATCTTCACCTACTGCGACTGCATCAGGTACAGCCACACCAAGGAGAGGGTTCTCTGTCTCCACATTAAAATGTGTCACAGAGATGGGTAGTGACTCATATAATAGACGTAATCTACCAAATCAACTTTGAAACAATCAAAACGGGCATTTTCCGAGTGTTCTCTTCGTCAGAACCCCAAAATACAAATAGCAAGTACCAACTCCCGAAAGATAAGGGCGATAAGAGCCCTTCATTGCAATTTCTCGACCTATTGCTAATGTAACAAAATGAAAAGCAGTAAGGGTTTAGATGCAGCTTTAGAGCCTTGAGGCATGGATCGCATACTAATGTTTCACATGACAAAATTGTTCCTGGACTTATGAAATCCTGCACTGCTTGCATGAAAATAGAAGAAATGGAAATGGCGCGTGGGAAGGTCTTGTTCGCACCGAGTTGATCTGTCTTGGCCCCCAGGCTCTGCTGTACTAGCCTAGGGAACGAGAAGAGTTGAGAGAATGGACAGGGGTCCCCTTATACCTCCTATGGGCTATATCCCATGTCAGGTCAGTATGCAATAAAACCTGCCATGGCCTCTGTATGGCATTTGTAGATGAGCACCCCCGTTTAAGCTCCCTGAATCATAGTGCACTTACAAAGGTTTCACAAAGCTGCCCCCAGCCGCAGGACAGATGCATCTGGCTGTGTCATCAGTTGAGTCTCGTGGCTGAAGACTGCTCCTTCGGTCCTGTAGCGTTTTAAGCCCCGCCGCGGCACCCACAATTATGTCACACATTGAACCTGTATAAAGCTGGGGGCTAGAACAACCTCCCCTCTCTTGCGCCCCACGAGAACTGAATGACTGGTACAGTGTTTCCCCCCAGTGTCCTTGGTCACCACTATGCAGCTTCCCCCCTCTGACCTGTGAATTGGCCTAAAGGGGACCCCTCACTAGATGCGGGGGTCGCCGTCTCAGTGCATGAAATCTGCCTTGCTTCTGCAGTTCTTTATTATGCACTACCGTCATCCAGAACATATGCTGCTTACTACCAGGCAGCTAGCCTGCCACTTGCCTGTGGCCTCCAATTCCTGCTTGTTCCAGCCTAATCCAGTGATGCAGCCCCTGCCTGGTTTTTTCCGACTGGGTTTTCCCACTCACCGTTCTTCCCGCCAACAGAAGCCCCACCCACCGCAGGACCTACTTAATTCAGGCCACAGCGCGACCCCACAGCAGATGTGCTGCGCCAAAATCAATCCCGTCTGGGCTCGTCCGCTCCCAGTGCCACGAGCCCTGGCCCTCCCACCCCTGTAGATACACCATTGCCGAGCTCTACACCCTCGACCTCAGACGCCGCAACAAACACTGCCACTGTGCCAACCTATGCTCCATGGTAGGACCATTCACCAGCACCCACTATGACTTCACCTGCCACAGCCCACTCTCCAGCCCACCGAACAGCCCCACCCTGATCACACCATAGACACCACCTGAACAAAAATACCTACTCACATGTGCCCTTCTCAACACACACTCACTATGTAAACACACCACAGAGATTTCGGACCTCATCTCCACCCTCACACCCGATGGTCTGTTCCTCACTGAGACCTGGCTTAATCCCCACTGCCGCACCCGACATCACCTCTGTAATACCCAAAGGATAACGTGTCCCTGTGACTCGATCTCTGTTCAATCACAGCTCCAACTTTTTCTTGTTCTGTGAGTTATACAAAAGGATTAGGAAGAAGTTGCTAGTCCCACTTTTGAGGTCGAAGAAAATCAAGCAATGCAGACCTGCACTATTATATTTACAGCTATTACACACAGATATGGTCTGCCACACTGTTTACAAGTACATTTCATCGTCTGTTAGCTTATGGAAGCTGGTGGGAAAGTAATTATTTGCCATCTTCATAACTCCACCAGCTATCGTTTAACTGTTCAGCTAATTTTGTACACAGCTATCAGTCCTTATAGATGCATAGGCTGCATGATTGTATTATACTCAGGGAAAGAATGGACTTTTACTAAACATGACTATGGTAGCGAGTTCCGTGCATAACAAATTTTACTTTATATAGTATGCATACTTTTTGTGAATCTAGGACCACGTAATGGAAACTCAAATATATTTTAACTTTTTGCACTACAACTGTATTTTAATATGTATAGTATTTTTATCATATCTTCTATGTTTATCTTTTGAAATGTCAGAGTATGGCCTCCACAATACTGGTCATATTTGAGGGTGTTTTGTAGTTTTTGGCAATTTTATATACAGATTTCACAGTAAAATGTTATTGATTGTAACATAGCTCAAACCTTTGACACATGTGGGTCTGGAGAATATACGTCAACTTGATTAACTTGGAATATGTATAAACTGTATGAATTTGGATCTTTTATGGTATATTTTTTAGACCGAATAATGATTATTACTACTTCTACTGTGACCCAAAGGATACAAATCACCCCCCACAACCGCATCAACAAGTCTGGCGAAGGGATCGCCATCATACACAAGGAATCCATCCAATGCACCACCACAAATGATGACATCACCTCAGCCATGGAACACCTCAACTTCCAACTACAAACAGACAGCAAAACCACCATCAGGGGCACCCTCGCCTACCGTCCTTCAGGACCATGTCCAGCCTTCTGCAACCTAATCGCTGATTTTATCGCATCCCTCACCATAGACTCCAACAACTTCATTTTCCTCGGCGATCTCAACTTCCATCTTGACGACCACAATGACATCAACACTACCAACCTCTTCGACAACATAAACAACATCAGACTCACCCAACCTTATCCACGACCCCACACACACCGCAGGCCACACTCTAGACCCCATCTTCACTTCCTACAACTGCATTAGGTACAGCCACACCATGGAACTCACCTGGACCGACCACTCCATCGTCCACTTCAACATCCCCAGCTCACAGACCTCCACCCTCAGTCTGCCTAACTCCCCGCACTGCAGCTGGAGCAAAGTCTCAAAGGACACATGGATCAACGCCCTCAACACCACCCATCCCATCTCCTCCAACAACATAGACCAGAACGTCAGAAATATAACAATTGGATCACCAACTGCACCAATATCGTCGCTCCCATTGGCAACAACACCTACAGAAGTTCCACCAAGCAGGCTAGCTGGTACACTCGGGTCCTCTGAACCACTAAACGACACTGTTAACTGAAAAGGAGATGGCGCACCAGCAAGGACACGACTGACAAGACTGCCTTCAGGACAGTCCTCAACCTGTACCACAGACAGTTGAGAGAATCAAAGAAAAAGGCCTTAGCCTCACAAATCGAATCAAGCCCCAATAACAGCAAAGAACTCTTCAACATTGTCAAAGAATTCTCCAACCCTTCAGCTGCAAAAAAACAACATTACCCCTTCACAGGAACTCTGTGACAACCTTGAAAACTGCTTCCACAACAACATCGCCAATGTCTACAGAAACTTCAAAACCCAGCCCAAGGCCACCGAGTTGCAACACAATAACCCCACTACCACCACAAGCATCTGACTAACTGAATGGAGGCATGTCGCCCCACAGGACACGGCCTCCATCATGAACTCGGTCCACTCAGGGGCCCCAATTGACCCATGCCCTCACCACATATTTGATCTAGGCGAAGCCAGAATCAGCCTCATTGTCACCACCTTGTTCAACACCTCAATTGCCACAGCCACCTTCCCCGAGGATGGAAACACGCAGGAATCAATGCCCTACTAAAGAAACCATTGGCAGACCCCAGCAAACTCAACAACTACCAACTGATTTCCCTGCTCCTGGCCAAAGTATTAGAAAAAGCCATCAACCAACAACTCTCTTCGCATGTGGAATAGAAACTCCTACCAGACTCCCCCAATCCAAATTCCGCAGCAACCACAGCACTAAGGCAGCCCTCACCGCTACCAACAACACCTGAGCCCGACGTGACTAGGGAGAGACTATGGCTCTGATCCTCTTAGATCTCTTGGTAGCCTTCAATACTATCTCCCAACACACACTCATCACAAGGCTACACAACATAGGCATCGGAGCCGCTCTCGGATAGATTGCCTCTTTCCTCACAAGAAGAACACAAAAAGTATGCCTTCACCTCCATAGCTAAGGAAATCATCTGTGGAGTACCCCAAGGATCCTCGCTCATCCCCAGCCACTTCAACACTTATATGACACCCCTGACCAGCATCACCAAAAACCATGGATGCAACATCATACCCTACGCCCAGAACACACAGCTCATCCATTCCCTCTGCGAAGACACCTCCAACACCAATTTCCACAACTGCATGACAGACATCACCAACTGGATGAAAGACAACTGCCTGAAGCTCAAAAAGGACAAGACAGAGGTACTGATTTTCGGAAGCAAAAGCTCCCAATAGGGCACATCTTGGTGGCCCTCAGAACTCGGACCTACTCCTACACCACTGACCACCCTAGGAACCTAGATATCATTCTGGGCAACAAGCTAACCATGACAACTCAGGTCAACTCTGTCTCCTCCTCCTGCTTCCTTATCCTCCGCATGCTTCTTAAGATATTCAAATGGCTACCCCAAACCTAAGACACACCATCACCCAGGCCTTCATCGCCAGCCGACTGGACTACGGCAACACTGTCTACGCAGGGATTGCATCTCACCTCCGATGACGACTAGAGACCTTACAGAACGTTGCAGCCAGATTCATTCTGGATCTCCCTAGATGAACCCACATCACCCCCTACCTCTGAGATGTCTACTGGCTCCCTGTACAGAAAAGATGCTGGTTCAAGCATACAAGGCCCTACACAACTGCAGACCTACCTACTTGATCCACTGCCTGAACATCCATAAGACCACCAGACACCTCCGCTCATGTCCCTTTCTCTAATCCTCACCCCCCACATCTGACGTAGCAGATCTCCTACCTAGCAGTGAAGACATGGAAAGAGCTATTCTTTTATCTACGTACCTCCCTATCTCTTCCAGAGTTCCGAACGTCCCTGAAGACCCGGCTATTCAGCTAATAGACTGGGCCCTGCCAGCGCCTGGATACCCTCATGTGTTACAAGTAATGCTCTACAAATCTACTGATTGAATGATTGATTGATTGATTGACTGCATGATTAGGGAAGAGGACCTGGCATTACTGCAAGAGCTGCCGAATTTGGAACTGGAGGAGCAAGGTCCGTGTTTCGGCGTCGGCTTAACATCCTTTGATTCTGGGCAAATCTCTTAATCTCCCCATGCCTTAAAAAAATGTGTCCTTGTGTAATGTAACTGATAATCCTGCAAAGCGCTCCAATACCTTTAGATCAAGTTTGTGCTATATAAAACTGCAAAACAAAGTGCAGCAATACAACTATATTACCAGAGGCAAATATTAGAAAAGTGAATAAAGTGAGTGCAGTGTGGATGGTGGTGAAAACCCACAGACACATTATGAAAGCCTCACAGTTATGGTCTGATGCTGATCCAATGTCTTTAGCCCAGGAGTGTTCGAGACTGGGATTAGTGAAGCTCACAGTTTGAAAAAGATTTATGAGTTTTATTGTACTATTCACCTATTTTTGAAAGGGTTGGAGAGATGCGATGTAGTGCTATGCAGTCTGTTTTAAACCTCCAGATATTCCCACTTAGGGGCCGATTCCGATCTCGGCCGGTAGGGCTCCGAATCGGATTCGGCTTTACCGGATCCGATTCGGAGCCCTGTTTCCCGACCGAACCGTACGCGGGTCCGGCCGAGCGAGTACGATGCGAAATCGCCGACCGACTCGTCCGGGCGTCCCGACCGCTCCGACCGACTCGCTCTCGGCTCGAACCGCTCCGACCGACTCGCTCGGACTCGACTCGCACCGCGCAATGGAGACGTTTCCCGGCCGGGTGAGTACGATGCGCGCCGCGAGCAGTCCGACCGAGCCGCGCACTCCGGCTCGTAAGAGCTGTCGGAGCCGTACTTTGGGGGTCCGTGTCGGACCCCTGTACGCGTAGCCGCGCGAGTCGCACACAGGGGGACCCATGGGTCCCCCTACCTGTGCGTGTACGGCGCGAATCAGCTTCGCCGCGTACCCGCTGTAGGGGGCGCCTTGTCCGACTCGCACCCATTGAGTCAATGGGAGCCCGCGTACGCGTTGTACGACCGGCTCCCATTGACATCAATGGGAGTCCGACCGACTCGAGTCCGATAACATACGGACGCATCGTACTCGTTCGGTCGGACTGCACGGGTCCGATTCGGTCGGAAATCTCTCCGGGTCCGGCTCGGTCTGAGAAATTTCCGGCCCGAATCGGAATCGACCCCTAAGTTGTAAATTTGGTCAGATGCCTAGATTGCATCTTGGGTTACTAACACTGGAGTCACTCTTCTTCCACCTAACTTAATACATTTAGCTAACCTAGTTCTGGTGACCATATTGCATGGTATTGTGGTAAGATTTAGGAGTACCTATAGTAGAACCCATTTTGGTGGTTGTAATATATAAATCAGATACCAATGTTGTTGTGGCACATGAGGAGTGATAAAATCACTTTCTGCTTCCCACCCTAGATACCATTGGTATAATTAAGTAATATCGTCATATCTGTGTGTTTCAGCACGTCACTGTTGCTCTGCACTGCTACTCACTCAAAACGTCTGAGTGAGTTGGGGAGTGAACATACATATTTCTGAGTGTTCCCATTAGTCTCTGACCCTTTCAGTTCACAGCAATTTCAGAGTCCTACTGGAACTTAGAAAGTCAGGAACAAAGAAATATCCTGAAGGTATATTGTTTGTTATAAAGAGTGTTATATGCTGTAACTTGATTGACAAGAAATTAAAAGATTCCTATTTTGCCCTCAGATAGCAGCTGTAGTACAGATGTCAGTGCCGAGCTGAATGATGAGGAAGAAAGGCAATATCCAGTGTCTCTGTTTTCACTGTTATCAGAATTTCTCTTTCCAAGGGTCTACTATTAACTAGCATATTCATCTTGTATATGGCCATGGAGTGGATTTAGAGAGGTTTGAAAACATTCTTCACTCCTGTTGGATCTGAACTGTAATGTTAGTGATTTCTGACAGGGACAAAAGGTAGAGATAAGCCAACTGGGGGGGTGTACATGGGGAATGGAGCACCCTGGAGACTTATTGATGTTGTATGGAGTACTGCTTTGGTAGATCAGAATTAAGCAAGGGAGATGCACCCTGAAGCAAGTGTTAAACTAAAGAAACATCTATGGTGCCCGCAGGATGGCTGTGGTCACTGGATGAGTCTTTTGCAACTGGGACAAGCACCTGGGGCATTGATCTAAGCACCTATAGAGTGCAACTCATAAGTTTTATAGGCAAAGGTGACTATGTGCCAGAAAAATGCCCTGGATAATTTGCCATCATCTCTGCGTCATGCTGCCTGGTGTGACTTGCCGAAATGATGGTTGTAGGAAAAGGGATTCTCTCTGGGATAGTACAGTGACCACCTGTGGCTGATTGAGAGCCTGGATCATGCTCCTCTTTCTTGGCTGTTGTGGCAGGTTCTGCATTCATCTCTCTTATATGTTTATATAGTCAGACACCATAAGATTATAGGTAGCCATAGACAGTCCTGAGATAATCACTAGTCTCGAGGAATGCCATCACCCAGTTCTTGATTGTAGAAGGCAGGAACATGTCGACTGATAGGACATGAAGGGTCATAAAAAGCCCTCTTGTTTTTAATCTAGGTACAGGGAAACAAATTTGTCTAGGGTGAGGCACTTTTATTGAGCTGATTCCAAGGTTATTAAATACAGACATAGAAATGCTGTAATTAAAACAGACTACTGATATAAGTTAGAATGTTAATAGTGATGGGTCTCTTGACACATCACAGAGACCACAGTAAGAGCGTCCAATTTATGGCAAGCCTACCACAGTCTTTTTTTAGGGTTCGCCTGCACAGTGCTTGCAGTGCTTGCGAAATCTCTTGCATTTAATATATCTTGAAAGGGGCTCTTATCAGTACCCATCGCTGAATTACTGTGGTCATTCACTTTTGTGTGGAACTTTTTTGTTTGTTAACTTCCCCTTGCTGCACGCATTTACGATACTTCCACTAAAGCTTTTCGCAGTGTATAAGCCCCATTCACTGTCAAGATCTCTTCCCACGGAAAAGGCAGACAGCGTCTAACAGTGTGCTGGAATGCTTGCCTTTTATTAATTAGTTGTGTAAAGAAGATGCTTTAGCCTTAGAACGTTTGTGGCATTTCCTACTCATGCCTCAGTACTTTCTTTGCACTTTGTAGGCATTATCAGATTGATTTTTTCAACTTAATCTATTTGGCCATTATGAGCAAATTCTAAATGTTGTGATAAACATTGCACGTTAAAAATCAAGTTAATATGCAAGAGCTATGCTATATTTTACTACTAAACAGGCCGCCACAAGGGCAGTTACCTTGCAGACAACAGGGTCATGATTTGAATGGTGAAGCAGGTGCAGTAGCACTGGGCCAAAAAGTTGTCATAACTCCTCTAAACACCAAATATTGCTCTGTTTTACTACTAAAAAGGCAGTCATAAATGCAGTTATCTTGCAGGCACAAGGAGCATGATGTGAATGGTGCAGCAGGTGCAGTGGCACCGGACCCAAACATCATCAGAACTATTCTAAACACATAATATTGCTATTACATCAATTAATTCTATTATTTTCCTCTTTCATTTTTCAAAATTTTGCTATTACTTACCTGCACTATACTACCAGTAACAGCACAATATATTGCCTTTTTGTATATAAACAAGTCACAACACTTTAGCAGACTTTCTGTAACTTATATTGTAAAACTACTCAGCAAGCTACAACTTACAACAAAAAACAGCTTATTTATAATCATATAGGTGAAACCTAATGCATTTACCAATGCTTGTTTTTTAACAGTTTCGGAGTAAAGCACATTCACAAGTCAATTCAAAGAATTTATACAAAAACATACATACAAGACCATAAATGATACTTGAAACAGCAAAATTAATTCAGATAGAGCCAAAAGATAAGTGCAAAAGTCATGGTTGAGAATAAAGTGCATAATATAGTTCTTATTAACATGCAAAGAAAAAAAGCAACTGCCAACTTCAAAAATGAATTCAGACAATAATCATTCATCTACCCTAAATAATCAATACAACGCCAGCTTAGCTAATCATGCAATAAAGTATGTTCATTAAAGTGCATAAAGTGTTTCCAGATCCTAAAAATGTTTTCACCCTCCATCCCTTTTGGCATATCGCTTTTCCTTGTTGTATAATACATGTTAGGTATTATACCACATTTGAAAGTCCGGAGGCTCCCTTGATTTCCAGTGATTAGTAATCAACAAACGAGCTGTTAAAATTGTTATATACCACCAGGCTCGAAGGTTTCTCGTCCTGCAACCCAAATGCCTAAAGCTATCCAAGAGGATAGATTTTAGGTCCAGGAGTATTGGGGTTCCTAGAGTGTCCCAAAAAATTACCTTCTCCCAGAACCCCCTTAACCTCTGATGTCCCCAGACCATATGCTCCCATGAACCCAATATATTACACCTGGGACAGCTATCAAAATATTTGCATTCCAGTCATGCATTTTTTGGGCATATATTAGACTAACCATTGGGTATACATCAGCATCCGCCTAAAATTGCCCCATCCCCTCCACACCTGACAATTAAAAGTAGATATTTCTGACCATTCCTCTTCGGTCACATTCATTCCAATTTCTCTCAACCACCTTTTTTGACCAAGTTGAAATTATTTGTCAGCGGGGTTATGACTCCGTCTCAACCATCTAACCGAGTGACTACATTTTCTTGTACCCTTTTTTAGGTTGAACATTTCTGTCACTATTTCCCTTGACTCTTCTATCTGAAGGTGGAGGAATTTTCTTAAGTTACTTTGAATTTGAAGATAGTGCATAACATTCACTACATGTGCGGAATAAAGCTTTACCTTAACAGACTCTCAAGATAATACATCGTTATTGCTGATCCATCCCTTAATATTCACCAACTTAACTCTTTCCAATTTCCTAACTATTTGTTGAAGGTCTGGGGAGCATAGCAGGTTAAGAGGGGTAGCAGCATGTATTGAGGAAATATTGAGGAAGTGCCATAGCTGCTTTTGTTCAAAGATAATATAGTTCTATATCTAACCAATTTGGTATTTCAGTAATGGGGCTTTGTTTGACTAGGGTATGGAAAAGCCCCATTCAGCACTTTTCCCAAAAAGTAATTATCAAACGTTAGGGTATTAGCTGTGTTGTGAAACCTATCATGCATGATTAAAAAGAGACCAACTAATAAGCGTTCCAGTCTGGGAGAACCATCCCTCCCTCTTCTCAACGCAGTTATAGCTTCTGCAGGCTTATCCGTGGTGATGCTTCATTCCAAATAAACCTAGTAATCTTGTTATTATTCTAGAAAAGAATTGCTTGGTACATATACAGGAACTGCTGTTAATAGAACGTTTTATAAGGGTAAAACAAGCATTTTCACCATTATGATACTGAGTATAATTGAAATCGGTAAACTCTACCATCTGTCCAACATACACTCAATCTTACTGATAAGAGGGGTATAGTTCAACTTATATAAATCCCTGTAACTCTGATCCCTAGATATCTAATTGGGTCTTTATGATAAATCTTCTGCAGGAAATGTGGTCAAAATTTCACTTCTGTATTGAAAAGTAGCATTTCAGTGTTAGCCGCATTGACTCCATATCCAACAAGTGCTGAAAAAGATGTCAACATCTCAAAAACATTATTGATAACATTTGGGTTATGCTGAACATACGATACCAAGTCATCAGCATGCCATTTAAGTCTGGGAGAGTTGGGAATAGCAGCCTTAAGAGCCTCTGATCTTCTCCAGGCACAGCCAAGGGGTTCTATAACAATTGAAAATAGTAAGGGTGAGAGAGGACATCTTTGCCTAGTTCCTCACAAGATGTTGATTGGAGCAGAAATTCTCCCAATTAACACTAGATGCACTGTAGAACACTGTTATATTTTTGCAATTGACTTGGTGAGCAGGTCAGGAAATGTCATTACTTCAAATCAAATGCCTTTTACAATGTCTAGAAACAGCACTACTGCAGATGACTTATTATCGTAAAATAGTCAATTGCTCTAATCAGGAAATGCATGTTCAATTATAACTAGGGCTCCCTGTTTTCCGTTTTTACTGATTTTTACAGATAAATACAAAAAGAAAAACATTTATTTTCCTGTCTTTATTTATTTTCAAATGTGGATAAAAACAGAAACTGTGTTGTTTTTTGAGCGATTCTAAATGCTGTCAATCAGGACTACCAGGCCAATAGCTCTGTCGATCGAAAGGTAAGGGGGTTAAAAAAATAAAGGAATTTTAGTAAAGAACCTTAAACAGCAATAGATATGCTCATATAGAAAACATGCACATTTTAATATCAAGGTTGTGCATATTTTATCATGTAAGTGTGTTTATATCCCTGAAACTTGTCAGTCTTTCAGGCATGAGTGCATATTTATCGGACAAATAAATGTAGACATATACTCATTTCGGATTCATTTTTTCACAAAACCCAAAATAAATATGGATAAATACAGATAAAATTAGCAAAAAAGAAATAAGGATAAATACATATATTCTTAAGGTTAACATTTTAATCAAAATTGTGTAATTTGCATTTAACAAAGTTATAGGACGGAATTAATTTACATTGTCTATATTTGTATCCTTCTCAAGGAAACATTTTAATATCCCTCTTTTAAAAGAGGGAGTATTGTTCCTTCCTTTGAAATTATAATCATAAAGCTCTATGAGGGTTTTATCCAGGTTAAATATATTAAAATTAAATTACTTCCCAACCTACTACCCTATCAATCCACAACCCATTCCTAAAAAAAATGACACAATTAACATAATTAACAATCAATTAATAATAATTAACAACCAATTAATAAATAATTAATAATAAATTAATTCCCACAATTAACACTATAAAATATTAAATAAATGAATATTAATTAATAAAAAAACCAATAATTTAATAATAATTAAATTACTTCCCACCCTATTCCCCTATAAAACCACAACCAGCTCCTAAAAAAATGAAACAATTAACATATTTACCAATTAATTAATTAAAAATTAACAACCAATCATTAATTAATTAATAATAAATTAATTCACACAATTAACACTATAAAATCTAAATTTAATAAATACTAATAATATTTAATTTATTATAATTAATTTACTTCCCATCCTATTCCTCTATAAACCCACAACCCGCTATGGAACTAAAACGCAAAATTAATTTAAAATAAAATTAATAACTACTAAAAAATTAACACATATATTAAAAAACAAAAGCAGTACTTAGACAAAAAAATAGAGCACATACAATTAAAATAAATACTAAAATACATAACACTAATTAAAAAAACGATATTTTTAACAACTATATTTTTGCAAATGCTATTAATGACTTCGATATTTAAAAAAACGATATTTCTTACCTTAAACTCGATATTCTTGACCACGATATTCTTGCTGTCGATATTTCTGTGTCTCGATATTTCAAAGTCGATATTAGTGCAAGTCGACATTTCCAACTCGATATTTTGACTCTTTACCGCTAGCAATAGGGTCGATCTGTGGGATATGGATATCACTATGCCTAGTGTGTTATCTAAGCGTAACGTACTGTGCTGCCCCGTCAGGCCTGGAATTGTGCGGTCTGCTAGCCGGCTACGTCTAAAGCTTTAAAGGAAGCTAGTGTTAGGTCCCACTGCATGGCTATAGGTCGTTTACGGAGTTCTCTACGTTCTTCACGTCTGAGAGCGCCGCTTTCTGCTAACCCCCACGTCTCTACTTCCTCCTTCCATCCTTGTGGACTAGGGGACATTTTGGACTTCCATCTCCAAGTGATTCCTCTTTTTGCTAAAAGTAGTGCTAAGTGTGTAAATTTAATCTGGACCTCACGTCTCTTGCGACAAGCATAGAGCCCGGAATATGCATGTTTCGGCCGAATATCCTCCTGCGTCCCCCACCACCCTCCTCAATGTAGTAGTGACCGATCCCCAGTATTTGTGCAGGCTGGGACAATTCCATATCATATGTAATAAGTCAGCATCTTGTACAGTGCAACGGGGGCAGGCTGCTGTGATGTTAGGAGAAATCACATGTAATTTGTGTAGTGTCAGGTAGGCTCGTTTTGTCATCATGTATTGTTTAAACTTAAAACGCGTGTTTCGGAACACACGCTTGGGATATTCGAGCACTGTCTTCCATTCTTTGTCCGTAAATTGTTTGCGTAAATCCCTTTCCCACTTACTTTGTACCACGGTCAAAGGAGTAGGTTGGTGCGCTCTGATCCCTTTATAGAACCATCTAACTAAATGCCGCCCTGTACCCATGAGACATAGGAAATGTACTAGCTCATTTGTGACGGGCTCAATCCCCTGGGGTGCCCAATGTTGTTTGATGAAGTGCGTTAGGTTAGCATGCTCTAGGAATAGAGATCCCGGGACCCTTTGTTCATGGACGAAATCGGTGTGTGTTAGGAGCATGCCGTCTCCGAACAGATCTCCAACATCGGAGACCCCTTCTTGTGTCCACTGTGCTATTCTACGTTTAGTGAGTATCCCTGTATTAGTTGGTATTCCTAGAATGGGAATATTTGGGGCGTAGGTGTAGGTATGTGCTGTGTATTTAATTGCACGCTTCCAATATTCCAACGCAATCTTGAGGAGGAGTGGTGTAGCGACCGGGGCAACTATGCCTGGGGCTAAAAGAGCATGCAATCTGCTGCGATCTATCATTTGGGTTGTGTACGCGATTTCTTGTAAGTTTCGACCCGCTAAACAACAAGAAAGCCATTGTAATTGGCTCACTAAACAATATGCATAGAAATCGGGAGCTCCCATTCCCTCCGCATCTGTCGGCAACTGCAGTTTAACCAGGCTAAGCCGTCTACGGCCCGCTCCTCATATTACATCAGTTTGCAGTGAATTCAGGGTTTTATAAACAGCACCAGGGATTGTAACCGGCAGGTTTGTGAAGTAATAAAGAAGTCGGGGCAGCACCATCATTTTCGATATCGCCAGGCAGCCTGCAATTGAAAGAGGTAAGGACGTCCAGAACGTGACTTGGGTGGGTAGGGAGTGAATAGCCTTTTTTATGTTGCCATCTAAAAGGTCTTGCGCGTTCCTACATATTTGTACTCCTAAATACTTGAAGGAGGATTGAGCTACCGTGATGGCTCGTTTTCCAAATGGAATTGTTGGACTGTTCAGCTTCGCCTTAAAAGGAAATGCATAAGATTTTTCATGGTTGATGGCCAGCCCTGCTATTCGTTCAAACCGCCTAAAAATTTGTGCTACTGTTTCCAGATTATTGCGCAAATCCCTGGAGTACAGAATTATGTCATCAGTGTATAACGAAACTGCATGGTGGATGTGATTAATTTCGATCCCACATTCAATGGTGTTGGTGCGAACTTTCTGGGCTAAAGGTTCAAGTGCTAAGACAAACAGTATGGGTGACAGAGGGCAGCCCTGTCTAGTTCCTCTCTGTATAGTAAATGCTGGCAAAATATGTGTCCCTGTCCTAATCCGTACGGTGGGGGGCTGGTATGAAATTCTTAGCCAACGTATGAACTCGGTGGGATTCCATATCTCTGCAGAGTGGTTAACATGTATACCCAGTCCAGAGTATCAAATGCTTGACGTATATCTAACGATATACATCCTGCTCCTGCCATAGTTTCTGGGAAAGAGAACATGACGCTGCAGAGCTGACGGATGTTGAGGGATGTGTTGCGCGCAGGTATGAACCAACATTGATCGTAATGGACTAATTTAGAGAGGAGTGGCTGGAGACGGGCGGCCAGGATCTTACTAAGTATTTTATATTCAATATTTAGGAGCGAGAGTGGTCTGTAGGAGGATAAGCTGGTGTGGTCTCTGCCTGGTTTGGGCAGAGAAGTTATTAAGGCCTGCACCGTTGGGGGGGGGGGTAGATTCCCGGTTGTGTATGCCTCTTGATACAGTTTGTCAAGTCTGGGAACTAGCAAATGAGCAAATGTGGCATATAGCTCTACCGGCATTCCATCTAGTCCCAGGGTTTTGTTTTAGGGGAGTTATTTTATCGCTGCATTTATCTCAGTGATTGATATTGGTGGTGCTAGCTGCTCTTGCATCTCAGCCGGTACCAGCGATAGTTGTACTGTGTTGTGAAATCCTCTGTCTCCGGCAGTGGGGCAGTGAAAAGTGCCTTATAATGTGCGTAAAAGGCTTCGTTTATGTCTTTTTGGGTTTTCACCCGGTGTTGCTGTGGGGTGATAATTTCTAGGATTGGTGTCGATGGTGGGTATCCCTGAGTATCCGGTCCAATAGTGTGCCTGCCCTATCTGCTTCTGTGTGTATTTTTTGGGTATATGTACGATGATCAATTATCCTCAATTGATCTGGTAATTCTGCATATTTGATGTGGGCTACCTGGAGGTCATTTTTGGCCGCGTCATTTTGGGTTGCTTCGCGTTCCAGCATGGCTAAGGAGTCCTCAACTTGTTTAAGTTCCCTATGCACAGTCTGACGGGCCCCTACTGGTGAACTGAGTGCGGTCCCGCGCAGCACCACCTTAAAAGCCTCCCATTTGATCCCCACCGATGAGGCAGTTCCTGTATTGTTGGTAAAGTATGAGTCTATAGTGGAGGCTATAGTAGCGTGAAATATGCCGTCCTCTAAGAGAGTTGGATTGAGCCTCCAGGTGGGCACCGGTGAGGGAGCCCGCCCCCAGGAGAAAGTGGCTTCAAGTGCACTGTGGTATGAGATAGTTTTTCCGATGTATGTTGTGTGCGTTACCTACGTGAGTAGCTGTGGACTACAGAAAATATGGTCAATTGGAGTATGTAAGTCGTGTATTGGCAAATAGAATGAATACTCTCTCATGCCGTCATTATGACTACGCTATACTTCATACAGTGACCAACCTAGAGCCCAGTCTCTCAAAGACTTTGCCAATCTCATGGAGAGCGCTCTGGGAAGCAGAGGGTGGGCCCTATCCAAGAGTGGTATCCAAGACTGCGTTGAAGTCACCCCCCAGTATCCAAGGACAGAGGGTCCAATCAGCTAATACTACCCCCACCTGTGTGCAAAATGTTTCTTGGCTCACATTGGGCGCGTACAAACTACCCAGGACTAATGGAGTACCATCAAGGTTGACCCGAACGAAGACATAATGACCTTTCTTGTCAATACTTGTTTCAAGCGCTTCGAATGGGATCCCTGCTCTGACCCAGATTGCTGCCCCTCGTGCAAATGCTGAGTACGTCGTAGTGAATAATTGACCCCTCCACTTTTTCTGTAATCTAAGGGCTTCTGATGGGGATAAATGTGTTTCCTGTAAAAATGCTATTTGTGCCTTGCGTCTAGCTAACTGGGCGTGAATCCTATGTCTTTTGTGCAAAGATCCCATGCCCCTTATAGTCCATGTAGTACAATTATAGTGAGTAACTGTCGCCATGTGTTTTCCTCTCGCATATGCTATCCACTTGGGTCAGCCTTCTCGTTTCTGTACACTTACGTTTCTAGTGTCAAGTCCAGTCAATCCCTTGATATGTCGTGGTGGAAGTGGCTCCGAACAGGCTACATATAGACCCTCTGTTAGTTTCGCTGCCGCTTAATTCAATAAGTCATTCGCCGTTTGCGGCGTTATTGAGGGGAAAAGTAACTGATTATGGTCTGACTCCGATTGAGCAGTATCCGCATTGAAGGATTCATCATCAGTGCTCCGCCGGGTTTCACGGAACGAGGCGGCTGAACCTATCACTGATCATTGCTCCTCTAACATTTGTTCAGGTGTGGGTCCTAGGTCATCATCTTTTCTACGTAGTTTTGGGCGTCGAGATGTAGGTGGGTGTTTCGCCTTTCCAGGATCCTTGTCATCTTTACGGGTCGCCTCTATTGTCGAATCCGGAAAAGTGTGTTCCAGCCATTCCCAGGCCTCTGCTGGTTTGTCAAAAAAGTGGCTTTGTTTGTCGTGTATTATCTTGAGCTTCACGGGGAACAAGAGGGCATATTTCAGATTAAGTGATCGTAGCTGTTGTTTGATTCCTTGGAATGAAGCACGCTTCTTTTGGACCTGAAGAGTGTAATCTGGGAATAGGGGGATTCTCACGTTTTCATGCTTGATCGGTGCTTTTTCTCGGGCCGTTTGTAGAATGCGATCCCGGTCCCTGTAGTTGAGAATACGTGCAACTATCGATCGTGGAGGGGATCCAGGTGCACTCTTTCTGGTGGAGACTCGGTGAGCCCTTTCGACACAGAAACATTCCGAGAGTTCTCCCGGGCCCATTATTGTTCGGAGCCAGTCCTCTATGTTGCATTTTGTGGCATTTTGACCTTCATTGCGCTCAGGTAGCCCTATTATCCGTATATTGTTACGGCACG
Organism: Calotriton arnoldi; assembly: GCA_963921515.1. Classification (NCBI taxonomy): domain Eukaryota; kingdom Metazoa; phylum Chordata; class Amphibia; order Caudata; family Salamandridae; genus Calotriton; species Calotriton arnoldi. The sequence goes on from CAWUFW010000068.1 coordinate 5,399,197, forward strand.
AGCGCCCTTCCGCATCTTCTACTCTTTCTTGAAGTATCATGACTTGATGTTGCAGCCGTTCAACTGTTTCGTTTTGTTCTTTCCGCCACGGTGTCAGCTTTTGAAGTGTGGCAGTGTTGGTGGTTACCTTGTCCGCCAGTTTCTTGTGATCAGCTCTGATGAGGGTAATTTCTGTTGTCAGTTTTCCCAATTGTGTTTCCATTGCCTGGCGCGAGTTTCTGATTTCCTGTAGTATCACATCCAGCTTGTCTGGAGTAGGGCCTTCCAATGTCGAGGCTGTCTCTTCTTGTGGTATACTACTAGGGAGGGAGGTTGTCGTCAATTACGTCGCTTCGTCAGTATCTTGCTGCTTCCCTTTGGTGTGGCCCATTGTTGATCTTCGACTTTGAAGTACACTGAGTTGCAGACTAACGAGGGCTGTTTCACTGCACAGTGTTAGGAGTGGGTGGGCCCCACCCCTCTTGCAAAGTTGTACCAGGTACACCACGGTCCGACTCCACCAGACTATGTCAGCTAATAGCAGCCGAATGGGACTCCGGGATGTTTAATATTCAATTTAGTTATGGCGGCCTGGTGCTTCGTGTCGTGGCACCAGGAGCAGGAAGGACACACAGTTCTGTATGGCGGCTACTGCTGTGGGACTGTAGAATAGCACTGCCCACCTGGGTCTGGAAAGCCGTCTCGGGGCGAACCCGACCCTGGTCTCGGGCTGAGTTGTGTGACCGGAGGTCTCCCAGTGTTTACCCCGTGTTGCCTCTCAGTACTACACTTTCCGCAGGGGTACAATTGAGGGTCCACTGAATGCTGATTCTCACTCTGTGCCTCAGGACGCTGTAATGAGGGTGTGGGGCCACTGCCACCACTGCATAACAAATGGATGATAGGGTCCCAACAGTGTGTGACTCCGAAGTCCAAACACCGCATACAGGCGGGCACCGAGGGACTTCGCACTGGGAGGATAGGATGCCCCCCGGACTCCCCGCAGTCAGCACAATGCTCCGCTTCTGACACCGCTCCGTTGAGGCAAAGGTTAGCGAGGGGGGGACCACAATCCTACAAATGGGCCCACCGATCTACCTGCAGCGCGTGTGCCGTGCCGATGCCTCAGTCCTCGTGTTTGCTTCACAGCATCGCAGCCCAGGCTCCAGAATAAAGACGCATCCTGTTGCCCCGGGTGGGTGCAGAGCGAACCCCCACAGGTAGGTGGAAGGAGTCCCAGGGTGGAATCACGGTTGGAGCTGCCTTGTTAGTGACAACAGCGAGTTTACCAGTGACCTCTTGCCGCGGGGGCCCCATGCAGAGATCTCTTGTTACGAAGCATAGGTTTGTGGCTGCTGCACTTTGCCCCACCCGGGTACGTGCCGGAGATTATTGAAGGGTAGGTGCCGTCTCGCTGCTCGCTTGCTATCGTAGACCCCTCACTTCTGTGCTCCTACATCATAGATGATCTGGCAGTGTCTGGCCACAACCGTTCCTAAACTACGACCAACAGCCAGGACTTTCAGGGAGATGGTGGTCCCGTTGGCAAGATGGACGTTGCGCTGTATTGCTGAAATGGCCACCCGCAATGCCAGCAGACCACCGGGCACCGTCAGTTTAATTTACTTCAGGTTACTTCTCACTGTTGTCTACTGCCCAAGGATGTGGGGCAGGGATATCACCCACCGCTACATCTGGGGGTGCGGTTCCCCACCGGAGAGGACAGAGACACTGCAGGGGGGGAGGTGCAGTTGCCTTGACGCCACAACCGTATGCGAGGAATAGGGGTTGCCGTCTCAGACCATCCGCAGATGCCTCAGCAGCTGGTGCCGGGTGCCAATTTACACCCCCAGATTCACTGCAACTTCCAGGCAGCACCCCGCTGGTCGGACTAGGGGGACAGTCCAGTCACTGCAGACCTCGCAGGCCGGGTGCGCCGTTATGCGCCATCTTGCTTCAACGTATGTCGGCTCCCAGCTTCTGACTGCGGGCGAGTCGCTCCTCCGCCGCCACCAACAGTAGCCCCGCGGTCCACACCATGGGTTCACTGTGCAGGATCAGGCCGATGCTCCGTATGATGGGCAGTGTGGAGGAGATGTCAGGCCCCGGTGCGGAGCTGCTCGATTAAGTGTCCACCATCCTTGGTGGTTAGCCACGCCCCTGCGGTCTGACATCTCTTGCGGAGTGTCCAACTCGTGACCAAGACGGGGTCCCAATCTCTCCCATCAGGTAATGGGGTTGGCTCTTTCCTAGGGGATTCTTGGCTTTACACCCACATACATGCTAGGTACACTTAGGTACATTAGGTAGGGTACGCATCGTAGGAGTACTCTTGATTAATGTCATGTTTGTATCCCTGCATATATCCGCTGTTTAGCACCATGGTAGAATTATACCTTCTATTTACTTCGTTGGTGCGTGTAATCTCTTACATTAGCTTCTGTCTATTGATTGTTGCAACAGGTATGTTTTATACTAGAATAACGCTGGTTAAATCAATACTTATTGAAAACGTCCCCAACGTTTATTCTGTGTATCTCTCTGAGACTAAGTGAGCACGATTGACTGAGTTAAAAGTACTGTACAGTTTCCACGATCCCTGAAGGGTCGAGGGTTGTCATGTTTGATGGTTGTCAGAAACTATTTGCTCCTTGGTAAGGTTATGGGGCTTATAGTGGCACTGTGAGCTAGCTGATCTATAGGCCAACATATCCTGCGGGGGAGTCCGTAATCAGTCTTGACAGTAATCCCTTAGTTTATGTTGTTCAACAAACGCACAGATCCTATGTATTTTTAGGATCTACACAACAGTAGGGTGTGGTGAGCTTAAAGATAACCCTACACTCGTCCCACCTTGCTTTCAGAAAGCAAATATAAGGTTGGTCCCCTTATCTGAGATGACTTTCTTAGGAAACCCTTACTGGGTGAAGATTCCAAGGAGGGCTGTAGCCACTGCAAGGGCAGTCACTGTCCTGAATTGAAGTGCTTCTGGATACGTGATGGTGTAGCCCACTGCCACCAGGTTGAAACAATTTCTGGAAGCAGTTTGGAGGTCTAGGGAAACATCAATCTCAATCCCCACCTCTCAAAGGTAGTGGTATCAGGGGAGTCTTTGACTTTCCTCCTGTCTTGCCACTGGCTTGACAGGTGACACAGGAGCAACAAAACTCCTTCACTATCTCAATCATCTGGGTCCAGTAAAACTGGTTGACCAACCATACCCAGGTTATGGTCTGCCCCAGATGGCCCACTAAGGGGTGTCATGGGCTAGGTTAAGGAGGAACTCTCTGTACTACTGGGGGACGACCAGTCTCCTGGTAGCCCCTGATTTGGACTTCCTTTTCTCACTGCACATGACTCCCTCCTCCAAGTATACCTTATGGGTATCTCTGACATCCAATTTGGGGTTTTTACTGATAGGACACATAATATTCTTTTAATATTCAGCATCCTGCCTCAGGGTTCATCAGGCCTACCTTAGGCGTGAATAATATGCATATTAAAAAGGAAAGTGTGTACTTTGTCATTAGTTTAAATGGCAAAGTTGAGTTAGCAGGCTGGGAGACATGTTTACTTTGTTGCATTTGTGGTGCCACAATAAGTGCTGCAGTCATGAGGGACACTTTACCTTACAGGCCGTGGGTATCCCTGGTACCATATACGAAGTACGCATAACTAAGGTAACTTATGCCAGTTGGATATAAGCCAATCAAACATACACTTTTAAGGGTCAGAGCACTGGCACTGAGGTCTGGTCAGCAGGTCTCAGTGCACTCTCAGAGTCGAAAAGCCCGCAGCATCAGTCCAACTTTGGGAGTGATCATGCAAAAAGAGACATTTCCTTACAGTGCTGTAGCAAGAATCTTCCTTACTCACTGCAAGACAGCAGAATACAAATTCAGTGTGAGAAGACTGTGAGCCAAGCGAAGCCCTATGGCTAGACACTGCACCCAACCCTCTGCATGTGGCCAACCCCTTCTGCGCACTGCCTTTGGCCACGCACAGGTGGGGGTGGGGGTTGGCTGCAGGCCCTTCCCTGTGGCCAGACCATGGAATCACCCCTTTATGACCACTTAACACCCTACTTGGTCAGCCTTAAGCCCTTCACAGTAAAGGTTGATCAAAGGGTCTATAATTAATGATGTTCAGCTGGCAATCTCAGCATGTGGTCTATCTCCTTTGGGTGAATACATGTAAAAAGAAAATGACATCTATCAAAAGAGCTTCACTTGTGAAATATCCAGTTCCTTTTGCACCTTTTGACATATATCAGAAGAGCTTCACTTGTGAAATAGCCAGTTTCTTTTGCATCTTTTGAAAGCTTACAGACAAGCTTATATGAGTCCAACAATCGATTTAGGTTTCTGCATTACTCCTAGTTCAGAAAGCCTAAAGCACACTGACAGAATCATTGGTTGATCTAATTTCTAATTCCAACAATGTTGTTATTTAAGTATAATCAGTGATGTCATCAATGATGTAATTTAACATGTCATGAGTGATTTAACATGTGAGACCATAAGCAGTGTATGATGGGGTACAAGTTATAGTGAGTTCACTAAAGTACAACTGACATATTTCAGTGGTTTTTGGATTTTTAAACATTAGCTTGTGTCTCATTCCTATACCTAACCATAACATCACTTCAACTGTTGATTTTTTCAGTGAATATATAATATGGTTTATAGGGGGGAAATTAGGGGTGTGCCAAACTTGTGTTATTTGCTGTAGTGTAATTACGCAAAATTACGTTGTGAGAAGTTGGCCTGGTATATGCTGTTCACTAATTAAAGTGGACACCTTGCACCAGGGCAAATCGACTCTTATGGTAGATAGGTTTAAGACAATCTTTTAAAGAAAGCTATCCTAGTGGTAGCTGTGGAGAGCAGCCTTCAGGCTAAGTCTTGAAGGAATGTAAAGCAGCTTGTTTTACCATATAATCTCTTGAATCACCAAATGAAAAGACAACACACAGGTATATATATCAAATATATATGTATTTATTTCTAAATAACTCTCTACTAATCTCTTTATGAGATTAGAAGACAAACATATGCACAAATCAACGTTTCACAATAAGTTAAGCACAAAATATGGCTGGGGCCCTAGGGCCGTACCAGACCATATACTAAAAAAGGGACTTAGCAACAACGACTTGCAGGGAGACAAGGCCTAGGGCCTTCAGAAGTGTTGGGGCCTCACAAAACCACCCAAGGCAGGTAAGTAAAGGACCCACGGGGGACGCGTGCAGTGTGGATACACAGGCGCGGATCGCCGTTAACTTCAATGGGGCAAGTCGCGGTTGGAAATAAAGAGTTTTAGGATACTTCGGGAGAACCTACAAGCAAGTCACTTACAGGGTAAGTAGTTCTAGGGCCCACACCCACAGGAGCACCGTAGTGCTGGAGTTACCTCACCCAGGGAAGCCGGGTGCACAGGTGTCCTTTGGTGTCGGGTCGCGGCGTCGTTTTCAATGGCGAACAAAGAAGACTTGCTGCTTGCGGGAGCTGAAGAAGTGTCCGGTGGAATCCAAGCCTGGATTCTGAAGAAGGATGACCTGAAAGCAGAGGGGACAGTGTTCAAAGTCACTTGGCAGTGACCCGGGGCAAGGAAGATGGATGCCCACCGTCGTCGGTTGATTCAGGTCGGTTGCGGGTGCCTTGACTCTTCAGCCACGTGGTCCAGGAGGTGTCGACGACGACCAGGAGCTGGATTCGGTGTGTCCCTCGACGTCTGCAGCTGACTGCGGTGTCGGCAACTCGTTCGGAGCCAACAAGCCTTGGCAGCCGCAAGTCTTGGGGAGATGAAGAAAAGTCGATGGCGCAGACCAGCAAGGTCTGTGGAACTCACCCAGCAAGGGTAAGTCAGGGCAGGCCTGTAGCAACCAGGGGAGCCCTTTGGTTTCTTTAAGAAGTCTTCTGGGGACCCACAAGCCAGCGGGCAAGGGATCGCGAAGACACCTCGGGCGGAATCACTCAACAGGGGCCCACGGTCACTCGGGACGGTATAGGCCTCTGATCTTCGGAGGGATTCCTGCTGGAGGTCGGGACCACACGTGGTCCAAAGCACAGGTTCGTAGAACGTTGTGAAGGGGTTGCACTCGACAATAGTGCACGGTACCCAGGGGTCGCGGTTCCTCGTTACTCGTGGGGTCCACTTGCCTCAGCTTCGCTGGGAACTCACGATGGCCTGGGAGAGGTCAGAAAATCCACTTCCTGGGCTGCAGGGACTTCGGACTTCGGCGGGAGCGGCGTAGTTTGCGACCGTCGTTGTCGTTTTTGGTGCCTGCCAAGCAGGGGAGTCACTCCTTGACTCCAAGGGAGATTCTTCTGTCTTCCAAAGGTAGTGGAACGTCGAAGGGCCAGGATTCTTCTGTAGAGCATCGTCCAGGGGTTATCTGCTTTGCAATGGCAAGGTTCCCCCTCTTATACTAAAAAGAGGGGATGGACTAGCTCTATGACCCCACCTATGGGAGGGTCAAGGGAGGGGGTGGCTACACCCACTTCCCTTTGTCCAGTTTCGCGCCAGAGCAGGGGCAGGTAGCCCCTGAGCTGGTTTGAACTGGCATATGCACAGAGGAGCCTTCTGCTCCCCCAGTGCAGGACTTCAAAGCACTCTAAGAGTGCACCCACCCAGCCCCAATACACTAAACCCTGTCTGGAAGGTGGTTACACCTCCCTGTGACAGGATGCCTATTGTTGGGCTTCCTCCACTGTGAGTTTCGGTCATCAGCAGGAGGGCAGCCCAGTGTCTGTGACTGGTGGCATCCATTTTGTGATGCCAGGGCTCTTTAGGATTCTACCGCGTTTCCACAGCAGGTACATGTCTTATCCCTCTAGAAGGGTGGAATGCTACCCCCGCCGCCAAGATTGGCGGGGGGGGTAGTATTCCAAGATGTTTGACACCAAACACGACATGTTTTGATGCAGCCATTCCAAAGTTAGCATTTACCGCGAGGATATAATGCACTTAAGAGTATATGGTTTAACCGCATCCACAAACAGCACCAGAGAATTGACTCTGAGAACTGCAGAGGGGCCCTGCTCATGCAGAGGCACCCCCTCACATAGAAGCCAAGCACCCTGCCCTCAGGATTGATAGGGCCTGCCTTAGGGGTGACTGATAGGTTTATATGTGTGTGCAGGAGAGATATAGGAAACCTATATCTCAGTGAGGGGTGCTAGCACCACCTCACCCAGGCTGCAGTAGCAGGCCTGTGGTGTCAGATTTAGACTGCTTCCCAGGGGTGGCATAACACATGCTGCAGCCCTTGGGAGGCCTGTGAAGTACCTATGCCCTTGGCACCTAAGGTACCATATATTAGGGACTCATAAGGCACCACAGTATCCAATCACTAGTGCACCTAGAGTGCACTCCATGTCGTTTAGAGAGAACAGAGAGGCTGGGGCCCTGATTGGCAGGGACCCAGCCAGACTATAGCCAGAAACCAGTGCTAACATCAGAAAAAAAGTGGGGGCAACATAAGAGGCAGATCCTACTCTCCTACATACGTGTAAATACAAAACATGCAACTTGCACTCAAAAATTACCAGAACAGTCCATTTGGGAAAAACTGAACTTGAAAATATAATTTCAAGTTAATTTCCGGGCGCTCACATTCAAAACATTGCCACTTGTGTTCACATTTTCTAATTTTGTGGTCAACATTTACCTGAATGGTCCGCTTGACTTAAAAATTTACCTGAAATATTTGTTGACCGTCCCTGTTAAAGGCACAGCCACTCACCTTTAATACACTGCTGCTTACATTTGGATTTGTTGTTTCAGGCTCAAAAATAAACCGAACAGTCCGCTCAGGTAAAAAATCTTCCTGAAATGCTGCTCACATTCAAATAATTACCCAAACGGTGCATCTTGAAGTAAAAATTCTCCCTGAAATGAGGTGATGTGGTGTAATGGTGTATGATCAGTTATTTTGCATACATTTTGTCAATCAATATTGCAAACTTATTAAAATACATGGATAAGAAAATGTGATGAACTATGCAACATCTTTCCTTTACAAAAGAAGATAAATTACATGCAAAAATATAACTAGGCCCATACTAAAACTGCAGGCCACCCACCATAATACATTTTAAAAATTGAATAAAAGTACAAATAAATCCAGGCTCATGCCCCCATTCAAACAAACAACACCCTTATATACCAGTTTTCAACTTACTTGTGAAATCTCAAATACAAAGTCCTTAAATCCAATGGTATATATGCAGCAGACAAGGAGAGTGATCCTTCCAGCTCCAAATCCCAATGAAAAGTGACCAGGAGATGGACAAAGCACTGGGAGTAGCCTCTGGACAGGAACAGGAAGTTGGAGCCTCTGGGGCACCTCCTTCCTGTTTGAAAAGAAAAGTTAAAAAGAAAAGGCTTCCCGCACAAATAAAACAACTACAAAGGCCAGTTTGAGAAGAAAATCCACTCCAAAAGCCTTTTAGCTGCATATCCAGCAAAAAAGCTGCTCGACTGCTCCGTTTGTGATCACGATCGGCACTAGATTGGCGCCGTTGCGGCTGGAAGCCATGAGTGTGAGTGCGAAGTCTCACGGGAGGCTGCTAGTGGTGCAAGAAGTTTTGCATGTGCTCGCAAGTGGCCTGAGAGTATCTTGGTGCTCACGGTCGAATGCCCAAACAAAACTCGAGGCGCGAGCAGAAACAAAACTCTGCTTTGCGCCCGAAAGGCAGAAATCAAGAACTCCGCTTTCCTCCGCGGAGTGCCCAAATTCCACAAACTCTGGGAGCGGAGCGGAGCGGAGCGGAGTTTACCACCCGGGCCTTCATAGGACCAGAGGACAAGTCTAAATTTGGTTTGCAAAGGTCCTCACGATGTTGGAGGTATTGTCGTCCATCACCCTGACAGAGTTAACTCTATACTGAAAACTCTAAATCAGCCCGATATTTTGTCTTACTTTTGTCATGAGATTGGAATGAAGTCTCTCAATTATACTGTGTTGGTCACTTCAAATGGGACCCCATGCAATTGTTTCTATTTTGATAAAATCACCCTACATATTAGATGGCTCTATGTTACTGGGATACAATATTTCCATTTCTGGTTTTTGCTTATACAAATCATTGTTTCTGGTGTTTTGGTCTGATTTGTTTAATTGAACTGAACCGCAAATAATAATTCCAGAATGCACTGATTTTCTGCAGAAAAAGATATGTTCTTATAACATGGAGCCTTTTGGTGATCCTATATCTGCCCATTGTACAGTCCCATGCCTTTGTGAGTAAGAGCATGTATATAGATTTAGAGGAGTAAACAGCTTTAACTGGTTTTGCAAAGGTTCTAATCATCTTTATCATTAGTCAGTCAGTCAGAAAATACTTTTTTCGGCAAAGCCATAAAAGTTTTCCATAAATACAATAAAATACAACATTCTTAATCTAAACATTGCTAGTAAAACATGTCATATAACCATTTAACATCATATATTTATACATTAATAAATTAATTATTAAAACTAACACAACTTTAAATTTAATAGAAAATCCCATACATGTGAATCCAATCCAATCCAATCACAAGCTTTATTTCGACATAAAAAGTCATAAAAGCATCATGGAACAATAATGACATAACTAAAAAAAAAAAATCACAGATATGACTAATATTAAACATCATTTGTTAACTTGTCTTCTTTTTGCCCACATCTACCCTAAAATCTTAGCAGTTGCACTCGCATACAATGCAGAAGGGTCCGTTCTTAAAATCCTCAAAGCAGAACGGTGGCACAGAGCCCCCATGCGCCTGCACACAGGATCCAGCTACACTGACCGAATCTGGGCATGAGCAGGACATGCAAAAAGACATGTGGCACAGTCTCCTCTTTGTCAGGACAATAGGGACAATGGCCTATATCTAGGCCCAACCACCGTAACAGACTTCAAAAGGAGCGTCCCCACTCTAAATGGATGGTACAGTTTCCTATCTAGCGGTGCCGTTATTGAATCCCAGTACATCTCAAACTCATGCGCTGCTTTAAAACTCAAAAACTGCCCAGTTAATGAAGTGCCTACCACGGTTTGTTCCACCCTCAATAATGCCACAGCCCAATACTGTTGTTTCAATATCCCCTTAGAGGGAAAAGAATCCATAGCCGGGTGATGCCAAAGGTTTCCATAGCCTAATAGAATCAGCAACTTCTTGATCGAGCGCAGCCAATGACTTTTATGAAATCTGTCGGCTCTCGTAACATCCTGTAGGGCAGCAACATAATGGCTCAACTCTGGGTTTATCCATAGTCTTCTCCAGAACAGCAGGGAGCGCAAAAGGGCCTTAAGAGCAACTTTTTTAACACCCATGTCCAATAACAGAGTGTACAAGGGAGTGCTAGCCAGAGGAGAAACCAGTGCTCTTAAAAACCCATGTTCTGAATGTTCAAGGTGGGAGAAATTTTCAAATCCCCAAGATTCAGCACCGTATAAAGCAGCCCCTATAGCCCTGGCCTCATACCTGGAGAGCTGGCTTCACTGGTTTAGTAAGAGATAACCAATGTTCTTTTAAGATACCCCGGTAATTGGTCTCTGTTTTAGGCAAGCTTTATCAGTATGCTTGGACCAGGACATATTATTATTATTATTTTTTTAAACATATTTTATTGATTTTCTTAACATTACAACTTCCATACCCATTGGTATACAGTATATTGAATCCACATCAATTGTCCAATCAATAAGGCTGGAGAAATATAATAAGCAGCAAGTCAAATATCTGTGGTGAGCCGGTGGCATAGTACATCAGATTTAGCACGTATAGTACAATGTATTTCTGTGCCCACCTTCAGTCATTGTTCCAGCCTATATAACCGGTTATAGTCACAATAGGAAACTAATCAGTCCACTCCCCCCCCCATATCTGAACACAACACAACTATACCTAACCCCCTCCCCTTAGACTCAGTTTCCCGTGCATGTACTTTTGTCAGTCAGCATATCAATATATAGCATTCGTAATTTGAGACACAAATCCAGCAAATGGTTCCTGCAAAAAGTCATAGTGATACAACATCCTGATCTTTTCTTCAATACATTGTGCCATCCATGGTGAGAAGAATATACTACTGATTCTGGGTGGCCTGAACCTCTGTTGCTATAAATTCCTCTAACATCACATTCCATTCCATTGAAATAGGTTTTTTACGCAATCCCCTATTTTCCTCCCTTTGTAACTCCGCACCTTCGGCTTTGCCCCACCTAACCACCTCATTGTACCAGTCTAACACTGCTGGTGCACTCGCTGTCTTCCATCTCATGGTTATTGTGCGCTTAGCTAGTATCAATGCCAAGTTTGCAAATCTAGTTGTGGGGCTGCATTTCTTGCTGCTAGGATTTAATCCCAGTATACAATACTTCTCCCCTCCTCCCTGGAGCAACATCACTTAATATTGTTTGCACTGTTCCCCAGTAGTGTGCCAATCGTGGACAATCCCATAACATGTGTAACAGATTTGCATTGGAGGCGTGGCATCTAGGGTAAGCATCCGCTGTATCGGGAAACATCCTATGTAATTTATGAGGAGTCAAGTAAGCATGATGCGCTATCATGAGCTGTATAATTTTAAATTTCGGGTTACGCAACACCTTTCTCGGATACTCCAATATAATTCCCCACTCTTTATCAGTCAGGTCACGGCCTAAATCAGCGGTCCATTTTTCACAGAGTGTCTGTAATGGTACTGCAGCATGTGTGCGTATCCCCCGGTACAACCACTTGGTCAAGTGACTGCCATTTCCCATTAAATACTGCATGTGTACCAACTCGTGCGTCGGGGGCTCCGTCCCTTCCGGGGCCCATGTGGACCGCACATATCTAACAATATTCACATATAGAAGAAATAGTGTATGTGGCACTCCCTGTTCCCTTGTAAATGTATCATGGTTCATCAATGTGTAATCCATAAATAACATTCCTATTGTGCTTACTCCTGCTTCCACCCAGGTGGATATATGCCGTAACGTGACTATCGGTAGAGGGAGACCTAGGAGTGGAATATTGGGGGCAAATGAATTCATTGCCTTTGTGTAGCGCAGTGCCCATTTCCAATACCACAATGCAATTTTCAGTAATGGGGACACGGTCAATGGAAGCCTACTATTAGGGAGTAACAGCGTGTGAAGTGCCCCCCTTTCCCATTCACGCTGAGTCATTGCAATCTCCTGTAAATTACGTCCTGCAATCCAATACGCGAGCCACTGCAGCTGACTTGCATAGCAATATGCTTTTAAATCTGGGACCCCCAAACCCCCTTCCTTGTATCCAACTGAAGTTTTGATAATCCTATTCTCCTACGGCCCGTCCCCCAAATCAATTCCACCAGTAGGGTATCCAGTGTTTTAAACACGCGAACTGGGACCATGACTGGTAGATTTGTAAAGTAATAGAGCAGTCTGGGGAGAATTACCATTTTGGCAATAGCTACCTTGCCCGCCACTGACAGCGGCAGGGATGTCCAGAATTTAAGAGCTGTAATAGCTGTAATAGCTGTAATAGCTGTAATTACCATCTAATATATCTCCCGTCTGTATACATGAATACCAAGATATCGAAAGGTGACTGTCGCTGTTTGAAACGTCCAGTAACCACTTCGCAGTGGGTCTTCCTGTGCAGTATCCGTAAAGAAGTACGCATACGACTTGGTCTCGTTTATAGTAAGCCCTGATAGCAATTTGAATTGATGGAATATTGTGGGAATTGGTTCATGATTGTCCCTAAGATTATTGAAATATAATATTAAATCGTCCGCATATGCCGAGATAATGTGTGTGTTATTTCCCGCTCGTATCCCCTTATGCTCGGCCATGGTACGGATTTTGATTGCCAATGGTTCCAGAGCTAAGATGAATAGCAAAGGTGAGAGCGGGCACCCTTGTCGAGTACCTCGCGCTACTGTGTACTGCTGTGAAATATGCGCACCCGTGCGTGCGCGTGCCGTGGGGTTCGTGTACAGAAGGTTAACCCTCTTCACATATCCATCCGGAATTCCGAATTTTGGGAGAGTGCAGAGCATGTAGCTCCAGTGTAATGAGTCAAATGCCTGACGCAGGTCTAATGACACACAGCCCTGTGCATTGGTATCTGCGGGCGCTCTTGTCATGACCTGATGTAATCTCCTAATATTAAGGGCCGTGCACCTCCTAGGCACAAATCCACACTGATCCGTGTGGATGAGTTTTGGTATGAATTGGAGTATCCTATTTGCTATCAATTTGCTTAAAATCTTATAATCCGTGTTTAACAGCGAAAGGGGGCGATATCCTGCCATGTCCTTACTGTCCCTGCCCGGTTTCGGCAGCGAAACCACTACTGCCTGCAGTGTTGTATGCGGAAGGGAACCCGTTTCTATTGAATCTTGGTACAGTTTCTGTAAATGGGGAACTAGTAACTCCGAATACATTGCATAAAACTCTATCGGCAATCCATCCATACCTAGGGTTTTATTACGGGGTAATGCCTTAATCGCTGCTCGTATTTCCGCTGTAGTGATAGGCCTCTCTAGCTCTTCCTTGTGATCCGCCAACAATTGTGGGAATTGCAATCCCTCAAAAAATTGCTCATATTCAGCGTCACTAGGCTCTACTGGCGTTGCGTATAATGTCTCGTAGTAATTTTTGAATGCTGTATTGATCTCTAATTGAGTGCGAACGACAGTGCCCTCTTGAGTAGTAATTTCAATAATGGGAGTCACCGCCGGTGTATCTTTAATGATTCTAGCAAGAAGCAGGCCCGCTCTGTCAGCCTCTGCATGCTGCTTTTGTGTGTATAGCCGGTGATCTATTATGCGAAGTTCCTCCAAGAGTTCCGCATGTTTAATATGCGCCTCTTGTAAGTCTTTTTTATGTTTGTCACTTCTTACTGCTGCCCTTTCCAGATGTCCCAGACTATTTTCAACTTCCGCCAGTCTTTTGACTAGAGAAGTACGGGCCCCCACTCGCGTGCTAATTGCAACTCCCTGTATCACCGTTTTAAAGGCGTCCCATTCTACTTGGCGCGTACTAGCAGTGTCTGCATTTTCAATAAAATAATGCACAATCGCTTTGGAAAGGGTGTTGCTAAACACCTGGTCTTCAAGGAGCGAAGGTTGTAATTTCCAGGTCGGAATTGGGGTGGGGATCTTTCCCCATGTTAGTGTGACTTCAAGGGAGTTGTGATCCGATAGAGTTTTACCTAAGTACGTGGTGTCTGTTACATTGGCAATTAAATGCATTGAACAAAAGATTCTGTCTATGCGGGTGTGCAGACAATGTGGCGGTGAAAAAAAAGAATATTCTATACTAGTGGGATGACACATACGCCATGCGTCTCCAATGTTCCACCCCTCCGCCCCACCCTTGAGTGCGTCTGTCTGTTTTTTGCAACCAGTACCCTGTAGTGGTGGGTGCGATCTATCTAGGTCTATATCTAAAACCGCATTAAAGTCACCCCCCAGTACCCAAGGATACTCCTCCCATCCCGCCAGTGCGTTAGTAAGTATCTCTAAAAATGTATCTTGCTCCGAATTCGGGGCATATACGCTTCCCAGCACTATGTGTTCCCCATTTAACATCCCATGCAGCAGTACATATCTGCCATTCGAGTCTATCCTTTGTTCCAAAAGTGCAAAAGGGGTACCACTTTGTATCCATATCGCGGCCCCCCGAGCAAACGCAGAGTAGGATGTGAAAAATAGTTGACTTCTCCACTTCTTTTGTATTTTAATGGCCTCTGCATGTGTAAGATGGGACTCCTGAATAAAAACAATGTGTGCCTTCTTGCGGTTAATCTGCGCCAGAATTCGGTGTCGTTTGTGCACTGAACCGAGCCCCCTTACATTCCAGGATGTGTATGATTATGTACTAGATTGTGCCATTTATTACTACACAATATTGCATGATATGGGCCCTCGTCCTGGCCTGCTGACTGAAGAAAGGATTAACTGCAACTGAGTCTTTACCTACATATCCCATTATAACACCCAATACCAGGTTCCCCCATAGAACTTTAGAGGACCAAACAATGAAAAAAAGTTCAACAGGAACTCCACATAGTCTATACCATAGTGCAGTCGCCACAGGGGAAGCGGTAACCACCAATCTCTGAGCATATATTATATGATAACCAACGCTTACATTCGCAGAGCCCCAGCCCAGGCCCTATCTTATTACAAATACTAGAGACATCAGGACCATCCAGTGACAAATGTTAGAGCAATCCATACTCATCTGATGAAGCTACAGACCAGTATGCAACCATTACAGCCATCAACCCAGATAGTCATTCGCAGTCTGCGGGGTGACCAAAGGAAACAGCATCATACTATTGTCAGAATCCGAGTGGGCGTTGGTATCATCCGAGGAGTCAACAGTTTCGACATTCGATTTCGCATCTTGGTCCACCAGTGCTGCCGCAGCCAGTATTGCGTTATTCTGACTTTCTGTAATTTGTTCCTAGGAGGGATTCGCACTGTGGCCAGTGCGCTTTTTCTGAATACGATTCATTTTATTCCTTTCAATTCGTTGTGGCTTGGGTTGATGTCGACTTCCTGCTTGTGTCGATTCTTGGGACGCATTAGGAGTGAAAGTAATTTCTGCCCATTCCGTGGCCTCATCCGGGTTATCAAAAAACAAGGCTTTTTGTCCATAAATGACCTTCAAGCGGGCCCGGAAGAGCAGAGCATACTTCAGGTTATGGGCTTGTAGCGTTTTTTTCACGGCTTGGAATGTGGCTCTTGCTCTCTGGACCGCCAGCGTAAAATCCGGATATATGGAGATACGTTTATTTTCAAATTGAATTGGAGCATTTTCCCTGGCAGCTCGCAAGATCGTGTCGCGGTCTTTAAAATTCAATATGCGTGCTATGATCGGCCTGGGTGGCGCACCTGGGGGTGGTGGTTTAGGCGGGACTCTATGTGCTCGTTCCACACTATACAAGTCAGTGAGGCCTACCGGTGCAACGTGATCTCGGAGCCATTGCTCTACAAATTGGGTGGGATTGGATCCTTCGCTCCGCTCCGGTTTGCCTAAAATGCGTACATTATTGCAACGGGATCTCCCTTGTGCATCATCCACCCTATCTTGTAGCCCCTTCAGTTGTCTCTGCAGTTGCTCTAATTGAGAAGTGTGAGTTGTTTGTTGTCGCACCAGATCATCTATCACCATTTAGTTGGACTTTACCTTTTCCGCCAGTTTTGCGTGGTCCGCCTTTAACAGAGTGAAGCTAGTAGTCAATGCCCCTACTTGCGTTTCTATAGCTACACGTGAGTCCCGTGTTTCCTTCAGAATCAAGTCCAACTTATCAGTAGAGCCTCCAGGTTCCGTGGGTGGCACCACGTCTTGATCAGGACTTTGTGGCGGATCACTGTGTAGTGTGGGGTCCGTCTCCTCTGTAGGTGGGGGGTCCGGTTGCTTGGTTTTGGTGCGCCCCATTCTAGGTGTAAACAAAGAGTAGTTGCGTCTCTTGGTCAACAAATCATAGCCCCCCCTCCACGCGCCCCAACACTTTGCATCCGTTGTGGGTGACCTACTGCTAAGCACTGGCACACTCTCCAGTATATCTTTCTCCAGGGATCCTGAGATTGATTAGGCCCCACGGGTCGCAGCGCGTAGGTGTGTGTTTCTTCCTCCTGTGGTGTTGCCCACCGCAATAACTGGGCTCATGGTGCATTATATTAAGGGTGATGCCTGAATTCAAATCTACAGTTCCGCCCTCATACTTCCTGTTATGTATAGGTCAGTGCCCGTTGTTACTCGCTCATCCTCTGCTCCATTGTGCTTGCAGAGCCATGCGTTGCACCCCTACGCACTCTGCTCAAGGCCGTTGCCCCAAATCCGGCACTTCCAATGCCTACTACGTCTGGATTAACCTATCATTCTGCGCTGATTCCACTCGCCCAGTACTTTGTTACACTCGCAGTGTCCATAGGCCATTAATCAGCACAATATCTGCGAACCTGTATTCATGTGCCAGGTCCGTTAACCCATTAACAGTGCCTCCTATTGCCTCCGTTCCCCGCGTGGTGTTTAAGTCAATAAACATACCCTATATTCAGGGTTGTCCCTTAAACGTTAGGATTTAAGGACACGGAGCAGAAAACCTTCCCCTTCCGTATCCCACACTCGAGGTTTGACTTGCTTGCCTTTGTGACGCAGTTCGATTACGACGTGTAGGGCCCACACTCCTCTCGAACTTGCCTGGCGCAGCTAATATACTCTCTGGGTCGCTGGTGCAATCGCGATTGCGAGGTACCACCTGGAAGGGGGCCTCTTCTCCCTCCTGATGCCTTCTACAGTCTTCACTCACTTCACGGCCCCGGGAAGATGCCGCCCGCCATTTTGTGTGTCTTTGAGACTTCCCGTACCTGTAGTTCGTCTCTCCCGAGCACAAAGTATTTGCGGCTCACCGTCGGTCGTCCCAGGAGGCAGTCAGGCTTGCTGGGCTCTTCGATTACTGGTGTTGCGCTGTCACTACCCGTATCGGAAGGCGCACGCCGATACCGCCGGGCCTTCCCGTCTATGCCCATCACACAGCCCGGAGAGGCTCTGTTATTTGCAAGTCGGCGTCCGACATAGGCTCACTTTTCCGGGGTCGCTGTACTCCCCAGCACCCGCGCCGTGCAGTGCGCCACTGTTGGAGCACTGATGGCCGTCCAATGTCAGGATAATTGCCACAGTGTCAGGGCCCGGAGCTCCGCTAGATCGCGTCCGCCATGCTTGGCGGTTAGCCACGCCCCCCGGACCAGGGCATATTAGATGAAAGTTTTATTCCTAGGTAGTCAAAGGAGTCGACCCTCTCTAGGAGCCTGTCTCCTAGCCTCAGATTACCCTTGATCTTTTTCGCTGTACTAAACATCATGAATTTATTCTCCAGGCCACAATCTTTGAAAAATACATTGAATTTATTCAAAAGGATTTGAAAGCTACTCAGAGTATTTGAGATTAGCATCATCCACAAACAACAGTATTGGGATCATAACATTGGCTATAGATGGGGCATCCACTGGGGACTCCAAGAGATGCTCAACCATCCCATTCACATATAGGAAAAAGAGGGTGGGAGCTAACACACACCCTTGCGTTACACTTTTTGTTACAGGTATCCTATCTGTCAGTTGGCCTTGCGACCCCCATCTGACCCTGGCATAGTTCTCATGAAGCCTGATCAGCAAAGCTAAAATTTCAGGGGGCATACCCATCTCCTGCAAGACCTGCCATAGCCTATGCATTGGAATCAAGTTAATTGCAGATTTAAGATCGACAAAGGCAACAAACAGGTTGCCCCTGCCGATCAAAATAGTCCTCCAGTAGATTGAAACAAACCGGATAACCTGATCTACAGTGGATGTACTTGCTTGGAGTGGACTTATAATTTCTCTTTCAGCTATCCAGTCCTGAATTTTTACTAAAATCATACAACAGAACACTTTTTGTATACAATCTATAAGGCTGATGGGCCTGAAGTTAGCGTGTATTGACTTATTCCCTTTTTTATATACTGAGATCACTTCAGCTCCCTGCAATGACTGTGGAATGGGAGCCCCCATCGTAATGCCATTGAATATGGGCTACTAAGTAAGCAGCCCAAATATTAAGATCATATACAAGGATATCTATAGGCAACCCATCTGGGCCAGGAGCCTTCCCTTTCACAAAAGAGACTAGGGAGTCAATAACATCCTTCTTTATAAATATTGAAATTCAGGGGGTACTATATAACTAAGCATCCTCTCTATCAGTACCCTCCTCATGATACAGGCCTGAAAAATGGAGAGACCATTCTATTGCTGGGCCATCATTAGCTGGAACAGACCCTATATTGGTCTCCCACTAGCAATCAACTTCCAGAATCAGGTTTGGTCCTTGGCCAAACAAGCCTCTGATATCTCATCCAACCTTTTATTATCCCACTCTTTTTTGGCCCTAAGCAGAAAATGCTTATACGCCTTCCTAGCATTGGCAATCCTAAATGGATTCTTTGCTTTGATCTCTCTTGCCAGAGTACGCCTTCCTTTCCTACATTCTCTAGTGAACCACGGATTACTCTTTTGATGGGAGGGCCTTCTCGTAGCACTGGGAGAAATTGTAAGATGAACTGGTATCGCCTGCAGCAGCTCCTTGTGTACTTCAGCAAAGTCAATAGGAAAGCTATTCTTGGCTTTACTAATTGCAACCGCATCTAGCGATGCCTGAATTACCTCCCCATATTTAGTCAGGATTTTGGGTCTCGTGTTGACCTGGCACCACTTCACCCATCGTCTGTCAGATGAATGTATAATATTATTGGTGCTAGTCACAGATTATATTACATATTTATCAAAAAATGAAGTCATTGTTAGACAGAGAGGGTTGTGGTCACTCTCCAGTCTTTCCTTTACTTCCATGTCATCGACACGCGACCACAGTCTTAAATCGACCAAAATATAGTCTATACAACTTTTGACCAATTGATTGTTAAAGGTACATGCCCCTCTTGAATCAGATTTCGTATGACCATTGGTAGCCCTGATTCCATATTCAATAGAAAAAGCTTTCAACTGTAGGGTGGCCTGTGTCCACCATTTAACGAGCGGGAGCTCCAGCTGGGGAATACACCACACTTCATCCTATTCTTCTGTAATCCCAGTATCGTCCCTATCAAGGGGTTCACATGTTGTGTTGAAATCTCCAGCAAACATTAAATAGGGACATGACAAGAAGCTATTCAAATATGCTTCTAAACTATGTATGGTTCCTGAAGGTTGTCGGCCACTGACCTCTCGTGCGTAAATGTTAAAAAGCATCACCCTGTGGTCCTTGCCTCTTCCCATTTCTATGCCCAGTATATCCGGGCTATCAATTTTTACAAAGCGAATCTGACATTTTAGAGACATCCTCACCCAGATTGTTAAGCCCCCCCAGATCTTCCAAACATACTCGGTGTGGCCGGTATTTGATATGCTAAATATCCCACTTTTAATAATGGTTCAGTAGAGCAGGTTTCTTGGAATAAACATACATCGTGCTGATGGAGCAAGGACTCACAAATGAGACTTGCTCGAATGCAATCTCCTCACAGTATTAATTTATTAAATTTGTATTGTCTCTACTAATCCTTGCATACACTACACGAATAGTAAGGATGCTAGCCTATGTGTTTTATTAATGAATAACGCTTGTCCGTAATCCAAAATGGCCGCTAAAACGCGGGAAACTTACTGCGCATGTCCCAACCACACCACGTGTTGTGACGTCTCTTCTTGCTTGGTGGGAAATTTCTGCTTCTGCGCAGTGTGCATTAAAATGGCTGCTTGATGTTTTCACATGCTTCAGCTTGCTCTCATGTCATTATTAAACTGTCGTTTCTCTAACGCTACTAATGCGGGATAGAATTTATAATTCAATGGGAATAGAGTAGAAAGAGTGGGCATACAGTGAAACATTTTATTTGTGATTTTAATGTTTTCTTCTTTGACTTTTATTAGTTCGTAAACTTGGGCCTGGGTTTTGGTGAACTGAAAGCTCGTGTGACAGAGATTTCGCACATGCGCCCTGCAGTGGCAGACCAGAAAGAAAAAGATGAAGTCAACTTGGACATCACCCAAGGCCATGACCTGCTGGCCGACACCACTACATACCAAGATGTTCTCGTCGAAAAGAAACATTTTATATGAATAAATTGTAAATTTTGCCATGAGACGGGTGGGAAATAAAGCAAATGTATTAAATTGAAGGGGCGGTAGTTTAAAAACAATAGGCTTCAGAATTCAAGACAAATCAATATGGTGTGAGAATCCACCCCCTGTCCCTGTCCAATCAGAAGTAGTGGTCCCATATTTTGGCAACATTAAGGGGAGGTACATGGGCGTAGAAGGGTATAATAGATATAGAATTAGCTAATTAGTTAGAAGGAGATGCTGCAAGAGAGCAGAGGACCAGAGAGAAAAGTGTAGAGGCTCTTAGCTCCAGACTGCCAA
This sequence comes from Calotriton arnoldi, assembly GCA_963921515.1. NCBI lineage: Eukaryota > Metazoa > Chordata > Amphibia > Caudata > Salamandridae > Calotriton > Calotriton arnoldi. The sequence goes on from CAWUFW010000068.1 coordinate 5,420,123, forward strand.
GCTGATCGATTGCAGACTGAATCGCTGTCCAGAGAGGTCCTGAGGAGGGGGCGGCGGAGTCCATTAGAAGGAAGACACGGGCGAATCGAGGAGAAGTCGAGTATCAGAGAGGTGAACGACGCAGGCGTCGTTTGTAGAGAGGTCACCGGTCCTGTCCTGATCCTGGAGGAGGTCTTTGCTCTTCATCCTTCCTGGGTCCTATTCTTTCCAACTCCTTGGCCAAGGGGTTTGGTTCTCGCACTTAGGTAAATATAATGCAACCTTTAGTTGCGCTGCTGTCTCTATCCTCTCCTTTTCTGAGGGACCGTCATTGATTAGTAATAGTTATTCGATGCTTCATCTTGGGTATGCGATTAAGTACCGTGTGATTCTGTATTTTACTCTGCTAAATCTTTAGATAAACATTTTTAAAACTTTCTGACTCAGTGGTTATTTCAGGATTATGTACTATAATGAATGTCACTCATTTTAAACTTCCCAATTAGCAAAGGATTCATTGGTAAGTCATTACTCTTCAATCAGAAGGTAATTGGTAGCAGGGATATTTTGATAAAGAGTATAACTGACACCCCAGCGTAAGTATTAGCGTAGTATGAATGTATGGGCCCAAGTGAGTATTTTGTGTATGATTGCTGTTTGCTAATATCGCGCTGGATCAGTTTTCTGGTAATCAGAGGATGGTTACTCTTTGTTAATTGGGTAATGAGAATTTTATTTTTTATGAACTAACATCCGTGTATTCAAAGTTTGTTTTATGTTGTCCAGAATTCCCCGGGGAAAATTGAATAGCAGATGGTAAGTGGAAGCCATACTGCAGTGAGGTTATCTGTCAGGCAGAAATAGTACTGAAAAGTTAAGCAGGACTATCAGTACTGGTTAGGGAATCTATGCGTGTGAGTAATAGCAAAAGAGTACGCTGGTGAAAATTTGATGTTATATCACCTAGAAAGGGTAACATTGAAGAAGTAACAGGTACTTCTGGAGCTTGTGTGAAGAGTAAACGGAAGGGTTTTACTCGTAGTGTATGTTTAGTAAACGGAAAGGTTTTACTAAGTGTGAGAGAAACTATCTTTTTCGAATTTAGAGAAACTGGCACGATAGCGAATGTTTTATGTTGTTACTGAAATTCAATTAAGAATTATAGAGAAAATAAGTTTGCGTACGAATTTGTAAAGGGAAGGTCAGTTGCTGGAGAGGGAGCTGACGTCACAAACGCCGCGCTGGGATTGGTTGATACAGCGGGTGTGGAAAGACCCTTGTAAAGGAGGGGTCAGTAGTCAGGAGTAGTACTGACGTCACAGGTACCGCGCTGGGATTGGTTGAAACAGCGAGGGACAGTGAAGAGCAGATTGTAAAGGAGGGGTTGACAGACAAACGTCACCAAAAGGCCGCGCAAGGATTGGCTCGGGAATAAAAGATAGCAGACACTTGATTGGTTGATATTCTAGAAGCTAAATTCTTAGTGGATAGAGATGGCATGTTAAAACGTGATCCGACTTTAACAGGAACTCGTCCGGATAGGAGATTCCTAGGTTTTGCAGAATATAATTTTATACACCGAAGATTAGATAGAATGTACGGAGAGAAGAGAAAAATGTCCTTTCTGCAAAAGATTAAGAACTATTTTAAAAAGGACAAACCAATCAAAACTAGAGAAGGAATTATCATTCCACCAGCTAAAACGCCCGCTTCATTTATGATGATGGAGAGAGGTTATCATACTTGTGTATGGATAGAGAATTGGATAGAATATACCAAAAATGATGGAATACTAGCATTTCCCGAGAATGGCACGTTCAATGGACGAATTCTGCAAAACTTGAGATTAAGGATGAATGACTTAGAACCCAGACCTAGATTAACTCAATATGAAGCTTTAGAGGAATGGGAAACCGAAGCATTTGAGCGTGACCGATTCAGAAGTAACAGGGGTTATCGAGGATTCTTTCCCAGGAACCAACATGAGTCTAGGGACAGTCAGATGAAACAATGGAGAAGGGCAATGATTACAGAAGGACTATATCCATTGTTAACAGCAGAGGAAAAATTAGGAAGTAAATGCACAGAAAAGACAAAACATTTAATGAGAAGTGACGATTCTGAAGACGAATTTATGGAAGAAATGTTAAGGAACCCCCACCATATCAGGAAGGGACAAGTGGATGCACCCCAAGTGCACCACCGTTAAAAACCCCATTAGTACCACAGGTAATGCATGAATTCACCCCTAGTAGAATACTTCATGACAAAGAAAGGGAAGCCCTAGAGAAGACCAGAGCAGAATTAATACAGAAAATAACACAGATAAAAGTACATCCTGATTCATTGACCATACCTGTAACAATTGGTCCAGTAGTTCCATTATATGGTACTCAGGGAAACTGTCCTCCACCGATACTTGCACCTACTCCTGTAAACGCTACAAAACCTGAAGCAGTAGTAATGGTTGAAGATCACTTTAGTGACAGCGAATCCACAATATCATTGATGGATTTACCCATTCGAGATTCTGTCAATATTACTCCCAAGAGAACTACACCTGGGTGTTCAAAAGATATAAGTTTAGTAACTTCATCAGGAGCGAAAAGTGCCACAATAGTCACCCCTGAAGATTTAGAAAGGTGGGCACAAGAATCAGATAAACAGTGCACACCTCCAAAAATAATAGACATTCATAAATTGAAAGTCGAATTAGAAGAAATAATAGCAGGAAATATAGGACTAGATCGCTTAAATACCTATGATGATGAAGAATTATTATTTATGTGCAGGAGTATCACAAGAAATGTAAGATTATTCCATGAAAAATTATCCAATTTAGCACTACAGATGGGAATAGAAATAGGGAGATCAAAGGTGTTGCAGAAACCCTATAGGGCAGAATTTTCAGAAAAAGATTTAGAAAATATGAATGCCTCTGGAAGAAAATTACAAGTAAGGGAATTAATGATAGTTTTACAAAAATGGGGAGACCTAGATAAATGGAGAACTAGGTGGGCCAAGAAAAAGGAAGAGGCACGATCAAGTAGATCAGCATCGGAATATGTGATGAAAGAGAAAGGGAAAGCTGACCAAATGTACCCAATGCGAGAAGTTGCGGGAGGAGGATATGTACATGTCCCATGGAGCAGACAGGATATTTTGTCATTTACGAATGATTTTCCAAAGTTGAGAGAAAAACCAATTGAATGGTACAAGCAGGTTGAAAGGTTTGTGAAGGTGTCAAAGGTATTGTTGAAGGATTTGGATGGTTTGTTTGACATAGTGGTACCTGCCGATTTGTGGACAGATTGTAAAATCACAGTGGATTGGCCAAGCGAAGAATACCCTAGAGACCCAAAGACAGGTGCCCCGTCAAATGATGTGATGAAAAAGTATCAGCAGGTGATAACTTACCTGAAAGGGAAAATACCACCGAAAGAAACCGATTGGGTGAAAATAGACCGAACTACACAAGAAGCTAATGAATCGGTACATTCCTACTATGAGCGTTTATTGCAGGTATTTAAACAGTATAGTGGATTTGAGGACATTGGAGACAAGAACATGAGTCAGTTTGTGTATCGATTTGTTTACGGTTTGAAGCCGGAGATTTGTCAGATGATTAAACAACACATGCTGTGTTGGCAAGGGAAACCTATCGACGAGATTTTGAAATATGCAAAATATTGTGGAGATGATATTGAGGATAGGCATAAGAAATTACAGGAGAAGGTAATGTGGGCACAGGTGAAAATGGCCGAGAAACAGGGAATTAATTTGGAAAATCCGAGTGAAAATCAGGGAAAGGATTCTGGAACGAGTGGTGATACTGGGAATGGTGGAAAAGTGAGAGGACGAATGAGTAGAGAAGAAGCTAAAAAGAAATTTCCTTGTCATGGATGCGGAAAATTGGGGCATTGGAAGGATGAATGTAAAAAGATCCGGAATAATAATGGCCCAAATCAAAATTTAAATCCACAGACGCAGAATGACTCACAGCAGGGTGTAAATCCTCAGAGTCAGTTGCCACCTGCACCTATTCAGGGTAATGTAAGCAGAGCAAAGCACGGTACAGACATCGGATATCAAGGAGGAAGTGGTAAGAATGATTATATAACCTCACAGTTTCTTTTACAGGACGATTTCTGTCAATACAGTTCATGACGGTGCCTAAGAGAGGGGAGAAGGAGTGCGTACTTGGCGCATCCTTACCGGTAGATCAGTCAGGTCCATATGTTGAAGGAAATGTGAAAGGTAATGATATTACTTTTCTTTTGGATACTGGTGCTACCCGGTCTACTGTAAGAACAGCAGACATTCCAGACCTTCCTCTCTCTGGTGAAGATATCCAAGTAGTGGGGGTAGCTAATCAAAGGATTAGAACACCTCTTACCGAACCAATGGAAGTTAAAATCGGAAACTTCAGAGAAATGCATCAATTTGTAGTATGCGATTCTAGCCCAGTAAACTTATTAGGCAGGGATTTGTTGTGCAAAATGAACTGCACAATTTTTTGCACACCGGATGGTGTGGCAGTTCAGACACCAGATGAAGACCATGTATATAAAATTATGATTGCAAAACAGGGTACAGAAGTAGATGAGATGTTTTCGGTATTAACAAAAGACGAGTTGCCAGAAGAATTAAAAGGTACAGTAAACCCCATAGTATGGGATTTCACAGGAAAAGAAGTAGGACTTATGGCTAAAATAGACCCAGTTAAAATTACTGTAAAAGAAGGTGCGATTTTCCCAAATACCAGACAGTACAAAATGAGTGCAGAAGTAAAAGCAGGAGTCATTGAAGAAATTAATCGAATGGTTGAACAAAACATACTAAAAGAAGTAATGAGTAGCCCATGTAACTCACCAATCATGGGACTAAAGAAACCTAGTGGAAAGTATAGGATTGTTCAGGACCTGCGAAAAATAAATAAAATAGTGGAACCATGTTGTCCTATAGTGCCAAATCCTGCAGTAATTCTATACCAAATTCCTTGGAGTGCAGGATGGTTCACAGTAATTGATTTATGTCAAGCGTTCTTTTCAATACCATTGCATCCGGATAGCCAGTATCTTTTCTCATTTAAATTTGAGAACAAAGTTTATGTGTGGAATCGTGTTCCTCAGGGGTACACGGAAAGTCCTTCTATTTTCAATCAGATATTGAAAAAGTGCCTTGAGAAACTAGTGATGCCAGGAAACTCAGTCCTAGTGCAATATATCGACGACCTATTGGTGGCATCGAACACCAGAGAGGACTGTGTTGTTGATTCCATAGCACTATTAAATCTTTTGGCCGGAGAAGGGCATAAAGTCTCACCTGAAAAGTTGCAGTTTTGTACAACAGCTGTTAAATATCTGGGACACCAAATTGAGAGGGGAAAAAGAAGAGTAACCTCTGAAAGAGTAAAATTAATAAAGAAAATGCAAATGCCTGTAACCCAAAGACAAGTAAGAATGTTCCTAGGAATAGTAGGTTACTGTCGGCAATGGATACCAGGATTTTCTATACTAGCTAAGTCCTTAATTAACATGACGAAAAAGAAAGCAAAGGATCCTGTTGAGTGGGATGATGAAAGTGTAGGAGCTTTTGTAAAATTGAGGAATGCACTATGTTCAGCACCTGCCTTAGGCATGCCTGATTATAAAAGAGAATTCGCATTATTCTGTCATGAAAGAGAAAATTGTGCACTTTCTGTCCTAACCCAGAGACACGGTTTAGACAGACGTCCTATAGCATATTTTTCTGCTACATTGGACCCAGTGGCAGCTGCGTTGCCAGGATGCTTAAAAGCAGTGGCAGCTACTTGTTTGAGCATTGAACAAAGTGAGTCAATTGTGATGGGACATCCTGTGAAAGTGTTTGTTCCACATGCTGTTGTGATTCTATTGACAAGAACCAGAACGCAACATCTTACTCCTAGTCGGCTGACTAAATATGAAAGAATAATAATGGGTGCTGAAAATGTGACCATGGTAAGGTGTACTATAATAAATCCAGCAACCTTACTACCAGACCCATATCATGAGAGAATTAAAGATGACGAAGAAAATGAACATGATTGTTTACAGATTACAGAGTTATGTACGAAACCTCGCCCTGATATTGAAGAACAGCCCCTCAGAAAGCCAGACAGGGAGCTATTTGTTGATGGTTCATGTCAAAGACACGAAGATGGTAAATTAACTGCTGCCTATGCGGTATTTGAATTAACTGGAATAGTCGAAGCATCCTATTTACCAGGAGTCAAATCTGCACAAGTAGCTGAATTGATTGCATTGATAAAAGCCTGCAAAATTGGGAGGAATCAAAAAGTAACTATATTTACAGATAGCCAATATGGTTACGGGGTTGTGCATGATTTTGGCCAACTATGGATGCAGAGGGATTTCCTGACTTCTTCAGGATCCCCCATTAAAAATGGACAGTTTGTAAGGGAATTGCTGGAAGCAATACAATCACCAAAAGAATTGGCTGTGGTGAAGTGTGCCGCACACCAGTCAGGAGATGACTGGGTGGTAGTCGGCAACAGATATGCAGATCTGGTGGCTCAACATTGTGCCAAAAATAGATTGTCAGTCAATAAGAGGGTGGAAAGAATGGGAATCAGCTGCCAACTTATGCTGTATATGCCACCTGAAACTTGGAATGATGTAAAGAGATTACAAGATGATGTTGATGAAAATGAAAAGAATTTGTGGATCAAAGTGGGTTGTTCCCAAAGAGGAGATGATGAAGTGTGGATCAGTGCTGATGGCAGACCAGTCATGCCAGACTGTTTACTCTCACAAATGGCCAGAATGTATCATGGAGACACACACATAGGGAGAGATGCAATGATTAGGCTTTTTAGACAAAACTGGTACAATCCGAAGTTCAGGGCTGTTGCAGAGAGTCTTTGCCAGAGATGTTTAACTTGCCAGATGCATAATCCAGGGCGGAAGACAATAATTGGGTTTGGAAAAATTGGAAAGGCAGAGGGTCCTTTTATAAGACTCCAGTTCGATTTCATACAGTTACCACCATGCAGAGGGCTGAAATATGTACTAGTCATAGTGTGTCTGTTTTCAAAGTGGGTGGAGGCTTACCCTACCAGGAGAAATGACAGCATTACAGTCGCAAAACTGTTGCTACGAGAGCTCATTCCTAGGTTTGGTTTCCCAGTAACTTTGGAATCAGATAGAGGAAAACATTTTAACAGTGAAGTGATCCAAATAATCTGTGAAGCATTCCAAATTAAACAGAAACTACACTGTGCATATCGTCCAGAAGCTTCTGGAGTGGTTGAACAATTGAATGGCACTATAAAGTCAAGATTGGGAAAAATGTGTGCATCAACATCATTAGAATGGCCAGATGCATTGCCACTTGTTTTAATGGGACTCAGAAGCATACCTGACAGAAATACAGGATTGAGCCCACACGAGATAATGATGGGAAGAGCAATGAGACAAACACATGTTCCCACAAACAAACTGCTGAATATATCTGATGATATGGTTCTGGACTATTGTAAAGGACTGGCTGACCTAGTGCGTTCTGTCTCTCACCAGGTTGGAGAAGACGCAGTTTCCAGGCAGCCTGAACAGGAACATGATCTGAATCCTGGTGACTGGGTGGTAGTGAAGAATCACACCAGAGAAACGTGTCTATCACCTAGATGGGGCAGTCCTTGTCAAGTAATACTGACCACAAATACAGCAGTGAAGTGTGCAGGATTTCCTAATTGGATTCACGTAAGCCACACCAAAAGAGTACCAGATCCTGAAGAAGAAAATCCTCAGACAGCATCAATCACTGAGGAAGCTGAAGGTTGCCCAGCTGAGGAATCTCAGGCTCGAGATTCAAGAGAAGCTGAAGAAGAACAACCGAGCACAAGTCAGGACTGGATACCGGTGGTAGAAATTCCTGAAGTTTACCACAGAACAAGAAGTCAAACAAGATTGGAGGAAATTGAAGAAGATCAGATAGGTGAAGAAGAAGCAGCTCAGGAAAACGAAGAACATACAATAAAAGAACCTGAGCAGGACCAGATTAGGGAAAGGAAACTGGGCTCAAAATAACGAAGAACCAACAAGTTTTGAGCAGGAACAGACAGGTTTAGAAGAATCCGGTCAGGCTGCAGAAGTACAAAGTGCAATAAGCCCTGATCAGAACCAGTTAGATCAGGAAAATCACACAGAAGAAAAAGATCTCGAGAAAAATGAACATGAAGAAATAAATCAAGCACAAGGTCAATTATTGGAAACTCACAGTGGAGCTGCTGAAGAAAAACAAATCAGACCTGAAAAAGAGCAAGAAAGAAAAACAGTAATTGCAGAAAACGAAAAAGTGTCAGAAAGTGAAAATAAAAAGATTTCTGAAGACGAAGATAAAGAAACAGTGCAAACAAAGAAAACAAGAAAAGGAGATCATTGGCCGAGTGTCATTAAAAGAGTAAAATACCACATAACAACCAGAAGTGAAGATCCAGATCAAGTAAATGAAGTGACAAGCCAAACTGAACAACAGAATAAAACTGAGAAAAGAAGAAGTAAAAGACTGAAACTTGTGAATAACAAATTCAAGGGTCCTGATTGGACTTACATCATTCTTGAAGATTACGAAAGTTCAGAGTCAAGTGAAAGTGGTGACGAAGGAACAAGTGCAGAACTAACGTACGAGAAAGAAACAAGACCATCTTGACTAAGCAAAAGAGTCATATAAAGAAAAGAGGAAATAGATAAGAAGAGCGATCTTCCTTGTCGAAAATGCCTGACGATAGAGTTGCTGGGAGACCAAAACAGAGATGTTGTAGAAGATGCTGTGCAATATGCATATGTAGTCTAGTAATGGTGCTTATAGTATGGTTAGTCCTGATTGTAGCAGTTCCTTACCTTATGATAATGGATAAAAGAATTAATAATGAAACTAAGGAGAGGACAGCAAACATGAAGGGCAATAGAGTAGAACTAATGGCAGAAAATGAACCAGAATTTCCTCATGAAATAACTGATAACGACACTAGTTTAAATGTTTTCACAAAGTTATTATTTCAGTATGTAGATACCATGGAAGTTAGTAATTGTTATGTCTGTATGAAGTTACCTGAATCAGTAGCAGAAGGATTAACATATCATCACTTACCACTGACATATGGCATATCATGTAGTGTTTTGTCTAGTTTATTTTATAGAACAGGGAGACTTCAGTATTATTATTCAAACATAGATGTGATATTTTCTGAGGTTCCGATTCGAAAGAGTATGAACCCAGTGCTTAGTAGTCAAGACGCACAGTTTATGGGAGAATTTTTCTTAACAATGAAATCAATAGACATAACACATGCACATAGACACAATCTAACATGTTCTCTACATGAAGAAGAAAAGATATTTTTGAATTTAGTAGAAGATAGAAGACAAGATTTCCAAAAGAAAGCTTCTGAGCATAAGGCTCATTTGCCACCTTGGGCTGAGAAAGAAGGGAGTTACACACCTGGCAAGGCTCAAGCTGCTATGGCTTTGGATTTTGTAAAGACAGGGAAAATTTGTCTACATAGGTTAAAAACTGATTATAACAATGTTTTCATCGGTACCAGTGAATGTGAACATAATTTCTTAATTCTTGGAGGTTGGGGAATCAAAGGAGGAACAGATTCAGTTTTTCCTGGAATCTATTATGTGTGTGGGAATAAGGCTTACTTTAGGCTTCCTGCACGGTGGTATGGAAGTTGTTATTTTGGAATAGTATTTCCAAAAATATACCACGTAAAAAGAAACACTGGGAGCAATGAAAACAATAGTGAATTAATACGTAGTAAAAGAGCAAGTTTTTCTGAAATTGTAGGTGATATATTTGGTGCATTAATACCTTCGGTATGAATAATTCTGAACTCAAGGAAAATATGTAAATTGTCTACAGTGGTTGATCGTTTATCAACGGATACTGCTGGAGGATTTCTAATGATTAATGCGGAGATGGTTGCGATTAGATCTATGGTGATGCAAAATCGACTTGCTCTTGATATTATATTGGCAAAAGAGGGCGGAGTCTGTAAATTATTGAAGACAAAACACTGTTGCACTTATATTCCTGATAAGAGTGCGGAAATTGGAACGTATATACAGAATATAACTAAACTTGAGAAGGAACTAAAACCACTGGAAGTTGATAGTGTATGGGAAAGATTGACAAGTAGTATTGCGTCAATTGGTACCTGGTTTGCTAATGTAGGAAAAGGACTTATAGGTCAAATATTAATACCCTTAGCAGGAATAGCAATAATAGCACTGACAATAATAATATGGTGCAAATGTTGTAGAAAGAATGGAACATATAATGTGACAGGAAAAGGAAAGAAAAGAAAATTAGATGAAATAGAACTTGAAGAATGGAGAAGTGAATTATACAAGAAATTGAAAGGGGATGGTAAAAATAGAAAATGTAAAAATGAAAATGAAACTATTTGCTAGAAGTTGGCATCTGATTGTGGGTAGTATTTTGATGGCTCAGAAACGCCATCAGAGAGGAGATTGATGGAGCAAGGACTCACAAATGAGACTTGCTCGAATGCAATCTCCTCACAGTATTAATTTATTAAATTTGTATTGTCTCTACTAATCCTTGCATACACTACACGAATAGTAAGGATGCTTGCCTATGTGTTTTATTAATGAATAACGCTTGTCCGTAATCCAAAATGGCCGCTAAAACGCGGGAAACTTACTGCGCATGTCCCAACCACACCAGGTGTTGTGACGTCTCTTCTTGCTTGGTGGGAAATTTCTGCTTCTGCTCAGTGTGCATTAAAAATGGCTGCTTAATGTTTTCACATGCTTCAGCTTGCTCTCATGTCATTATTAAACTGTCGTTTCTCTAACGCTACTAATGCGGGATAGAATTTATAATTAAATGGGAATAGAGTAGAAAGAGTGGGCATACAGTGAAACATTTTATTTGTGATTTTAATGTTTTCTTCTTTGACTTTTATTAGTTCGTAAACTTGGGCCTGGGTTTTGGTGAACTGAAAGCTCGTGTGACAGAGATTTTGCACATGCGCCCTGCAGTGGCAGACCAGAAAGAAAAAGATGAAGTCAACTTGGACATCACCCAAGGCCATGACCTGCTGGCCAACACCACTACATACCAAGATGTTCTCGTCGAAAAGAAACATTTTATATGAATAAATTGTAAATTTTGCCATGAGACGGTGGGAAATAAAGCAAATGTATTAAATTGAAGGGGCGGTAGTTTAAAAACAATAGGCTTCAGAATTCAAGACAAATCAATATGGTGTGAGAATCCACCCCCTGTCCCTGTCCAATCAGAAGTAGTGGTCCCATATTTTGGCAACATTAAGGGGAGGTACATGGGCGTAGAAGGGTATAATAGATATAGAATTAGCTAATTAGTTAGAAGGAGATGCTGCAAGAGAGCAGAGGACCAGAGAGAACAAGCGTAGCAGCTTCTAGCTCCAGACTGCCAAGCTGATCGATTGCAGATTGAACCGCTGTCCAGAGAGGTCCTGAGGAGGAGGGGCGGCGGAGTCCATTAGAAGGAAGACACGGAAGAATCGAGGAGAAGTCGAGTATCAGAGAGGGGAACGACGCAGGCGTCGTTGTAGAGAGGTCACTGGTCCTGTCCTGATCCTGGAGGAGGTCTTTGCTCTTCATCCTTCCGAGGGTCCTATTCTTTTCCAACTCCTTGGCCAAGGGGTTTGGTTCTCGCACTTAGGTAAATATAATGCAACCTTTAGTTGCGCTGCTGTCTCTATCCTCTCCTTTTCTGAGGGACTGTCATTGATTAGTAATAATTATTCGATGCTTCATCTTGGGTATGCGATTAAGTACCGTGTGATTCTGTATTTTACTCTGCTAAATCTTTAGATAAACATTTTTTAAACTTTCTGACTCAGTGGTTATTTCAGGATTATGTACTATAATGAATGTCACTCATTTTAAACTTCCCAATTAGCAAAGGATTCATTGGTAAGTCATTACTCTTCAATCAGAAGGTAATTGGTAGCAGGGATATTTTGATAAAGAGTATAACTGACACCCCAGCGTAAGTATTAGCGTAGTATGAATGTATGGGCCCAAGTGAGTATTTTGTGTATGATTGCTGTTTGCTAATATCGCGCTGGATCAGTGCTTATCAATAAAATCACACCAGGGAACCTGAGTCATCTTAACCCTGAATCCTGCCACATTCCAACAAACAATAGAAATCAAGGAGCCAAGTAATGATCTTGTTGAGCCCTCATATCTGATGTTGTTAGCATAGCTGCGATATAAGAAGATATTACAAGGGTCACGATTCAAATGGTCATTTCTACAGGTCATATTACCCTCTGCAACTAAATTGTTGCTTTGCCCTGATGTAGTTGGACCCCAAGGTGACACTTATGTCTTGTTAACCTGCCTATTCCCATCGAGACCTAAGGCCTCAGCACGATGAGCTATGATGTACTGTCACAGCTTCTCAGGGCACAATATGATTGCCTGATACTAGGTAGAATGTTGTGAGTGCCTATAGATCTCCTGGTGCTCTGAGTTAAATCAATATTGTGACTTCCTGCTGATTGTCAGTCATTGTCTTCTAGACCAGACAAGACCTGGTACCTATTCCCCTGTAATACATGCTCTTTATTCTGGTGGTAACTAAGAGGGTAAGCATAATTGCACAGCCTGGACTTAGGGGCTAAATGTTTATAAAAACAAAAACAGCCCAGTGGGACAACGGTTATGCATCCTGCCTGGACAGTATCATTATTAGCCTGGCAAAGAATCTTGCCCGCTGGCAGTGGCCTGCGGAAATGTTATCATAATACAATTCCCCTGAACTTGTTTAGGTAGTGCACTTATCCCACCTTCTCTCCATATGGAGATGATTTCTTCGTACAGATTATGCCCACTCCCCACATTACTCTGAATCCAATGAATAACTTTATTCTTAAATTCATTGGTAGACTCTATTTTCCCAAGGGCTAAACAAGGGACATTAACTAAAATAGCCAGATACGGGCAGGCCGCAGGGAGTAAATTAATAACTGGGAGAAGTTCTTCTTGGCTTTGATTCGCAGACTCTCTCCCCGGTGACCTAGCTACCCCTAATTGCTTAGTACTAGAACAAGCACTAGAGCCTCCTACATGAGAGGCACCAGTTGTAACATATACAGTCCACATCATCACTGTTTCCCCCACACATGTTTCTCTGGAGGTATTCGCCTTTGCTATTGCTGGCCTAGGTGGGAGTATAACACATATATATGAAGCGCCTCACGTAAGCAACCACCCTGAGCTTCTTGACTGTTACTCCCCAATTTGCTGTTGAGTTGTAAATGGCTGTAGCGTGGTTGTGTCGTGTCACAGGCCATTGTGATATTTTACCTGCACATTACCCCGCATTGGGAACTCACGCTGTTACAAGTAGGGGTGTTCCCGATACATAGCCTGTATGTCAAATGTTCGTAGCGTGGTACAGCCACTAGGCACTTTGGATGACACTTCTGAATGGTACGAAAAGTGCTATTATAATGGAATATGTGGCTGCAGGATTAGGACACACACCCTGACATTTGTTAAAAGGTACTGATGCACCATTGAGACTTGGTGTATTGATTGCTAGTACGGACTATATGGGTCCTCTGAAAAATATATTGTTCTCACTCAAGGCAACCACAATTTTTTTTTCTGAACACTCTCTTCCTAAGGCCTACTGGTAGGCAGGCATTCACCCGGGGGTCATGTGATAAATATCACATTACTGCATTGTAGTTGAATCATGTGGTGTGCAGTAGCGGCCGGCATGGCTCGCAGTGGGAGGCCGGTCGCGGGAAATTTTTTTACATTAAACTTACCTTTCCACCGGGTCCTGCGTCTTCTCGGCTCCTGCTCTCCTGCCTCCACCAGGAACAGGAAGCAGGCAGACAGGCTCCCTCCCCAAAGCCAATCAAAACGCTGCAAGCAGCATTGTGATTGGTCCAGACGACGCCCAGCCAGGGGCTAATGAGGTGGGCATGTTCTCCATTCAGCCTGCATGGAGAAGGGCAGAGTGCACATGACTGGTTTGGGCGGCCCGAGAGCGCCAACCAAATAGTCTTTGCGCACCCAGGAGTGGGCATAACCACTCCTCCCCTGCCCTGCTCGAAGATCAGAGCAGCCCCGCCCACCCGCCTGCCCTCAATGCGCAAAGCAAACATAAAATGGTAATAACTAAAAGTTATTACCATTTTATGTTTTGGCTTTCTCGCACTGCGAGAAAACAGTGAGGTGACGCTCCTCCGCCCTAGTGGAGGAGTCGTGCCTGGTGGTGTGTGCAGAGTATTTTCTAACCCCTGCTGAACTTGATTTCTATAAATATCTCACTCTCTGCTGTCTGTCCACCCTTTCTGTTCCTGCTAATACAGGTCTGGTGCTTAATTGAGTGATCACTGGTCCTCATGCAGAATGAAATTGCCAGTAAGTTGTTGTGTGGCAATAAAACATGTGGGCCGTTCACATTAAAATGGTCTAAACATGGGACTTGGTTTTAATCATGATTGTAGGCATGAAATAGACACATCATAGATACTGCACATAACTAATCTTTAGTTTTTGGGTGAGGAAGACAGTTTTTCTTCCTTTATGAGGACCTGGGGAGACTAAGATATGTGTGAAAGATTTGATAGGGATACAGGCAGCACTTTTTGATTTAGTCCAGGTGTTGGCTCCCCCGGTTTATAGGCAAGCTGCCAATGATGATAAAGTGAGTAAACTGGTCAGTAACTGCCAAGAAGCTCATGGTGGTTGCTTACGTGAGATCTTCATATATATTATATATATATATATACATATATATATCATTTAAAAGACATTAACACAATCAGTATGGGAACGGGATTGATGTGAATATCCTCGGTCATCTGACCTGGCTAAAGCATCACACATAGGCACAGGGGTGGTCTCCACATGGGCATTGGAGCGGACCCTCCTCTAACAAAAATCATTTGATGATAGGGGTGCAGTATGAGTGAGATATAAAGAGTGATTTGTTTGTGAAGGGCATTGCTTTTAACATAGTCTTTTTGAGTGGAGGACACCCTTGATACACATTCCCTCTTCAGCTCCTGCTATATTGGAACCTGGTTTATTTTGCCAGGTCGAATTGGCAATTTAAAACTGCACACATGTTGCAATGGCAGGCCCGATACATGTTTAAAAAGGCTACTTAAGTGGGTGGCACAATAAGTGCTGCAAGCCCACTAGTAACATTTAATTTACAGGCCCTGGGTACATGTAGTACCATTTACTAGGGACTTATATGTAAACTAAATCTACTAATAAGGTAGATGTCCATTGAACCATGTTTTAGGGAGAGGGCACAAACACATTTCTACTGTTTAGCACAGAAAAAGTGCAGAGTTTTAATGCCAAGAAAAACAGATTTAGCAACAGAAGGCAAAAACTGGGGTGACTCTGCAAAAGGGGCCAGGCCGAAACATTGTGTTGTGAGTTGTGTTATGATTAATTGATTACGTCACTGGGTGCCATACTAGAATGTGTTGATTGGTGTCAAGAGTCATCCTGGATTGGTCAGTTATCGCTAAGTGCTGTATTTGGATGGTAGATAACTATTGTTTGTAACACGTGTTTCAATAGAATGAGTTTCAGTAAAGTAAATTGGAGTTTTATTTAGGAAAGCTTCTGTTTGCATTTGTAAGGCAGAGAAATTGCCACCTGAAGGTACACTTGCCTATGACATGGTACTTAGCAAGGGTTTATACACTCGTCTGTGGATTACATATTAGAACAGGATCACTTCTGATGACAAGAACATGCACTTTCACCTGTATGGCACTTTAAAGTGAGAGGGCCCTATTCACAGAACTAACTTAAGACAAAATCCTAAACTTACTACCATTTTGGTATTCACAGAAGGCACTTACTCATTTTGGTATTCACAGAAGGCACTTACTCATCAATGAGTAAGTGCCTTCTGTGAATACCAAAATGAGTAAGTGTCTTCTGTGAATACCAAGATGGTAGTAAGTTTAGGATTTTGTCTTAAGTTAGTTCTGTGAATCGGGCCCAGAGATCTTGAGAATTTCACATAAGCAGTGTATGAAATCAAACACCAATCCAGAACTCAATTTGAAGCATTGAATGCATTGGAGTATGCTGCACATGGGAAGGAATGCAACAGAACGAAGACTCAGACTCATACTCTTAAAAATTTGTTGGATACAAGATGGACTTCGAAACAGCGAGCATGGTGTGAAAGTATGATTGAAGGTGTAGGTGTTTACCCTGCAATTGTAAGAGAGAATGAGAAGGAGACGACAGACAAGAAAGAGAGTCAGATTGTAGAACAGCAGACAGACACACAAGGTGTCCGATGGTGATAAAGAGAAGGGGTTCTTAGATGATTTATTAAATTCAAAATCACCTCCATATACTTTTATGCTCCCTCCTTTAGGGCCAACACCACAGTAGCAAGGGATGGGCAGACCAGGAGTTGGTGTAACTGAGGGTGCAAGTGTATCCACTGTAGCGAGTGTACCAGAAGTAGAAATACCTCCTGATGTATCAGGTGCACATACTGATGCAATTATTACACCGATTGGGACTGCTGTTATAGCAACTGAATCACTGCCTCACTCTGGAGAGACAGTGATCAAAGAAATTGCATATTGAGTTTAAAGGCAGAGGGCCTCTTTTACAATATTTTGATGCACTGCAGCCCAGCCAGCCAGCCATCCTGCTGCGCTGCCATGCGTCAAAATAAAAGGGCAGGAATACACCATATCTACAAGATACGGTGCATTCCTGTCCTTCTCCCCTGCGCTGGCGCACAAACAACCGTTCGCCAGCGCAGACACCCTTGCGTCATTTTGCCAGGATGCCTGCACTAAGGGGATGATTGTTTCTGTGCAGCAAGGGACACCTTCCTGCACAAAAACAATAATTAAAGGCATTTTCCTCTTTCTATGCATGCTGCTGAATGCAGCACGCATAGAAAGAGGAAAAAACAAGAAGTATTTCTCCTCGTTGTTCCTCCTTACGCCTCCCCTGGGGAGGTGTAGGATTCTGACTTGTTCCCAGGTTTACAAAATGTTGTAAATCTGCGAATGCGTCAAGTTCCATGGATGTTGTGTGGGAACACTCACAGCAACACCCATGCAACGCTCCGTTCATACCGGATGCTTTTCGTGGAAACATATTTACAAGATCATGAAAAGTCATGCAGGGTGACTTTACATAGTCTTATATAAATGGACAAGCGCACTGCATTTTCGGTGCGTCAATAAAAGTGATGCACCGGTGGCGCAATGGGCTTGTAAATAAGCCCCAGAATTTGAAGTGATTTTGAGGGCACACTTGGCACAGAAAAACATTAGAAAAACATAATACGTGTGATGAGGCTAGGTTGAGCTATTTGAGCAAAGAACTGCTAGGCATGCTATCGAGGCGCATGAGGAATAGTAAAGCTTGGCTGATTGATTGTGAAATTTATATAGATTGATTGATTGATTGATTGATTGTGAAATTTATATAGCGCTCGAATGCCCAAGGGCTGATGAGAATTAGATTGATTTAAATAGAAATTAAGATTTGCGAAATAATTTTTGAATTGTAATGAGTGGTGAGGAGATTAAAGAAATGAGATTACCAAATTTGAGAATGCAGACTAAGGAGTTAATAAATTATACAAAAGAATGGGGAACAGTGAAGAAGTTCAAGGATATATGGACAAAGAAAGAAGGGGCAAAGGTGAAAAAGGAAAAGTCTGCAAGTGAAGCTGGGAAGGAGACTAGTGCGAGTGAGTCAGAGACTAAATTGAATGCTGATCTCCCATTGAGAGAAGTGCATGGAGAAGTGTATGTGTATGTGCCTTGGAGTCAATATGGTTTTCTTATGTTGGCAAAAAATGTCCTGAAGATTCGGGGAGAGCCAGATAAGTGGTATATAAATGTAGAGAGACTTGCAACTATTCTAAAGTAAATTGGGAATACCTGAACACCTTGTTTAAGATTGCAAGATTTTAGAAAAATAAGCACACATGTAATGCAGATTATAACCGGAGTTGAAGGCAATTTTACTATTCCTCCACATAACGCTACCAAGCCACTTCCTAGCTAAGCAAACCCACTTCCAAAAGATCCAAATATAGAACCTAATCCTTTCCAGGCACCTAACTTTCAGCACAGTTAGTTCGTGAATTATATTCGTAATGTTAGTAATGTAGCTACCAGGCTGCTCATCTATGCGCATGATATAAGTGCAACATTCGCGAACAAGAATGACTTTACAAACTCCGCCCTCCTTTGCGAGCAGCAAATCCAACGCAAGGCGATTTTGCATAATCATAGCTCTCATAGCAAGCAATTCTTTATTTATGACAGTCAGCGTTCCTGCTGTATTAGTAGTAAGCCGATCTACTAATGTGGACAGCATTCTAATCTTAAAATAATTTAATGCCACTCCTATAGAAGATATTAGTGCTCCAAATATATCACCAAGGGTCTGTTTAAAACTACGCTTACTTCACTTTATGTATCACTCAGGAGGAAAATATAGCTTTTTAGTGTGATAGATCCTATTGAAAATTAGAGCTGCATAGCAACTACTTACCCAGTTGTGTAGCAACTAAAAATAAGGTGACTTAAAACACACCTAATAAATGCCCTTGACACATACCTCTAATTCAGCAAATGTTCTGCCTTTAACTAAATAGTTATGCTCACATTCACTCCATCCCAAATTCTCAACAGTCTTATTTCCCTCTTGCTTTCTTATCACTCATAAGGAATTTTGGAGATGGTTCCTTTAGAATGACCTTGTCTTTCCCAATGACATGCTCTGCTCTTATCTTTTTTTCTCCCTTCTTTTCATCTATTCTTATCCTTTCTTTCAGTTCATCTACAAATATCCTTTAGTCTTTACTAATTCTACAGGTTGCATTATGCAATTATGCATGCTTTGGTTAATAGCGCCCATGTTAGTTACAGGAGTAAAGAATTTCATCATATACTCATGATGATCTCTTGCTTTTTTTTTTTGTGGGGGGGAGTTTTATATAGCGCAAACTAGACCCGAAGGTATCAGAGTGCTTTACATGAGCACCAGTTGCGTTACAGACGGATTGATTCATTTTGTTAGGCACAGGGAGATTAAGTGATTTGCCCAGAATCACAGGATGTTGAGCGTCCCTGCCGAGACTCGAACCCGGTTCCCCAGTTTCATTTTAGCATCATTCACGATTGACAGACCTTCTAAATGTTTATCATAATCGGAATAGAACAATTTAATGGAGTTCTGTTGATAAAAGAGATTTAAGAAAACAGAACATTAAAATGAGTAGGATAGGGGTAAATGAAAATATGCTGCCCCCTCAGCTGCAGAGATGGGAAGGTAAGAACATACATAGCAGATGTCTACCTCCATAACCTTCACATATTTGGCTACAATTTGAAAATACACAATGTGTGAATCCATGCTCTCTTGTACTGGTTTATTGGCAACAAACTTAATTGTGGAGTTGACTGGAGCAAGAGAGATATCACCTTTCCAACAGATAAACACCCAACAGCCAGCCAATCATAGAAAAAGAGTTAGCAACTGCCAAAACTACAAGCAAGAATTTGCAGCATTGCTGCGTCATGTTAGCTTAAATCAGATCAAGGAAATCTGAGAATTTCAAACAGTGGTGGTTAGTCCTCTACGATCAACCCTACCATCCCTACCCTTTATCGAAAGCTACAGGGATTTTTATTCTGTGTCAATTGGAGCTACTGGCCTCTGACCATTACCCTAGCTCTCTAATCATCCATTTAACGTTTGTCCGCAACTTACACAAGTGAGCTGTTTGTGTAACTTGTCTTGGCCTCTGAGAGGTTTGTCAATGTTGGTCAGGCAATCATCAGATTGAAAATTGATTTTGGCAAGATATGTCCAATCTGGGACTGACTACTTTTGGTTGACCTTTCTCTCTCTTTTGGGTCGTTTGAAAGTAGTCAAGTCTAGACTTTCATTGCATTATAAAGTTGAGAAGCTTGCTCTTCTAACTCACTATCTTCTCTTATTGTATCTGGTCTTTTTCTAGTTGTCAATAGTCTCTTTCATTTTCTTGTAGTCCTCGACCAGCCTTCCTCAGCCGAGCCTTGATCCTTAGTGGTACTTGAGATTTCTGGCTGTAATGAAGCTGATTCCCTCTCACAGATGGAACTTCCTTGTCTCACGCTAGCCTTTGAATCTTGACTGTGGCAGGTTTGTTTCAGTGAATGCGTATTCACAATCCAGTGGTTGGTATCACAGTAGTTGCTGGAATGACAACCCTTTCACCTGGCTCTTGTTCCGGATCACGCTCTGCTGATGGAGACTGTGGGCCCTCAGACTGGTCTTCCTCTTCTTCAGAAGCCTCTGAAACTTCAAACCTCAGGTGACTCAAGGAGTTAGTGGATGCTGTCTCCACTTCTTACTGTTCCCATCTTACCCTCTTGGAATGGGAGGCATGTATCCAGCCCTGCAGACAAGCACACTTAACTGCCATGTTGGTGAACAGGATCACCTGATAAGGGCCTCTCCAGCACTCCTCCAAACAGGACTTGCGTATGTGTTTCATTACGCGAACCCATTCACCGGCGTTCAAATCATATCCTGGGGTTTTCTTTTTTTTTGTACTCATTCATCACAATCACTTCCGACTGTCCACCTTAGATCCCCTTTTGCCACCATCTGTCTTATATTTGGAGAATAGTAAGGCTGGCCAGCTGGGGAAGAAAGTCATGTCTCTTATGGATCGGGTGTTTACCCAGCTGTGTATCCGAAATCCAAGTCGGTGTAATCATAGGACAGAGGGAAAACCGTTGCTTATTTAAAATACAGCTTTATTCCTACTAATTGTTCCCCTGGTTTTCTCCCCCTTCCATGTTATCAGCGGTGTCCATATCCTGGCTCTTCTTATGCAAGTAGTGTTTGTATCCATTTTACAGGTGTACATAACAGAATCCAACTATTTAGCTTTGGTGGTTTATGACTTAGATAGCCACTGCTTGCAAATTTCTCTTCTCGCTTGTAGAATTAAGTAAAACAGCAACTTACGGCTATCCTTACATAGTTTCCTGAACTCTGGAGTGATCCCAAAAATAATAATCTCAAGGCTTACCTTGATGTCTAGTTGACATATGTCACTCAGGATCTTACCCACATCGACCCAAAATTGTAAAATATAAGGGCAAACCATGAACATATGGATGTCGTCGTCTTCTCTTAATCCACATTTAGGGCAGGATACCGAGACCATCCCTCTCAGTTTCTCAATTCTTCTTGAAGACCATAACGCTCTTTGGAGTGAGAAAGGATGGTTTCTTCTCAAAAAGGTGGGTTTAACTGTGCTGTAAAGTGTGAGCATTGATACTTGCCATAGGTCTTTGGTCTGCAGCCTCGGCAAGTACTCTTCCCACAATGCATCAGGTAGATCGAAGTCTCCATCCATAATATCCAACATCAGCTAGTGCCATAGTGACACTTCTTTACTCCACGGGAGCCCTTCCGCCAGATGTTCTTCCAGTTCATTAGTGCGTCTGTTCTTTCCCACCAATGGACCGTGCCCAACTGCTCAGCTGATAGTACTTAAATTTAGAGGTGGACCCCCGTCATTTCTTTTTTTTAAACATTTTTTTATATGGAAACATATTTATTATTCCATTGCAGGCAAGATAGAATCTTTTCATGCTTCTAGACAATCAGAGCCACAGCACTTTTTAATCTGACTTACATTAAACTGGTTCTTTTTTTATTGCAAAAGAAAAGAGATCACAATTAGTTGACAGTTCATTAAATTAAATACTTAAGTTCACATATTTCAGTTTAAAATAAACAGTTACCATTGATGGATAAACTTATGTATATTGCCTCTTGTAACAGCTATCTGGAGCTTCATCTCAAAAGTTTTTTTTTTTTTTAAGTTTTTTTATTGGGCAGATAAAAACAGACATATTATACAGAAAGAGAAATTCATCCATAAATAGTCAGCATAATGGTACAACATTAAAAAAGCACTTAGTAAAAAAAGGTCTCATATTTCATCACACAATAAATAGCATAAATTCATATTACATATCCAGTATTACCTGTAACAACAAACAAATTACATACAATGAGAGCAAATAAGGCCATGGAACATTACTGAAACTCTTGAACTATAATACTCTCTTCCCTTTTTATTTTCAATTTGCGTGAGTAATCAGAGCGTAGTCCTCCCATGTAGCCCTAAATCTACGGAGTGCCCCTACCCTCTTTGTATAAGCCTCTGTGAATTGATAGGTCCGATCCAACTTAGAGAGCCATTGTCGGTACCTTCAATGATCTCCAATTTTGCAACACCAGGGATCTGGCTACAGCTATAGCTATGAAAACAAAGAATTGGTGAAATTTTGGAAGCTGAAAGGCTATTTGGGAAAATCCATATAGTGCCAACGGCATTGAGGGAAGAATGACCATAGACATGCAGCGATTAATGAACCTAAAAACCTCCTCCCAAAAGTGCTGCAGACTAGGGCATGTAAAAAATATATGAGCCCATTCTCCCGCCCCAAGCAGATTGCATCTAAAACATTGGTTAGGGGTTGATGGAAACAGTTTATGCAGTCAAAAGGGTGTGTAATACGCCAACCATCTAGACAAAAAAGACATTCTTATAAAGTTGGCCGCCCTCAAAGCTTTATTGCCAAACTCACACAATGCCTGCCATTCCTTGCTATTAAACCTCAATAAGCTTATTGTTTATGCCCTGGCATAGTACCCGATACCAGTTACCAAGTCCGCTCAAGTTCTTCTCAATAAATGCTTTTAGAATTGTTTTTTCCATCCCATTAATCATTGTATAGTTGTTCTAAAGGAAACCTGTGATTTGTCTGAAACTTAGCCACAAGCCTCGACTTTGGGGTTCAAATTGCAGTGCAAATGTTTCCCATGCTATCAAATATATAGAATTATAAAAATCACCTGGCTTCCAGAACCCTAGATTGTTATAGGACTGTAACACCCCTTGAAGAAGCTGCAGAACCCATATCTCACAATCTTGGAAGGAGGTGTATGTGTGGCATGTTGGAAGCTTATACGTTTTATAGAGATGCAGGGTACGAGTTGCAATTGAAATTATGACCTTATATCTTGTTTTCTTGGGTAATTTCATTGTGCGAAGAAACACTGGTAATTTAATTACACTTTCTGTTAGCGTATGATTTAGCATAAAATTATCAAACTTCGAAGAAGGGGCTGACAGTTGGAATAGTAAGCTAACTAACGCAGGTTGGTAATAGGTGGAGAAATGGGGTAGTACTAGCCCCCCCAACTCTATATCTAATTGTGGAATGGGTAGTTTAACCCGTGTTTTTTTTTTTGCCCATATAAACTCACAAATGACTTTATCCAACTCCTTGAAATATGAGATTGGTATTTTTAAAGGGAGATTTAAAAACAAAAATACCAACAGGGGAAGTATTGACATTTTAACTAGAGAAACTCGGCCCACTAATGACAGAGGTAGTAACGCCCATCTTTCTAAAAGCCCTTTTATCTTAGTGAGGGTATTTCCATAATTTAGTTGAAACAGTTGGGAGAAGTCAGCTGTAACATATAATCCTAAATATCTTATAGGTCGAAATGGAAAAAATCTAAGCCCTTCTGGGAGGTGACCCTCTGAAGAATTGAACAAGAGAAGCTCCGTTTTGGCCTGATTAACTTTATAACCCCCCAGAGCTGTAAACGCCTGGATTTCCCCTAACGCAGCCTGGATGTTCAACTTATTTGCCTTCAAATATAAAATCATTTCAACAGCTAACAGCTTGATTTTTGCCATCCCTGTTAGAGGGGCCAGTATTGATATATTGAAGCAGATTTTTACCGCCAGTGGCACAATAAAAGAGTGAATAAGAGGGGGGACAGGGAGCAACTCTATCTGGTGCCACATCTAATCCCCACCTCTCCCATCTGTTCCGCATTGATAATTATCTTCGCAACCGCCCCATTATAAATTCCCCTTAACATCTCTATCAAGCGAGCTGGGAAACCAAACTTCCCTAAGATAAAAAAAGAGGGCCTGCCAATCCACAAGGTCGAATACCTTTTCTGCATCCATCATTAAAACAGCCGCTATATCCTTATTAACTGAAAAGTAATCAATCGCCTGTATCAAAAAGAAGGTATTGGCGCCGTTGATCTGCCCGGAAGGAAGCCTGTTTGAACTGCGTGGACTACCTGTTGTGCACAGCCCAAGATCCTATTCACCCAAATTTTCATAAAAAGCTTATAATCTGCGTTTAATAAACCTATTGGGCGATAGGAGCTCGGGTCGTTTGGGTCCTTATCTTTTTTCAAAATGATAATCACCACTGACTTCTTAAATCTGTCATAAAAGGGAGTCCCTTCCAAGATTTGATTATACAAGAGTATTAAAAATGGAGAGAGCTCGTCTAAAAACATCTTGTATACTTCCTCGGGAATTCCATCATTACCACTTGCCTTAGCGCTAGCCATACCTCTTACAGTTTCACTCAATTCTGCAAGTTCGATCGGTTTAATCAAGGCTGCGCTATCAGCCCTCGTGATTTTAGTTAACTGGAATTCGGCGAAGTAGTTCTCGAGATCCTGTAGGGCTACTATCTGGGTCTCAGCATAGATTTGCTTGAACTGGGATACAAATATTTCAGCAATTCTGTCTTTATCAGCTACCAGACTTGCAGTACTGGGGTCCCTTACTTGTGAGATTAATTGCCTACTCTGTTGTGCTTTGCTAGCCCACGCTAAAAATTTACCTATGAGCTAGCTTTCTTCATAGACTTTCTGCTGAAATGCCTTACTCTCAGAGATTTCTTCTAAGATGCAAAAACATTTTAATTGTTCTTTTGCTCTCGCTAATTCCTGCTGTAACATCTCCTCCTCGGGGTCACTTAGGGGCATGGAGTTAAGATCTGCCCCAGCCCTGTCTACAGCTTCTTGTATTGATTCAATTTTCCATTGACTCTGCTTATATGTGTTAGCTTTATATGCAATCACCTGCCCCCGAAAAGAGGCCTTAAAAGCTTCCCACACCATAAAATCTGGGGCTGAATTCATATTATCTTAAAAAAATTGCTGAATAAATTCCCGGGTTTCTGAGATACATATTGGATCCGAAAGCAGTGATTTATCGGAGTGCCACCTGAAATTGTTACTTTGGGGATTGCGTAAGCGTATCACCAATGATACTATTGAATGGTTCGAGAAAGAGTTAGCAAAAATTTCAGACTCTCCTCTCATAAGTTGCTCATTAATCAGTAAGAAGTCAAGTTGTGAAGCTGTTTTGAACCTTGCGGAGTAACATGTAAACTGTGTAGAATCTGAGTGATCTACCCGCCAAGGATCTATTAAGGCAAAATCTTCTTTCATGGTTTTTAATAATTTCGCAGTTTTTGGTTTTAGTTGTTGCTTTGCCTTATTTGACGTGTCCAAGCCTAAATCTTGTATAAAGTTAAAATCCCCCTATAACTATAGGACCACAGGCATTTATTAACATATCGTATATCTGTATTAAGGCTTTAGTATCGTCAAAAATTGGCCCGTAGTAGTTTAAAAAAGTAAGACAAACCCCAGTGACTAAGACCTCAATCCAAATCCACCTTGCTTCATCGTCCCGGATTACTTCTCTCACCTCCCAGTCCAATGAAGAAGAGAATAAAATGCCCCCCCCCCCCCTGTACTGCCCTATTGGCTGAGGCAAAATACGCTTGAGAATACTTCCTGGGCAGTGATAAATTGGGGGCATTAGACTTAAGATGTGTCTCCTGCCTAAAAAATCACCTGGGGGGGAATGAGCCCAACCATTTTAGCACCGCCTCCCTTTTACGAACATTTAGAAGACCGTTTACATTGCACGAGTTTATCTTTAGTGATGAGACATTCTTCAAGATAACACATAACACAATTACTCAACATGGGAATATTCGTCTTGCTCTTCCCTTTGGTATACCCCCTTTAATATACCGTGCTTGTTGAAGTTGGCTCAAGCCCCTTATTACCATATGAGGCGCAGCTAGCCTCTCCCCCCTGCTCTTACTCCAGTCTTGTACCTAGCCCATTTCTGACTTGCTGTTTTTCTGCCCTTTTCTTGATGCTTCACCCAAAGACCCCTCACATCCCTGAACCCCCGCCCCCCAAACCCATCTGAAGAAGGGAGTGGCCCTTGACTCCCTTCCTCAGCCCTCCCAACATTCAAGGGCCTTGACCTGGCGCCTTACCACACGTCTCTGCACCCTCCCCCTCTGTGCTACCTAACCTACGTTTTTTAGCTGCTGTGGAGAAAAAAAAAGAAGAGAAAAAAGAGGCTCCCTCCATAAAGTGATAACAGTACAAAGAGAAGAAAATGCTCATGCTTCTTGCGCCAATATCGGCCAATGGGTTCGCCCCCGATTCGCAGACCCTAAAAACACTCTTACGCACACACTCCCACCAGGAAAAAAGTGCAACATGCAACTTTTTTCAAGAACCTCTTAAGATCTGAAATAGCGTCCGGTTTAAACAACCGATTGACCATAAAAAGAGATTAAAGCCATCTTTTCCCAGTACAGTAAAAAATATACTAATCATTCACTCTAATAGGGAAAGAAAGTGCAAGTAAACACAGTGTATAAAGTGCAAAGTGAAAGGAATTAGACCTACTGAGATTTGCGGGATATCATACATATACTGAACTTAATATATTGAGCTGTTCTTCAAATTCATTCAGCTATAAAAAACTATGTTATGTCCCACAACAGACAAGACCACCCCACTGTTTTTCTACTTTCCACTTGATTGTGATTTCTTTTGTAGAATGACTTGAGCTTCTTCCAGAGTAGAACAAAGATGAAACTGACCACTCCATAGAATTTTCAATTCGGACTGATGAACGATAGAAGCCTGTGCCCCTACGCTCTTAAATTGGCCAATAAACCCACAATCTCTATCCGCCAACGCGCTACAAGCGCCGACATTGTAGGAGAGTAGGATCTGCTTCACATGGGTACCCCCACTTTTTGCTGATGCTTCACTGTTTTTCGACTTTAGTCTGGCTGGGGCCCTGCTAATCAGAACCCCAGCCTAGCTGCTTCCTCTCTAAAATGGTTTCCATGTGCCTTAGGCACATCTCTGATTGGAATCTGGAGTGCCCTTATAAGTCCCTAGTATATGGTATACTATGTACCCAGGGCATAGGTACCTCAGAGGCCTACCAGGGGCTGCAGCATGTATTGTGCCACCCCTGGAAGGCCATCCAAAATGACACCACAGGTCTGCTACTGCAGCCTGGGTAAGGTGGTGCATGTACCCCTTACTGTGATATAGGCTACCTATATCACTACAATTGCACACACATATAAACCTATAAGTCACTCCTATGGCAGGCCTTTACAATCCTGAAGGCAGAGTGCTTGGTTTTTATGTGAGAGGGTGCCCCTGCATGAGCAGGGCCCCTCTGCAAGCGTTCGAGTCAATCCTCTGATGCTGTTTGTGGTGCAGCCTGACCATATACTCTTAAGTACATTATATCCTCGCAGTAAATGCTAACTTTGGGATGGCTGCACAGAAACATGTCGTGTTTGGTGTCAAACATCTTGGAATACTACCCCCCGCCAATTCTGGCGGCGGGGGTAGCATTACACCCTTCTAGAGGGAGAGACATGTACACACCGGGCTACCCGGTAACTTCTTTCCAGAGCCCTGGCATCACAAAATGGATGCCGCTGCCACAGACACGGGTCTGGCCTCCTGCTGCTGACTGAAACTCCGGCAGGGGAGGCCTGGACAATAGGTTTCCTGTCACAGGGAGGTGTAACCACCTCCCAGACAGGATAGTGTGTATTGGGGCTGGGCGGGAGCACCCTCTGGTGCTTTGAAGTCCTGCACTGGGGGCACATTTGGTGTCCCTGTGCATATGCCAGTTCAAACCGGTTGCAGGGGCTACCTGCCCCTGCTCTGGCGCGAAACTGGACAAAGGGAATGGGTGTAACCACCCTCTTCCCTGACCCTCCCATAGGTGGGTCCCCAGAGAATGTCCAACCCCTAACTTAGTATAAGTATGGGACCCCAGTCCTTAGGACTTTAGATTACCCTGGACGAAACTCTGACACTGAATCCTGGACCTTCGACGCTCTACTTGAAGATTAGAGGACTGAAGAATCTCCCTTGGGGTCAAGGAGTGACTCCCCTGCTTGGCAGGCACCTAAAAAGCAATTGTCCGGTCTGCATCGCTGAAGCTCCTGCCGGACGCCGAAGTCTTTGCATCACCAGAGGTAGATTTCCAGACTTCCCCGAGGCTGCCCTGAGTCCCCAGCAAAGCTGAGGCCCGTAGCTGTCGTGGGTAACGTGGGACCCTGACCCCTGGACACTGAGTACTTTTGCAAGTGCATCCTCTTCCTGGTCTCCCACGAAGTTGTGCTTTGGGCTCCAAGTAGCCTCCGCCTCCAGCACCAACGGCACCGAAGATCACTGGCCTCCACTCCACGAGTGTCCTGTGAGCCAGCTCCAAGTGCGTCCACTTGAGGCTCCTTCGCGGTCGCTAGTCCATTGGCTAGTGGACCCTCCTGAAGGCTACTCTTCTTCTGCTTGGGCTTTTCTGGTTGCTCCAGAGGGGCCCTGACTTACCCTCGCTGGGTGAGTCCCCCAGACCTTGCTGGTCTGCAACATCGTTCTTTCTTTGTTTCTTCGAGACTTGCCGTTGCCAAGATTTGTTGGGTCCAATCCGGTCGCCGACACCGCAGCAATCGACAGACGTCGTGGGACAGCTCGAATCCAGCTCCTGGTTGTCGTCAACACCTCCTGGACCTCGTGGCTGAAGAGTCAAGACGACCGTCAACCTACCTGAAGCACCCGACATCGGTGGGCATCTGCTCATCGCCTTCCTGGTCACTGGCTAGTGACCCAGACTCTGTCCCCTCTGCTTTCAGGCTCTTCAGATCTTCGATCCACCCTTGGATCCACCCGAACACTTTCGACTTGGTCGCCAGCAGCACTTTGCAGCAGATCGCCATTGAAAACGACGACGAAACCCGACCCCGAAAGACACCTATGCACCCGGCTCCCCTGGGTGAGGTAACTCGAGTACTCCGGTGCTCCCGTGGGTATAGACTCTAGAACCACCTAGTTCTAAAGGGGTTTGCTCCAAGTCCTCCTCTAAGTGTCCTTTTTCTTTAAAACTCCAACCGCGACATTCCCCATAGAAGTCAACGGCGGCTCGCGGCTGTGTTCTCACACTGCACGCGTCCCCCGTGGGTCCCCTGTGTCACTACCTTGGGTGGTTCCTTGTGGCCCAAGCATTTCTACAGGCTCTAGGCCTTGTGTCTAGCTCAGTCATGGTTCTTATACCATTTTATTGGTATATGGTTTGGTACGCCCCTAGGGCTCAAACGTGTATTTGTGCTATTACTGTTGATAACTGACTTGTAACTTATGTACTTCGAACTCTAGCCTCATAAAGAGACTAGAGGGGTGTGTTTAAGACTAAATACATATATTTTATATATATACCTGGTGTGGTCCTCTTTCATTTAGTCACTCAAGAGATTATAGACTGGTAAAACAAGCTGCTTTACATTCCTTCAAGACTTAGCCTGAAGGCTGCTACCACTAGGATAGCTTTCAATAAAGGTTGTCTTTAACCTATCTCCAATAAGGGGTTGTTTGGACTGGTGCAAGGTGCCCACTATAATTAGTGGACAGCATATACCAGGCCAACTTCTCACAGACATATCAGAGAACAACCTCACGATATCCTTCTTTTGTATTGCCTTACTTAAAATGGCCTCTCTAATACGAAAGTCAGAAAAATTCACAATCATCATACTCGGGTACTTAGCACCCGGTAGTTTCTGGGAAGGAATCCTATGGGCCCTCATTATAGTAAGGTCCTCCGGTACATTCTGAAGTATGCGTGTTTCCTGATCAGCGTTTCCATATACGATAAGGGGCTGGAATGGCCATTGAGGCGTTCACTGTCCTCCGGTATCCCAGTAAAGCGCAGATTCAATTCGCCTTGCGTAGTTCTCCATTTCGTTCATCTTCAACTGTGAAGCCTGGAGCTTTTTCTGAAGAGAGGCAATATCGGAGTCACAAGCCAAAGAATGGTCTTCAATATCTGATACTCGTTGCTCCAATTCTTTGATGCGCTCTAGTATTTGTTGTACCATACTCTCGATTTTGTCAAGTCTTTGATGGAGTAAAGTGAGTTCTTGGGCCTGGGAGGCCTTACAATCACGTATTTACCCTAGGATAGTCTCAAAAAGCTGTTGCATTTGATACATCGAGACCGTTGAGGTCTGGCTCTCTCTTTCACTCTCCCTGGAATGCCCAGCCGTCGTCTCCACCACCTGCTGATTTTGCATGCCCATTTCTTTAGCCCTGGCTTCCATCAGAAGACCCTGAGATACTGGAGAAGGGGATGGACCCGGGCAGCCTGACATCACTATATCGTGAAAAGGCGCAGCCAGACCTTTTGCTGATTCAAACTGCCCCCTGCCATTTCCTGTAGATCATCCTAAGTGCAACGTTTCCCCTCCTGTAATAGCTGGCCTCATTGAAGTTTACCCATCTCCCTGAGTGTGGTTGCTAACTTGTCTTCCAGACAGTTTGTGCCAAGGGCAAGGCCATTCCTAGTAAGACCTTTAGAATCACTTTTTTGAAAAGCTTCATATTTCCGCATTTATACAGGAACTTGCAATCTCCACCTCTCACCTCTTTCAACATTGCATGGGGCTAACTCCTGTCTTCTTTCAATTTGTCAGTAAACATGCATGTGCAGCACTATAGCAGGTATCAGGGAGTCGGGCAAGTTCAGTTTCCCATCACTAGACATTCCAATGTCACTGGCATCCTTCACTCGAAAAAAGAGGGACTAGGGGCTTTTGAGGTCCAGCATACATGCCCCGATAATAACAAAAGCAAGAAGGTATGCAGTTCCTGAAGGTGGGAGAGAGGGGACAGGAGAACTGGGTGGTCTTCAGTGCTCACAGGTTACAGGGGGAATGGGGAATTCCTCCTGTTGGAATTAAGGCCCTCACATACCCGGTTGGGTGTCATGCTTCATCATAGGGCGTGCTCCTCATCAGGTCGGCACTGCAATACCTGACGGGCTCCCTATGAGGGGCTCTTTGGCGGAGATCTTTTATTCCAAATAGCAGTATGGTGCCGTGGGGGTGAGGGACCTATGTGTGTAGATGGAAGGGGTGCAGGTGAACGAAGTGATCAATAAAACAGGCAGTGGAAGTTCCAGAGAGAACAATTTTAATCAGCAGGACTTCCCACCTGGTTAAAAACAGGGAGGCGCACTACTAAACTAATGGTTCAGCATTGGCGCACTATAACGTGGTCAACATGTTTCTTGCCTAATGGTCCGCAGATCTAGCAGCAATTCGTCAGGACCAGAGTGAAAACTTAAAGCTATCTACACAATGGATGGTTGTCTGGTAATGTGTCCCTGATAAACCAACCTAAAACCTATAGTGTGGTACCTGTAATTGGATGACCAACCTTATAAAACAAAAACATCATGTGTTAGACAAGGAATTCATTGGTGCTGTCCAAAACAATTCAAAGGCAAATCACACTATCCCCTCAAAACTTGACATGCTCAAAACACTCGGTGGTCTAATTTTAAAAACAATGTGTAAGCCACGTGGGTGCAAGACGAGCTAGTGAATTGCTGGCTCTAAAAGTAAAATTGGTGGAACAACCACCATGGTAGCAGAAAGAAAAACTCACCCTTTATATGGTCGGTAACACACGTCATCGACTCTCGGCAGACCGGACACTCGGAATTACCTAGTGTCCTGGGTGGAGTTGTACAGAGATAGAGTTAAGGACATTCTCAAATTAGCAAATATCGCACTGAAAAAATGCGGGAGATACGGGGGGAGAAAAACACGGCGACTACCGTGGAAGCTGAAAAGAATGAAGGAATACTCACGCTTGCTCGGTGGCAAGTGTGTCGGCTGGCCCTAATTCCAACAGGAGGAATTCCCCATTCCCCCTGTAACCTGTGAGCACTGAAGACCACCCAGCTCTCCTGTCCCCTCTCTCCCACCTTCAGGAACTGTACCGAGCTGAGTCTCAGCGTCTCCTGACATGGGAGCAGAACTACACACTCAGATAGGTATGCGAGGGCGGAATGGCCTATTCATTAGTAAGTCAGGAAGCAGCCTTGAACAGAAAAGAAAATAATAACTAAATACAGTGTTCTGCTGAGGCAAGCAATACGAATCATGAGGCCTAGTTCAGGCACAGCCTAAGCAACCTAATAGGGGTTACGAAATACAAAATGGAGTCACACTCGCTAACTAAAGCTTGCACGTTACAGGGATAACTCAGTGGGTTGCATAACGTGAATACAAATGATGCCTATTTAGCCACACACTGCTAACCTAATATAACATGGAACGAGTGTATTGCAGGAATGGGGTTTTCAAACCTAACAGACCCTCCTTTTAGCGTGGGTGGCTAAATGCTTTATTGAGGCTATCCGGTAGGGTCTTTACAATTCTAAGTGGGGGAGAAATAGAATGCATAGTCACTCAAGTTACAAGGGAGAACAAGGGAGAATAAGGCAGCGCATGAGTATCAAAAATCCACCTAGTATTCAAAAATACCTTCGTCGATAAGCATTATGTTCTGTATATCCTGCATCATCATAGTGGAGACCTTGTTATCACTTCCTGGCAATTTAGGGGTAGGGGTGAGCTTGCTCACACAATAGGTGCAACATGCTGGAAGGCAATTAATACATAAGCAACATGTGAAGATGACACCTGCAACAGCTACTAGGAAAAGTAGTATCTTCCAACCCCATGATGTCAGCAGACCCCAGAACCACCCTGTGAGAGACCATGAACCATTATCCTGGTGGATGTCTGAAGCAAGCCTGTGTAATTTCTGTATTGCGGAGTATACATTAGGGGCGTTATCAGGAATGTAAACACAACAACTGCTGCCGATGACGCAGCAGGCTCCACCCCTATCAGCAAGAATGACGTCTAAAACCATCGGTTTTGAAGAGCAACGAGCCTCGTAGCCTGAAGCTCGACTGTAATATTAGTCAGTATACCAGCAGTAGTATTAATAACTCCCTCAACTACTCTGGCAAGGCAACAAATATTACGACTATTGAACTTGGGGCCCCAGAACGGCAGAATGCCCTTCATTATGTCAGTAAATTGCTGCAGGGAAGTATCTTTCTGATCTATGTCTTCTGGGTTAACAACTCTTTTAACCCAATGTAAATATAGATCTCTGCGTTGTAGCCATGATCTTTGTGATAATTGGGTGGTGCAATGTAAACGGGAGGCAAAAGAGAGGAGACATAACATCGACCAGACCATCCCCTGAGAAGCCATGTATAAGCCTGTTCCCCACAAACGAAGTATACATTTGGTGGGCTACTAGTAGTGTTCAATCGGTATGTGTAGTTACAACTGCTCCGTCCCACTGGAATATTCCCTGAACCTTCGACACAGAAACTAGCTGCTGTATTGATCACAGGGACGGGCATGGCTTTGTCTTCGGTAATATTTCGTTCCTGGAAACATTTAAAGTATTCAGTGACATTAAATCCTTGAAAATCCAACATTTCATTTTGTAACCAAGTGACATTCTTATTATCTTCGTAATATTCATACAAGCTTCTGGATGTAGGGTACCCTCCTTTCCATCTGTCCCAGGTGTATATCCCTGGTGTATGACTATATACTCCAACACTGCTTCGTAATCAGACTGTACCATGTTCATAGCATCAGCATGATAATGCATGTATACCATAGAAAGCAACTGGAACCAGGCCTCACAGCTACCTAAATATGACAGGGGTAATGACACCAGTAAATCATTCTTGTGCATAACTGAGGGGAGTAACCCACACACCCAACAATTCGTTGCATTAGTGGTACTGTGTACCTGGTGAAGCATCTGTAGAAAAGCATTTTTGACATAAGTCTGTCTATGTCTCTCTTTATGCGGGGGCAGTGTAACGAACAGGTGCTCAGGTGGAGCCGATGTAGTCCCTATCAAAGTGTGCACAGGATGCTGTTCTTCTAAATACCATACTACCCCAAATAATGTTATCACTACTATTAGAATGACTACTACCACTACCACCCTACTCCCAGTAGACCAACCAGACCACACAGGACTATTCTGCTGTAATGGTGGGGCCACCAGGGGCTGTTCCTCCTTCATGACTGCACGACCAAAAGGGTACATAGAAAGAAACCTCAGGAATTGAGACCACAAAAATACAACTGACCAGAGGGGCACAAGTCACCCAGCATCCTTCTAGAGCCTCGCTGGCAGGCTCCTATCGTTCATCAATGAAACACTCCCTCGGTGGGACCGCGGGATCGCAGCCCTTAGTGGAAACAAATCCGTCTTCTTTCAGGCTAGGGCACCCTCCCTCCTGGGCAAGTACCCTCAACGATCCTGTCCAGTGTCCAGGGCAGTGCACCAGTGTAATTCACTCTAATCTAATGCAGGCACCTTAGGCATAGCACCTACACCCTAAGCTGGAGTCCTTCCCTAACTCCTGGACTGTCCTACTGGTGCACTGTCCTTCTGTCGGGGCCGCAGGTTATACCTGGCAACCCCAGGCACTTCTTCATCAACAAAAAGGGGAAGAAATTCAGGCTCAGCAGGGCATTGAGACTAAGGTGCCTGTGAATCAGATGGGGAAGATGCCAAGGCTGCCCCTATCTCCGGAGGGGCCGCCTCCAGCAAGGCAGCGTCACTTTCTGCTTCCGTCTGCGCCCACCTCAACTGGGCGTCAGAGAAGGGGATAAAGCGGGGCACCTTCTCTCCTTCGTGGTCAGCAATGCCGTCCATTACCCACTTATCATAAGGAAGTGGGAGGGGTGCTTTTTTACAATGAACTCCATGCACCCAGTTTTTGCGCCCTTCGACTTTAACTGCTGTGCGGGTGGCGAGGAGGACCAAGAGTGGCCCCTTCCAACGAGGCTCCAGGCAGCTCTTCCTCTGAAAGTTCTTGATGAATACAAAATCGCCGGGCTGTAGCTGATGCCCGGGCCCCTCTGGTGCCGCTCGTAGTGTCTCTTGGATCTGTTGATGAACAGAATGGAGATTTTTAGTTAATTCGTACAGATAATCCACTAACTAAGGGTACTCTATCTCGGAGAAGCACTTGGGTCTTGGAACGCCCCAAATATTAGCAGGGCGGCCAAAGACCACTTCGTACAGTGACAACCCTGTCCTAGAGTGTGCAGTCGCCCTGGTAGATAACAAGGCTAGAGGTAACGCATCTGGCCATCACAATCCTGTGCTTTCTTGTATCTTTGCTAACTTCAGTTTGAGAGTACCATTGTACTTCTCAACCAGGCCTGCTGACTGGGGGTGGTTCGCTGCATGAAACTTCTGCTTAATATGTAAGCCTTTGCACACCAATTCAATGACTTTCGAATTGAAGTGACTTCCGTTGTCACTCCAGATCAAACGTGGCAATCCATAGCGCGGGAAGAACTCTTTTAAAAGTGCCTTTGCCGTCGCCATAGCCGTATTCTCCTTAGTAGGGTAAGCCTCAATTCATTTACTGAATGCACAAATCACTACTAGCACATACTTCAAATTGTTAACTCGTTCCATTTCGATGAAATCCATCTGGAGAACCTTGAAAGGGAAGGAAGGTGGTGCAAAATTACCTTAGGGCGTTGGAGTACCTTTCCCAGGATTATGTGTCAAGCAAACTATACAGTGTTTTACTAGGTGGGTGGCTACTTTGGAAATGTTGTCATTCTGCCACACTGGATCCAGCACCTTACATATTCCCTTGGCGATAATGTGGGCTGGGCCATGGGCCATGGCAACCACGGGGAACACATAGGCATTAGGTAGCATCCATCGCTGTTTCTCGGACTTATCAGTCCAACACCCATCCTCATCCAAACGTCCTGTACTCTCCTGCCACATTGCCAATTCATCTAGAATCGCCTCACTCTGTATCTCTTTCACATTTTCTAAGGTGTCTTCAAACATTCCATTTTCTGGGACCCACCTAGCGGGGCCTGCCACAAACATCTTTCTCATCTTTGATCTAGCTGTCTCTTTAGCCGTCTGATCTGCAAACGCATTTCCTCTCCCCACATCGTCTGTTATTGCTTTATGGGCGCTACACTTTATTATTGCTAATCTGTCGGGAAGTGCTAGAGCTGACAGAAGTCTATGTATCAGTGGGCCATTCTGTATTTTCAGTCCGTGCGAGGTCAAGAACCCTCTCTTCGTCCAGAGGCGTCCAAAATTATGGGCAACCCCAAAGGCGTACTGGCTGTCAGTGTAGATATTGACAGTCAGTCCCTCACTCAACTCGCAAGCCTGAAGAAGGGCAACTAACTCTCCAGCTTGGGCTGATTTGGTACGGGACACGAGATGTCTCAACTACTGTGTGTAATGTCGTAATTGCATATGCTGCAGTGGTGGTGCCATCAGGTAACTTAAAACAAGAGCCATCGACGTATAGTTCCCCTTGGGGATCAGATAGGGGAACATCAGTCAGGTCTACCCGTCCCTTTGTCTCTTCCTCCGTTCTGTACACACAATTGTGTGTGTCGGTGTCATTACTCGTCGAAGGGAGGGGTAGTAACGTGGCTGGGTTCAGAGTGGCACATCTTTTGATGGTAATGCGGAGCAAACAACGTCAATTCGTATCCAGTCAGATGTGCACTGGTAAGGTGCTATGTCTTTGTCTTATTCAAAAGCATATCCACAGCATGGGGTACCATCACTGTGAGGTCAGTATCAAGAACGAGCCCTGCCGATTGCCTGATAGAAACCGCCGCAGCAGCTCTTAGGCAGCTCGGGAGAGCTCTGGCGACGTTATCCAACATTGCAGAAAAATAAGCGCAGGGTCTTTGCTTACCACCAAAACCCTGTGTTAGAACAGAGAGCGCGCAACCATCCGCCTCATGTACATAGAGCACAAAAGACTTCTGGTAATCAGGAGTACCAAGTACAGGAGCAGAGCAAAGTGCATCCTTTAATTGCTCAAAAGCTTGCTGGCATGCAGATGTCCAAGGCAGGGGTTCATGCACTTCTTTGGTAGTCAGGTAAAGGAGGGGTTTTGTTAGTAAGGTGTAATTAGGTATCCAATGGCGAAAATACGAGGTAATGCCAATAAATGCGCATACATCACACTGGGTCTTGGGAACAGGCATATTAGTGATAGCAGCTATGCGTTCAGGCGTCAGTCTGCGACACTCTTTCGACAGTAGGTGACCTAGGTAGGTGACCTCCTGTCAAAAATATTGAAATTTGGAAAGGGATAACTTATGGCCATGGTGCGCAAAATGCAACAACAACTTAACAGTGGCAGCTTTACAGCCGTCCTCAGTATCAGAGGCCACAAGGAGATCGTCAACGTACTGCAATAACACATTACCAGGGGGCAGTACCAAAGAATCCAATTGTTTTTTCAAGGCTTGACTATAAATACTAGGACTTTCCGTATAGCCTTGAGGAGCACGACAGAATCTAAAGCTTTTGCCGGCTAGGGCGAATCCAAACAGATATCTGCTATCTGTATGAATTGGGATACTAAGGAAAGCATTCTTCAGGTCAATCACAGAAAAGAATTTAGCTGAAGGGGGAACCATCGTCAGGATCGTGGTAATGTCTGGGACTACAGGATATTGGGGTACCACTATGTTATTGACCTCTCTAAGGTCAATCACAAAATGGTAGGCATCAGGGTGAGCATCAGAAGAATCCAAGGGTGCCTTTTTAAGAATCGGAAGGATAGGGTATTACACACATTTGCCACTGTCTCTTCCACCACACCAGACTTAACCAGATCCTGTATTATTCGTAATAAAGCCTTTTCACCTGCTTGTGAAATCTTATACTGGGGAACGCGTGGTAGTTCAGCATTATCCTTTATTTTAATAGAGACCGGCGGGATCTGGAGCAACCCCACATCCGTATCTCCTGTTGCCCACAAGCTACGAGGCACCTCATTGAATTCAGCAGGGAGGGGTGCATCTTTAGCAAAGCATTGCTTTACACGGGCCACTTGCGGCCCAACTGTCATATAAACACCATCTGGGGAACAAAAAATAGTGGCATGTAATCTCTTCAACAAATCCAATCCCATCAAATTCTATCCACAATTAGTCATTAACAGGAATGGTGAATCCACCGTAAAAGGACCAATAGTCAGGGCAAGGGGCTTGGAAATGGGGCTAACAACTGGTACGCCTGAGAAGCCTACCGAAACATTGTTTTGGCCAGACAGAGCTGCCCCCGGGACCAGTGAACGGGAAACATAGCTATTCATAGCCCCTGTATCAACTAAACATTGCTTGGCCGTACCTTGTAAATCCGCAGTGACATAAGGTCCGCGCTGATCTACAGGCACTGGAACTGGTCCCTCAAACTGTCCCTGGCTGTCCTAGCTGTGGGACAAACCCGTCACTCCGTCCATATCATAGTCGTCATTGTAGTACTGTCTTCCCTGAGTCTCATCGAAATAGTTCTTTCTATGTTGATCATACGCTGTATTGTCTGACTGTACCTCTCCTCGGCCTCCTCCTCCTCTTACGCGCCCCCTAAAACCCCTGCCTCTCTGTGCCTCAACTTTCTGTAGCAAATCCGGGCACTCACTTTGCCAATGCCCCTCCTTCTTACAGTACGCACATTGGTTGTATCCTATAGGCACACCCAAAGTACTATTCCTGTCTGTCCGGGACCCTCGCTGAGCCGAACCTGAACCCCTACCTCGTCCATTACCCCTTGACACTTGCTGCATCAACACCCTCGTCTTCAAGTCCTTCGACTTTTTCTCCACCTTCTCCTTGTCCTCATTCTCTCTATGCTCATAGTACTGCGCCATACTCAAAATCACTGATGGGGATGAGGTCGTCCAAGTACTTTCCGAAACCTGCAACCTAGTTGTAATCTCAGGAAGCAAGTTAGTGACAAATCTGTTAACAAACAAACGAACACCACCCTCCTGTGACAGATCTTGGCCACTAAAGTCTAAGAACACCCCTTCAAATCTGGTAAAAAAGTCAGACACGCTTTCATCCTTCTTCTGACGACACGCAGTCAACTTATCCCAATCCGTCTCGGGGGGATAAGGGAGTGCATGTAAGAGATAATACGCCCCGGCAAAGCTAATAGCTCTGCTTTCGGCTTCTCACCGGGCTTACGCTCCTTATCCAATGCCCTGATCTCATCCCATGTGCCACCCAACTCCAGTGCATGATCCTGCATATGAACCTGCCTCCATTTATCTACCGGCACCAGCAGGCCGAAAAATAACTCTATATCTGCTAATGTCATCACTGTGGAGGAGGCCGCCTCCGTCAATTCTTTATAATATGCAGTAGGGTTTTTTCGAGGGTCCGGCAACTGCCTCTTTAGGGATAGGACCTCACTCCTCTTCCAAGGAGTGTAAATCCACTGCTCCTGAAAACGGGCAGCCACTCGTGGGAGAGTAACGACATCATTCGTATCTCGCAACTCCGGTATTTCGGGATGGTAAATGGGATGAACTGCCCTCATGGGGAACTGTGACACTGTCGCCGGGACCTTTTGAAGTAATCTACCCCGGTAACCCACCAACGTCGTCACATTACTGAAAACCTCATTGGGGGCCATATCTGTAGCATATACCCTATCCCGAATGTCATAAACAATCTGAGGTGCAATACCCTTGAAACATTGTTCCCACAAGCCTATCAGCGTAGCCGACATATGCTTAAGGGCATGTTGCTGTATAAATGGCTCGTAATCTTTCATCACACTCCACACATCCTCCACACTGTATATCGGGTTCCGGGGCCATTGCGAGGCCTGGTCAGCCACCATCTGCTTTTCCCCATTACCCACAGCCGAGCGCATGAACACTTTCTCCATACGGTCACGTGCCGCTGCCCAATTCGCTGCATGCACTCCACGCACAGGCGTCTCAGTCTCTTGCATTGCCTGAGGTAACACACTCAAGGGAGAAGGAGTAGATGAAGAAACGGGCACCATCGTAAACAAAGACTGGGTGATAGGAGTATGGAAGGGCGTAGCCATACCCACAGAGACGGGAGACAGAATAGGAGAGCTGACGGCACCCGCCCCTGTAGCCTGCGGAGGTGAAGAAGAGACAGGCGGGGCTGGGGCTGAAGCAGCAGAGCTGGAGGCAGAAAAACTAGGAATAGCAGAGCCAGAAACAGGAGACTGAGGTGTTGGGATTGAGGGGTATATCCGTTCCGAGGCATAAGCAGGCGGGGGTCGAGTATCTAACAACTCCTCGACAAACTCATCACCCCCTTCCCGGGCAACATAACACTTGTCACTCTGCAATCGAAACTTCCTATCTGCACACTCGATGCCTTTCTCGACCTTTTCTCTGTCATATGCCATTGCTTTCTGCGTTATCGTTTGTGTCTGTTCCTTCCGAGCTTGTTTCTCCGCTCGGATCTGTCTTCGCTTCCTTCTGCCATACCCTCAGAGAATCAAACATCGACTGCCTACTCCTTTTAGCGAACAATTTATCCTGCAGGAAATTCAGTTTTTGTTCATCAAATGTGCCAGTCAGCGGCCACTGCAATTCAGCATTGTCCCTCGTATATTTATTCCTCAATGTGCTAAACATAATAGGGCCAATGCCGTGCTTGACGTATACATCAAAATTTGGGGTACCCTCTGGAGGCGCAAGTTGCCTCTCTTCCAATCGAGCATGAGTGGAACAACATTGACATCCAAAACACCCTAACTTACTTAAACAAGGCATCTTAATATAAGACACATACACTGTCCCCAATGGACAAACACAACATCAGCCAATCAGGACGGTCCAAAGAACCAAACCAGAACAGTTCGAAAACTGCTCCCCACAGTCCGTAGACTGCATGCACCAAGACAAGACAGTCCGCAGACTGTACCAAGACAAAACAGTCCAGAGACTGTTTCAAGACAAGAAGACAGGCTTCAGCCCCAGGCCTTTTCAAGAGTCGACCGAATTTCCAGTTGGCCTGGCAGATTGCCTGCAAACAGTCCCAGACCTTTTCAAGAATAGGCTGAATTTCCAGTTGGCCCGGTAGACTGCTCACAAACACTCTGTGCCTTTTCAAGGGGCCGCAAACCCACCAAATTCAAGACAAGACAGTCCGGAGACTGTACCAGACACAGCCCACAGGCTCGTGCCGTTCAACCATGGCGCCACATTTTCCAAGAATTCAAGTCACTCACCTGGTGCACTCAGGTCGAGCAAGAGTATTCTCCACTGCTGACTCTCCGTTCCCAAACGGTCTAATCCAGGGTTTCACCTTCTCAGGACCCCAGCCGGTGACCACTAGACGAGGAGTCACCCGATCAAACGGGCGGGGCAACTGCGAGAACCAAGCTCGATCGTGTGGGGTACCCCGATCCGCCCAACCGACCAGACGCAACCCCGACCCTGCAACCCGATTATGGGTGAGTCGGATCACCTTGTGGTGTCCCTGTTCAGGTGCCAACTGAAGGAAGTGGCCCTTAGGGGCCACCCGGGTTAGCTACAAACCTCCTGTTCGCCTTCTTACAAATGAAGAGTCGGTCAGACAGTAGAGAATACAAACATACATTTATTAGCAATACTCTGCAGAGGAGTCCAATCTGACCTGCACCCTAAGATGTCTGCCGAGGGACTGACCCCCCAACAGTCTGCAACACATAATCATTCTTCCCAAGAGCCTCCAGCCACGCCCACAGTGGAAAGTTACCAGCCTAGGCCGAACATGAACAAAGGAGGCACAGAAGGATGGGCTACCACCTGCCAGATGGGTACATGCTATCTGCAACTCAAGGTTACCGCGCTGAGTCTCAGCGTCTCCTGACATGGGAGCAGAACTACACACTCAGATAGGTATGCAAGGGCGGAATGGCCTATTCATTAGTAAGTCGCAAGCAGCCTTGAACAGAAAAGAAAATAATAACTAAATACAGTGTTCTGCTGAGGCAAGCAATACAAATCATGAGGCCTAGTTCAGGCACAGCCTAAGCAACCTAATAGGGGTTACGAAATACAAAATGGAGTCACACTCGCTAACTAAAGCTTGCACGTTACAGGGATAACTCAGTGGGTTGCATAAC
Organism: Calotriton arnoldi; assembly: GCA_963921515.1. Taxonomy (NCBI): domain Eukaryota; kingdom Metazoa; phylum Chordata; class Amphibia; order Caudata; family Salamandridae; genus Calotriton; species Calotriton arnoldi. Next base: position 5,462,191 of record CAWUFW010000068.1, read on the forward strand.
ATGAATACAAATGATGCCTATTTAGCCACACACTGCTAACCTAATATAACATGGAACGAGTGTATTGCAGGAATGGGGTTTTCAAACCTAACACCTTCACACATCCCATCTTTTCCCATATGGCCTTCACCACTTCCAAAGCATTATGTTGCAATTCCCTCAGTTCATTAAAGGTGTGCACAGTATTTATCAGCACACTGGAGATAGTCTCCCCTTCTGCATTGCATGATTCATCCATGTGAATGGTGCTGGACTCAAGAGCACAGTATCAGGCAATTTTACCTGCATAACGATTGCTTCTGGTGACAAACTTGTTGCCACTCTTGTGTGCAGCACACTTCACCACAGAGATTTCTTTGGGCAATTGTAAAGCTTCCAACAGTTTTGAAACATACATTCCATTATGAATTGGGGATCCTGTGGATATCATGAAACCTTGCTGCGACCACAAATGCACAAAATTGTGCATCACTTCGAACTCGTACTGGCTGTCAGTGTATATGGTGACTCATAAGCCTTCTGAAGTACAACAGGCTCTGGTAAGAGCGATCAATTCAGCCACTTGGGTAGACGTTACACAGCACAGGTAGGATGCTCCCACAACTCGACTTAGAGTGGATACAGCAAATGCGCCTCTTAAAATACTGCATCGGTCTCTCAAACAAGACCCATCAACAAAAAGAGTATGATCAGATGCAGGAAGGGGTACATCCAGTATGTCAAGTCTTGGTTTTGTGCACAATTCGTAGCGCTAACACAGTCATGGTCGAATTCACTCTCATCAGCTCCTTTTGGAGTTGGCAACGAAGAAGCAGAGTTTAATGTGTTACATCTCCTGATAGAAACGTTTTTGGCTGCTAAAATGATTCTCTCATAGAGGGTTAAGAAGCTGTTCGTCAAGTGTTGCGTGACGGTGCAGGTAATGAGAATCTCGATTGAGTGATGACCATTACAATTAAGGGGGTAACCCATCACTATCCAATAGGTTTTCTGAATGCTAAGGCTCACCGCTGCGCCCGTTTTAAGACAACCGGGCAATACTACTGCCAGTGGATCAAGAGCTGCAGAGAAGTACCCAATGGGACTCCTAGTCTCTGTATGGGCTTTGTTAGTACTGATCATGCACACCCATCTCTTTCATTGCAAAAGAGTATAAATTCTTTAGTATAGTCTGGCATTCCAAGAGCTGGTGCACTGCAAAGTTAATTCTTGAGCTCCTGGAAGGCTTCCATGCTTCCGTCATCCTTTGGTACCGGGTCATTGACATCAGTGTGTTCCAGCCACAATATAGGCTTTGCTGCAAAGGAAAAGTTCGGAATCCATTGTTGGCAGTAGCTAACCATACCCAAGAACATTTGCACTTTTCTCTGCGTGGATGGAAATTTCATTTTAAGAACTGCCTTTATGCATTCATGGGACACTCCCCTCACTCCCTTTTCTATCTGATGTCCCAGATACATGACTTCCTTCTGACTGTACTGTAATTTATCAGGCGAAACGTTATGTCCATTCTCAGCCAAGTGGTTGAGCAAAGCAATTGTGTCTTGCTTATAAGCTACCCTTGTCGTTGATACAATTAAAAAGTTGTTGATGTGCTGTATTAGGGTTGAACTGCATGGTAGCTGCAGGGACTCTAGATTTTTTTAAAGTATCCAATTGAAATAGGATGGGCTTTCAGTATAATCTTGAGAGGCGCAACACCACACAAGCGTCTTCTTTTGGAACCGGAATGCAAAGAGAAACTGGCTCTCTTTGTGTTAGGGAACCGAGAAGAAGACCTGACAAAGGTCAATTACCATGAACCACTCTGCCTCTGGGGGAATTTGGAGCAAAATCACAGCAGGGTTTGGTACCACAGGATAGCCTAGATCACCAATTTAGTTAATTTTCCAGAGATCCTGAACATTCCTCCACTTTCTGTTCACTTTTTGCAAGACCATGACCAGTGAATTACATGGACTCCCAATAACTTCTTTTAAAATACCATGTTATATCATGCTCTCGATGACGGGGGTAATACCTACAATGGATTCCGGGGTCTGAGGGAAGACAACATTGGGTCAGAAGGTGGTATTTAATGGGTTTGGCACCTTTGATCAATCCAGTTTCTCCCCCTGTGAAATCCCAGGCTTCCTCTCTGTTTCCCTCAAATCATTTGGTAGATCCTCCTTAGAACTGACTGGATACAGTCTGATGACAGACTCCGGTATATGTAATTTAAACTCTGCATCAGCTTCTTGCGTCTCAATTCCAACTCAGAACATGACGCAGTTGAGTTTACAAAGAAGATCCCATCCAAGCAGGTTTAACTAGAATCACAATCCAAAAACTGGTGTTGCTCTCTGACGTCTCCTATTTTTACTGGAACTGGGGCAGTAATTTGGTTGGTACGCTATTGATTGATGATGCTTAAGACTTGGACTTCTTTTTCCAAGAGGGTTAATTTAGAGACCTCAAATGTTCTAATGGTCGAACGAGTGGCTCCTGTGGCGATTCGGAAAGATATGGGATGCCTGTTAACTTCTCTGTCAACATACAGTCCAAACAACACATCCAAATCCTCCCACAAGACCTTTGAAATGGTCACATTATGTTCCATCTATATATACCACTTATCAGGATTCTCTCTGAGTTTTGGAAGGGAGTTTGAAAAGTGGAAAAGATCTGATGTTGTAATGGGACATTTGCGTATGTTCCTCCCTGTATTTCTCTCAAAGGATACTCCTTCACCGCCCTCCCTGTAGCTCCTTCCCCATCTTCCTTCGTTCTCTCTGTCTTATATTTCACGTTGCCCTTCTGCTTCCTGAAACACATCTTGCTGAATTTTTCAGTCTCACTTGACTCCCTAATGTTTTCAATCAAGTCCCTTACATGAGTCCGTAATCCTGTCAGCTTAAACAATTTTAACTTCTTCTATTTGGGGTTCTATGACTATCCCAGTCTCAGTTACTGCTGGGACTGTAGCACTCGGTGCAGCGGCTGCCACATTATATGGGTGTGATCTAATGCCTAGGAGCTCGTCTATGAAGGCGTCCTCATCCTTACTCTCTGTTTCTGTCTCCTGTTTAGGTTTCTCCTTCTCTATCTGGTCGCATCTATCATGGTATAGGCTCCAACAGTCTCAGTGATTGCGTCCCTCCACCTTCTCTGCTTTTAGTCATCCTGTGTGCTTCTAGATGAATGAGCTGTACTACGGATTTTTAACTCGCATTTTTTCCTTTTCTTTTCACTTGCCACCTGCTCCCAAAGATTCAGGGTTTCAAATTGCATGGGCCTAGGCTGAGTCTTCAAATCATACATTCTTCTCCTCAAGTTCTCTATTCTGGGAATATGAAAAGTCCCACTCAATGGGAATTGCAATTCCACATCTTTGGATGTGCATCTGGCCATTGGCTAAGACACCTGCACATATGTATGGCCACTACCTCCCTAGCTGGTGTGCCTTTTGGGGGAAACTTCTCCTCCTTATTTAAGTCTTTCTCCTTCTTTGACAAGGAATTTCCTATACTGACAAGCTCTCACTCACTCCCCGTTCCACTCACTCACTCTCTCTGAGCTAATGGGTTCATGATCTGTCCAGCAATATCGGTGCGTCTCTGGCTGAGGTCACCCTATCACAGTGTAGCTACGGTTTTATATCCCGTGCTTCCTGTATCATCACTTTACTACAGGTGATATAAAATAGAATTCTTGTGCTAATTGTTCCTGTTAGAACTGGGGGTCTCTAGTTGGCAATGGTATACACCTTTGTCCAAATAGGGATCCTTGCTTCTAAGTCAGGGAAAGGGGATTACACACCTGGATAACCCCTGCTCACCCCCTTGGTAGCTTGGCACGAGCAGGCAGGCTTATCTAAGAGGCAGTGTGTTAAGCATTTGTGAACACATACAGTAATACAGTGACAACACTACAGATGGACACCACACAGGTTTTATAAAAATAAGTATTCTTTATATAGACTTATCACAAGACCACAAACGACAAAAATCCACAATACTGTACTGAAAATACTCTTAAAAGATGGTGAAGTTCCTTAGTTCAAGTTGATGATAAATGCGACAAAGTTCTCACAAAAGTACCTGGATGCGTAACGCAAAAGAAACAAAAGGTTCGCAGTGATGGAGATGCGTCGGTTTCTTGCTTTGGGGGAGATGATGCGTCACGCCTCAATGCTTGCGCAGAGTATGGGATGCGTCTTGATCCTTACCTGAGAGGAGGTGATGCGTAGGTTCTCGTGCTGCGTTCCGGTTGTGATGCGCAAGATGACGCCTCGATGCGATGCGATGATCCGGTGCGATGCGATAAGATGGCGCCCTTGATGTGACGATGTGAAGACGATGCGTGCACGCCGAAGGCCGTGCGGCGAACTCTGTACCTTTGGAGCCGCGACAGGCCCTGCGACGCGCTTCTCCGGTGATGCGACAGCGACCCTTGCGGTGGCGACACGCTTCTCCGGTGATGCGACACTCAGCGGCTGTTGACGAAGACACGCTTCTCTGGTGATGCGGCGGCAGCCTCTGTGGCGGCGACATGCTTCTCCGGCGATGCGACGGCAACAGCTACGAGGGCGACACGCTTCTTCTCGTTGCGTCGCGCTTCCAGCTCCCAGCGACACGCAGGTCTCAGCAGACAGAATCCCCAGCAAGGGAATTCAGGAGGGAGCTGGTGGTGAAGTCTTTGGCCCTGAGACTTCAGCAGGAGGCAAGCACAAATTCAAGCCCTTGGAGTAATATTCTGCAAGATGATGAAAGTTCTTTAAAAGTTCCTTCTCCTTTCCTTGGCAATGAAGAAACCACTGCAGGCCAACCCAGCAAACAGCACACTTGGCAGAGGGGCAGTCCAACTCCTGCAGCTTCCTTGGTTCTTCTCCTTGTTGTTCCAGAAGTGATCTAATTTCCTAGGGGTCTGGGTCCCCTTTTTATACACCTTTTCTCTTTGTTCTCTGAAGGCAGAGAGGCCTTTGCCTAGTCCAAAACCAGTTCTGGTCAGTCCTGGGGCACTTTGTTTACAGGACTCCTTCTTTCCTTTCAGAATGTGGGACAGGGTGCACAGTCGCCCATCAGGAGGCGGAGCCAGCATTGTGGAAGGCAGGCACAGCCCTATTCAGACCCAGGTGCTTACTCCTCCCGCCACTTGGATGCAGATCTCTCTATTCAGTCCTGTGCTGACTCACCCTGTCTCCTGGAGCCACCCCCAGCCCCTGTCACTCACAAAGCCAGACACACAATACACAACCTAGCAGAGGCAGGTTTGGAAGGTTAGGCAAGAAAATACACACTTTCTAAAAGTGGTATTTTCAAACACAGAATGTTAAAATCAACTTCACTAAAAGATGTATTTTATCATTCTGAGTTCAGGCATACTAAATTCGTTTTTCTACCATGTTCCCTGGGTCAGTTAGGATTATAAGATGTAATAATCAAACTGCCCATTCTGGCCTATGGGGAACAGGTAGCCTTGCAATAGTGAAAAAGGAAAATGGCTGTAATTCACTATTAGGACATGCCACACACACCAGGGCATGTCCTACCTTATACTTACAATGCACCCTGCCCTTGGGCCTACCTTAGGGGTGTCTGATATGAAGATAAGGGAAGGTTTAGGAACTGGCAAGTGGGTGCACTTGCCAAGTCGACATGGCAGTCACAGACTGCACAAAGGCTCTGCAATGGCAGGCCTGAGACACACTTTACAAGCTGCTTCTGTGGGTGGCACAACCAGTGCTGCAAGCCCACCAGCAGTATTTGATTTACAGGCCCTGGGCACACATGGTGCACTATACTAGGGTCTGACAAGTAAATCAAATAACCCAATCATGAAGTCACTAATCAATACATCAATTTAGCTTAGGGAGCACTTGCACTGTGGCACTGAATAGCAGTGGCACAGTGCCCAAAGCATAAAACCAGCAAAAACATATCAAAACAGAGGAGGCAATCAGTAAAAAATGGGAGGAAGACTCACGCCAATGATACCAGGTCTAACACGTGTCCCCTCCAGCTGAAATGTGGGGAGAACTACCCTTCCCCTAGGGAGTCCTCTTCACTAAGGCGGAAAAATCTGGACAGACCATCAGCATTGGCGTGTTCTGTACCAGGGCGGTGTTCCACCGTGAAGTCCATACCCTGTAGGGAAATGGACCACCTCAACAACTTTAAGTTCTCACCTCTCATCTGCATCAGCCATCTGAGGGGCCTGTGGTCGGTCTGAACCAGGAAGTGAGTCCCAAACAAGTATGGTCTCAACTTCTTCAGTGCCCAGACCACAGCAAATGCCTCACGCTCAATTGCACTCCACCTCTGTTCTCGTGGAAGTAACCTCCTACTGATGAAGGCTACAGGTTGGTCTAGGCCTTCCTCATTAATCTGTGATAGAACAGCCCCCACACCATGCTCTGAAGCATCTGTTTGAACAATGAATTCTTTTGAAAAGTTGGGCTCCTGAAGCACGGGTGCTGTGCACATGGCAGTCTTCAGGGCGTCAAAAGCCTTCTGACAGGTGTCAGTCCAGTTCACTTTCTTGGGCTGCTTCCTGGAAGTCAGCTCAGTCAAGCGTGCAACAATGTTGCCATACCCCTTGACAAACCTCCTCTAGTACCCCGTGAGTCCTAAAAAGGCTCTCACTTGTGTCTGAGTCTTTGGGGGTTCCCATGCCAGGATGGTATCAATCTTGGGCTGTAGGGGCGCCACCTGGCCGCTTCCTACCTGGTGCCCCAAGTACACCACAGAACCCTGCCCAATCTGGCACTTACTCGCCTTGATTGTGAGGCCTGCCTTCCGCAGCGCCATCAACACTTCCCAGAGGTGGCGCAGATGTTCTTCCCAAGTGGAACTAAACACCGCAATGTCATCCAGGTAGGCGGCACTGAAATCTTCTAGTCCGTCCAACACCTGGTTGACCAACCTCTGAAAGGTGGCAGGGGCATTCTTCATCCCAAAGGGCATAACCCGGAATTGGTAGTGCCCATCTGGTGTGGAGAATGCTGACCTCTCCTTGGCCCCATCAGTTAAGGCAATCTGCCAGTACCCAGACGTCAAATCAAACGTGCTGAGGTACCGGGCAGCTCCCAACCGATCAATGAGCTCATCAGCTCTGGGGATGGGGTGCGCTTCAGTACTGGTGACTGAATTGAGTCCTCGGTAGTCCACACAGAACCGGAGTTCGGGTGTGGCACCAGGCGCGGCAGCCTTTGGGACCAAAACCACTGGGCTGGCCCAAGGACTGTTAGAGGATTCAATCACCCCTAAGACAAACATCTTGGAGACCTCCTCCTTAATGTAAGCTCTGACCCTGTCAGTCACTCTGTAAGCCTTGTGCTTCACAGGAGGACTGTCCCCAGTGTCCACATCATGGACGCACCACTCAGTGACACTAGGAACCAGGGAGAATAAATCAGGGAATTGCCCCAGCAGTTGGCGACAATCTTGCTGCTGTTCAGGGGTCAGTGTGGCAGAGAGGCCAACACCATCCACTGACCCATCTTGCTCCGCTGCAGACAGGAGGTCAGGAAGAGGCTCAGTCTCCTCCTCCATTCCATCATCTGTCGCTAGGAGCATGCCCACTTCGGACCTTTCTAAGTGGGTCTTCAGGCGGTTAACATGCAGGACCCGCAAAGGGTTCCTTGGAGACCGCAAGTTCACCAGATAGGTGACATCACTCTTGCGCTCCACCACCTCAAATGGACCGGTCCACCTGACCTGGAGCGCACAGGGCTCCACAGCGGCCATGACCCAAACTTTCTGTCCAGGCTGAAGCTCAATCAGAGTGGCATTCTGATCGTACCACCGCTTCATCTCTTCCTGGCTGGCTTCCAGGTTCGCCTGAGCGAGTTCTCTGAAACGCTGAGTCTGGTTCCTGAAGGCCAGCATGTAGCTATATACATCCTGGGGAGGTTTCCTGGGAGATTGCTCCCAGCCTTCCTTGACCAGACTCAAAGGTCCTCTTACCGGGTGACCATACAGCAGCTCAAAGGGGCTGAACCCTAAGGACTTCTGAGGCACCTCACGGTAAGCAAACAACAGGCATGGCAAGAGGACGTCCCACTTACGCCTCATAGGTTCCTCAAGACCCATAATCATGCCCTTAAGGGTCCGGTTGAATCTCTCAACCAGCCCATTACCTTGGGGGTGGTAAGGAGTGGTGAACTTATAGGTAACACCGCACTCCTTCCACAGGGACTTCATATAGTTAGATATGAAGTTGGTATCACGGTCTGACACCACTTCTTGGGGGGAACCCCACACGGGAAAAACCCCCCATCAGTGCACGTCCCACCACGGGGGCCGTCACTGTCCTGAGAGGGATGGCTTCCGGGTACCGGGTAGCATGGTCCACCAAGTCCAGGATAAACCTGTTGCCCATGGCTGTCTTGGGGTCCAGTGGCCCCACAATGTCAATGCCCACCCGTTCAAAGGGGGTACTGACTACAGGGAAAGGTTGGAGAGGAGCCTTGTGCTTCCTTCCACTTTTCCCACTTGCCTGGCAAGTTTGGCAGGTCCTACAATGAGTATCTGAACTCTTGCGCATCTCGGGCCAATGAAAATGGGAAACAAGCCTTTCAAAGGTCTTGTTCTGCCCCAGATGTCCAGCTAAAGGGACATCATGAGCCAAACCCAGTAGGAAGGCTCTGAAGCGCTGGGGTACCACCAGCACAAGGGCTGACCCAGGCTCAGCAACCTTAGGCTCGCTATACAGGAGGTCGTTCTCCCAGTAGATCCAATGTGATCCAGACTGATCACCTGCTGCCTGGTTTGTGGCCTGTTGCCTCAAACCCTCAAGAGAAGGGCACTTCCTTTGCTCCTCACAAAATTCCTCCCTGGAGGGACCTCCTTCTTGCTGCCAATGGGTCAGCTCAGGCAGGTCTCCCAGTTCAGCAACTTGTTCCCCTGTAGGTTCCAGGGCATCCCCCTCAAGGTCTGCCTCCTCCTGGACCGTGGGAACTATGGGGGCGGGTTTTTCACGCCCCCTACCTCTTCTCTTTAAGGCAGGGGTCTGGGCCATATTCTCAGGCTCCAGAACCTCTTGATCACCCTTACTGGCCGCCATGGACCGAGTGGTTACACACGCCCACTCAGGCAGACCCAACATCTCTAAATGAGACCTTCTCTCCACCTTAGCCCAAGGGGAGTCCTCTAAATCATTGCCCAACAGACAATCAACAGGCATGGCTGGCCTCACAGCAACTTGGAGAGTACCTGAGACCCCCCCCCCACTCAAAGGGAACTTGCGCCACCTCACACTGGCTCTGTGAGTTGTCTGCAGCAACAACAGGGAAGAATGCATGGGGGACAACCTGCTCTTTGGACACCAACCGACAACTGACAGCTGTCACACTTGCACCAGTGTCTCTTAGAGCTTCCACCCTATGGCCATTGATGGTCACCCACTGCCTGTACTTTTTAGTGTTATCAGGCAGCTGAGTTTTAGGGACCATCTCAAAGTCTCCTAATGAGACAAGGGACATCTCTGCGGGATCCCACCCACCTTGGGCACCCATCTCCTCCCCCCAGGGCTACACTGGCAATCTGACGGGGTGGTGCACGGGGTGGTGCTTTGGGATCTCTCATGGGACATTGAGGATCATACCAACGGTGGCCCAATTGACCACACGTAAAACATTTACAGGGGCCCCTCTGAACAGGTTTACCTGTCGGGGCCTCTTGCTTCTTCTCAGGGGAGGCTGGGAACCCTTCCCTTGGTTCCCTTGGGAATTACTTTGGGACCCTTTTTGGAACTCCCTCTGTTTACCCTTGTCCCCCCACTCTTCTGCTGGGGACCCTGCCCACCTTTGGCGGAGTCTCCCACATGACCCTTGTGGACCCGGGTGCTTACCCAGCGGTCCGCCTCCTCAGCAAGTTTCCTAGGGTTAGTTAACTTGCTATCAATAAGGTGCTGGCGTAGCTCTGGAAAACAGTTAGCAGACAAGTGCTCCCATGCAAACAAATCATAGAGATCTTCAAAAGTATCTACTTTGCTACCCTTCACCCAACCATCCATAGCTCTGCAAAAGAAAGACTGATACTCCACCCAGGTAGTTGCCTCCAGTTTCTTACAATTTCTGAACCTCTGTCTATAGAGTTCTGGGGTCAAACCATACCTTGTCATAAGGGCTTCCTTCATATGGGCATAAGACATCCTATTCTCACTGGGCAGGTTTAACAAGGTATCCCTCCCATCACTCACAAAGCGGCCCCACAACCCTGCTCCCCAATCCTTCTCAGGGACCCGGTGGGCCAACATTGCTATCTCATAGGCTGCAAACCACTGCCCAATATCTTCCTGTCTGTGAAACTCTTTGATGATATCTTTGGGAATATAAACTTTACCTTCTGCAGGCACAGATGGTGTGCTGCCACCAGAGGGGTTGATTCCTAAGCCCTGCGCTTTCAGCTCCAACTCCCTCAACATTCTCTCATGTTCCAACCTCATTTTCTCTCTTTCCAAGGTCACCCTGCAATTTTCTAGGTCCCTCTGACCCTCCATTCTGAGCCTTGCCATCTCCAGCTTGTGCACCCTATTTCTCTCCCTGTCTTCCAACTCTCTGGGGGACAGGTCTTTGGAAGAGATGCTACTGCCAGGTGGGGACGGTACCCCTCCCCTGGCTGGAAACTCTGGCCTATCCAGTTGCCCATCTGCATCCCCAGCTGGCCCCACCACCAACTCAGGGTCATTTCTTGCTTCTACCCAGGCCCTCAGCGCCTTCTGGTAGTCATCCTTTTTAGAAATGCCTGGTGTAGCAACTTTCAATTTCTTGCAGAGATGCTTGAGCTATTTCAAAGTGTAGCTTTCTAACCTCTCCTCCTCAAAATCTAGATCCATAGATGCAACAGATGTTGGTGGACTCATGGCAATAAGAATTGGCAGTTCTCAGAAAAATAACAGTCCAAGGAAAAATATTTTACCAAAAAGTATGTGGTCGCGTTTGGTCTGCACTCACTATTAGTGTACACCAATCACTGTATATGAGTCACAAATGCAGGTCCAAATCCTCACCGCTGACCACCAATGTTAGAACTGGGGGTCTCTAGTTGGCAATGGTATACACCTTTGTCCAAATAGGGACACTTGCTTCTTTAAGTCAGGGAAAGGGGATTACACACCTGGATAACCCCTGCTCACCCCCTTGGTAGCTTGGCACGAGCAGGCAGGCTTATCTAAGAGGCAGTGTGTTAAGCATTTGTGAACACATACAGTAATACAGTGAAAACACTACAGATGGACACCACACAGATTTTATAAAAATAAGTATTCTTTATATAGACTTATCACAAGACCACAAACGACAAAAATCCACAATACTGTACTGAAAATACTCTTAAAAGATGGTGAAGTTCCTTAGTTCAAGTTGATGATAAATGCGACAAAGTTCTCACAAAAGTACCTGGATGCGTAACGCAAAACAAACAAAAGGTTCGCAGTGATGGAGATGCGTCGGTTTCTTGCTTTGGGGAGACAATGCGTCGCGCCTCAATGCTTGCGCAGAATAGGGGATGCGTCTTGATCCTTACCGGAGAGGAGGTGATGCGTAGGTTCTCGTGCTGTGTTCCGGTTGCGATGCGCAAGATGACGCCTCGATGCGATGCGATGATCCGGTGCGATGCGATAAGATGGCGCCCTTGATGCGACGATGTGAAGACGATGCGTGCACGCCGAAGGCCGTGCGGCGAACTCTGTACCTTTGGAGCTGCGACAGGCCCTGCGACGCGCTTCTCCGGTGATGCGACAGCGACCCTTGCGGTGGCGACACGCTTCTCCGGTGATGCGACACTCAGCGGCTGTTGACGAAGACACGCTTCTCTGGTGATGCGGCGGCAGCCTCTGTGGCGGCGACACGCTTCTCCGGCGATGCGACGGCAACAGCTACGAGGGCGACACGCAGGTCTCAGCAGACAGAATCCCCAGCAAGGGAATTCAGGAGGGAGCTGGTGGTGAAGTCTTTTGGCCCTGAGACTTCAGCAGGAGGCAAGCACAAATTCAAGCCCTTGGAGTAATATTCTGCAAGATGATGAAAGGTCTTTAAAAGTTCCTTCTCCTTTCCTTGGCAATGAAGAAACCACTGCAGGCCAACCCAGCAAACAGCACACTTGGCAGAGGGGCAGTCCAACTCCTGCAGCTTCCTTGGTTCTTCTCCTTGGCAAAAGGGTCGTCTTGTTGTTCCAGAAGTGATCTAATTTCCTAGGGGTCTGGGTCCCCTTTTTATACACCTTTTCTCTTTGTTCTCTGAAGGCAGAGAGGCCTTTGCCTAGTACAAAACCAGTTCTGGTCAGTCCTGGAGCACTTTGTTTACAGGACTCCTTCTTTCCTTTCAGAATGTGGGGTAGGGTGCTCAGTCGCCCAGCAGGAGGCGGAGCCAGAATTGTGGAAGGCAGGCACAGCCCTATTCAGACCCAGGTGCTTACTCCTCCCGCCACTTGGATGCAGATCTCTCTATTCAGTCCTGTGCTGACTCACCCTGTCTCCTGGAGCCACCCCCAGCCCCTGTCACTCACAAAGCCAGACACACAATACACAACCTAGCAGAGGCAGGTTTGGAAGGTTAGGCAAGAAAATACACACTTTCTAAAAGTGGTATTTTCAAACACAGAATGTTAAAATCAACTTCACTAAAAGATGTATTTTATCATTCTGAGTTCAGGCATACTAAATTCGCTTTTCTACCATGTTCCCTGGGTCAGTTAGGATTATAAGATGTAATAATCAAACTGCCCATTCTGGCCTATGGGGAACAGGTAGCCTTGCAATAGTGAAAAAGGAAAATGGCTGTAATTCACTATTAGGACATGCCACACACACCAGGGCATGTCCTACCTTATACTTACAATGCACCCTGCCCTTGGGCCTACCTTAGGGGTGTCTGATATGAAGATAAGGGAAGGTTTAGGGACCGGCAAGTGGGTGCACTTGCCAAGTCGACATGGCAGTCACAGACTGCACACAGGCTCTGCAATGGCAGGCCTGAGGCACACTTTACAAGCTGCTTCTGTGGGTGGCACAACCAGTGCTGCAAGCCCACCAGCAGTATTTGATTTACAGGCCCTGGGCACACATGGTGCACTATACTAGGGTCTGACATGTAAATCAAATAACCCAATCATGGAGTCACTAATCAATACATCAATTTAGCATAGGGAGCACTTGCACTGTGGCACTGAATAGCAGTGGCACAGTGCCCAAAGCATAAAACCAGCAAAAACATATCAAAACAGAGGAGGCAATCAGTAAAAAATGGGAGGAAGACTCACGCCAATGATACCAGGTCTAACAGTTCCTTTTCTTTTTTTGCTGTGTTTCCTACTATCTAGAATTAGTACATGTTGTCTTTGTGTCAGGAACCTTGCTGCACGCTGCCCTTTTCGTAACTTCACACGATGCCTGTATTCATAGGTGCCATTGTGAAAGGAGAACAGGCTGTGGAGCTGCAAGCTGCAGCTATTTTGAACTCGGTGCTTGGCTTTGAATTTCCTGCATGGATGATGATCACGCCCTGGTGTTTCTTGCTTGATTCAGTTACCGGTTCTGTCTTCGAGAGGCAGCGGTCTAGTTTTCTTTTCCTTCCGAACTTCCTGTTGCCGACTTCAGGGGAACGTTTCTGAGTCTGTCTTCAAGGAGAGGCTTTCGATTCCGGTGTTCGGGACTGTTTTCCTAATCTCCGCTACTCCTCCGGTGTTAAGGATCATAATTAGGGCTCCTTGTTTTCCGTTTTTACTGATATTGACAGAAAAAACAGACAAACACATTTTTTTCCTACCTGTATATATTTTTAAATGTGGATAAAAACGAAACTTGGCTTGTTTTTTGTGTGATTCTAAATGCTGTCAATCATGGCTGCCAGGCCAATAGCTGTGGGATTGACAGGCAAGTGGGTTAAGAAAGAAAGGAATTTTAGTAAAGAGGCTTAAACAGCAGTAGATGTGCACAAGGTTGATACTGAAATGGTATGTTTCATATAAGTGCATTGATTTATCATCGGTGGCTTTTCATATCATTGAAACCTCTCAGGTGTTCAAGCATGAGTGCACATTTATCAATTAAATAAATATGGAAATATACTAGTTTTAACTTCTTTTTTTCACAAAACCCAAAATAAATATGGATAAATACAGATAAAATTAGCAAAACATAAATGTGGATAAATACATACGGAAAAATGAAAAAAAAAATACCATAAAACTGGGAGCCCTTATCATAATGTATGCCATCGTGGACATTCCTTGAATTGACTCCAGTTTATCGGTGAGACAGGCATATTTTATGGCTTTGCTTTATATGCTTGGAACATGTACATTTTCTTTCGTACCTTGGAACCTCAAGGATTATAAAGGTCAGTGCACTGACAAAGAATTAATTCGTTTTTTGGGTGCTGTCTATTTTTGTTTTATTTTTGGGCAGCCATGTCACTGTCTCTGATTCTCTCCTAAGTGGAGAAACCTTTGTTTGTATTTTTTCTTCCTAGAGGGAAAAGGATGATTACATGGAATAGATGAGTGAAATCTCTTCACCACTTTTTTTTCTTGCTATTTGGAAGTATACTGAGGGTAAGTGTTGATGGGGTACTGACAGAGAAAACTACAACAGAAAGAGGGGAGGGGCTGTTAATATTATTATTGTTAAGAATGTTAATAGCTGTTCCTTTCTTTTTCAGTTCTTTGTAGAGGTCTATTTCCAAAATTAAAGGTTTTTTTCTGAGTGAGACTAGTGCTGCCTTGGTTGAGAATTACCTTTGCATGTTTCCCAGGTGATGTGGTCTTCCAGTCCTCCATCCTCCTATCTCCCGGAGGGAAATATCTTGCATTAGTGTTTCTTGTTCACGGTCAGGCATTCCCCATAAGGAGACAGTCGGGCCATCTTTGCTCCTGTGGATTCCAAGCTTTCTAATTAGTGATTACTAGCGAGATTGTTACAGACGGCATCTGCCAGCCAATCCCTAAGCGGCACCTTGATGACGCAATGCCCAAATACAGCCAGAATTTCCTGAACCACTCCTCGCAAAATATTTCGTTTTCCTGCTTCAACTAAATGGAAATCTTTACGACAGTAAGAATAATGCCTACTTTCACCCAACATTAAAACCTCAACCTGCGAAAAGTCACTGTACTCGGTGCATTAACACCGCTGCACTAAGGAACGATCTGCCACCTAGGGCAAATAATACAGTCATGCATGAGAAAGTTACGTCCCTATCTTGATGTGATTGATAGTACCTCACAGTACACCTCACCATAGTGGACAAGTTCAACAGTTCAATACTCTAACTTGAGGTACCGCTCTTTTTTCGCACTGTACCATATGTATAGCAACTCCTACATTTGTCAGTTTAAAAAGAAAATCAAAGAATATCATTAAGAACACAATAACTGTTGTACCAACAAATCCAAAAGATAAAGCCACATAATAATTACTCTCAAAATCTGTGCACTTTATTCCACTGCAATGCACCTACTACAGCTCACGGTATACACCATTTTACAATTCATTTGCTTCCCTTGCGCGCACGTGAATCCCTATTGATACTCATGTTGTCCTTCTTCGGCCACCTCGTCTCCGGAATCAGGATCGGGTCAGAACTGGGTCAATTTGTATTTCAGAGAAAAGCTGTCTAGACCATGAAGGTGCAGTAATCGGTTCTATAGCCAATTGGATTTTCAATTACCAGTAAGATCCAATCGGAACATCAACTCAGCTACTAGATCTGTCAATTAGCTAATCTGAATTTTAATCATACCAAAACGCGCCAATGGCTAGGACCTGGAGTGGTGTAGTCCTGATACGGTCTTTGGGCTCCCCGACTGGACACGTCAATAAAACATTTGAGATCAGACTGGCTTAGATTTGCCTTCTAAGAGTGGGGAGTAGGAGGTTCTTCAGGGTACAGAGTAAACATGTCCTTTTATAGGACTTTAGACAATGGTTTTCATACAGTAATGCACAAATACATGGTTCTAAGGATATGCACCATTGAGGAACAAGCAAAAAGAAACATTCTAGTACAGAATACATTTGAGGATTCTCTTACAGTAGTATTACATTACTTTTAGCCTTTCTCTCAGTTTATTTAAGCCTGTTAATTGATACAGTGTATAAGCAGTAGCCTGGGACTGTTGGAATGTTCTGGATAGGTGTGCAGGTGGGGCTCAACCACTTCCTCGCACAGATCGCGCTGCAAACCTTGCACTGAGTCAGAGTAAACCACACGTTACTGTTGTACAGGCAAAGATCATGTGCAGTCTAGGACCCTTTTATTTATAGCCTCTGGCTGTCCCGATCAGGGATGTAGTGCATCGATATCCGGGGTGGAAAGCTACCCCTATAGAGTCCAGGTGGCTCACTACATCCATTCCCAACTTAGCTCCGAACCTTGCTCCTGGTCATGGCTCACAAAGTACTTGAACCTCTGGTTTGGCTTGGGGTATGGCTGTAGATCATATTGCTGGTGGCGTGAGTGTTCTGCTCCGTCTTCTTTGTTCTTGTCTCCTTGTGTCTCCACCCACACAGAGTTTCATGACACTGTTGTTGGCTCTGAGGTCCCTCTGTCACAGGTGGGTCATCGACCCCAAAGGTCTCATCTTCGTCCAGTCTCTGCTGACCAGACATGCCCACTTTCTTGAACTGTGATACAGTTCGACTGACAGTTTCCTCTCCTTTTGGAGCTGTTATCATGGTGCTGCCCGCCCTCACCACTGTCCATACTCCTGGTTTGAATGATGTCCTGAACTTCCAGCCAGGCCTTCGGTCTTTGAGGAGTACCTGATAACCCTGCTCCAGCAGTCTCAGAGCTGCTCTCCTCCTGATACTTGTCCTTGTTTTCTGTGTTCACCGGGTCAGGGAACCTTCCAGATCATACTCCGATTGAGTCCATTCCGGGTGTACAGGAATCATGTCCTTCCTGTATCCTTTCAACATGAGACCCTATGGGGGGCATTGAGTGGTGATATGTGGTGTCTCTCAGTATTCCCTTACAAAACGATGAAGGCTGACTTCCGGGCTAATGCCTTCCTAGATGGCTATCCTCAGGGTCTTGTTCAGGGTCCGCATTAATCGTTCAACCTCTCCCATTGCGATGTCAGATCCTCAATTGATCAAGCAGATCCCTGAACTCAGACCCCTGAAACAGCAGCACATTGTCCGTCTTGATTTCTTCAGACAGACCAAACAGGGTGCACACCTTTTCCAGTGCAGGCGCCACAATTTGCAAACATCATTCGTTCAACCAGTTCCACCATGGGGTACTTTGAATGACTGTCCATAAGGACCAGGGTGGTCCTGCCATCCGGAAAACTCCCAAAATCCATGCTCACCTTGGAGCACGGGGTGATACATGGCTCCTCTGTGATAACTGGTGCCAGCGGTTTGGGGCTGCTGGTGACCACACACGCAAGACATTGCCATACTAGTTCACCGACCATGGCTTCCAGCTTAGGGAACCACCCTTTCTCTCCCAGGTACAACTTTGTTTTTGACATCCCTTGATGCCCTCTGTGGGCCAACACAGCTACCTGCTTTTGCAGACTCTCAGGGATTACCAATTTATGGCCCCGTAGGATGAGACCCTCCTGGGTCGCCCTGAGCTTATGCCGTATGCTCCACAGTTGGGTGAGCTGCTCCTTGCCTGGGTCATTCCAGCTGTTGGCGTCCTGTAAGAAATCATGCCATGATCACTGCTGAAGTACCTCCAGCACCTTTTTTAGCACCTGATCACCAGTAGTCACCTCTTCTAGTTATGGTAGGCTGAACACCCTCAAACAGGCTCCTTGAGACACCAGGTGGATGTACTCCTCTGTTTGATCAGCCTCCCCATTGACTTGGGGCTGATGGCGTGATAGGAAATACGGCTGGTTTTTAGACCATTGCCTGTAGACCACCTCAAACTGGTAGTGCTGCAGCTGAATTGCCCATCGTTCAATGCAAGGTGGTGGATGGGGCGCTGTTCCCATGAACAATGGCACCAATGGCTGATAATCGGTGATCACCCTGAATGATCGCCTACAGAGATACAGGTGAAAATGGCCACATGCCCACTTGATAGCAAGATGTAGGACACTGGCTCTCTTTATAGTGCACTAAAATGATGTACACTGTGCAGAGAGTCCAGTGAGTCCCAGGTTGGTATACAGAGGCAAAAGTATTTGTGGTATTGTGGGTGAGCAGTTAGGCTTATCAGAGGGTAGTGCTAAGCATTTGTTGTACTCACAGAGGCAATAAATGATACACACACTCAAGAATACATCTGAGGCCCATTTATAAAAACACCAATTTTTATGTAATTTTTCAGACCAAGAACTTCGTTCTACAGTCAGTACTTTTTGATATATGAATTTTTCGAGTTCGCGAAATAAATCACTTTTGTACGCAATTACACACCATCGAAGTCACTGGGAGAAAATAGAAAAATGCATATAAAATCATACACCTGGATTTCAAGGTTCACCTTCGGGATTAAGGTAAGTAGCAAGACCAGGCCCAATGTCCCAACAGCGGATTCTTGGGAGCGTCTTGGATTCTGCCATGAGCAGGATGCTGATGCCATTGGTAGCTGGTGTGCTACGAAGAAGGGGGCCACGTGATATCACAATGCACAAGAGGACTTAAAGGTAAGTCCGATACGTCCCACTTAAAGGAGCAGGTTGCAAGAGCCTCAAGACCACGGGAGCACAGTGGGTTCATCGGTGCCCAGGCCGGCAGGGCTGTGTGCAGAGCAGATAGGTCAGCCAGGTGGCACGTGTCAAGATGTCCTTGCGGTCAGGAGCAGACAGCTTAGAGAGGCGATTTTGGGACAGCTGGACCACTCACAAAGTGGGTCTCAGGGGTCTCGATGTCCCTTGATGGGTGCTTGCTTCCTGGGTGGTTGGAGTCCGAATTGGACTCTTCATCTCGGTGACTGCTGTGGAGGGTCCTGTACCCCAGGTATTGGTGCGGCACGGCTCCGGTAGGTCCTGGTGTCTCCAGACTTGGAGGGGAGGCAGATTTGATCCTCCGGGCCTGGTGTACCATTTTTGTTTTGAGTGCTGGGTCAGAGTCGTAGGGAAGCAGCAAGTCGGAAAATCGGATTCTGCTGGTTCGGTGCCTGTGGACTTCAGGGAAGTAGTACCTCTTCTCCAAGGGAGACCTTCGGCGATTTGTCGAAGGCTAGAGCGGATCTGGGGTTCTAAGAGGCCTCACACTTCCAGGATGAGTTAGCACACCACGACTGTCGAGTCCTTAAGGCAGCAGGCAGGGTTTGGCACAAATTTTATGCAGCAGGGTTTCAGTCCTCGGGGCAGCAGTTCTTTGTCCTTATCTTCTTTTTTCCCATCAAATCTAAGTTGCAAAGTCCAGGGTGCCACCTAAATACAACATTACGGGGCATTAAAGGGGGAGACAGGTAGTAGCCAAAGGCTACCTATCTTTAGGGTGCCTACACCTTCTAAGTGACCACTTCCTGTGGGAAGGGGTATTACCCTGACCCTAATTGGCTAATATATCCTTGAACCAAGATGGTGGTAAATGAAAAGTGGGCTCTGCATCACATGCCTCACCTTAGGGGTGATGCTGGCTGAATGGGGACCCACCTCCTAATGTAACCAATTTTACCGCCTGTCCTACTGCCAAATGTGGAGCAGGACAGGGGGGTTGGCATCCCCCACTAGCTGGAGCTGCCTGGGTTGCATTATAAATGCGACATCGCCTTTGAAACTTCCCACCTCGGAAGATCATCCTGGCCTGGGGGAGGTGTGAAGCACCTCTGCCCAGAGCAGGCTTTGTTCCTGGCACTGGCTCTCACCCAATGTGGTACAAAACATGTCTGGTGGAGACAGGCTGGCTAAAACTAGTCAGAGACCACACCAGTGCTTGGTAGATTTTCAGGGGACCCTCTAAGTTGTCCCCTGTGTGCATGTATTAATGAATCCAACACTTGCATCATGAGGATTTATTAGCCCTTTCGCTGCCAGGACTTTTTGGGCTATTTGTGGTAGTTCACGCTAAGGCCCCCCTGACTTTTTGTCCACATAAGGTATCCATGCCAAATCTGCACCTTTTTTTTCCAAACTTCTCAGGATTCTAAAGATACCCAGGATTTGTGGATTCCGCCGGAGGGGACCAAGAAATTAGCCAAAATACAGCTAAATTCTGTGTTTTTTGTGAATATAGGGAAACATGTGCTGCAGAAGAAAGTGTCTGATTGTTTCCCTGCAAATGGTATCAATGAAGGGTTTGCGGTGCTAAAATCACCATCTTCCCAACTTTCCGGAACAGGCAGACTTTTGTCAGAAAACCAACATTTTCTACACAGTTTTGGCATTTTACTGGGACTTAGCCTGTTTTCCTATTTTTTGTGCTTTAAACTCCTTCCAGTTAGTGTTAAAAATGGGTATGAAACCAATAATGGGTCTTGGAAAGCTATACATTTCTGAAAAGTGGACAACATTTTGAATTTAGCAAGGGGTCATTTGTGTAGATCCTTCAAAGTTTTCCTATAGAAAGTAACAGTTGAACTTATAAAATATTGAAATTTAATTGAAAAAACAGCGATTTGTGCCTACATTTTCACCTGTAACTTATTCTAACTATGACAGATTTTTAAAAGCAATATACGGTCAGGTCCGCTGGACCCTTATGGTTGCGGGGATATATAGGGTTTCTAGGTTCACCCAGAACCCAAGGTACCCAGAGCCAAGCTGCACCTTACAATTGTTTTTCATTGTGTACCGGGTATACAGCAAACTATTTGTTAAAATATAAAGAGTAAAAGATAGGTATCAAGGAAAGCTATGTATTTACGAAATAGGAACAAGATATGGAGTTTAGAAACAGTGGTTATTTGCAGATCTCTGAATTTGTGGGTACCCACACTAGAGGGTATTTTTCAAAATGTCTTCTTTTTTTACACACTGTCTTACATTTGGAAGGCAGAAATGCATAGAAAGACAACTGATAATAACACTTGTTCTACCATTTTGTGTTCCCCTATGTCATTCAATAAAAACGGTACCTTACTTGGGGTCAAAACGCTACATGGACACATCACATTTTTCCACTGAAAGCTGAGCCTTTTTTTGCAATGTGCCTAGCTGTGGATTTTGAGCTCTAGCTCAACCGGCACTTTGGGAAACCTAGCACACCTGTACATTTTTGAAAACTAGACACCCAGGGAAATCCAGAATGGGGTGACTTGTGTGGCTCTCACCAGGTACTGTTACCTAGGGTCCCTTACAAACCTCAAACTTTGTAAAAAAAAAAACTAAAAAAAAACACATTTTCCTCAAATATCTGTGATGGAAAGTTTTTGAATCTGTGGGGAGCCACAAACTTCTACCCACCCAGCATTCTCCCAAGTCTCCTGATAAAAATGGTACCTCACTTCTGTGGGTAGGCCTAGTGCCTGCAACAGGAAACGGGCGAAAACGCAATGTGGACACACAATTTTTTTCCAGTAAAAACGGACCCCTTTTTCACAATGTGCCTAGCTGTGGATTTTGACCCTAGCTCAGTCAGCACATAAGGAAATCAGGCAAGCCTGCATATTTTTGAAAATGATACACCCAGGAAAATCCAGGATGGGGTCACTTGTGTGGCTCTCTCCAGGTTCTGTTACCCAGAATCCCTTGCAAACCTCAAACCTTGTTAAAAAAAAAAAAACACATTTCCTCACATTTCTGTGATGGAAAGTTCTGGAATCTCAGGGAGCCACAAACTTCCTCCCAGCCAGCATTCCCACAAGTCTCCCGATAAAAATGGTACCTCACTTGTGTGGGTGGGCCAAGTACCCGTGACAGGGAAGGGCCCAAAACGTATTGTGGAGACATCAAAATTATCGATCACAAAAAAATCTGGTTTTGAAAGGGGGGCACCTGCGTTGTTGTTCCCGGGTTCGGCGGGCAGCTAGAAAAACCTACCAAACCCAGATAGTTCTAAAAACTAGACACCCGGGGGAGTTCAGGGAGGTGTGGCTTACGTGGATCCCCCAACGTTTTCCTATCCAGAATCCCATGCAAACCTCAGGCTTAGCTTAAAAAAATCAAATTTTCCCTACATATCTGTCTGGGATCACCGCAACAGCACAAATTTCCAACCACCCAGCATTCCCCTTGGTCTCCTGATAGAAATGATACCTCACTTGTGTGGGTGTCCAATGCAGAGTCAGCCTAAAAAACGTATATAAATAAAATATAGAGCTTAGGGATCGCTGTGCTATTCCCTCGATCTCTACGTTTTTCCCAGTAGCAGGCCCTTGGCCCACCCACTCAAGTGAGTTATAATTTTACTCAGGAGACCAAGGGGAATGCTGGGTGGTTGGAAATTTGTTCCAGTGCAGTGATCCCAGACAGAAATGTAGCAAAAATGTGATTTATTTAACTAAATTTAAGGTTTGCTGGGAATTCTGGGTAAAACACATTGAGGGAAGCCACACCTCCCTGGACTCCCCAGGATGTCTACTGTTCAGAAATGTCTGGGTGTGGTAGGTTTCCCGAAATGTCCCCCGAGCCCGGGACCAAAACAAAGGTGACCCCCTTGCAAAAACAGATTGTTTTGTGATAGGTAGAGGCACATGCGTTTTTGGTCCCTAGCTAGGTGGTCATCTACCAAACTCAAACATTTCTGAAAACTAGACAACCTGGGGAGTCCAGGAATGTGTGGCTTGCATGGATCCCCCAACATTTCTTATTCAGAATCCCCTTCAAACCTCAAATTTATCTAAAAAGTCACATTTTACTCACATTTCTGTGTGAGAAGGTTGTGAGATCACCGTGCCAGCACAAATTTCCCACCTCGCAGGGTTCCCCACAGTCTCCCGATAAAAATGATACCTCACTTGAATGAGTGCCCAAAGCATAGATAGGTTAAAACGTATTTAAAAAAACCTGCACTTTTGGACCCGCTCTGGTCCCCCCCTCAGTTTTTCATTTTAAATGTTTTTAGGTTCTCTGCTTTAGGCACCCACACAAGTGCGGTATCATTTTTATCAGGAGACCGAGGGAAACGCTGCATGGTGGGAAAATTGTGCTGGTGCAGTGATCCCATAACTTTTCCACATAGGAAAGTGTGACTTTTTAGCTAAATTTGAGGTTTGCAGGGGATTCTGGGTAACAAAATGCTGGCGGACCCATGCAAGCCACACCGCCTGCCAAGTGCCATCTATGCAGACATCCAGCCAAGAGCCATCCATGCACACCATCAGCACACCACCAGCCAAGCGACAGTCCATGCACACTGCTGGCAAAGCGCCATCCACGCACACCGCCAGCTAAGCGCCATCCACACACAACGCCACCCAAACGTCACCCACACACACCTTCAGCCAAGCGCCATCCATGCACACTGCCAGCCAAGCACCATACATGCACACCACCAGCCAAGTGCCATCCACGCACATCTCCAGCCAAGCGACAGTCCACACACACCGCCAGCCAAGCGACAGTCTATGCACACTGCCAGCCAAGCGACAGTCCATGCACACCGCCAGCCAAACTTCATCCACACTCACCACCAGCCAAGCGCCATCCATGCACACAGATTGACTGAGTGAAACTGTTATCTATTGTTTCCACGATTCTGAGACGTGTTCCGATTCTAAAGGGAAACAAAGTTGTCATGTTTTTCAGTTGCCAGAGACTACTCCCTTCTTGTTCTCAAGGAGTTTCTAGTGGCCTCTGAGCTAGCTGGCACAAGTAATTAAGTTTAATATACTCGATAGGGACATACCGACCGTAGTCCTATGTCAAGCCTATAGGTTATATTATTCCAATGCGCAGAGCCTATTAGGGAAATAGGAACTACACTACATGGCGCCCAACCGTTTGGTAAGGCAGTAATTTAACGCTAGATACTGAGTAACTCAGTAGTGCTTTTTTCAGAGACCCCTACTCACATACTCCATAAGACGTCTGGAGTGGGTAGGGTTAAATATCCGCCATAACTAATTAGGACAAAAAACCCTATATATTAGTTGTTTGGTTTGTTCAACGTTGAAGGATACAGTGTTCCAAAATATTGTGCACCTTATCTTTTGTTTCCTTGAAACTTGTTCTACATTTTTCAAAAAACAAATGTCCAACCGGGACAATGCCACTGAAAACGGTGGAGCTGCGGCTGACCCAGTCGTAACAGTTTTTAACTTTATAGGTTTAAATGAACCTGAGGAGGGTGTTATAGACATCCATCCAAACTTAAGAAGAGCGTTCACTCTAAAACTTATAAAACACGGCCTACCACCAAGAGGCGGTAGAGCAGTTTTCGTGATAGAGGCACACGAATCTTTTCAGACAGAGGTATTCTATTCATGGATAATATTTCCTGAATCAAATTCAGTAACAAGACTGTTTCACTTCTATAAAGAAGATGAACCACCAGAGGAATATATTCCTTTCGAGGATATTGAAATTCCACTAACATACCAGGAGCATCAGCTCTGGTTTAAAGGCGCCCTAAAACATCACAAAACATTACCAGGCTCGGTCCACTAGGTAGACCAGGAGCAACATGTCCGATTCTAGCCGGCTACACTCCTCATCCTGACCTCGATATAATGTCAGACGAGGAACTACTTACCCAACTTACAGAGTTGATCAAAATTTACAGACAATTAGTCCAATATGTCATGCGGACTTTCACAGTCCAACCACCATTAACCATTCCAAATCAAACTCCTCAACAGGGGAATACACTAAAAATTACACCACAGACTCTATACGCAGTCATGGGAAAAATGCCCACAAAACGTGAGCAAATTCCATTCTGGATAGCTCAAAAAATTACTCAAATAGAAGCAGTATTTCCAAATACTAGCCCTTATGAGAAACACAGAATCCTAGCAATCTGTTTACCAATGGGGATCACACCACAACTGGAAGACTGCACCACTTGGGGCTCAGTCTTTGCTGCCATCTATACTAAAACACATGGTGTTCCGTCAATCGCAGTAATACCAGATGTCCTGAAACAAATTCAAAACGAATACGGGGCAGAGCCTGCTCTGAATTTAGGTATGAAATTAGTGAAAAATTTCGACCAGGTCTCAACAATAATATTATCTAATATTAAAGGGGAGGCAGCAGCAGTGGCGATCCGCCAACGATTAAGGGAATTCGATGTTAAAGAACATCAAACAGAACTACCCAGAATACTAGAACAATCTTATGCAGAATTAGGCAGCGATAGTTTGGGTGGAAGACTATTGAAGCCAAAACTATCTGAAAGTCCTGAGAAGGACTCTATTAAACAAACTCCTACATCTTCTAAAAAGAAGTGGGAAACTAATAAACATAATTCAAACGAGAAACGTTCTCAATCCCGAGGTAGGTCTCCTCAAAAGGAGCCCTCAGAAAGGAGGTATAACCTCAGGAATAGGGATAATTTGAAAAAACCTGACAGGTATCAAGATGCTGATACACGTTCCTTTCGTGCCTTTCAGATATCGTCACAGACATCGGAAAGAAGAGGACGGTCAGAACATAGAGAAGAACGCCTAAAATCGAAAGACGACAAACACGTTCCGAAAAATAAATCAAAACCTCAATTCTCAAAAAAGAAGGTAGCAGGTCTGAAGGTCAGACATGCCGAGGATACTGAGAACACAACTCAAGAACGGAGAATGCTGGACAGTGCGGCAGAAGTCACAATAGCTCGCCAGAACCTGAAGGAACTTCTGGAGATAGTGGACTTGAATGAGTACATCACAGTTGAGACTGTAGACACCAGGGTTAGTACTCCACAAAAGTTATATGAAATAACACTCCGGATGGAGGGAGACATACCTAGACAGGTGAAAGCACTCTTTTGGGAAAAACTTTCAAGGGGTTATGACATACTTCTAGCAGAAAAAAGACTGGCCACCACAATTTGTCAGGGAGTGCCCACATGGCGAAGACATTATTATGCCTGCCTTCTCTACCCATATTCCAATTCACCTAAAATATACTTATGCCAGGAAATGGGCAGTTGCCCAGGCCCCAGCATTATATAAAAATCATGTAGGATGGGATGAGGACTCACCTCACCATAAAATACATCTAAAAATGAACCTACTGCACAGAGGCAGTACCCAATAAAGCAAGAAGCTAAAAAACAGGTCAGGGAGATCTTAGATCAACTTGAATACCAAGGGGTGATTGAAACATGCACCTCTCCAATGAACAATCCTTTGTTTCCTGTCTCCAAACCAGACAATACATATCGTCTAGTTTTGGATTACAGACACTTAAACACTTGTTCTAAAACATTTGCAGTGCAAAATGCACATAGTACAGCATTAATGAATAACATTGTGCATATAAAATCTAACCACATTGGATATCTCAAATGGTTTCTTTTGTCAAAACATAGCACCTGAAAGCAGGTACTTGACAGCTTTCTCAATAATGGGGACCCAGCGTCAATTTTGTCGACTCCCACAAGGGTTCAAGAACAGCCCGGGGTTATTCTCAGCGAGGGTAACAGAGTTACTACAAATTTATGATAATGAGGCATTGTCATATGTCGATGACATCTATCTGACAGACGATGACCTGGATAGGCACTTGAACAGGGTGAGCACCATTATACTGGGCTTCGCCTCTGAGGGCTATAAGTTCAACTTTAAAAAATCCAGAATTGCCCATCTCAATGTCCTTTTTCTAGGATATGAGCTTTCAAGTGAAGGCAAGAGCTTGGCAGCCAACTTTTTAGAAAGGTGTGCGCTGCTCCAACCTCCAAAGACGCTGAAAAATTTACAATCCATCCTGGGTTTCCTAAATTTTGGAAGAACTTACATTCTAAATTACGCAGAAAGGGTTAAACCTCTCTACGCACTAATCAAACCTGATTTTTCAATCAAAGATTGGACACAGGAACACACAGAAATCTTGCGTTCACTCCAAGCTAACATGTTAGCAACAAATCACTTACAAACACGCGTAAGTAAACGCAATTTGGTGATCCGAATAATTTCGGGTCAATGCGGATTCACCTACTTAACATTTAATGAGGGTGAAAAAGTACCAATTGCATACAAATCACATTTGTATACACAAGCAGAAATGCGCTTCACTTCAACTGAAAAAATACTGACAGCAGTTCAAACCGCTGTAGCAAAAGAAAGAGCTCTAGCCCAAGGGAAACGCATTATTGTCGTAACCCCAGTACTGTCTTTAGAGGCGGTCACAAAAGCGAGCATTCCAAATGCAAAAGCATTACATCCTAGATGGATACAATGGGTTAATTCTCTTGCTGCAACAGATGTTGAATATGCTTTTGATCCTGATCTAAAAACACAAGCGTTCCTGCAATATGAACATGAATGTCCTCTGCCCACTGAGATTCTGCCTCTCGATCAGTACGAATTCATAATTTACACTGACGGATCCGCACAACCCGCTACAGGAGTAAGCAAGCTTACAGTGCAGCGTGCGCAATCGTTAAAGGTTGCATGCGCGATGGTAACTTCAGACCTATGGTCACTAAAACTCAATCTCTAGGAGATTGCACAGCTCAGCGAGCTGAACTACAAGCATTCAAACTGGCACTTGAAAGTACAGATCGAGAATTCCCCACACTAATAGGGTGCGATTCTTTCTACTGTGTGCAGTCGTATAATGAATATATACAAACTTGGCTTGAAAATGGGTTCAAAGATGCAAAAGGTGGCACAATAAAGCATAAAACGCTTTGGGAACAAGTAGTTCAGTTAAAAAGCGAACTACCAAAGGCTCACGTGATCCATACACTGAGTCATCAACGTGATGGCATTCAAGTTGCAGGGAATTCATTGGCTGACGAAGCCGCAAAGGGGGCTGTTCAGACGGCTTCCGTAGCTGCGATCACTCTTTCAAAAACGAGAATAGACAGTGAGATAATGTTGGCTGTCAATGCTACGAGCAAAGGCAGTGGTGCAGTGTTACCAAAAAAGTTTCCACTCAAGTACTCTTATGTAATTGATGTGAACAACGTTCCTTTTGCTCGAATCCCTGGAGTGGGGTATAGGGTAATTCCAAACATGGAACGTAGAGCAGCTTTGATTTATGAAACACATCTGGGGGAGGGTCTGTCACATCAAGGGATCTCTAAAACAATATTGACATTAAAAGAGATGTACTGGTGGCCTGGAATGAATACACAGATTCACATCTTCATCAATGACTGCATAGACTGTAAGGTACAGCGTGATGCAGAACGCCACCAGACACCATGCTACGAAGTAGCCTGCCCAGTACAGACACCATTGTTAGACAGCATTAGACTATCTACGCGCAGGCGTCCTTTTGGACAAATGCAATCCCACAAATACTAAGTCAAGGTTCCTATGGATATGGCCTCAGCGCTCGGCTGACGCTCGAACTGTTATAAAAGATTTGCGAGTCTTTATCGGCACATACGCAATAGGCACGCTACATTCTGACCAGGGCCCTGCGTTTAGCTCTCGAGCTTACAAAGAAGCCATTGTCAGTCTGGGCGTTGCATTGCGGTACTCCTCTCCGTTTCATCCTGAGGGAAATTCTGTTGTGGAAAGGAAAAACCGGGACATAAAGCAGTCTATAACAGCTAGGGTATTAGGTTCGGGTGATGGGTGGGTCAAACATCTTTATGGTGTCCAACGCTCATTAAATAATTTGCCAAGAAGTTCTCTAGGGGGGGTCACTCCATATGAGGTCCTGTTATGGACAAGAATGTGGGTGCCAGATCTAGAATGTAGAGGCACAGTGGTGGAAAATAAACCCTTTGATATCAAAGATCGTTTGGCTGTTTTACAGGATCTAAATGAACTAAGATCGAAACAAAGCAACGTATTCCTGCAGCCAACCACCACTGGGGAAAAACCGGCGGTCCCAGCAAGGCCTGTCTGGATTCCAAAAGTTGGGGATCTAGTCAGAGAGAAGATTGCGGACAAGAAGGAATTTGGACCTTCTTACAGACAACCAGTACCTGTCCTAGCCGTACACGGAAGAAGAACAGTACTTCTGCCGCCCCTTGCTAGAAAAAAGGAGAAAAGATTTGTGTCCATCGACCTCATCAAACCACAGTATGTGGCCAATACTAAATAGTAGGCCTCGTGGACTCCGACCTAGTAGCAGACACACTCCTCTTGCTACTATCCAAGAGGTTCAGACTGAAAGACTGATAACCATCGAGAATTCAGCAGTATCAGATGAAGGACTGAGCAACAATGCTATGGAACTCATCCCTCTTGAAACTCAAGTAACAGTTCGTCCAAATACACCTGTCTACACCAATGTAACAAGTGATCAACTGGTTCCAGCGATTTCTGCAAATCCTGATGCAATTCCAACAATTGACAGAACTGCTTCTGGCTATTTCATTAACTTTGATACGTTTTCTGAGGATCTGAGTGAGCCCGAGACGTCGCCAGCATCAACAACTTTTAAACAGCAAGTACAAGACTTTTTTCGTTTTCTGAAAAAGACTTATCTAGTTTCACCATGGATTGAACTATGGGTCATTTCTGGAATATTTTTCTTTCTGCTTTGGCTAGCTTTGGTTATGACTATGAGCGTGCTTATAAATGGCAGATATATCCATGTGAACACTGAAAGAAAAGAAGTGAACTTACTTTTGAAACCTCACAAATCATCCCATCGTGAAACAAGAGACTTGTCTGCAGTGAAAATCACAGCCGTTCCTATACAGGATGGTATAGTGTGGGACAAAACTGATTTCGATATTTTTGGCCCTACGGAACATTTGAACATTCCACATTTATTTAAGATTTCACTAAGTGATTTTGTTTCATCCAGTACCTGTTCTGATGATTGGGACTTTGAAACTGTAAATGACATGATGTTTGACCTAGAAAAGTCTGCTGCATTTTCTAATAATGAATATTTAGAGGGTTCATCAGACTATGAACAGCTGTATTGCTATAACCACTACGGTCATCATTTTTTGCATGAATGAATGAATGAATGAATATGAAATTTGTAAAGCGCGAACTAAGCCCAAGGGCGTCAAGGCGCATAAATCTGCAACACCTAGAAATGTGTTTATGTTTAACCAACGGGAGCATTGTCCTACACCACCAAAAGGTAGTTCAAAAACATTTGCTAAAAGTTTCCATATTTTTCAGGATACAATACATCTGATCCAGAAACATTTTACTATAGAAATGTAAACAAAACAGGACTGAAAATTATGTTAACAAATACAAAACAGATTTACTCTGCAGCATTTATTGCCCAACTGTCTAGACATGGTTTCGACTTGTGGAAAGACACAATAGACACAAAATCTGTCTGGGGTACTAAAGATTGGCAAGTGCAGGGGATAGAAGCTTTGTTTAGAGCCTGTATCATCCCTCAGCAAATTTTGTTTTTGAATGACACTGTGCAACAAACATCTTGCCTTGGTTTAGCCAAGATTAAAGACATGAAAACTCCTTCTGTACCAACACCTGCCAGTAATAACAATACACAGGCAGCGGTTACAGTTGACACAATACTACAACTCAACAGAACAAATCCTGATTGGAGAAAATGGTTGATCTGGCCCACAGACACAAACAACTGTCAAGAGAGATTCCTGAATAAAACACAGGGGTTTACTATTCACAGGCCAGACTCACGATACGTCCAAAGACAACATCTGGGGGTAGTAACAACATACAGTGTAGGAAAATTATGCCTCGATTGGCTGCAAAAATCTACACTTAAGGATGTGAAACAACACTTATCTTTACTTAAAGAAGACGCAGACCTTAGGGAATTCTTGCTTGGACCAAGAAAACCGCGTCAAAAACGTTTCATATATGCCGGCATCTATGCAGCTTATAATGAAGCATGGAAGGTGTCACAGATGGAGGCCGCAGAACGAATACGTGAAATTGATCGTATTAACTTAGAGAAAACTATAACTGTGGTCGACAACGGGTTAACAACTTTGTCATCCAGAATTTATTCTTTGGACAACATTGTATCCTCTGCTATTGACATACTGGAACAAGATTTAGCCATGTTACAACAAGGCCAATCTCAGTTACGTTCTATTAAGTTATTAAGCTGGACGCTGCAATCTTTGCGTGCGGGCTATGTGCCTTGGCGTTTTATCACCACGTCGGCTCTGTTTGCAGAATACAATCTAACAGATAAACAGATCGAACTGGCACAAAGAGGAGCAAAGTATACAGTGCTGAGCATTGAAAAACTGGAAAAATTGCCATTCACAGTGGCAGAAAACCAGCTACAGAATGGCTTATTCATGGCAAAATCACTCTGCCTGTAACTACTTTTCAGTTTCAGTATTGCCTCAAACAAATGCAAGCAGGCAAATATGAAAGGTTGGGTAAAGAATACATTAAGACATCCTGGAATTTACCTTACACATATAGATGTTGGAGTGGGGATCGTGAAGTGTTTCTGAGCGGTACACACTGTGAAAGTGCACTAAGCGGTTCACTGATTTGTCAGGACATTTCTTTACACAGAGCTTGTAATGGTTCTGTGGCAAATTTGTCCTGCCACCAGCAGGGTACACCAGCTGCTGTGATTAATCCAACATTTGGCCAACTTTCTAATGGGAGTTACCTCATGTTGAATGATCAGAGTTGCTGTGGCATGTTGCCAGGCATCCCATATCTAGTAACGGTCGACTCCAGGGTCACTTGCTGTATGCAAGTATTGTTTGCCCCAATAGACACAGTCAGGGAGTCGCCTCTATGGCCTTCGTTGAATGTCTCTTTTATACGATTTGATACTTTAAGCAGAATGAAAGCCATGCTTATACAACAAACAGTGCCTCTGACCTCGGCCAAAGAAATCTATGATTTACAAGTTGCAAGGACTTCGGCTGAGATACAGGCTTTAATTCGTACAAACTGCCCTATACATTTCGTAGAAATGATAGGACGTATCTTTAACATGTCTGATACAAGTGGAATTGTACAAATATTTAAGACCATCTGTTCCGGACTATTAACACCTTTCCAGGCTGTCCTCGGAATCATCCCAAACTTCGCACATTCGGTGTTTGGTGGTGTGCCGTTAATTCTAGCACTTGTTGCAGGAATTCTGTTTCTATTCCTCCTACAACGCTATGGCAAGCCTATTCGCCAACATCACTCCGAGCGATGTGGAGAAAGCACTCCTTGAACAGAAATGCCGTGAGCGAATAGTACAGCTTTTGGGCATGCCTCGTCTACGGGAACTTAATACAACATGGTTCCTGTCATTCAGACCAATCTGGCAAGATTGCATCTTACCTGTTCTACGCTGCCTGTTTTGCGGTGAAGAATGCGTGCTAGACACCTGTCTAACACTCCCATCAGTCATGCCAATGGATGTCGATGCTCTGCTGGACCCGATAACGGCCCATGCTGTGTGTTGTCCCTAGAGGCTTCCAATCCTGATGACGACATTCATTGAGATCTCACAGACGCTTCCGGCAGCTGCTGAGGTACGAGATGGATCAACAGGCGCACAGGTAACAACGGACGCAAACATTGCGTCTTCTGCTGAAGGCGATGTTTTCTCATCTCTGTGCAATTAACCTTCTGAACGAGGTGTTCCAAATGTCACCAACTTCGGTGGACGATATTTTGGCTACGGAAATAGATGATCTAATGTTTACCCCAGACCCATACACTGACTTTGATTCGGCTCACAGTGTACCAGGGCAACAATGAAATTTGGCCTTCATATTTTCAAAACTTGGAACTTTTCCCAGAAATTGAACTTTTTTTTTTTTTTTTTTTTTAAATGACATGGCAAAGAACAATCTGCTTACAGTTGAACTAGTCTTTTAAAACGGACTTCTTTGAATACTTCCAGGGACACATTGTCACCTTACTTGTCTAACATTTAATTTAATACCATGATATGCAATGGCTTTGATTTTGAAAACTTATCGACCATTTCATCATATGTATATATTTCTGTTTCATTCATGTTGCATTTTACTTCCATTATATGCTTAGAATGAAAACGATGCTTTAAATGTACAGTACCTATTGTATTCAACAGTTTATTTTTAAACTTCTTTTAATGTGCTTTTAGAAATGTTTTTAGCAACATGTGGTACTCAATTTTATGTTTAGCATTTAATGTTTAGCATTTAGTATTATCGTTCATACCGAAAGTGGAGTGGGTGTTGTATTCCGCTTTAGGTGTCCGTATATAGGTTTTCCTGAAACATGTCCTTATATAGGCACAATTCGCATTGCCCTTATATAGGCATAGAATCCCTGTCCTTATTTAGGCATTAACCGTGCACTCCAAATACAGGCATGGTCACCGACATCCGTCCACCCTAACGTCACAACGAGTTCTTAGAAACCAGACCCTTAAGCTTCGGGAGTTCCCTAGCACAGGACTATTGATTTCTCCAAGAACTCATCTATTATGTATGAACCGTTATACCTTAAGGGTTCATTCCTGACGTCTTCCTCTGTCCGACTTCACGTCAATGCTGACATTCCAAGACACCTACTAGGTATAAATGTACCTTCCCTTGCCCAAGCAAGTTAGAGGAGACCTCGACTTCAGAGGAGCCCGTATCCCGGCCTGACGCACTGAGAAGACACTGTGATTCCTGCACGCAGAAGAATCCAGCTTCCAGTGTTCTGACTCCCTTCGCGGGGTGTTAGAGTTCCAGATCCGGCAAGAGATTCCCACCTCTCTCATTCTCAAGGTATGGAGCTGACTAGAACCTAGAGGGACTCTTGGCATACTTGGCGTACTATACTTAACATACTCTTAGTATACCAGACTAGAGAATACTCCACCTACTTCTACCTTTCCCTACACCTAGACTAGGTTAGGTACATTGGGGTAGAACTAGCTTAGAGACGCATCGTATGAGTACTCGCATTTTTAGCTCATGTTATTTATGTAAGTGAATATATGCTAAAAGATAATGCTAGCGCAGTATTATTTATTTCTACTGCTTACGCTGTACATTATTTATCTTGCATACTGTCTTGTGATCATAACAGCACATATCTCTTACACGAGAAACAAGACTGTTCAATAAAAGATTTTTATTGACATGCCCGTCTTTTCTTTCTGTGTAACTCTGTAGAAACTAAGCATGCACGATTGACTGGGGGAAACTGTTATCTATTGTTTCCACGATTCTGAGACGTGTTCCGATTCTAAAGGGAAACAAAGTTGTCATGTTTTTTGGTTGCCAGAAACTACTCCCTTCTTGTTCTCAAGGAGTTTCTAGGGGCCTCTGAGCTAGCTGGCACAAGTAATTAAGTTTAATATACTCGATAGGGACATACCGACCGTAGTCCTATGTCAAGCCTATAGGTTATATTATTCCAATGCGCAGAGCCTATTAGGGAAATAGGAACTACACTACACCATGAGCCGATCTGCTCATTTCAGTTGCACTTTCAATGTGATGACGTCACCGCACCATGTGCGCCGATTGTCATTACACTGAAAAAAAAATGTCTCAGAAGGCTGGGGAAGCTCTTTCCCAGCTCCCGAGGCTAAAAAATAAAAAAGTATATCCCTCTGCTGTTAACAGCAGAGGGATTTCTCGGTGGTGTGCAGAGGACATAACAGTTACGCCCTCGGCACACCAGCACCACAGCCGAGGACGTAACTGTTACGTCCTCGGCACAGAAGGGGTTAAGACAAGATTTTTGGTACCAAATATCTTAGGGTACAGTGAAGTTATCATGGAGCTAAGAAACTCGTGATGACAAGTATCCAGCCGATGTGATGCTGTCCACACATGGGATATAGTTCACCCTGCCTTAGGGCTGGAAGGCCTGCAGTAGGGGTAACTTACCTATACATCATGCAATGTCTGTGAGCATGGCACCCAGGGCCGTGTGCCATGTCGACTCTTCGGTTTTCTCTGCACCAAGACACGCAGCCTGCAATGGAAGTTTGCATGGTCTTGGTGAGGGATCTCTGGAGTGGCACAATTGGTGCTGCAACCACAGTAGACCCTCTTCAGTTCCAATGCCGTAGGTACCAGGGTTACCATTTACTAGGGACTTATATGGGTGGTTGAAGTTGTGCCTATTTGTGGTACAGTTTTAGGGAAAGAACATTGGTACTGGGAGCCTGGTTAGCAGGGACCCAGTACACCTCAGTCAAAGTTGCATCAAAAACTCGGCAAAAAGAAGAGAGTTGGGGTACTGCAACAAGAACCCAGTTCCTCACACAAGGGCTTCCCTTTCTATCTGTGCATATCTTGCCTCTGTCGGCGTGAGTACTTTACTTGCAAATGCCAGAGGTGCCCATCTCCCTGGCTCCACTTCCTGCGTGAGCACCATTCAAAGGCCTACTAGTCTTGCGTCGACCACCAGCTCCATTCTTTTCTTTGGGTCAAAGTATGCCATTGTTGCCTTACTCAGGAGTGCTGACTTTACCCTCTGAAAAGCCTCTTCCTCACCTGGGCCCAACACCCAAAAAGAATCCACTGTCGTCAATGCCCTCATTGGTTCCACAATGGTTGCCAGGTTGGGAATGAACCGTCCACAATAAGTGAACATTCCCAGATAATTGCGCACCTCGGAGGAATTGCTTGGTGCCTGCTTGATGGCATGTGATTTTCTGAGGTCAACCTGCACCCCATCCAGCGTGAAGACATGACTGAAGAATTTGATGGTGGTCTGTAAAAATTAACACTTCTCCTGACGGAGTGTGACACCTTGTTCACATAGGTGCTTCAGGGTATCCCGCAGGCATTGGTGATGTTCCTCCGCTGTTGCAGAGTACATTAAAATGCCATCACTGACATTCATGACACCTTGCAATCTGGACAGTACCTCCCTTATAGCCTTCTGGAACACCTCTGCTACTGTCGAAATGCCAAAGCTTAATCTCTTGTATCTATGCAAACCCAAGTCTGTAGAGAATGCAATTATGTATCGGCTCTCTCCTTCTAGCTGGAGTTGGTGGTATCCAGCATTCAGGTCCAATTTTGAGAACCATCTGGCCTTATTCAAGTCAGCTATAATGTCGTCCATCATGGGAGTGATGTGCCTCTCCCACTTGATGGCCTTGCTCGGAAGGCGCATGTCAATGCACAGCTGTGCATTGCCGGGCTGTTTGGATTGCTCCATGATCACCATTGGGGACACCCAGGATGTTGGACCCGATACCTTTTTGATCACCCCCAAGCTCTCCAGCCTGTCCAGCTCCTGTTCCACCAAAGGCCTCAGATGGAACGGTACATGGTATGCCGTAGGGCCACCGGCTTGACAGATTTGTCAACGTGTATACAAAACGGTGGGGTTCACAGTCAGCCAAAACCTTTAAACAGCTCCAGGAACTGGTGCAACAGTTCGTATACTTGGTATGCTTGCACTTTCTTGGCGAACAACACTAGACCCACTACTTCTGCTGTGTGACATCCCAGCAATGTGTCTGCCTCTTTGTCAATTACATGCAACGCCACCATGATTAATTGGTCATTGGACTGTACACATTCCTTCATGAGTCCTTGGAGAGGTAGCAGGGTGTGACCCCCGTACATGTAGATCTTCATGTAGGATGGGGACAGAGCGGGCCTCGAACAGAGGTATCGATATTGTTGTATGCCCATCACATTCACCGAGGCCCCGTTTTGATGAGAGCCTTGAAATACGATCCAGCAATCTCTACCACACGTGTGTTGTGGCCTTCTGTGCCGCTTAAGGTCTCCCATGAACAAAAAGAGGAATACCTCCTCTTCCTCTTCAGATGGTGACTCTTCCTGTCAGCATCCACCCCACTGGGTGCGCTTAGCCATTTCCTTGGAGCTCTGTGTCATCCAGTTACAGCTGCTCAATGGCTTTCATTGGAGTGCGTCTCCTGTGTGCCCCTCTTCCCC
The DNA here is from genome assembly GCA_963921515.1 of Calotriton arnoldi. Classification (NCBI taxonomy): domain Eukaryota; kingdom Metazoa; phylum Chordata; class Amphibia; order Caudata; family Salamandridae; genus Calotriton; species Calotriton arnoldi. Next base: position 5,498,920 of record CAWUFW010000068.1, read on the forward strand.
TTGGACCAACTCGGCATACCTTCGCAAAGTGGCTGAACTTCCCACAGCTTGAGCACATGTGCCCCTGCGCCAGGCAGTTCACCAGAGGGTGCTCCTTGCGGCCACAGTTTTTGCATTGTGCCCCCGACTGAGACCTTGGGTCGGGTCACCTTCACTCTCATGTACACAGCATCTGCATGCTCCACTTTCACATTGTGGAGCTTAACTGGCACCTGAGTTATTGCTATGTCCATCTCTGTGGCCCTCGCTGCCAACAGGTCGTGCAATCTTGACATGATGAGGTTGTCATGTAAACTAATGTTCGGTTGTCGCAGTATTTGAGAACCCTCGAATAATTTGCTCCCTGATTTCCTTCGGCTGATCATCCGCCGTACACGTGCTGCCCAGCTCGCGGAGGCGGGCATAAAAAGTATCAATGGACTCATGCTCTCATTGGCAGGCCTAGCGGAGCTTGAATCGTTCAAAATTTGGATTCAGCTGCATGTCAAAATGCACGTAGAGGACCCTAACTGCTGCATTGTAGTCATCCACTACTCCCATGTTGGGAAGAAGTTCAAACAATTTATAGATCTATTCCCCCTCATGGTGGAGCAACAGGGAGCGCTTAAGTGCACCATCATTCTCCAGGGTGGCTATGAACTAATAATTCATTCTCCCCACCCACTTTTTCCACCTAGACGCAGACGTAGCCAGGTCAACAAGTTCACTAAACAGTTGAAGTAGTCCTACCAGTGTGTGCTGCTGGGGGATCTGCTGCTGTTGTGGCCCATAATTTGGTGCAGGATTGTCCTCATCTGCCATAGTCCCTGTTGGAAATAGCCCTTTTTAGGGTGCTTTCCCTTGACTTTTTGCTTTTGTCCCTCCTGGTTTTCTGTTGATCTACATGCTAGCCTTTTGACTTTGAGTGCTTTGACACTGCCATTCAGTTCCAATGCTCTGTGCTTATCATATACATACTGGTGATTGGTGTATACATGATTGGCTGATTTGAGTTAGCTGTAAGCCCCTTGTTCAGTGGTAATGCATACACCTAGGGCATGTACATCAAATGCTACTCCATGGGCCTGCAGCACTGGTTGTGCCACCCACGGAGGTACCTCTTCAAACGTACCACAGGTTTGCCATGACAACGCCTGTGTGTGCAGGTTACTGTTACTCTGCTTGGCACTTAAAAGCTACTTTTCAAAGTTCTGCATGTGTCTCGCTACATCTGAGTACTCCCTAGGGGCAGGGTGCGGTGTGGGCAAAGGTAGGGCATGTGCACATGTGCGCTACATGCCCTAGTGGTGAATACCACTGGATGGTGTGTTCAGTACTGTGAGGCCTGCTTCTCGCATTGATTGACATGGGGGATCTATGGAACAGCTATTGAGCTGTATTTTCTATGTGCAGAAAAGTAGTGTGAGAAGTTGGCCTGGCATATGCTGTCCACTAATTATAGTGGGCCCCTTGCACCAGTCCAAACAACCCCTTATTGGAGATAGGTTAAAGACAACCTTATTGAAAGCTATCCTAGTGGTAGCTATGGAGAGCAGCCTTCAGGCTAAGTCTTGAAGGAATGTAAAGCAGCTTGTTTTACCAGTCTATAATCTCTTGAGTGACCAAATGAAAGAGCACCACACCAGGTATATATTCAAAATATATGTATTTATTGCTAAACACACCCCTCTAGTCTCTTTATGAGGCTAGAGTTCGAAGTACACAAGTTATAAGTTATTTAAACACAGTAATAGCACAAATACACGTTTGGGCCCTAGGGGCGTACAAAACCATATACCAATAAAGTGGTATAAGAACCACGACTGAACTAGACACTAGGCCTAGAGCCTCTAGAAGTGCTTGGACCACAAGGAACCACCCAAGGTAGTGACACAGGGGACCCACGGGAGACGCGTGCAGTGTAAATACACAACCGCGATACGCCGTTAACTTCTATGGAGAAAGTCGCGATCAGGAAATTAAAGAAAAGGGACACTTAAAGGAGGACTTGGAGCAAAACCCTTTGAGAACTAGGTCGTTCTAGAGTCTCTACCCACGGGAGCACCGGAGTACTCGTGTTACCTCACCCAGGGAAGCCGGGTGCATAGGTGCCTTTCGGGGTCGGGTTTCGTCGTCGATTTGAATGGCGATCTGCTGCAAAGTGCTGCTGGCGACCAAGTGGAAAGTGTCCGGGTGGATCCAAGAGTGGATCAGAGATCTGAAGAACCTGAAAGCAGAGGGGACAGAGTCTGGGTCACTAGCCAGTGACCAGGATGGCGATGGAGCGGATGCACACCGATGTCGAGTGCTTCAGGTAGCGTTGACGGTCGTCTTGACTCTTCAGCCACGAGGTCCAGGATGCGTTGTCGGCGACCAGGAGCAGGATTCAGGCTGGTACACGATGTCTGTCGAGTGCTGAGGTGTCGGCGACCGAATTGGACCCAACAAGCCTTGGCAACGGCAAGTCTTGATGAAAGTGAAGAACGTCGATGATGCAGACCAGCAAGGTCTGAGGAACTCACCCAGCAAGGGTAAGTGAGGGCAAGCCTGGAGCAACCAGGGTGCCCAAGAAAAAAAGAATTGGCCTTCGTGAAGGGCTACTAGCCAACGGGCTAGCGACCGCAAAGGAGCCTCAAGATGTCGCACGTGGAGCTGGCTCACAGGACACTCGTGGAGTGGAGGCCAGTGATCTTCAGTGCAGTTGGTGCTGGAGGCTAGGGCTACTCGGAGCCCAAAGCACGACTTCGTGGGAGACCCAGAAGAGGATGCACTAGCAAATGCGTGCGGTGTCCAGGGGTCACGGTTCCACGTTACACACGACAGCTACGGGCCTCAGCTTTGCTGGGGACTCAGGGCAGCCTCGGGGAAGTCTGGAAATCCACCTCTGGTGATGCAAAGACTTCGGCGTCCGACGGGAGCTTAGGTGATGCAGACCGGACAATTGCTTCTTTGGTGCCTGCCAAGCAGGGGAGTCACTCCTTGACCCCAAGGGAGATTCTTCTGTCCTCTAGTCTTGAGTAGAGCGTCGAAGGTCCAGGATTCTGTTTCAGAGTTTCGTCCAGGGATAATCTAAAGTCCTAAGGACTGGGTTCCTATACTTATACCATGTTTAGGGGTTGGACTACTCTGTGGCCCCACCTATGGGTGGGTCAGGGCAGAGGGGTGGCTACACCCCTTTCCCTTTGTCCAGTTCGCGCCAAAGCAGGGGCTGCAAGCCCCTGTTCCGGTTTGAACTGGGGTATGCACAGGGACACCACGTGTGCCCCCAGTGCAGGACTTCAAAGCACCCGAAAGTGCTCCCGCCCAGCCCCAATACACACTATCCTGTCTGGGGAGGTGGTCACACCTCCCTGGGGCAGGAAACCTATTGTCCAGGCCTCCCCTGCCGGAGTTTCGTCCAGCAGCAGGAGGCCAGACTTGTGTCTGTGGCAGCAGCATCCATTTTGTGATGCCAGGGCTTTAGAAAGAAGTTACCGGCCAGGCCAGGGTTAACATGTCTCTCCTCTAGAAGGGTGGAATGCTACCCCCGCCGCCAGAATTGGCGGGGGGGTAGTATTCCAAGATGTTTGACACCAAACACGACATGTTTCGGTGCAGCCATTCCAAAGTTAGCATTTAACGCGAGGTTATAATGCGCTTAAGAGTATATGGTCAGGCTGCACTACAAACAGCATCAGAGAAGGGTCTCCGAACGCTGCAGAGGGGCCCTGCTCATGCAGGGGCACCCTCTCACATAGGAACCACGCACTCTGCCTTCAGGATTGATAAGGCCTGCCATAGGAGTGACTTATAGGTTTATATGTGTGTATGTATTTAGTGATTGTAAGGGGGGGGCTCTTATTCGGGGTCTCACGATCAGTAAGGAGGCCAGATAGGAGTATTGTACAGCAAGTTGTTTATTTGTCAAGCGCCAATAAGGTAAAGTCCTCTGGTAAGGCTGGTGCCTTAGTTTGTTCTCTCTCCGTATTTTCCCTCTTGGAGCTCCTGGGTTCGAAACCGTGTCCTGGCGTCGCAGCTGGTCCGCGATCTCGTCAGCGGTAGATGTCCGGGCCCAGGGAAAAATGACAAGAACACCACGTCAGGGGGATAACGGGACGCTGTTATAACAGGGGAGCGGGGAGTGAAGGAGGAGTCACCCGTGACCACCGACACCGTGAAGATTCGAGCGTGACCACCCTCGCTTTCACCGCCCTCCCCTACCCGTGCCCTGAAACCCCTGTAGTCTTGCCCGTACCTTTGTAAGCCACCCTCCTCCTGGAGGGTGGCTGGGCGGAACACGATACCGTTGGCCTCCTGGCTTGACGTCTTCCGTGGCGTCCGCTGCTTCTGGCTCTGCTTCTCTCCGTCCGTTCGATTCCTCCGAGTTCCTCGCCTCCGGCTCTCCTCTCGCCCGGGATTCTCCTTCCGCATACGTGCGGGAGCCGACTCCTCTTGTTCCGTCCGATCGGTCTCCGGATTGGACGGCCGAGTACAGCGTCAGTGGCCACTCCTCCGAGGTTCCTTCCGAGGCATCCGTGTTAAAGGGCTCCAGACCCGCCTGTATAGAAGGCAACAGCAGGGCGTTAACCCCTTCCTCTGGCTGGTCCGGACTCCCGATATCCTCGACCTCATGACACATGCCCCCCCTTAAGAGTCCCCGATCGGGGGACTGTGGAAAACGTGACAGGTAGTCGGCATTGCCCTGCTCACTACCCTTACGGTGGAGTACCTGGAAACGGTATGGTTGTAGTGCCAGAAACCACCGAAGGACCCGATCGTTGGAGCCCTTATTCCTCTGTAACCAGGTGAGCGGAGCATGGTCTGTGTACAACAGAAAGGAACGCCCTTCCAGGTAGTATTTTAATTTCTCTATGCTCCACCTGATAGCCAAGCACTCCTTCTCAATTACGGGATACGCCTTTTCTCTGGGGAAGAGTTTCCTGCTGATGTACAAGACAGGTCTTTCTAGCCCCTCCTCGTCTAGCTGTGAGAGAACAGCCCCTATCCCCATCCCTGAGGCGTCTGTCTGAAGGATGAAAGGTTTCTGAAAGTCAGGTGTTAGCAGGAAAGGGGAGGTGGTTAACGTGGTTTTCAGGGACTGGAAAGCCAAGAGCTCTCCGTTGGTGGGTGTCTTAAGACGACTGGGAGCGATGTCTTTCTTAAGCAGATCTGTGAGGGGGGCAGCAGTGTCAGAAAAAGGGGTATAAAGCGCCTATAATACCCCACCAACCCTAAAAAGGCCCTTAGTTCTTTTCTTGTGGTGGGATATGGGGTGTCTTGGATAGCCCTGACTTTTTCGCTCTGGGGTTCAATCAAGCCCTTTCCTAACACGTACCCCAGGTACTTCACCTTTTGATATGCGAACCTGGACTTCTTAGCATTAACATGCAGGTTCGCCAGCCGTAGTTCTGTAAGAACGGCCGACAAATGGGATAGGTGTTCCTCCCAGGTTTTACTAAACACGACAATATCGTCTAGGTATGCTGACGAATACTCGAGTTGTTCCTTGAGTAGAGTATCCATCAGCCTTTGGAAGCTGGCTGGGGCGCCATGTAGGCCAAACGGAAGGACTGTGAAGTGAAACAAGCCGTCTGGAGTGGAAAAGGCCGTTTTCTCTTGGTCCTTTGGGTGTAGGGGGATCTGCCAATAACCCTTGGTGAGGTCGATGGTGGTGATGTAACGAGCCTCACCAAGGCGCTCGATTAATTCGTCGACCCGCGGTAAAGGGTACCCGTCCTGTTTAGATATCCGGTTCACTGCCCTGAAGTCAATGCAGAACCGGATACTACCATCTGGCTTCGGGACCAGAACGATCGGTGAACACCAATTGCTTTTGGAGGGTACCACCACCCCTAGGGCCAACATATCGGCTACCTCTCTTTTCAGGGCCGCCCTACGTGCCTCAGGAACCCGATAGGGTCTTTGTTTGACAACAGCCCCCTCAATAGTAGGTATTGTATGGGTTGCCAGGGTGGTTCTACCGGGCTGATTTGAGAAAACATCAGAAAATGACTGTAGGAGATCCCCTATTTGTTTTGTCTCCTGAGGCTCTAAATCAGGACTAAGAAGGGTGTCTGTCACTGTGGTCATAGAAGGAGTAGCAAGAGAAACATTACAGGGCTTTTTAGGGACAGGCCCTAGCCATTTTTTTAAGAGGTTTACGTGGTACATTTGGCTCTTCCTAGGGGTGAGCTGTAACACGTAAGTAGTGTTTCCGACCCTACGTACCACCTCATAGGGTCCTTGCCATTCCTTCCGGAGTTTGTGAGTGGATGAAGGAAGGAGAAGTAGGGCCCAATCCCCAGGTTTTAGCACTCTCCACTTCTTACCCTTATCATATTGTAGTTTTTGTTGGGTCTGAGCCTTTTCTAGGTTCTCATGGGCTAATGTCCTTAACTTGCATAGCCGGGTCTTGAGCTGGTTGGCGTATTCCAACAAGGCTTGGGCCTCGGATACCCCTTGTTCCTCCCAACTCTCCTTTGTGATTTCAAGAAGAGTGCGTGGTTTTCTCCCGAACATAAGTTCAAAGGGGGAGATCCCTAAACTGCTCTGGGTAGAACTACGAATCACAAACAGGGCTAAGGGCAACAACTGATCCCAATTCCTCCCATCCCCACTCAACAGTTTCTTTAAAGTGAGCTTCAAATTACCGTTGTAGCGTTCCACCAGACCGTCGGTCTGGGGGTGGTACACCGAGGTTTTGATATGTTGGATGCCCAGTTGTTTACATACCTCCCTCATTAAACGGGAGACAAAGGGTGTGCCCTGATCGGTTACCAGTTCTCTCGGAAACCCCATCCTTGAAAAAACCTCTATCACCCTCTGAGCTATAGTGGTGGTGGTGGCTGTTCGCAGTGGAAGGGCTTCAGGGTAACGAGTGGCATAATCAACCAACACGAGGACGTATTGGTGACCCTTGCTGGATTTAGGGAGAGGCCCAATGAGGTCCATACCTACTCTTTCAAAAGGACGGCCTATAATGGGTAGGGGCTGTAGAGGTATCTTGGGAGGAACATAGGGGTTCCTCCGTTGGCAGATGGTGCATTCCTGGCAATAATTCTTAGTTTGGAGATATATGCCAGGCCAATAGAAAGAACCCAGGATTGCTTGGCTGGTTTTCTCCGCCCCTACATGACCAGCGAGAAGATGGGAATGTGCGAAGAATAGGATCTGTTCCCTAAACGTGGTGGGGACTATTAGCTGGGGTTCGGCTTCCTTCTTGGCAAGGCGATAAAGGAGACCGTTTTGTTCCAAGAAACAAGGATAAGTGCGTTGGGGTCGGTTTCTTGTTTCTTGTGCCCCTTGCCATGCGTGTCTGAGGGAGGCGTCATTTAGCTGGGCTATTCTAAAGTTGTTGTCAATGGCCCAGGGCTCCGAGGTCAAAAGAGTGTTGTGAGGACCTGGGTCTGCTACGCCTACGCCTAGAGCATGAGAGAGAAGGACAGCAAAGGAAGGATTATCGACCCCCAAGATCAGTGCCTCAGGAAGGGTAGGGAGCACCCCTACGATGACCGAGGTGCTTTTTCCTGTCCTAGTCTGTATGGACAGCTGTGCTATTGGGTACTCCCTGATGTCTCCGTGTACACAACGAATATTGACTGTCTTCCCTGGTATCATAGCGGTGGCGGGGACTATGTCTTCTCGGGCTAAGGAGTGCTTGCACCCTGAATCCAAAAGAGCAGTTACCTCCCGGTTGTTCGCTATCAAACTCACATAGTAGATGTGCCCTGTCTCCTGGGCAAAGAGGACGGAACGCGGAGCATAACTGACATCCATTGGTTCGTCTTCACCTTTGTCCCTTCTCTTCCTACAGAAGCGGGCTATGTGTCCCCACTCGCCACATTCGAAACATTGAGGACCAGTTGGAGTTGTGCTGTCGGGTCTTACAGCCCTGGTTCTAAACAGGTCCGGGGTTACCTTTATCGGTTTCTTATCATACTTCGGGGCTACGGCCCCCCTCTGGGGCTTCTCTGGCTCCTTTACTAAGGGACGACTTTGTGCCCTGACATAGGAGGTGGCCATTTCGACGGCATGCTCTAAGGTCAGGCCGGCATGTTGCCTAAGCCACCTTTGTGTACCATAGGGTAGGGCCTCGAGGAATTGCTCCAGATAGATCTTGCCCATGACGTCTTCCATAGTAGACTCCTGGGGTTTTAGCCAATGATCCGCAGCGTCTTTGATCTTGTAAAAGAGGGTTTTCGGGGTGTCACCTGTGAGGCTGCGTTCTTGTCTGAAGTGGAGACGGTGGGTTTCGTCATCCACGCCCAGGCGGTCCAGGATGTACTGCTTCACTGTACCGTATACCGCGGTACCATCCTTATTGACGACCTGGTACGCTGCCTGGGCTTCGGCCGTAAGGAGGGGGGCCAGGTAGAAGGGCCAGCGGTCCGCCGACCACCCACTAGCCCTAGCGGCCCTTTCAAAGTTCAGGAAGAAAGACACGGCATCCTCCCCAGGTACGTACTTCTGTAGGGGGACTACAGTACCCGGCGGAGCGGGACTCCTTCCCTGTCCGGCTCCCATAAGCATATGGTTCTGTCCTTCAGCCAACTTAACCATCTGGTCGGCTTGTTGTTGGATGGCCATCGTGAACGCGGCTCGGTCCATCTCGGCCTGGCTGGAGCTCCTCTCGATGGCCCACTCCAGCTTGGCCTGGCCCTCCTTTAACTGGTACACCAGGTTCTCCATCGTGTATCGAGGAGGCTTATGCCCGTATTCTCCACCACTTGTAAGGGGGGGGCTCTTATTCGGGGTCTCACGATCAGTAAGGAGGCCAGATAGGAGTATTGTACAGCAAGTTGTTTATTTGTCAAGCGCCAATAAGGTAAAGTCCTCTGGTAAGGCTGGTGCCTTGGTTTGTTCTCTCTCCGTAATTTCCCCCTTGGAGCTCCTGGGTTCGAAACCGTGTCCTGGCATCGCAGCTGGTCCGCGATCTCGTCAGCGGTAGATGTCCGGGCCCAGGGAAAAATGACAAGAACACCACGTCAGGGGGATAACGGGACGCTGTTATAACAGGGGAGCGGGGAGTGAAGGAGGAGTCACCCGTGACCACCGACACCGTGAAGATTCGAGCGTGACCACCCTCGCTTTCACCGCCCTCCCTACCCGTGCCCTGAAACCCCTGTAGTCTTGCCCGTACCTTTGTAAGCCACCCTCCTCCTGGAGGGTGGCTGGGCGGAACACGATACCGTTGGCCTCCTGGCTTGACGTCTTCCGCGGCGTCCGCTGCTTCTGGCTCTGCTTCTCTCCGTCCGTTCGATTCCTCCGAGTTCCTCGCCTCCGGCTCTCCTCTCGCCCGGGATTCTCCTTCCGCATACGTGCGGGAGCCGACTCCTCTTGTTCCGTCCGATCGGTCTCCGGATTGGACGGCCGAGTACAGCGTCAGTGGCCACTCCTCCGAGGTTCCTTCCGAGGCATCCGTGTTAAAGGGCTCCAGACCCGCCTGTATAGAAGGCAACAGCAGGGCGTTAACCCCTTCCTCTGGCTGGTCCGGACTCCCGATATCCTCGACCTCATGACAGTGATATAGGTAACCTATATCACAGTAAGGGGTGCATGCACCACCTTACCCAGGCTGCAGTAGCAGACCTGTGGTGTCAGTTTGGATGGCCTTCCAGGGGTGGCATAATACATGCTGCAGCCCTTGGTAGGCCTCTGAGGTACCTATGCCCTTGGTACATAGTATACCATATACTAGGGACTTATAAGGGCACTCCAGATTCCAATCAGAGATGTGCCTAAGGCACATGGAAACCATTTTACAGAGAAAGCAGATAGACTGGGGCCCTGAATAGCAGGATCCCAGTCCAACTAAGTCATAAACCAGCAAAACACCATAAAAAAGTGGGGGCAACCATATAGTCAGATTCCACCTTCCTACATAACCCCCCCCAAACGAAAGGAGATAAGGCTAACCTTGGCCAGTTGAGCCTTCATTGACTAAGTGGCCATATAAGGAAGCACCTGCACTAGCATGGTTGCCCCCTGTCTTATGGTCCACTAAGCAATCCCTCACCCTAAGGGTATGAGAGGGTCTCCACCATGGGGAATCACTACCTGTGGTGTGCTTAGGTAAAGTACAAGGCTGGTGAGGTGTCTGAGTAGGGAAGTGAGGCCCTAGGAATGTTGGTCTCAGCTTCCTCAGATCACTGGTCACCATGTATGCCTGTCTTTCCATGACTGAGTTGCACTTTGCTCTAAGGGTCAACCTTTGGCTGCCTACAGCTGGGGGTTGGGTCCCTTTGGATGGACTACTGGAGGGACATGGCAGGTTTGGAACCTTCTGGTCCCAGGTTTGCCCTTGCCTACCAGAGTCCTTCTGGGGGAGGTCCCTACATAAAGGTATGGGGGATCCCTCAGTGTGTTGAGGAGTTTTCACCTGGCTAGGGCTACTAGCCTGGGTGCCCCTAATCTGCTGATGGGGGGGTTCCTCTGGACAGGGGGCCCCACTGACCTCCCTGACCTCTGCAGCCCTGGGCTGGCTGAGGCAGGGTAGAGAGGGGCAGGTTACCTGCTCCAGACTGGGTACCACCTTGGAAGGGTCCTCTGCCATCAGGGGTGTGGCCAGGCCAGGCCTGACTACCTCTGGGGCAGTTCCTTCACTAGGGGTAGGGTCAGTTCCCTGAGGAGGCTGACCCTTACCTACTGTCTGGAGGGAAGAAGACTTTTCTTCAACCCTTGTGCTCTCTTTTGGGGAGAGTGGGCCATTCTTCCAGGCTCCATCTCTCCAAAATCTTGGGCTGGGGCTGTGGCCATCACAGCCCCACTAACCTTTACAGGGTCGCCCAGCATCCTGAGATGGGTTTGGTGTTCAACTTCAGCCCAGGCTGAAATTTCCAGATCATTGCCCATCAGGCAATCTACAGGTAAGGTTGGGGACACTGCCACTCTTTTTGGGCCTGTGACCCCCTCCCAGCTGAGATTGACTATGGCCATGGGGTGATCTGTTCTGACACCATCAATGTTGGTCACCTGGTATTTAAACTCAGGTAAAAGCTGGTGAGGGGGACTAGTTTCCCTGCCACCATGGTGACACTAGCCCCTGTGTCCCTAAATGCCACAGCTTTCTGACCATTAATTATTGGCTCCAATCTGTACCTGCCCAATGCTGTGGGACCCATGGTAAAGGTGGCAAATCCTATACCACCATCAGAGTCAGAGGAGTCTGTTGAGGGGTCTCTGTCTAAACTAGGGCCCACCTCTGTTCCTCTTGCAAAAACACCTAACTTTTTGGGTGCACTACTCCCAACTGGAGGATTACTACTGGTAGTACCAGGAGGGGTGGTAGTAGTTGTGGGAGGAACATTTTCTTTATTGCCAATCCTGGGGCAACTGGGATCAGTTTTCCAGTGCCCAGGCTTTTACAGACATGGCAATATGGTTTCTTTTCAGGAGAAGAAGGAGTTTGTGACCCACCCCCAGAAGAGAAATTTTGGGGCCCTGTAGGGGACTTATCCTTAGATTTATCCCCACCTTTCTCTTGGGACTTAGTAGAATCTTTCTTCTGGTCACCACCCTGATTTTTAGTTTTTACTCTGGTTCTGACCCATTTGTCTGCCTTCTTTCCCAATTCTTGGGGAGAGGTCAGATCAGAGTCCACCAGATTCTGGTGCAAAAGCTGGTTTTGACAATTATTAAGGATCTGCTCCCTCATAATCAAATTGTACAATCCTAAAAAGTCCTGCACTTTGTTGCCATGTATCCAACCTTCCAGAGCCTTAGTAGCACAATCTACAAAATCAACCCAGTCTTGAGTCTGAGCTTTTGGGTGTCTCTGAACTTCAACCTATACTGTTCAGTGGTTAGGCCAAACCCATCTATCAGAGCACTCTTCAAGACTGTGTAATTGTCAGCATCCTCTTCTCTTACAGTGAGGAGCTTGTCTCTACCTTTGTCTGCAAAGGAGAGCCACAAGATTGCTGCCCACTGCTTCTGGGGGACCCTCTGAACTTTACAGGCCCTCTCCAGTGCAGTTATCCATTTGTGGATGTCATCCCCACTCTGGTAGGGAGGGACAATCTTGTTTAGGTTTCTATGGTCATAAGACCTTTCCCTATCTTTAGGGATATTGCTGCCACCATGGGACTCTAGTCCCAACTTTTTCTCTCTTTGTAGAGATCTAGGGACTCCCTGTCTATAGCCAGTTGCTGTTTTCTGAGTTCAAGCTGAGCTTCCTCATATTGAATCAGCCTCTTTCTTCTCTCATGAGAGGATTCCCTCCTATGAGAGGAGACAGAGGTCCTATTGAGGTGCCAGAGTGGTTAGACTCCTGAGAAGGAGACCTAGACCTTCTGGGCACACTCACAATCCTTCCTGGGGGGACAAAGTGGAGGTCATTCTGAGCCTCCTCCTCATCCACAGGAGGAATTGGGTTATCCAGGTCAGGGTCATTGTCACCCTCCTGGTCAGTTCCAGAGGGGGGGCTGGGGTATTGCTACCCCTGGCCCCATCCTCATCTTCTGCCCCACCCTCTGCTCCTACCCCTTCAGTCCCTAAGGGCCTGCTGAGATCATAAGCCTCCAACATCTCTCTAAGATGTTGGGTGGTGGGACTTTGTCCTGTCTTCAGTTTCCTCAAGTTACATAATGCTCTCAATTCCAAGAATGGGAGTGTATCATACTTGGAGGGAGAAGCCCATGGGCTTCTGGCAAGGACTCACTGGGTCCTGGCTTTGAAGACATCACTAGTGAGGTGTGGTGTATGCACTACCTACTCTAGTGTGGCCTACTAAACTCTCTTGAGTTGTAGAAAGGGTGTGCTATCCCTTAACACACAACTCTAAGTTCAGTAGAACTTACTGTATTCTAAGCTTAATTTATATGTACCTTAGGTACCTTTAGTGGTTTTCAGTTGATCAATTCAATTGAGATTATCTGGTAAAACAATAGCAAGCTGGAATCCCACACGCTGCACACCAATGTGAGAAGTTGGCCTGGCATATGCTGTCCACTAATTATAGTGGGCACCTTGCACCAGTCCAAACAACCCCTTATTGGAGATAGGTTAAAGACAACCTTATTGAAAGCTATCCTAGTGGTAGCTATGGAGAGCAGCCTTCAGGCTAAGTCTTGAAGGAATGTAAAGCAGCTTGTTTTACCAGTCTATAATCTCTTGAGTGACCAAATGAAAGAGCACCACACCAGGTATATATTCAAAATATATGTATTTATTGCTAAACACACCCCTCTAGTCTCTTTATGAGGCTAGAGTTCGAAGTACACAAGTTATAAGTTATTTAAACACAGTAATAGCACAAATACACGTTTGGGCCCTAGGGGCGTACCAAACCATATACCAATAAAGTGGTATAAGAACCACGACTGAACTAGACACTAGGCCTAGAACCTCTAGAAGTGCTTGGACCACAAGGAACCACCCAAGGTAGTGACACAGGGGACCCACGGGGGACGCGTGCAGTGTAAATACACAACCGCGATACGCCGTTAACTTCTATGGAGAAAGTCGCGATCAGGAAATTAAAGAAAAGGGACACTTAAAGGAGGACTTGGAGCAAACCCTTTGAGAACTAGGTCGTTCTAGAGTCTCTACCCACGGGAGCACCGGAGTACTCGTGTTACCTCACCCAGGAAGCCGGGTGCATAGGTGCCTTTCGGGGTCGGGTTTCGTCGTCGATTTGAATGGCGATCTGCTGCAAAGTGCTGCTGGCGACCAAGTGGAAAGTGTCCGGGTGGATCCAAGAGTGGATCGGAGATCTGAAGAACCTGAAAGCAGAGGGGACAGAGTCTGGGTCACTAGCCAGTGACCAGGATGGCGATGAGCGGATGCCCACCGATGTCGAGTGCTTCAGGTAGGTTGACGGTCGTCTTGACTCTTCAGCCACAAGGTCCAGGAGGTGTTGTCGGTGACCAGGAGCAGGATTAGGGCTGGTACACGATGTCTGTCGAGTGCTGAGGTGTCGGCGACCGGATTGGACCCAACAAGCCTTGGCAACAGCAAGTCTCGATGAAAGTGAAGAACGTCGATGATGCAGACCAGTAAGGTCTGAGGAACTCACCCAGCGAGGGTAAGTGAGGGCAAGCCTGGAGCAACCAGGGTGCCCAAGAAGAAAAGGATTGGCCTTCGTGAAGGGCTACTAGCCAATGGGCTAGCGACCGCGAAGGAGCCTCGAGACGTTGCACGTGGAGCTGGCTCACAGGACACTCGTGGAGTGGAGGCCAGTGATCTTCGGTGCAGTTGGTGCTGGAGGCTAGGGCTACTCGGAGCCCAAAGCACGACTTCGTGGGAGACCCAGAAGAGGATGCACTAGCAAATGTGTGCGGTGTCCAGGGGTCACGGTTCCATGTTACCCACGACAGCTACGGGCTTCAGCTTTGCTGGGGACTCAGGGCAGCCTCGGGGAAGTCTGGAAATTTACCTCTGGTGATGCAAAGACTTTGGCGTCTGACGGGAGCTTAGGCGATGCAGACCGGACAATTGCTTCTTTGGTGCCTGCCAAGCAGGGGAGTCACTCCTTGACCCCAAGGGAGAATCTTCTGTCCTCTAGTCTTGAGTAGAGCGTCGAAGGTCCAGGATTCTGTTTCAGAGTTTCGTCCAGGGATAATCTAAAGTCCTAAGGACTGGGTTCCTATACTTATACCAAGTTTAGGGGTTGGACTACTCTGTGGCCCCACCTATGGGTGGGTCAGGGCAGAGGGGTGGCTACACCCCTTTCCCTTTGTCCAGTTCACGCCAAAGCAGGGGCTGCAAGCCCCTGATCCGGTTTGAACTGGGGTATGCACAGGGACACCACGTGTGCCCCCAGTGCAGGACTTCAAAGCACCCGAAAGTGCTCCCGCCCAGCCCCAATACACACTATCCTGTCTGGGGAGGTGGTCACACCTCCCTGGGACAGGAAACCTATTGTCCAGGCCTCCCCTGCCGGAGTTTCGTCCAGCAGCAGGAGGCCAGACTTGTGTCTGTGGCAGCAGCATCCATTTTGTGATGCCAGGGCTTTAGAAAGAAGTTACCGGCCAGGCCAGGGTTAACATGTCTCTCCCTCTAGAAGGGTGGAATGCTACCCCGCTGCCAGAATTGGCGGGGGGGGGGTAGTATTCCAAGATGTTTGACACCAAACACGACATGTTTCGGTGCAGCCATTCCAAAGTTAGCATTTAACGCGAGGTTATAATGCGCTTAAGAGTATATGGTCAGGCTGCATTACAAACAGCATCAGAGAAGGGTCTCCGAACACTGCAGGGGCACCCTCTCACATAGGAACCACGCACTCTGCCTTCAGGATTGATAAGGCCTGCCATAGGAGTGACTTATAGGTTTATATGTGTGTATGTATTTAGTGATATAGGTAACCTATATCACAGTAAGGAGTGCATGCACCACCTTACCCAGGCTGCAGTAGCAGACCTGTGGTGTCAGTTTGGATGGCCTTCCAGGGGTGGCATAATACATGCTGCAGCCCTTGGTAGGCCTCTGAGGTACCTATGCCCTTGGTACATAGTATACCATATACTAGGGACTTATAAGGGCACTCCAGATTCCAATCAGAGATGTGCCTAAGGCACATGGAAACCTTTTACAGAGAAAGCAGATAGACTGGGGCCCTGAATAGCAGGATCGCAGTCCAACTAAGTCATAAACCAGCAAAACACCATAAAAAAAAGTGGGGGCAACCATATAGTCAGATTCCACCTTCCTACAAGTAGCAGCATGGTGTTTGGTATTGATTGATTAGAAACGGAAAATCCTTTCCTGTGGTGAGAGTGGATTTGACATTACTAATGTGGACATGCCATTTTGGGAAAGTGGGAATTTTAGCCTGGCTCCTATCTACATCTGGGTGCAGGGGGGACAGCTACATCAGTGCATTCCTGATAGATGGCCATAAACTAGGGGCACTCAGGGGAAACTACAGACATCTGACTCTTAGGGCCCTTCCTGGGGTGGATAAGAGGGGGTGGAATTGGCATCTGCATTCCAAGGGCAGAGTCCTGGCTCCACTAAAGATATTGATCAAGCCTCCCAGAGGAGGATGGCAGAGAGGACTAAAGTTAGAGGGGGGCTTTGCATTTCAAAGGTGGCATGTTGAGCCAATCTCATCTTCAAAAGCCATTGTGGTTATAACTACTGGGGCTCTGTCCTCAGGAGTTTAGAGACGCTTTTGAGATTGGAACCATACTATGCTGTTCGACACTGGGAAATCGACAAGAGGAACCATTGGGGCAGCATGGACTGCAACTACATTATCCACAGACTTATGGTAGCCTGGGGCCTGTTGTGCTCCAGAAAGGGGACTATCACTTGGTGGAGCTGGCCTGCAGCTAATTGCCAACTGTCGTGGCCCGGGTCTCTGAGCACTCTCCAAGGGCCGGTTGGCTAGCCTCCTGTCCACGAGATCCCAGGGACAGAAAGGATCTCCCCATTTCCATGAGATTGTAAGGACTGCGCAGGGTGCGGCAGAAATGGGTGGAAGTTATCATTGGTTGGGACAAGGACCGTCCTGGTGTATGCAGTAATCAGACTGTGCAGAGGAGTGTGCTCGTGAAGATCAGTGGCCCACCTGGGGTGCCGTAATGTGAGGAGTTTGAGGATTGCTGGGTACGTTTGCCGAGTCGGAGGGAGCCGAGCTTGCAACTGGAAACCTCTGCTAGCTCGCACTTTGTGGCATGTGGTGTCCGAGGAGTGTTGGGGGATGTTTGCGGAGTCTGTGTGACCTGAGCCGATAGCCTGGACTGTCTCCGTACTCCAGATCGGGGGGAAGACCGTGCCTGACATTGGGGCCTCAGTCCGAGGTCGCCAACCCCCTCCCCCGGACCCTTGCCACAAGGTACTCTGTTATTGGTCTCTGTTATTGGTAACATCGTGACTTTACCTGAGGGGTCTTGTTGTGCCTTGTGTGCACCCACAGCAGGCTGCTTGGAGCAACTGAGGCTCACACCTCTGCCTGAGGGGAAGCATTTCTCCAAATTGGAAGTGCGCCAGTTTCTGGTGTGACAGTCTTTTGCCCTACGGGGGATAGGGAGGGATATTGATCCCGCACTCGTGAAGTTACCGTTGGGTGCCTTGATGGCCTAATCTGGATGCATTATACCAAGTAATTGTTTCCTTCCACTTTAGGTGGGCCCCACAATTTAATCAAAGTGTTACCAGTGGGTGCAATGTGCATCGTTGGCTGGTGTAGTTTGAGTGGCTGAGGGGCTGGGTCACAAGGCATAGTCAAAACCTGTGATTTCTTGACCGTTACAACTGTACGGGGTCTGCGATATTTGGAAATAGCATGTTTTATGCTAATGCGATATTGGGAAAGTGGAATACCTTGAACAGCCTGCATATATGTTTCTGTCATTGTTGATGTGGGAGGGATCGCATGAATCGTGAATACCACGGGGAAGTACACACATGGGTTTATGTCGCTTACAAGGCTGAGGGGATAACGGGGCAAGTGAAGACCTATGACTGGTACATATATGTTCATACCGTTCTGCTGCTAATGGGAAAGTTCGACAATTGCATCTAACTGTAAAACATATATAAGATGTCGTTTTGATTTCCATGTGTGTGTAATACAAAGATCAGTGTTTAATACATACGGTGTGGAGTCTTTTTGTAGCATACTCAGTGTGTTGCGAGAGTAATGCTGTGCCAATTCCTTACACTTTGACCCTGAGGATACGCCTGGCTGCTCTGTGCCAAGCTACCAGAGGGTGAGCACAGGTTATATGACAAGTGCATCGTACCAGGACTAGGACGATGGATCCTGTCTGGCTTCGGTGCATCCCAGCTAGCCAGAAACCACTGGGTCTAACAGTCCCTAAATCTCCAGGTGACCTCCCCACTTTCCTTGGTATCCCACTGTCTTTTGTGGACTCACTGCCCAGTAGTCAGCCTTTATTCAGCTTGTCTGGGGCTCTTGGGCGATGTCCACTGATGTTTCTTTTATCCTCTTTTGATTTCTTTTAGGTTATTTTCAACCCCAAGTTGCTCTCAGCACCTGTGCATTGGCCTTTCCACAGGCCGGCGTCCAGAGGCCTCGATTACTTCTTTGCCGGCAAAATTGGGCATGGTCATTAGTGCCGCAGGCCGATCTGTGCCTTTCCCCAGCGCTGGGCAGATTCCTTCACTTGCAGCGTGCCACTGCCGGTGAGGTGCGCAGCGGGAGCCTCAGCAGGGCCACGGTGAGCTCTCACTTTAGCGTGACCTCCTATGCCTCCAGCATGACACTGTCAGACACCGTTGTCTCCCAGGCCGGGCTGCAGCTCTTGCTCTTCACATCGCAACTCTGCACCTAGATAGCAGGCGGACTCGCGGAACCAGCAGCCAATGGTCTAACAGCTGGCCGATCACAGCAGAGTGCAGCAGTTGCTCCAACTGAAGCAGAGTGGCTCCCTTGCCAAGCGGGTGACTCACTCATCACCAATGTGCATGTGAGGCCCAACCACCTGCTCGCACAGACCATGCTGCAAAACTTGCACTGAGTCAGAGTAAACCACACACGTTACTGCAGTACGGGCAAAGAACACGTGCAGACCCTTTTATTTATAGCCTCTGACCACGCATGGCTAGAGGCTGTAGTGTATTGACATCCAGGGCAGAGGGCTACTCCTATAAAGTCCAGGTGACTCACTACAATAGGGAACAGTGTAGTGAAAGTTCCTGGGAATGTTCTCATTTTGCTAGAGAAAGTTTGCTAACGCGAGTAATCAAGTGGGGTATTATGATGGTGTTTCAAGATGGAGGACAGCGTAAACAAAGCACATGTTAGCATAAGCTCAATTTAAAATGCATTTAAGCGAACAAGAGGGGAAAACAGCTCTCACATCCTTGAATGTAGCAACATTTGTATTAATAAATTCAGTGTCTAAAGCGCACCAAGGATGGGAACTACATTATCTGAATATGCAGGATAGTGCTGAACAACGTGCTTTCAGAAACTGTATTGCTCTTTCTTTAGCCTGATTTGTTCAAATTGAGTGATTCTTGCACACTTGTATTGAATGTATGATTTCATTGTATTTTGACAATAAAAGAAGCCCTTTCCTGAGGGTATTGGGCTTACTCTCCCTGATCTTCATCAGGAGACAACACTCAGTCCTGCCAAGTACAATGCATCAGGTGTTAGTCTAACGCATTTCCGTGTGGTGGTCCACATCACCGCACTGAAATGCATTAGTCACGCATTATAGTGCTGCTCAGCTGGCAATGTCTGCTTCCGACTGACTTGTGACACAGACCAGTGAGTCCTGAGTCACTTGCACCGGCCAGTACTGTGTGTCGGTGACTTTTGAAATAATACAGCCTGTGGCCGGAAGGGCTGTGGGTGCGCTTCAGTCAGCCTAACCTACCCGACCCCAGCCCACCGGGCCGCGGCGCCTGCATCATAAGTAAGTGCCAGAGTGAGCTCAGCTGCGGTATTTGTCCTCATGAAGAATCACTTGCTATGCCGTAATTTAATTGCTGAGAGAGCTGTCAACCCGGGGGCGGTGCTCAGCTATTCTCTCCCCTGGACAGAGAGCGGCCACTCACCTGCACCTCACTCAAACGCCCCTCAGCGGCCAAGGGTCCATAGAACAGTGAAGTGGTCCGTGCCTGGACACCAGCACCCGGTGTTCTGGGTTACCAAATATTACACAACACCGGCTTGGCAGTGAGCCTTGCTCTCCATCAAGATTGAAAGACAGTTCCCTTTTGCCCCTTCGTCTGTGTTCCATTCCCGCTTCTAACAAAATGCTTCACAGAGACAGGAGCCTGGACTTCGCAGCCGATCGGACCTTGGCAAATCTGCCGCCAGCCAATCAGCACGTGTCTATCGAAGTGTGCCCGGACCGTGCGGCTAATAGTGTTATCGGGCAGCGCAGTGGAATTAACTTCTTAGTTAAAAATGTTGATCTTACTCCTGTAAGCGTTCAGACCCCAATAAACCATATGAACAAATCAGATGTGTTATGTGCCCTTTCGCAAGTACGATGCTGCCGCCGTGAGAGTTCGCTTCAAACTGGGCGCCACTGTGATGTGAATGGGGCCACTTAGAGGAACGTGCAAAGCACGTGATTAAAGGCGACTAGGGCGTGGTGAAGATATTTTACATATAAATAGTGCTACAGTGATTTAATTATACTTCTCAGTAAGCGAGCCCTGTTGGAGAAGCGTGCAGCTAGTAGTACCGCAGCAGAAGCAGCTCACGTTGCAGAGGTTCGAAGAAATACTTTCAGCAGATGTTGCGGAGACATTTATTTTCCAGTCACGCATGCGCCTTCATAATTTTGAGTATGAAGTTGAATTTAAAAGTACAGTTTTTCCATGCAGCTGGTCACATCATGGGTATTTAAAGTTAAAGGCCGTTGCTTATAAGGTTAAGTTCTGAAAACATGTCCAATACCTTTAAACTTAACCACAGGCTACATCTATGTGTGGGTGGGAGCCGGTAAAGGCCCTTCCATTTCTGTTCATTTGTATCAGTTGTAAGATCTTCTTAGAGTTTCTCGTTGCTCAAATGAGTATTATTTCTGATATTTATATGTTTCCCTCCTTTTCATTGCTTGATTTTGCTCGTGAGAAAGTGTCACTCATAGTTGCACTGAAAATTTCACTCACAGCAATCTGAAACCTTGGCAGCTACGAACACTATGTCGATCTGAACTCTGATTAAAGGCTTATTTTATTTCAGCTGAACTGTAATTTGTTCTGCTATTTTATTATTTGAATTTTATTCTGAGCTACATGCTAATATTTGATATAAATGACTAATGAACTGACTCCTAACCATTTATTTGCCTTCTGTAATGAATTGAAACTTATGAATTGAAGCAGACCTATTAGCGTTGCCAATGCTTATTATGTCCACGGTGCGTTTTTCCATATTTTCTTTGGCAGTCCGTTCTCTCTGTTCACAGCGCCATATTTTTGTAGTCCCTCCTCTATCTTTATGACGCCCGTCCGTCTTCTGTGTTTAGAGCGCTTAGTTATCGATCGTCTCCTTTCTATGTCTGTGGCGCCCCACTTCGTTATAGCCGTGTGCCGACTACCTAAAGTGGCAACTGCGCTCTTGTTTGGGAGGTCAGGTTCGGGGAAGTAACAAAAGGGCATAGCAAATCATCTCTAGATTATTTACTTCCTCGCGGGTGGGAACTCGTTCCCTTCTCCTTCCTCCACCTTCCAGGACATCTTCAATATTGTGCCAGTTGTAGAGAAACTATCGCTGCTGATATAATGCATGGCAGTCTGGGGGTAAGTTTTACCCTGTCTGTGATTAAAGGGATTAAGGGCTAATAACTGGCCAGTGTGCCAGGTTTAAGGAGGCACCGTTGGAAAGGGCGCGCCATGGTAAGGGGTGGGGGATGATAAGAGCATATGAAGTGGGCGAGACAAACGTGTGAAGGGGTGGTGTGGGGGTGGCAACCGTCAGCACTGGGGTTGATACAACACTGGGGGTTTAAGGTTGTTTAGAGGTAGGAAGTAGTCATATCACAGCTTCAAAAACGACATGCAGTCGCAAAATGACATTGATTACCTCTCCCCTGTCTAAAGCTTCTGGTGGCTAATTTGCCTCTTTTTACTTTATAATTTTTGTGACTGCATGTCGTTTTTGAAGCTGTGCTTTTTGGGAACATTAATTCTGTGTAATGGACCCTCAAAGCGCTGCACTGATTGTTTACATGTCTGTCACCCTCCCGGTAGTGTCACCGCAACCCTCGTGGAAAAATCACGCCCTCATTTTTTTTTTTAGACAGCGGGATGGACTTGAATGTATTGGATACATTACATGACAACAGCATGGGGAGATTAAGTAATTTGCCCAGAATCACAGGATGTTGAGCTGATGCTGAGACTCGAATTTGGTTCCCCAGCTCCAAAGTTGGCAGCTCTGGCTGTTACGCCACGTCCGAGCCATTACACTCTTACTCCGAGCCTTGCTTTCTTCAGCTGTCTGACAGAGTATGCTTTAAGCACATCATGCAGAGTAGCAAGGATTCCTGTGCCTGTTGGGGGAGCGTTGCGCTGATCTCTAATACTTGAAATTATAGGGGGAAGGCTGCTGATGTGTGAGGAATAAAACTTGTAGAGGAGCTCTTGCTATATGTGTGCAAGTTGTACAATGAGTGGGTGGACTGTAAAATGCACCATCTTGTAATTGCCATACTTCTAATTGTTAATGTCCCACGAAGGTATTGTATAGACTAAAGAGTAACTGCATAAAATCCAATGGATAAGCTATTGTTCCTTCATATGCTTTGCTTTAGTTTTTGTACAGCGTATAGTGCTGGCGTTCTTTGGTAACCTTGCATTCACTGTATTCCCAGCATTCACAGTCCAATACAATCGGGTGTGAGTCTGAAGATCTTTCCTTCACCACACCTCGCAAACCTCCCTCAATACAGCCCCCCTCTCATAGGAACTGTGGTCTACGGCTGCTGGAGGTGTCTACTGCGAAGCCCCAGCCCGGGGAAACTCAGCGGAACGGTTTTGTTTTTGTTGCTGGAACCTTTTTAGGTCGAGCCTAGAGTAGCGCGCAAGCGTTGCTCTGGCGAAGACTTTATGTAGGGGGTTTAAAAAAGCTGACCAGACGCTCGTGCGTCATGGCCTTTTCCTTGCGGTTACCCGCACGGACGCCATGTGGTTTCAATTATCGTGCCCTGACACGGGCGTGATAATTAAAACCAGATGTCTCGCTGTGGCGTGCGTGCGCACGGGCTTGTTTGGGTTGGTGTTTACCTTGAATCCTGCTCCTCGTGGATAACAAATCGTTGTATGGCTTTCACCAAATGTCCTCCTTGTTGCGCATCACTGCGAAACGAGCAATGTGCATTTCAAGGTTACGCTTCGGCTTCCGTGTAACCAGTTTGTGCTTTTAATACCGAACGGAAAGGGCTGGAAATACGGTTGACCAGTTAGACGAGTCGCGCTACTGCCCTCGGCGTGGTGTCCGTAGAGGGCACACAGACGATGACTTAGCCCTTCTACCGTCTAGGTGATTTGCACAATGATTTTGGCACATCAGGATTACAGTAATGGTTTTTACGTCAGAGTCCTAAAAAAGCTGGTGTAGAGATCCAAGTGGCTCAGCCTCCGAATGCTGCTCAGCAGCTGGTGTCTGACAGGAACAGGCGGGAATCATATCTCGGAAATATCCCTTCCGAGCAAAGGCTGTAAGTGTGCGGAATTTACAGCCAGTAGGATAGACAGCGACAGAAGCGGTCTACGAATGTTTCATACCGTGACTGGACAGACCCTGTGGAGCGGTGGTACCTGGGAGGGACGGGACTGACACTGTGGAGCGGTGCTACCAGGAATAGGACTGACTCTCTGGACTTGTGGTACCTGGAATAGGACTGACTCTGTGGAGCAGTGGTACTTGGAATAGGACTGACTCTGTGAAGCGGTGCTACCAGGAATAGGACTGACTCTGTGGAGCAGTGGTCCCCAGAAAGGGACAGACACAGTGCAATGGTGGTACCTGGAACGGGACTGACGCTATGGAATAGTGATACCTGGAACAAGTCTGATGCTGTGGAGCGGTGATACCTGGAATGGGCCTGATACTGAGGAGCAATGGTACCTTGGATGTGACTGACACTGTGCAGCAGTGGGACCTGGAACGGGACTGATACTGTGGAGCTATGGTACCTGGAACAGGACTGACACTGTGGGGTGGTGGGACCTGGAACTCTAGGTACAAGCTGAAAGCATAGAGGTGCACTGCACTATCTGACTCTTGCTCAGCCCTAAAGTGTTTCAAGTGCAATTGGATCCTGTTTTTGGTGAAATGGCGCTGTCAATCGAAGACATCATCTTATGACATCTAAGGGCATATTGATTCTGAATTGGGATTCTGAATTCTGTAGTAGTTAATGCACTTGCATGTTTTGACCACACAAACTAGTCGTATGAGCCAAAAATAAACAAGCAATGGCATAGCCAATAGGTCTCGCCTTTGGGACCTTGTAAGTGTTTAGTTATCCAGCACAATATCCTTGGTGCAACAACATCAACTGTTGCATGGCTAAACACTTATAAGGTCCCAAAGGCGAGACCTATTGGCTATGCCAATGCTTGTTTTACTGTGTAATCAATGTCTTTTTGCGACTGCCGGTAGTTTTTGTAGCTGTGCTTTTTTGGAACGTTATTCCTGTGCAATGGACCCTCAAAGCATTGCACTGTTTACATGTCTGTCACCCTCCCCGTAGTGTCACAGCAACCCTTGTGGAAAAAATCACTTCATCCTTTTTTTAGGTCGAGCCTAGCAGCGCATGCGCTGCTCTGCGTGGCATGCTGTAGCTCCTCAAGTGACATTAATTGCACCCCTCACTCCCCATTAGCTCCTTTGTGTGCCTGTCTAAATTCCCTTCCGTTCAGTGGCTAATTTTTGCATTTATCCCTCCTTTTGGTGGGTGTTTTCTGCGACTGGCGCTGCTACAAGTATTATGCCCCCCTCTGTTTATTTTGATGCGTTTTTGCACTCTTTTTTCTGTTTCCGATTGCTTTCGAAACGAAAGCCTTAATCTTATCTCTTTGCCAAGCAGAAGACCGACCCTGGGCTAACTACGGAATGTGTTTGTTTTTCTACTCCTTGCAGGAGCCCCTCACCGCATCATGGTAGGCCGAGGGAAAACCAACAGTGGGCGATGTTATTAACATTTACTATTTATTTGCTTTCTTATTTAAAAGTGCTGACCTATTTCCTACCTAACTGACTTTGTCCCAACCGTACTAGCTCTTTTTATTTAAAACATGATGTTCACAAAATATAGATTTAAAACATACATTACATAAGCAACTGCATCACTCTTTATAAACTCTCCCGTAAAACACACAATTACTGCATGCATTAAATGCCACTGTGCTTTACTCCATGCCACTCTGCTTTACTCCACTCTGCTTTACTCCTCTCCTCTCTACTCCACACCACTCTACTATACTCCACTCCTTAACGCCACTCTGCTTTACTCCACGCCACTCTGCTTTACTCCACGCCACACTGATTACTCCACGCTGCTTTACTCCACGCCACTCCGCTCAATGGCACTCACCTTTACTCCGTGCCACTCACATTTACTCCGTGCCACTCTGCTTTACTCCGCGCCACGCTGCCTTTTCCGCGCCACGCTGCCTTTTCCGCGCCACGCTGCCTTTTCCGCGCCACGCTGCCTTTTCCGCGCCACGCTGCCTTTTCTGCGCTGCTTTTTCCGCGCCGCGCTGCCTTTTCCGCGCCCCGCTGCCTTTGCCGCGCTGCCTTTTCCGCGCCACGCTGCCTTACTCTGCGCCGCGCTGCCTTACTCTGCGCCGCGCTGCCTTACTCTGCGCCGCGCTGCCTTACTCTGCGCCGCGCTGCCTTACTCTGCGCCGCGCTGCCTTACTCTGCGCCGCGCTGCCTTACTCTGCCCCGCGCTGCCTTACTCTGCGCCGCGCTGCCTTACTCTGCGCCGCGCTGCCTTACTCTGCCCCGCGCTGCTTTACTCTGCCCCGCGCTGCTTTACTCTGCCCCGCGCTGCTTTACTCTGCCCCCGCGCTGCTTTACTCTGCCCCGCGCTGCTTTACTCTGCCCCGCGCTGCTTTACTCTGCCCCGCGCTGCTTTACTCTGCCCCGCGCTGCTTTACTCTGCCCCGCTCTGCTTTACTCTGCCCCGCTCTGCTTTACTCTGCCCCGCTCTGCTTTACTCTGCCCCGCTTTGCTTTACTCTGCCCCGCTTTGCTTTACTCTGCCCCGCTTTGCTTTACTCTGCCCCGCTTTGCTTTACTCTGCCCCGCTTTGCTTTACTCTGCCCCGCTTTGCTTTACTCTGCCCCGCTCTGCTTTACTCTGCCCCGCTCTGCTTTACTCTGCCCCGCTCTGCTTTACTCTGCCCCGCTCTGCTTTACTCTGCCCGCTCTGCTTACTCTGCCCCGCTCTGCTTTACTCTGCCCCGCTCTGCTTTACTCTGCCCCGCTCTGCTTTACTCTGCCCCGCTCTGCTTTACTCTGCCCCGCTCTGCTTTACTCTGCCCCGCTCTGCTTTACTCTGCCCCGCTCTGCTTTACTCTGCCCCGCTCTGCTTTACTCTGCCCCGCTCTGCTTTACTCTGCCCCGCTCTGCTTTACTCTGCCCGCGCTCTGCTTCTACTCTGCCCCGCTCTGCTTTACTCTGCCCCGCTCTGCTTTACTCTGCCCCGCTCTGCTTTACTCTGCCCCGCTCTGCTTTACTCTGCCCGCTCTGCTTTACTCTGCTCTGCTGTACTCCGCCCGCTCTGCTCTGCTTTACTCCGCCCGCTCTGCTCTGCTTTACTCCGCCCGCTCTGCTCTGCTTTACTCCGCCCGCTCTGCTCTGCTTTACTCCGCCCCGCTCTGCTCTGCTTTACTCCGCCCCGCTCTGCTCTGCTTTACTCTGCCCCGCTCTGCTTTACTCTGCCCCGCTCTGCTTTACTCCGCCCCGCTCTGCTTTACCCCGCTCTGCTTTACTCCGCCCCGCTCTGCTCTGCTTTACTCCGCCCCGCTCTGCTCTGCCCGCTCTGCTTTACTCCGCCCCGCTCTGCTTCACTCTGCCCCGCCCCGCTCTGCTTCACTCTGCCCCGCCCCGCTCTGCTTCACTCTGCCCCGCCCGCTCTGCTTCACTCTGCCCCGCCCGCTCTGCTTCACTCTGCCCGCCCCGCTCTGCTTCACTCTGCCCGCCCCGCTCTGCTTCACTCTGCCCGCCCCGCTCTGCTTCACTCTGCCCGCCCCGCTCTGCTTCACTCTGCCCGCCCCGCTCTGCTTCACTCTGCCCGCCCCGCTCTGCTTCACTCTGCCCGCCCCGCTCTGCTTCACTCTGCCCCGCCCCGCTCTGCTTCACTCTGCCCCGCCCCGCTCTGCTTCACTCTGCCCCGCTCTGCTTCACTCTGCCCCGCCCCGCTTCACTCTGCCCCGCCCCGCTTCACTCTGCCCCGCTCTGCTTCACTCTGCCCCGCCCCGCTCTGCTTCACTCTGCCCCGCCCTGCTTCGCTCTGCCCCGCCCCGCTCTGCTTCGCTCTGCCCCGCCCCGCTCTGCTTCGCTCTGCCCCGCCCTGCTCTGCTTCGCTCTGCCCCGCTCTGCTTCGCTCTGCCCCGCTTTGCTCTGCCCCGCCCGCTCTGCTTCGCTCTGCCCCGCTCTGCTTCGCTCTGCCCCGCTCTGCTTCGCTCTGCCCGCCCCGCTCTGCTTCGCTCTGCCCCGCTCCGCTCTGCCCCGCCCCCTGCTTCGCTCTGCCCCGCCCTGCTTCGCTCTGCCCCGCCCTGCTTCGCTCTGCCCCGCCCTGCTTTGCTCTGCCCCGCCCTGCTTCGCTCTGCCCCGCCCTGCTTCACTCTGCCCCGCCCTGCTTCACTCTGCCCCGCTCACTCTGCCCCGCCCCGCTCCCTCTGCCCCGCCCCGCTCCACTCTGCCCCGCTCCACTCTGCCCCGCTCCACTCTGCCCCGCCCCACTCTGCCCCGCCCCGCTCCACTCTGCTCCACTCTGCCCGGCCCTGCCCCGCCCCCGCTCCACTCTGCCCCGCCCTGCTCCACTCTGCCCCGCCCTGCTCCACTCTGCCCCGCTCTGCCCCGCCCCGCTTTGCTTTACTCTGCCCCGCTTTGCTTTACTCTGCCCCGCTTTGCTTTACTCTGCCCCGCTCTGCTTTACTCTGCCCCGCTCTGCTTTACTCTGCCCCGCTCTGCTTCGCTCTGCCCCGCTCCGCCCCGCCCTGCTTCGCTCTGCCCCGCCCTGCTTCGCTCTGCCCCGCCCTGCTTCGCTCTGCCCCGCCCTGCTTCGCTCTGCCCCGCCCTGCTTCGCTCTGCCCCGCCCTGCTTCACTCTGCCCCGCTCTGCTTCACTCTGCCCCGCTCTGCTTCACTCTGCCCCGCTCTGCTTCACTCTGCCCCGCCCCGCTCCACTCTGCCCCGCTCCACTCTGCCCCGCTCCACTCTGCCCCGCTCCACTCTGCCCCGCTCCACTCTGCCCCGCTCCCACTCTGCCCCGCTCCACTCTGCCCCGCCCCACTCTGCCCCGCCCCGCTCCACTCTGCCCGCGCCCTGCCCCGCCCTGCTCACTCTGCCCCGCCCTGCTCCACTCTGCCCCGCCCTGCTCCACTCTGCCCCGCCCTGCTCCACTCTGCCCCGCCCCTGCTCCACTCTGCCCCGCCCTGCTCCACTCTGCCCCGCCCTGCTCCACTCTGCCCCGCCCTGCTCCACTCTGCCCCGCCCCGCTCTGCCCCGCCCCGCTCTGCCCCGCCCCGCTCTGCCCCGCCCCGCTCTGCCCCGCCCCGCTCTGCCCCGCCCCGCTCTGCCCCGCCCCGCTCTGCCCCGCCCCACTCTGCCCCGCCCCACTCTGCCCCGCCCCACTCTGCCCCGCTCCACTCTGCCCCGCTCCACTCTGCCCCGCTCCACTCTGCCCCGCTCCACTCTGCCCCGCCCCGCTCCACTCTGCCCCGCTCCACTCTGCCCCGCCCCGCTCCACTCTGCCCCGCTCCACTCTGCCCCGCCCCGCTCCACTCTGCCCCGCTCCACTCTGCCCCGCTCCACTCTGCCCCGCCCCGCTCCACTCTGCCCCGCTCCGCTCTGCCCCGCCCTGCTCACTCTGCCCCGCCCTGCTCCACTCTGCCCCGCCCTGCTCACTCTGCCCCGCCCTGCTCCACTCTGCCCCGCCCTGCTCCACTCTGCCCCGCCCTGCTCCACTCTGCCCCGCCCTGCTCCACTCTGCCCCGCCCTGCTCCACTCTGCCCCGCCCTGCTCCACTCTGCCCCGCCCTGCTCCACTCTGCCCCGCCCTGCTCCCCTCTGCCCCGCCCTGCTCCACTCTGCCCCGCCCTGCTCCACTCTGCCCCGCCCTGCTCCACTCTGCCCCGCCCTGCTCCACTCTGCCCCGCCCTGCTTCACTCTGCCCCGCCCTGCTTCACTCTGCCCCGCCCTGCTTCACTCTGCCCGCCCCGCTCTGCTTCACTCTACTCTGCCCCGCCCCGCTTCACTCTACTCTGCCCCGCTCTGCTTCACTCTACTCTGCCCCGCCCCGCTCTGCTTCACTCTGCCCCGCTCTGCTTCACTCTGCCCCGCTCTGCTTCACTCTGCCCCGCTCTGCTTCACTCTGCCCCGCTCTGCTTCACTCTGCCCCGCTCTGCTTCACTCTGCCCCGCTCTGCTTCACTCTGCCCCGCTCTGCTTCACTCTGCCCCGCTCTGCTTCACTCTGCCCCGCTCTGCTTCACTCTGCCCCGCTCTGCTTCACTCTGCCCCGCTCTGCTTCACTCTGCCCCGCCCCGCTCTGCTTCACTCTGCCCCGCCCGCTCCGCTCTGCTCCACTCTGCCCCGCCCCCACTCTGCCCCGCCCCCACTCTGCCCCGCCCCCACTCTGCCCCGCCCCCACTCTGCCCCGCCCTCACTCTGCCCCGCCCCACTCTGCCCGCCCCTCTGCCCCGCCCACTCTGCCCCGCCCACTCTGCCCCGCCCCACTCTGCCCCGCTCCACTCTGCCCCGCCCCACTCTGCCCCCGCTTCCACTCTGCCCCGCTCCACTCTGCCCCGCTCCACTCTGCCCCGCTCCACTCTGCCCCCGCTCCACTCTGCCCCGCTCCACTCTGCCCCGCTCCCACTCTGCCCCGCTCCACTCTGCCCCGCTCCACTCTGCCCCGCTCCACTCTGCCCCGCTCCACTCTGCCCCGCTCCACTCTGCCCCGCTCCACTCTGCCCCCGCTCCACTCTGCCCCGCCCCGCTCCACTCTGCCCCGCCCCGCTCTGCCCCGCTCCACTCTGCCCCGCTCCACTCTGCCCCGCCCCGCTCCACTCTGCCCCGCCCCGCTCCGCTCTGCCCCGCCCCGCCCCGCTCTGCCCCGCCCTGCCCCGCCCTGCTCCACTCTGCCCCGCCCTGCTCCACTCTGCCCCGCCCTGCTCCACTCTGCCCCGCCCTGCTCCACTCTGCCCCGCCCTGCTCCACTCTGCCCCGCCCTGCTCCACTCTGCCCCGCCCCTGCTCCACTCTGCCCCCGCCCTGCTCCACTCTGCCCCGCCCTGCTCCACTCTGCCCCGCCCTGCTCCACTCTGCCCCGCCCTGCTCCACTCTGCCCCCGCCCCTGCTCCACTCTGCCCCGCCCTGCTCCACTCTGCCCCGCCCTGCTTCACTCTGCCCCGCCCTGCTTCACTCTGCCCGCCCCGCTCTGCTTCACTCTACTCTGCCCCGCTCTGCTTCACTCTACTCTGCCCCGCCCCGCTCTGCTTCACTCTGCCCCGCTCTGCTTCACTCTGCCCCGCTCTGCTTCACTCTGCCCCGCTCTGCTTCACTCTACTCTGCCCCGCTCTGCTTCACTCTACTCTGCCCCGCTCTGCTTCACTCTACTCTGCCCCGCCCCGCTCTGCTTCACTCTGCCCCGCTCTGCTTCACTCTGCCCCGCTCTGCTTCACTCTGCCCCGCTCTGCTTCACTCTGCCCCGCTCTGCTTCACTCTGCCCCGCTCTGCTTCACTCTGCCCCGCTCTGCTTCACTCTGCCCCGCTCTCGCCTCACTCTGCCCCGCTCTGCTTCACTCTGCCCCGCTCTGCTTCACTCTGCCCCGCTCTGCTTCACTCTGCCCCGCTCTGCTTCACTCTGCCCCGCCCCGCTCCGCTCTGCTCCACTCTGCCCCGCCCCGCTCCGCTCTGCTCCGCTCTGACCCGCCCCGCTCCACTCTGCCCCGCCCCACTCTGCCCCGCCCCGCTCTGCCCCGCCCCACTCTGCCCCGCCCAGCTCTGCCCCGCCCAGCTCTGCCCCGCCCAGCTCTGCCCCGCTCCACTCTGCCCCGCCCCGCCCCGCTCTGCCCCGCCCTGCTCCGCTCTGCCCGCCCCCGCCCTGCTCCACTCTGCCCCGCCCCTGCTCCACTCTGCCCCGCCCTGCCTCCACTCTGCCCCGCCCTGCTCCACTCTGCCCCGCCCTGCTCCACTCTGCCCCGCCCTGCTCCACTCTGCCCCGCCCTGCTCCACTCTGCCCCGCCCTGCTTCACTCTGCCCCGCCTCCTGCTTCACTCTGCCCCGCCCTGCTTCACTCTGCCCCGCCCTGCTTCACTCTGCCCCGCCCCTGCTCCACTCTGCCCCGCCCTGCTTCACTCTGCCTCGCCCTGCTCCACTCTGCCCCGCCCTGCTCCACTCTGCCCCGCCCCTGCTCCGCCCTGCTTCACTCTGCCCCGCCCTGCTTCACTCTGCCCCGCCCTGCTTCACTCTGCCCCGCCTCTGCTTCACTCTGCCCCGCCCTGCTTCACTCTGCCCCGCCCTGCTTCACTCTGCCCCGCCCTGCTTCACTCTGCCCCGCTCTGCTTCACTCTGTCCGCTCTGCTTCACTCTGCCCCGCCCGCTCTGCTTCACTCTACTCTGCCTCGCTCTGCTTCACTCTACTCTGCCCCGCTCCACTCTGCCCCGCCCCGCCCTGCTTCACTCTGCCCCGCCCCGCTCTGCTTCACTCTGCCCCGCCCCGCTCTGCCCCGCTTCACTCTGCCCCGCTCTGCTTCACTCTGCCCCGCTCTGCTTCGCTCTGCCCCGCCCCGCTCTGCTTCGCTCTGCTTCACTCTGCCCCGCTCTGCTTCACTCTGCCCCGCTCTGCTTCACTCTGCCCCGCTCTGCTTCACTCTGCCCCGCTCTGCTTCACTCTGCCCCGCTCCGCTCTGCTTCACTCTGCCCCGCTCCGCTCTGCCCCGCTCCGCTCTGCTTCACTCTGCCCCGCTCCGCTCTGCCCCGCCCCTCTCTGCCCCACCCCGCCCCACTCTGCCCCGCCCTGCTTCGCTCTGCCCCGCCCTGCCCTACTTCGCTCTGCCCCGCCCGCTCTGCTTCGCTCTGCCCCCCCGCTCTGCTTCGCTCTGCCCCGCCCCGCTCTGCTTCGCTCTGCCCCGCCCCGCTCTGCTTCACTCTGCCCCGCCCCGCTTCACTCTGCCCCGCTCCGCTTCACTCTGCCCCGCTCCGCTCTGCTTCACTCTGCCCCGCTCCGCTCTGCTTCACTCTGCCCCGCTCCGCTCTGCTTCACTCTGCCCCGCTCCGCTCTGCTTCACTCTGCCCCGCTCCGCTCTGGCTCTGCCCGCTCGCTTCCTCTGCCCCGCTCCGCTCTGCTTCACTCTGCCCCGCTCCGCTTCACTCTGCCCCGCTCCGCTCTGCTTCACTCTGCCCCGCTCCGCCGCTTCACTCTGCCCCGCTCCGCTCTGCTTCGCTCTGCCCCGCTCCGCTCTGCTTCGCTCTGCCCCGCTCCGCTCTGCTTCACTCTGCCCCGCTCCGCTCTGCTTCACTCTGCCCCGCTCCGCTCTGCTTCACTCTGCCCCGCTCCGCTCTGCTTCACTCTGCCCCGCTCCGCTTCACTCTGCCCCGCTCGCTCCGTTCACTCTGCCCCGCTCCGCTCTGCTTCACTCTGCCCCGCTCCGCTCACTCTGCCTCGCTCCGCTCTGCTTCACTCTGCCCCGCTCCGCTTCACTCTGCCCCGCTCCGCTCTGCTTCACTCTGCCCCGCTCCGCTTCACTCTGCCCCGCTCCGCTTCACTCTGCCCCGCTCCGCTTCACTCTGCCCCGCTCCGCTTCACTCTGCCCCGCTCCGCTTCACTCTGCCCCGCTCCGCTCTGCTTCACTCTGCCCCGCTCTGCTTCACTCTGCCCCGCTCCGCTCTGCTTCACTCTGCTCCGCTCCGCTCTGCCCCGCTCCGCTCTGCCCCGCCTCCGCTCTGCCTCGCCTCCGCTCTGCCCCGCCTCCGCTCTGCCCCCGCCCGCTCTGCCCGCCCCGCTCTGCCCCGCCCCGCTCTGCCCCGCCCGCTCTGCCCCGCCCCGCTCTGCCCCGCCCCGCTCTGCCCCGCCCCGCTCTGCCCCGCCCCGCTCTGCCCCGCCCCGCTCTGCCCTCGCCCCGCTCCTGCCCCGCCCCGCTCTGCCCCGCCCCCGCTCTGCCCCGCTCTGCTCTGCCCCGCCCCGCTCTGCTCTGCCCCGCTCTGCCCCGCCCCGCTCTGCCCCGCCCCGCCCCGCCCCACTCTGCCCCCGCCCCGCTCCACTCTGCCCCGCCCCGCTCCACTCTGCCCCGCCCCGCTCCACTCTGCCCCGCCCCGCTCCACTCTGCCCCGCTCCACTCTGCCGCGCCCCGCTCCACTCTGCCGCTCCACTCTGCCGCGCCCCGCTCCACTCTGCCGCTCCACTCTGCCGCGCCCCGCTCCACTCTGCCGCTCCACTCTGCCCCGCTCCACTCTGCCCCGCTCCACTCTGCCCCGCTCCACTCTGCCCCGCTCCACTCTGCCCCGCTCCACTCTGCCCCGCTCCACTCTGCCCCGCTCCACTCTGCCCCGCTCCACTCTGCCCCGCTTCACTCTGCCCCGCTCTGCTTCACTCTGCCCCGCTCTGCTTCACTCTGCCCCGCTCTGCTTCACTCTGCCCCGCTCTGCTTCACTCTGCCCCGCTCTGCTCCACTCTGCTCTGCTCCACTCTGCCCCGCTCTGCTCCACTCTGCCCCGCTCTGCTCCACTCTGCCCCGCTCTGCTCCACTCTGCCCCGCTCTGCTCCACTCTGCCCCGCTCTGCTTCACTCTGCCCCGCTCTGCTTCACTCTGCCCCGCTCTGCTTCACTCTGCCCCGCTCTGCTTCACTCTGCCCCGCTCTGCTTCACTCTGCCCGCCCCGCTTCGCTCTACTCTGCCCCGCTTCGCTCTACTCTGCCCCGCTCTGCTTCGCTCTACTCTGCCCCGCCCCGCTCTGCTTCACTCTGCCCCGCTCTGCTTCACTCTGCCCCGCTCTGCTTCACTCTGCCCCGCCCCGCTCTGCTTCACTCTGTCCCGCCCCGCTCTGCTTCACTCTGCCCCGCCCCACTCTGCTTCACTCTACCCCGCCCGCTCTACTCTGCCCCGCTCTGCTTCACTCTGCCCCGCCCCGCTCTGCTTCACTCTGCCCCGCCCCGCTTCACTCTGCCCCGCCCCGCTCTGCTTCACTCTGCCCCGCCCCGCTCTGCTTCACTCTGCCCCGCCCCGCTCTGCTTCACTCTGCCCCGCCCCGCGCTGCTTCACTCTGCCCCGCGCCCGCGCTGCTTCGCTCTGCCCGCCCGCTTCACTCTGCCCCGCCCCGCTCACTCTGCCCGCCGCTTCCTCTGCCCGCTCCGCTCTGCTTCCTCTGCCCCGCTCCGCTCTGCTTCACTCTGCCCCGCTCCGCTCTGCTTCACTCTGCCCCGCTCCGCTCTGCTTCACCTCTGCCCCGTCACTCTGCCCCGCTCCGCTCCTCTGCCCCGCTCCGCTCTGCTTCACTCTGCCCCGCTCCGCTCTGCTTCACTCTGCCCGCGCTGCCGCTGCCTCTGCTCGCTCGCGCTCCTGCCTCGCTCCTGCCCCGCTCCGCTCCGCGCCTCCTCTGCCCCGCTCCGCTCCGCTTCACTCTGCCCCGCTCCGCTCCGCTTCACTCTGCCCCGCTCCGCTCCGCTCCGCTCGCTCTGCCCGCTCCGCTTCACTCTGCCCCGCTCCGCTTCACTCTGCCCCCGCTCCGCTTCCTCTGCCCCGCCTCCGCTTCACTCTGCCCCGCTCCGCTTCACTCTGCCCCCGCTCCGTTCACTCTGCCCCGCTCCGCTACCGTCCCTCTGCCCCGCGCTCCCGTGCCCGCCACTTCTGCTCCGCTCAGCTCACTTCTGCTACCCGCTCCGCTTCCGTCACTTGCCCCGCTGCCGCTCCGCTTCACTCTGCCCAGCTCCGCTCTGCTTCACTCTGCCCGCGTCCCACTCCTGCCCCACTCCGCCCCTGCCCTACTTCGCTCTGCCCCGCCTCTGCTCCACTCTGCCTGCCCTCATTGCATGCCTCGCTCCGCATCTGCTTCACTCTGCCCCTCGCTCCGCTCTGCTTCAGCTCTGCCCGCTACTTGCCCCGCTGCTCTGCCCCGCTCACTCTGCCTCGCTCTGCGTCTGCCCCCGCTCCGCTGCTGCTTCGCTCGCCCGCTCTGCTGCCGCTCCGCTCTGTTGCCTTGCCCCGGCTCCGCCTGCTTCGCTCTGTCTCGCTCCGCTCTGCTTCGCTCTGCCCTCGCTCCGTCTCTGCTTCGCTCTGACTCCGCTCTGCTGGGCTTGCCTCGCTCCGCTCTGCTTCGCTCTGCCTCGCCTCAGCTCTGCTGGACGTTCTGCCTCGCTCCGTCTGCTTGCTCTGCCTCGCTCCGCTCGGATGCTTTCGCTCTGCTGCTTGCTCCGCATCTGCTTTCGGCTCTGCCTCAGCTCTGCTTCGCTCTGCCCCGCTTCTCGCTCTGCTGCTCCGCTCCGCTCTGCTTCGCTCTGCCCCGCCCCGCTCTGCCTCGCTCTGCTCCGCTCTGCCCGCGCTCCGCTCTGCCCAGCTCTGTCCCGCTCCGCTCTGCCTCGGGCTCCGCGTCTGCTCCGCCCACCCACCTCGCCCACTCTGCCGCCCACTCTGCCCCCCTGCCCCACTTGCTCCCGGCATCCGCTTGCTTTTCGCTTGCCCTGGCTCCCGCTTCGGGCTCTGCTCCCGCCCCATGCTTCGCTCTGCCCCGCCCCGGCTTCGCTCTGCCCCGCCCCGCCTCGCTCTGCCTCGCCCGCTCGCTCGCTCTGCCCCGCCCCACTCTGCTTCGCTCTGCCCCGCCCCGCTCTGCTTCGCTCTGCCCCGCTCTGCTCGCTCTGCCCCGCCCCGCTCTGCTTGCTCTGCCCCGCCCGCTCTGCTTCGCTCTGCCCCGCTCTGTCGCTCTGCCCGCTCGCGCTCTGCCCCGCCCGCTCTGCTTCGCTCTGCCCTTTCGCTCTGCCCCGCCCTGTCGCTCTGCCCCGCCCCTCTGCCCGCCGCTCTGCTGCTCTGCCCCGCCTGTTGGCTCTGCCCCGCTCCCTGCTTTGCTCTGCCCGCCC
Organism: Calotriton arnoldi; assembly: GCA_963921515.1. Classification (NCBI taxonomy): domain Eukaryota; kingdom Metazoa; phylum Chordata; class Amphibia; order Caudata; family Salamandridae; genus Calotriton; species Calotriton arnoldi. The sequence continues at coordinate 5,534,554 of CAWUFW010000068.1, forward strand.
TGCTTTGTCTCTGCCCCGCCCTGCTTTGCTCTGCCCGCCCTGCTTTGCTCTGCCCCGCCCTGCTTGGCTCTGCCCCGCCCTGCTTTGCTCTGCCCCGCTCTGCCCCGCTCTGCTTCGCTCTGCTTCGCTCTGCCCCGCTCTGCTTCGCTCTGCCCCACTCTGCTTCGCTCTGCTTCACTCTGCCCCGCTCTGCCCCGCTCTGCTTCACTCTGCCCCGCTCTGCTTCACTCTGCCCCGCTCTGCTTCACTCTGCCCCGCTCTGCTTGCTCTGCCGCCCGCCCCGCTCTCGCTGGCTTGCCCCGCCCCGCTCTGCTTCGCTCTGCCCCCGCCCTGCTCTGCTTGGCTCTGCCCCGCTCTGCTGAGCCTGCCCCGCTGTGCTCTGCCCGCGCCGCTCTGCTTCGCTCTGCCCGCTCTGCTTCGCTCTGGCCCGCTCTCTTCGCTCTGCCCGCTTTGCTCTGCCCCGCGCGCTCTTGGCTCTGCCCCGCCCCTGCTTCGCTCTGCCCCGCCTCAGCTCGCTCTGCCCCGCCCTGCTTCGCTCTCGCTCGCTCTGCCCCACTCTGCCTCGCTCTGCTTCACTCTGCCCCGCTCTGCCCGCTCCTGCTTCACTCTGCCCCGCTCTGCTTCACTCTGCCGCCGTCTCTGCTTCCTCTGCCCCGCTCTGCTTCCTCTGCCCCGCTCTGCTTCACTCTGCCCCGCTCTGCTTCACTCTGCCACCTGGCTCCTGCTTCACTCTGCCCCGCCCCGCTCCGCTTTGCTCTAACCAACTCTGCTTTACTTCACTCTGCTTTACTCCACGCCACCGCACTCCACTCTACACAACTGCACTTCACTCCGTCATGCCACTCGGCTCTACGCAGTGGCTCTACATGCAACACCACTCAATGCAATACCAATCCATGCAACACCACTTCACTCTACGCCACTTCAACCATACTAGCTCTTTCTATTTAACACATGATCCATTTAGTTTTTGTTAAAAATGTATATTATGTTTGGGGTTCAACCAATACAATATTTAGATACCAAATGGCTTTCCAAACTAAACGTGCATGCCCAAGCCATTTATACTGTATTTAAAATATGTATTTGTGACCGTGCTTAGCTCATAAGATCCTGTTACAGGGATTTATTCATTTACAAAAAGCTGCAGGCCCTCTGCCAGTAATCTGCAGATAAAGCAGAATTACCTGTGCAACTTGCATTGTCCCAGCCCTTCCAGAATTTACATTTATAGTTATTTTACTATGATTTGCTGGCAGGTGACTAAAAGGGAATGCAGCCAACTGTAATGTGCAGCTCACCAAATGCTAATATTTCAGCTTTATAATTAGAAAACCGTTTGCTGACTTTACCATTAACTGCCATTACAATTATATAAACGGACGAGTTACTTACCTTCGGTAACGATGTATCTGGTAGAGACACAGTCTAGCCCAGATTCCTTAACTTAGAATACCCCAAGGCGTCAGACTGGATCCGGAAAACTTTCTGCAGCAGCACCTCTGCGCGCCGCCGCACGCTCCGCCCTGACGTCGTCCACGGACGTGATGTCAGCGGAGCCATATATTCCCCTCCCGGCGCGCTGACGTCCGTTTTCGTCGGAGAAACTTTTCTGCGTCACAACGCGGAGCCACCAGCAAAAACTGAGAGAGTATGGGAACAGTGTGCCAAAAAAAGGAAAATGAAAAGAAAGCGAATGGTGAAAAAACAGCACCATAAAGTACAGTGCCAGGCACTGTATACTGAAAAATAGTGAAGGGAAAGAGCAGAGCACCGCTCTGAGAAGCAACCCCACAAAGCGGAGGCTAAACCCTCCCCGGAGGCAGAAAAAGATGTGAAAAAACATCATAACAGACGACAGAAAGTCTGCAGAGTGGGGCGGAGTGAAGCGGAGCGGAGTGAAGCAGAGTGAAGCGGAGCGGAGGAAGCAGAGGAAGCGGAGCGGAGGGAGCAGAGCGGCGGAGTGAAGCAGAGCGAAGCGGAGCGGAGTGCAGCAGGCGAGGCGGAGCGGAGTGCAGCAGAGCGAGGCGGAGCGGAGTCAGCTGAGCGAGGCGGAGCGGAGTGAAGCAGAGCGAGGCGGAGCGGAGTGAAGCAGAGCGAGGCGGAGCGGAGTGAAGCAGAGCGAGGCGGAGCGGAGTGAAGCAGAGCGAGGCGGAGCGGAGTGAAGCAGAGCGAGGCGGAGCGGAGTGAAGCAGAGCGAGGCGGAGCGGAGTGAAGAAGAGCGCGGCGGAGCGGAGTGAAGCAGAGCGGAGCGGAGTGAAGCAGAGCGAGGCGGAGCGGAGTGAAGCAGAGCGAGGCGGAGCGGAGTGAAGCAGAGCGAGGCGGAGCGGAGTGAAGCAGAGCGAGGCGGAGCGGGGTGAAGCAGAGCGAGGCGGAGCGGGGTGAAGCAGAGCGAGGCGGAGCGGAGTGAAGCAGAGCGAGGCGGAGCGGGGTGAAGCAGAGCGAGGCGGAGCGGAGTGAAGCAGAGCGAGGCGGAGCGGAGTGAAGCAGAGCGGGGCGGAGCGGAGTGAAGCAGAGCGGGGCGGAGCGGAGTGAAGCAGAGCGGGGCGGAGCGGAGTGCAGCAGAGCGAGGCGGAGCGGAGTGCAGCAGAGCGAGGCGGAGCGGAGTGCAGCAGAGCGAGGCGGAGCGGAGTGCAGCAGAGCGAGGCGGAGCGGAGTGCAGCAGAGCGAGGCGGAGCGGAGTGCAGCGGAGCGAGGCGGAGCGGAGTGCAGCGGAGCGAGGCGGAGCGGAGTGCAGCGGAGCGAGGCGGAGCGAGGCGGAGTGTAGCGGAGCGAGGCGGAGCGGAGTGGAGCGGAGTGGAGCGGGGCGGAGCGAGGCGGAGCGGGGCGGAGTGAAGCGGAGCGGGGCGGCGCGGAGTGAGGCGGGGCGGAGTGAAGCGGGGCGGAGCGGAGTGAAGCGGGGCGGAGCGGAGTGAAGCGGCGCGGAGCGGAGCGGGGCGGAGCGGAGTGAAGCGGCGCGGAGCGAGGCGGAGCGGAGCGAAGCGGAGCGAGGCGGAGTGAAGCGGAGCGAGGCGGAGCGGAGTGAAGCGGGGCGGAGTGGAGCGGAGCGAGGCGGGGTGGAGCGGAGCGAGGCGGGGCGGAGTGAAGCGGGGCGAGGCGGAGCGGGGTGGAGCGGGGCGGAGCGGGGTGGGGCGGAGCGAGGCGGAGCGGGGTGGAGCGGAGCGAGGCGGAGCGGGGTGGAGCGGAGCGGGGTGGAGCGGGGCGGAGCGGAGCGGGGCGGAGCGGGGTGAAGCGGGGCGGAGCGGAGTGAAGCGGGGCGGAGCGGAGCGAAGCGGAGCGGAGTGAAGCGGGGCGGAGCGGAGCGAAGCGGGGCGGAGCGGAGCGAAGCGGGGCGGAGTGACGCGGGGCAGAGTGAAGCGCAGTGGAGCGGGGCAGAGTGAAGCGCAGTGGAGCGGGGCAGAGTGAAGCGCAGTGGAGCGGGGCAGAGTGAAGCAGGGCTATGCGGTGACTGGACGGGTGGGCTGGACGGACGACTGGGAGGGCCCTCCGGGCCGTGTCCCGTCGACATCGTATCGACTCCGGAGTCGATGCACGCAGCCGGTGCCGAGGACGAATCCGACGGCGAAGACCCGACATGAGTGCCTTCTTCCTCTGTGGGACCCGAAGGCGCACCAGGGAGAGGGGGTGACCCAAAGAAAGAGTGGAGAGCCTTTGAATAAGCCTCCATTTGGGTCCATGTTGCTCCAACCCCCGCGAAGGGTGGGTATGGGGAGACGACTGCTGGGCGCCGGTGCCTGGCAAAGACCGAGAGCAACGGGCCCCAGCATCACGTTTACGGGAGGACGACCTCCGCGACTTATGTTTGTGCTTACCTGTCTCCGAACGACGTTGGCGGGAACGACCTCGTGAGCGATCCCGAGAGGGAGATCGGCGGCGCGAAGGTGCAGGACCGGACAGCCGTGCGGCCAGCAACTTCATACGACGCTCCCTTAAGGACTTGGGTTTCATCTGTTGACAGGCGTCGCACTCTTCGGAGTCGTGGTGCACTCCCAGGCACCACATACAAATGGCTTGCGGGTCCGTGACAGACATTTGGCGCACACAGGTCTCACATGCTTTAAAGCCCGACGGCATCGCACACTGTTCCGTGACGCCAAAGGCGTCGAGAAGGCCCGAAAACAGGCCAAGGAACCGCTGGTTTTCCAGGATCCGCGTTGGGACACGGAAAAGAAGAAAACTGACGTCAGTGCGCCGGGAGGGGCATATATGGCTCCGCTGACGTCACGTCCGTGGACGACGTCAGGGCGGAGCCGTGCGGCGCCACCCCTGGCGCGCAGAGGTGCTGCTGCGGAACGTTTTCCGGATCCAGTCTGACGCCTGGGGGTATTCTAAGTTAAGGAATCTGCGGCTAGATGTCTCTATCAGATGTAAGAGTTACCAACAGGCCGGTAGTTTTGTTGTTTTCAATTGAAAGTTTACTATTTTAAACATGTTAGGTTGGTCCATGGGGAGATTTATTTTACATTTGCTCTTATTGCCTTTTAATAGTTTGCAGACAAGCATAATTAATCTAATTACAATTGGTGATTTTTTTGTTGTTGTAAAAATGCACATACCACCCACATACACCCCAGCAACACACACTACCCACATGCATTCCACCAACAAACACCATATAACACACCACTACATTCCACACCATGCCACTGCCCCCACATCACTGCACTAAGCAGAACTTAGACACCAAGTTTGCAGTACGGAGCACAGCAGCCAGACTGCTGTACAACACACCTTAAAACATTGCCAAAGCCAATAGCTCTGGCTAAACACTTATAAGGTCCCAAAGACGAGACCTATTGGCTATGCCAATTCTTGGTTTTTTTAGACAGCGCAATGGACTTGAAGGTATTGGAGCGCTTTATTTGAGCACCAGTTACATTACACGACAACAGATTAATTTTTTTTGATAGGCATGGGGTGATTAAGTGATTTGTCCAAATCACAGGATGTTGAACCAACGCCGAGCCTCAAACCTAGTTCCCCAGCTCCAAAATTGGCAGCACTGGCCGTTATGCCAAGTCCATGCCATTACACTCTTACTCCGAGCTTTGCTTTTTTCAGCTGTCTGACAGGGCTCTTTAAGAAGTACATCGTGCAGAGGTGTAGCAAGGATGCAAGTTCCTGCAGGGGGAGGTGTCCTGCTCTAAACTTGTGCTGACCTCCAGCACTTGTTAGCACTGTCTGGGCATAGGTCTCAGCTCATTAGTATCCGTTCAACACCAAAATATAGCAATAAGCAACAGAAAGGTGATCAGTCAAACTTTGCATAGGGTATTCCACTACGCGGCAACATGTCAATGCGTTTTCAGTACCTTCTGAACTGTTTGGGCTACAAACTTAAAAAAAAAAAAATATCTGCAGATTATGCATCTGATGATGGATTGATTGTGGCAAATGCAGCAAATCCATAATTGTGTGAAAAACGCCATTACTGCACGTATTGCCTTCCTCAATAAACAAGTCAACACTTTTACGAAGTTTCAGTAACTTATATTGCACAACTGCCCACCAAGCTGCTAAAATTTACAACCAAAAAAAGTTTTATTAATCACACAGGCAAAACCTAATGCATTTACCAATGCTTGTTTCTTTCAGCACTCCATGAGAGTTTGTGTTCTCTAGCTATTTCCTTTGTGTGCTGCTTCCCTTCCCCAAACACCCAACCCCTCACATGCTCTTCTCTACCACATGCTGCGTGTTGCTTTCTCCCTTGTGTACTGCTCTCTTTCCTGTGTACCTCTGCCCCTGCTTTCCGTGTTGCTCTACCCGTCGTTTGCTGCTTTCTCCTCCTCCCATATCCTTTATTTTAGTTCCCCATCACTGTTGTTTGCTCCTGCGTTGCTTCTCAATCCCTTGCGGGCATTTACAGTTTCCCCCCTCTTTTATATGCTTTAGCACCTGCCGTTATGTTGCAGGACACCCTACTACCAAAATAGCGCTTGCACATAAGTTTTTTTCCTTTTTTTCATTTACCAATCTACGTACCGTCCACCATCTTTACACCTGTCAATAAAAAACACTAAAAAGAAAATGTTGCCTGTATAGGTGCTCCTACAGAATGATGTGACCAGCAATAGCGGCTGCGCCATCACGCCTTTTTGTTTTGCTGCTTTTTTTTTTTTTGCCGCCTTTTTTTGTGTTGCCATTGTTGCACAGCATTGGCAAGCAGCCCAAAAGGCGATACATATTGGCTTTGCCAAGGTTTGTTCTTCATGCTAATTTAATTGTGTAGATGGCTTGGTAGTCCATTAGATTACCTTATACAGGGGCTAACTGTAGGTAACCAACTCTCTCTGCCGAAACATGTTGTTTTTTCATCACTGAAACCCATAAACAAGCACTAGCAAAGCCATTGGGACTTCTTTTACATATCTGAAACTACTTCTCCGATTGGCGAGTTTGTGAATGTATGGATCGATGAGTGGATGAATGTGAGAATGAGTAAATAAATGGATTAGTGAGTGCATGAATGGATAAAGGGCAGAGTTAGTGCATGGATGAGTGATTGAGCAGCAAGATCTGTAGGGGAAGAACAGCCATCTACCACCAACTGGACTGCGGCCACCTCTAGCACTCTGGTCTCAGTCATTTTTACACTAATTCATCATCTTACCCATTCACCCACAAATTCACTTTCATGCATTTGTCTTTTATCAGTTCATGCACTCACTTTGCCATTCTTTGTTTTTCACAGTCATCTGTTCATCCTACCAACAGTCAATGTATTCACTCACCCATTTACCCATTTGTAAACTCGATCACCACCCTTTAACTGTTTCTGCCTTTCACCTATGCACATTCCTAACAGCCACACAACGAAAATACCTACCCCAAATGATCTTGTCCTTTCATTTTAAAAAGCTACATCTGTAAGCTTCACCAGATTATGCATTGTGAAGAGAGACTGACACAATAAAGAACAGTGTGTGCAGTGCACACCGTATTTGAATGGCCTACTAGTACTTTCAATCTTAAAGCACGCAGGAGTATACAGCAGCAGACTGCCCATAAATGCCATTGTGGTTGCCTCTAAGCCAAGAGCTCATACTTCATCTGGCTTATGCCATGTAGTCAGGCAGTGCTTTGTGATGGTAGAGAACGATTCCCTAGGCCTCCTAGCTATAGGGAAATATGTTTTTGCAGTTACCGAAGCCCATATCCAATTGTGTTGCATTTGCTGGAATTATTACATGGCATAGCTGCAGGAGAAAATGAGCAGGATCATAAAAAGGGTGACTCCCTTTTGTTACACTTTGATGTGAATCCCAATACAAACACCGTATTGCCATGAATGCACTGCCCCCAGGGCAGCATGAGTTCACGGCTGCCCTGGGGGGAGCGCTTTCAAGTGAAATATGGAGCGGCTGCTTCAAAGCTGCTCTTTTTTAGGTCTCGACTATGCAGCGCGCGCGCTGCATAGGCAAAAAGACCTTTTGGAATCGCTTCGGCTTTTCAGCCAAAAACGTGCATGCGTTCCATTGCCTTCAATGGCAACGCGTGCACGTTTGGCGATTCACTTGCGGGAGCGAGCGGCGCCATATGGTAGCAATTATCGCTCCTGGCGCCGCTCGCTCCCGCAAGGGAATCGCGCAGGCCCCCTCCTCTCCCCCCTCCCCCTGCTGCCGTGCGAGGCGCGCGCGCTTGTTTAGTTTGCATCTTTCCGACTTCTTTCAGGTGAACCAGCAGCACTGGTTAAAAGCATTCCATTTAACTTTCCAAGGGGGCCTCCGGTTCCCACCTCTTCGGTTCACGATACAGTGATTCGTCTTCACTGAACCGTTACCAAGCAGCAAATACAAGGTAATGCTTCCTGTCCCTCCCTGCTTTACCTCTTGCTCCCTATGTCTCCTTTAAATACATCTCTTTGCCCTAAACATTACCAGTGCTTCTCTCCACAATCCCCCAATGTCTGAACCTTTGTCTTCCTTCTTTCAGAGAGCCACAGCCCTTCATGCTCTCTGTGTTCCTCCTGTCCTTGTCTGCCCCCTGTTACCTCTCTCCTTGCTCTGTGTCTGCTCACTGCCTGTTCCCATCTTACCCTTGTTTAATAGGTTTGTGCACATAGGTCCGCTGGCAGTTTCTTCTTTGCACAATTGCTTCGGATATGCAGTTCCTTGCTTTGCGTGCATTTGGTGTTTGTGATCGCACGTGTAATTTGAGTGGATCTGCGGTGCTTGTGTTTGTATGTGCACGCGTGTGATTGGAGAATATGTATATCTACGGTGCTTGTGATTGTGTGTGCACAAGTGTGATAATGTCTGTATATCGCGGGTGTTTGTATGTACACAAGTGCGATTTGTGAGTGTGTATATCTGTAGTTCTTGTGTTTGTATGTGCACAAGTGTGATTTGTGAGTGTGTATATCTGTGGGGCTTGTCTTCTTCTCCCCATGTCTGGTCATCTCGGACAGGGCCCCTTCTCCATAAACCCTCTCTACCCCCACATCCTGACCTCTCCCTTTCTGTGGCTGCTTCTGCTCAAGCACTTACAAGCCCACACCCCCACCTTAACTCAAAGACGTACATGGCATTTGTTGTGCGCTCGCAGAAAATATCTCCTTTTAGCAGTAAGCCCCCCCCCGCCCCCGTGGAAGTACCCGGCAGCCTTGAGGGGTCAGGCCTGGTGCTCAAAAGGAGACGATTTCCTCTGTTCTTTGACCCCATAGGCCTCGACTTCTCCGAGTGAATAAAAGTGGTCTGCAGCGCCTGCAACCAGCTCGGTAGGAGCAGAGGCGCTTGGCAGATACTTGCACTACCTCAGGAGGAGTTACAGAGCATTTCACTCGAAGCACACAGACTTCAGGCATGGAGCCGAAAGCTGGGCTCGTCCTGCTTCTGGCAGTGCTGCTGAGCTTTGCTGGTGAGTCCACCGTTCACTAGCCTTCTTGTGTGGTGCTACCTGCTGCCTGTATAGCACACGTCTGCCATGTGATGGCAGCCTATTGTAGCGCTTAGAATGCTCATAGTCCTATTCGAGGTGCTGATGGCGTAGAGAAGGGATGAAACTACACTGCTTGTTATATTATTTGGTCTTTGCATAGCAGACTTCTGCCACTGGGGTGGCCTCACATTTTATCCTGACTTTGTCATTGTCATGTTGTTTGTGTAGCACTTAGAATGCTAATGGCACCAAGGGAGTAGAGGCAGGGTGAAAGTGCACTGCTTGCTATGTTACTCAGTTTTTATAAAACGCACTTCTGTGACTGGTATGGCCTCGTAGCGCTAGTGACTACTGCCTCTTGTTTTATACTGATATTGTTTTCGCATATTGGTAGGATAGTGCTTAGATAACCCATGACCCTTTTAAAAGCACCAGGTAGGAGACAAGGGACATTAAGTGTTATGTTATTTATCTGTTCCATACATCAGTCATTGCTATAGCTCCATAGTACCCTAAAAATCTGGCTTCTCTTAATTCTCCCCTATATCCATCTGCTACTTGCATTATAATTCAGGTACTATTCCCCAACCTCTACCCTCCTGTTGTTTTATATCTCCTCTTCGCCCAAAACAAAAACAAAAAAAACCCATAACAAACTACCATTAGAACAGGCAGGAAAAAGTTGCCAACATTTCCCAACAAATCACGCAACAGCTTTCATATTCTTTTTTTAATAAGGTCATTCACTTATACGTAATATCATCTTAATTATAGATAAGGTAACAAAAATACTTATAACATTTTTTTATGATAACTTTGGAACATGCTGTACAGAAGCCACACTACTGTACAACATAACTTAAGCACATTAGCAAAGTCAATACCCCTGGCTAAACATTTATAAGGTCCCAAAGGCGAGACCTGTTGGCTATGCCAATGCTTGTTTCACTGAGCAGACGGCATCCGCCTGCACTTTTAAGATGGAACAGAAATCCCCATTGCAGGTGGGTACAGTAAGTGACTGACTGCACCTGTCTGCAAAGGGATGTCTAGTGGGTCCATGGAACCGCCTTTATCCCCCCAAGAGGGCTGCCTTTAGGGTTTTTGAGGCACACTTCGAGTGCGCCGGTATTACAGAAGAGGACCCACAAGAATCTGCGCCCTCTTCTGTAATACCAAAGTGCCATGGGGTGCACAAAGTTGGCGTGCAAGCCCGTTGCGCCCCCGGGGCATTCTCTGTAATACAACCCCTAGTGTCCTACAATCTTCTCAGAAATGCCAGTTCCTGCTCTTTTGTTACAGTGATGAACCCCTCGAGCACCTTCGAGAATGAATGTGATATTACACTACTTACTGGAGCATATTTTCATTACTTTTGTGAGATAGCTGAGAACAGGTTGCCAAAATGTAAGCTTACATTGAAAAACGAGTATTGGCAAAGACAAAACGTCAAGCTTTAAAAATAGTGCAGACCTACACAGATGCACCCAAACAACATGCATACATACATCATCCCTCGCAGGCTATAGGCTCTCACTACTGACAGTCTTCTCACACCTTCACAGTTTCAACTAGAGGCTAGCAGTTGTATTCTCCCACTCCTCACTGACTCTCAGTTACACTACAGACCTCTCAGATTCAGATTGACAGTCTTGCACTAGTGACCACACTCTCGCAACCCTCAGAGTAGTAGTGTCATCCTTGACACAAAACATTCACATCTCTAGCAGACTTGAAATCCCACCCCACTTCCACCATCCTGCTCCTTTCACAGACCAGGTCTCAAATACTCACACTTGGGTGTGATTCGAGGAATCTCTAGTACAACTCTGAGGTCTTAATGCCATTGGTGTAATGCTTGCACTGGTCTAATGTTGGTAATTGCATATATATATATATTGTGGGCATTCCTAACATAATTAAACCTATTGGCATTACCAAATCTTGTTTTCTTTGCATTTCGCTATTCATTGCCTGGAATTTCTAATGAAATAAATAGGACCACCTTATTGCATTGGACAATCCTGATCCAAATGAGCTACCCGTGCATGGAATTAGGAAGCATGAGAGCTGTGGATTTGGTAATCGCTGTTGTTTCTTGCCTCTAAATGTTACCCCCAACACAAATATGTGTACTGCCTTTGACAAAACTATGCAGGTGTTTAAAATCAAATGTCCTTTGCATCCAAGGTCATTAGTGTGGCACATGGCTTTTCAGTTAGGCTTGTAATAATTTTAGGGGCATTGATAAAAACTGCTCTTCGGCTATTTCTCATGTAATATGTATAAAAACGGATGGCCTTTCTTCATATTCGACTGCAGCATACACCTTATCTCAGGTGAGGGAACTCTGCTTCTGCACACTACCAGCCCAGTTGTCTTTTATTCGTCAAACAGCCCAGCTCACACCATAGCTGATTTACTGCTCAGTGTTCCAATAATTTAGCAGTATGCCGTAAAACAGCGTAGAAGCAAAAGTGAAATGCCAAATATGATTTGAGCCTCTGTGATTGGTATGGGAATGTATGGCTGTCTTAGCTCAAGATAGTTAAATCTCCATTGTAAATGCTAGAAAGAGCCTCTTAATAAACTCAAAAATCAAACAGGTGTTACATGCCCCACCCCGTGACTTCTTATCTCGGGAGCAAAGATGGTACTATTTAAAAATGGTTAGTATCCAGTTCGAGGCAATCATTATATATTTGAAGCGGTAGTGGTTGGAGTAGGGGTTTTCTGATGTGAAACACGTGACTCTACTCTGGAACTACAGTAGCAGCTTTACCGGTTAAGAGCTGTTCCGTGGTTTGGTATAATAATACTTGCCCATTTAATTTTGGAAGAGTGAGATGCGTAATGATTATAATTGCATGTCCAGTGACCATTGTAAATGCAATAAAGTGTATTATTGGAATTAAATTGAAAGCAGAGTAATGAGCTCAATGCACAGAATGAGATTAAGTTTCAAGGCCCATTTGCCAAATGTTTGAGGGCGTAGTCTCAAATGCCTCAAGACACTTGATGACTTACTTATGCCTACCACCCGTCCTGGTGTATCGGCCATCAACCAGGACTCTACAGCCATCTCTGTGCTAGGCTTTTCTTTAAATCTGACTCCAGGTGTAACCCATCTCCTTTCAATCTGCTGTGAGGCCTTAGCGCCCGGTGTTTCTTGGGCTTCCTCTTTTGCTTTTTCCTTAAGGGTTCCAGGTCAGGGCTTGCCTGGTGGTGTATGATGCGGGCATTCGTAGGTTGTGACCTATCTAACCCCAGCGTCTTTTCATGATTTCTTCATGAGCAGGGAGTTGGAAAGTCTGCTGCCATAGGTCATTGTTGCTGATGGTGTTTGGCCAGCAGATGTGAAGAATGTTCGTTAGACAAGTGTTGATGAAGGTCTGGACTTTAGTTTGGTGGTGGTCACTGTTTTCCTTCTAGTTTCTGTTCCATACCGAAGGACCGATTTTATGTTGGTGTTTAAAAAGCCTGATCTTGGTTTGCAGCGTTAGGTCCTTGGAGCTCCAGATCTTCTTTAACAGAATGAAGGCAGCCTTTTCTTTGCCAATTCTTGCCTTGACGTCTGTGCCACCCTGCTGGTCTATGACACTGTCCAGGTAAGTGAAGGCCTCAACCTCTTCCAGTTCATCACCTGCAAGAATGACTGCAGTTGTGCTGGCAGTGTTAGCCTTCAAGATCTTGGTTTTCCCCTGTGGATGTTGAGGCAACATTGTGCTGATGCGGCTGCCACATTGTCAGGCTTCACTTGCATCTGCAGATGGGTATGGGCGAGTAGGGTCAGGTCGTCTGTAAAGTCCAGGGTGTCTAGCTGTATCCAAGATGTCCACTGGATCCCATTTGTTTTCCTTGCTGTGGATGTCTTCATGATCCAGTCTATAGCCAGAAGGAAAAGAAAAGGCGAGAGCAAACAACCTTATCGGACTCCATTCCTCACTTGGAAGGCTTCTGTGAGTTGTCCTCCATGGACTATATTGCAGCTCATTTCCTCACAAGAGTTCCTGATGATTCTTACGAGTTTATCTGGCACATCATAGTGGCAGAGGAGTTTCCAAAGGGTCTCTCTGTAAACACTGTTAAATGCCTTCTCATAGTCAATGAAATTGACATATAGGGGGAGTTCCATTCTATCGACTGCTCAATGATGATGCGCAGTGATGCAAACTGGTCTGTGCAGGATCTATCTCTGCGGAAGCTAGCTTGCTGGTCTCACAACTGAGCGTCGACTTGTTCCTTCATTCTGTTCAGAATGACTGTGTTGAACACTTTGCTTGGGGTTGATAGAAGAGTTATCCCTCTGTAGTTTGTGCAGGTACTCAGATTGATGAGACATCAGGCCTCAAAATCTACACACCCTCTTGCAATTGCCAGTAAAGCTATTTTTAGCACCTACTAGTCCCATCAGGCGAGTGAATTTAGGCTGTAAAGGAGCAGGTGTTCTGTTCATTCAGAAAGTGAATGAGCAATAAAGATGCCATTAAATCTTTTTTTTATCTCAACACATTTGCTGTCTGTTCAAGGAAAGAGGTTGAATCTCAGTTTGTCTTTTTACTAACTGCTGCTTGGAAAATGGAGTTTTCTCTCTCTCTCTCTCTCTCTCTCTCTCTCTCTCTCTCTCTCTCTCTCTCTCTCTCTCTCTCTCTCTCTCTCCTACTAGAGTTAGAGGTTTTTGTCAAGTGAGCTGTATGAAGTGGTCAGTTATTTTTCTCCAACACATAACATTTAAATAAATAGCCTGTTAATATTACAAATATTTCAAAATATATATTGGGAATTATAAAAGCACACTTTTTTGTAATTAAGAAGTGTGATGCAAACAAAGAATTAAATAGGAGCAAAACAAACCAGAAAACTTTACTTGGTGATATGCAAATGACACATTTGCAGAAACTCTATTTCCAAACATTATTATTTGTACACAATTTAGTTTTGTCAGTAAAACGGCATGTCAGTGGGAAAGTTTGTGGCCATTTCAATGTAAAATCTGCTGATAACAAATGACAGTGTACTACCACTTCATCCCTTAATTATGTATTTATTAAAAGTGATAGTTTTTAAACATGATTTGAGAAGCATTCCTGCCACTGCCCTGATGACAATGCTGTTAATGAACTAAGAGGCAAGTCAGATTTCATATGTATCCTGGGGCTAGATTTGTACTATATATGGAAAAAAGTTTAGTCTATTAAATCAAACAATTGTTTTTTTGTACAACAGACATGCTGAATTCGCACATTTGAAGCGCTCTCATACGTGATAATGAAGAAAATGGAGGCTCAATGAATTAAAATAGTTGCCCACGGTCACATCATTTGAAACCAGTTTATGGGTCAAGAGCATTACAAATAGGTTAAGTAGATTATTTAAGTCACTAGACCTGCAGGTCTAGTAACATTTTAATGATTTTTTTGAGGCCTGGATATCCCTTCTTCTAATTTGATGTCATATTTTCCTCTTCCCAGATCCTTCCAAATATGGAGTAGACAGGCCTAGAAAAACCTATTCGCCCAATCGCTATGGCGAGTCCGATTTGATCAGGTCGAGGAATTTTTAGGACATACTGGCCCCCTTCTGGCGAGTGAACTTGAGATGAAAAGGAACAGGTGTTCTGATCATTCTGAAAGTGAATGAGCAATAAAGATGCCTTTAAATCTTGTTTTTATCTTGACACATTTGCTGTCTGTTCAAGGACAGAGGTCAAATGTCAGTTTGTCTTTTTAGGTCGAGCATTCAAGATGTCTTGCTTTAAATAAATATATATATATATATATCTCAAACAAACAATCCACCTCCCACGGCAAAACCATGGAAGGAAGCACGGACACAAGTGGTTCAGGATTCGGCATCACTTTATTTGATTGTGGTCGCCCTCAATCCCAAGCACCAGGAGAGACGCGTTTCAGCCTTCAAGAGGCCTTTGTCAATCTAATTTGGTATGCTATAATACTTCACTTATAAAGCCCTTCCCACCTAACTGATGCATGAACATAAAAGACATACTATAATGTATGTGATTCACTAACAACCCAAATGCGTCATATAGATGCTGTCCACAGCCGAAAATCGGCACTAATACAGGTGAGGCATAACAATGAAAATAAATATTGCGCACAGTGCTTGCATGTTAGTATGTTCATAATACCGAAAAATGCAGACAGCATAAATTAATTAGTCATAAAAATCGCATAGAACATTTGTCACGATGGGATTAATGCGGGCATTACAGGTACATCACCAAACTCAATCCTGTGTTGTCATTTTAAACATGATAAAAGAAGAATTATAAAAAGAAGAAACTGTAAGCCGTTATAATTCGTGTCTCATAATCACTGCCGATGCCATGTAAAATTCACCCAGGCAGATGACCTCCGATCTCAACTGCAGACTCAAGGTAATTCCTGCCAAAATTTAAATGTCAAAACGTTAATGTTCGCCGTGCGCTGGGACCGGATAACTGTAGTCTAATGGCGGGGTTATGATTGCAGACGAGGAGTATACTTGCAACTCCAAGTCTATAGAGCGCATGCTCCTAATCCCATCAAGACTCCATATCCCATAGTGCCGCTGAATGTTAGGATAGTTAGCGGGAAAAACAACTGCAGTTGTATATTGCAGGGTCTCAAAATAACTCATTCCTGGGCAAAGGCAAATGTCAAATCACCGCAATGACAGCCAACATAAAATACCTTTCAATAAAGTACAACCTCGGGGTTGAGGGGGACCCATCAGCAAAAATAGATGGCGCCAAAACCACCTCACCGCATCGGCGTCTGCAGTGCCCAATTACCAGCTGGTGTCAGTCTTCCGGGCAAGGCATTTCTTGCTGGCAAAAAGCACAGATCCCATGCTGGCAGTTGCAAAAACCGCCGCGCTACGAGACCCGCATCTTCCACCACAGTCATCCTCGTTCCGCTTCCTGCCAACCAACTGGGGGCTCCCCCAGTAGCACTCCAGTACTGCTCCTCCGAAAATCGGTCTGAAGGGAGAGCCACAAACAACTGGTGGTCCGTGTAAGCGTGACGACCGCTCACGCTGAAATGTATGAACCAGACAAACAATCCACCTCCCACGGCAACACCATGGAAGGAAGCACGGACACAAGTGGTTCAGGATCCGGCATCACTTTATTTGATTGTGGTCGCCCTCAATCCAAAGCACCAGGAGAGACGCGTTTCAGCCTTCAAGAGACCTTTGTCAATCTAATTTGGTATGCTATAATACTTCACTTATAAAGCCCTTCCCACCTGACTGATGCATGAACATAAAAGACATATGTTAGACCTGGCACCATTGGCGTGGGTCTCCCTTCCATTTTTCGCTGTTGTCACCCTGTTTTTGCTGGTATTAGATGCTCTGGGCGCTGTGGCACTGCCCTTCAGTGCCACAGCGCGAATGCTCCCTGTGTAAAGATGACATGTGAATTGGTATATCCATGATTGGCTTATTTGGTTTACCTGTTAGTCCCTAGTAGCGTGGCCTGTGTGTGCCCAGGCCTGGTAAACCAAACGCTGCTGGTGGGCCTGCAGCGCCGGTTTGCGCCACCCACAGAAGCAGCTTGTAAATGATGTCTCAGACCTGCCACTGCAGAGTCTGTGTGCAGTCTAGAACTGCCATCTTGGCTGTGAAGTGCACCCACTTCCCAGCCCCTGAACCTTCCCTTGGCATCATGTAAGTCACCCCTATGGTAGGGTGCATTGTATGTGTGAGGTAGGACATGCCTTGGTGTGTGTGTAGCATGTCCTGGTAGTGACTTACACCCAATTTCGTTATTCACTACTGTAAGGCTACCTGTTCCCCATAGGCCAGAATGGGCAGTTTGACTATTACATGCTATAGTCCTAACTGACCCCAGGAACATGGTAGAAAAACGAATTTAGTATGCCTGAGCTCAGAATATTAAAATACATCTTTTAATGAAGTTTATTTTTATATTCTGTGTTTGAAAATACCACTTTTAGAAAGTAGGTATTTTCTTGCCTAAGCCTTCCAGTGTGCTCTGCTGTTATGTGTATTGGCTGTCTGGTTTTGGAGGGACAGGGCAGGCTGAGCCAGACCTGGGTTGAATAGAGAGATCTGTGTTTTGAGTATGGGGAGGGGTAGCTCCTTGACTTGAATAGGGCTGTGCCTGGCAAGGTGAATGATGGCTCCACCTCCCACTGTGCGTCTGATAGCAGACCCCCTCTTCCTGAAAGGAAGGATGCAGCCTGGTAAACAAAGTGCTCCAGGACTGACCAGAACTGGTTCTGGCTAGGCTCAGTGACTTGTAGCTTTTGAGAACAAAGACTTTTGGGGTATAAATATCTGTGCTGAAACCCCTACAAAGTGTGTTGCTCCTGGATATCAAGACGAACCTCTGTCCGTGTAACTGAAGGAATCTGCAGGAGGTGACTATCCTTGTGCTTGTGTGCTGTTTCTTGAATTGGCCTGCAGTGGTTACCATTGGACTTGGAAGAAGAGGGAAAAGGACTTTGAGAGAACTTTTATTAATCTTGCTAAAGCAATCACCCAAGGGCTAGGAGAGAGCTAGCCTCCTGTTGAAATCTCACGCACATCAGACTTCACCACCAGCCTCCTGATTCCTCCCAGCGAGGATTTCTATCTGCAGGTGAGGCTCCTGTGAGTTCCAGGGCCTCTAGTTCTACTACAGAAAAGAGAGTGCTGAAATCGTCGCTAACGCACATTTGCGAGCCGCCGCAGCCAAAAGCACCCGAAAAATCATCGCGTTGCTGCCGCCGAGTGCTCGCAACCAAAGATCGAGTCATCGCACCAAGATCATCGCTTCACGACATCGCAGCGCGGACGCCGAGCGTCCGCCGTTTTCATTGCATCGCATCAGGATCGTCGCTCCCTCTCGGAGCGCCATTTCTTCGCATCGCAACCCGATCGCACACGCAACAGGATCGTCGCCTCGTCTCCTCCCTTGCGGCAAGGAGTCATCGCACCAGCGGCCTAGCGTGCAGAAGTTTGTCGCATCGTCTCCACACGCATCAGCAGATCGGCGCATCATCCTCCCTGTCGGCATGGATTTAACGCATCGCCGGCCTCGCGTGCGGAAATTCATCGCTACAGCTCCTTTGCGACAATTTGTTGACTTTGCTACGAAATCCAGGTACTTTGTAAGTAAAAGGGTCGCAGAGACCAATGCTCTGAACTGAACGCCTCTTTGCGCACTTGAACTATTTTTGCAGCCTTCCAAGAGTGATCCTATTTGACAGTATTGTGGCTTTTTATCGTTATTGGTCTTGTAGTTCACTGGTCACTGTAGTTTGCAATGACAGGACGGGAGCCTCGCGGCTCCCGTCCTGTCATTGCAAACTGCTTTGAATTTTGGAAGAGAGAGCAGGAAACCTGCTCTCTCTTCCAAAATTCAAAGCACATTGCTTTTCCACACGGGGAGCTGCATGTTAGCAGCTCCCCATGTGGAAAAGCAATGCCGGCTCCCGCAGGAGGCGGGAAGTCGGCAGGGTCCGTGGGGGAGTTGGGGTCCCCCCACGGACCCCAAAGGATAGGGCCAGCCGCGGGGGATGGGGTCCCCGGGGCAAGTAGTGGCCCGGGAGGGGGGGCCATGCGGACCCCCTCCCCAAATGTTATTTTAAAAAAAAACAAAAAAAACAAAGGCCGGCCCCGGGGGATGGGGTCCCCGGGGCCATAAGTGGCCTGAGGAGGGGGCAACGCAGCCCCCTCCATAAGTTTTTTTTTTTTTTTTTTTTTTTTTTAAAAGGCCATGCCCCGGGATGGGGCCCCGGGGCCGATTAAGGCCTGGGAGGGGGCCACGTGGCCCCTTCCAAATTTAAAAAAAAAAATATATATATTAGGGGCAGGCCCTGGGGGATGGGGTCCCCAGGGCCAAAAAATTAGAAAAGAAGGGGGCCACACAGCCCCCTTCTTAAAAAAACAAATAAACAAAAATACCGGCATCGCGCCGGAGGCCACGCCCCCTCCTTGGAGCACTCTGCAAACGCGCCCCTGGCGCGTTTGCAGATGGGGCAATTCCCCTTGAATACTGGGGGTCTCGGGGGCCAACTAGCCCACCAGGAACCTCCAGTATGCGCCAGGGGCTGCGTTGCAGAGAGGTGTACAGAGGCCACGCCCTTTTACACCTCTCTGCAACGCAGCTCTGTGGCGCTTTTGGAGGTACATGGTGGGCTAGTTGGACTCCAGGGACCCTCAGGATTCAAGGGGACTTAATCCCCCAACTTAAAACGCGCCGCGGGCGCGTTTGCACAGTGGTGAAGGGAGGGCGGGGCTTCAGGTGACATGTGTGCAAACAGGCCCCGTGGCGCGTTTTAAGATGGGGAATTAAATCCCCTTCAATCCTGAGGATCCCTGGGGGCCACCTAGCCCACCAGGTACGTCCAGAAAGCGCCACAGAGCTGCATTGCAGAGAGGTGCAAAAAGGGGCGTGGCCTCTGAACACCTCTCTGCAACGCAGCTCCCTGGCGCATACTGGAGGTACAGGGTGGGCTCCTTGGACCCCAGGGACCCTCATGATTCAAGGGGACTTAATCCCCCAACTTAAAACGCGCCACGGGGCGCGTTTGCACAGATGTCACCTCAGGCCCCGCCCCCTCCCTTCACCATTGTGCAAATATTCCTCTAAAATCAGCCGAAAGACGAATTCCGATTTACTCACCTGTTATCAGGAGAGAACCCAGTGCTGCATCTTTTAGCCCAGCACTGACCTTGAAAAGTAATTCTACCCGTACTTACCAGTAACTTGAATTTCCTTCCATAGGCTAACATTGACTGGTTTCACTTGGAAATTCTTCTAAGTGTGGAGTTTTGGAACTTTATAATATTCCTCTAAAATCAGCCGAACTACGAATTCCGATTTACTCACCTGTTATCAGGAGAGAACCCAGTGCTGCATCTTTTAGCCCAGCACTGACCCTGAAAAGTAATTCTAACCGTATTTACCAGTAACTTGTATTTCCTTCCATAGGAATCCATTGTCTGGTTTTCAGCAGAAAAGTTTCAAAGTGTCGATTTTCACAAACTACAAATATTCCTTAAAAATCGCCTGTATGACTTAAACGCATTCTTTCAACTGTTTACAGGAAATGCACCAGTGCTGGATCCAGGATCCACCACTTAGTAAGAAAAAGTAACGATAACACTACTTACCTGCTAAGTGAATTTCCTCCCATAGGATAACATTGGTGATTCTATGTGAAAAAGTTTCTAAGTGTCAACTTTTAAAATACAATAATATTCCTTAAAAATCACTACTGTAACCAAAACGCTTTTACTCAACTGTTTACAGGAGATGTCCCAGGACTGAATATAGGATCCAGTCCTGTGGTTAGAAAAGTAATCCATAAAGTAACTAATTGCATTTAACTAGAAATTCACATTGAGCTCAATGTTGCATTGTGTTTGAAATTGTGTTGCCCATTGCAACAACTGTAACTACTGTACTTAAAAGTCTATTGCCTATTTGCAAAGTATTTAAACTAAAGTAATTCATTCTGAGAAAGTATATTTTGTAATGTAATGTATAATGTAATTATAATGTAATTTAAAAAATAAAATATGTAAAAATATATAGTTTAAAAAATGTAGTAAATCAGTATAAAAAAATAAATATAACAATTAATACATTTAAAAATTGTCATTTACAAAACCTTTGAAATTCACTGAAAAAACCCATAGGTTTCAGACATGTTATAGTTAGGAATTAGCATTTAAAAAAACCTTAGAAATTCACTGAAAAAACCATAGGTTTTAGGGACAGCTATAGTTAGTTGGACATTGCACTCGTACAAAACCCGTGAAATTCCCCCGTTATAGTTAGTTCAGGTAACTATAACTCGCGCCCCCGCAATGCACTGCTGATGACGTCACATATTACATCACTCATGACATGGTCAGTGACATCACTGATGACATCTCAAATGACATCACTGATGACATCATCCAGTGACTGTGTGTTTCTGTAAAGTTTAAATATGTTTAATATATATAGGGAAAGGCGTATTGAAGAATGAGTGGGTGTATAAGTGTCTGAAAGGATGATTTAGTAGGTGCGTGACTAACTCTATAAGTGAGTGATTAAACGTATCTTACTGAATGCATGGGTTAGTGACTAAACTGGGTGAATGTCTGTATCCGTCTGTCTGTTGCTGTGTAAGTGGCTGCATGGGTTTGTGAATAGCTACATGAGTGTCTATATGAGTTATTGATTGGTTGTCTGAGTATCTGTATGTGTGCCTGAGTGTTTGTGTGGGTGGGGTGTGTGCGACTCTGTGCATAGATGTGTGATTGGGGAATTCACTGGGTGGATGGTTTCAAGAGTGCATCTGTGATAGACTGTATGGGTGGGTAAGTGTGTGTAAGAGTGTGTTAGTGAGTGAATGTATGTCCCAGTGGTACATGTGTGAGTAACTACATATGTGAAAGGCAGTATATATGTGTGTTGGAGTATATAAATAGCGAGAGTGTGTGATTGTGAGAGTGACTGTATGGATGAGTGTGTGCTTAAATCAGAGATTGTATAAGAGCGTAAGAATGTGCTAGTATTTGTATGAGTAAGTGAGCTGGTGTGTGTATAACTGTATAGGTGAGTAAATGGGTGTGTGCTTAATTTTTTTCATGACTGACTAGGTGTGTGAGTACCTCTATGGATGAGTGGCGGTGTGTGAGTGTTTATATAGGTGTATGAGTGCATATAATAGTCCTGTACTGAGTGACTATAAGTATGAGTGATTGTACGGGTGAGTGAGTAGATGTGTGTGTGTAGACCTAAGAATCAGTGAGTGTGTATATAGTAATTGGTGTTGTGTCTATGGTTTTGACAATGGCAGTCTGTAATTTACAGTGGGTGTATCAAAAGTTATATTAGGGTGTGAGAAGATGCATCAAATTATCTTATGGATGATGTCATCAGTGATGTCATTTGAGATGTCATCAGTGATGTCATCAGTGATGTCACTGACCATGCCATGAGTGATGTAATATGTGACGTCATCAGCAGTGCATTGCGGGGGCGCGAGTTATAGTTACCTGAACTAACTATAACGGGGGAATTTCACGGGTTTTGTACGAGTGCAATGTCCAACTAACTATAACTGTCCCTAAAACCTATGGTTTTTTCAGTGAATATATATATATATATATATCTATATATATTTTTTTTGTTTTACTTCTTTTTGAGCTTACGGCCCGCCCACTGCTTTCAATTGTCTGTTTGTGTCTTTTAAAAATCCTTGCTTAGAGGGGCGTGGCCAAGATGGCGGCGAGATAGTACGTGGGTCCCTATCCCTCCGGCGCCGTTAATACTGAGCGTTGTATTATCGCCCTAACTGGCGCCCATCTGACCCTGCAGACGGGTGAGCGGTGTTGCGGAGCTGTCCTGGACCCAATGGTGGGCCCCGTTCGGTGATCGGTGCACTCTGCTCCGCTGTGTGATCCCTTCCGGCCCCGGCCTTGCTGCGGCCCGGCGGGTGAGGCGCGGCCGGGTGGAGAGCCGAGCCCCGGTGTGAGCTGCGGGACTGCCTGGGGCGACCTGACAAGGGTGCGTAGAGGACACGCACTGCCCCCGACGGCGCTGGACTCCCGGCGAACCGGATGGTGACGGGGCCGTGGAGCCGAGATATGGAGACGGCGCCATATTGGTGGACTGCGGCGAGGCCTGCCCGGCCCTGAACGAGCTGTTGGGCGGTGAGTGGGACGGGGCCTCCCGATGTCTGGTGGGCCCTGCCACGGTGGCTGAGGGCTGCGTCCTCTGCTGGGTAGGCGCTGCCCAGCGGACATCACAGGCGAAGAGACGCGGGCCTGGGAGGGCCGCGTACGAGTGGCCGGAGCGCTCGGTCTGCAGGCCGGCGGACGGAGGTGTGCCCTGATAGCCCCCGGAGGCTGGGAGTGGTGAATGCGGAGCAACGCGGGGCTGTGCTGCGGTCTGCCGGGGTGGTAGCTGCCACCGCGGGGGCCCGGCATCTGTCGACATCAACGAGCCACCACCCACGGAGTGACTTGTCCCGCTGCCCGGCCCCATCCGGCCCCGGCCTTGCTGCGGCCCGGCGGAGAGGGGGCTAGCGGGGACAGAAGGAAGGCTGTAGGGTTTGGCTGTGCCCCTCGAGGTGCCTGTGGAAGCGTTGTGCCGGTTGGGTCCCCTGCGGACTGGGTTCCTGGCGTAGCAGCGTGAGCAGGGACCCGGAGACGGACCCTGATCGGAGGCGGTGGCGGACCCTGCTGGTAAGGCCTTGATGCGATGCAGCGGAGAGCCACGGAACCATCTGCGGAGGCTGTGCCATATGCTGAACGCCGCAGGTGAGGAGCTGTGAGACTGACGGGTGCGTGAGAGCGGTCTGCAGATCGGCAGACGGAGTGTGGTCCTGCCTGCCCCTGGGGGCTCACGTTGGTGTTTGGAGCGGCGGATTGCATTGAGGCCTACGACTGCAGAGTGGTTGGCGGCGAGTGCCTGGGGGGCCCCCCTGTCTTCCCGGAGAAACCTGCGCGACTGCATGGAGGGGAGAGGGGTCCCTTGTGCGCCTCTGACTCTGGCGGACATTGGCTCCCCCTGCTAACATTACCTCCTTGCGACCACCTACCTCCTGCACTCACCCTATACTACCGGGCCTGGTCATAGCGAGGTGAGCATTGACAGGAGCGTCAACAAGCGGGGAAGTAGCTATACTGGTGAATGGACATTCTGAGGATTGCGCCTGAACCACTGTAGCGCCGCAAGCGGCGGGCCCCAGGGTGTTGCAGCGGAGGAGGGGAGCCGGTAGGACTGGAGCTTTGACCTGAGCCCCCGGAGCGCCAGCGAGGGGCCTGGGCCTGGTCTGGGGCAGTCACTTGACGGGTGTACGTCCTCACGATGTCCTCCGCCAAGGGGAGAAGGGACAAGTCTCTGAAGGACCTATTACGGAAGACCTCGGAGAATCCCGCGGCGCAGACCACGACGGGAGCAGCGCTCTTGGACGGCGAGGATGCCCCAGCGACAAAAGCTTTTATGGTGGAGCTCTTTTCAGCCATTAAAGAGGACATACAAGAGCTTCGTTCGCAGCTGTCGGCGGATCTCCGAGAGGTGCGGCGAGACGTGGATGGCATTGGAGAGAGGGTGGCGACCCTAGAGGAACATGACCTAAGTAGAGAGGACGATATGCACCAGCTGCAGCAGGAAATGCTGCGTCTACGGGACCAAAACATAGATCTACAGGCCCACACGGAGGACCTTGAAAACCGCTCTCGGCGGAATAATATACGGA
The DNA here is from genome assembly GCA_963921515.1 of Calotriton arnoldi. Classification (NCBI taxonomy): domain Eukaryota; kingdom Metazoa; phylum Chordata; class Amphibia; order Caudata; family Salamandridae; genus Calotriton; species Calotriton arnoldi. Next base: position 5,558,652 of record CAWUFW010000068.1, read on the forward strand.
TCCGAGCAGTACCATGGAAGGGAGAAGGTGATGACCTCCGTGAATATGTCAATGCCCTGTTCCTGCAAATCTTGGAGGATGAGGAAACACCTGAGGTCCAAATGGACCGTGTCCACCGAGTTGGGCTGCCGCGGGGTCCAAAGGCCCCTCCTCCTGACATCCTAGTCTGCATCCATAATTTCCAGCTTAAGGAACGTATCCTTCGCAGAGCTAGAGACCTTAATCCGATCCGCTTCCGAGATCATTGCCCAGTTCTTTATCAAGACCTAGCAGCTTCCACGTTAATGAAACGGAGGGACTTTAAGCCTATCACCAACCATCTCAGAGAGCAACAGATTCCTTACTCCTGGGGTCACCCCTTCCGCCTTATCTTCAAGTACCAGGGCAAACTACAGCAGATACGCTCTCTAGAGGACGCATATGAGAAGCTAAGCATAGAACGGCCAACTGCTGGAACTATGGAGGAACATCCACTTCGCCGCGGGCGTAGACGCTCTTCGGGATGGCAGCGAGTGGGGGACCGCAGCCGGGTGCTGCACCAGACATAGCTACGAGCAAGCTTGAGAGGGAGGAAGCCCTTTCATCAGTCACGCGAGTCACTGACAACCCCATCACACCCTGAGGCTCTTCAATTGGCGTCCACAAGGGCACTCTAGTAGGCGCCGGAGGGAGGCGGTCCTTCAATGAAACGTAGCGCTCCTGCACCCTAGACATCGGTGTGCTGAACACGGGGATCTACGAGAGTTCTGGACCCCGTCCACGTCCTCCCCTGTAAGACACGATTCAATCTGGGGGATGCCACGTCCCCTGGAACATTTGTATTACCTGACGGACATATGTCACCTTATTGGTTCTTACAGTTTTGCTATTTTGCTTTTTTCTTTCGTTTTTTCAGTAATTTTTGGGAGTTGGGGTTTATGGGATTGTTTTTGGGGCTCCGCATCAGTTCATAGGCAGGAATGGCAACAGCCCAGGCCGTGGGTCCAGGGGGAATTTGCATTTACACTCTGGCAGGTGTTTAGCTTTAGCAGAGTGCAGCGCGTATGGCCAGGCGCAGGTAGGCTATGCAACGCTTCCCCGTGTCACCTAGTTAGATTCGATGGGTAGAGATTTGAAAATAGTGAGCTTAAATGTCCGTGGATTGAACAACCCAGTCAAGCGCGCTGCAATACTTTCTCTCTTAGAGAATGCTGAGGGGGATATATGTTTACTGCAGGAGACTCATTTGTTGCCCAAGGACACTAAGCGCATGAGAGATAAACGCTTCCCTTTGCAGATGTGGTCCTCGGGAGCTGCCAAGAAAAATGGGGTGGCGATCCTCTTTAGCACATGGTCACAATGCAAAGTCATTTCCACAGTGGCAGACATCAAGGGCAGGTTTTTAGCAGTCCGAGTTCAATGGGGAGACATGCACATGACAATAGGGTCGCTATATGCCCCAAATGAACGGCAAGAACCCTTTCTACGACTCGCACTCTCTGAGGTACTTGCCTTGCCGGATGCAGCACTCTTGGTGGGAGGGGACCTGAACGTGGTAATGGATTCCGCGATGGACAGATCAGAACAAAGGGCGCAGCAAACGGGAGCACTGTCACAGGGAGGGAGGCAGTGGTTGTCTGACTGTGGGCTGAGCGATGTCTGGCGTACACTGCACCCGAATACACGGGACTACACTTACTACTCGGCAGCGCACAAAACCTACGCACGATTAGATCATTTCTTAGCCTCTTCCGCACTGCGCTCGGCTTTGCACACGGCGGAGATTACTCCCCGTTCCCTTTCGGATCACGCCCTTATTGCAGTACAATTAACCTCGCATGGTGCGCGCTCCTCACCGTCGGGTTGGCGTCTTCGCGACTCCCTTCTACACTCCGAAGAGGTTACTGATAGAGTCCGGACCGCTATTGTACACTACCTAGCTGACAATGATCTCCTGGGCACTCCTCTTGTGGCAATTTGGGAAGCCTTGAAACTAGTGGTGCGGGGCGAATTTATAGCGATTGCCGCCTCCTTTGCGCGGCTACGCAGGGAAAAGCGCGCAGAACTGGAGAAGGAGGTGGGAGACCTAGAAGCAGTCCATAAGAGGACTGGCGCCCCCAGAGTCTGGAGGGAATTGGAAACACGGCGGCGTATGCTAAAACATCTAGATTTAGACAGGGCAGAATATGCCCTCCTGAGATTGCGACATAAATTCTATCTCAGTGGGGACAAGGGAGGGAAGATGCTAGCGCACAGACTGAGAGCGCGTACACAGATGACTGCGATACAGGCGATTCGAGACCGGGACGCGGTGGAGAGTACCACAGACGCCCTCATTGCTGACACCTTTCGCCAGTTTTATCAAAGCCTTTATACTAAGGGGTCCACTGGTTCCCATACCATTGGGGAATACTTGACCTCCTGCGATGTTACTCCTCTGGTTAAGTCGTCAGCAGACACACTGGACTCTGTTATTCGCATAGAGGAAGTCATCTCGGCGATTGCTCGCTTAAAACCGGCCAAATCACCAGGCCCCGATGGCTTTTCAGCACTATTTTATAAAACATTCTGTGTGGAGCTGGCTCCCCTCTTAACGAGGCTTTTTAACTCTTTCCTTGAAACCAAGGAAGTGACGCCCACTATGTCGGAGGCGGTTATTTCTGTCATCCTTAAGCCGGGTAAAGATCCTAAGGAATGCGGGTCCTACCGGCCCATCTCCCTCCTTAACGTCGACGCGAAGCTATTCGCGAGCATATTGGCAGCGCGGCTCGGTCCCTTGATGGACGGCCTGGTTGATCCGGATCAGGCCGGTTTTATCCCAACGCGGCAAGGAGGGGATAACACCAAACGACTTCTCCATCTCCTGGACTACATACACCGGTCGCGTACGCAGGCCTTCTTCCTCTCTATCGATGCAGAGAAGGCCTTCGACCGAGTCGATTGGAACTATTTGTTTGAAGTCCTTCGGGCTTTCGGATTCGGCGATAACTTTATCCGATGGGTACAGTGCTTATATGCCTCCCCTAAGGCTGCAGTGCGAGTGAACGGGTGTAAATCGGCCCTGTTCCCCATCGCCAGGGGCACGCGGCAGGGATGTCCCCTGTCTCCACTGCTATTCGCGCTTTATATGGAGCCCTTTGCTCAACGCATACGATCTAATCCCGACGTGGTGGGTATCAAATTTGGCGCTGACACGCATAAGATTAGTTTGTACGCTGACGATGTTATCCTCACACTCGTGCAGCCCCAGTCGACCCTAAGACATTTGTCGGGAGAACTCCACGCTTTTGGAGAGGTGGCGGGATTCAAAGTTAACTTCTCTAAATCACAAATTCTTAATGTGTCGATCCTCGAAGATGAGATTCAGAACCTACAGCAAGATTTTGCCTTCCACTGGGCCCCCAACGACATAACGTATCTAGGTGTTCGCCTGACTTCAGCTATTACCAAAACCACGGCCCTTAACTACAAGTTATTGTTGGAACAAACGACCAAGGCGCTGTCTGCCTGGTCTCGTCTTAATCTGACATGGTACGGGAGATTAGCGGCAGTGAAAATGACGGTGCTCCCACGCATCCTATATTTATTTCAGATGCTCCCGGTAACCCCCCCGGGCACTCTGCGAAAATTGCAAGGGCTCCTAACCAAATTTCTGTGGGATCATAAAAAACCGCGACTTGCGCTATCTCTAATAACCTCACCGAAGGCTAGTGGTGGACTCGGCTTCCCTCTGGTGAGTGCATACTATCAGGCATCCTGCCTTCGCTATATCACGGAGTGGAATAGGCCCTTGTCCAGTAAGCACTGGAACTTCATGGATCAAACCGTGGCTGGATGTAACATCTGGCGCGAGCTATGGCTCCCGCGTAAACACAGGGCCTGGGGACTATACTCCTCTCCGGTTACTTCGCCGACACTTAAGGTGTGGGACCAGTTGGCGCGCCGAAGGGGTGGACTACGTTCCCCTCCCCTATGACTCCTATTGTAGATAACCCTGATTTCCCACCGGGCTGTGCATCGCCAGTCTTTCACCGTTGGAGGGAGGAAGGATGTAAACGGGTGGGCTCGCTCTTTGACCTGGAGGGCTTGATTCCCTTTCACCGCTTGCGCACAGAGCATTATGATCTACCTGAATCAGACGCTTTCCATTACTCACAGCTTGCACATTGGGTAACGCAGCCCTCACACTTCGCACACATGTCTCGTCCCTTGACGACATTTGAAAAGTGGCTGGTCTATAAAAAGGATGACCGTAAACTCATATCTGAACTCTACGCTATGATCATTGCACGACCCCAGACACAACGCACAAGAGCACAGGTCCGCTGGGAGACTGAGTTAGGTCGTCCTCTTACACAAAAAGAATGGGAACACATATTTTACCGGGCGCACCACACAGCTTCCAACACCGCGGGGGCGGAATCTGCGTATAAAGTGGTTAATTATTGGTACTATACTCCAGAGCGCATCAAAACATGGGATGGAAATAAGTCAGACCTCTGCTGGCGGGGGTGTGGCCTTACTGGCTCCTTGGTGCATTTGCTGTGGCATTGTCCGAAACTAGTGAGGTACTGGACAGCGATACTTGATGACCTAGACGCAGCGTTTCAGATTACATTTCCAAGAAAGCCTGAGCACACGCTCCTGGGACTTCCCCACGCAGGGACCTTCCCCTTGCGATCTCTGAGGGGTAAGCAAATAGCCTTGGCTTTGCTGGCAGCTCGGCAGGTGCTGTTGGCGCAGTGGGGATCCACATCAATGCCGGACCCGAGCGATTGGATCCGGAGGCTCTGGCATCTTTTAGCGATGGAGCGCATTTCGCTCCGTGTAGAAGGGAAAGGTTCGGAATATGCCGAAATATGGGCCCCATTCTTGCAGCTTCTTACCAAAGACATGAGGGAGGTGACATGCCCGAAATATTTACAAATACTACAACTCATTCCACTGACGCCGCCAGGCCCTCTATTCAGTAATGCAAAGGACACTAGCCAGGGATCGATAGTTGGGAAGGGGAAGACCAATAGGTCCTGAACTGATGCGGAGGGAGGGAGGGGGGGATGGGGGGTTAGGGCAGAGGGAGGTAGGGTTGTTTGTGTTTTCTTTTATTGGTTATCATTTGTTCTCTAAAAGTGGTATCTCAGATAAGTGCCTTATCATCGTGATTAAAACTGCATATTATCGCGGGGTCGGCCCCTGGGGTGTAGACCTGAACGCTGTGTATTGTTTTTAAGAGTATGCTCTGCCGGCGTCTTGATGTAGGCAGCTAAGCTGTGTATAATGGCTCTCCTACCACGTAATAAAAATGAGTGATTCCTAAAAATCCTTGCTTGCTCGTGGTCAATCCATCCTCTTGTCCCTCATTTTCCTCTTTGGTTTCCCCCCACTTGGAGCATTGACCTAGTACTGTATCCTTACGTATTTGAGTGACTATTTATTTTAGTTCTGCTATTTGCCTGTGTTCAGCATTCGTCAAGGAATCAAGTGCGGTAGTTCCTTTTAACCCCAGCACCGCCTTCACCCATGCACGCCTTTTATGTTATCAACACGGCGTCCAAAGTGAAATTAAGATCGGATGATCATAAAGATCATGACTTGCGAACAATTTGGCTGATTATAACATGTCCGCTAGTCAGGACATATGTCCTGTGTCAGCCTTTACCTTAGTGCCAAACATTACTTTTCCCCATGACATATTCGTAAAAGTTATTTATCTACTGCAGCTTAGATTGCTTTGGCTCAGTAGCTGCAAGATAGGCTTAGCTGCGTGGAAACCTACAGAGGACGACAAACTGTTGCTTTCTTTAGTGTCTATGAAGCTCTGGCTCTAGTATTGGTGTCCGTTGTCTTATGTGTGTGTCTGGGAGCCTGGAGTATCTGCCAACAGGGACCGTTTTCCAAAGTGGAGAGAGGGCTGAGAGCTGGGCTGTGGTGAGGCACGCTAAAGTTGACAGACTTCAGCTGCAGTGCTTGTTTGTGACAGCCGGCAGTAGTTTGTCTTCTCTTTCCATGCTTGCCACATGCAAGATGGTGATATGAGACGACCGCTTCTGTCCTCAAGGTGCCTTGTGACGTTCCAAGAAGTAAAAGCGATTCGGAAGTGTCCGTCTGGCTTATTCCCCCTTAGAAGGGCAACAATACCCTAGGTGGGAGAAGGAGGGTTGAGGTGAGATGATTTAGGGTTGTGTGTGTGGAGAAGTGTTTTTTGAGTGTTGGGAAGGTTCAATTTTTTAGATTTTGAGTGCAACAGTAAGCAACCTTGTGACGATGAAGGAAATGGTAGTATAGTATTTTGGACCATCTTCCCCACCACAAAATGTTAGCGCATTGTGCATTTTACAGCGCAAGCAAAGTTACTAATGTTTGTTACAGAGCCAGAGATCTAACGTACGAGTTACTTACCTTCGGTAACGATGTATCTGGTAGAGACGTTGTCTAGCTGCAGATTCCTTAACTTAGAATATCCCCAGGTGTCAGACTGGATCCGGAAATGTTTTGCAGCAGCACCTGCGCGCCGGGGGACGGCGCCACACGACCTCGCCCTGACGTTGTCTACGTTCGGGACGTCAGCGAGGTCATATAAGTCCCTCCCGGCGCGCTGACGTCAGTTTTCTTGGGAGAAACTTTTCCGCGCACAACGCGGAGCCACCAACAAAAAAACTGTGAAAGTAGGGGAACAGTGTGCGAGGGATGAAAAATCCGTGCGAAAGAGACCCGCAAGCTAAGCGAAAACCCTTCCCTGAGTGCAACAAGGGAAGAACAGCTCAACAGACAGAAATAGACTGATAGTACCATGTAGACCTGTGCCGGCCAGAAGAACGGAGCACAGAAAAAATAACAGCCCAATGTAGGAATGTATGAAAAGACTGGTCCTTCACCTATAATAACGGAGGTTGGAAACAGAACACAACCGACCCCCAAAGAGGACGACCAAGAGGAGACTAGGACTCTGAGTCAATAGAAAAGGCGGAAAGAAAGGAGGGTAACTGGAGAGGAAAACGAATCCCCCAGTGAATCAAAGGCACCATATTACAGGAAAGAAGCCCCTCAGCAGAAGATAACTGTATATGGAAACTCTCAGAGGGGTGCAACAAACTGAACTCCCGTGAGAGATAACCGATTGGTAACTGAAGAGGCCAGTGGAGAACACCACTCGGCAAGTTGCTCGCAGAACGGGGAGGCTGGGCGGGCGTTAAGGAATCTGCGGCTAGACAACATCTCTACCAGATACATAGTTGCCGAAGGTAAGTAACTCGTACATCTGATAGAGACATCTAGCCGCAGATTCCTTAACTTAGAATAGATACCACAGCCATACCCCAAAGGGGAGGTGGGTCTGCGACAGAATAACAGAAAGCGCCAAGCATCCGATCCGGCAATAGAGTGACGGATAAAGGGGGGAGGCTGTGGCGGAACAGCCAGACAGCTCGGCAGAAATAACGGGATGGCAGATGTCCTAAAAATGCCAGAATGGCGCTACACCATACCCGTATAAAAATGACAGGTAGAACGGCATGGGCCATATACCAGAGCAAAGAAAGAGAGAGAGAGAGAAGGACCACTCTCCGCCTAATGGCGCATGATGAGGACACCGACCCAAGCTCGAAAAGAACCTGAAGAGATGCAACCAGAGCCTAACAGACTAGCCTATAGAAGGAAGGCTGAAAGAGCCGGTGCCAAGAGCCCAAAGGCAAGAGCTAGAACCTGAGCAATGCGCTGGGAATAGCCAGCGGGACAAGAAACACGCCAAGTGCACACCCAATTCCAAAAAGGGGAAATAGGGGCAAATAGCATCAACTTTAAACCCGCTGAAGCAGGTAGAAACATGCAGCAGGCAAACGGCCACAGAGACCTTAAAGTGGCTGACACAAGAAGCATAAGAGTGCCCGACCGGGCAGTATGAAGCCAAAGTGAGAAACAATCCACAATATAGACTTGCAGGCAGTAGTCAAGGACCACTGCCATCAGAAGAGCTGTCCCACAGGCGTAGCTTTAACAATAGTAGTTGAGAATTTGGAAAAAAGGCATATCCGAAGGAAGTGGCCAAGAACACCAAGGTAACGAATCGTGGGAAGAGCCTCAGAATCCGAGACCAAACACTCCAGAAAAGACACGTACAGTGTCGAACCCCAAAAAGTGAGCATTTGTCAAATGGGGAAAAAACCCCAGTAAGCGGAAGCAAGGAGGAACCTATGGGTAACTTGCAACAACTCAGAAAAGCTCCCCCACACATGGAGATTTGATCCAGACCTCGCAGCCTCGAAACGAGGTGGCGACGTAGGAAGAGGAATACCAAGGCAACCGTCATGTATACATAAATGTATATTTTTTCAAAAACAAAAAAGGAGTTTAAGAGGAAAATCAGGTAGAATCGTCCTCCTAAAATACTGTATATCAACAAAAGGATTCTACCATTGCATTATATTACGCCTATCAGAATAGGAAGGCTGTAGTAGTAACGATGGTGTGAAAGGTGTTACTACGGGATACCTTTCTGAAATTGATCAGAAGGAATCTCTTGAAATTTTTAAGATGCCCCTCACACACTGATACCTAATTCAGTGTCATGCTTCATCATTGGGGCCTTCCCGTCCCTCTACGGGGCGGGGCGTGCTACGACCTACGTAGACGCGGGAGCACTCAAAATTATGATAGATGTTATGTGTAGTGCAAGGGATAGTAGGGTCGTGAGGGAATAGTGGTGTATGTGTTCTAAAAATTCCCTGGCTAGTGGAAAAAATACACTTTATTGTCTTCCCTAGCTGGGAACGTTAAAAGTGGGGAGGTGTAGAGGGTATACTGTGATGTGTCACCTTCTACAGGGTCAACATGTTTCGAAAGCCATCCCCCTGGCTCTCATCATCAGGACCAAGAACGATCCCTACTTTACTTAATGGAGTATTAATTTCCAAAAGTTGTATATGCCTAAAGTCTTATGGTGCACACAATGATGCTACCAAAATGCATAACCGGCGATTCCCTATTGGTATATTTGTATCATTCTGGAAAGGAAAAGGAACAGAGAAATGACATTACTTTAAATCATTTGCACACACTTTGACTTCACCATCATACGAACCAATGCGGCGTATGGCCAGTTGCCGTGATATATTTTTTCAAGTGACTCACTGTTTATGTAAGACAAAAAAGTGAGATCGTGGTAAATACCACCGTGATATATTTTTCTCACTTGGGCTCATTACGGGGGGAGAGAGAGAAAAGTGTTCTACCTTACTTAGGCAGAACTGCTAAATCACAAGATCTAAAAACACAGTTCACGATCGATTATTGGTGCTCCTCCATTCAGTCGTGCCAGACATACTATTCACATTCATACTCGTGGTTATTTGGGTTATTAGCGGCGTTCGTGTATATTGGGTCCTTGGAATGCCCGATATTTAAAGATAAAGCTAAAAAACAAACAAACAAACAAAAAAACAGATAAACATTCACTCGTAACTCAAAAACACGCATTATAGTGCTTTGTGCCGTTAGGTTTTAAACCGCACGTTTATGAGGCCAAAAAACGAGGCATAGTTAAGGTACATACTTAGATTCAAAATGCGATAAGCCCCTTGAGCTGTCACGATAGGTGAAGGCGCATGCGGTCAGACACTGCAAAAAAGGTAGATAAAACAGGCCGGTTACGAGTTACGGTAATTCGTATTTTAGTGCCTCAGTAAGTGGCTGTTTTCAAGACTTGCCATCGTCTTACTCACATGCTGGATGCTGCCATCACAACCTGGTATTACCTTCTCGTGGCTCGTGGGAACAGAGACTGAGCGTGAGGGTTCTGTACTTCAGTATACACGCTTCATGGTTGGCGCGCTGAGAAATTTGATGTAGCAGAAACACTAGAACGTTCTAGAAATTAAAATGGCCTACTGAAAAGTGCTGTTTCTTTAGTGCTAAAAAAAGCACTTCCTGTGTTTTGGTATTCTTGATTTAAGTAGAGGCTGCATTGAAAACATTACTTGTCTGGATGTAAAAGGTGATCCCAGTTAAATCGGATAAAAGGATTTGTCTGGAAAAGAAAAATTATTTAAAAAGGAATTGTCCTCATAGACACCTGGGTTATTTCTGAAGAAAGGGCGTGAGTGGCAAATAAAACGCGCTTAATGAAAAAAAATATATATATACATATGCCTGATACATAAATGCATATATATATGGCCCCTTCCGGACTTCTTATAAAAAACATGGATTATTAGCTGCATGATTACTCCAAATGTGGTAGAAACGAAAATTAAAAAATTTGGAAAAAGGAGAGACACACCAGTTTGTTATGTCTTAGCATATGTCCATCAAATGGGCATACATGTGTCTAATGTTTTTGTGGGCCATGCTTTCATTTAGGTCTCATGGTTTTTCAGATACATGTTGTTGTAGATTGCTGTTACCGTGATAAGAAAAAGCTATTTGAGCGATACAGTAACCAATCAAGGTATGCACAAATACCACACAGGCGATTGAAAAAGTCTCTAGGTGTTAGACCTTCTCTCATGTTCACCGTCCATATTCAATTTGTATGATCAGTTTTTTTGGTACATTTACAATTGGTTCCAAGGAATGTCATCGTTCAGCCCTGTATCATGAGTCCTAAGACGAAATACCCATCTTTGTTCCTTTTCAAACAGGTCTTTATCATTAGAGACCTGTTCTATCACAGTCCAGGCTATATCTTCCCATATATGGCCTTCCCCAAGAAAATGTGCAGACATCTTAGTGGAATTCTTTTTACATTTGATATTACTTTTATGTTCTCCAATTCTGATTTTGATTGGGCGTGTGGTCATGCCCACATACTCTAATCGGCACGGGCACGAGATCAGATAAACACAATTTTTGGTGTTACATGTGGTAAAATGTTTTTGATCCCATTTAGTCCTGTTGCGGAAGACTATTTCTTTACTTCTTTTGGTGAGTTTGCAGACCTGGCACATGCCACAAGGATGGTGGCCCGAGATAGGTGGTAACAACATTGTTTGTGTCTCCGGTTCTCTTTTTTTAGGTCTAGTATGCACCACCATGTCCTTGATACTTCTTCCTCTCCTATGTGAGAAAATTGGTTTGGGGATATTCTTCCCTCCACTATTCAAGATGCGCCAGTGCTTGTTCACAATTTTTGTGATTTCGTTAGAATTTGTGTTGAATGTCGTAATGCAAAATGGGCGATTTTCCACTTCTTTACGTTGTTGTGGCTCCAGTAGGCTTTCTCGGCAAATGTTGCGAGCTCTTTTATATGCTTTTTTCAATTACCATATTCGGGTACTGGCGTTTTTCAAGTTTCTTCTTTAAATCGCCTGACTGTTGTTTAAAATCTTTAATCTCAGTACAATTCCTTCTCAGACGCAGGAATTGTCCATATGGGAGATTATCTCGAAGGTGTCTCGGGTGGAAACTTTTATATAGTAGTAAGCAGTTCTTGGAGGTGGCTTTGAAATGAGTGGTGGTCACCAGTCTCCCCTTTCTAGGATAGATATTTAAATCCAAGAAAACCAGTTCCTTGTTTGTAATGATACTGGTGAAGTTCAAGAAATCGTCTTGGCAATTGAGCCAGGTAATGAAGCGGTTAGCTGTTATTACATCTCCATTCCAGATGATCAATATGTCGTCAATATACCTCTTCCATAAGCCTATGTGGCTATAGAATGGAGTGTTGACGTGTTAAAATTTTTGTTTTTCTAGATGGTAGACGTACAGACCAGCTACACTGGGAGCGAAGGTGCTCCCCATGCTGGTCCCGTGCTTCTGAAGATATAGGGTGTTGTTGTACTCAAAGAAGTTCTTTTTCAATGCTAGATTACAGCATTCCATAATCACATTTCGTGGAGTCTGATATTCCCAATCAGTGTCGAAGAGTACATCTTCAATGATAGTCAGGGTTTCATTGTGGGGAAGGCTGGTGTAGAGACTTTCCACATCACAGCTAATCAGCAACTGTTTTTCTGGGTCAAAAGGCATTTCCTCTAATAGTGTTAACACATCTTTTGTATCTCTTAGGTATGTAGAGGTCTTTTGCACTAGTGGTCTAAGATATGCATCCGTCAAATTTTGAGACCGGTTCCAGAATGGAACCTATTCCTGAAACTATAGGGCGTCCTGGAGGGGTTTCCAGGTTTTTGTGTATTTTCGGTATTGTGTAAAAATATGGTGTTCTTGGAGAAGCTGTTGTCAGGAAATCTCCCTCTTTCTTGGATATCCATCCAAGTGATTGTGCTTCCTCCACCATGCTGATTATCTGTACTCGGATCTGTTCCGTCGGGTCTTGATTGAGGATTGTGTAGTTCCTCTCATCTTGGAGGAGGCGTCTACATTCAGCATCATATTTCTTGGCACATTGTATTACGATGGCCCCTCCCTTATCAGCTGGTTTTATTACTAGATTAGGGTTGTTTGCCAATTCTCTAATGGCCTCACTTTCCTCTTTAGAAGTGTTGTGAAAAACTTTCTTGGTAGTTGGATCTATCTCCTCCAGCTCTTTCATGACTGCTTTTTCGAAAGCAATCAGTTCGACCGGAAGGTTTGAATCTGGTGGACTGAAGGTAGATTTTAGTTTTAGACCTGTGTCCCCATCCTGTTTATCCTTTTGTTCTTTGAAGAAGATTTGTATTTTTAATCTTCTCATGAACTCCTTCATTTCTTTACACGAGAGGAATTTATCCAACTTGGCTGTGGGAACAAAACCTGGGCCTTTCTCAAGAACCCTGTTCTGTGCTGATGTTAGTGTGAGGTCCGTTAGGTTTACCACGAGATTCATTTCCTGCTCGTTGAGGCCACTGTCATGCTCCTTGTTGATACCCGGATTGGTTCCTCGTCTCGGGGTGTCCAGTGGACATTGTGCCCTCTCCGGTTTCTCCCTCTGTTCCCTCCTTGGCGCGATCATAAAAATGGGTCTGCTCATAGTACGGGTAATTCTGTGGGGGTAGTTCCATTGTTGGTACGCCCCTTGTGGATGTTGGTATACTGGGGGTCCCATGGGATGTGTTGGATACATAGGTGGGCCCTGATAGTGTCCCCAACCTCTTTGTCCTTGGTACCAAGGGCGTCTGTTGTTGCCCCTACCTCCTCGGTATCTTGGGCTCTTGCCTCTGCTTGAGTCTGAGTCGCTGGATCCTGTGTCTGATGACTCATCATCTGTTGTTACATTTGTTTGGGATTGATAATCTTCTCTGGTGTAGGGGTATACCCTCTCATGACTAAAGCGACTGGTATCTTTTTTCAGTTTATTATATTTACTTTGTTTTAATGTAACCTCAAAGTCATTCAAAGTTTTGTTCAATTCATCCAGATGTTTTTGAATGCGCTTGGGGATTCATAACTTTTAAGCGCACTTCAATTTCTTGAATTTCTATCTTCAGTTCTTGAGCTAGTCTACTTGCTGTCTTAATTATAAGAACCAGCCAATCCCTGGTACAGTGCCAGCTTATTAGTGACCAGTCCTTTTGAAGATTTTATCATGCTGGAAGATATATGGCTCGCTTTCTGACTATTAGCCCTTGAGGTGCTGCGTTTCCCTTAAGGTATTCCGTCATGAAAAGACCGTGAAGGGCTGTCTTAATTTGGTTTTTTCTTAATTGTGATATTTCATCCCAATCATTATTCCCTGATGTAGGTTTCGAAGTTGCTTAATGATGTTATAATACTATCTATTTCTTCCTCTGAAAATGTGAGTCCTGTGTTTTCTGTCATGTTGTAAGTTGATAACCAAGTGCTCGTGTCCTTTAAAAAGTAACGATCGTGAATGCTGTTTAGAAAGAAAAAGTGCAATAGAAGTGAGGGTGTCACCCAATAGGTGGTCACCTCTATCTAGGGGTTGTGTTATATAAAAGGATTGGTTTAAACACTCCTACAGCTGTACCTATAGTTTCAGGAATAGGTTCCATTCTGGAACCGGTCTCAAAATTTGCGGATGCATATCTTAGACCACTAGTGCAAAAGACCTCTACATACCTAAGAGATACAAAAGATGTGTTAACACTATTAGAGGAAATGCCTTTTGACCCAGAAAAACAGTTGCTGATTAGCTGTGATGTGGAAAGTCTCTACACCAGCCTTCCCCACAATGAAACCCTGACTATCATTGAAGATGTACTCTTCGACACTGATTGGGAATATCAGACTCCACGAAATGTGATTATGGAATGCTGTAATCTAGCATTGAAAAAGAACTTTTTGAGTACAACAACACCCTATATCTTCAGAAGCACGGGACCAGCATGGGGAGCACCTTCGCTCCCAGTGTAGCTGGTCTGTACGTCTACCATCTAGAAAAACAAAAAATGTTACACGTCAACAATCCATTCTATAACCACATAGGCTTATGGAAGAGGTATATTGACGACATATTGATCATCTGGAATGGAGATGTAATAACAGCTAACCGCTTCATTACCTGGCTCAATTGCCAAGACGATTTCTTGAACTTCACCAGTATCATTACAAACAAGGAACTGGTTTTCTTGGATTTAAATATCTATCCTAGAAAGGGAGACTGGTGACCACCACTCATTTCAAAGCCACCTCCAAAACTGCTTACTACTATATAAAAGTTTCCACCCGAGACACCTTCGAGATAATCTCCCATATGGACAATTCCTGCGTCTGAGAAGGAATTGTACTGAGATTAAAGATTTTAAACAACAGTCAGGCGATTTAAAGAAGAAACTTGAAAAACGCCAGTACCCGAATATGGTAATTGAAAAAGCATATAAAAGAGCTCGCAACATTTGCCGAGAAAGCCTACTGGAGCCACAACAACGTAAAGAAGTGGAAAATCGCCCATTTTGCATTACGACATTCAACACAAATTCTAACGAAATCACAAAAATTGTGAACAAGCACTGGCGCATCTTGAATAGTGGAGGGATGAATATCCCCAAACCAATTTTCTCACATAGGAGAGGAAGAAGTATCAGGGACATGGTGGTGCATACTAGACCTAAAAAAAGAGAACCGGAGACACAAACAATGTTGTTACCACCTATCTCGGGCCACCATCCTTGTGGCATGTGCCAGGTCTGCAAACTCACCAAAAGAAGTAAAGAAATAGTCTTCCGCAACAGGACTAAATGGGATCAAAAACATTTTACCACATGTAACACCAAAAATGTTGTTTATCTGATCTCGTGCCCGTGCCGATTAGAGTATGTGGGCATGACCACACGCCCAATCAAAATCAGAATTGGAGAACATAAAAGTAATATCAAATGTAAAAAGAATTCCACTAAGATGTCTGCACATTTTCTGGAGGAAGGCCATAAATGGGAAGATATAGCCTGGACTGTGATAGAACAGGTCTCTAATGATAAACACCTGTTTGAAAAGGAACAAAGATGGGTATTTCGTCTTAGGACTCATGATACAGGGCTGAACGATGACATTCCTTGGAACCAATTGTAAATGTACCAAAAAACTGATCATACAAATTGAATATGGACGGTGAACATGAGAGAAGGTCTAACACCTAGAGACTTTTTCAATCGCCTGTGTGGTATTTGTGCATACCTTGATTGGTTACTGTATCGCTCAAATAGCTTTTTCTTATCACGGTAACAGCAATCTACAACAACATGTATCTGAAAAACCATGAGACCTAAATGAAAGCATTGCACACAAAAACATTAGACACATGTATGCCCATTTGATGGACATATGCTAAGACATAACAAACTGGTGTGTCTCTCCCTTTTTCCAAACTTTTTTAATTTTAATTTTCGTTTCTACCACATTTTGAGTAATCATGCAGCTAATAATCCATGTTTTTCATAAGAAGTCCGGAAGGGGCCATATATATATGCATTTATGTATCAGGCATATGTATATATATATTTTTTTCATTAAGCGCGTTTTATTTGCCACTCACGCCCTTTCTTCAGAAATAACCCAGGTGTCTATGAGGACAATTCCTTTTAAAATAATTTTTCTTTTCCAGACAAATCCTTTTTTATCCGATTTAACTGGGATCACCTTTTACATCCAGACAAGTAATGTTTTCAATGCAGCCTCTACTTAAATCAAGAATACTAAAACACAGGAAGTGCTTTTTTTAGCACTAAAGAAACAGCACTTTTCAGGAGGCCATTTTAATTTCTAGAACGTTCTAGTGTTTCTGCTACATCAAATTTCTCAGCGCGCAACCATGAAGCGTATATACTGAAATACAGAACCCTCACGCTCAGTCTCTGTTCCCACGAGCCACGAGAAGGTAATACCAGGTTGTGATGGCAGCATCCAGCATGTGAGTAAGACGATGGCAAGTCTTGAAAACAGCCACTTACTGAGGCACTAAAATACGAATTACCGTAACTCGTAACCGGCCTGTTTTATCTACCTTTTTGCAGTGTCTGACCGCATGCGCCTTCACCTATCGTGACAGCTCAAGGGGCTTATCGCATTTTGAATCTAAGTATGTACCTTAACTATGCCTCGTTTTTTGGCCTCATAAACGTGCGGTTTAAAACCTAACGGCACAAAGCACTATAATGCGTGTTTTTGAGTTACGAGTGAATGTTTATCTGTCTTTTTGTTTGTTTTTTAGCTTTATCTTTAAATATCGGGCGTTCCAAGGACCCAATATACACGAATGCCGCTAATAACCCAAATAACCACGAGTATGAATGTGAATAGTATGTCTGGCACGACTGAATGGAGGAGCACCAATAATCGATCGTGAACTGTGTTTTTAGATCTTGTGATTTAGCAGTTCTGCCTAAGTAAGGTAGAACACTTTTCTCTCTCTCCCCCCGTAATGAGCCCAAGTGAGAAAAATATATCACGGTGGTATTTACCACGATCTCACTTTTTTGTCTTACATAAACAGTGAGTCACTTGAAAAATATATCACGGCACCTGGCCATACGCCGCATTGGTTCGTATGATGGTGAAGTCAAAGTGTGTGCAAATGATTTAAAGTAATGTCATTTCTCTGTTCCTTTTCCTTTCCAGAATGATACAAATATACCAATAGGGTATCGCCGGTTATGCATTTTGGTAGCATCATTGTGTGCACCATAAGACTTTAGGCATATACAACTTTTGGAAATTAATACTCCATTAAGTAAAGTAGGGATCGTTCTTGGTCCTGATGATGAGAGCCAGGGGGATGGCTTTCGAAACATGTTGACCCTGTAGAAGGTGACACATCACAGTATACCCTCTACACCTCCCCACTTTTAACGTTCCCAGCTAGGGAAGACAATAAAGTGTATTTTTTCCACTAGCCAGGCAATTTTTAGAACACATACACCACTATTCCCTCACGACCCTACTATCCCTTGCACTACAGATAACATCTATCATAATTTTGAGTGCTCCAGCGTCTACGTAGGTCGTAGCACGCCCCGCCCCGTAGAGGGACGGGAAGGCCCCAATGATGAAGCATGACACTGAATTAGGTATCAGTGTGTGAGGGGCATCTTAAAAATTTCAAGAGATTCCTTCTGATCAATTTCAGAAAGGTATCCCGTAGTAACACCTTTCACACCATCGTTACTACTACAGCCTTCCTATTCTGATAAGCGTAATATAATGCAATGGTAGAATCCTTTTGTCGATATACATAAATGTATAAACATGTAGAGACAGAACAAGCCAGGAGCATGAACATGTCCATACCGGAGCATACCCAGCACAGTAAGGGCAGGTAGGAGCCGCTTTTGAAGAGGAGATCAAGAAACCTCCCAAGGAGGTGGAACAGGCAACAGGCAGGATGACCATGGCGTAAGAAGATGGCACCAAGGAAAAACACAGAACACCGTACAGCGGACCACCAAGCGACGCATGGAGCCCACAGGATCTCCAAGCCCAGGTGAGATAAACAGAGCTATATAATAGCATACAAGTACCCCACATGGAGTATGCACACCCCAAACAACGGGGAACACCTCTTAGGGCAATAAGCCAAGCCAAAGAGCGCAGTAACGAGCCGAACCCGTGAACATGAGTTCCGAGCTGTATGACATTACTGAGGCGAACCACCGGCTCAATACCACAGTCAGAGGACCAGACACAGCAACCTGTGGAACACAGCCACAGCAGGCCCACAGTCGGCTCAAAGCAAAACGTATCCAAGGGATGCCAATAAAAGGCGTAATCACCCTTGACCACAGAAAAAGAAGACGTAAGGCTCACTGCCCATGTTAAACACAGAGCGCATCAAAAGGATGCGAAATGAAAAAGTACCACCACGGAAGACAGGCCTAAGAAGACCTAAGTGGGAGGAAGAAAGCCTCGCAAGGAGCCGGTGAACCGCCGATTCGGGGTGAGCATCAAACAGTAAAACCCCATCAAAGGGTAAGTCAACCAGTCGCTCCCGGATATTTTCAGGGAAGACGCTATCTCGCAACCAAGCGTGACGCCTTAAGGCAACAGAACCCGCCATAGCTCGGCCCAAAGAATCTGCAGTATCTAAGGCTGAGCGGATTGTGAATCGGCAAGGTCGCGGCCATCCCGGGAGGAGGTGAAGGAGATCAATGCGAGTACCTTCAGAGGTGGCAGAAAGCAAAGACTCTGCAGAGTCCCACAGGGCAGAGGTAGCCCGAGCCAAAACACACACCGTATTTAAGGACCGTAGGGCCGCACTAGTGGATGCAAAGATGTTCCTACCCCATGACTCAAGCCATCTGGACTCCCGAGAGGGAGGAAGTGTTAGTGGGGGCAGGGAAGGAAAGGCAGTCTGCAACACAAACCCCTGCGCATCAGGGTGCACAAAAAGACAAACAGGATCATGTGGAGCTGGACGGTGGCGGTGCTAAACTGAACGAGCCACCGGTTCACCTGAAGCAGGCCGAACCCAGGTACCCAAAAGGGCATCATAAAAGGAAGCCTCAAAGGGTAGAAGCGGCTCCACATTCCCGGACCCGCGGTGAAGGACCTCGAGCAAGGGGTCCACAGACAAGGGGGCATGTGTAAAATGCGAGTGGCCAATGAGACCACTCTCAAAAATGCCGCACCAGCCTCGGTAGCCCTCCGCGGAGGGGACAACAACTCATCAGTGGGGGAGGGTTGTAAGCTGACCCTCCCAAGACACTGAGGGTGCGACCAATGCCCCACGGAAGGGAGCCCCATTGATGAATGAGGGTCCTGATGGGGCTCCTGGGGAGGCGAAGAGCCTGCCGGATCCGGGAGCTCCTGAGGAGGCTCCACAAATTCCAAGGGGGGCACTGGCAACAATACCTCCGGTGACGCCGGGCGTGAGGGCGGCGCCGAACTCTCTCCAGAGGCCTCTAGAGAAGAGCACAACCCGGCGTCGACACGGCGCCAAAACGACGCGTGCCGGCGCCGATCGCGCCCCGTCAGGCGCTGACTCGGCTGCATCCGGCGCAGAGTCGGCTCCGTCTGGCGCCGAAACTATGACAAGCTCCCTTTCCGAAGAAGGAGAAGACGCCGGAGCCGGGGAGGCAAGCCTTCGGCGCCACACCGGCGCCGACTCTGCCTCATCCATGACAAGCTCCGACTCCGGAGAAAGACGCGGAGGCGGAGCCGGGGAGGCAAGCCTATGGCGCCGGAACGGCGCCGACCCCAGCTCCGGACAGGCGGCCGCCTGCCCGGAAGCCCGGGGTGTGCTCAAGGCAGGGCTATGAGCACCGGCAACCACCTGCAACGCCACAGGGAGCCCAGCGGGGCTATGCGGCGCGGCAGAGGCGCTGTGGGTCGTAGAGGGGGACCCAGCTGGGCCGTGCCCTGACGACTCCATGTGGACCGTAGAGGGGGACCCAACTGGGCAGCGCCCTAACGACACCACATCTCCGGCGTTCCCGGGGGGCAAAGGCTCAATTGGCGCCGAGGGCGAACCCGCCGGCCAGTCCGTCGCAGACCCCACAAGAAGCGGAGGCCCCGAGGACGCCCCAGGAACGGGAGAGGACCCAAGGGAGGCCTGCAAAGCCGCGGCATATGCCTCCATTTGGGCCAGAGTCGCCCCCACACCCGGAAAGGGCGGGTAGAGGGGGGGCAACTGTCGGGAGCGCACGTCCGGAAAGTTCCGGAACCAGTGTCCCTGACAACAGAAGAAAGGGAGGTCGAAGACCTCTGTGACAAGCGCCTCGACTTATCCAGTGGCGAACGACGGCCCCAGACCCCAGAGGGCGATCGGCAGCGGTACCGGACAGTAGAGGGACCTGCCGGCGAAGAAGAGGCCGGGGGACGAGACGACTCTGACCGGGACAGCCGTGCCGAGAGAAGCTTCATACGGCGCTCCCGCAGAGACTTCGGCTTCAGGTGTTGGCAGGCGTTGCAGTCCGTGGAGTCATGGTGCTCGCCCAGACACCACATACAAATGTGATGCGGGTCCGTCGCGGACATCTTCTACGAAGAGGAATTACAAGTTTTAAAGCCCGAAGGCATCGACACACTGTTCCGGACGCGAATCGTCGAAAAGGAGGCCTGAGAACAGGCCAGAGGAACCGCTCACTCCGGATCCGCGTTGCACGTGGAAAAGAAGGAAACTGACGTTAGCGCGCCGGGAGGGACTTATATGACCTCGCTGACGTCACGAACGTGGACAACGTCAGGGCGAGGTCGTGTGGCGCCGTCCCCCGGCGCGCAGAGGTGCTGCTGCAAAAAATTTCCGGATCCAGTCTGACGCCTGGGGATATTCTAAGTTAAGGAATCTGCGGCTAGATTTCTCTATCAGATATGCCTACATTAAATGGAACTCATGCCACATTCTTACACTTCCAGTTTTGGCAGTCACTAGGAGCATTGTCTTTTAACAGCTACAAAATGCATGCTATTAAAAAGAAAAATGCCTCCAGCTGAAACACTAAATTCGCATTTCACCTTTGTAGAATCGAACTTCTCTAACTGCCACACTCGCGCTTCCTTTTTTTAATACTGTTCGTTAGGAAGAACTTTATAAACGTGAGTGACATAAAAGGCTAGTTAAACATGTGAAATAAGTGTCTTGCTACTTTACAGTCTCGGGTACCCTTGGATCTGATGCTGTTTTCTGATGTCACTGCTACTAGGGATGCTAAACATGTCTGTTTACCACGTTTGATTAGGATGTGGCATGGCGATTAATAATTTTCCCTGGTGCACTACTCTGTCATGGAGGAAGTGTGTGTCAGTGGCCACCTGTGTCCCCTACCCCACCCTCGCTCCTATACAGATACTCTTGCCTTCCAACTGCCAGTTCCAGCCAAGACACTATTCTTCCTAAAGTATTTCGCTCCTTCGTAGCACGGAAAAGGCCATCTGGTTGCCCATAACCCCTCCCCCCGTCCTGGGAATCTGTGAAACCCAGTATGTTAAGTCACATCTGAACAACCACATCATTCTTCTGATATTCCTCTTTTTGATACAGTGTGTTGTCTAGGCACCTTCGTGAAGAACTCTAGTTCCATCTGACATAGGCAGCTTTTGAAACAGGATAAACAATTATTCTCCTCCACCGACTGATTGTGTCCCTTATGTTAAGGTAGATTTAGGGCCCATCCTTCCCCAAAGCTTCTTGGCGCAAACTGATTGTTCTTAAAGGATGGCTATAAAGACGGGAAAAAGTGACATCATGTTTTCTGAAGAAAGGTTTCAAGGGACCAACGGTCCTGCAAGGCTGAAAGGAATTGCATAAGTCGTACTTGCAGGGAGATAAAAAATTGTCTGCGGGGAAAATAGGTATCATGGTAAAAATAATAAATATGTGGAAGCATGGATGACATTCAAGTTTATTAGTAAAGTGCATAGTTAATTAAGTTTGAGTATGTTTTTATTTACAATTTCAAGATCTGCATTACAATCCCGTTAGGGACCCGTACTTCGAGATCACGCTGATATAGGTCATGCAACATTATAAGAAAAACAATCTTACCTCCCACCCCGTACCCCTGTTCTCCACCTAAAACACTCCCCTCTTCCCACCGTCTCCCAATGTTTGTTGCTCCCCAATCACACCTCAAGGTCTGTGTTTCCCACACTGCCTAAGGTGGTTGTGTCAATATTCCGCCTGTTGGACGGGTGCATTGCAGAATAGTAGTTATCTACTTTGCAGTCATCAAGGATGCTCAGCGCTCGGAGTCACTTAGGGCAAGAGAGTTTGTTGTAGTCTGTGCTAAAATAGATAAGTAGCGGGCCCCATTGTTTAGAAAAGTCCCTGCCCATTCCACACACTATAGAAGCTAATTTCTTCATTCCCAGGGTTTACCACAGCCTCCCCGGCCACATCTGTTCCGACGGAGAGCCACTCTGCCCCCAACATTCTTAAGAGAGTTTGTTTTGCTCTTGGGAACAGGTGAGAGAGAAATTGTCATCTTGGTCTGTACAACTGGAATTTGTCTGGGGCCAGGCGACCCAACAGGACCACTTCAGGGCAGTAAGTTATAGCCGAACCAGTCATGGCCTCCACCCTCTGCAGGATCATTACCCAGAAGCACATCCTCTGGCATGACCAGAGGATGTGCATCAGTGTCCCCTCCTCACCACACCCCTTCCAACAAATCTGGCTTCTCCCAGTCCCCCATTTTCACCAGTATAGGGGCATCTGTAGAGAATATTTCTGAGAGCCTCTCTGCCCCTGGCACTAAATACATAGTATTTGTTTGTACCATTATTTCTTCCTCGCTGGTCCTGACTATACTGCACACATGAAAGAAATACATGGCACCAAGAATGATTTTGCTATAGGAGGGACCCAAGAAGTGGAACTAAGACATGCATGCATAACTGTCTCTTGCACATACACAACTTATGCACACATTTCCTGTATAGAGTCCAAGAAGCAGGGCAGTAGACAGGAATATAGATTTTAGGGGGCATTACCCCCAGTGATGACAAAAACATAAGAGAAGTAAAGAACGGGCTCATGGGTACAGTTGTTCATGGTCATTGGAAGGAGGAGGTCAGCAGGAATGTATTTTTCTTTTTTTAATACGAAAATGCTTCTGAAGGTGGTTGAATTTAAGGAACATACAATGCATATTTTACTTTTTTGTTTAATTATGGTTTTATTCTCTCCTGGAGATTTTTATGAAAATGTTTTGCTATGTAAATGTCATTGGTGAAATATAAGTGTCAATATCCACAAAAAGAGGAAGAGGTAGGTGTATGTAGAAACACACCCCTCTGGAAAAACGTAAGGTTTTTTAAAATTGCACTCGCCCACTAGATAGTGGCATGCTTCATCGTAGGGCTGCTAAAACATCCCTGCGCAGACCAACGCCTGGGATGGAGTAAAGGGAGGGGGGAAACAATACAAACATATGTGTTGGGATCCACACAGTAAACTACATATAAACAGACAATGATAGTCTAAGTGTAAAACTACCTCTGGCATGCCCTTCAAAAATCTTTAATCATGGGTTTTCTAGATAGGATTAAACATTTTGAAATGCAGATGATCTAGGGGATAATTAGGACCCCTTTGTCTCTCCTTACTGCTTCTATGTCGACATGTTTCGGCCACTTTTACCGCCCAGTAAGGGTCGTCTGGCCTTACTCAGGACTAGCGATCCCATTCTCTTAAGTCCCTTTCCAGGTAAATATCCTGGAATTCAAAGGGATATATGTATTCGAAAAAACTTTTTCCATACAATGACCTTGCTTGTAATTTTTTGTGTAAACACTCTCGGATGTTTCAAGGTTCATCGGTAAAGTCTATCAAACTGGAGTGCAAGTGGGAGCATCCCACTGTTGTCACACTTTCATCAAGGGCTGGATGCCACTTTTTCATGCCTCTCGCCATTTGAAACACCCAAGAGTGTCTAACCAGAAAGTGACCAGCAAGGTAATTGTATGCAAAAAGTTTTTGCATACAATATTAACTTGATGTTTACTGTGACACACACCATACAATCCCATACCACACAATTCACCAGCAAACAATTCAAAATGACCTAGCATAATTACACTACCCATAATACCACTAAGCACATCATATTTCAACTCTACACTCTAATCACTACCATATTAATACACCCCACATAAAATAAATCTATACCATATAGCAACAATCCACATAAACACACTCCACAAATGCCTCATAATTCCAGTCAGCATAATTTCACTCAGCGCCACACAGTTACACGCCACACAAATCAACTCAACACGTTTCCATTCCACACCACATAATTCAACAAGAAACCACATAATATAAATCGACAACACAATTACATACTACACCACGGGCCAGATGTACGATGGATTTTTGCATGCACAGATGGGTTTTAGGCCCGTTTGCACATGCAAAAAACCTGTGGGCTTTGTACTAACCCTATTTTGCGAGTCGTAAACAATTTGCTCTTGCTTCCTCTTTGGGAATGCATGAGCTAACATTTGTTAAGGGCAGGCAGTGGTCCCACGGACCACTGCCTGCCCTTAAAAAATGAAATTGAAAAGTTACATTTTTATTTTTTAAATGCATCCCGTTTTCCTTTAAGGAAAATGGGCTGCATTTAAAAAAACAAAAAAACTGCTTTATTTAAAAGCAGTCCCAGACATGGAGGTCTGCTGACCCCAGCAGGCCACCATCCTTGGGAGTGCTAGCCATTTCCAATGGGGTTGCAGATTGCGACAGCCTCATTAATATTCATGAGGCATGCAATTTGCGACCCCATTGGGAATCGCAAACAGTGTCTCAGACACTGTTGTACATTGGAA
The DNA here is from genome assembly GCA_963921515.1 of Calotriton arnoldi. Lineage (NCBI taxonomy): Eukaryota > Metazoa > Chordata > Amphibia > Caudata > Salamandridae > Calotriton > Calotriton arnoldi. Next base: position 5,583,219 of record CAWUFW010000068.1, read on the forward strand.
ATTGCGACTCGCAATTTGGCACAATTTGCGACTCGCATTTTCCAATGGTCGTGCATATGGCCCTACATACATACAATCCACACCACATGATTCCACATCAACAGCACACAACATAATTAAACTCCACTACATAACACTCCACAACACAAAATACCATACCACATAATTACTCTCCATAACACACAATCCCACTCCACATTATTCCAATACTCTAAATATCACATAATTACAATCTACAAAATTCCACAGCACACCACATACATCCTCTCCACAACACCTAAGTAAAAAATATTTACAATGGCAGTAGCTCTAACACTCGTTTTCTAAATGATCACTCCACTGCAAACAAAAAAACTTAAGTAAAAAACATTGTCATGTACAACGCCAATAGCTTTAACTTTCACAAATGCAAGACGATTGCATTGCAAATGCTTGTTATTAACTGCTGCTCATTTTAACCTGGAAAATCGTGTGTTCTTTTCTCTCTCTTACTGCAGTTAGAGGATCTTGTAAATTGAGCTGTCTGACAATCATTGTGAAAAAAAAGGCTATCAGTTTGTTTTCAAACACAACATTCTAAAAGCTTGTAAATGAATAGTCCAAACATTTCAAAATAAATCCGGAATTAGAAAACCAAGATTTAAATAGGAGCAAAACAAATAAGAACACTTTACTTGGTGATGTGCCAATGGTAAATATTTGCATAAACTCAACTTCCAAACATTGTTTGTACGCTATATAGTTTTATTAGTAAAACTGCATGTCAGTAGGAAATTTGGTGGCCATTTCAAAGGAAAATATGCTGACTGCAAATGGCAGTGTGCTACCACTTCATGCTTTAGTTATAGATTTATTAAACATGAGTTTTTAAACATGAACTGAGAAACATTGCTGCCCCCACCTTGATGAAAATGCTGTTGATGAACTAAGAGGCAAGTCAGGGGTCATGTGTATCCTATCTGTGGCTAGATTTGTATTGCATATGGAGCAAATGTTTAGTCTATTAAATCAAACAAGAGTTTTTTGTACAGCTGACATGCTAAACTCATATTTAATGATAAAGAAAATGGTGACTCAGTGAATGTAAAATATTTGCCCAGGATCACATAATTTGAGACAAGTTTATGGATCAAGACCATTACATTCACGTCGGGTAGATTATTCAAGTCACTAGACCTGCAGGTCTGGTAACATTATTATGATTTTTCAAGGCCTGGTGGAGCATATTATGTTTCACTGTCTGCCTTCAGTGCCTCAGTAGGAATGTTGTCAGGTCCTACTGCCTTCCCATTTCGCAGGTGTTTGATGGCTTGCCGTATTTCTTTCTTGGTCTACTCCAGTGGACTGGCAAGTCCTTGTCAAATGGCTGTATGTATGATGGAGAGTGCAGCACAGGGTGGTTCCGCAGTTCTTCAAAGTACTCCACCTATCTTCATTGTTGGCGTCCTTTACCCATGATTGTCTTCCCAAGTTTGTCTTTAATGGGTCTTTCTGGTGTGCTGTATCTGCGGGAGACTTTTCTTGTTATGTCGTAGAGTTCTTTCATGTTTCCATGGCTTGCTCCTTCCTGTGTTTCTGTGGCAAGACCATCAACAAATCTTCGCTTGTCTGCTCTTAAGCTTCTCTTTGCTTCCTTGTTGGTTTCGGTGTATTCGCCTCGAGCTTTTGCTTTCTCTGCTCTTGTTCGGCTGGTGTTGACTGCAGTTTTCTTTTCCTTTCTCTCTTGGATTTTGAGGTGATCCTCAGTGGATATCCATTCTTGATGATAGTGTTTTTTGGACCCAGTACCTCCGGGCAGATTGATATCACTGTTTCTTTGATCTCCTCCCACTGACTTCTACTGGGTCTCTGTCATCCTCTAGTTCTTGCAGGACTTCAAACATGTTACTGAGGGTGACTGAGTATTCATGTTTCTGTGGCGTTATATTGCTGGGGTTAGTCTGCCGGTTCCATCCGTGCTTTCTTCAGCTTTAGCCTGGCCACGACAAGGTGATGGTCTGACGCCACGTCCACCCTTCTCATTACTCTCACATCCTGCAGGGACCTCTAGACCTTCATGGCAATTCAGACCTGGTCGATCCGATTCTCTGTTGAATGGTCTGGTGACACCCATGTTGCCTTGCGTGTTCTTTTGTGTGGGAATACACTACCATCTATCACCAGAATTTTCAGGGCTCAGAGATCTGCGAGCCTTTCACCATGCTCGTTCATGTTGCCAAGGCAATGGTTGCCCATGACTACTTCGTACCCAGTGTTGTCGCTTCCAATCAGTATGGTGATATCTCTCTCAAGACATTTCTCCAGGATGGACTGGAGTCTGTTGTAAAATTGTTCTTTTTCTCTCTTTTTTGCTGTCATTTGTAGGTGCATAGCACTGGATAACATTCATGTTGATCCTCTTTTCCTTTTTGCAGAAGGTCACTGATTATACTGGGACCATGGGCTTTCTGTCCAATCAAGGCTCTGTTGGCCTCTGGCGTTCGCATCATTGCTACTCCTGAGTATGTTGAGTGTTCTCTTCCTCGTGTCCAGAATCCAGCCGCATTCCTCCTGAAGCCATTCTTTTCTCTCCGGACTCTGTCCATCTAGTCTCTCTGATGCCAAGCAGGGCAAAGTTGTATTTTTTCATCTCCGCTTCCACCTGGGCTGTCTTGCCTGCCTCGGGTGTTGTCCTCATGTTCCATGTCCCAATTGTGATGGTCTTAGTCGAAAGCAGGTGAATCAGCTTTGTGGCTTCCAAGGATCTCTGGCTTTCACCACAATGCGTCATAGCTCTCCGTGAAGGAGATTTCTCTCTCCCCAAGGTAGGGATATATTTTGGTCTTTGGTTGACGTTTCTGTAGCTAGGATTTTTCTACATAGTGGGTTAACTAGCCCCATGCATAACCCTCCTCCTTTCGCAGCTGGGCTTGGAACCGGCCATAGCAGAGTTTGTCCCGATGACGCCCGCCACATTTAGTACTTGATGGGGTGGAAGTGTCAATGACCATCGTTTCAGACTGAACATATTAATTGAACAACATTACAGATATGATTTAACCTAGATGTTAATCTGAAACGAACCTTTGTTGCAGTTGAACCTTTTGCATAGCTCTATTTGAAACGTGCCTGTTTGACATTTTTTCCAATCACACATACCACTCACTTAAGCACTGTGCCGTCATTCTGTCTCACGGTTTACAACACCCTTGACTGTTATGTTGCAGTTGTATGCCATTCATGTGTCAGAGTTATAAATGGCATGGAGTAAGTTTTCAGTGATATATTTCCAGTTATTCTTTGGAGGACATGCATATGCCAATCTGCTGTGGACAAATATGCCAGAAGATTATGGAATTAATGTTTCACAAATTCATATTTTCCCAGAGGGTAACTGTGTAGTAGACATGGACAGTTATTGGTTGAAAAAGTAATTAAGAATCCTTAAATTACTCAAAAGGAGCCGCTCTTCCCAGCATGATACAATGCCGGTACAACTTGTACCTACCTGGTAATATCAGAGCGCTGATATACCTAAAACGCTAACATCATTTGTGACCTCAATGCACAGCACCAAATGGGGCAAGCAGATTTTTCTAATTTCTGTAGCATTTTGCTCAATCTATATGTAGAAAGTTTAAACATTTGTACATCTCTTTAGCATGCTCTATCGTCTGTCGAATTAAATGAATGTTTGCAATTGTTCCCTTTGATTTATCTCAAATCTTTGTTGTCAATTGAATCTAAATGTCTCTTCCACTGGGACTTTGGATAATTGGGTACTGCTTTAATTATTCAACACAGAATTGTGACCAAAGTGGGAAATATGAGTAGGGTCATGTTCTAATTTAACTGCAAGAAAACTAAAACTGCCTTGCTAAAGGAATGTCTAATACTACTCTGCCACGACTTCGCAATATGGACAGAGCTCGTGCTTAGCACTCCTAGTACACCAGGGGCACTCAGGATCCTCTTCCCGCGATAATCGTACATGATTCTATGGTATGTATTTGCTCTAGGCACTACAGTTACGCTCTTTCCTGCTTTATAATATTTTTTCCATGTGTTACTTCAGAGTGCCTATATATCCGAATATTTTTCTTTCAACCAGGTCGAGGGACTCACATGGTCAGTGTTTATGTGCCCTTTCGGATTGTTCTAGAACCCGGCTGGGTTTGTCCAGTACAGGCTTAAGGCCCCACATATGTTATACTCGCATTAAACAGGATTCCTATACACGCCACACACTGATATTGGGATGGCTTTTCTTACATTGGACTATGACCTGACCCGGTGTCATTCAGTGCACCGACCTGTAGTCACACAGTGCGGTTTTAGCCTGGGCAATGACCTTGTCACACACGCATCGGCAGATTGCTTTTAACTACATATAGAATCACATGACTTTCATGTTTCTACATGTTTTTATATGTAATATTTCACCCTGTCTTTTGAGCATCTATGTGTGACAAACACACTTTATGTTCTCACATTGTAGTAATGATTTCATGTTTTTTGGTCATTAATTTGTCTTGTTACTCTTATTTCACCTCTAACCGTCCCGTACTCTTTCTTCACCTCTAACCGTCCCCCTGCTCCGTCCCGCACCCCTATCTTTCTATCTCCATGACTTATATTCCTCACATGTCACTCATCGTTTTCCCTTTCTCTCCGTATTGTCACAAAAGTCCTGTGTCAAGTATTTAATATTGTGTGTTTGTATATATATTTATGTGTGTTTTATATTGAAATTTACAGCCCTGAAGAAGTTCATTGTATAGGAGCAGAAACGCGTTGGCTGGTGTCTTTTACTGTTGGATACTTATGAAAAATAAAGGATTTTCTGAGACAATATTACGAGACTAAATTACTTATTGAAAGACAACTTTGGCTCCGAAGTAGTGCAGCACTACATTTTTTGGGTTTGTTCTTCCTCTGCCTTAGCAGCTGGCACTCAACAACGGCAGGTGCCGGAGTTGCATGTGCACACTCATTTGAAAATAGTGTTGACATTATTACGAAGGGAACACAGCAGGGAGTGCAGTCACCGTGTCCGCCGTTGTCCGCAACTGCTCTCTATTTGAAACGTGCCTGTTTGACATTTTTTCCAATCACACATACCACTCACTTAAGCACTGTGCCGTCATTCTGTCTCACGGTTTACAACACCCTTGACTGTTATGTTGCAGTTGTATGCCATTCATGTTTCCGAGTTATAAATGGCATGGAGTAAGTTTTCAGTGATATATTTCCAGTTATTCTTTGGAGGATATGCATATGCCAATCTGCTGTGTTCGAATATGCCAGAAGATTATGGAATTAATGTTTCACAAATTCATATTTCCCCAGAGGGTAACTGTGTAGTAGACATGGACAGTTATTGGTTGAAAAAGTAATTAAGAATATTTAAATTACTCAAAAGGAGCCGCTCTTCCCAGCATGATACAATGCCGGTACAACTTGTACCTACCTGGTAATATCAGAGCTCTGATATACCTAAAGCGCTAACATCATTTGTGACCTCAATGCACAGCACCAAATGGGGCAAGCAGATTTTTCTAATTTCTGTAGCATTTTGCTCAATCTATATGTAGAAAGTTTAAACATTTCTACATCTCTTTAGCATGCTCTATCGTCTTGCGAATTAAATGAATGTTTGCAATTGTTCCCTTTGATTTATCTCAAATCTTTGTTGTCAATTGAATCTAAATGTCTCTTCCACTGGGACTTTGGATAATTGGGTACTGCTTTAATTATTCAACACAGAATTGTGACCAAAGTGGGAAATATGAGTAGGGTCATGTTCTAATTTAACTCCAAGAAAACTAAAACTGCCTTGCTAAAGGAATGGTCTGTTCTAGTCCTCTCCTGACTATATTTCAAAAGGGAAAAATGTCTGATTCTACTGATATTGCGCTTGTAGGTCTTATTGTCTAAATGCCATCCATTAAACCTATTGTGTATTGCAAAGTGGGAAAATATGCTTTAAATTTAACAGTTTATGTTATACCTAGGCTGCCGATGAAGAATACAGAACCGAACCCTTCTGACGTATCGGAGCACCACGGAGCAAAACCTCAGAATTTTGTGTAATGGTAAGTCCCAGCATAGCTTGAAGTCAACTTTCAGGTATACCACTATATAGTATGCTTTGCCTTCCTATGGAAACCTTGCAGCAACAACTAAAGCAGCTTATACCTATAAATTAGTTGTACATTTCTCAACTCCCTCTGTATCTCTTTCCTTGCTATGAAAGTGGATCTATGTGCTCGAGGGGCACTTTGCCCACATCTACTACAAGACCAGACTACATGGTCACTGCAAATAGGCATGCAATGTAGGCTGCACATTGTAATTCTATTTATGTTGTCTGTTTCCTCTTTTGTAAATTAGAGGTTCTTCTAGATACCATTAGGCTAAAACAGAATACTTATTCAGGAAGATTTCTGTTTTCAACCCTCACCATGTTATGAAAACTAGCAGTGGATGACAAGATGCTTCTGTCATCGTATTAGTATTGACATCATGGATACCTTTCTTGTATTTTCATACAAAAGGTGTGCAGTTACCCATCATCATTGTAAAATATGCAACGCTTGGGTTGCCTAGACTTGGCACGGTTTTGAGAAGTTCACGGAAGTCGTCTAGATTTTCTCTAATCAACTTAGTAGAATACTGTATTAAATATCAAATTACTATATCACTGGTAGTTAGTGTATGACAGCCAGGAATTAGAGACTACAAGCAATATAGATCTCTGTTGGAATACTTAAAGTATGCAGTCATAATCCCTGCATTCTCCTCTGTTCTGATCATTTATTAATTCAGGGCTTGAAAAATCAACAATTTTCCACTAGACAAGCAGGTTAAGTACCTTAAGAAAGGTATTAGACCCTCAAAGTATCTGCTTGACCTTATTTTCTGAAACTAGTAGAACAATATAGATACAGTGGTCCAGGTTTTTAATTTGTCAATTATTCCTTCCTTAAATTTCATCCTGTAATGCAGGCGTACTGGAGTCAATAACCTGTATTAGGGGTGCTTGGGATATGACCATGCCTTGCATGCTTTCAGAACCAAGACTGACACATGATTGGACCAGTCCCATCTCAGCTGGGATTTCTTGGCTTGTACCTGACAAAACCCAGGACTGCTAATATTTTAGCCACCAGTCTGACCTGTGACTGAGTCTGAACAAGCCTATTCAAAGGCAAGTCTGCTCTGTCATGTATTCTACTCGTACCTAGCCATACTAGTCATTTTCAGTCTTTCTGGTTGTGGTGCTGACTTTTTTTTTTTTTAAACTTTATTTTCAGTTTTATTCCCATTGAAACATACAGCTTATTATAGAAACCATATTACATTGGCATAGGCAGGAATCTGAGCACACGTGGTATACAATCATCATATGAGTACAGTACATACAGACAGGACGACATGAGTCAACTTACCTGGAGCAGTGTTAATATAGAATCCAAATTCTGAATCCTTTTCCTGGTGATACCAGTCACAGGTGCTCCATCAGGGAACACAATACAGATGAGACCCCACATATCTAAAATCCCACAGGGAAGATCACAAACTGTGCAGTCAAATACTGTAAGTGTGGATACAAACCGTATGAGAGTAACGCAGTCCAATCCAGTGAGAGTCTCCGTTAGGATGCAGGCTCATTCTCGCTGTCCTCTCCAGATAATGCCTCTGCTTCGATCCCAGCCCAGTAAGCCTGATTTGGACCCTAAATGTCCCATGGGCGACTACAGATCGGGAGCAGCCCCCGGTAAGTATCTGACTGCTTATTACAGTATGTCATATCTTTGTGCCATTCCTGTATAGTTGGAAGAGGGCCTCAGATGTAACGCATTGCCACCCTGCGCTTCCCAAACAGTAAGCCTATAGTAAACAGCCATTGAATAGTGCTACACAATTCTTTATCATATCTTAGTAATGCCAAAAGCGGGTCCAGGTCCAACTGTTCGACTATCGCACCCAACTCTCTAAACACCGCTCGCCAAAAGCTTTGTACGCCAGGGCAAAACTATGTCAACTGTACAAATCTAGCTTCTGCCTCAGTGCATCGTGGGCAACCAGCACTGTCACGCAGCCCGTACCTATGCAGTTTGGCTGGCATATAGTATACTCAGTGAACATATTTAAAATGCAAAAGCCTATTGTTTAAGGAGACCGTATTCACAAGTGAGCAGCAGTATTTCCATTGATCATCGCTGATGGCGATCACTAGGTCCCTCTGCCAGTCCAGTCGGTCCCCCGACAGCTGTGGTCTACGTGCTTCCTGCACACATGCAAATAATTTAGACACTATATGAAGTGAGGCAGATGTGCGCAATAGTAAAGACAAAGCCAGCATCTCCAGCGGCTCAAGGTCCTCCTTGCTCAAGAGACCCCGCATGGAATGTTGTGCTCTATGATAGTAAAAGCGTATTAAAGGTGATAACCCATTGTTGTGCTCTTGAACTGCTGTCCAAGTATACATCTTGCCATCTATATAAAAATCCCCCATGGTACGTATGCCCAAGTCTTTCAGAGCCCTTGCGGCTCTACGTTTCTGAGTCAACGGGAACCACAGGCACCAGTCCAATGGCACCAAGGGTGAATATAACAATGACCCCGCCTGCCTCTCCAGGAGATGATGCCAGGCGCAGAGGATGATGTTTGAGTCCAAGACGTCATAACGTTGCACTGGTCATCTAAAAAGGGTCTGGAATAACCTGTATGGGGTCACCGTGCTCTGTTCCAACCGCACATGGGTTAAGTTACTTGGCTGTGAACCCAATTGTGCACTAATTGTGACTGCGCAGCCCAATAATACATATCCAAGTCTGGGGCGTTGAGCCACCCAATATCATAAGGCAAGGTCAAGGTTATTCACCCTACTCGCAGCTGTTTGCCCTCCTATGCCGGATGGACCATCAAGGCCTGGAGTTTATCAAACCTAGATCGGGTCAGAAGAAGCAGAAGTTTTGGGGGAAAAAAATAGTAACTGAGTTAGGACTACCAGTTTCATGATAGCTACATGCCCTGCAAGCAACACGGGCAACCTGATCCAAAGATCCACCTCTTCCGAAAGGCACTGCATTGCTCTGCCATAATTTTCTAGCATAAAAACTTCTGAGTCTGTGTGGACCTGTATTCCTAGGTAACACACAGAGTCCGTTGACCACTGTGAAGGTTATGTGGTGCTGACATTTGATTGACTTCATTCCAAATCTAGGAATACAAACATAGATGAGTGCAGGGCTTGAATTAATCTCAGCCTTTGGTACTTAATTCAGGGCCACATCCCGGTCTGTGGTGTTTTTTGGCCCACCGTGTCACATCTGAAAGCAGTCAGCTGTGGTCCTGCTTCAATAGGAAAGACCATGCTGAACTGCCAGACTAGGTCTTCTCCAGATTGGAACATAAGAACCCGCAGACCAGTTACAGCTTATTTGGGTCTTGTCAGCAGGTTGCAGCTTGGGTCCTATATCACAGTGAACACAAGCCCCACAATCTGGACATCCCCTCACACTTATGGCCTTACACAGTAGAAAAGAAAGTCATAGATGGAATGCTTGAATTGATTTCAGCCATTGCTAATTATGTGCCGCATCCCAGTGCATTGTTTTTTTGGCCACCATGTCATCTCAGACAGAAACCAGTTACAGGCAAATCAGTCTTTCTCCAATAGGAACAGTCTAGCTTGAACTGCCAGGCCAGGTCCGGTCTGAAGAGGAACACAAGCAACCTAGACCTGTTTAGGCCTATTTGGGCCTCATCCGTAATATCCAGTCTCCAGTATGTTATTGGACATCACCTAACTTTGTCATCACTGAATTGCTGTATAAGTTGTGGAGCTGGCTCGGTACAGAAGCCTACTTTGCCTGCTGAGAGAGGGGCGTAAGATACCCCTGCAGGTAAGAATCCCCAGAGGACTCTATGCCTGAGTGCAGGGACAGCCAAGAAGTACAGGTGAGTGTGGGAGCAACGCAGGAACAGACTAGAGTAGTAGAGAGTATCTCCGTGCTTTCTAATCTCTACTTAAATCATAACTTACATGCTTCACGAACCAAAGAGAAGGAAAGAGTGTTACAATGTACACTGCCTCCGAAGATTGCGCTTAATATCTTGCGTCCTGTGTTGACCCAACAAGCTGAGGATCACTGATGAATCGTTGGCACCCGAGGGCTCCTCACTTGTTAGGGAGCAGGGCTTTTGCTTTTAGGTTCCTCCTTGCTGGAGCCTGGAGCCTCACCCACTGACCAACTGAGGTTTGCACAGAGTTTCTGAACAAAATCGAAAGTAAAAGTTAACCATTTAACATGAATTCCTGAGTTCAGCCCTCATGTTAGGGTCCTTGTTATGCTGAGGTAATTCCTACACCTTTGAACTAGTGTTCACCAGACACTGCAGCTCTTGGCCGTAGGAAAATCTATGGTGAGCAGTGTCATTGACCAGGGCATTGAAGGACTGAAATTCCAGAGAAGGGTGTAGAGTTTAGTTCTGTTGAATTTCTGTTTGAGAATCACTCACCTGAGTCTGAGAATGTTGGGAAGGAACACCCGAGCTCCCTACAAAGATGTTGGAGACTATGTGATGGTGCAGTACATTAGAAAGACAAGGAAAAACCTTCAGGCTAGTGGTATGACCAGAAAGCAATGCTGATGGTGTATCAAGGTGTTCTAAAGTTATTGGTACTGAAGGCCACTTGCCTCAGAGCTTTCACGTGTACATGGTGTGGGCCATAGGAGGTGATACAGAAAGTGTTTGATTTCAGCTACCTGTAGGACATGGGTAGCACATAGGAGTCAAAAAGGTGTTTGTTGTGAATCAGCTGAAGCCATATTTCTCCAAAGAGATTTTACTGCAGACATTCTAGCAATGGCAGGGAAGGCTGAGGAGGACAGTGAGTTGCTCCCTGACTTGCTGCACAGTGGTAAGAAGGATGGCTCTATAAGAGGAGTGAAGCTCCTTCTCTGACTGCCATGCAGCAAGAATAGTGCAGAGAGGTTCTGGGACCATTTTCCATCGCTTCTCTTTGCCCCATGATTGACACTAGTCTATGTGCGTGACACTGTCACAGGGGAGAGCTTGCTTTTGAAAATGAAGACCGACCGATTGGGCTGATAAATGTTCCTGCAAGACTTGAGGAGTTCTGCCTTGTCTACTTGGGTAAGATTGCCATCTTAACAATTCACAAGAGGACCAGTTGAAACACTTCTGGCAGATTTTGGTAAGGATGTTGGAGTCTAAATTGCCCATTAAGGCAACCAAGTGCCTGGTTGGGGTAGTGTTCCCTTAGGAATCCTATTGGCAACAGGAAGATTAATTCGTTGGAAACCAAGGTCAAGTCAGTGTTGGATTCGATTCAAGTCCCCAAAACACAGACCCAGGTAAGAACCTTTCTAGGTCTCATTGTGTAATATGGGAGCTTCATGGCCAAATAGCAGACCCTGGTTTCATTTTTGACACTTGTTACTAATGGGGTCTCTAGTTGGCAGAGGCATGCACCCTGTCCAAGTAGGGGCCCTCACGCTAGTCAGGGTATGTAAGTTACACACCAAAGATGACCCGTGCTCACCCCCTTGGTAGCTTGGCAAAGAGTAGTCCGGTTTCTCCCTAGAGGCAATGTGTCAAGTATTTGTGTACACACACGAGAAATAGCCAATATTTATCTGAGTAAAACCAGACCAAAACAACAAAAATCCAACATAAACAAGTCAAGATATACATTTTTCAAGATTAAGTGCAGCTATAGCGCTTAGACACAGAGTGGCTCCAGTTGGGGCTATCTCGACGTGCTTGACAAGGACGAAGTTTGGATGACTGCGAGGGAGCGTGGGCCGGCTACATAGTCGTACAGACCACAGTACAGTACCTTGGAGCCATTGAGAATCAAAGACGATGCAGGCGCCAGGGAGGTAAAGCGTTGCTGAGGCAGTTGCGGCGTCGGTTCCTTACTGCTATGCAGGTCATTGGTGCTCGGGGATGGGGCGTTGCACAACGGAGGCGAGGCGTCGGTTCCCGGAGTGGTGCAGAGCCGCTGATGCCCGGGGACGATAAGAGGCGTAGGAGAGTTGATGCAGCGGTTGTGGCAAGGATATGACTCCGATGACGGTGCGGCATTGATGAAGCGTCGAGGGTCAAGCCGCAAGGCCTCGTCTTTGCGGCGTCGATGTCACACCACAGGTGCGGCAGAGTCGGGCGTCACAGACTTCGGTGACGCAGTACTCGAGACTCACAAAGGGGCGGTTCTTCGGAGGTGCTGCGGCGGTATCTGAGTTTGCATTGTAAGTCGCGATCATTAGGTTGAGCGGGGACCACGACTTTAGTGCAGGCAGCGGCACCGGTTCTGAAGTGGCACTCAAACTCGATGTGCTGATTTTCTTCTTTTTTGCACAGAAACTCACTTCCAAGGACCCAGGAACTAGATTTTGCACCGCTTGGCAGAGTAGTGCTCTCAGCAGAGGAGCCCAGGTGCTGCAGATGAAGTCTTTGATGGCCCTGAGACTAACAGCAGGAGGCAAGCTCAATCAAGCCCTTGGAGAAACTTTAGAAAGCAGGATACAGAGAGCAAAGTCCAGTACTCTCACTCCCAGGACAGAAGCACCAAGCCAACACAGTAGCACAAGCAGCAAAGTGGCAGTCCCTCCTGGCAGCACAACAGTTCTTCTTCGCGGCAGACTGTCCTCACTCCATAAGTGTTCGGAGTATATGGTGTCAGTGGTCCAGTACTTGTGCCCATTTTGCAAAGAACCCAACTTCCTCAGATGCATCCTCCTCAACACCCGCTCCGCAAGCAAACACACCGTGGAACTCTGGGACCTACTGGACTCCAACACCCCAGACGTCGCCTTCCTGACGGAGACCTGGCTGAACCCCTCCTCGGCACCCGACATCGCCATAGCCATCCCGGAAGGCTACAAGATTACCCGCAAGGACCGCACCAATGGAGTAGGAGGAGGAATCGCCATCGTCCACAGGAACACTCTCAAAGTCTCAACCAACACCGACGACACCCTCAGCACCGCCAAACACCTGCACTTCCAGATTCACACCGATCCCAACACCACCCTCAGAGGAACCCTCGTCTACAGACCCCCCCGGACCCCGAGCACAGTTCAGCGACTCCATCACCGACCTCGCCAGCACACACGCCCTCGCCTCCACGGACTACATCCTCCTCGGGGACCTGAACTTCCACCTCGAGAACAACAACGACACCAACTCCACCACCCTGATCGACAACCTCGCCAACCTCGGACTCAGAAAACTCGTCACTACACCCACCCACTCCGCCGGCCACACGCTTGACCCCATCTTCTCCGCAAGCTCCCACGTCTCCTTCAACCACACCACAGAGCTCCACTGCACCGATCACCGCTGCATCCACTTCACCTTCCGGAAACCCACCACACACCACCGCACCCAACAGATACCGCACCGCTGCTGGAGCAAAGTCACCAAAGACCAGCTTTCCACCACCCTCACCCAGAGCCCACCCGCAGACCCGACCAACCCCGACACCGCCGCTCGCAACCTCAGACAGTGGATCAACGACTGCGCCAACACCCTCGCCCCGCTCAAGAAGCCCTCCAACACCCACACCAGCAAGAAAGCCAGCTGGTTCACCGAAGACCTCCAGGCCTCCAAGCGAACCTGCCTAAAACTCGAAAAAAACTGGATCCGTGAACAAACACCGGAAAGCCACACAGCCCACAAGAACGCCACCCGCAGACACCACCACCTCATCAGATCCGCCAAAAGGACCTCCTTCAAAGACCGCCTAGACAACAACGCACACAACAGCAAAGAGCTCTTCAACATCGTGAAGGAACTCTCCAATCCCAGCTCCAACACCAACGACATCCCACCTTCACAAGACCTGTGCGACTCGCTGGCCACCTTCTTCCATCGTAAGATCGCAGACATCCACGACAGCTTCATCGCCGGCACCACCCCAGCTACCAATGAGACCCCCGCTCCCACGACCACCACCCGCACCAACCGCCTGCTCTCCTGGACCAACATCAACGACGACGACACCATCAAGATCATGAACACCGTCCACTCCGGATCCCCGGAAGACCCTTGCCCACACCACATCTTCAACAAAGCCAGCAGCACCATCGGACCCCATCTCCGGAAAACCATCAACATCTCCTTCGAGACAGCGACCTTCCCAAAGAGCTGGAAACACGCAGAGATCAACGCCTTACTCAAGAAACCCAAGGCGGACCCCAAGGACCTCAAGAACTTCCGACCCATCTCCCTACTCCCGTTCCCGGCGAAGGTCATCGAAAAGACTGTCAACAAACAACTGACCAGCTTCCTCGAGGAGAACAGCATCCTGGACCCGTCCCAGTCCGGGTTCCGCAGCAACCACAGCACCGAAACTGCCCTCATCGCCGCCACCGATGACATCAGGACCCTGGTAGACAACGGAGAAACCGCGGCCCTCTTCCTCCTGGACCTGTCGGCCGCCTTCGACACGGTCTGCCACCGCACACTACGAACACGCCTCTACGACGCCGGAATCCAAGAGAAGGCCCTGGACTGGACCTCCTCCTTCCTCTCTGGCAGAACACAGAGCGTCCGCATCCCCCCCCTTCCGCTCCGAAGCCACCGGGATCATCTGCGGCGTACCCCAAGGCTCATCGCTCAGCCCAACGTTGTTCAACGTCTACATGGCACCGCTCGCCCACGTCGCACGACGGCACGACCTCAACATCATCTCCTACGCCGACGACACCCAGCTGATCCTCTCCCTCACCAAGGACCCCCACACCGCCAAAACCAACCTCCACGAAGGAATGAAGGCTGTCGCCGACTGGATGAGGAACAGCCGACTGAAGCTGAACTCGGACAAGACGGAGGTCCTCATCCTCGGATCCACCCCCTCGGCCTGGGACGACTCCTGGTGGCCGACTGCACTAGGAACACCCCCAACACCCACCAACCACGCACGCAACCTAGGGGTCATCCTCGACTCTACCCTCTCCATGACGAGGCAGGTCAACGCGTCTCCTCCTCCTGCTTCAACACCCTCCGCATGCTTCGCAGGATCTTCAAGTGGATCCCCACCGAAACGAGAAGGACGGTCACCCAGGCCCTCGTCAGCAGTAGACTGGACTACGGAAACGCCCTCTACGCAGGCGCCTCGGCCAAACTCCTGAAACGGCTCCAACGCATCCAGAACGCCTCCGCGCGACTGATCCTCGACATCCCTCACCGCAGCCACATCACACCCCACCTGAGAGACCTGCACTGGCTCCCGGTCAACAAGAGGATAACCTTCAAACTCCTCACCCACGCACACAAGGCACTCCACAACACCGGACCAGCATACCTCAACAGCCGACTCAGCTTCTACACCCCCACCCGCCAGCTCCGCTCCGCAGACCGCGCCCTCGCCACCGTCCCCCGCATACGAAGAGTGACCGCCGGCGGCAGATCATTCTCCCACCTTGCCGCCAAGACATGGAACACCCTCCCCATCCGCCTACGGCAGACTGAAGACCTTCTGACCTTCAGAAGACTTCTCAAGACCTGGCTCTTCGAACAGTAGCAGCTTCCCACCCCCTAGCGCCTTGAGACCCTCACGGGTATGTAGTGCGCTTTACAAATGCTATGATTGATTGATTGATTTTAGCCTTTGAAGCAGGGAGACTTCAAAGAAAGGTCTTTGTAGTGGACATGAGCCTGCCCTTCCTGGCCCTGGCTCCAGACACACTACAGGGGGTATGCAGCTCTTTGTGTGGGGACAGGCACAGCCCTATTCAGGTGCAAGTGTCCACTCCCACCACCACTCTAGCTCAGGAAGGATCATCTGCCTGCTGATGTGCAATCAGGATATGCAGGGTGTAGGAAAGTAGGATCCTCTTCTTATGGTTACCCCCACTTTTTGCTGGATGCAATGCTGTTTTTGACTATTCTGACTGGCATACTGCTAATCAGAACCCCAGTCAATCTGATTTCTCCCTAAACTTTTATGCTATGTACTTCGGTACATCCCAGATTGGATACTGGGGTACCCTTGTCAGTCCCTAGTATATGGTACCCATGTACCCAGGGCATAGGTACCCCAGAGGTCTCCCATGGGCTGCACCATGTATTATGCCACCCGTGAGAGACCAAAATGGACCTACAGGCCTGCTATTGCAGCCTGTGTAAGTCGGTGCATGCACCACTTACTTAAGATATAGGTTAACTATATCTAAGGGTCTCTGCACTTAAAACATATAAGTGACCCCTATAGCAGGCCTTTACAATCCTGAGGGCAAAGTGCTTGGTTCGAAGTGAGAGTGTGCCCCTGCACAAGCAGGACACCTCTACAGCCTACGGAATCCATTCTCCCGGGTTGTCAGTGAAGCAGCCATATACTAATATATATAGAGGGGCATTACGCGGCCGCGTGATGACCATCTGGAAAACGGCTGCAACAAACCCTATTGTGTTTGGTGTCAAACATGTTGGATTGATTCCACCCACCAGGAGCACCCTCTGTGGGGCTCTCCGTGTTCCCGGTACCAGCCTTCTAGTCCCGGACAGCACAAAATGGTTGCTGCCGACCAGAGACACATTTCTGCCCTCCTGCTGCTGAGCCAAGCTCGAGCAGGGGAAGGCAGAACAATAGGCATCCTGTCACAGGAAGGTGTGACCACCTCCCAGACAGGATTTAGTGTATTAGGGCTGGGTGGGTGCACTTGCCAGCACCTGAAAACATGCAGGAGGGGCACATTTGGTGTCCCTGTGCATAGTCCAGTTCAAACCAGTCCTGGGAGCCGCTGGCTCCCGCTCTGGCGTGAAACTGGACAAGACATGGGAGTAACCTCCCCCTGTCCAGACCCTCCCCTGAGGGGGTCCCCTGATTCTTTCCAACCCTCTCCCGTGGGTACTTAAGGGCTTACCTGGTTGTAGGACCTTAGATTCGTTGTGGACAAGATTCAGAATTGAAACCACTGCACTTTGACCGTCTGGGCCCTCTGGACTTCGCTGGACTTCGTTTGGGCCTGACTTCGTCTCCCTTCCAGACTGCTGCATCGTCTGTGCCTGTGCATCTTCCAGGAACCTTCCAAGGCCGTGAAGCATCAAGGACAACCGAAGTAATCTACCTTGGAGTGAAGGAGTCACTCACCTTCATTCGCAGGCACCACAATAAAGACGACCGGTCTGCAGATCCCGAGCTCCTCCGGACTCCGTGGGCTCTGCAACTCAGGTGGTAGTTTTCCTCTGCCCCCGAGGCCTGCTCTCACCTCTGACCAAGTTTGAGGCCAGCAGCTCGAGTGGGGGTTGCAATATCCAAACCCCTGGGTACCGCGTCACCTTTGCAGTTGCAAAGGCTTGTTGACTTCTTTGCAAGAAGATCTCCGGGCTCCAAGTAGCCCCAACCCCGAGCACCTCCTGTGACCAGAAACGTCGGCCACACCGCATGGTGTGCGGAGTGGCCTGCCTCTTTTGGTGAGCTGCTAGAGGTCCTCTCGCGACTCCTGTTCCGTTTGCCTGTGGGTCCATTTGAGGGCCACCTTTGATTTCCTTGGGCTCCCCTGATTGCTCGGGGCCTGCCCTGACTCCCCTGCTTGCAGTGAGTCTCCTGGACCTTGCTGGTCCGAACCGTACACTTTCTTGACTTCCTGCGTGGTTTGCTTTTGCTAAGGCTTGTTGATGCTCCAGCCGGACACCGACCCCTCAGCTCTCGACATTCTTTGTGGGACAGCTCGAATCCGGCTCCTGGTCGTCCTCAGCGACGCCTGGTCCCTACAGCTGCAGAGTCAAGGTCATCGACTTCCATCCTGAAGCACCCGACATTACTGGCCATTCGTCTACCGTTCCCCTGGTAACTCTCCAGTGACCCAGACTCTGTCCTCTCTGCTTTCAGGTGCTCTCCATCAAGGATCCACGTTTGGATTCCTCCGGACATTTTCCCCTCTTCCAGCAGCGGCACTTTCCTGAATTACTCCCTTGGGTTCGACTGCGGTTTCTGACACCACTTCACACCTATGCAAACGGCTTCCCTGGGATAGGTAACTTGGGTACCACGGTATCCACGGGTGGGGTGGCTCTCCAACCTTCTGTCTTCCACGGGGTTTCTTCAGGGTCCACTGGGAAGGGTCCTTAATCTTTAAAATTCCAACCGTGACTTGCACAGAGACTTGTACGGAGCGCGCGGTCGTGTTCATACACTGCACACGCACTCCGTGGGGTCCCTGTCTACTCACCTTGGGTGGTTCCTTGAGGTCCCAGCAATTCTACGTCCTCTCGACATTATCCTGACTCGAGTCATGGTTCTTATACCACTTTCTTAGTATACGGTGTGGTCCCCCTGGGGCCCGCTGTGTATTAGTGCTACCTACTGTGATTTCTTTGCTAAAGTATTGTGTGCTTTATGTCTATCTCCGTGTGGGAGATACTGTAACGTACTAGGTAGTGTTATATAATAAATACATATTTTTATAACTACTGTGTGGTTCTTTTTTCATTTAATCTATACTATAAGATTGCATTCTGGTAAAACAAGCTGCTTTACATTCCTTCAAGACTAAGCCTGAAGCTGCTCTCCACAGCTACCACTTGGATAGCTTTCGAAGGTTGTTTGAGACCTCTTAAATCACCATAAGTGTTGTCTGGATTGGTGCAAGGTGCCCACTTACATTAGTGGACATCATATACCAGGCCAGCTTCTCACACAGGGCACTCCTCAATTCCCTTTGTGTGAGTCTGTCTAGAGTGAATTAACAAAGCCCAACTGTCATCCCACCCAGACGTGTATTCGAGAGACAGGCAGAGGCACAGAATGGTTAAGTAGGAAAATGCTAACTTTGTAAAAGTGGTATTTTCAGACCTGCAATTTAAAAAACCAACTTAACTAAGCGATGTGCTTTTAAATTGTGAGTGCAGAGACACCAAACTCCAATTTTCTATCTGCTGCAAATTGGAAGATACACTTGTAAGATCTTACAAGCCAGCTCAAATGCTAACCTTTGGTAGAGGTAGGCCTTGTTGTTGTAAAAAACGAATTTAGCAATGTTTCACTACCAGGACATGTAAAACGCACAAGTGCATGTCCTACCTTTTAAAAACACTGCGCCCTGCCCATGGGGCTACCTAGGGCCTATCTTACGGGTGTCTTACATGTAATAAAAGGGAAGGTTTGTGCCTGGCAAGAAGGTAAACTTACCAGGTCGAGAAGGCAGTTTAAACCTGAGGCCTGGGACTGGTTTGAAGGGCTACTCATGTGGGTGGCTTAATCAGTGCTTCAGGCCCACTAGTAGCATTTGATTTACATTCCCTAGGTGCACACAGTGCACTGTACTAGGGACTTACTAGTAAATCAAATAGGCCAGTCATGGACAAACCAAATGCTTTTACATTTTAGACACAGAGCACATGCACTTTAGCACTGGTCAGCTGTGGTAAGGTGCCCAGAGTCCTAAAACCAGCAAAAACGAAGTTCAGCACACAGTCAAAAACAGGAGGTCGGAACAAAAAAGACCGGGGAAACCACGCCAAAAGATGCCATGTCTAGCACAGTGCTGTGTCCCCCTCCCCCACAAAAAGTGGGAAGAACTACCCAATCTCTTGAGAGTTCTCTTCACTAACGGGGAAAATACCTGGAAAGACCATCAGCGTTGGCGTGTTCTGTTCCAGGACGGTGTTCCACTGTAATTTCCATTGCGTGTAGGGAGATGAACCACCTCAACAGTTAAGGATTCTCACCCCTCATCTGCATTAACCATCCAAGGGGTCTGTGGTCTGTCTGAACCCGAAGTAGGGCCTTAGCTTCTTCAGCGCCCAGACCACAGCAAAAGCTTCCCTTTCTATTGCTCTCCACCTCTGTTCCCTGGGAAGTAACCTCTTACTGATGAAGGCTACATGTTGATCTAGGCCCTCTATGTTTAGCTGTGAAAGCATCGCCATGCTGGGAGGCATCAGCCTGCACCACAAATTGCTTGGAGAAATCAGGAGCCATGAGCACGGGCGCCGTGCACATGGTTTCCGTCAGGGTGTCAAAAGCGGTCTGGCACGACTCTGTCCAGAGCAGCTGATGTGGCTGCTTCTTGGAAGTTCGCTCTGTCAAGTGGGCAACCCGTATCCTTTGACTGATCTCCTGTAGTAACCGGTGAGGCCTAAGAAGTCTTTCACCTCTTTCTGGGTCTTGGGGGTTGCCCAATCCAGAATGGTATCAATCTTTGGTTTCAGGGGCTGCACCGTGCTGCCCCTACTTGGTGTCCCAAGTAAACGACAGAACCATGTCCTATTTGGCACTTACTGGACTTGATAGTGAGGCCTGCACTCTGCAGGGCCTTCAACACTTCCTTGAGGTGGTTCAAATCGTACTTCCAACTGGAGCTGAAAACAGCAATATCGTCAAGGTAGGCAGCACTCAAATTCTCCAACCCCTGGAAGGTGAGGGGAGGGGAGGGGGGGGTTCTTCAAGCCAAAAGGCATGTCCTGGAACTGGGAGTGCCCTTCTGACCTTGAGAACGCTGACCTCTCTTGTGCCCACTCAGTCAAGGCAATCTGCCAGTACCCTGATGTTAACCCTTTCGCTGGCAGTTCTTTCCCCCCCTTGTGCCATGCCCTATTTTGTGTAGTTTGCGCTTAGGCCCCCCTTTACATTTTTTTTTTTAGGGAATGTCTAGCTGTGGATTTTGGGCCCTAGCTCAGCCGGCACCCAGGGAAACCTAGCAAATCGGTTCATTTTTTTAAAATTAGACACCCAGGGGAATAGAGGATTGGGTGACTTGTGTGGCTCTCACCGGGTTCTGTTACCCAGAATCCCTTGCAAACCTCAACTTTGTAAAAAAAAAACATTTTCCTCACATTTCTGTGATGGAAAGTTCTGGAGACTACCATCTAGGGAAATCTACCAAACCCAGACATTTCTTAAAACTATACACCTGGGGAGTCCAGGGAGATATGGCTTGCGTGTATCCCCCAAGGTATTCCTACCCAGAATCCCCTGCAGACCTCAAATTTTGCTAAGAAAAGCACATTTCCCTCTCAATTCTGTGTGGGAAAGTTGTGGGATCACCAGGCTGACACAAATTTCCTGCCACCCAGCATTCTCTCGGGTCTCCTGATAAAAATGCTACCTCACTTTTGTGGGTGGGCCAAGTACCCGTGACCGGGAAGGGCCCAAAACGTATTGTGAAGACAAAAAAATAATCGATCACAAAACGACATGGTTTTGCAAGGGGGGCACCTGCGTTTTTGGTCTCGGCGGCCATCTAGGGAAACCTACCAAACATTTCTAAAAACTAGACACCCGGCGGAGTCAAGGGAGGTGTGGCTTGCGTGGATCCCCCAACATTTTCCTACCCAGAATCCCATGCAAACATCAAATTTAGCAAAAACAATTACGTTTTCCTTACATATCTGTCTGGGATCACCGCACCGGCAGAAAGACTTCTGTGTACATTATTTTGGGTGGGGGGCATCGTCTTGCCCATTGTGGGCAGCCCCATCCCTCTTTTATAATAAAAATAATTCCTATGGTCTAGTGGGCTTTAGGTAATAACCCCAATCTGCACCCAGTGGGGGGCAGAAAGACTGTCCGGTTTTTTTCAGGAGTGCCTAGTGTGCTTTCTGACCCCCCCCCCCCGCCTCCCCGGGGAGCAGATCGGGGGACATTGCCCCCCTGGGGCAGAAAGACTGAATATGCCCCTACAAATAGGGGGGAGGGCAAAGGCCCTTACCCAAATGGCCGCTCCCCCCTCCCTGATGTCTAGTGATGGATACCTGCTTGGGGATCGCCCTCCTGCGGCGAACCCCAAGCAGGGATCCACTAGGGAAGGGTCCCCTCTCAAATGATACCTCTCCTGTCTGCCTATGTGCTCGGTGGGCTGAGATAGCTCCCCGAGCACATCTGCAGTGAAAGTGAAACGAGACGATCGGCTCATTTCACTTTCAAGGGTAATGATGTGGCGCGAACATCATTTTACTGAGAAAAAAAATGCGTTGGGCAGCTGGGGAAGTTCTTCCCCAGTTCTCGAGGCTGAAAAAAAGAAAAGTAAATTGCGACTGGTGTGCCTTGGATGTAACGGTTATGTCCTCTGCACAGGAGCACCACAGCCGAGGACATAACAGTTATATCCAAGGCACAGAAGGGGTTAAATCAAACATGTTGAAGAACTTGGCAGTTCCAAGCAGATCAATGAGCTCATCCGCTCTGGGGATGGGGTGTGCGTCCGTGTTGGTGACCGCATTAAGCCCACGGTAGTCTACACAGAACCTGAGTTCAGGTGTGACACCGGGAGGATCAGCCTTGGGGACCAGAACCACTGGACTACACCAAGGTCTGTTGGAGGGCTCAATAACCCCTAACTCCAACATCTTGGAGACTTCCCCTTTGATGCTGGCCCTCACACTGTCAGAAAACCTGTAAGTTTTGTGCTGAAAAGGAGGGCTGTCCCCAGTATCAATGTCATGAGTGCACCAAGTGGGGTGAGTAAAAACAGTGGAGCAAACTGTCCCACCACCTAGCAACAGTCTCCCTGCTGCTCTGGGGTCAGTGTAGGGGCGAGGATCACACCCTCCACTGACCCATCCTGCTGTTTTGATGACAGGAGGTCGGGGAGGGGTTCACTTTCCTCTTCCACCCTGTCATCCATGACCAAGACCATGGTCAACTCGGACCTCTCAAAATGTGGCTTGAGGCGATTCACATGCAAGATCCTCAAAGGGCTCCTAGGAGTCTGCAAGTTCACCAGGTAGGTGACGTCACTCTTGCGCTGCTTCACCTCAAATGGGCCAGAGAACGAGGCTCTACTGGCGCCATCACCCACACCTTTTGATCAGACTGAAATTCAACCAGAGTGGTATTCTGGTCACACCAGCATTTCATGTCCTCCTGGCTAGCTTCCAGATTCTCCTAGGCGAGTTTTTGGAAGCAGGCTGTGTGGTTACAGAAGGCCAGCATGTAACTGAACACCCCCTGGAGTGGCCTCCTAGGAGCTTGCTCCCAGCCCTCCTTCACCAAACTGAGAGGTCCTTTCACAGGGTGCCCTTACAGAAGTTCAAAAGGGCTGAAGCCAACCCCCTTTTGCGGTACCTCCCTGTAAGCAAATGAAAGACCTGGCAGGAGAACGTCCCACTTACATCTCATGAGTTCAGAGAGACCCATAATCATGCCTTTGAGGGTACGGTTGAACCTTTCAACCTACCCATTGGTGTGGGGCTAGTAAGGAGTGGAGAACTTGTAGGTAACTCCACAGTCTTTCCACATGGCCTTCATGTACAAGGACATGAAGTTGGTACAGCGGTCAGATACCACCTCCTAGGGGAAACCCACGTGGGTAAAGATCCCCATCACTGCCCTGGTCACGGCAGGTGAAGTCCCTACCCTCCAAAGGATAGCTTCTGGGTACAGGGTGGCATGGTTCACCAAGACCAGGATGAACCTTTTGCCCATAGCTGTTTTGGGATCCAGAGGCCCCAACATTTTAATGCCCACCCACTCAAAAAGGGTGCTCACAACAGGAAAAGGTTAAAGGGGATCCTTGCATCTCCCCCCCCCCCCCCCATCTTGCCACTAGCCTGGCAGGTAGGACAGGACCTGCTGAATACATCTGAGGCCTTCCTCATGAAGGCCAATAAAAGTGGGTGACAAGCCTAAAGAAGGTCTTGTCTTGCCCCAAATGAGCTGCCAGAGGCACGTCATGAGTCAGATCCAGTTAGAAGGCTCTGAAGCGCTGGGGTACCACAAGCACACTGCCTGCCCCAGACTCAGCAGCCTTACGCTCGCTATACAGGAGATCATTCTCCCAATAGATCATGTGAGTTCCAAAGGCGTCGTCAGCTGCCTGGTCCTCATCCTGCTTCAAAAGACCCACAAGAGTAGGGCACTCTTTCTGCGCTGCACCAAACTTCTACCTGGAGGGGCCTCCACCCTGCTGCCACTGGGGCAGTTCAGGCAGGTTCCCCAGTTTGACCACATCTTCCCCTGTAGGTTCCGAGGCATCCCCTCGGGTTCAGCCTCCTCCCGGACCTTGGGAATTTCAGGAGTTGGTTTCTCATGCCCCTTTCCCTCCCCCTCTTGGCAGAGACCTTGGCCTCTCTTTCAGGCTCCAGATGTCTGACCAATCACGTGCTGTGATGGACCTTATGGTCAGGCACACCCACTCAGCCAATCCCAACATCTCAAAGTGTGAACTGAGCTCCACCTCCTTCCAGGCGGTATGCTCCAGGTCATTGCCCAGCAGACAATTCACAGGCATGGATGGATTCAAAGCTACCCTTAAGGAACCTGAGACATCCCCCCCCCCCTCCATTCATAGTGCGCCATCAAACATTGGTGCTCACTGTTGTCTACAGCAAGTACTTGTTGGACCACATTTGGGACTACCTACGTTGAAGACACCAGATGACACCTGACAGTTGTCATGCTGACTCATGTGTCTCTCAGAGCCTCCACCCTCCTCCCATTGATGGTCACCCACTGCCTGTACTTCCTAGTGTTGTCAGGCATGAGGGTTCTCAGGACCAGCTCGCTGTCACCAAAGGAAACTAGGGTCAACTCAGCTGGCTCCCCACCACTAACTGGCACCAACTTCTCCCCAAACACTTCACTAGCCATCCCGTGTCTCTGCCCACCGGTGGGGCGGTATGCTCCCTTGGGACACTTGGGATCCCCCTTGAAGTGCCCCTCTTGATTACATGCAAAACAGTTCAGGGGTCGCTTTCCTGAAGGGAACCAACTCTTCTTCTCAACAGGGGGTTGGGAATCCTCACCCTGGGAACTAGTTTGGGGCCCTTTAGAGAACTCCTTACTTTCATTTTTGTTACCCCTCCCTTCTTCTGTTGGGGACCCTGCCCACCCTTGGTGGAGTCTCCAACATACATCTTCTTTTGGACCCTGGTGCTGAGCCTGAAGTCTACCTCCTTATTAAGCTTCCTGGGGTCAGTCAGCTTACTATCAATCAAGTGCTGGCGCAGCTCTGTAAAACAAAGACTAAACATGTGCTCGTGGGCAATCGAATTGTGCAGCCCCTGATAGTATGTTACCTCGCTGCCCCTCACCCAACTATCCAGTGCTCTGCAAAAGGAATTCACATTCTCAAGCCATGTCTGGGAACCAATTTTAAGACTCTCCCTAAACGTCTTCCTGTATGCTTCTGGGGTCAAAGCATATCTCCTGATCAGGGCTTCCTTCATGGCTGAGAATCTCATCTGGTCTACTGGCCCTAGTACCAAAAAGGTGTCACTCCCCTCCACTTCCGAAATGCTTCCACAAACCTGCCCCCCAATCTGTCAGGGACTCTGCATGTGTAAAGCTGCCTCATAGCCCTGAAACCACCGATCTGTGTCATCTCCCACTTGATAATCAGCCACTAGTCTCTTGGGTATGTGTACCTTTCCCTCAGAATGCACTGAAGATACGCTGCCACCATCTGTGCTGGACTTGTCTTTTAAATCCAGCTCCTTCAAGCTCAGCTCTTGAGCTAAAAGCAATTTTTTCACCTCCATGGCCAATTTTTCTTTCTCCAAATCCATTTTGAGTTTGGCAAGCTCCAAGTTTAGCTTCCTTTCTTCTTGCCTGTCCCTCAACTCTGCTGAGGACAAGCTTTTAGAGGAAACACTGCTTTCTGCCTTGGGGGGGTGCCGTCCCCCCAGGACGATCGTGACTCTCAAATAAATCAAAATGCAGACTCTGCTCCTCCATATCCACCACCTCATTCTCATTGTCTTGGTGTCCAGCTGCCAACCAGGTCCTCACCGCATTTTGCAGTTCCTCCTTTCTAGTGAGGCCTTTAAAAGAGCACTTGAAATCCCAGCAGATTATTTTGAGCTGAGGCACCATATAGGTTTCCAACCTCTCTTGCTCAAACTCCAAATCTGCAGGTACAGCTGATGGCTCTCCAGACTGGGACATGATTTAAAAATCTCAAAAGGAAGCCAAAGAGAAGAAAGAAAAACAGTATGCTGGTATGTTGTGGTCTGAGATATGGAAGTAGTGTACACCAATTGCTGTATGTAATATACAAGTCCTATCCTCACTGCTGATCACCAATGTTAGAAATGGGGTCTCTAGTTGGCAGAGGTATGCATCCTGTCCAAGTAGGGACCCTCACTCTAGTCAGGGTAAGTTACACATGAAAGATAACCCATGCTCACCCCCTAGGTAGCTTGGCACAGAGCAGTCAGTCTTATGCACAGAGGCAATGTGTAAAGTATTTGTGCATATGCACACACACAATAACACAGTGCAAACATCACAAAAATACTCCACACCAGTTTAGACAAATAGCCAATATTTATCTTAGTAAAACAAGTAACAACCACGACCTACTTCTGGGGCAGGAACTTACTTGATGGCTCCCTTGGCCAAGAGAGCCGTAACTTCCTTTTGGAGAAGGGCCAAGTGATCCTCCGACATGCGATGAAATTGAGGTGGCATGGATGGAGGGTTAGTCTCGAAGGGGAGGGGGTATCCCCTTCAGACTATCTGCAAAACCCACCTGTCCGACGTGATGGTGAGCCAGTGGGGGAGGTGATGGCGAATCCTGCCAACCACTGGCAAAAGGTGGCCCTGAAAGTTCGGACTAGGAGGGCTTGGAGGCTGCTGCAGAGGGGGTGCTGGTGGACTGGTCTGCCCGCTGGCCCTCAGACCCACGACGGTGGGTCCCACATCCCCGGCCGTGCATAGGTTGGACAGCTTGCGCAGGCCTGTGGCTCAGGACGTAACGTGGCGGGACACCCCTTCCGTAGCCGCAAAAGGGGCGAAAAGCAGACTGCGTGGAGCAAGAGGTGGAAGCGAGGCCCCAGGACCTGGCCGTAGCCCTGGAGTCCTTGTCCGAATTGTCGCCATACAAGCAACACCCACCAAAGGGCATGTCCATAAGTGTAGCTTGGACATCATCCGAAAAGCCAGTGGACCTCAGCCAGGCGTAGCGTCATAGGGCTACTGACGCTGAAATCGTCCTGCCTAGCGAGTCGGCGGTGTCCAGCCTACACCGTATGGCGAACTTCGCTGCGTCTCTCCCTTCGGCCACTGCACGGGAGAGCACGGCCTGGGCCTCCTCCGGGCACTGAGGCAGCACCTGCATGACCGTGTCCCACACAGAATGGGAGTAACAGTCCAAGAGACATGCGTTGTTCACCGAACGCAGTCCTAAGCTGGAGGAAGAAAACATTTTCTTCCCAAGATGGTCCAGCTTCTTGGATTCCCTATCAGGAGGTGTGGTAGGGAATGCACCCTTGGAAGTGGAAGCTTGGACCACCAAGCTTTCAGGGGTGGGGTGTTGGGAGAGGAAAATGGGGTCGCCCGGGGCCGGGCGTTGGCGTCGGGCAATCATCCTATCCACAGGAGCCCCTGTGTTGGGCTTGGACCAAGTGCCCAAAAGGATGTCCGTGAGGGCCTCATTGAACGGCAGCAGGGGCTCTGAAGAGGCCGCTGCCGGTTGAAGCACCTCGGTCAGGAGGTTGATCCTAACCGCCACCGTAGAAAGCTCGAGGTTTAGGGCCTCAGTCGCCCTACGCAACACCACTGCGTATGATGCACCCTCCTCCGTAGCCACAGTAGGGGGAGAAAGCATGCCAAGGTCTGGAGAAGTGTCCAGACCACTGGCCTCACCCAACTCCTCTATCCAGTCCGGTTCTTCCAACTGGTAAGTAAGTAAGTAATAACGTTTATTGTATAGTTTTAAAACCATAACAAATAGGCATAAAATCTTTAAAATAAAACAATATGAATCACTTCATCATCTAAGACTCAATAAGTGCTGTAATTGCATTATTCCAATCTTTAAATATCCTATACAGTACCCTTATTAAAATACCAATTGCCTTGTTCTAACCCAGTCCAACAGGTCCGCTCCATCAGTCAGATTAGCATAATCTCATTAACACTAAAATACATGTACTATATAATGTAATCCTAAAACAGTCAGCTGCTGTATGTACACCAGGCTAGATTATAATTTCTTTGGCTCAATTAAAATAATGCCATAGCCTTTACTTGAGGGCCGATGGGGCAATTCAATCTAAAGGACGAGCTGTGGGTAGCCTCCAAAACTTGCCTTACTTAGAGCTGCCAATACTTCATTTGCGAGCCATGCCTCCCAGGATTCCGTCTAAGAAGGATTAATGTCCACTGTCTCCCAGCTCAGCTCGTACATACACATCTGCAAAACGACTTGGATAAACATGGACGTTATTCAGGAGGCACTGCTCTTGCCCTAGTATTCGACAGTAATCTGTTTAAAATATTCACAAAATTAGCACATCTCCCCAGCCCACCAGGCGAACACTGCAGCTAAAGCAAAAGTCAGATGCCTGTGCACAAGAGCGAACGCACTCTGCCAGAAAAATAGGTTTTAGCAGTAGTCTCCTTTGTTGATCTAAGGCCGGGCAACAGCATAACAAATGAAACCATGATTCCCGATAATTGTTGCATAGCCTACACATAAAGTCACCCCCGCCACCTGCCCAACGCGGGTTAAAATCTTATTGGTAACGCAAGCACTCTCATATATAGGATTTGGTCCAGAGTATTTGCGTTAATGAGATCCGAGAAATAGTTTTGTGGCTTCCCAACACAATAGGAATCCACCAGGGGCTGAGCCCATCCTTGACTCTCAACAGCCCGTATATCCTGTTCCCAGGAGGACTCCTTCATTTGCTTATTAATGGCTATCTCATGCCCGATAAGGGATGACACCGACCCCCAAAGCAGACTCCTCGATCTGGAGTAACAGAATCGCTTCTTTAAGTTGGCTGGACCAAGGATTACCCAATTTTTCATAGATCGGTGGCAAATAATTTATTAAGGAATGCTTGGGGGCCCTTCTACACCTGATATAATATTTTAGCAAGGAAGCCTTACAATCTATTGATTGAGTTATTAACCCCATCTCAAGTCTTAGCCTGGAGCGTCGGACGTGTCGCTGTTGATAGAATATTTTTTTATATGCTCTAATGTGGCATAGCTCTAACGCTTCGTCCAAAGCTCCTGGATAGGCAAGATGCCCGTACTGCAAAGCTGGGAGTAAGGTTGCCTTTATAACTCTTAAAATAGGTGAAGCAGAAGCGCTACTCAATAGATGATTCAGCTGGCCAATTCCATAGGTAATGGCTGCCTACTTTCTTATTAATATCTTTAACTAGGGCTGCTGCAGAACCATATTCATTAAACCACACGCCCAGATATTTATAATGCCTTGCAGTGGTGATGGTCTGACCTCCCAACTGCCAGGTTGCCAACTTCTTCCGGAGCCGACGGCGATGCCGGAGCCGCCGACAGTAAAAGGCGAGGACCCCCAGTCGGGCCCGCGGGGCCCGAAGGCGGACCGACGGGGCCCGACGTCCCAAAGAGGCGGGCCATGGCTAACAGAAATTCGTGCAGCTGGGCCGGAGTCGCCGACGGACCCGGAAAGGGCGGGTAGGCCGACGGCGACTGCGTAGCCTCCGCCGGAGGCACCACCCTCAGCCGCGACGGGCGAGGGGAGCGATGGCGCTTCTTCGACTTCTTGGAACGCTTCGTCTTACCTGACCCCGAGTGCGAAGACTTCAATCCCGACGAACGATGGTGGTGGCTCCACGACCGGTCCCTCGACCTCCCCCGGGACCGGGACCTTGAGCGGCGCGGAGCTGACTGCCGAACTTCAAGCAACTTTCGGGACCGCTCCCGCAAAGTCTTCGGCGCCATGGCCCGGCAGTCGGGGCACGACTTGGGGTCGTGGTCGCGCCCCAGGCAGTAAAGACACACACGGTGCAGGTCCGTCACCGACATCATGCGATGACAGTCCCCGCAGGACTTGAAACCCGGCATCCCTACTGCACCAGGAGTCGATCGACTCGAAAAATAGAGACAAAAAGGCCTAAAAAAACTCAGTCAAAAAGTGACTGGGGGTACCGCTCTCTCCAGATCTGCGCTTGCTGGCGTAGAAAAAGAAAGAACTGACGTCAGCGCGCGAGGGCGGCGTCTAGCTGCTGCGACGTCATCTCGGCGACCATGGCGCCAATGACGGACGCCGAGCCGCACAACGCCACCTTCCGACGCGCAGGGGTACTGCTGACGAAAACTTTCCGGATCCAGTCTGACGCCTGGGGGTAATTCTAAGGTAAGGAATCTATCACCAACGTGTTTCTTTCAGATCTGCTTGACAGGACTTTAGCTAGAATTTTTGTATCGCAATTTATCAGTGACAGTGGACGGTAAGATTCACATTGGTTTGAAGGCTTGCCGGGTTTGAGTAAGGAGGTGATCATAGCCTCTCTCATCGTGGTCGGTAGCTGTCCCTCCTGGCGTATTGGAGTATTTGTAATCAAACTGAACTTAGATTAGGGGGGACCAAGCTACAGCCCTCCAGGGCCTTCCCTAGATCTGCCGTGTACAAATTAAACAACATGGGTGGCAGCACGCAACTCTATTTTAACCCTCGGGCCGTTTTTACTTTCTGAGTTACTGTTGTTGCCTTCGTTTTTACTCGAACCCATGTCTCTGTATATTTTGTATTTGTATTTTGTATTTTTTTGGTATTTGTAAAGCGCGACATTCATCCCAAGGGACATCACGGCACTAGGACCGAAAGCAGTACAGAAGGGAGAAAGCAGAATATTCTAAGTTAATGGGCGTGGGGTCAGTATGTAGGGAACAAGAATGTTTTTATCTTCTTCCTAAAAAGCAGATAGTCGTCTGTCAGGCGAAGGTCAAATGGGAGGGCGTTCCAAAGGACCGCGGCTGATTTGGAGAAGGATCGTTTGCCCATCCTGACTTTGATTGTGCGTTTGACCGTTGCAAGGGCCTGATGACGCGATCTCAAGTTGCGTGATGGGACATGGAATTCAATTTTGTCTTGCAAAAAGTGAGGGCCTTTCTTATGTAAAGTTCTGTGAGCATAGCAGAGGAGCTTAAATTTAGCTCTTTGGCGCACCGGCAGCCAGTGCAGCTCCTTCATACAATGGGATGCTGAGCTGCATTTAGTTTTATTCCAGATCAATTTGGCGGCAGCATTCTGGACTACCTGGAGTCGAGAGAAAAGGTATTCGGCCATACCAACATACAGCGCATTTCCATAGTCCAGCCTGCTTAGGGCCTGTGTCACCGTTTTCCGGCAGTTCAGAGGGATCCAGGGAAAAAGCCTCCTGAAAAGTTTGTGTGGCAAAACCCTTGTCGCACAACGTGCGTACTTGATCCAGCATGGATAGGGCATCGTCGAAAATGATGCCCAAATTCTTTGCAGCACGCTTAGGTTCTGGGGCAGTGCCTAGCGCTTGGGGCCACCAACTGCTGTCCCAGATTGCATGAGCACCCCCGAAGAGCAGAATCTCTGACTTTCCGGCATTTAGTTTTAGGCAGTGCTCGGTCATCCAGCCAGAAATTTCTGTGAGGCAATTAATTAGGTTGCTCTTGATATCAATATTGGTCAAACTGTCAGCCTGGGGGATCATTAGTTGTGTGTCGTCGGCGTATGAGCAGATATCGAAGCCCCATTTCCTGCTGATGTTTGCCAGGGAGGAGACGTACGCATTAAAAAGGGTGGGGCTCAAGGAGGCTCCCTGTGGAACTCCATATTTAATAGTTTTTGGGGAAGAGGTGCAAGATCCCATTTGGATTTTTTGGGTTCGATTTTCCAGAAAAGATGCGAACCATGACAGGGCTTTTGAGCATAGTCCTTTTCGTGTAGGATGCCTAGTAAATTATTATGAGATACGGTGTTGAACGCCGAAGTAAGGTCGAAAAGGATCAGTGCTACGGCTCTGCCTTGATCAGCTAGGGATCTGATATTATCAGATACAGCGAGTAAGGTGGCCTCGGTGCAGTTATTGGCCCTAAAGCCAGTCTGCGAGGGGTCCAGTAAGTTATTGGTCTCCAAAAAAGATGTAAGCTGTCTGTTGACCAAACGCTCCAGAACCTTAGACAAGTATGGAAGCTGGGAGATTGGCCTGTAGTTTACTGGATCATAAATTTCGAGGACTGGTTTCTTTAATAAAGGAAAGACCACTGTTTCTTTCCATATATTTGGGAAGGAGTCTAGCTCTAGGGATTGGTTAAAAATGTTAGTAACTTGGGGGCATAGAACTGACACTAGCCGGGAAAAAATGATATGTGGGCAGGGATCAAGTGGTGATCCTGCCTTGACCTCGGTCATAGCTTTGGCTACCTGTTCTTCTGAGAAAGGGGTCAGGGTAGCCAGATGGACCTGAGCTAAGGGATGGGGTGCCATATTTTTCCAGTCTATATTGGCATCTTCAGGAGGATTGTTAAAGGATGCGTAAATTTGACTGTATGATGTTACTACGCGTGCTATTACCACGCGGTAGGTTACAACGCGGTCGTTACATCGACCGCGTTGTTACCACGCGTGGCTATACATCGCAAGTCGTTTCTACAACTTGCGCTAGATGGCGCGCTGGACTTAGGAATAGTATAAATTACTATTCCTACTCCAGTTAGCACAACAGCAGGGAATGTGTTGGATTTAAAATCCAACACATTCCCTGGTGTTGCACGCCATCTAGCGCAAGTCGTAGAAACGACTTGCGATGTAAAGCCACGCGTGGTAACAACGCAGTCGTTGTAACGACCGCGTTGTTACCTACCTGCGTGGTAACAGCAGCGTTGTAAACGCTGTTTCCCGTAAATTTTGGTCACTTTGTCTGTAAAGAAATTATTAAGTAACTCGCAATTCTCAGTTGTGGGTGCCATAGTTTGAGTCAGACTAGTGGGCTTGCAGAGTTCTCGGATTACTTTATAAAGTTCTTTTGATGAGCCACCATTATTCTCAATCCTTTTTGTGTAATAATTTGTTTTAGCATTTTTTAGGGCACAGTGATAGCTTTTTAGTTCAACTAGGAAATTTTGTCTGTCTTTGCTATCTTTTGACAGTCTCCATTTGTGTTCCTGGGTTCTGCACTTTCTTTTCATTAGCTTTAATTCTAGAGAATACCACTTTTCGGATCGAGTTTTCTTAGTGGGTTTACTATTAAGTTTGGGGATACACTGATCTAGTGTTTTCTCGATCTCTTGTTGTAGATGCTCAGCTGTTGTATGAACAGAATTGGAATGGTGTATGTCGGGGTCGCAGTGGGGAAAATGTGAGGAGAATAACTCCAGAGTGATTTGGTTCCAGGCTCTTTTCCCTGACTGATACACTGTATTGACCTTGAGAGCTTTATCTGGTAAGCTAATAGAAAAAGAAATTAGGGAGTGATCAGTCCAGGGCAGTGGCTTGATTTCATAGACATTGATAGTTTTTATATTGGAGAACAGCAAATCCAGCATATGTCCAGCCGCATGGGTTGGTTTAGTGATCCACTGGGTTAAATGCATGATTGCCATATCATTTTCCAGGTGTTTGGCCCCTGGGTACGTAGGATTTTCATAGTGAATATTAAAGTCACCTATAACTAAAAAGTGGTCTTGGTTTAGGCAAAGGGGAAGAAGTTGTGATAGTAGATTAGCGCTAAAACCAGGATGGTATCCAGGGGGGTTGTAGATAACAGCCCCTCCAAATAGTTTATGTTCTCCCTTGGACACTGAGAACGCTAAGATCTCATGTGTGCCTATTTGAGTGACTGTCAAAGTGATACAGGTGAAGTGCTCTTTAAATAAGATGGCTGTGCCCCCACCTTTCTTTCCCTTTCTGTCCAATTTTAATATTTTATAGCCAAGTGGTAGGGCAGAGACAATATCAGGAGTATTGTTATCATCTAGCCATGTTTCAGTGACAAATGCCAGATCTGGGCTTAAGCCATCTAGTGTTTCCCAGATTTCAATGCTGTGTTTGGGAAATGATCTTGAGTTAAAATAGATACAGTCCAGTGGCAGAGTTTTGGAATTGAGATCTGCATTTTTCTCTGAGTGTTGAACGGAAGTGTCTTGGCTTCCCCATTTGCAATGATAGCATGAGAATGGGCCTTCCAGCTCAATAGGAGATGCTTTGACACAGTGCGTGTTTTGTTTTTGTTCATCAGCTATGTCCAAAAGCCTGTTCCTTGAATATGTAAGAGGTGGGTTTTTGTTTAGCATTGAAGGACCAGGGTTTCTGGCCCCTGGGCCCGGTCGGGCACGGACGGGCGCTGACGAGCTTGTCTATGGCGCGCCTTCGTCGGCGTGCCCGCTGCGCGTCCGGTGCAGCATCAAGTTTAAATCCCCTCGAGGATCCCGCCACTAATCCGGCGAGCTGCCGGAAGTGGGCGTGGTCTCTATGGGAGGGATCGCGTTTCTCTTCTCAAACGGCAATGAGGATGCTGCGGCAGACCGGAAGCGCGATCTCTAGCATTAACTGAAATGTGCAAATACGCTGCGCAAGTACGCTTTTAGATGTGCAAAGTACGCTAAAAAATATGCGTTACACAGATCACCCAACTGTGTCAGTATCAGGTAAGAACCCCCAGATTTTAAGATCTCAAAGTGCAACGATTTTAAAATAGATATACAATCAAAGATACAATAGATTAAAACATGTCTTGGCTCCCCGCTAAACAGACCTAGTGATATGATGGCTCTTAACAAGTTCGTTGGTATACCCCAGCCCGCAAGCTTTCTCCATAAAATGGCCCTATCTACCCTATCAAATGCAGCACTATAATCTATAAAGCCGCACAGGAGAGGTGGTCTGTTTTTCTGGATGGCATTATGCCTAAGGGCAAAGAGAGCTTGTATATTGTCTACCGTGGAAGCCCCAGCCCTGAACCCTGTTTGAAAAAATGGCAATATTCCCTCCTCTGCCACCCAAGATTCTATTTGTTCTAGTAAAATTCGGGCATAGACTTTTGCTTTAATATCCAATAAAGCAACCAATATATAGTTTGCGGCTGCGGTCCGAACTCCGCTCTTATATATAGGGCATAAAATTGATCCTCTCCAACCATCCGGTATATCAGCGCTTAAAAAGCAGTGGTTATAAAGTGCTGACAACACTACTGCCCAAACTTCATGCGCCTCCTTGAAAATGCCAGCTGGAAGCCCATTCGGGCCCGGGGCTCCATTGGCTTTCAGCTTTACTTATACTTATGCCATCTTTCGCCTATCTGTTAGTTTGCACTCAGCCCCCTGGGTCTCTTCCTCGAGCTGGCCCCATCCTTCCTCCACAACCAGTCGGTTCTTCCAACTGGTCTGCCAGAGGGTCCACAGACCCCCTCCCAGTCCTCACCCTCCTCTGGTAGCCACTCAGGGTGATGGGGAACACCAGGGGAGAACAGGGGTACAAAAGTACCGGTCGGCTCCGGTCCCGACGTTGTGCGACTTCAGTCCGGCTCCGTGTCCACATCGAGGGGGAGGTTGGGGTCGATGTCGGCTGGGGACACAACCGGCGTCTGAGGGGGCGGAGGTGTCGCCAATGGATTCAGCGCCGGAGGTGTCACGAGCTCGACCGTCGCCGATCCGTATCCAGGCCTGGATCGCTGTGGGTCCTGCAGCGCTGAAGCCGCCGGCATCGAAGGCCTAGAGCCCCCAGCTGAGTCCGTGGGGCCCAAAGGCGCGCCGGCAGAGTTGGGCTGCCCAAAAATAGAATGGAGGGTTTCGCAAAAGCTGCGAAGTTGGGCAGGGGTCGCTCCGGCTCCTGGAAAGGGAGGGAGGCTCGGAGTCGACCCAACAGGCTCCACGGGCGGAGCCGGACGACTACCTGTCGCATCCGCGTCGGCCGACGGACAGGAAGAACGCGAAGAGTGACGGTGCTTCTTCGCCTTCTTTTTGTGCTTCGACTTGGCCGAAGACTTCGACAAGGAATGGTGGTGAGGGCCTCCAGAAGCTTTTGGGACCGCTCACGCAAAGACTTCGGGCCATGGCCCGGCTGTCGGAGCACGACTTCGGGTCATGGTCGCGCTCCAGGCACCAGAGGCACACAAGATGGGGGTCCGTCACCAACATCAGCTTGTGGCAGGAGCCACAAGGCTTGAAGCCGGTCTGCGGAGATGACATCCCTGTGCACCAGGAGTCGTAACGACTCAAAAAGACGTCGACAAAAAGTCGCAAAAATAGAGTCAAAAAGTCACTCGAGGTATCGCTCTCTCCGGATCTGCTTTGGCTGGCGCGGAAAAAGAAAGAACTGACATCAGCGCGCAGGGTCGGCGTCTAAGTAGACACCGCGATGTCATTCCGGCGACCACGATGCCAAATACGAACGCGGAGTCGACCGACGTCACCTACCGACGCGCAGGGGTACTGCTGAAGAAAAAATTCTCCGGATCCAGTCTGACGACTGGGGGTAATTCTAAGGTGAGGAATCCATAACTAATTGTCTCTTTCAGATCTGGGAGGCGATTTGCGGCCAATACTCACCACAATGTAGCAAAGTCTTACCACCATAAATAGTAAAATTGACTCCCTAACGTATTGCATGTCGGAAAGAATGGACAAACACGCTGAGCGAATGGATATGGTGGAAAGGCTAGTATCTGAAGCTGAGGACCTACAAATTGAGACCACAAAAAAGCTGAATCAAATGGAAATGGCAAATATGATAATGCAAAATAAGACAGAGGATTTAGAAGCGCGATCAAGGCGCAATAATCTGTGCATAGAGGCCTGCCCGAGTCTACAACCACTGGGAACATGGAGCAAATCATTGAGCAGCTACTTATAACTTTGTTTAACTGAGACTCTTTCTCGTCCGTGTTCATAGTAGAACGAGCTCATCGCTCACT
Source organism: Calotriton arnoldi (assembly GCA_963921515.1). Taxonomy (NCBI): domain Eukaryota; kingdom Metazoa; phylum Chordata; class Amphibia; order Caudata; family Salamandridae; genus Calotriton; species Calotriton arnoldi. The sequence goes on from CAWUFW010000068.1 coordinate 5,619,786, forward strand.
GGCCCCTCGGCCGGCCCCTGGGGCTCCCCCGCCCAGTAATTGCCCGGCTCCTTAACTATAGAGACAGGGACGTAATGCTGAGACGGGCATGGGAGCTCAGAACACTTCACTACGAGGACTCTGAACTATCTATCTATCCGGATTTCACATTACAGGTGCAAGAGGTGCGGAAACAATATGCACCAGTGAAACGTAAACTGAGAGAGCTCAACATAGAATATGCCATGCTTTACCCCGTGCGACTTTACACCGATCTGAGTAGTTTTTTTCCAGACGCTGAAGTCGCGCTCTAGTGTCAACTCCAAGAAAAACAGACAGGACTCCACTCTGAACAATAATGAGCCCGTAGTGATTTAGACCAACAGGACTAATGCACTGCCCTTTGCATTGATTTATTCATTGTTTATATGCGCTAGGATATAGTAGCTGGCTGGGGTGGTAAGGATGAAGATACCACTCAGGTTTAATTCCTAAATGCACTCTTCGAATTGTGTAATTGATGTATGTACATTGTATTTTGAGGAATATGGGATTGAAGGATTAGCACCTATATTGTAACATTTGCAGTATTAGGTTATCAAGTTGGGGGCGGGGGGGGGTTATATATGGTACCAATCGGTCATTAGAACGTAAGAGCTGAAGACCAGCTCAGGGGCACTCACCACCCTGCGTGTATTACACACAGTTTCGGGTTCACAAAGGGGGAATGTCAGTTGGGGGCTCAAGTTGCCATGTAATTGGGGGGTACACCTGGCGCGTGAGGGGGAAATGTATGTTTGAAGTTATTTGTCTCAAGTAGCCGAATGGAGATAGCCAAACTGAAAATAACTTGCAAGCTAGCTGGTTTGATCACAGAGACTTACACTGAGTTTAGATAGTAATCAGGGAACTTCGCAGAAAACGAAGGTAGTCACGATAAGTTTTATGACTTGGAACATTAGAGGGCTGAATGGCCAACGTAAAATTCACAAAACTGTTCTCTATCTTCAGAAACATAATGTTGATGTGGCTATATTACAGGAGACACACCTGGCACCTAGGTCAGGACTGCTGACGCAGAACAGAATGAGGGGCTCCAATGTTGCTGCCGGATTCACATCCCACGCGCGGGGGGGTTCTGATATGAGCACGCCGCAGTTCTGGCGTGCAACTTCAAGAGGTGTGTGTGGATGATGGGGGAAGGTATGTGGTTGCACGCTGCCGTAAAGATAATCTTGATGTGCTTTTGGTGGGTATCTATGGTCCGAATTATGACGCCCCCTCAATTTTACCGGTCATTGAATAGTAAACTCTCTGCATTTGCAAAATATTCCTCGGCTAAGGGGGGGTGACTTTAATTGCGTCCTATCGCCCGAGCTCGATAGGTCCAGGGGACCCACTGGAAGGCCATCTGCTGCAGCAAAAACTGTTGCTGCGATAGCTGAAGCAAGTTGGTTGACAAATGTTTGCCGTTACCGATCACCACAAGGAAGGAAATACACCCACTGTTCTTCGATACATGACATGCACACACGTATCGACTACTGGCTCGTCTCGAGGACCCTACTTCCTTTCATACATGAATGCACTCACTTACCGCGCACATTGTCCGATCATTCGCCCGTAAAGTTAATATTGGCCCCTGAGGGTTTACAGCCTAGGTTCCTTGCGTGGCGTTTTCCACAATATTCCTTGCTGGACACGGTGTTCCGTGAAGAACTCGCTCAAGCAATAGATAATTATTTTCTTCATAACATCCGTAGTGTATCGAGAATGGCCACTATCTGGGAGGCCTTTAAGGCCTACATTCATGGGGTAACAATCGCTAAACATGTCGGGGTTCTTCGGTCCATAAGAGATCGTATGTATAAAATTGAAAAAAGGGTTAACCGTGCTGGAGCGCAACATGCAACGAACGTCCGAGCCCGAAAGGCTCGCAGAGACTGGAGGGAAGATGGAAGAATAGAACGAACTAGCACAAACTGAACTAGTCCACCTGGGAAAATATGCCACTGCCAGGGTGTACGGGGAAGGGGAGAGACCCAGCGCCACATTGGCGGCATTGACTCGACCTCCGAGGGGAGATAGCGAGGTGCTAACACTACGAGACAAGGACGGTACGCAGGTCTGAAATGCCCCACAAATCACTGAATGCTTTTGAGCCTATTATGCACAACTTTATACCTCACACGATACTAATACGGATGAGTCAGCCGAGGACTATTTAGCATATATTGTCATGAAATGGCTGGCTGACTCTCATAGGGAGCGATTGATGGCCCCCCTTCGTCCTACCGAAATTATTGAAGCACTGAAAGCAATGCAAAAGAATAAAGCACCTGGGTCTAACGGCCTGACTGTGGCCTTTTACAAGGCATACCAAGATCGTCTGGTTCCCAACCTGGTCAATTTATTTGAGGAAATGACGAGAGACAGGATAATGCCTCCGACGATGCGGGAGGCAATACTGATCACACTATTAAAGCCTGGCAAGACACCCACACAGTGTTCATCATGTAGGCCACTGTCGTTATTTAACACAGATACAAATATTTTCGCCGAAATACTAGCGAACAGGATTTTCCCGCTGTTCCCCGGCTTGGTGGGCCCAGAACAATCAGGATTCGTCCCTGGCTGTTCCTTGACAAGTAACTTACGTACTTTATTCTGCGCAATCTCTCGAATTGACCCTGACGCACGTGCGGCGGCTGTCTTCTTGGATGCAGAGAAGGCATTCGACTCAGTTGAATGGAGCTTTTAATTGGCAGTATTGAGACGCGTGGGTGTGGGAGAGGTGTTCATAAAGTTAGTGGAAGGGTTGTATGCGAAACCAGTGGCCCGAGTGCGAGTAAATGGCATGCTATCTGCTCCAATCGCAATTACAAGGGGCACAAGACAAGGCTGCCCTCTTTTCCCATTACTATACGCTCTTGTGGCTGAACTCTTAGCGTGTGCAATACGGGAATATCACTCCCACCAAGGTATATGATTTCCGCAATATAATTTGACAATATCCTCATATGCTGATGACATGCTGTTGTACGTCAGAAACCCTGAACTTAACTCCAATATTAGAAGAAGTTGAGAGATTTGGCAGTCACTCTGGACTGCGTATTAACTAGAATAAATCACTTATATTTCCCCTAACGGCCTCCACTACCCAGGCACAGCTGGACTATCCCTTAACGTGGACATCAGAACCAGTGCGATATTTTGGGAGTCCAGGTTCACACGGACCCAGAAATAGTAATTCGCGAAAATTATGGCAGGGCATTGCAGCGCCTCACAGACGTTGTAGAGAAGTGGATTAAGCTACCTCTGTCATTGCTGGGATGCATAGCTCTTATTAAAATGATAGTGCTACCTCGTTTCCTATTCTTTTTTCTTAACATACCAATTTTACCTCCGAGGTTATTGTTTCGCAACCTGCGTACCTTGCTTATCAAGCTGGCCAGGGCCGGTAAGCAGCCTAGGGTGCAGTGGGCCACATTTGACAAGACCTTATTCAGCGGGCGGACATAATGCGCCAGACCTTGAAACTTATTATAGAGCGGCACAACAAATTCATGCATATGCCTGGATACATGGCCCTCCTAATCTGCCACATTTATATTTGGAAAGAGAGGAGGTGCACCCAGCGGGTCTTCCACAGACTTTATTTCTTAACCCACAGTAGTGATATCATATATTCGATCCGGTGGGACTTACTGGGTGTCAATTGCATAAAACTGCAGAATTGCAGGGAATCCCATTACTTTATACTCCTACATTACCAATAGAGTGGTGTGGCTGGTTCCCATTGAGAGAAGATAAGGCAGTTGTGCGGGCGCTTCACTCAATAAATATAAAGAGTATGGGGGATTTGTTCATAAATGGGGAGGTCCGCACCTGGGAGCAGATCAGACAGAAACTCCTGATCCATCTCCACTTATTAGATACCATTACTTTTGAATCAGACAAGCATTACGTGCCCAACTGGGTCACAATATGACAGAACCTCGAGAGTTTGCTTAATTGACATACCTCTTGAAAACCCAGACCCCACAGTGAGGTATTTCAATATAATAATAATAATAATACAATCTTTATTCGGCATATAGAAATACCATAAAAGATACAATATATCAAAAGAAAAAAGGTTACAGATACAGACTTTAAAAACAGTTCATCAATCTGGGTTCTACATAATACAACTTCAACCAGTAAATAAAGAGTTTACACATCACATAAGACCTGTCCCTCACCCCTCTAATTCATCTTCAAACTTGGGTTGGGCCTATACTACACCACGATTAAAGGTTACAAATACATTTAAAAAAAACATTTTAAAAACAGTATACATAAATGGCAAGCAGGAAATCTATGGACTTCCGCTGCCCCTTGTGATCCTTAATTTAGATGCAGCCCTTAAAAAATTGGTGATACAAAAAAGTGTAAAAACATCTGGGGCCAATTTTAAAAATAACAAGGCAACACGCGCTTGTCTGAATCTGGCTTTCTTTAAAATACCCTTCAGAAAAAGACTTCTGGGGTGTGAATAAAATGGGCATAATAGGACGAAATGAAGGGTGTCCTGTGGAGACCTGTGGTCGCAGCCACAGGGCCCCTTCATTTCTATTGACAATGTAAACCCTGCCGGCTCTGCTAATACATGATGCAAAAGGTTTAGCCTGAACTGGGTCATCAAGAATCTATCATGGGCACTGCTTATACAAGACAGATATGGTTCAATGCCCTCAGTAGACTTAACTGCTAGATGTTCTCTCACCGACGGTTTGGCTAACTCTCTGTCTTCCCGGAGCATGGAAGCATACTTGAGGAACCGATCCTTGACCAAGGCCTTATCCTGCATGCTCATTTTAGAAGGATTAGTGAATAAATCTGCACATCCCATTTTCTCAAAGGACTCCTTCACATATTTTAGCCAGGGGATTTTTAGCCTGTGGTCAAGGGAAAGACAGTCTTCTATAACCTGCCTGCTTAAAGCCGCCTCCTTGTTAGCCCAAATCTTTACCCAGCAGACTAGGGGTTTGACTGCCATCCTATCCGTGATGTATCCAACACCCAATTCTTCATGGATAATGTGGGCTGGCGTGCTTTGGGGGACTCTTAACAGGCGCCTGAAATACTTGTTCTCTTCGATTTGCAGTTGGTTAGCCTCAATAAATCCCCACACCTCACTTCCATATAGCACTTTAGCACAACACATGGAGCTATATAATCTCAGAATCTGCTCTGGGGACCAGCATCCTAACCTATGTGCAAAATTTATTATTGATCCTGTACATCTGGTCATAGCTCGACATTTCTCTTCTAATAAATATTTAAAATTTAATCGGCCGTCAAATAAAATCCCCAGATATGAAAATGACTGTACCTTTCCTAAACAATGAGATTCAATTGTGTAATTATAGGATTTACCTGGCTTCTTCCCCACTTCCATAACATAGGATTTTGCAAGATTGGGGGACAAGTCTAGATTCTCCATAAATGACACAAAACCATCTATTAGGAGCTGCAGACCTTTGGGGGTACGAGCGAGAAGTACCGCATCGTCTGCGTAGAGCAGAACGGGAATCCCACGAGTACCTATCCTGGGGGTGTCTACCTGTAAGGTACTTAGTGCGCGATCAAGACCATTTATATATAGCGTGAACAAAAAGGGAGCTAATATACAACACTGTCTGACCCCGCTGGAACACGTGAAGGGTTCTGTTATTTTTCCATCCTGGCTATATCTGACCGCAGCCGTAGTATTCAGATGTAGGGACTTTAACCCCTTCCGTGCTCATGACGAGCTCAGCTCGTCATGCTGCGCGGTAGCGCTGTGCGCATGACGAGCTGAGCTCGTCACGACCCCACCCGCGATCGGAATGTCCAGCACACGAGCGGAATTCCGATCGCGGTCAAGGGGTTAAGATGTTAATGAGACCCGGGTCCACCCCGAGCCCGCCCATAATTGCCCATAGTTTCCCACGATTTACTCTGTCAAAGGCCGCAGTCAGATCCATAAATGCAAGATACATCGTCCCTGGATTGACCACTGTGTATTTAGCTGAAAAAAGATATAGTTTGAGGCATTGATCGGTGGTAGATTTCCCTGGCCTGAAGCCAAATTGGACATCAGTTATAACTTGATGCTCCTCAGCCCAATCTGTCAGCCGGCTTAAAACCACCCGCCCTAAAACCTTCGCTGACACATCAATAAGAGAGATCGGACGATAACATTGTGGACTGTCCTTGTTACCTTTTTTTAAAGATGGGGACAATCGTAGCTGTGGACCAAGATGCTGGCATTACTGTGTCCACAGCTGCATTTATGACCCTAGTCAGGATGGGCGCCCATAAATCTACATTGCTTAAAAAAAGGTCGGGTGGGATCCCATCTGGGCCTGGGGCCTTGTTCCTGGTTAAACCTTCAATACCTATTTTTACCTCGCCCAATGAAAATATAGGTGGGGGTATGTTCTGCTCCACGTTCTGCTCTTTTGTCTGGTTCGTACTTGGGTGATAATTATAAAGCCCTTGAAAGTGATCATGCCATTGCGTCGGCAGAATGTTATTACTTAGCCCGGGTTTGTTAGCGTCATGAAAACCGGGCTTATTTATGACTCTCCAAAAAGCAGTAGAGTCCTTTAATACCATTGCCTCTGTCAAGTCTTCCCAAGCTTGTAGTTGTAATTGACCCTTGCGTCCCTTGACAGCTAACTTGGATTTTCTTCGGCACAAGGTCACCCGGTCCCTGTCTCTTGGCGAGATCTTTAAGGCAGCTTTCAGCTCTCTTAGAGTGCGTGAGCATTGTGGATCAAACCATCTTGGGTTGTCCATTTTGACCTTATAAGCTGGGGCTCTCAGCAAACTGTCAACTTTTTGCGCGACGCCCCTGAAAGCCTCAACTAATTCTGCCCCTTCCACTTCTAGATCTAAACACCTTAGGATAACCTGCTCACCTTCTTTTAGAAGAGATCTATAGAAGGCCTCGCCATTGACCTGTGTCCATATTTCAATATTATATACATTTGCACAAATCAATGGTAAACCGAGCCAGACAAAAGTGTGTCTGGAATGGCATAAAGAACTAGGCATGCACATATCGGAAGAACAGTGGTCATACTGCTATTCGGTTACAAAATCTATTTTGCAAAATGGCAGACACCGGTTAACACATTTTAAATATCTCCATAGAGTCTATTATACCCCTGCGCAAATATAGCCTCAGGGAGGACGACAATTACATGAGTGCGGGATGGTTGGCGCTAACTTCATTCATTTGGCATGGGATTGTCCAGGGATTAGGATGTTAGTGCGCTGTAGGATATAGCAGAGACCCCCTTAATCATCACTCCCTTTGTGGCCCTCTTAGGATACGATAGGGAAGTGCCTCGAGCTTCCCGCAGATAGATTGCACTCTGCATGTTACTCGCAAAGCGCAGGGTGGCTATGCGATGCATGAAAGGTCCGTTGCCTTCACTTGCAGAGTGGTTCACTGATTTATCCTATTGTAATCCACAATCTGAAAATTCCAACGCCCTTAGGCCGATAAGTCGCAGACCGTGAGATATTTGGGAACCGTATCAGGCGTATCTTAGGCGTAAAGCCACGGATGAGGCGGGAGGGGCGGATGCTGAAAATGAAGAGGGGGACAGAATAGGGGGTGCACCGCTGGCCCCACACGCTCCTCCCCCCCCAGCAGGGAGGATTAGATAATTAAAATGTGAAATATTGGGGGTGCAATATGTTAAAGTTAAATGATTTATATCTAAATGGTCTAATCTAAAACGCACTGTTTATGTAATATGTAAGTTAGCCCTACTGTTAAGTGTCTTGAAACATGCTGTTCAGTGGCTTAGGAAAAGCTTCTTTGATTGGTGTCTCAACATATATTTAAGCTGTTTTCTCAGGTCATATGTCTTTATTAACATGATGGCTACTGTAATGAATAATATGTTTAAAATTACAAAGTTTAAAAAAAAACTATGGTTATCTAAGACTGGAGTGAGTGTCTTGGTACTCCAGGAGCCCCAGCATCTGATACATATTTTGGGTGCGTTTGTGAAGCCATGTGATCTGGTGCAAAGTCTGTGGTCAGGTGAATGATGGGATTCAGCTGTTGTCACATTGTGAATGTTTCCTTTCGCTCCCACTTTCCCAATTCATTCCCATAAGCCCCTCTGTTCCCTTTGGGCATGGTGAATTTTATTTGAGTTTTGGAGGGTTTCATGGATGGAGATGGCTCATCTCATAATATTGGGCAGCCTTGTGATGTTATTTTCAGGATGTGTATTTGTTTGACATTCTCTTTATGAAAGTGTAAATTTGTTTAATAAAAAGCTTTTCTGTGCTAAATGTTATTCTAATGTTTATTGATATTGACATCCTTCTAGAGATGCCTCTGACTTCTCCGCAACTCAGAGTTTGAAAACACACACACACACTGTAATACTTGTGTTTATGTTCTGTCCTTTTCAGACTAAGAGAAAGTACAGTATTAGTTTGTACCTGTGCTTTGCCGCTTCCTGTCTCTACATGGATTGTATTGTACTATGGTACAATGCACAAAACCAGCAGTGGTGCTCGTCCAGCTAGTTGATTTTCTAATTCAATCACGTTTTGTTAAAAGAATCAGATTAATGTGTAGTTTAAAAAAAATATATATATATATTATTGTTCTTATTTTGCAGAACGTTTCTGTAGACTCCACAGTTGAGACTAAGACGCTAGCCATAGATGCAGCTTTACCACCGGTGGAGCCAGCTGTCAAACTCCTGCCTTTCAAGGAACCTAACTTTATTGTGAGTTAGTAGTAGCTTCTGTTAATAAAAAATGTATTTGCTTGACTAAATGACATACCCATCTTGTTAGTGTGTTGACTCCAAAGAACCCTTTCCTGTTCATCTATACATCCTTGATGTTGCGAATCACTCTAGTATGTGATGAACTGTTTTTCTGCAGTGTTTCACAACTGATAAAATAGCAGATGCTAAGCTCAGCATCTTTAACAAGAAGCTCCTGCTCTTGTTGGAATATTTTCCTGGGTAATTTGGGATATGATGCATTTATTTATGATGATTCCAGACCCTTGGTATTATTGAATGATTAAAGTTTTGTCTGGGTGGAAGTTGTGTTCTTCTGAATTTTCAATAGAATGCTCATGACTATCAGAAAACGTAATGACTAAAGGAGAATAGTTAATTTCGTGTGGCAGGTGGATGGATAGGTGGACTATAAAATGTTAAACCAGCAGAAAAAGGTGGACCTTGATATAATGTGATCTGTCATTTTCTCTGAAGAGAATTTTCATTTGAATCAATGAACAGGCTGCCTGTCCTTGAATTTGGCTGCTTCAAGTTCCTTCTTGGATCTGCTTTTTAATGTAAGCGTATTGTGAATCTTTACAAAATTGTCCAAGCAGTGATGTTTCTGCCCTACCACTTGCCAGTACAGAACATTGAGACTGACACCACAAGTTAACACTACTAGGATATAGGATATTAAGTTCTTCAATCTTTTTGTCATGACCAGCAAAGATTCAAAAATAAAAGTTGCAGCCTTGGGAACGTGAAACATAAATGTTTTTACAAGCAAGAGCCTTTTTTGTTTTTGTTCTTTCTGACACATTACATAATTCCCCCGCTTCCCCTCGCCCCTCACCCCACTGGCCCTATTTATGAAGAGAGCTCTATTCTGGCTCTGAGTCTGAGTAATCGCTTGTTATTAAATCTCTGGCTTTCATCATCTAGCTTTAGTTAGTAGCTCTCCTATTGAAAGTCTGGTGTCACGCCTTTCGTTACTGTTGGGAAGGGAAATGTGCCTTGCATTGTTAATCAGAACGTGTACCCTGACCTAAAATTCTCTGTCAACATGTCTGTACTGGTTGTTGATTCATTGCCACAGCGCAGACGACAACCATGTGTGATGGCCTCCCGTAAAATAGATTAATACCAAGAATCGAACTCTGGCCTAGAAGAGCACCTCAAGTGCACCACTCTGTTTCTGAGAGTGACAACTGTTGTCTTAGAGGACTTAGAACGAGTATTCTTTCCAGCAAAGAATTACAGCAAAAAGAGCAAGTCTTTTTAGTATTTGGCTTGGCAACTTTACCTGTTTGACAGACCTGTTGTCACCAGTACAAACACCATACAACATAAGTGGCTTTTGGATCAACCCTCTTTAGCCATTGGATTAATTTTGCTAGCAATTGTAACATTTGATGGGCAGTACGACCAAGCAATGGAAAACATCACCCCACAGCATTTCACAGAATGTTACATTGTCATTGCAGTTCCCATTGGTGATGTGACACTATTACAGCTTCTTCCAGTGGTGATGGCACCAAGAAATAACAAGCATTGGCATAGCCAATAGGTCTCGCCTTTGGGACCTTATAAGTGTTTAGCCATGCAACAGTTGATGTTGTTGCACCAAGGATATTGTGCTGGATAACTAAACACTTACAAGGTCCCAAAGGCGAGACCTATTGGCTATGCCAATGCTTGTTACTCATTGTAACCTACAACTCCCTCCGTCTTTGACGCAAAGACTCCAAACCCGAGACTGGTGAAACGTTGACACTGTGATGAGGTGAAGTTCTCGCCACCATCTACGCTAATAGATCTGACTTGGTTTATCGGTTCAAAGGCCTTACATGATTCTTAGATGCAGGTAGGTGGTCAGATATGTAGCTGTTTATACACTCCATGGGCACTTCATTCACATCCGTAGCAATGCACCATAAGTACCAAAGCTTTAAATGTTTTCTAAGAAAAGGAAAAGCAAAAAAAGACAACGGAAAACCGCCACAATGAGCAAACAAAAACAGGCGTACAACTAAGAAGAGATGCCAAAGAAAACGAAAATAAAAAGCACGTCTGTGCATGTAGAAAAAGATCAGGCTGTGGCCTCTAGGAAGGAATATTTGCCCTCTCCCGAAGACCGTACAATGTGCCCCTTATAAATTTACAATCGGTCGCTCTAGTTCCAAACTGGCCGCCAGCAATTGTTAACCAAGTACAAAGGCTCCCGGGGGTTTTCCCTTAACACGGCCGGAACTAGGTATGGGTGCAAACTAGATGGTCGCTGAGGAAGGGGCTATCAAGGTCCGCTGCACACAACCGATGGGAGAACAGCTTGAAGCGCCAATCAAGCATACTTCTAAGCACTATTTAAGTAGCCAGTCTCTCGGTTGGTCTGCGTGCTTGAAACAATCACGAGGCCTCGCTGCAGACCCATTTCTTATAACGCACCCATTTTACGGGTTTATTTCATTAGAGGGCAGACCCACCCGTCACAAATTATACCAATCTTGCAGGCGTAGGGCTCGAACCTTTTTGGAAAGATGCAACCACCGTCGAAGCTCATTCTGAGACAACAGAGCAAGTCCTCACAGGACTCCGACAGCTTGGCTATCCCTCGGTGTACTGTATACAGTTTTACACGCCTCCATTTTAGGATCTTAGAAATACCATCCTACCTGTGCGCCTTGTTAAAATGTGCTGCCCTATCATTTTTTTATAATTCTTTCTATCCTGGCTTGCTTGTTAGCCGGAGCGACAGTTAACGTTTTATTCCCGCGTTAAATGCCTTTCTACTAATTCTAGAACTAAATCAGTCTCGCCTTTTAGTCAGGCCACAGTCACATTTAAACTTTGATCGGTGTCTCAGTATTTATGCCACATCTGTCTATGTCCAGGTGAACTTGGCTCTGAAAGTTGGTCACTAGGCCAATGGTAGAAACTACCCCTTGTCTCTGGGATGTGCAAATGTAGGTGCAAAGCACTGAAACATATACCACCTCGTTCACCATAAACCGAGAGAATAAGACCTCAAAGGCAGTCAGACGTGCACTCAATGCTGCACTGAATGAAGTGAGAGGGAGTTAAAAGAGCAGCCCCCCTTGGGAGGGATGGGGAAGGAGGTAAGTGTGCCATCCCTTCCAGGCGGGTGGGAACATGCCACATCAAAGGCCGTAAATAAAGCACAATGCAGGAGGCTCGCGCGTTCATGGCGGGGCTTCCGAGGAAACTGAGGCAGGGAGTGGTGGGGCACAATGAGGAAGGCACCCAACAGCCACGAGCCACCAAGTAAAGGTCATCAAAAGGCAGTGCGTTACCAAGAACACCAGACAATGCGTCAGATACTGCCTTCCAGTCACGGACTTTCATTTCACACCGCCGATGCATTCTGGGAGTTGTAGTCGTGGATCACATCAGCTGAATTGACTGCTTTAACAATTTTCATGATAATGACTTTGTAGAAGGAATATGCGGTCTTCCACAACTTGGCGTCACCTTCTGACCTTAATCCAAATACATCATCATGACTCAAGCCTGAGTTTGGTGTTTCTCTCCAATCAACCGAAGCACTGCTAGAAAACTTTCAGCTAGGTGTTATGAAAAGTAAGATCTGCCAGCTTCCTTGATTCAGGTAGTAGATCTGTGAGCAGTGTGTACCCCCTGCATCCATTACATTGTTTTTTTCGAATACAGGCAGTTCTTATATTTTTAAAAGCAAAACGAATATTATCCAATGAAAGTTTTAAAAGTTAATGGCCCCTTGAACTGAACTCCCCAAATCTTTGACAAAGTAAACAAGCAGAAGGGTGCAAGAGGCGACGGGCGGAAAGCAATAATTAACAACCGCGCCCACGCGTCCTTAGCAACCAATATACACTATTAAAAAAGACAAGCGCTGCTCCGAAAGTTAAAGCGACGGGCAGCGTTTACCTTGCGGGAGCGAGCAGCGGCGGGCACGATAATTGCAAACAGATGGCGCCGCTGCTCGCTCACGCAAGGTAAACGCCACACATGCACGAGGGCTCATTGGGAACAGTGCAGTACATGCACAAGGTTCCCAAAAAGTCCTGAGCGATTCCAAGAGGTCCCTCCTAAGCAGCGCTTGCGCGCTGCGTAGGCGAGACCTAAAAAGTAATTCTGCTGTTCCCATGTCTGCTGGGCTCCACTGTTCTCTGTTCCAAACCCTTGATCTGCAGCCAGTAATCATCACCACCCACGCTGTGGTTTGTTCTCTCTCCAGCAGCTTCAGAGTGCCATCAGCTGTGTCCCCTGCTGCTGCTCCCGCTTTCAAAGCTTAGCTGATAGATGCCTGACCATAAGATGTCCCATGTGTCATACTTTCATTTTAATTTGAAAAGTATCGCCCTCCGGGGTCAACTGAGTGTCTCTCTATTTTCTACTTTTATGGAACCATTCTTTTTTATTAAGATCCGTAGTATTGTTCACACCGTTGAGTGCCTACAACCCAGAGGCTGGCAGCGAATAAAGGCTCATTCAGTATTAGTAACCAAAACTACTATAAAACCAACTAATAATTTAACCCCCTCCCCCCTCCCTCGCCTCCCCCTGCCAATTCCTCTGCACCAGACTCCTACTCACTATTGGTCGTGAATAATGAGTCTTCTGTTATATTATGTTTGGCATTCTGTGTCTACATTCCACAGTGCCGGCGGCCTGCTCAGTGTACGAGTAGTAATCGTTATATTTGCAGATATTTGGGACATGTGACCTCTCGGAATTCTTTTGAGAAGATCCTTACATAGGATGCCCATACCTCTGCGAATGTCTCTCCTTTATTCTCCACCACTAAGGACATGCGCTCCATTGCTAATATGAGCCAGAGTTTATGTAACCATGCTGTGTGATCGTGATTGGTCATAGTACCCCACCGAGCTAGAATCGCCTGGCGCGCAGCTAGCAGCGCTAGCGCCATTTCTCGGCCCCGCAAGGAGCGTGAGGGGCAAGTCAGAGTTCGGAAGGCCCAGTACAGAATTGGTAAAGCCAGGAATCACGGGATAGGTAAGTTAATTTTGAGATTACTTTTCTTACACAGAGTAGTATACCAGGATACCACTCTGGGACATTTCCTGTAAACAGGTAAGTAAAATCGTTTTTGTTAATTAGTACAATTTTAAAGAATTTCTTTAGGTTTTCAAACTCCACACTTAGAAACTTTTCCAAGAAAAACAGTCAATGTTATCCTATGGAGGAAAATAGTGTTATCGGTTTTAAGGTAAGTATTTGGTAGTGGGAGTTGAGGTTCTGGGGGTAGTCTCAGGGGTCCCCCAGGGTCAGGGATGCACTCTTGTTACACCCTCAGCGGCACTAGGGCGGCCGGGTGCAGAGTGCTGAGGCCCAATGTTATCCAATGGGGGATAGGGGGCCTCCGGTTGTTGGCTGCTGGCAAGCAGGCCACTGGGTTGTGGGAGCAAAGTTCCTAGACTTTAGCTCAGGGCAAATAGGGAAACAAAGTAGCACCAAAGGTGCACCCTCAGCGGCACTAGGGCGAACGGGTGCAGGTTGCTGTTTCGACGTCGGGCGCCCTGTTGTGTAAATGGGGAACCTCCGGTTTGCAAAGCCACTGCAGGCTTGGGGACGAAGGTCTTCTGGGTGCGACCACCACTTCGAGAGGTAAGTTGAGGGTTGGTTAGGCACCGTCGGTTTGGCCGCCCAAGGCCGTGGGGCGTCTGGTGCAGGGGTGCCTTTTAGGGTCGGATCTTCTTACCAGCTCCTGGTCGCGGTTGGGGATTTAGGCTGCAGGCTTCGGCTGGAGGTTTGAGGCAAGTCAGGGGTCGCCGGATCTCGAGTTAGGATCGCCGGGGGGACCTCCTCGTGGTGTTTGCCCACTCGAGCTCGGGCCGTGGACGGCGGGTGCAGAGTGGGGCGGATTTGCGGTGTCCGGCCGGAGTCAGAGGTTGGAGATGAACAAATCCGGTGTTCATGGGAGACACAGTCTTTTGTGGTTGAAGGCAGGCAGGTCCTCCGGGGTTTTCGAGGTTGCTGGCTGCAGGACACACCGGGATTTCTCAGTAGCAGGTTCGAAGTGGAGACCGGCCCGTAGGGCTGGGGCCAAGTCGGTGGACGTCTTCCTCTTGTTAGCTTCGGCACGGCTGTTCGGTCCTTCTTCTTCTTTTCTTGTAGTTTCTTCTGGTCTCAGGAAGCAAGGTTCAGGGTTGCCCCTAAATACTAGATTTAGGGGCGTTACAGCTAGGTAAAGAGGTTGGGACCAATGGGTCCCTTCCCTGGGGTGGGTACACCCCCCTATTATGCCACCCTCCAGTGGGAGGGGGCATAAGCCTTTCCCTGGTTGGCTGAGTCCCCCCATCTGCAAGATGGCGGGGACTGAGAGTTGTGCTTCACCTCGCCTCCCCCACCTGAGGGGTGGAGTTGGCAGAGGTGGGCACACCTCTCTTCCTCCCTTGTTTTTCCCACCGGTTCTCCCGCCCAAAGTGGGGGTCCGAACCAGTGGGGACCAGTTGCTGAAAGCAGCAAGTGGCCTGGGGAAGCTCACAAAGGCGGCAAGCCTTTGAAGCTTCCCCTTCGTGAACCCTGCCCATCCTGGGGAAGGAGGCTTGGCACCTTGTCCCAGGATATGCATTGTTTTAGGCCCCCAAGAGCAGTAGGCTCTCGACCCAGGGGTCAAGAAACATGTCTGGTGGTGGCAGCTGAAAGCAGCCACTCAGCCTAGATACTAGTGGTAGGTTAGTTTTCAAGGGGCATCTCTAAGATGTCCTCTTTGTGCATTTTCCTTTCAATCCTACACTGGCATCAGTGTGGGTTTAATGTGCTGAGAAGTTTGATACCAAAACTTCTCAGTTTTCAGTGTAGCCATTATGGTGCTGTGGAGTTCGTAATGACAAACTCCCAGCACCATATACTCTTAATGGCAGCACTGCACTTACAATGCCTTAGAATGGACTTAGACACTGTAGGGGAAGAGGGCTCATGCACCTGTACCCTCACCACTGGTATAGTGCACCAAGCTAGAGGGTTGACTGACCTATGCCAGGGCAGTGGGTTGTAGGCATGGCACACAGGGATGTGTGCCATATCGACTCTTCACTTCGTTCTGCACCAAAACACGCAGCCTGCAAAGGCAGTGCGTGAGTGTTAAGGTACGGGACCTCTAAGGGTGGCACAATAAGTGCTGCAGCCCTTAGAGGCCTTCTCTGGTCACAGTGCCCTGGGTACCTGTGGTAACACTTACCAGGGGGCTGACCTGCGGCCAGAGATGCCAATTGGGTTTAGGCTTCAATGCAGTTTTAGGGAAAGAACATAGGCCCTGGGTACCTGATTAGCAGGAGCCCAGGGCACACTCAGTCAAAGCACATCAGCAATTCAGCAAAAAGTGGGGGCAACCATGCAGAAAGAGGGCGCTTTCTCACAGCCTCTCTTCTACTCCTCGTGGCCAGTCTACCTTTCGCCTCTTTCGTGGCAGCTGAAGGGGTTTCCAACCACGTCAGCCCTATCCCAACCACCGTCCTGCGCAGTCTTCCCAAACCGTGTGGGGACATGGACGCGGTTCATTTCGACCTAGGAATGGGAGCCAGAAGTCGTCGGCCACCCTGCCCTCGGCAGCCTCCAAGCACTCCTAGTCTGACTCTGCAAGACCACACCACTCCAGTTGGTGGGAGAATACATCATCTTCCCCACTGGAGGTCCATAACATCGGAAAAGTGGGTCTTGCAGATCATTCAGGAGGGCTATTCTTTTCCTTTCCTTTCTTTTCCTCCTCCCATTCTGCCAAATCAGGAATGGCTGACAGAGGATCATTTGAAATCGCTCCAGGAGGAAGTTACAGCTCTCTTGGCCAACGGGGCTATAAAGAGGGTCCCAGGTTCAGAAGTAGGCAGTGGCTGTTATTCCTGCTACTTTCTGATTCCGAAGAACAAAGGGTTGCGGCCCATTTTAGATCTTCAGACCATCAATCTCTTCCTCAAGAAGGAGAAGTTCAAGATGCTTACTCCACCTCAGGTCTTGTCTGCCCTAGGCCACGAAGACTGGATGGTAGCGTTGGACATGCAGGATGCGTATTTTCACATCCCCATCCTGCCCGGCCACAGGCGTTACTTGCGGTTCAAGTTAGGCCACGAGCACTTTTTTCAGTTTACCGTGCTCCCCCTCTGCCTTACCAGTGCCCCTCGTGTGTTCACCAAGGTGATGGCGGTGGTCGCAGCTCATCTGCGCAGGTTAGGGGTGTCAGTCTTCCCCTACCTCGATGACTGGCTGTTAAAGGCGTCCTCGCCCCAGGCTGTCGTCTCCCAACTTCAGACTACGGCGAACCTCCTGCATTCGCTAGGGTTCTCTATAAGCATGCCGAGGTCACACCTGACTCTTTTTCAGATGCGTTCTTTCATCGAAGCTGTTCTGGACACAGTGCAGTTTTGGGCCTATGCTCCCAAGCAGCGAGTCCAGGATATTCAGGTTAGGATTCCGATGTTTCAGCCTCTATCCTGGATTTCGGTGAGTCTGACTCTGAGTCTGTTGGGCCTAATGGCCTTCTGCATCCTGTTGGTAAAGCATGCCAGGTGATGTATGCAGGCTCTGCAGTGGGACTTGAAGTTCCAGTGGGTACAGCATCAGGGTAATCTCACCGACGTGGTCCAGATCTCGGAAGGAATTGCGAGAGATCTTCAGTGCTGGTTGACGAACTGCGATTTGGTCAGAAGCAGACCCCTCTCCCTTCCCCAACCAGATTTTACAGTTGTGACAGATGTGTCACTTCTGGGATGGGGCGGCCATCTGGGAGAGGTGGAGATCAGGGGACACTGGTCTCCGGCAGAGTCGGGGCTCCACATACATTTGTTGGAGCTTTGAGCGATTTGATTGGCATTGAAGGCATTTCTTCCCTCTGTCAAGGGGAATTTAGTGCAGGTGTTCACGGACAACACCACCGCCATGTGGCACTGCAACAAGCAGGGCACGGTAGAGGTGGAGATCAGGGGACACTGGTCTCCGGCAGAGTCGGGGCTCCACATACATTTGTTGGAGCTTTGGGCGATTTGATTGGCATTGAAGGCATTTCTTCCCTCTGTCAAGGGGAATTTAGTGCAGGTGTCCACGGACAACACCACCGCCATGTGGCACTGCAACAAGCAGGGCACGGTGGGGTCGTGGACCCTTTGTCAAGAGGCCCTGCATCTCTGGACATGCCTGGAACAGCAGCGCATAACCCTGGTGGTTCAACACCTGGCAGGTTCTCTGAACGCCAGGGCGGACAAACCCAGCCGTCGATGCCTAGCGGATCACAAATGGCTTCTCCAGTTGGAGGTGGCGCATGGTCTCTTTCAGCAGTGAGGAGAACCTTAGTTAGATTTGCACGCCTCCAAAGAGAATGCGCAGTGTCGGCAATACTGTGCACTGGAGTTTCCAAGGCAGCTATCGTTCGGCGACGCCTTTCGGCGCGAGTGGAGCTCAGGCCTGCTATACGCCTTTCCGCCCATACCACTCCTGCACAGGGTTCTGAAGAAGATCAGGAGCAACCGGGCCCAAGTCATCCTTGTGGCTCCGGACTGGGCAAGGAGAGTCTGGTATCCAGAGCTTCTGAAGATGAGCATCGATCCTCGATCAGGCTGCCACTTCGGGAGGATCTTCTGTCGCAGCAGCAGGGGAGGGTTCTCCACCCGAGCCTATCAACTCTGTGCCTCCATGCGTGGAGATTGAGCAGCGGCAGTTGATGGCTTTTGACCTTCCTCCTGAAGTATGTAACATTATTTTGGCGGGCAGGCGGCCATCCACTAAGACGGTATATGCCTGCCGTGGCAGAAATTTGTATTAAACTGGACAGAAAGGTCTGTTGACCCTCTTTCTGCTTCTCTTTCACTGTTCTTTTATTCATTCTAACCTTTGCCCAACAGGGCTCTGCTTTGGGAACTCTCAAGGGTTATCTTTGTGCTCTTGTCTGCTTTTTTGCTGCTGCCAGACCAACCCTCTCTCTTTAGGTTTCTAATTGTAAAATGGTTTTTAAAGGGGCTGGGTGCACTTGTTTCCACCCACGCTCTTTATGCCATAGTGGTATTTGGTCCACACTTATCTTATGGGTGCTCCCTTCGAGCCTTTACACAACTGTCCCCTCCGACTGCTTACCATCAAGACAACCTTTTTACTGGCGATTACATCTGCCCGGAGGGTGAGTGAGTTGCAGGCTTTATCTTGCATGCTTCCCTACATGATGTCTTTTACGGACAAATTGGTGCTTGACACACCGTGCATCATTCTTGCCAAAGGTTGTGACCCCATTCCATCTGGGTCAATCCATCATGCTGCCCACCTTCTTTGCTCCCCGCATCCCTCTAAGGAAGAGGAGCGTCTCCACCGACTGAACCCAAAAAGAGCATTGTCGTTCTATCTTGACCGCACAAAAGAGTTCCGGGTGGATGACCAACTCTTTGTGGGGTATGTGGGAGCTAAGAAGGGGTGGGCAGTATAGAAAAAGACCATCTCTCCCGTGGTCATTCTCTGCATTAAGATCTGCTATGCCCTGGCTAAGAAGCAGCCCCCTGAGGGATTAAGGGCCCATTCCACCAGGGGGAAGGCTGCGACTACGGACTTAGTTTGGTGTGTCCCAGTCCTTGACATCTGTCAGGCAGCAACGTGGGCATCTTTGCACGTTTGCTAAGCACTACTGCATGGACAGTCAGGTCCACAGGGTTGGGAATTTTTCTTGTTCGGTCCTACAGGACTTCCTAGTTTGAGAAAATTGGTCCGCAACCCACCGCTGGGATGGCATGGCTTGGGTATCTAATTCAAAGGTAAGAAATCTGCAGCTAGAAGTCTCTTACCAGATGAACAAGTTACTTACCTTCGGTAACACATTATCTGGTCGAGACTCTAACTGCAGATTCCTTACAGCCCCAACCCTGCCTCCCCACTTTGCGGACTGATTTTGTTAGGGCTAGGGCTACTCCCCTTTTCAGGGCCCTAGTTTTGCACACGAGTACGTCAGTTATTTCTTGGCTCTGCACTTCTAGCGTGGAAAAAACGAAAAGTACTGACGTCCGCGTGGCGCCTATATAGGTACCGCAACATTATAACTGACTCTACTGACGACGTCACGCGGAGCTGAATGGAGCCACCTGACGGCGCGCGCAAGGGGTATTCCTCAGCAAAAGTTTCCAGATCAAGCCTGATGCCTGGGAAATTCAAAGGTAAGGAATCTGCAGCTAGATAGAGTCTCTACCAGATAATCTGTTACCGATGGTAAGTAACTTGTTCAACATGTATTCAGGGCCCTTCCTTTACTGCAGTATTTTTGATACGCGCACTGTCAAATTCACCTCCCATAGTATGAAATATTTTGTAGCTCCACTTGTGGTGAAGTCAGTTGGAAGTGCTGCCTAACCATCCATACTTCAGTATAGACACCTGGGGCCGTATTACAGATGGTGCCCCGGGGGCGCAACGGGCGTTTGTGCCCACATTGCGCGCCCCCTGGGACTTTTGTATTATAGAAGGGGACGCAGACGCTTGTGCGTCCCCTTCTATAATACCGATAGCACAGGCGCTCTTAAAGCGCCAGCACTATCAACAGAGGGTGTTCCCTCATTTGCATAGGGGCGTGCCCTATGCAAAATGAGGGAATTCCTTTGACTCTGCGCCCGCGCCATCTTACAGACACGGGCGCAGAGTCAAAGAAGCCCTCAGGAGGTGCACTGTCAGTGTGCCTCCTGACAGCAGCCCTCTGCAGGGGGTAAAAGGGGTCCCATGGACCCCCAGGCATCCCCTTGCAGGCGGGTGCAGTCACTGACTGCACCCGCCTGCAAGGGGATCTCTAAACCCCTTTGAAAGTGCAGGTGGTGCTGCATGCACTGTGAAAACACAGCGCAGCTTCTCCGTGTTTTCACATGAATGCGCTGAGTTCGCGGCTGCCCTGGGGGCATCGCATACACCATAATGGGGCGCATTATCACTGTTTGCGCCCGGCGCACCTTTTAAAAGGTGCGCCGGTCGCCAACAGTGATAACTTGTAATACGGCCCCTGTATGTTAGTAATGTTGCACAGAACAGAACCAGTGCCCTATTAAAATGTATCCAGCACAGTTTGTCAACTGTGCTTTTTTCACACTTGTCAGACAGATTGGCATTTGTCTCTTGTCACTGGAGCAGTATACCAAAGAGCCAGAGCTTAGGCTTTCAATAGCTCCACTTTGCTTCTGACCAACGGTTATGTGAAGTTACCTCTTCTCCTGTAGTTAATCTCCTGTCAGAAGGAAGATTGATCCAGAGCATGTAAATTAATATAGCTGAGCTGCTTTGGACCCCTCACTGAGTGGTGGTGTTATTGACATCTGGCTTAAGTTAAGGAAAATGTACTGTTGACTTGCAAGTGCTACAGAGACTGGACATGCACACAGAGAGTGAAATGTTAAGGAAGTTTACAAAACACTGAATTGGGGCTGTTCTAAATGCAGCAAGCATACACTGGTGTCCCATTTATAGTAAAGTGCACAAAAAATGCTAACCACTTTACATAGCTGTATATTTCAGTTTCTGGAAACCAGAATATATCTTCCTGATTGCCAGCTTCTGTACTCAGTCTAAATTTCTGTGAAAGGAATGGTGAGTAATGCATTCTTGTGTGAGTCACAGAGCAGCGCATTTCTGATCTCTCACTATCTCTACCTGAACCTAAATGTTCAGTGTGTAAAGCTGGCTCCTTAATGACATACTCTGGACGTTGGAGTTGAAAGGTAGTAATCCAACTGGACCAAGCTATATTGAAGTATTGGCATTTTCCAGTTTGTGCTCTGTGCACCTGGCTTTTAGTCTATAGAGGAATTCTGCAGCGGGTGGAGGCGGAGAGAAGGCTGGGCACAGACTGGAAGAGTGAGCCTCTCAAAAAAGTACAAGAACAAGATAAAATCTTGTTTGGGTGTTTGGTAAAACATACACAAATTGGCTGACTTGATACTGAATTATTAAGGCATTGCCAAATAAAACTGCCCAACCCTTAAAAGTCTCACAGTTCAACATCATTAAATGTGTTCAGATGATAATGTACAGACAAGCATGTGAAGCTTCCTTAAATAATCTGTGGCTTAGAGAGCTAACATTGAAAGTTCAATATAGAGTACTGAGCCCATATTTGTTGGTCTTGTGTGGTACCTGATGCTCCTCATGAAGAAAGTGTTCACATGCGCGGTTCTCAAAATATTTTTTATAGATTGGCCCCATAATGGCATTTTGATGAATAGACACATAACTGACATACCTTCTCACCATAAGAGCTAGAACAAACTATTGAAATAGCATCATAAAAAGATCACATTTCTATCAGGCTTCACACATACTGGAAGCCACAATACAGGAAACACGATGCAAACAAGCTGTGGCAAAGCCAGTAGGTTTATTTGCTAAGTTAAATGCTTTCTCATTAATGCGGGAAGGTTGTGTATGTACTTTAATTTTTTTCTGAAAGGTCAGATTGTCAGCAGTAGTCCTGAGCGAGATGGGGAGACTGTTCCAAAGGCCAAAACAGAATGTCCTTTCCCTCCTGCATGGGCATGCATGTATCAACGAGCAGCAATTAAAGCAGAGTGAGCCAAGCCAAGCGATCAAGGTGGGTGCATACTTGGTAATCCCAGCCTTGATTGTGGGCACCCCATCCATATAGTGCTCGGTGAACTAGACATAGTACTTTAAAACTAATTCTTTGTTCAACGGTTAATCACTTTAACTTTTCCCCGGCTTCCGTGAGAAGAGCAAATGTGCGTAGACCATAGACCAGCCTCACTGCTATGTTCTGGATTAACTTCAGTCTGGTTAATAGTTTGATAAGGATTCTTAGTTAACAAGCGGGTTCCAGTTTCAAGGAAACCAAAGCAGCCACTACTGTGGGGTGGAATTCGCTGGAAATTACTCTTAGACTTTCCCTCAAAAGTTTCCATTGCAAGCAAAATGTGGATGTTTCCAAAGAAGATAAGAAAAAACAACCTATCGTGGTTGAAAAAGAGTGTGGGGGTGATCTCTCAAAGAAGTTGGGTTTGGATGAAGGTGGGGGAATTCCTCCTTTTCGACTTAGTGCCCTCACACACCCTTGCGAGTGTCATGCTTCATCATCGGGCGTTGCTCCTCGTGGTGGTGGCGCTGCTGTCCTCCACGGGCCCCGCGAGAGGGCTCTTTATCGGAGATCTTTTAAGGAGATGCCGCAATTGTGGGGGTGTGGGCCTGGAGAAGTGAGTGGGTGAGTTAAAATTACCTTCACGGTGCCCAGAAACTAGTTTTATTCGGGGGTCCGGAAGAGGAGGTTAAAAAACAAGGGATACGGAGCACCTCCTTGAAACAAATGTAGAGGAGGGATGAGTGTCTTCCTGCTGCTCTCAAATCCGTGGAGATAAGTAAAAAAAGTGAAGTTAGGTCAACATGTTTCGCGCTTCATGATGGTCCCTAATGGATCCAGGAGCGCTTCGTCAGGACCGTGAGGTGGAAATAAGTGAAATTAAAACTAGGAATCAGGGAGAAGGCACCCTATATTCCTACTGTACCTATAGTCAGGTGTCAATGCGTCTAAGCGCTTCTTGGAACGTCTGAGTCGAGTTCCATTACCCAACCCCTCTATTTAGAATGGTTGGCCTCGCCGGCAATCACTGCGGTAATGAGGATAAATACATTAAATCTCCTCAGTGAAAGCCCATTACCTGCCCCTCCGCTCGTGGATCGCCGGCGACCATCATGAAGCGCGAAATATGTTGACCTAACTTCACTTTTTTTACTTATCTCCACGGATTTGAGAGCAGCAGGAAGACACTCATCCCTCCTCTACATTTGTTTCAAGGAGGTGCTCCGTATCCCTTGTTTTTTAACCTGATCTTCCATAACCCCCGAATAAAACTAGTTTCTGGGTACCGTGAAGGTAATTTTAACTCAACCACTCACTTCTCCAGGCCCACACACCCACATGCTCAACTTCGGCGTCTCCTTAAAAGATCTCCGATAAAGAGCCCTCTTGCGGGTCCCGTGGAGGACAGCAGCGCCACCCCTACAAGGAGCAACGCCCGATGATGAAGCATGACACTCGCAAGGGTGTGTGAGGGCACCAAGTCGAAAAGGAGGAATTCCCCCACCTTCATCCAAACCCAACTTCTTTGAGAGATCACCCCACACTCTTTTTCAACCACAATAGGTTGTTTTTTCTTATCTTCTTTGGGAACAGCTACCCCTCAGTGAGTATAACATCAGTCTTTGGGAGCATCGGTACTGGACCTTTCCTTTTCTAATTTGCTCTCTGTCCCCCCCCCTCTTTATAGTGTGTTGTGAGCAAAATGTGGATCCCACGCCGTTGACTTGGGGATTAAAGGACGTTTTCAACCATACTGACTGGCCTTGTGATTTAGGAGGTCTCATGATACCAGAGTCTGCTCTGAAAATCAGTACTTCTGTCTTGTCTGCATTTGATTTAAGCATGTTACTGGTCATCCAAGATTGGATGGCGGACAAACAGGGTGGAAGAGATCCCTGAAGTTCCTCAACAGAATGATCTAAAGGTAAGATGTGTGTCATGAGCATCGAAAGGGACGAATGATACTGATAAGAGGTCGGATGTAAATATCTGAAAGAGACAGTTGGTTGTAGAGTCCTTACCTTAGAATTTCCCCCAAGCGTCAGACTGGATCCAGAGAATTTTTTCTCAGCAGTACTCCTGCGCGTCGGTAGGTGGCGCTGGTCGACTCCGCGCCCGGCGTCTTGGTCGCCGGGATGAAGTCGCGGTGCCTACTTAGACGCCGCCTCTGCGCACTGACGTCAGTTTTTTATTTTTCTGCACCTGCCTAGCGCAGATCAGGATTGAGTTACCCCCTAGTAATTTTTTGACTAGCATTTTTCAATGTTTTGTCCACATCTTTTTCTCGAGTCTTCGACTCCTGGTGCTCGAGGGATGTCCCAGCGTCAGACCGGTTTCAAGCCTTGCGACTCCTGTCACAAGATGTTTGTGACGGACCCGCACCTCGGGTGTCCGGAGCGCGACCATGACCTGAAGTCGTGCTCCGACTGCCGGGTCATGCATCCAAAGACTTTGCTGGAGCGGTCCCGAAAGTTACTTTAGGCCCGGTGGTCGACTCTGCGTCGTTCCAAGTCTCGTTCGAGAGGAAGGTCTTGTGGCTGTTCGCGGAGCCACCATTCCTCGTCGCACTCCAAGTCTTCAAGGTCATAGGGTAAGTTGAAACACAAGAAGAAGGCGAAGAAGCACAAACGCTCTTCGCCTTCTCCCCGTCGGTCGGCTGACGCGACGTGGGATTCGGAGCGCCGTCGCTCTAAGGCTATGTCTCCGGTGCCTGCTTCAGGGATGATTCTGCGCCTCCCCCCGTTTCCGGGAGCCGGAGCGTCCCCTGCCCTACTCCGCAAGTTCTACGAGGCCCTGCACCTCGTCTTAGGGCAGCCCGACTCAGCCGTCGCACCTTTGAGCCCCATGAAGCAGGTCGGGGTCCTGGGCCTTCGATGCCAGCGGCTCCGGCGGATCCAGGCTTGGATCCAGATCGACGCCGGTTGATCTCACTTGAACTTCCCTGACGCCCATCCCGGTGCCGGCCGTGCCCCAAGCCGGCACCGTCTTCATCCTCACCCCCTAGATGGAGCCGGACTGATGTCAGAACTGACGCAGGAGGGTACTTTCGTTCCCCTGTTCATCCCTGGTGTTCCCTACTGCCCAGATGGTGGTGATAAGGTCTAAGAGGGGTCGCTGGACCCTTTAACAGGCCAGCTGGAAGAACCGGACTGGAGAGAGGACCTGGGTGATGCCAGTGGCCTGGACACTTCTCCAGACCTTGGCATGCTTTCTCTCCCTACTGTGGCTGCGTAGTAGGGAGTGTCCTACGCTGTGGTGGTGCGAAGGGTGGATGAGGTTTGGGGCCTTGAACTCCCTTCAGTGGCCGTCAGGACTAATCTCCTGACACAGATGCTTCAGTCTGCGGCATCCTCTTCTGAACCCCTTTTGCCTTTCAGCAAAGCCCTCACTGACATCCTCCTGGACACCTGGTCCAAGCCCAGCACAGGGGCTCCTGTGGAAAGGATGATTGCCCACCGCCACTGCCCAGCCCGGCCGACCCAGTTTTCCTCACCCAACGCCCTTCCCCCCAACCCCCCCGAGAGCATGGTGGTCCAAGGCTCTACTTCAAAGGGCGCAGTCCCTTCTGCTCCTCCAGATAGGGAATCCGAGAAGCTGGATCACCTTGGGAAGCGCATGTTCTTTTCCTGCACCTTGGCACTGCGGTCCGTGAATACCGCTTGCCTCTTCGGCCGATACTCCCACACCATCTGGGATACTGTTGCACAGGTGTGGCCTCAGTGCCTGGAGGAGGCCCGGGCCGTTCCCTCCCAGGCAGTGGCTGATGGGAGAGACAAAGCCAAATTCATGATACGTTGTGGACTGGATACCACCGACTTACTGGGCAGAACGATTGCCACGTCTGTAGCCATTCGGCGCTACGCCTGGTTGAGGACATCTGGCTTTTCGGGGGATGTCCAATCAACCTTGATTGCCATGCCCTTTGATGGCCATCGTCTTTTTGGCAACAAAGCAGACTCTGCCCTGGAGCGCTTTAAAGATTCTCGGGCTACGGCCAGATCTTTGGGCCTCGCTGCACCTTCTCGGCCACTCAAGTCTGCTTTTCGTCCCTTTCATGGCTATGAAAGGGGCTCTCAGCCACGTCCGGCCCAGCCTATCCACTGGTACACGCAAGTTGCCCAGCCTCTGCGTGGCCATGGACGTGGGACCCAACGATCTCCTGGGTCTGGGAGCCAGCAGGCGGGCCAGTCCACCCTTCCCCCCCCGCCACAGCCTCCAAACCTTCCTAGTCCGACGTTTCAGGCCCATCAACGGCCAGTGGGCAGCAGGATTCGCCATGACCTCCCCCACTGGCAATCCATCACGTCGGACAGGTGGGTTTTGCAAATAGTCCGAAGGGGCTACTCACTCCCCTTCAAGACTACCCCTCCCTCCATGCCACAGTCTTTCGATCGCATGTCGGAGGATCATTTGGCCCTCAATTGTTTCCTCCGGAAGGAAAAGTTCACAATGCTCAGGTTGGCTCAGGTCCTGTCTGCCCTCGACCCTGGAAACTGAATGGTGGTGCTGGACATGCAGGAAGCCTATTTTCACATTCCCGTCCTGCCAGCCCACAGACACTATCTACAGTTCACGGTAGGCCACGAGCACTTTCAGTTCATCGTGCTCCCCTTTGGCCTTACCAGTGCCCCTCGGGTGTTGACGAAGGTGATGGCGGTGGTCGCAGCTCATCTGCGCAGATCAGGGGTTCCAGTCTTCCCCTATCTCGATGACTGGCTGCTCAAGGCAGGCTCGCCCCGGGCTGTCGTCTCCCACCTCCAGACTACGGCGGACCTCCTGCACTCGCTGGGGTTCACTATAAACGTGCCGAAGTCACACCTGACTCCCTCCCAGACGCTCCCTTTCATCAGAGCTGTTCTAGACACAGTGCAGTTTCGGGCCTATCCTCCCGAACAGCGAGTCCGGGATATTCGGGCTATGATACCGATGTTTCAGCCTCTATCCCGGATTTCAGTGAGAATGACTCTGAGGCTGCTGGGCCTCATGCATCCTGCTGGTGGATCATGCCAGATGGCATATGCGGGCTCTGCAGTGGGACCTGAAGTTCCAGTGGGCGCAGCATCAGGGGAATCTTTCCGACTACGTCCAGATCTTGGAGGGAACTGCATAACAACTGCAGTGGTGGTTAACGAACCAAGCTTGGGTCAGCAGCAGATCCCTCTCCCTTCCCCAACCAGATCTAACAGTGGTGACAGTTGAGTCACTCCTGGGATGATGCGGCCATCTGGGAGAGGCGGAGATCAGAGGCATCTGATCTCCGGCAGAGTCCGGGTTCCATATCAACCTGCTGGAGCTCCGGGCGATCTTCCTGGCACTGAAAGTATTCCTTCCCTCTCTCAAAGGGAAAGTGGTGCAGGTGTTCACAGACAAAACCACCACCATGTGGTGCTGCAACAAACAGGGCGGGTGGGGTCGTGGACCCTATGTCAAGAGGCTCTTCGCCTTTGGACATGGCTGGGACGTCAGGGCATAACTCTGGTGGTTCAACACCTGGCAGGTTCTCTGAACGCCAGGGCGGACAAACTCAGCCGTCTGTGCTTGGTAGATCACAAATGGCGTCTTCACTTGGAGGTGGTGCAAGGTCTCTTTCAGCAGTGGGGAGAGCCTGGCTTAGATCTGTTCACCACCGAAGAGAACACGCAATGTCCGCAGTACTGCACGTTGGAGTTTCCAAGGCAGCACTCGTTCGGCGACGCTTTTCGTCGTGAGTGGAACTGCGGCCTCCTGTACGCCTTTCCGCCAGTACCACGTCTGCCCCGGTCGCTAAAGAAGATCAAGCGCGACCGGGCCCAAATCATTCTTGTGGCCACGGACTGGGCACGAAGAGTCTGGTATCCCGAGCTCTTGCACATGGCCATCGATCCTCCGATCAGACTGCCCCTTCGGAAGGATCTTCTGTTGCAGCAGCAGGGGACGGTTCTTCACCCGAACCTGTCCAGCCTCCACCTCCTTGAGCGGCGCCAGTTGACCGTGCTTGACCTTCCGCCCGAAGTCTGTAATGTCATCTTGGCAGCCAGGTGTCCCGCCACCAAATCGGTATACACCTGTAGATGGAACAAGTTTGTGGCATGGTGCACAGCAAAGACTGTGGATCCCCTTTCTGCCCCTTCAGAGGTCCTTTTGTATATACTTTCTTTGGCCCAGCAGGGCTCTGCTCTGGGCACTCTTAAAGACTATCTTTCGGCTATCTCTGCTTTTCTTCGGCTGCCAGATCAGCCCTTCTTATTCAAGTCCCCTATTGTAAATAGATTCTTTAAGGGCATTAATCCTCTTTTTCCTCCATCTCCTTTCATCATGCCCTAGTGGGACTTGAATCTTTTCCTCACTTATCTTATATGTGCTCCCTTCAAGCCTCTTCACAACTGTCCTCTCAGGCTCCTCACGCTGAAAACTGCCTTCCTTGTTGCCATCACCTCTGCTCGCAGGGTGAGTGAGCTTCAGGCTCTATCGTCTAAGCCCTCTTTCTTCTCTGTGCATCCTGACAAAGTGTGCTTAGGAGGAGGCCTTCATTTCTTCCTAAAGTGGTTACACTGTTTCATGTAGGACAATCGATCACTTTGCCCACCTTTATCCCCACCTCTGCTCCCTTCCAAGGAGGAGAGACTCCACCGTCTAGATCCCTAAACGTGCGCTGTCCTATCTTGACCGCACAAAAGATTTCCAGGTGGATGATCAACTCTTCGTTGGCTATGTAGGTGCCAAGAAAGGCCGGGCTGTTCAAAAGCGTACCATCTCTCGATGGTTTGTCGTTTGTATTAAAATCTGTTACTCTTTAGCGAAAAGGATCCTCCAGTGGGGCTGAGTGCTCATTCCACCAGGGCTACGGCAGCAACCACTGCATTGGCACGTGGAGCCCCACTCCTTGACATCTGCCAGGCAGCCACGTGGGCATCTCTGCACACGTTTGCCAGACATTACTGCCTGGACAGCCAAGTCTGGAGGGACGGCTATTTTGACCTTTCGGTTCTCCACGACTTTCTGGTGTGAACTTAGTTTGCAGACCCTCCCCCGGGGATGGTATTGCTGGGGTATCTATTCTAAGGTAGGAATCTACAACTAACTGGCTCTTTCAGATGAACAAGTTACTTACCTTCGGTAATGATGTAGCTGTAAGAGACATAGGTTAGTTGTAGATTCATTACCGCCCCACCCATCCTCCCCGCTCTGCAAACTGACTTCTAGGGATAGGGACTCCCTTATAAGGTCCTAGTTATGGCGCACCAAAGGTCAGTGTCTTTCATGGCTCTGTGCTTCTGGCCTGGAAAGTCGTGTCAGAACTGACATCAGCACGCAGGGGCCGCGCCTAAGTAGGCACCACGACGTCATCCCGGCGACCATGACACCGACAACGGACGCAGAGTCGACCAACGCCACCTACCGACGCGCAGGGGTACTGCTGAGAAAAAATTCTCCGGATCCAGCCTGACGCCTGGGGAAATTCTAATGTAAGGAATCTACAACTAACCTGTGCCTCTAACAGATACATCGTTACCGAAAGTAAGTAACTTGTTCGTTAAACACTATCAGAATAAAGAGGAGCCCTGAGGTAGTCCATAGTTTCATTTTTTTTGGCTAGAGGCCTGTAACATATCAAGGACAATGGTTGATTGGAGCCAGTCGAAAAGGATGTCCACCAGGCAAGCGCTGCCTGTCTAAGGCCAGCTTCTAAGAGACGGTCTATCATGATAGAATGGTCGACCATTTAAGAGGCTGTAGATAATATCGAGTAGGATGAGACCAACATGCTGGCCTTCATCTAAAATCTTTCTGAAATCGTTCAGGATTTATACGTGAACTTGGTACCTATCCCCGGTCTAAAACCAAATTGGGCAATGTTCCGCAGATTGTTACATTCAGGATTCTTAAAGAGCTTCTGGGCTAAATATTTTCCATTATTTTAGTCATAAATGATAAGAGAGAAATAGGTTAATAGTTGGCCTCTAAGGAGTGGTCAAGATGCGTTTTTAAGTAAGAATTTGTCAACTCTTATCTTCCAAACCATTGGGAGGGTGTCAGAACTGAAGGACTAGTTTAATATAACTGTAATCATTGGAAAAAATACCTCTGCTATTTCATGCAAAACTTTCATAGGTCAGATGTCATCCGAAGAATCAGGTTTGAAGGTCCACAAGAGCAGCAGTTATGGGTGACTTTATGATTGATGCAGACTTTCATGCACACGCTTATTGAACCAGTGAGACATTGCATGGATGGATGCAGACAAATTACACCAATCATAAAGGCAGAAGTGATGATACTAAAATGCTACGCAGTATCACTATTCTGCCAGTACAAACATTATAAAGGAATAGACACCATCATGCCACATGTGTAAACAGTATGTTCTTATGCCATCACCAGCATTGTGCTCATTGTAATTGCATTTGTATAGCGCTTACTACCGCTGTCAAGACGCCGAAGTACTTTACGCCGGGCAGCACGTTGGTCCAGAGACCAAGGCTAGTGGTTAGTATAGTGTTATTGGTTACTGTTAGTTATTGGGTTTAGTCTTGTGTGCTCAGAGCAAACCATTCCATGCAGTCATTTCAGTTTCTTTATGGTGGACTATATTAATAGTGGTTGGTTGCGATTACTAATGGGGGGAGTGTGAGCGCATGCACATGGTTGGTGGGATTAATAGATGAGTTTGAGAAGATTAGGTATTGAATGCATCTGGTTAACATTGGCACCAAATGGAAAGTGAGGATAGTTTCCCAGGCAGTGGAAGTGTATTGCCTGCATGTCAGTGGCTGGAGGGCAGAAGATGCAAACACTGGTGTGGTTGTGGGGATGACTAAAGGGCTTCCTATACCAACTTCATTGAACGCGTTTGTTAGCAAATGGCTGCTGATTAGCCTATAGCACTGCTCTTTTTTTTTTTTGATGCTATGGGGTAATAGGGTTGGAGCTGCAGGTTGAGACCCTGTAGGTGAGGCCCATCCTTTGTCTACCTTGATCACACTTCAGTGCAGAGCCCTCACTCCTCTTTGTTCCTCTGTTCTGAGTGCTTCAGGCTTGAGACAGCCCTGCTTTAAGGGACATCACTGCACAAACGCTGTGTCTGGAGAGCAGCCTAGAAAGAAATTTGAAATGTAAATGTAATCGAGCTGCATCACCTGAGAACATAATATGAATCGAGAGCAGCGATCATGATCGGGCATTTTGGCAACCTTTTTGCAAGGGCTACAGTGTGACTGTACAGAAAACCTGGAGCAGAATCTTGGCAAATACTTCATGGGCCAATTGCACGGAATGTGTATCACTAACATTTAAAAGGACCGTTTATATCATATTATCATAGACAAAAAATCCTCTATGCCCACATACAGCCTAAACCTTTTGAACAGAAAAACATCATGTAATATGTTTAAAACAAAAAGTCTAACATTTGCCTTTGAACATGTGTATTAGGCCTCGTATCAACATATCATACAGTTGTTTTAGATTTTCATTATAGCGTTCCATGCTGCATGCGGAACTGTACGTTTTTAAGCTGCATTGCATACGCTTACCTTCTCCCCACTCTCCCCACTTTTATAAAGAACACTAGAGTTTAATGCTTAGTGATTATACTTCATGTACAAGAAAGACTAAGAGAAAGAGAGATGAGTTTGTAAAGACAATTCAGAGATACTTGGAAATGTGCTGAAAGAAACAAATAGATAAAATAAGGGTCACACTCAGCCAGGGTAGACCGAAGCCAGGGACAGGGGAGACAGATAAAAAGTCATAAAGCAAGTAATAGGGCCAGAGTGTAGGAGGCTGGCTCTGTATATGATACTGTCACTAGGTGGTAATACCGTGCACAGAGTCCAGGGATTCCCCAAAAGTGTACACGGCTCAATGTAAAACCGAAAGGCCTCAATTAGTGGTAGTGTGAGCGAGCAGCCTTATGCCTAACAAAGAGGAGTGTAAGTCATTTATTGCACAACATAATGAACACACGACTCAAGAAGGAGATCCAGATCAATCTAGAGAAATAAATGCAAAAAGAATTGATGGACAGAATGCAGAACAATGTCATACATTCACCCCAGTACAGAGATCTGGGCCTAAATCCATCATTCTTGACCCTGTGCCCCATGGGAACAGTCCAGCCCGAACTGCCAGGCCAGGTCCTCCCTGGACTGGAAACAAGCATCCTAGGACCGACTTCGGGGTTTCACCCCTCATCAGCCAGGATAGCTTGACTCCAGTGGGATGGAGAGCACGGGACCCACGTACCTGTCCCACTCGGGGTGACAAATGCAAAAAGAACAATTGATGGACATAATGCAGAACAATGTCATACATTCACCCCAGTACACAGATCTGGGCCTAAATCCATTGTTTTTCTAGAAAAATATACTTTGTTTGTATTTTATTGTAAGACCAAGATCTTTGCAATAAGGTAAGTATGTTTTTAAATAAAAATACTTTTCACTTTGAAAAATCGACACTTAGAAACTTTTCAGCACAGTTCAGTGTTATCCTATGGGGAAAACAATATCGCTGTTAAACAGGTAAGTAATGCACTTACAATTCCAGTCTGCGGGACCAAGGTCAGGTGAGTACTAAAACTGCACCACCAGCGGCACAGTGGCTGCTGGCTGCAGAGGTCAAAATCTGAGTTCGGCCCAAAGCTTTTCAAAGGAAAGTGGGGGTGCCTGGAGCCACACTGCTTGCAGGTAAGTAGATTGGTTGCAGGGGCCAAGCTTTTGGGTGTTAGCACAAGCACAGGGGGGCTACAAAGCAGCAGCAAACATACACCACCAGCGGCACAGGGGCGACCGGGTGCAAAATCAGTGTCGGGTTCACAATGCTTTCCAATGGAGTTTCTTCTCTTGCCAAACAGGCTGCAGGCGTCGCACCGGAGGATGCAGGAGGGTGACCAATGACAGCAGAGGTAAATAGAGGTGTAGGGGGTTGTAGGGGCACAGTCTATTCAGCTCACCAAGGCCGAGGGTCTTCGGTTGAAAGGATGCCTTTCGACATCTAAGTCTTCTAACCAGAGCCGGCCGCAGGGGGAGCCTCTGGATTCAGGCTGCAGGCTCGGAGTCCGGGACACGTCAGCCAATGCTGAACTCGAGTTCAGGATCACTCGGGAGACTTCACTAGACATGTGAGCCACTCACTCGGGCCGTGGGCGTTACGAGCAGAGTGGGCTGGGTTCGCGGATCTTCCTGGATCCGAAATACCTTGAAGTTTGCTGAACCGCTCACTGCCCTTGGGAGATCTGGTCTTTGTTGAAGGGTATCAGTCTTCCTGGGGTTCTCGAGACTCGCTGGCCATGGGACAGGCGTCATATTCTTCGCAGGCTCGTCCAGATGGAGACAGGCAAGTAGGGCTGGGGCCAAGGCAGTTGTCGTCTTCCAGCTTTGCTGCACGGCGTCTTCTTCGTAGGTTGCCGGAATCTGTTGGTCTGGGGGAACCCTCTAAATACTACATTTAGAGAGCGTTTTTGAGGCGTAGCAGGTAGGGCCAATGGGCACCTTATCTGGGGTGACTACACCACTATTATGCCACCCTCCTGTGAGAGGGGGCATAGACCTAGCCCTGATTGGAGGAGTCCCCTCATCTTCAAGATGGAGGGGACTGAAAAGTGTGCTTAACTTCGCCTCCTCCACCTGAGGGGTGGAGTTGGCAATGGTGGGCACACCTCCTAGCTCTTCTAAGTTTTCCCACCCAAAGTGGGGGTGTAAACCATGGGCTGCCGTCTGCTGCTAGCAGCAGAGGCTGGGAGTCTCATTGCAAAGGCAGCAGGCCTTTGAAGCTTCCCCTTCAAGCACTGGCCCATCCTGGGGGAGGAGGTGTGGCACCTCTGCCCAGGATGTGCATTGTTTCTGGGTCCAGAGAGCAGGGGACTCTCCACCCAGGGGTCCAGAAACATGTTGGTTCGCTGCCTACAGCCAGTCAGAGACCACACCAGGGTTGATAGGTTTTCAGGAGGCCCCTCTGAGGGGCCCTCTGGGTACATGATACAATAAATCTCACACTGGTATCAGTGTGGATTTATTGAGAGGAGTAAAGTCGTTACCAAACACTCCTGTGTTCAGTGAAACCATCATGCTGCTGTGGATCTCGAGTTGTCCAGTTCCTAGCCCATGCACTCTAAATGGCTTCCCTGGCACTTAAAATATCAAGGAATGGACCCTGATATTGTAGGGGTGTATCTGCTCAAGCAGATATGCCTTCACCTTCGATATAATGTGCCCTGCCTTAGGGCTGGTAAGGCCTCCTAGAGGGGTGGCTTACCTATATCTTAGGCAGTGCTAGTTGGCATGGCACACAGCCAGTGTGCCATGTCGACTTTGTCATTTTCATCTGCACCAGGCCATGCATGCTGCAGTGGCAGTCTGCATGGCCTAGAAGAGGGGTCCCTAAAGGACCCTTTTCAGTCCCCATGCCCTTGGTACCCAGGTATCTTTTAATAGGGGCTTACAGGGGCCTGAAGGGTCAATTGTGGATTTGTTTTTAAGGAAAAAGCACTGGCACGGGAGACCTTGGTGGCAGGGACCCTGTGCACTACAGGTGAATTCTACATCAGAAGCATGCAAAAAGTGGTGGCTAACCGTGTCAAAAGAGGCACTTTCTCACACAGAGGTAAAGTGATATGTAGATGAACATACAGACAGAGATACGGGAATAACAAGCAAGACCGGGGGTAGGGGGGGGGGGTGTGTGTGTGTGTTCGCGCTCTCTCTCTCTCGTGGGGGGTAGGTGATGAATCCAGAGAGACTCTTGAGAGCGAGAGAAAGAGGCGGACAAAAAGAGACAAGACATTGAACAGACACTGGCGATAGAATCAAAGACCGCTAGAGGTTAGACAGAAGAATGAGGATGCATAAAGAGAAATATGTTTTACGCTTTACTGTAGATGTAAATAAATATCTTCAAGAATCACACAAACTTCAGCAGACACATAAACTACTTTCTGAGGTGCATGGAGCTGGTGAGTCCATGTTTGGTGATGCCACACGGACAGACTCTGGGCGTGTGTACGGAGTCACCAGCTTTGCAGAGGTCTTTGTAGCCTATCATTCTGCGATCTCCTTGTCGCTGCCATCGAATGAGTAATCGAAATCAAGTCCATGGCAGGAAAGCTTCCCCCAGAGAGTCAAGCCTGCTCATGATAGTGACGAACATGTCATGGACATTTTGTCAAGAAATAACACCATTATGCCAGAAATCGCCACCGTAATGCCACACGCAGCATTATGCCAGAAGTTGGTGGTTCTTTACATACTGTGGGACACCCATGACATAATACCATTATCCCAGGGCCTAAATTATGCTGTGGGTGTCCACCAGCATGCTGCAGATGCCCATGTTACGCCTATAATGGTAGCTCATACCAGTCACATTCAACTGCACAAACATGCAAACAACAATGTGCAGCCCACCTAAAACATACATTTAACACGACCAGTTATTACATGACCGTTCCACAGCATACCCACCTTGCCAGAGCTCCTCCTTCCATAGCAATCAGAAAGACTGCAAACATGTGGCTTCTGAAACTCCAGCCCGATGCAATACTATACCAAACAATAGAAAAACACATCACAGTATCAGCACTACACAATAGCACAAGAAATAAACCTCAACACATCACAACAACACAGTTGCAGTGTGTATTGTTTTCTTGGGCTTGGATTGTCTATTATTGTGTTGTATGGCACTTGTGTGGTTGATTTGCCTTTGGTTTTTATAGTACTGTGTTGTATCAAGGTGGTTTAGTGGTATGGTGTGTTGCTTTTATTGTTCTGTGAGTTGTGTGTTTGCATTTTTGTGTTGTGGCACTACTGAGACATTTTATTTTGTTATTGTTTATGTAGGATTGTTTGTGTTGTTGTCTTGGCACTGTGTTCCTTTGTGTGTTCTGTTTGGTTGCTTGATGTGTTTTGTTTTCTATTAATGGCTTTGTTTTGTTGGGTTATATTGCTACGTTGTGGTGTTACTGTTTGTGTGTAGTGATGTTGTGCTGGTTTAGTTGTGTTTTCGTGTTCCGTAGTGATTGTTTATGGATGTTTGTGATTGTGTTT
This sequence comes from Calotriton arnoldi, assembly GCA_963921515.1. Taxonomy (NCBI): domain Eukaryota; kingdom Metazoa; phylum Chordata; class Amphibia; order Caudata; family Salamandridae; genus Calotriton; species Calotriton arnoldi. Next base: position 5,656,139 of record CAWUFW010000068.1, read on the forward strand.
CTCTTGTATTATTTTATGCTGTTTTGTGTGTAGTATTGTGTTGTGGGGGTTATAATGTTGGTGTTGTGTTCTTGCTATAGCTCAAATGCAGTCCATCCGTGTAGTTAGGTGAAAGTAGAAAGGTGAGATCACAGTACATTGAGAGTATGATGATGATGATGGGCGAACTTGTGGGTGCTGTGAGGTAGGTTTATCTGTTGAGATTTTTTTATGGTTGCGGACTGGTACTAGCATCAGAGGTTTGATGATGTGGTTGTGAGCAGTGGTAGTTGTGGTATTACAGTGTTGTGGGCGCAGAGTGGAGCTGGGATAAATATATGATGCTGTGAAGTTATTGTGTATTTGCTGATCAGTGGTAGTTTGATTGTGGTGGGTGGTAGTAAGGTACTTTCATGTGGTAATGCATCCCTTGAAAGGGAATTATACTGAAGGTGTGTTGCATCATCAGGGTGCTGGATGGTAGTGTGCTGTTGTGATGTCATTGTGCACTAATGGAGTGTGGTAATGCAGTGGTAGTAGTAGTGCATTAGTAGTCTCACTAGTTGGTAGTAAGATGACGGTGGGCGGGTAGTATGGGGGGGGTGAAAGATGGTGTTGGTTGTGTAGTGCAAGACTGGTTGTGCCACGGTTTGGTTGGTATTCCTTTGCTTTGCAGTTATGGTAGAGAGCATTGAATGTCACTAAGTTTGCTGATTCACTGTAGTTTTTGCGATTAAAAATAGTTTCTGCCTATGCCTCATGCACTGCAAAGGAAGCACTTGAGGTGGATTGACAGACCTAATAGCCAATAGCATCAAGAGAAAGAGAAGTACTCCTCTGAAGCCTCCTTTTGGAAATCAAATGACAGTAGCTCTGGATAATAGCTCAAGTTCTTTCCAGCTGGGTCTAAAAATAATTACAGTGACCTGAACCAATTTGCTTTATGCTTCCCTTGATTTAATTTGAATATATTGACTGAAGTACACAGCAACAGTGCTCTAAAATCAAAATCGAAATGGACTTGTGACAGGCAGATGTGCATTGCTTAAGTAACACCTTTCTCCCTTTCTCAACTAGCATTCAGGCATTGGTGGAGCAGCCGCTGGGAAGAAGAACAGAACTTGGAAGAATCTGAAACAAATTCTTGCTTCAGAAAGAGCACTGCCATGGCAACTAAATGATCCAAACTGTAAGTTGGAGCTGGCACTTATAAATCACTGGTGTATGGGTGGAGAAATGTGCGTGAATGGAGTGTGGCCTGTGTAGCAATAGTTTTTGTAATGTGTGGCAGGCTACTCATATGGTATAGCTGCACTTATGCCTTTAGTAGAGTGACGGAAAGTTGTGTTTGTGCATACCATCCTTTAAGTGATTGGCCTCAATTTTGGGCAAGTATTATCCTGGGTTCTGTATGGTCTAGCACTTCCTCATAATGGAGTTTTTTTGTCTAGTTGTTTTGAGATTATTTTGGGAAGAGATAGGTTTTCAGAGCTTCCTAAGTGCAGGTGGTTTTCAAAGATCCTTCTCTTTGGTGCTAAAGAGTACCAGAGCTTTCTGGCTTCCACAGAGCAGGAAGTTCCACTAATGCATTTCTTCTTACAATGGAAGGATAGCAGGATAGAAAGCTGGGACACCAGGCTAGCGCAGTGTTCTCTTCGGTGAATATCTTAAAATTTTCTTAGATGAAGGCAGGTGGTGGTGTTTGTGCTACAGAGGCTCTTGAAAGTGGAGAGTCTTGCATGGCACTTGGGCGGGCCATTTAGATGTGATCACATCGATGGAAATACAAGAGTTGTCATGTTTATTGTAATGGGTTCTGGGCACTGGGCTGGTAACGCCGTAGCACACAGTGGGCTTCCGTGTACGGGCTGCATGTGTGAAACTACCGTCGTGCACAGCCCGATATTTGCACACAGGTAGCCTCGCATTCAAGGGACTCTTCAAGGATTGAAACTGACCTGAGGTATGCCTTATAAGATGGTTGGGCATTTGTAATGTATGTCTGTAGTACTTACTGAAGGTCTATGATGTTTTCGCTGTTTTTTGTTAAAAGTAAAATTTGCCCTAAAGTACAGTTTCACGTTACCTAGGCCTGCAAAGTTCAGCAAGGTAGCAATCTGGGGTAAACATGCACCCAGAGTATGAAGTTCCAGTGCCCAACAACCCACATACACATCTTATGGGACGTCAAGGTTTGTCATATTTCCCTGGCTCATCTCTTAATCAGATTCTAGGTCTTTGTCAATTACTCTTCTCCCCAGTGGACTGATCAAAGGCCTTCCCACACACAAGGACAATTAACATTGCTTGACCCAGTTCCTGGGAAACGAAGTGATGAGGAGAAAATCTACATCTGATAATAAGCTTGTCACACTGCGTAAGGACTGGTACAGGCCAGGCCCACTGGAACAAAGGAGTAAGCCTAGACCTCTGCAGACAACACAAGAGGGAGAAGCAGAGAACTCTGCAGCCAACACAGGAGGGGATCGCCTATAACGATTTGGTGTGAAGTGATCAGGCACTTTTCAGCTAGGGGTACAGCTGAGGCTTCAGAGAAACTCTTACCCAGAGACAACTTGAAGTGGCCATTTTGAATTGTCCCTGGATGCTATGCAGGAGGCCTGGGGCAAGGGTGGAGGGATGAAGACGCATCTTAGGATTGGCCAGGGATATTTGGCCCCTAAAACATTCCACCCCTACTTAAAAACCCTTGCACAAGGGCAAGGGAGTTTAGAAGCCCCTATACCTGGGAGCGACGATGGGGGGAAAGGATGCACAGCTGGTAGGAGAAGCCAATTGAAGTTCTCAAGGTTGGACTTTGACTCCAGCTGACCCCACGACTAGGATGGGTCTCTCCAGGGCCAGTGGTGCTGGTCCCCTTATGCTTCTATGAAACAGTTGAGGGAAAGGACCTTGCGGTGGACCCTGGATGGCTCCCTTGGGGATTCTTTGTACTGGCACTTGACACTGCCGCCTTGCAGGTAACCTGCATGTCAGCAGCAGTCAGCCATGGGGACTGGGGAGTGCAGTAGGGAGGATGTTCGGCCTACTGCTTGTCGTTGGGCTGTGGAAGACGATCCCCAAGGAGAAGAATGCCTTAGGAGCGCAGGCAGAGAACAGGTCTGGCACACTGAACAGTAAAAATCCAGCTCCCAACAGAAAGAAGCACCCATTAAAAGCCAGGAGGCCTGAAGAAAACGTTCCTGGTGGTTAGGGCTGGCCACCAAGAGAAAACAAGCCAAATAGGAGTAAAAGCAGCCTTACGAGGCCAGAGATGTGGCTATTTAAAGATTTGCCTTTTTGTAAAGAAAATGAAAATGGGCACATAACACTCTGCTGAGATTTCTGAAAATACCCTCTGGACTGGTCTGGAACCGGGGGTAATGCTTGGGGCCCCCTTCCCATACCGATTACTGCCCCTGGGGGCTCCATCTTTGCAGGGGCCGGTGCACACAGAAGAACCGCAATGGCAACACCCTGCCTGTGCTCAATGCAGGTACAGAAGAGTGCAGAGGAGCAGGGCCCATGAGGTGCTCATCTGCCCCCCCCCCCCATTGTCTGGGTAGGGGAGGCATAGGTGCACTCCACTGCCTATCTACCTTCTCGTTGGAACCTTCAAGTGGATCCCCCCTGAGTCAAGGAAGACAGTCACCCACGCACTCATCACCAGCAGACTGGACTATGGAAACGCACTCTACGCCGGCATCAACAACTCCCTACTCCGCAAACTCCAGACAGTACAAAACAGCGCCGCCAGACTCGTCCTCGGCATCCCCCAACACGAACACATCAGCCAACACCTACGAAGTCTCCACTGGCTCCCCGTGGAGAAAAGTCACTTTCAAAATTCTCACTCACGCCTACAAATGCCTACACCACAACGGACCCAAATACCTCAACAACAGAATCAACTTCCACGTACCCAAAAGAAACCTCCGATCTTCCAACCTCGCACTGGCCGAAACCCCGCGCATCCACAGAGCCAGAGCAGGCGGAAGATCCTTCTCTCACATTGCAGCCAAGACCTGGAACGAGCTACCGGCAGACATCAGACGCGCCCCTCCCGGAACACCTTCAGGAAGACCCTCAAGACCTGGCTCTTCGGCTAAACAGATCTGCGGACCCCCCCTCCCTCAGCGCCTTGAGACCCTCACGGGTGAGTAGCGCGCTTACAATTCCCTGATTGATTGATTGTATCAGCAACTTCTATGGGCCACTTTTCTCAAACCCGTCTTGTCAGAATAAAATAAAGCACAGTACTGGTATATGCTTATCAATCAAGTTCCAGACACCAAAGCACAGTGCCCTTTATTTCCACTTAATCTAGTGCCCAAAAACAGAGTGACTTATTTTTTTTTTTAGCATTATCATGTTGGCTCTTGCCACTTGAGATATTAGAAAAGTACTCTTTTGCATTCTTTCCATTGCAATAGTAGGTGGTTGGGATGCAAGTGATTCCCCTTTGACTGCATGTCCACTTTGTGAGGAAGTCGTACCACTGGGAAGCGCAGCTGAACTCACATGTTGCAAATGGAGTTTCAAGCAGCCTAAGGTCTATGAGGAGATGGCAAGGGAGTAGGAACAGTTGCCACGAAAACAAAAAGGGGTATTTCAAGCCAGTGTGCTGGAGAATGAATAAGAAAGGGTCTCTGGTGTGTTGCGGAGGCGAAATGGAGTCTGCGTGACTGGGAGGAAGTGAAGTGGAATGGAGCCTTTGTTATCCTTTGCTAACAGAGTAGAGGACAAAAGGAGCATGTAGGGTGTGGTAGCAGAGTAGCTGTGCAGGCAGGACAGAGCCTGCTTGTTGATAGAAATTGGAGAACAAAATTGCTACTTAGCTAGAGGTGGGTGAGTGATATAGCAAGAGCCCTAGACCCTGCCTGTGGGGAAAGATTCTTGCAAGCAGCGCCTTTCCCCTTTTGCTTCGAGAGTGGATACCATAAGGCAAGCTTGTACCTATGATGAGAAAATGGCAGTGAAAGGAATGGAGCCTCCATTGTGGATTAGTGAAGAAAAAATGAAAGACATCATTGTGAGAGAATAGATGAAAGGGAACATGCAGCCTGTGGTGGGAGATCAGGGGGAATGCATGGAGAGTTGAGGAAATAGAGGGTAAAGGGGATTTATTCTCTACTGTAAGAGTTGAGGGAAGGAACTCTTGAGGTGGTGTCAGGTGTATGGGCATAAGTAAGACTATGATGTGTGAGGACAAAGGTACCGATAGGTTTAGCACCCATAGACCAGCAAATCCATTTAGGCAACAGCTGGGACAAGTTGATCTCTTTACAGGACAAGCACATTTCTGTTGCTTTTAGTCCCCTGGACAAGTAGAATTTTTTAAAAATAATTCCACATCCCTGTGGAGGGAACTAGAGTGTAGCCTGTGGTTGTCTTGTTTTTAAAACATAGGTGCTGGATTTTATGGCTTTACTGACCTGTCATTAGTAGTTATTATTTTATTGAATAAAGATCCAAGTACTTTTATCCTATAATCTTACTTTAAAGTGCCATCTGTTGTGAAGTATATATATGCTGATGAAAGGGTTTAGAGCTGTGCCAGCTTCCAACTAATTTAAAAACCTCTTAGAGTTTATGGGAGTCAGAATAGTAAAGTAGTCGCCGTACACATTTACAAATCCGCTGTCTCATCCACTTAAAATTTGCAAAATTGTATCTGGTTGCTGTTGTGTTTTCTGACGGTGCATTATGTGGAGGTAACTTATAATGGTAACAGTGCTCCCTGCAAGATTTCCTAAAAATTGCTGAAGAATAGTCTTGAGATGCCTCTCTAATAATATAGGGATTCCTACCAAAGGAAAGTGATCTCAGCCAGTGCTGATCTTCTTTTGACAGCACAATTTCCTGTTTGGTCTTATTGAAAAGGATTGAATGTTCAAAGATGTATGTTGAACATGATGGAGATCTAGTAGTATAACTAGGATTATTTAGATTTGATTTGTTGTGAAAAAATGTATTCACATTTGTGAAGGAGGGTTGTTCGAGTTGCCTGGCCAGTCTGATTGTACGCCTCTCTGAAAGTAGTTTTGCTACTTTCATTCATTAATCCATGTAACCAGTCACTCACCCATTTGTTCATCGAGGTGCTCATCTGTCCATCCTTTGACTCATTCTGGCATTCACTCGCCACCAGACTGCAAAATTCTACAAACCTAATCCTCATACACTGTAGAGGTGCTACAATTTCAACAAGCCAACCGCACTGGCTTTGTGAATGCTTGTTGGATTAGTTGGTCATTGGAGCTCTGCTTTGATCTCTGGCTAGCCTTAGTGTACCTCGTTTGTCTGAGTGTAGCTCTTGCACCCAGTAGGAAACCCTCCTTTTCTGCCTGGTAACCCCGTATTTTTCACCTTTTGCTGGACCCTATATGTTTGCTGGTGTCAGACCACTGTGCACTTCCTGCTAACCAGTGCTAAAAGTGTCTGTGCCCCCCCTTTAAACATGGTTGAATTGGCATATTCCAACTTGGTATATTTAGCTTACGGATAAGTTCTTAGTGTGTGGTGCCAGATGGATCCAGAGCTTGGAAGTTAAATGCTATAAGTTGACTGCAGCACCTATTATGCCATCCAGTACAGTGGCAGTGCAAGCATGGCTTCCGGCCTACCAGTGTAGCCTAACTGTAGCAGTGTAAAGAATGTAATTCCATCTGTCAAAACAAACCGTTTAGACAGGTCAAACCCTCCCATTCAAATATTAAGAAGTCACCAATATATAGGCCTTGTCGCCCGCAAGGCAGCCTTCATGGTATTTAAATTTGTATATGTCTCACTTTTAATGTCATGTCCTGATGGGGACTAGCACCCAAAAGCTATTTTTCAGTGTGGCAGGCCGAGCTGCCCTATGTAGAAAACCAGAGTCCAGATTAAAAATCCTAATACTGTACCTTGGGAATGGGACTAGCTAGAAAAATAATTAAACAACGATTTTTAATAGGTCCTAAAAATCCAATTCAGTGGTGAAGGCAGATTTTTAATTACTATTAAGGAAAAGTAACCTGCCTGAAACATTTGCTCTCCCACTACTCCCAGCCATTATGGGCAGACATGTCTCCTCTGAACATGACTAAGAGGGTGGGGCTGTGAGCATCCTTTTTGACATTACAATGTCAAAATCAGCTTGAATATCCAATCCTGCTTGACAGGTCTGCTGGGTTTTACATATAACACAGGGGGCACACTTGAAAGGAAGCGAAACAGGATGCCAAAACAATTTGTGTGTATCTACTGCCTGGTTGCGGGAAAACTCTACTTTTGTTCTATCAGACTTATGTCTCTGGTTTCTAGAGGGTGCAGTGACTGCCCAAAACTGGATTTTAGAATTAGATGTAGGAGGACACTTAGATTACCATAGTACGTACCCCACACACACCCCCAGCCTTCAGAGCCCAAGTTTAGTGTGGCTTAAGACTTCTACTCAAAGTGAGTAGGGTTGTCCCCAGAAACTTTTACCCCATTCGTTAAGGTGTACCCAGTAGTCTTTCTTACTCACTAGTTCATGCCAGACATAAATGTGGCATTTCCAGGCACCCACTTTAGAACTCTCCTGTACCGGAGAAAGATAAAAAGGCTGAACCTGCTGTCTGCGACATGAAAAGAGCCCTGAAGGACTGTACCTGCTCTTTACTGTATCTAGAAAAAAGAAGTGGACTCCAAGGGCATAAGGCTTACTTTCTGTTAAAGCTATAGAGGCCCAACTAGCTTCAAGAGGCCTTTTCCTGCTAATACCCAGAAGACCAATGGCAACTGGACCTAGACTGGACCCTGCTGTTTGGCATTGGCCTCACACCCTTTGAGTCTCTAAGTGCCTCCCCTGTAGTCCTAGGGGGCTTTAGTAAAGTACTCCTGTAGTGAATTGGGACTTGTGAGAGGCTGTCCTGGTATATGCTGTCCACTATTGTAAGTGGGCACCTTGCACCAGTCCGGACAACCCTTATGGTGATTTAAGAGGTATCAGACAACCTTTGAAAGCTATCCAAGTGGTTGCTGTGGAGAGCAGCCTTCAGGCTTAGTCTTGAAGGAGTGTAAATCAGCTTGTTTTACCAGAATGCAATGTTATAGTATAGATTAAATGAAAGAGAACCACACAAGGTATTTATAAAAATATGTATTTATTATATAATACTCTCTAGTACGTTCCAGTATCTCCTACACAGAGATGTACACAAAGCACACAATAGTATGGCAAAGAAATCACAGTAAATAGCACTAATACACAGTGGGCCCCAGGGGGGGACCAAACCATATACTAAAAAAGTGGTATAAGAACCACGACTCGAGTCAGGACAATGTCGAGAGGACGTAGAATTGCTGGGACTCCAAGTAGCCACCCAAGGTGAGTAGAGAGGGACCCCGCGGAGTGCGTGTGCAGTGTGGGAACACGACCGCGTGCTCCGTACAAGTCTATGTGCAAGTCGCAGTTCGATTTTTAAAGATTAAGGACCCTTCCCAGTGGACTACGAAGAAACCCTGTGGAAGACAGAAGATTGGAGAGCCACCCCATCCGTGGATACCGAAGTACCCAAGTTACCTAACCCAGGGAAGCAGGATGCATTGGTTTGAAGTGGCGTAGGAAACGGCTGTCGAACCCAATGGATGACTTTGAAGAAGAGCCGCTGCTGGAAGGGGAGAAAGTTTCCGTTGGAATCCAAACTTGGATTCTTGTCGAAGAGTACCTGAAAGCAGAGGTGTAGGAAGGTAGGATCTGACTGCATGGTTACCCCCACTTTTTGCCTGGTGTTTTGCTGGTTTTTGACTAGTCTGACTGGGATCCTGCTAATCAGGACCCCAATCTATCTGCTTTCTCCCTAAAATGTAATGCCATGTACTTAGGTACACTCCAGATTGGATTCTGGGGTACCCTTGTCAGTCCCTAGTATATGGTACACATGTACCCAGGGCATAGGTACCCCAGAGGCCTCCCATGGGCTGAAGCATGTATTATGCCACCCATGAGAGACCATGCAAAATGGAACTACAGGCCTGCCATTGCAGCCTGTGTAAGATGGTGCATGCAAGACCGGACTGGGACCCAAAACCGGCCCTGTCAAAGTGCTCGGCCGGCTCCCCGGGGGGTTGGGGGTGCAGCCGAGCTGTTTGCCAGGCCGGTTTCGGACGATTTTTTTAAAGGGGACGATATTGCAGCTATGCTGCAAAAACGGCCCTGTAACAAAAACGGCCCCCTATGGCCCAAAAACGGCCCCCACCCTGGTGGCCCACCGGGGAAATGCCCGGTGCCCGATACGGCCAGTCCGGCCCTGGGTGCATGCACCACTTACTTTAGATATAGGTTTACTATATCTCTAGGTCACTGCACTTAAAACCTATAAGTCACCCCTATAGCAGGCCTTGACAATCCTGTAGGCAGGGTGCTGGGTTTTACGTGAGGGTGCCCCTGCATGAGCAGAGCACCCCTGCAGCCTTCGGAGACCATTCTCCCGGGTTGTCAGTGGCGCAGCCCGACATATAGGTAGAGGTGCATTATAAGCTCGTGTAAAATGCTATCTCGAAAACTGCTGCAACAAACCATGTCGTGTTTGGTATCAAACACCTTAGAATCATACCTCCACACCGGTAACCGGTATGGGAGGTATGATTCCACCCTTCAGAAGCAAGCTTCGTGGGGTCCCTGGTCTTCCCGGTACCAGCCTTCTCGACTCGGACAGCACAAAATGGTTGCTGCCGACCAGAGACACATTTCTGCCCTCCTGCTGCTGAGCCAAGCTCGAGCAGAGGAAGGCAGCACAATAGGCATCCTGTCACAGGGAGGTGTGACCACCTCCCGGACAGGATTTAGTGTATTGGGGCTGGGTGGGTGCACTTCCAAAGTGCCTGAAAGTCTGCACGAGGGGCACATTTGGTGTCCCTGTGCATAGTTCAGTTCAAACCAGTCCTGGGAGCCGTTGGCCCCTGCTCTGGCGCGAAACTGGACAAAGGACATGGAAGTAACCTCCCCACTGTCCTGACCCTCCCCTGGGAGGGTCCCCTGAATCTGTCCAACCCTCTCCCGTGGGTACAAAAGGGCTTACCTGGCTGTAGGACCCTAGATTCGATGTGGACAATATTCTGACAAGAAACCACTGACCTTCGACCACCTGGACACTCTGGACGTCGACTGGGCCCAACTTAGTCTCCCTCTCCGTCCAAAGCATCGTCTGTGCCTGTGCACCATACAGGCTCCGTGCAGGACCTGTGAAGCATCAAGGACAACTGAAGTATCTCCCTTGGGGTGAAGGAGTCACTCCCCTGCGTTTACATGCACCGTAACGCTACTGACCGGTCTGCTGATCCTGAGCTTCTGCGGTCTCCGACGGCTCCAGCAACACAGGAGGTGGGTTCCTACGTTCCTTAAGGTTGAGCTGCCCTGTCATCAAGTTTGAGGCCAGTATCCCTCGTGGGGACTGCATAACCCGAACCCCTGTGCACCGCGTACTTTTGCAAGTGCATATGCTTGTTGGTGTTCCCCAACTTCGTGCATTGGGCTGTCAATAGCCTCAACCTCTGCGCACATTTCGTACAAAGGACTTTGGCCTCCTCGCACTCTATGCCCTGCAAGCTGTTGTTTTGTGAAACTGCTAGAGGTCCCCTCGCGACTCCTGTGCCTTCGGCCTGTGGGTCCATTGGAGGGACAGCACTGATTTTCTTGGGCTCCCCTGGTTACCACAGGCCTGCCCTGACTCCCCTTGCTGTGGTGAGTCCCTCTGGTCCTTGCTGGACCGTGACCTTCCTCGACCTTCTTCGTGGGTTGCCGCTGCCAAGGCTTGTTGGTGCTCCCGCCAGACACCGACCCCTCAGCACTCGACATCCTTCGTGGCACAGCTCATATCCAGCTCCTGGTCGTCCTCGACGTCTCCTGGTCCCTGCAGCTGTAGAGTCAAGGTCTCCTTCTTCACACCTGAAGCACCCAACATCGGTGGGCATTCGTCTACCGAGCCCCTGGTCACGCCTGAGTGACCCAGACTCTGTCCTCTCTGCTTTCAGGTTCCTTCCTTCAAAAATCCACCTGTGGGTTCCTCCGTACATTTTTCTTCTTTCCAGCAGTGGCATTTCTTTGAAGACTCCCATTGAGAACGACGGCGGTTTCCGACGCCACTTCAGCCCTATGCACCCGGCTTCCCTGGGATAGGTAACTCTGGTACTTCGGTATCAACGGGTGGGGTGGCTCTCCAACCTTCTATGTACCAAAGGGTTCCCTCGTAATCCACTGGGAAGGGTCCTTAAACTGTAAAACTGCAACCGCGACTCTCCCATTGAATTGTATGTAGCACGCGGTCGTGTTCTCACACTGCACCCATCATCCGTGGGGTCGCTACTTACTCACCTTGAGTGGTTCCTTGGGGTCCCAACGACTCTACATCCTCTAGACTCTGTCTTAACTCAAGTTGTGGTTCTTATACCACTATTTTACTATATGGTTTGGTCTCCCCCGGGTGACACTGTGTATTAGTGCTACTTATGATTGTTTCTGTGCTACAGTATTGTGTACTTTGTGTTTATCTGCGTGTAGCAGATACTGTGAGGTATTTAGAGTGTTATAATAATAAATACATATTTTTATAACTACTGTGTGGTTCTCCTTTCATTTAACCAATACAATAAGGTTGCATTCTGGTAAAACAAGCTGCTTAATATTCCTTCAAGACTAAGTCTGAAGGCTGCTCTCCACAGCTACCACTTGGATAGCTTTCTAAGGTTATCTTTGACCTCTTAAATCACCATAAGGGTTGTTTGGACTGGTGCAAGGTGCCCACTTTAATTAGTGGACATCATATACCAGGCCAACTTCTCACAAGAGGGGACAGAGTCTGGGCCACTTGTGAGTGACCAGGGGCTCGGTAGTTGAATGTCCACCCAATGTCGAATGCTTCAGGATAGTTGACTGTGACCTTGACTCTGCAGCTGCGGAGACCAGGCGACGTTGAGGACGACCAGGAGCCGGATACGAGCTGTCCCATGAAGATTGTCGAGTGCTGAGGGGTCGTTGTCCGGCAGGAGCACCAACGAGCCTTGGCAAAAGTAACCCACGGCGGAAGTCAAGGAAGTGTACAGTTCGGACCAGCAAGGTCCAGGAGACTCACCACAAGCAGGGGTGTCAGGGCAGGCCCCAAGCAATCAGGGGAGCCCAAGGAAATTAAAGATGACCCTCAACTGGACCCACAGGCCGGAGGCACAGGAGTCGCGAGAGGACCTCGGGCAGCTTCACAAAACAACAGGCCACGGAGCACCCAGTGCGAGGTGGTTCTAGATCTTTGTAGGAAGAGTTGCCAGAGGTTGGGGCTACTTGGAGCCCAGTGCATGTCGCAGGATTGCCAACAAGCACATGCACTTGCAAAAGTACACGGTTCACAGGGGTTCGGGTATTGCAGCCCCCATGAGGGATTCTGACCTTAAACTCGGTGAGAGGGCAGCTCGGACCTCGAGGGACGTAGAAACCCACCTCCTGTGTTGCTGAGCCTTTCGGAGTCCGTAGGAGCTCTGGATTAGCAGACCGGTCAGCAGTGTTGCGGTGCCTGCGAATGCAGGGGAGTGACTCCTTCACTCCAAGGGAGATTATCTTTAGGTGTCTTGGATGCTCCACAGGTCCTACACGGATCCTGTACGGTGCACAGACGATGCAGCAGACTGAGAGGTAGACGAAGTCGGGCCCAAACGAAGTCCAGAGTGCCCAGACGGTCGAAGTGCAGTGGTTTCAGTTATGAATCTTGTCCACGATGAATCTAGGGTCCTACAGCCAGGTAAGCCCATAAGTACCCACGGGAGAGGGTTGGAAAGATTCAGGGGACCATCCCAGGGGAGGGTATCTGAAAGAGACACGTTAGTGATAGATTCCTTACCTTAGAATATCCCCAGGCGTCAGACTGGATCCGGAAAGTTTTTTCGTCAGCAGTACCCCTGCGCGTTGGTAGGTGGCGTCGTGCGGCTCCGCGTTCGTCGCTGGCGTCGTAAGCGCCGAGATGACGTCACGGAGACTACTTAGGCGCCACCCATGCGCGCTGACGTCAGTTCTTTCTTTTTCCGCGCCAGTAAGCGCAGATCTGGTTAGAGCACGTACCTTAGTCACTTTTTGACTATCTTTTTGAGACCTTTGTCTCCTGTAAGTTACTCTGGTGCACGTAAGGATGCCTGGTTTTAAGTCTTGTGGGGCCTGCAGTCGCAATATGTCAGTGGCGGACCCCCACGGCGTCTGTCTCTACTGCCGGGAGGGCGACCACAACTCCCGGTCCTGCAGGGACTGTCTGGCCATGGCCCCGAAGGCCTTGAGGGAGCGTCGCCGGAAGCTGCTTGAGGTCCGGCACTCGTCCCAGCGCCGTTCTCGGTCTAGGGGCCGCTCCAGAGAACGCTTGTGGGGCCACCATCATCGCTGCTCGGGCTCCAAGGCTTCACCCTCGGATTCGGGTAAGAGACGACACAAAAAGAAGTCGAAGAAGCGTTGTCGCTCTCCGACGTCCCCCCGTCGGTCCCCGGATGCGGACAAGGGGGACAGGGGTTCTGCCCCTGCGGCTCCTTCGGAGCCCCGGATCCCGCGGCCTACCCACCTTACCCGGGTCCGTCGGCGACTCCAGCACAGGTGCAAGAATTTCTTGCTACGATGGACCGCCTGTTTAGGCCTCGGGCTCCCACCGGCGCGCCCTTGGGCCCCGCGGTCCCGTGTCAGGATCCTGCGCCGCTGGCTCCGGCCACGGCTCCAAAAGGTCCCACGCTGCCGGCTCCGGCACCAGCGCCACCCTCGGCTCCGCCGCCGCTGTGGATGCCATTTGTTCCGCCCCTGCCCAGGTTCCAGGACAATTTTGTCCCTGCCTGGGGTCCGGCGCCGTTTGTTCCTTCACCGGTCCTCCCGGCGCCGGGTGACCCTGCCTTTCTGACCACTCATCCTACGCCGGAGAGCCTGGTCATCCAAGCTTCGACGTCCCAGAGTGCCTTTCCCACGGCTCCACCGGAGAAGGACTCTAAGAAGCTGGAGCAGTTCGGCAAGCGAATCCGGTCTGTATGGGAAGTGATGCATCGATTCTTCGTGACGGTTCCGGTCCGCGGGTAATGCGTCGGAAGAACTTGCCGCACAGGTACGATGCGTGGAAATCCGGGATGCGTTGGCAATCGATGCGGCGGCACTGCGTCGGTCTTCTTCAGCCGTGATCCCTCGATGCGTCGATTCTTGCAGCGGCGACAGGCGCAGCGTCTGTTTCCGCAGTGGCGATGCGTGGAAATTCTTCTCGCGCTGTGGAGATGCGCGGGGAAAACAGCCGCAAGAAGAGCGATGCGTCGATTTCTGTAGTTCTTTGAGTTTCTTCTTGCTTCCAGCTCCCAAACAGCAGCAACAACCTCCAGAGGCCCAAAACTGGCACAGGCACCTCTTGGCAGGTCAGAACTCACAGCAGCAGAGTTCAGGGGAGCTGGGGGTGTAGTCTTTGTGTCCCTGAGACTTCTGAACAGGAGGCCAGCTCACTTCAGGCCCTTGGAGATCTCCTTCAAGCAGGGGACATAGCACACATCAAAGTCCTTCTCCTTTCCTTGACAGAAACAGCACCTGCAGGCCAACCCCAGACACACAGCAAGGGCAGTACTTCTCCTCAGCTCTTCTCCTTGGCAGAGGTTCCTCTTGAATTCCAGTAATGATTTAAAGTGTGGGGTTTTGGGTCTGATACTTATACCCCAAAATTTCTTTGTTCTCTTCGTGCAACTCTGAGCCCAGTTCAAACCAGTTCTGGGGGGCACTCTGCAGGTGCACAACAACATCCATTGTCAGTGTGAGCCTTGGCCCCAGACACACCACAGGGGGGAGCCAGCATTGTGGAAGCCAGGCACAGCCCTATTCACGTACAGGTGCTACTCCTCCCACCACTGCAAATGGAGATCTGGCCTATTTAGTCTAGTGCGGACTCATCCAGACTCCTGGAGTCACTGCACCTCCCCAGCCCCTGTCACTCCAAAGCCAGACAGTCAATCCACAAACAGGCAGAGGCACACAGGATGGTTGAACAAGAAAATAGCCACTTTCTAAAAGTGGTATTTTCAAACACACAATTTAAAAACCATCTTTACTAAAAGATATGTTATTAAATCCTGAGTTCAGGGATACCAAACTCCATGTTTCTATCTTATCCCTATGGGAAGATATGCTTGTAAAATGTTACAAAGCATTCCCCATTCTGTCCTATGGGGCAAGATAGCCTTTCAATAGTGAAAAACGAAATTGGCAGTATTTCACTATCAGGACATGTTACACACACCAGTACATGTCCTACCTTTCACATACACTGCACCCTGCCCAGTGGGGTACCTTGGGCCATACCATATATGTAAGAAAAGGGAAGGTTAGGGCCTGGCAATTTGGTGCACTTGCCAAGTCGACATGGCAGTTAACAATCTGCGCACACTCACCGTGGTGGCAGGCCTTGGACATCTTTTCAGGGCTACTCATGTGGGTGGCACAATCAGTGCTGTAGGCCCACTAGTAGCATTTGATTTACCAGCCCTGGCACACTCATTGTGATTGGTTCTCCCTGATTGGCATATTTGTTTTACCAGTAGGTCCCTAGTAAAGTGCACTAACAATTTACACCGAGAGCATATGCACTTTAGCACTGATCAGCAGTGGTAAAGTGCCCAGAGTTCTATAGCCAACAAACACAGGTCAGGAAAAAATAGGAGGAAGAAGCAAAAAGTTTGGGGATAACCCTGCAAAAAAGGCCATTTCCAACAGGGATGGACTGTGTAAGTTAGGTGTACTTTGCTATAGTACCAACGGAGTTAGTTTAGGGAGATGTGAGATTTGTGCACTGTTTGAACATTGGACAGGATAGATCGAGAGTATCTCCTTGAGGGGTACATTATCCTGGTCGACGTGGGAACCCGAGCTTAGGACAGAGCAAGCTCCACCGCTGGTGCTCAAGAGCGCCAACGTATGGATGGACAATAGGAGCCTGTACCATTGAGGCTCTGACGGACACTGGGAACTTGTACATTCTTGCTGGCATTTTGCCCCCTTGCTTTATCATTTGCCATGCACCCCTTTGGCAGAATGGTTGCTGATGAAGAGCAGCCAGTGATTCCCCTTTCTCATACACACATATTTTGGTCTACCAAAAAAAAGATATTATGTGCTATTCTTGTGCTATTACTGCTATTGATTCTGGGTGGGGTGTCCTGGGTTTTGGAATGTGATCAGAAAGCACCGTCATGTATTAACCATAAGGTTGTTTCTCAAGTTCGCACGAAAAGGACAGCCCAGAGTAATGTGTTTCTAGACACGCATAAAAGTTTTTTGAGAGAAGGTACTGCTTGATACCCTACTGAGTCTGTTACTAGCTTTTGGGCTGCATATCCATTGTCACTTGTTAATTACACTTCTACTCGGCCCCCTGATTTCGTAGAAGTACAAGGAGTATTTGGGTTTGGTTATCCAGGTCCATGTCTATATCATCGAAAGCCACGAGGCATAGGTTATCCAGGACGTAACAACAATACTTATTGTGATAATTTCTATATGGAACTACAGAATGTAACACTGGCGGGTTGGCATTACAAAGAATTGACAGTTCCCCGAGAGGCTGGTTATTATCCTGCATGTTGCCCAATTGTTAATTTTACTGACCTCATTCTATATGCTAACTGCTCAGGGATAATTCTGCGTAAGGGCACGTACTCTATGGTAGATCCAAAGGACCCTCGTACCGTTGGATGGAATTCCAGGTATGCTGATGTAGATTATGATAGGCCTATTTATGCGCACCCAGGGTTTTTCTCTTTATCTAATGGGACTTATTCCAATATGCATAACGGTACAAATTATGTGGCCCTTGGGATGGTGTTGCCTCTAGGTGTGCCTTTCAAACATGCGAAGCCTAAGGTCAAATGGGTTAAAAGAACACTGACAAAGGAATTTTGCGAAGGGGTGACAAACCTTGAAGTCAATAATTATAGTAATGGTATCACCTTTGGGTATATTCCTTCCATTATTACCTTTGGTGGTACTGCAATGGCCAGGGGTGAAAAAGCTCGAGAATATTTTGGATGTAAGCTGCCGATACTGTCTAACTCCACAGTAGCGGCTCTGCGTGACATCACCAGCCAATTGGAAAGTATGCAGATATAATCCGAGCAAACTAGATATGCTGTTGATTTCATCCTAGCTAAGAGCGGTGGTGTGTGCACGGTAGTAGGAGACCAGTGTGTAGTCGGGATCACTAATATGGAAAAGAACATTACCCAACACATTTTAGACATCCTAGAAAATGTTAAAGGAATGGAGAGTGGGGACTGGAGTAGGTCATTTTTTGGTGGATGGGGTTGGATCCTTGAAAAAGTGATTTATTTCATTGTGATTTTGATTTCTTGCTGTGTCCTGATCCAGTGTCTTCCCTTATGTTGCTCTTATTGCACCACCGTTCTCGCCCCTAAGAGAATATTGATTCATGATACTAATGCAACAATTATGATTCAAAAGGAAGTAGAAGACCTCATGCAAATAGATGAGGGTATTTTTGAGACTTCTTCCCTCCTTACTGTTTCCCTTCCTGAAGCTGAAAATATGGAGTGCTCCTAAAACAATTTATTCATGATTTATCGAATTATGTCTTTTTGCTCTTATATAAAATGTTTAGCTCATGGTAAAAGGAGGGTCTGTTGGAATAAAAAATTATGCTTTCACATTGTTTTAGGTAAGTTAGCATTCGCTGCGCCATTTTGTGTATGGGCGCCATTTTGTATCATGATCGGAACCAGTCCTTTGCCATTTCCAAGAAACGGCCTTCTCTAGGTTGATTCTTCAGAGCGGATATTTGCTACATTAATGAATGCACTGTTCTTATTAGCACATACCTTTCCTTAGATGTAAGCCTTCTCCCACTTGTCTAGTGGTGGGTACAGGCAGAGTGACCTTGAATAGTAGATAATGTGTGCTCAGCCCCAGAATCGAAACTTACACCTTTGTAATTTACTGTCCAGCTGCATCTCTCTGGAAAATTCCATGGTGGGCGTGCTCTCTTTGGTTTCGAAGTGTACATAATGTATCATTATGCTTGCTGATGTTAGTCCCTCTGCAGCACTCCTAAGCGACTGGGCAGATTGGGCTCCGCTCTGAGTGTACTTTAATAAACAGATATTGTTTTGTATTCTCTACTGTCTGACCGACTCTTCATTTTAGTGGAAGGCCAAGAGGTGGTCATTAGTGACCTGAATCGGCCCCCTTCCTTCAAGGAAATTAAAGATGACCGTCAATTGGACCCACAGGCCGTAGGCACAGGAGTCGTGAGAGGACCTCGGGCAGCTTCACAAAACAACAGGCCACGGTGCGAGGTGGTTGAAGATCTTTTTAGGAAGAGTTGGCAGAGGTTGGGGCTACTTGGAGCCCAATGCACTTGTCGCAGGATTGCCAACAAGCACATGCAAAAGTACGCCGGGCACAGGGGTTCGGGTATTGCAGCCCCCACAAGGGATTCTGACCTCAACCTCGGTGAGAGGGCAGCTCGTACCTCGAGGGACGTAGAAACCCACCTCCTGTGTTGCTGAGCCTTTCGGAGTCCGTAGCAGCTCGGGATCAGCAGACCGGTCAGCAGTGTTGCAGTGCCTGCAAATGCAGGGGAGTGACTCCTTCACTCCAAGGGAGATTATCTTCAGGTGTCTTGGATGCTCCACAGGTCCTGCGTGGATCCTGTACGGTGCACAGGCAGACGATGCAGCAGACTGAGAGGGAAACGAAGTCAGGCCCAAACAAAGTCCAGCAAAGTCCAGAGTGCCCAGACGGTCGAAGTGCAGTGGTTTCAGTTCTGAATCTTGTCCACGACGAATCTTGGTTCCTACAGCCAGGTAAGCCCTTAAGTACCCACAAGAGAGGGTTGGAAAGATTCAGGGGACCCTCCCAGGGGAGGGTCTGGACTGGGGGGAGATTACTCCCATGTCCTTTGTCCAGTTTCGCACCAGAGCAGGAGCCAACAGCTCCCAGGACTGGTTTGACCTGGACTATGCACAGGGACACCAAATGTGCCCTTCATGCAGACTTTCAGTCGCTGGTAGGCGCACCCACCCAGCCCTAATACACTAAATCCTGTCTGGGGGGTGGTCACACCTCCCTGTGACAGGATGCCTATTGTTCTGCCTTCCCCTGCTCGAGCTTGGCTCAGCTGCAGGAGGGCAGAAATGTGTCTCTGGCCGGCAGCAACCATTTTGTGCTGTCCAGGGCTAGGCGGCTGGTACCGGGAACACCAGTAGCCCCACGAAGGAAGCTTCTGAGGGGAGGAATCATACCTCCCACACCGGTTACCGGTGTGGGGTATGATTCCAACATGTTTGACACCAAACACGATAGGGTTTGTTTCAGCCGTTTTAGAGTTGGTCATCATGCGGTCGCGTAATGCCCCTCTATATGTTGTATATGGCTGCTTCACTGACAAGCCGGGAGAATGGACTCCGTAGGCTGCAGGGATGTCCTGCTCATGCAGGGGCACCCTCTCACTTAAGACCTATAAGTCACCCCTTTAGCAGGCCTTTACAATCCTGAGGGCAGAGTGCTTGGTTCTAAGTGCAGTGACCCAGATATAGTAAACCTATATCTTAAGTGGTGCATGCACCAACTTACACAGGCTGCAATGACAGGCCTGTAGTTCCATTTTGCATGGCCTCTCATGGGTGGCATAATACATGCTTCAGCCCATGGGAGGCCTCTGGGGTACTATGCCCTGGGTACATGTGTACCATATACTAGGGACTGACAAGGGTACCACAGTATCCAATCTGGAGTGTACCTAAACACATAACACAACAATGTAGGGAGAAAGCAGATTGACTGGGGTCCTGATTAGCAGGATCTCAGTCAGACTAGTCAAAAACAGCATTACATCCAGCAAAAAGTGGGTGTAACCATAAGAAGCAGATCCTACTTTCCTACAGGCCTTAAAGAACTAAAGTCAAAAGGTAAAATTTTTGACCAGGACTAACCTGATTGGTGTATCCGACCTGTGCTCTGTGTCAAATTGTGCCTAAGTTCTGGTTTACACTGACTATTATTAGCACTTTATGCTTCTTTGCGCTATTCCTTCTTAAAACTATAAAAATGTATTTTTCCTGTTCCCCTTACTGGATTTTTGTAATTTTGTTTATTAAATGTTACTCTACTTGTCTACTTCAGTTCGAGATTTTTATTGTTTTTATGACTGTTTTGGTACTGCATGAATACACTACACATATCCCCAAGTTAAGCCGGTCTACTCTGTGCCATAGCCATGAGGGGTTTGAGCTCAGGTTAATTTAGTGATTTTGAGGGCTCACCCTGACAAAGGTTGTGATTATTCCTTGAAGTGGATAGACACCCACCGCAAAAAATAATCCAATTTCTTACACCCTCTCTGCCCAGAATCTGCAGAAACTGGCTCTGATGGCAACAGTGTGATGGTCCAGGGGCAAGGATGTTTTAACCAATACCTGTGGGGGGGGACTGTGTTCAGGCTTTATCACTAAAATGTTCTCAGTCCCCATAACTGAGGTCCTTCACTTTAATCATTCCTTGAACCTTATGTTAAAGTTTTTGTGGGTGGTATGGTTCGCAGAGGGCTTGGTGAATGATGTTTTGGACACCCCTGTATGTACTGCAAATAGTGCTTTCCATTGTGAAGACAGATTGTGTTTATCTTGAACATACCAGAGTTCAATTATGTCCTTCCTAGTCACTATCGTTTCTCGTTAATGGAGAAGGTGTCAAGCCCAGTCCATTTACCAGAGATGGGGTGTTCAGTCTGCAATGTAACCCACCCATCTTCTGTTAATGTGTTATTGCCATCTCACATAGAACTAGGTATAGGTGATCGAGTATGTGCGAGCCCGATATACAAATCACCATTGGCCCTGCGGCCTGCCGAAAGCTGTGTGTGATGTGGGGGTTTAGCACAGGGGGTTGGCTGGCTGTGGGGAGTTGGACGCACACCCTGTGGCGAATGCTGCGCACAGCCAAAGGCTCGGCGGGGGTTTGCCTTATGTATGATAGTAAAATATTAATTTGCGTTAAAAAAAGTAGAAATTCATTTAAAAAACACAAAGGTTAAAGTTACATAGTTTGGTATCTTACTTTGCATAAAAAAACTCATAAATTCACTGAAAAAAACAAAAGTTAAAGTGACGTTATAGGTAGGTGAAAATGTCAGTCTAAACGTAACATTTTAAACTAAAGAAAATGCCGCTATTCAACAGTTATAGTTATTTCAAGTAACTATAATTCGCGTCCTCACAATGCACTGCTTATGACTTTACATATTACAGCACTCATGACATGGCCTGTGACATCATTTATAACATTACTGATGACAACTGAACTGACATCATTGAAGACAACACTGTACACGGCAGGGACGCAAGTTATAATTACTTGAAATAACTATAGCTGTTAAATTTCAGTGGTTTGCTATAGCACCACGCTAACCTTTGGGTTTTTTTCAGTGAATTTCTGAGTTTTGTTTAAAATGGAAAGTAAGATATATTGCCATATCTAACTATAACATCACTTTGTCAATCTAACCTTTTATCAGTGTGTGTGTGTATAAATGTGTGTGTGATGCCTGCATTAGTGCACTTATATTTCTATTATTGTACATTTTATTATTCTCTAAAACAGACATTTTTTGTTTGAATGAATACAGTCTTGAATTAAAAAATTAAGAGGCCCTTAAGAGGCCCTTTCCTCATAAGACTAACTTGAGCATGCCAACATTAATTTAAAGCAGACATGGTTTAAAGGTATGCAACTAAATCCAAGAAACAGAATAACTTTCATTTATGCTTTGTTGTCAATTTGTTGATTTTCTTTTTTCCAGACTTTACTATTGAGGCACCACCTTCCTTCAAACCAGCCAAAAAGTATTCAGATATCTCAGGTCTTCCAGTGAGTGCAAACCTTTTTTCCTTCTACCATTTAACTTTTTTTGACTTGGGAAGGTGTGCTTTTTTGTTAACTTTGTTTCCCTTTTTGTAAGCATCGTAACTTTTCACTACTGATAGAATGTAAACTTTCTGTTACGAAAGCTAGGAAATGTTATATTATATTAAGGATACAGATGCGAGGATTAGGCTTTCTTCCTTCCCTTAATGACACATTTTCCAAAACGACAGCCATTGGAAAACATACACCAAATAAACAAGCTTTCCCAGAAGCACCTGGGAACCCAGAGACATAACCTCTTCCGTCAGGAACCAGGAGTCCACATAAAGTCCTACGCCACTATCCATTCTTCTTCTTTCTTCGTGCATCTGCAATTTCTTCCTAACTCTTCTTTGGAGTCATTCACCCCTATTCAGAAAAACAAGCCAAATTATAATGCCAGCATTTTATAACAAAATACACTGCTGCTCTATATTGTCCCACAGTATATGCATTCCATTAACAACCATGATAAAGATTTCCTTCTTGTCTCAATTAAATACATGCATTTCCCAAGAATCAATAACAAAGATAAACTTTTTACTTGCTGTTAACGGGAGGGATACAGAAGATTTATTGCTGGGTGGGGTAATCCTCACCTCCGTGTCCCTAATAGAAATTACATTTCCTAGCTTTTGTAACTGAAAGTTTCAATTCTATGTCAGGACCGGAGGTTAGGATTACGCTAGTTTAAACCTTATTTACCTCCATCCTAGCCACTTCCACAACTGCCTAAAAGTAAAAACTAACTTGCAGCATTCATCCCTTAGGCAGGCCCCTAGGCAGAACACTTTTGAGGCCATAGCCCCTCTAGCTTAATGTGCCCTAAACCTCTTTGTGTCCGTACCGGCCTCCTGCATGACCCAGCACATCCATCTTGCTATAGTGGACAATAAGACCACTTCATATGGTGTGCGTAATACATTGAGCAACTGCCGTTCCCCAGGAGGGCGTACATCCTGTCATGTCCTCATGCACTTTCAAGCCTTTCACCACACACAATTTAGGAGCGTCATCAAATGCTGTGTAGGGAATTATCTTAGAATCTGACTTATTCCTGCTACAGATCATAATGGTAACCACATCCAAGGTAAATACTTTCCCTGTGATATCGCTGACCCTTACGTCCGAGGCCCTCCGACGGACACAAGACACGAAAAACATGACTAGTTTCCCAGAAATATCCTTCCGACATAAGAACCTGTTGGGCTGCCAGTATAAAGACGTGAAGGACCTGGTTAAAGTCCCAAAGAGTAGAGTATCTGGCCTCCAGTGGGAGGGAGAGACTGACTTCCCGAAGAGATGTGCCCCTATTGGCAAACACTCATTCGGGGCATGCTCTGCTGCTTTAGCCAACAGAAAGGAGTTTACTGACCTGTATGCCATTCCATCTGTACCAAACTGGACAGGAAATTAAGAATATAGACTAGATTGGTGCCCACTGGATCCAAACCCCTTTGCAGAGACCAGTCCATCCATTCATTTCATCCAGGCCGACTTGTAAACGCATTCTGTCTGCCCCAGGCCTTAGAAAGGCGGACCTCCACTTTTCTCAAAAGCCCTGGGATTTTCCAGCATTCCCTGTACTCCGTCACACCATCAGTTGAAGGTACCCATCCAGGTCCGGGACTGATCCAGAAGGAGAGTCAGGAACAGGGGGAGATGGATCGGAGAATCCCAAGAAATTTCCATGAGAACCAGAACCGAAACTTAAGATCTCCACAGCGGAGTCACCATGACCACATCCGCTTGCTGTCTCCGTACCTGGGCAGATGCCCTTGTAATCATCATGAACAGGGGAAACGTATACCCATCTCTTTGCTCCAATCATGTAAAAACGCTTTAGTCATCGGTGCCGCCTACGGGTCCGGTCTCCAGCTGAAGAACCTCGCTAATCGATGCAGATGTGAGGCAAACAGATCCACTGAGAAAGTACCCCATCTGTCTGAAATGGTTACGAACACTTGAGGGTCCAGCCTTCACAAGCT
This sequence comes from Calotriton arnoldi, assembly GCA_963921515.1. NCBI lineage: Eukaryota > Metazoa > Chordata > Amphibia > Caudata > Salamandridae > Calotriton > Calotriton arnoldi. The sequence continues at coordinate 5,680,025 of CAWUFW010000068.1, forward strand.
TGTGTCGGGAGTAACAATCTGCCACCTCATTCGCTTTCCCTGGGATATACTCCGCCACCACAGAGATGTGATTGTCCAGACAGTAGTGTCAGAAGTTCTTGGCGAAGGCCATCCGGGAGGAATTGCACAGATGGAAGGGCCTTCCTCTTGCCTGCTTAGGACGTATCAACACTATTAAAATGTCCCTTCTCCCTAAAGTTCTATACCTCTTTCAAACCCTACCCACCCCAATACCTCAGGCTGATATTCTTGCCCTACAACGTGACTTTACTAAATTTATATGGGGGAAATCCCGCCTAAGCTTTTCCAACAGGATCCTAATGTTGCCTCGTGACCGGGGTGGATTGGCGTGCCCCAATCTCTTGGAATACTATTGGGCTTGTCACCTTCGGTATATATCGGAGTGGGTGGTTCATGAAAGCGAAAAACATTGGTTTCACTTGGACCTGGCGGTGGCTTGTAGGCCTTTGTGGGATCTGGCTTGGCTCCCGCACGTAGCGTGACCCCGCAGCGCCTATATAGCCACCCCTACGAAGACGTTATTGGAGATTTGGGACAAGTTGGCAATCCCCCGAGGCCTGACGTCATTCCCATCCCCAAACACGCCGATAGCCCGTAATCCGATGTTTCCCCCGGCAATGCAAACCCAGGCATTTAGTACGTGGACAGAGGGCGAATGCAGGGTCATTCAGGACCTTTTTCAGGGCGAGGACTTCCTTACGTTTGATCAATGTAGGCAAAAGTTTCATCTCACAGGGGGGACACGTATGCAATATTACCAGATACGCCAATGGCTTAGCTCCCAGACCTATGTCCAGGGAACCACTAGACAACTTACCGCCTTTGAGTCCCTGGTTCGTAAATTTGAGGGATCAAAGGTTCTGATTTCTAATACATACACTGTTTTGCAGCACTCTCAGCGCCCCACGGATATCAGACGCTGTGGGTCTTAGACCTAGAAGAAGACATACCTCCTGAAGGGTGGGCCCGTCTATGGCGGGATATTCCAAAGACATTCCAGAGCACGCCGCAACGCGAGTCGGCCTACAAGTTAATGACGCGGTGGTATTACACCCCAACCCGCTTACACCAAATGTTCCCAAACTCCCCCGACCTGTTGGAGGTGCCAGAGGGATAGAGGTGATTTTATTCACATCTGGTGGTCATGCCCGAATCTCACGATCTTTTGGAAGGAGGTTCTCAGCCACATTAAAGAGGTAGTGGGATTTCCTATTCCTTCTTCCCCGATAGTTACACTTTTAGGCATTAAACCCTCAACACTAAATGCTATGTCATACACAGACTGGCGCTTGATTCTCCATTTGTTGGGATCGGCTAGACAGTCAATAGCCTTATTTTGGAAGAAACCGCATCCTCCCCCTATTGCCACCTGGTTTCTTCGCCTGTGGAATGTTTTAGCTCTTGAATTGCTAACCGCCCACATTAACCATACAGACACACGTTTCACCCGCATTTGGCAGCCTCTTATACACTACTTCACCACGACCAGGTATTCCCGTTTGGTTCCCCCCAGACTTCGGGCCTTGCAGTTGTTTGAGGACTCCCTTGAATCATACTCTAGAGGCCAGAAGCCGGACTCTCCCGAGCGACCCATTTAGGCCCGAAGACCTGACCTTTTCCATCCAGATGACTCCCCAGCTTCCGCCCGAGGGGCGGCTTCCTCTCAGCGCATCCTCTTGTTTTTCTTTCTTTCTTTGTGAGAATTTCATATTTGGTCCTTCTCTTATTTTATTCTTTATAAGTAATTGACGACAGCTCCCTGTTGCTTTCCTGATTAGAGGGCCCCCATAGAGTAGAGGAAGAATTTATATCTTATGACGGCATCCATAGAGCATCCCCAATGCTTCCACTGCATCGCCAATGATAGGCTCATGTTTAATACTTGGGTTATTGGGAACCTTGTTTTATTTTTTTTTTCCTTCCGTTTCTAAGTTTGTTTTTCTCCGCTCTCCCTACAATGGGTCTCTTGTTTGTAGGAAGGTGGAATCTGACTGCATGGTTACCCCCACTTTTTTTCTGGTGTTTTGCTGGTTTTTGACTAGTCTGACTGGGATCCTGCTAATCAGGACGCCAGTTTATCTGCTTACTCCCTTAAATTGGTTGTGCATGTACTTTAGGTACACTCCAGATTGGATTCTGGGGTACCCTTATAAGTCCTTAGTATATGGTATACTACGTACCCAGGGCATAGGTACCCCAGAGGCCTCCCAGGGGCTGCAGCATGTATTATGCCACCCCTGAGAGACCATTTAAAATGATCCCACAGGTCTGCTACAGCAGCCTGTGTAAGGTGGTGCCTGCACCCCTTACTTAGATATAGGTTCACTATATCTATCCTAATCACTGCACATATAAACCTATCAGTCACCCCTATGGCAGGCCTTATCAATCCTGAAGGCAGGGTGCTGGGTTTTATGTGAGAGGGTGCCCCTGCATGAGCAGAGCCCTCTGCAGCCTTCGGAATCCATTCTCCGGGGTTGTCTGTGATGCAGCCAACCATATATACTTCAGTGCATTATAACCTAGCGGTAAATGCTAACTTTAAAACGGCTGCATGGAAAAATGTCGTGTTTGGTGTCAAACACCTTGGAATCATACCCCACACCAGTACTGGTGTGGGAGGTATGATCCCACCCTCCTAGAGGGAGAAATATGACAACACCGGTACCAGCTTTCTTGACCCTGGCATCACAAAATGGATGCTGCCAGCCACAGACACGAGTCTGCCCTCCTGCTGCTGGACGAAACTCCGGCAGGGGAAGGCTTGACAATAGGTTTCGTGTCACAGGGAGGTGTGACCACCTCCCAGACAGGCTTTAGTGTATTGGGGCTGGGTGGGTGCACTCTCAGAGTGCTTTGATGTCTGCACTGGGGGCACATTTGGTGTCCGTGTGCATAGTCCATCTCAAACCGGTTGGAGGAGCCATTTGCTCCTGCTCTGGCGCGAAACTGGACAAAGGACATGGGTGTAGCCCACCCCTTTGTCCTGACCCTCCCATAGGTGGGTCCCCAGAGTTAGTCACACCCCTTCCTTGGGTATAAAGTAGGAACCCCTGGCTACAGGACTTTGGATATTACCTGGACTAAACTCTGCTACAGAAACCAAGTACTTCGACGATCTGCACAACGCTGGATGACTGAAGAATCTCCCTTGGAGTAAAGGAGTTACTCCCCTGCTGAGCAGGCACCTAAACGCATCTGACCGGTTTGCATCTACGAAGCTCCTGAAGGACTCCGAAGATTTCTGCAATACAGGAGGTGGGTTCCCGTGGTCTCTGAGGTTGATCTGCGCTCTCAGCAAGTCTGAGGCCCGTATCCCTCATGGTGACCGTGCAACCCGAACCCCTGGGCACCTTTTACACTTGCAGCAGCATATGCTTTTTGGCGACCCCTGAGGCTGTGCTTTGGGCTACTTGTAGTCCTGACCCCGAGCAGTACTTCCACCGAAGATTTCCGGCCTACACTCCACGAGTGTTCCATGGGCTGGTATTTAGTGATTCAGCTCGAGGTCCCTTCGCGATCCCTGGTCCGTTGGCCTGTGGGTCCCTGTGAAGGCAACTTTAACTTTCAGTGGGCTTACCTGGTTGCTCCAGACGTGCCGTGACTCTCCATCGCTTGGGGAGTCCCCAGGACCTTGCTGGTCCTCACAGAAGCATCTTTCCTCTGACCGCGTGGGTTGCAGTGGCCAAGGCTTGTTGGTGTTCAATCCGGACACTGACCCCCCCAGCCCTCGACATCCTTCGTGGGACAGCTCCAATCCGGACTTTGGTCATCGCAGACGTCTCCTGGTCCCCGTGGCTGCAGAGTCCAGCTTCACCTCTACGCACCTGAGACACCCGACATCGGTGGGCATTCGATTGCTCCGCTCCTGGTCACGTGAAGTGACCCAGACTTTGTCCCCTCTGCTTTCAGGTTCTTCTCATCTCCGATCCAGGCTTGGATCACACCGGACACTTTTCTTCTCCATGGCAGCAGTACTTCTTCGCATCACGCCATTGAAAACGAGGGTTTCCGACACCACTTGACCCCTATGCACCCGGCTCCTCTGGGATAGGTAACACGGGTACCTCGGTACTCTCAAGGGTGCTGGCCTTAGAACCTTCTATGTTTAGCTGGGTTTGCTTAAAGTCCGCTCCGAAGTGTCCCTAATCTGTAAATTTCCAACCGCGACTTTCCCATAGAGTTGTACGGAGCTCGCGTCTGTGTTCACACACTGCACCCGTCCTCCGTGGGTCCCCTGTGTCACTACTTTGGGTGGTTCCTTGGGGCCCCAGCGATTCTACGTGCTCTAGGCACTGTGTCTAGTCAAGTCGTGGTTCTTATACCACTTTCTTAGTATATGGTTTGGTCTCCCCCTGGAGCCCACTGTGTATTGTGCTATTTACTGTCGTTCTAGTGATTTAATATTGTGTGCTTTGTTCTCTAATCTCATAAAGAGGTTAGTAGAGAGTGTTTAGTAATAAATACATATATTTTATATATATACCTGGTGTGGTTCTCCTTTCATTTGGTCACTCAGGAGGTTATATACTGGTAAAACAAGCTGCTTCACATTCCTTCGAGACTTAGCCTGAAGGCTGCTCTCCATAGCTACCACTAGGATAGCTTTCAATAAAGGTGGTCTTTAACCTAATCATCAATAAGGGTCGTTTGGACTGGTGCAAGGTGCCCACTTTAATTAGTGGACAGCATATGCCAGGCCAACTTCTCACATTGTTAAGATAAATGGAGACGGGGCTCGGATGCGTGTTGTTCCCCTTTACTGTGCTACAGTTTGCTATGTAGGGCCTGACTGCATTTTGCATGGGCTAGATCCTGATATGTATGTTTTCATTAAGCTGTTGCATTATGTACCATGGAATGTGGGCTTATTTGATGCTCTTTTTACAGGGACATGAGTCTTCAATTTGTTTGACTTGTGTTGTATGTTTTATATTCAATAAACAGAATTTACACAAATAAGTTCTTGGCTAGGTCCAAGAGAGCCTTGGACCGCGACCCCTCCCTCCCACTCCTTCTCAGATGCTCCCTTTCATTGGGGCTGTTCTGGATACAGTGCACTTTTGGGCCTACCCTCCCCAGCAGTGAGTTCAGGATATTCATATTATGATTTGGTCAGAAGCAGACCCCTCTCCCGTCCCCAACCAGATCACACAGTGGTGACAGATGCTTCAATGCTGGGATGGGCCGGACATCTGGGAGAGGTGGAGATCAGGGGACACTGGTCTCCAGCAGAGTGTTAGAGCTTCGAGTGATTTGGTTGGTATTAAAAGCATTTCTTCCTTCTGTCAAGGGGAAGTTGGTGCAGGTGTTCAGACAACACCACCGCCATGTGGTACTGCAACAAGCAGGGCGGGGTGGGGTGGGGTAGTGGACCCTTTGTTAAGAGTCCCAGCATCTCTGGACATTGCTGGAACAGCAGGGCATAACACTGGTGGTTCAACACCTGGCAGGGCAGACAAAATTAGCCGTCGATGCCTAGCGAATCACGAATGGCGTCTGCAGTCGGAGCTGGTGCAAGGTCTCTTTCAGCAGTGGGGAGAACTTTGGTTAGATCTGTTTGCCTCCAAAGAAAATGCGCAATGTCAGCAGTTTTGCATGCTGGAGTTTCCAAGGCGGCTATTGCTCAGCAACGCTTTTCGTTGCAAGTGGAACTCAGGCCTGTTGTATGCCTTTCCGCCCATACCACTTCTGCCCAGAGTTCTGAAGAAGATCAAGAATGACAGGGCCCAAGTCATTCTTGTGACTCTGGACTGGGCAAGGAGAGTCGGGTATCCAGAGCTTCTGAAAATGAGTATCGATCCTCCGATCAGGCTGCCCCTTTGGGAGGATTTTCTGTCGCAGCAGTAGGGGAGGGTTCTCCACCCAAACCTGTCAACCCTCCCTCTCAATTTGTGGAGATTGAGCGGCGACAGTTGATAGCTTTTGACATTCCTCCCGAAGTATGCAATGTTATTTTGACAGCCATGCGTCCCTCCACTAAGACGGTATACGCCTGCCATTGGCTTTTATTATATTGTACAGAAAGGTCTATTGATCCTCTTTCTGCTTCTCTTTGTACTGTTCTTCTTTTCATTCTTACCCTTCCCCAGCAGGGCTCTGCTTTGGGTACTCTTAAGGGGTATCTTTCTGCTCTATCTCTGTTTAAATCCCTGTTAGAAATGGGATCTCTGGTTGGCTAAGGCTTGCGCCAAAGCCAGGCAGAGACCACCACTCTAGTCAGGGCAAGGGAGTTACACGCCAAAGATAACCCCTGCTCACCCCCTTGGTAGCTTGGCACGAGCAGTCAGGCTTATCCCGGAGGCAATGTGTAAAGCGTTTGCGCAACACACCCACAGCAACAACATACTAGGCACACCACAAAAAGGAACTCCACACAAGGTTATATCAAAAATAGCCTTTGTATTCTCATAACACATTAGAATAGTACTCCCATAATATACATGGTGCCACCTGGCACTAGGTCATATTTACAAGGGATTATTTACACCTGCCAGGGCCAACTGGACCACTGTCAGGACCAGCACAAAGCGAACTTAGTAAATGTAAAACAGGTCCTAAACGTACAACCAGTAATCACTGGTAACCACTGTACTTAGCATCAGCCTGTAACATAAACTACATTATGCACAGTATCACATCAGGCGCGAATTACATTCTGCGCCAACCTCACCAGCATAAATACATTATGCAATCCTTTCAACAGTCTAAATGCCTTAGACCATAATCTCCTAAGTATAACTTATATTAGGGGCGTAAAGCGCAGTAGAGAATAACTCACAACCTAAACGCATTAGGTAATAATAAAATCACAAGCATAAAAACATTATGCAAATCCTCATAATCATAACAGTACATTAGAGGTATAATACGGGGTGCGTAAATCATACTACATGATTACATTCCCTAGCACCACATTTTCACATTAGGGCCTGGCGCCCTATAAATCTAACTGTCCCCCTGGCCAACTGGCCATATCAAGAGGGGCTCAAATGCCTTGTCTCCAGAATGTCAGGGCGTGCTGCCAACGCAGCGAAAGTCAAGGGTGCGCAACTGCGCAAACCTAAACGTAGCAGCTGCCCACTACTTGCTGGGCAGCTGGGAAAGATAGGGGGCCAAGGAGTGCGTTCCACTCCTACCTCTAAGCCTGCCCCCAAGCACTGTGGCCTAAACGCTGCAGCTGGCACTAAGTGCTGCGCAGCTGTAAATAAAGTGAAGGCCTGGCACCTCTGTGCCCTCGGGCAATTATGCCCAAAACGTTGCAGCTGCCCTCCCGCAAGCGGGGCAGCTGTAGACAATAAATCAAGAGGCTCTGGCACAACTGTGCCCTCGGGGCCCCACTGGGCCTCTTTAAACAAACTTGGCCCTACATCGTTGCAGTTGCCCACTGTCCAGTGGGGCAACTGTGAAAACATGGCCAAAACTGGAGGGCACGGGCCCCTCTGGGCCCTCTCTCAACTACTATGCCCGTCATTGGGGAGGCCTGCTCTCTCGCGGGACCGCCCAGACCACACAAGACTGCCCGGGTGCCCAGACTCAGCCCCACTCACCGGGCTATGCGGGGGAGGCTCTCCTCCAGCTGGACTCCTCCAGGCTCTCCTCTTCGCTGCCGGGGCTCCCGACTGCTCACGGGAGCCCCGCTCCGATCCGCCACTTGGGCCCTCTGCTGCCTTCACCCGGGCCCCCTCCTGGGACCCGGGACTTGGAGGTGGAGCCCGTAAGGCTCCAAAACTTCCTCCGGTGCACGTCCCAGCGCGGGGTGGGCTCCCGCCTGGGTCTGGGAATGCGGCGCTTCTCTTCCGGCCCCACTCCTCTTCTCTGGGTCACAGGAGCGCGGGGTAGGCTCCCGTCCGCTTCTTTACTGCACACCGGGGCTCCCACCAGCTCACGGGAGCCCCGCTCGGGCGGCAACCCCACGCCTCACTTCCGGCTCCTCTGGACGAGGCCCCGCCCATGTCCCAGGCAAGGTTGCCTGACTTCCTGCCCTGCGATCGGGGCCGCGGCGGTGATTTCCTTCACTCGGTGAAGTGCGGGGTGGGCACCCGCTCTTCCTAACATCACCAATGCGGGGTGGGCTCCCGCCATTTTCAATGCATAAAGCGGGGTAGGCTCCCGCTCGTTGGCGCAATGCGGGGTGGGCACCCGCTTCTCTCCCCTCCAGCAGGGGAATCCCGACGTCGGGATTCCTCGGGAAAGATGGCAGCTCAGTGCTGTGGAGCCCTCGTGCTCCTTTTCTTGAGAAAATGTAGCGCTCACCAGGCGCTAGGTGTGACAAGAGTCCTGGAGGTCCTTTAGGGATCAAGGGGCAATGCAGGGCCCAGGGAGGCAAGCTCTCCTGGCAGCCCCCCTGGGCCCCAGCAGCAGCAGCCCCCTCCGACAGGAACAGCACACCAGAACAGGAACTGAACGAGAACATTTTCATGGGGTCACAGCCCCTTCTTTTATACACCCTTTTCCCTTTGTGTCACAGCACAGGGCTGGGGAAAAACCAGACGCAACTGGTTTGGGGGAGCTTTGGAGCACTTTGTTTTGCTCAGCTCCTCTCTCCTTTCACAGGACAGGCTAGGGACATCAGACGCACCACGGGGGGTGGAGCCAGCATTGTGGAGGGAAGGCACAGCCCTATTCAGGTCCCAGGTGAAACTCCTCCCTCCCATCTAGATGCAGATCTCTCTATTCACCACTGCGCTGACTCACCCTGCCCCTCCAGGAGCCACACACACCTCCCAGCCCCTGTCACTCACAAGCCAGACATGCAATTCACATCAGGCAGGCAGACACAGAGCACACATAAATGCCAACTTCTAAAAGTGGCATTTCTACACCAGTCACAATAAATCTGCGCACACCATTGCGCAGCATTTATTCTCACGAGTTCGCACATACTAAACTCGCCCCTGCACTCCTCTCACACCAGGAATTACCATGGACACACATATCCCCCATGCATTCCTATGGGAGGGCAGGACAATCTCACCACACGCACTCAGCGCGCACGCACTTTACACTGGCCCACAGTGCTAAAGTGCCCAGAGACTTAAAACTACTACCATACAAGGCAAAAAGTTTAGGGGTGAACCGGCCAAAAAGGGCCAAGTCCAACAATCCCCAATTGTAAACAGATTCTTGAAAGGGCTGGGTCAGTTTCCACACACGCCTTTTGTCATGCCACAGTGGGACCTTAATTTGGTCCTCTCTCTTCTAATGTGTGCTTATTTCAAGCCTTTGCACAACTGTCCCTTCCGGCTGCTTACCATCAAGACAGCCATTTCAGGGTCGATAACTTCTGCCCGGATTTTGAGTGAGTAACATGCGTTATCATGTAAGCCCCCCAATATGATGACTTTTGTAGATAAAGTCGTGATTAATTTCTTCCAAAGGTGGTGACCCCATTCCATCTAGGTGAATCTATCACGCTGCCCACCTTTTTTGCTCCTCCGCATCCCTCTAAAGAATAGCCATCTGGACCCAAAAAGAGCGTTGTTGTTCTACCTTGGACGACCAACTGTTTGTGGGGTACGTGGGAGCTAAGAAAGGTTGGGCAGTACAGACACTGACAATTTCCTACTGGGTCGTTCTCTGCATTAAGATCTGCTGTGCCTTGGCTAAGAAGCTGCTCCATGAGGGCTTACAAGCTCACTCCACCAGGGGAAAGGCTGCGACTACGGCGTTGGCTCGGGGAGTCCCAGTCCTGGACATCTACGAGGCAGCAACATGGGCATTTCTGCACTCGTTTGCCAAGCATTACTGCCTGGACAGTCAGGTCCGCAGGGACAGGCATTTTGCCCGTTCGGTCCTGCTGGACTTTCTAGTGTAGAAGTTAGTCTGCAACCCACCGCCAGGATGGTATGGCTTGGGTATCTATTCAAAGGTAAGAAATCTGCAGCTAGAAGTCTCTATTAGATGAACAAGTTAATTACCTTCGGTAACATTAGAGACAATATCTAGCTGCAGATTCCTTACAGACCCACCCATGCCTCCCCGCTCTGCGGACTTATTTGTTAGGGCTAGGGTTGTTCCCATTTTCAGGGCCCTAGTTTTGACACACTATCAAGTTAGTCACTTCATTGCTCTTCACTTCTGGCGTGGAAAAGTAAAAAGTACTGACCTCTGCATGCCTGGGTGGCGCCTATATAGGTGACTGCAATGTCATAACCGCTGCAGACGCCGTCAGGCAGCCCCCTGACTGCGCGCGCAAGGGTTATTTCTCGAGCAAAAGTTTCTGGATCCAGCTTGACGCCTGGGAAGTTCAGAGGTAAGGAATGTGCAGCTAGATATTGTCACTACCAGATAAGGCGTTACTGAAGGTAAGTAACCTGTACATAACCTGTTCACCATGACAGTGAAAATAATATGGCCCTACAACACTTTACTTAAAGCAACTGTACTTACAAACACAATTTCGCACATTTCTTACTACAGTGCATAGATCAAATTCCATGTTACTTTTCACAGTTCAACAAAATTGACACTAGAAAAACACTGTTTACTGTTTCACAGTTTGCATGTTGCAATGAGCTTGCATAGGAAAACAACTGAAAATAGTCGTGTTTTGTATATGATCTTACCTCACTGTACGGATTTAATCTCTTGCATTCGTTTTGATTAAACAATTTTTCTATAGCAAATATGCATGGAAAATACCATGTCATAATCCATGTGTGCAAATGCACAGACTAGAATATACTATTTATAACCATTGTTGAGTGTCTGGAGGAGCATGATAACCCAGCTGAGGCTTTGCCTCTCGTGAGTCATGGCTACTTCCCATGCTAAACAGTCATAATTACTAGCATAATCCGTGTGTGTGTGTGTGTGTGTGGTTTTCTAGGGCTGGAATTTACGATGCCACCTGGTAGCTCCCCATGAAATAAAGGGGTTACAAGTTATTTTCCACAAAATGGAGAATAACACCGATTCTAGAATAACTGGAAGGGGGGGAAAATGCACAATTGGACCAAAGAAAACAAGCCCAAGTCTGCAGCCATTTACCATTCGAGCAGGTGGTAATGTTCCGGGGGATTCTTTTTGCTCATCGGGGGGAGGTATCCTACTCGCCCCCACCAATTCCCCCAGTTCACATTTAGAGCGGTCTATGGTAAAAAGTTGAGGTTCCTCAAAGTGCTTCTCCCTTTTCAATCGGCCTTTTGAACTGGCACTGACAGCTCAGGAATTCTCCAAAAACTGTCTTCCCTACGGTATCTGTAAAATCATCACATAGTTCTGTTGAATTTGCATTAAAATCTTCAATGAGTAGAATTCCTTGAAACTGCTCTTCGTTAATTAAGATATGAACTTCCTTCAAGACGTTAAAGTTCTTGCTGAGCGCCTGCTAGTAATACAAATATTTATGTTGTTGTTGTTGTATAAGCTTTATTTCGACAACTAGTGTCATAAAAGCTATAAAAATATTATACAGATAAAATACACAATAGACGTATCATACAACAATATTATAAAAGTCATTTACACAAACAGTCCATCAAGATACACTGTTATACCCTTGGTATATAGAGCAATTGTCAAGAGCAATTGATTACAAATTAATATACAACTCTTCAATAAAAACGCGCATTGGATTCAATAAAAGGGGAAGAAAGGGAACGACATAAAAGTTCGTCTTAATAAGAATCCCTATAGTCGGCTAAATGACAATCCCCGCTAAACCTGCTAAAAAAAGGCTCTGGCCCTCCGTTTGGCCACAACACGGAGGGTCAGAGCTTAAAGTGCATGTGCATAAAGTAAATATTTTATAAAACTTGGGTGAGCAGTCTTGGGGCCCTGCGGCAATTTCATCTCAGCTACCTTCAGCTTGGGCCTGTGCCGCTCTTGTCAGGGTTTTCCACCTAATAAGCCATGCATGGCTAAGGAACTTTGCCACGCAACACGGAAAGAAAGGTCTAGGATCAGATTTAAGGATGCGCAGGGCTTCCCGATAGTCCCGTGTACTCAGTTGTCTGCAAATCGGTTTTAGTCATTTGGCCCTCGGGGTGTTATATGCCGGGCTAGCAAACATAACATGGGCAACACTTTCAAGCGGGGCCCTGCAACATTGACAATCCGTTAGCGTCTGGTTGCGTGGGTGCCATTTTGCGGTTATCTCGCAAACAGGAAGTGTGCCCAACCTAAAGTGCATGTGCAACATCCTGTCCCTAGGGACCTTGATTGTATCTAGAAAGGGCTCTAGATATCTAATCTGTTTGTGTAAGAAAAATTCAGCCGTTAGTCTACCCACGTTCGGTTTGCAGGATTCCTGTCGGTCTACCCATTCCCAGTACAAACGTTTGTTTGTCTTTCCTTGGGGGGTCCTACCTATCCCAATGTGCTTGGAGCCCCATGGCTGACAATATTTTCCTGGTGTTGGAGATCCAACCTATTTTACAGCCGGTATCTAACCGTGTGACCTCGGTAAGGGCTTCAGCATAGGGAAGGAGCTCTGAAGTTTGCCTAATGCGGGCCTGTTAGAAATGGGGTCTCTAGTTGGCAAGGGCTTGGACCTTTGTCCAAGTAGGGACCCTTCTTCCTAGTCAGGATAAGGGAGTTACACTCCTAAAATAACCCCTGCTCACCCCCTTGGTAGCTTGGCACGAGCAGTCAGGCTTCTCTTAGAGGCAGTGTGTAAAGCATTTGCACATAACCAACAGTAATACAGTGTAAGCACTACAAACTGACACCACACCAGTTTAGAAAAATATCCAATATTTTTATATACTTAGAACAAGACCAATACGATAAAAATCCACAGTACAGTACTTTAAAAATCTTCAGTTATCACAGTGTCCTTAAAAACAGTTCCTTGATGTCGATAGCTCCGTCCAGGGTTATCCCGGCGTCGTGAACAAACAAATCCAAACAGTTCTGGCTGAACGCGGCGTCGCGGGTCAGCTACGGTGTCGGGAAGACCCGCCAATAGTACCTTTCAGAAATGCAGGGCGTCGATGACCTCGCGGTGAGCTTCTGAACACACGGCGTCCGCAGGCGTCGGTTCCGGAGGTCGGTGCAGGCGTCGTCGGGGCCCTCGAAGTCACACGCGTTGCAGATCGATCTCCTCTCTGTTGAAGTCAGGAGCGCTGGCGTCGGGTGCTGCAGTGCGAAGTGCGGCGTGTGGTGCCCTCAGGTCGCGGTGTGAGATGAAGGCGGTGCTCGTCACGGTGCTGGCAGGTCACGGTGCAGCAGCGTCGTCGTCGTAGCTGCAGCGCTGTCGTCGGCTGACGAACTGGAGTCGATGGCACCGGCGTCGGTGGGCCAAGGCTGCGGTGCGGGATGAGGGCGGTGCGTCGTGTAACTTACGAGCGGTGCCCCCGAACCACGGTGCAAGCAGCGGCGTCGAGTCCGGCGTGGAGCGGCGTCGTCGGGAATACCACGGCATCGTCGTGAAGCGAGGCGGTGCGGAGTGCGGTGCCCACAGGTCGCGGTGCGAGCAGCGGCTCGGTGGCGGCGTTAGCAGGCTGCGTTGGTGAGACCAGGGTCGCGTTGCGGCGGTGCCCTCTGCGGTGCCTTTAGGACACGGAGTCGGCAGCGGCGTCTTAGACGGCGTCGGGCTTGAAGTCTTTGCTGTTCCTGAGACTTCTAGAACAGGGGGCAAGCTCTACCTCAAGCCCTTGGAGACACTCACAAAGTAGATTGCAGAAAGTTCAGTTCCAGTCCTTTCACTGCCCAAGACAGAAGCAGCCACTGCAGGCCAACACAGCAAAGCACACAGCAAAGTGGTAGTTCCTCCTCACAGCTTCTCCAGCTCTTCTTCTTGGCAGTCTTCTTGATCCCAAAGAGTTCCAATTTTCTGGGGTTTGGGTCCCCCTTTTATCCTCAATTTCTCTTTGTTCTCTGAGGGCAGAGAGGCCTTTGCCTAGTCCAAACCAGTTCTGGTCAGTCCTGGAGCACTTTGTTGACAAGTCTCCTTCTTTCCTTTTGCAGTGTAGGCCAGGGACATCAGACACACCACAGGAGGTGGAGCCAGCATTGTGGAGGGAAGGCACAGCCCTATTCGGGTCCCAGGGGCAACTCCTCCCACCCATCTACATGTAGATCTTGCTATTCAGCCCTGTGCTGACTCACCCTGGCATCCCCCAGCCCCTGACACTCACACTCCAGACAAGGAATACACAACCTAGCAGAGGCAGGCTTGGATGGTTAGACAAGAAAATACCCACTTTCTAAAAGTGGTATTTCCAAACACAGAATGTTAAAACCAACTTCACTAAAAGATGCATTTTATCATTCTGAGTCCAGGCATACTAAACTCGAATTTCTACCATGTTCCCTGTGTCAGTTAGGATTATAAGCTGTAATAATCAAAACTGCCCATTATGGCCTATGGGGAACCGGTAGCCTTGCAATAGTGAAAAACGAAATAGGCTGTAATTCACTATCAGGACATGCCACACACACCAGGGCATGTCCTACCTTTCACATACAATGCACCCTGCCCACAGGGGTACCTTGGGCCTACCTTAGGGGTGACTAACATGTAGAAAAGGGAAGGTTTAGGGATTTGCAAGTGTGTGCACTTGCCAAGTCGACATGGCAGCCCCAGGCTGCACACAGGCTCTGCAATGGCAGGCCAGAGTTACACTTTACGGGCTGTTTGCGTGGGTGGCACAATCCAGTGCTGCAGCCCACCAACAGTATTTGATCTATAGGCCCTGGCACTCTCAGTGCACTTTACAAGGGACTGACACATAAATCAAATAGGCCAATCATGGAAACACCAATCCATAACACATTTTATACAGGAGCACTTGCACTTTCCCACTGGACAGCAGTGAGGAAAGTGCGCAGAATCATTACACCAGCAAAAACAGTCAAAACCAGGAGGTCAGAAAGCAAAAAGTCAGGGGAAACACGCCAAAAGATGCCAAGTCTAACACATGTCCCCTCCAGCTGAAAGTAGGGAGAACTACCCAACCCCATTGGAGTTCTCTTCACTAAGGCGGAAGAACCTGGACAGACCATCTGCGTTGGCGTGTTCTGTACCAGGGCGGTGTTCCACCGTAAAGTCCATTCCCTGTAGGGAGATGGACCACCTCAGCAGTTTTGGATTCTCACCCCTCATTTGCATCAACCATCTGAGGGGCCTGTGGTCCGTCTGAACCCGGAAGTGAGTCCCAAACAGGTATGGTCTCAGCTTCTTCAGTGCCCAGACCACAGCAAAAGCTTCCCTTTCTATGGCACTCCACCTCTGTTCCCTGGGGAGTAGTCTCCTGCTAAGGAAGACTACAGGCTGATCCAGGCCCTCTTCGTTCAGTTGTGAGAGCACCGCTCCCACACCATGCTCTGAAGCGTCAGTCTGCACGACAAATTCCTTGGAGAAGTCAGGTGCCTTGAGCACGGGCGCCGTGCACATGGCTGCCTTCAGGGCATCAAAAGCTTTCTGGCAGGACTCAGTCCAGATCACTTTCCTGGGCTGCTTCTTCGAAGTCAGCTCTGTTAAGGGGGCAACGATGGTGCCATAGCCCTTAACAAATCTCCTATAGTAGCCGGTGAGACCTAAGAAGGCTCTCACCTCTGTCTGGGTCTTGGGGGGTTCCCAAGCCAGAATGGTGTCAATCTTGGGTTGTAGGGGCACCACCTGGCCCCTTCCTACCTGGTGTCCCAAGTACACCACAGAACCCTGCCCGATCTGGCACTTACTGGCCTTGATCGTGAGGCCTGCACCTTGCAGAGCCCTCAACACTTTCTCAAGGTGCTGTAAATGTTCTTCCCAGCTGGAACTGAACACAGCAATGTCATCCAGGTAGGTGGCACTGAAATCCTCCAGTCCAGCCAACACCTGATTGACCAACCTCTGAAAGGTGGCAGGGGCATTCTTCAACTCAAAGGGCATCACCCGGAATTGGTAATGACCTTCTGGGGTTGAGAATGCTGATCTCTCCTTGGCCCCATCGGTTAAGGCAATCTGCCAGTACCCAGACGTTAAATCAAACGTGCTGAGGAACCGGGCAGCTCCCAACCGATCAATGAGCTCCTCAGCTCTGGGGATGGGGTGCGCGTCAGTCCTGGTGACGGCATTGAGCCCACGGTAGTCCACACAAGACCACTGGGCTGGCCCAAGGACTGTTGGAGGGCTCAATCACCCCTAACGCCAACATATTAGAGACCTCCTCCTTGATGCTGGCCCTGACCCAGTCAGTCAACCTGTAAATCTTGTACTTCACAGGAGGGCTGTCACCAGTGTCCACGTCATGGGTGCACCAGTGAGTAACACCGGGGGTCAGAGAGAACAGTGGGGCGAACTGTCCCAGCAACTGGTGACAGTCCCCCTGCTGCTCCTGAGTCAGTGTAGGGGAGAGGATCACACCCTCCACTGACCCATCATGCTCCTTGGTAGACAGGAGTTCAGGGAGAGGCTCACTCTCCTCTTCCACCCCATCATCTGTCGCCAAGAGCATACTCACTTCGGACCTCTCGAAGTGGGGTTTGAGGCGGTTCACGTGAAGGACCCCCAAGGGGTTCCTTGGAGTCTGCAAATTCACCAGGTAGGTGACCTCACTTTGGCGCTCCACCACCTCATATGGCCCAGTCCACTTGTCCTGCAAGGCACAAGGTTCCACTGGGGCCATGACCCACACTTTCTGCCCAGGTTGAAATTCGACCAGAGTGGCATTCTGGTCATACCACCTCTTCATTTCTTCCTGGCATGCTTCCAGGTTCGCCTGAGCGAGTTTCCTGAAGCGGGCAGTTTGGTTTCTAAAGGCCAGCATGTAACTAAACACATCCTGGGGAGTTTTCCTGGGAGCTGCCTCCCCAGCCTTCCTTTACCAAACTCAGAGGTCCTCTGACAGGGTGGCCATACAGGAGCTCAAAGGGGCTGTACCCAAGAAACTTCTGAGGCACCTCCCTGTATGCGAAGAGCAGGCATGGCAAGAGGACGTCCCACTTACGCCTCATGGGTTCTGTTAGACCCTTGATCATGCCTTTCAAGGTCTGGTTGAATCTTTCCACCAGACCATTTCCTTGTGGGTGGTAAGGAGTGGTGAACTTGTAGGTTACACCACACTCCTTCCACACGGATGTCATATACTTGGATATGAAATTGGTCCCCCTGTCAGAAACCACCTCTCTGGGGAAGCCCACACGGGAAAAGATCCCCATTAACGCCCGGCCCACCACTGGCGCCGTCGTTGTCCTGAGAGGGATTGCCTCCGGGTACCGGGTGGCATGGTCCACCAAGACCAGGATGTACCTGTTGCCCATGGCTGTCTTGGGATCCAGTGGCCCCACAATATCCATCCCTACCCTTTCAAAGGGTGTTCCAACAACAGGAAAAGGTTGGAGAGGAGCTTTGACCTTCCTCCCACTCTTACCACTTGCCTGGCAAGTTTGGCAAGACCTACAGTGTGCATCTGACTGCCTTCGCATTTGGGGCCAAAAGAAGTGGGTGACAAGCCTGTCAAAGGTCTTGTCCTGCCCCAAATGTTCTGCCAAAGGCACGTCATGAGCCAGACCCAGTAGGAAGGTCCTGAAGCGCTGGGGTACCACTAGCACACGGGCTGACCCAGGCTCAGCAACCTTAGGCTCACTGTATAGGAGACCATTCTCCCAGTAGATCAGATGTGACCCGGACTGATTACCAGCTGCCTGCCGCCGCAGACCCTCTAGAGTAGGGCACTCGTTCTGCTCCCTGCAGAACTCCTCCCTGGTGGGAGCCCCTTCTTGCTGCTAATGGGTCAGCTCAGAGATGTCTCCCAGTTCGGCTACCTGCTCCCCTGTAGGCACCGGGGCGTCCCCCTCGAGGTCCGCCTCCTCCCGGTCCGTGGGCCGGTTTCCCGCGCCCCCTGCCCTTCCTCTTGGCAGGGACTTGGGCCATTGTTCCAGGCTCCAAGTCCTCTTGATCACCCTTTCTGGCTGCCATTGACCGAGTAGACACGCATACCCACTCTGGCAACCCAAGCATCTCCAAGTGAGACCTGAGCTCAACATCCTTCCATAAGGACTGCTCCAGGTCGTTACCTAGCAGACAATCTACAGACATGGTAGGGCTCACAACCACCCTCAAGGACCTGAGACCCCCCCCATTCAAAGGGAACCTGCGCCACCATACACTGGCGCTCAGAGTTGTATACAGCAACTACTTGGTGGAATGCCCCTGGGACTACCTGCTTCTCAGAGACCAGGTGACACCGGACTGAGGTCACACTGGCTCCAGTATCTGAGAGCCTCTAACCTGTTCCCATTAATGGTCACCCAGGTGCTATATTTCTTTGTGTTAGGGGGCACCTGGTTTCCTGGGACCATCTCACTGTCCCCTAGTGAGACAAGGGTCATTTCTGCAGGATCCCCACCCTCCTGTGGGCACCCCTCCTCCCCAAGCGCTACACTAGCCAACACTTTGGACTGTCCACCGGTGGGTGGCTGTGTCCCCTTTGGGCACTTGGGGTCCCCCTTAAAGTGACCCACCTGGTCACATGCATAACACTTGCTGGGGCTGGTCTCAACAGGCTTCCCTGTAGAGACCCCTTTCTTCTTATCACCGGGGGGCTGGGAACCTTTACCCTGGGTACTAGTTTGGGGCCCTTTAGAGAACTCCTGTGCTTTACCCTTGTCCCCCCCCGCCTTTCTGCTGGGGACCCTGCCCACCTTTGGCTGAGTCTCCCCCAAACGCTTTCTTGTTGGACCCTGGTACTCACCCAGCGGTCCGCCTCCATAGCAAGCTTCCTGGGGTCAGTTAGCTTACTATCAACTAGGTGCTGGCGCAGATCTGCAAAACATAGACTAGACAAGTGCTCCCATGCAATCAAATTGTAGAGCCCCTGAAAATCTGTTACATTACTGCCCTTCACCCAACCATCTAGCGACCTACAGAACATATCCACACATTCCAACCAAGTGTTGGCCTCAGACTTTTTACTGGACCTAAACTGATCCCTGTACTTCTCAGGAGTGAGCCCATACCTAGTGAGGAGAGCATCTTTCATGTCAGCATAGGTGAGGTCCTGTACCCAAAGCTATCAGGGTATCCCTAGCTTCTTCTGGAAAGAGAGGCCACAACCCTGCCCCCCAGTTCCTCTCAGGGACCCCATTCATATGAATAGACGACTCGTACCCTTGAAACCACCTTTGTATGTCATCACCCTTTTTGTACTTTTTACCTACATTCTTGGGGATGTGTACAATCCTGTCTGTGTGCTGAAGAATTGCTGCCACCATCTGAACCGGATCTACTTTTTAGCTCCAGCTCCTTAATCATTCTCTCATGATCTAGTATCATCTTCCTTTCCTCCATGGCTATTCTTTTTTCTTCCCTCTCACTTTCTATTCTGAGTTTCTCCAATTCAAACCTCTCTTACTTCCCGCCTGTCCTCCAGCTGCTCTGGGGACAAACTACTGCTGCCTGGCCTGGAGGGTTCCTCCCTCCCAAAAGCACATCCACCCTAGGAACAGGCTCATCCACCTCTCCATTGAGATCACCAGATTGCCCACTGGTATGTCTGGCTGCTACCCAGGCCCTCAGCGCCTTTTGTAGCTCATCCTTCCTGGTGAGGCCTCTGACCTGGACTTTCAGGTTCTTGCAAATCGATTTTAACTCCTTGACATTGTAGGCTTCCAATCGATCCTCCTCAAAGGCAATTTCTACTGATGCAACAGATGATGCAATTGATTCAGGCATGTTGAAGTAGCAAGTTCAAACTGGCAAGATCAAAAATAGGCCAAAAAGAAAAAGAACCTGTAAGTGGTACGTAATGGTCTGCGATATTGTAGTAGTGCACACCAATCACTAAGTCAAGTGCAAACACAAGTCCTATCCTCACCGCTGACAGCCAATGTTAGAAATGGGGGTCTCTAGTTGGCAAGGGCTTGCATCTTTGTCCAAGTAGGGACCCTTCTTCCTAGTCAGGATAAGGGAGTTACACTCCTAAAATAACCCCTGCTCACCCCCTTGGTAGCTTGGCACGAGCAGTCAGGCTTATCTTAGAGGCAGTGTGTAAAGCATTTGCACATAACCAACAGTAATACAGTGTAAGCACTACAAACTGACACCACACCAGTTTAGAAAAATATCCAATATTTTTATATACTTAGAACAAGACCAATACGATAAAAATCCACAGTACAGTACTTTAAAAATCTTCAGTTATCACAGTGTCCTTAAAAACAGTTCCTTGATGTCGATAGCTCCGTCCAGGGTTATCCCGGCGTCGTGAACAAACAAATCCAAACAGTTCTGGCTGACCGCGGCGTTGCGGGTCAGCTACGGTGTCGGGAAGACCCGCCAACAGTACCTTTCAGAAATGCAGGGCGTCGATGACCTCGTGGTGAGCTTCCGAACACACGGCGTCCGCAGGCGTCGGTTCCGGAGGTCGGTGCAGCCGTCGTCGGGGCCCTCGAAGTCCTCTCTGTTGAAGTCAGGAGCGCTGGCGTCGGCCGGCGTCGGGTGTTGCGGTGCGAAGTGCAGCGGTGCGGCTCGCGGTGCGAGCAGCGGCTCGGTGGCGGCGTCGGTGAGACCAGGGTCGCAGTGTGAGATGAAGGCGGTGCTCGTCACGGTGCTGGCAGGTCACTGTGCAGCAGCAGCGTCGTCGTAGCTGCAGCACTGTCGTCGGCTGACGAACTGGAGTGGATGGCACCGGCGTCGGTGGGCCAAGGCTGCGGTGCGGGATGAGGGCGGTGCGTCGTGTAACATACGAGCGGTGCCCCCGAACCACGGTGCAAGCAGCGGCGTCGTCGGGGATACCACGGCATCGCCGCGGTGCGGAGTGCGGTGCCCACAGGTCGCGGTGCAAGCAGCGGCTCGGTGGCGGCGTCAGCAGGCGTCGTCGGTGAGACCACGGTCGCGATGCGGCGGTGCCCTCTGCGGTGCCTTCAGGACACGGAGCCGGCAGCGGCGTCGTAGACGGCGTCGGGCTTGAAGTCTTTGCTGTTCCTGAGACCTTGGAGACACTCACAAAGTAGATTGCAGAAAGTTCAGTTCCAGTCCTTTCACTGCCCAAGACAGAAGCAGCCACTGCAGGCCAACACAGCAAAGCACACAGCAAAGTGGTAGTTCCTCCTCACAGCTTCTCCAGCTCTTCTTCTTGGCAGTCTTCTTGATCCCAAAGAGTTCCAATTTTCTGGGGTTTGGGTCCCCCTTTTTATCCTCAATTTCTCTTTGTTCTCTGAGGGCAGAGAGGCCTTTGCCTAGTCCAAACCAGTTCTGGTCAGTCCTGGAGCACTTTGTTGACAAGTCTCCTTCTTTCCTTTTGCAGTGTAGGCCAGGGACATCCGACACACCACAGGAGGTGGAGCCAGCATTGTGGAGGGAAGGCACAGCCCTATTCGGGTCCCAGGTGCAACTCCTCCCACCCATCTACATGTAGATCTTGCTATTCAGCCCTGTGCTGACTCACCCGGTCTCCTGGCATCCCCCAGCCCCTGACACACACTCCAGACAAGGAATACACAACCTAGCAGAGGCAGGCTTGGATGGTTAGACAAGAAAATACCCACTTTCTAAAAGTGGTATTTCCAAACACAGAATGTTAAAACCAACTTCACTAAAAGATGCATTTTATCATTCTGAGTCCAGGCATACTAAACTCGAATTTCTACCATGTTCCCTGGGTCAGTTAGGATTATAAGCTGTAATAATCAAAACTGCCCATTCTGGTCTATGGGGAACCGGTAGCCTTGCAATAGTGAAAAACGAAATAGGCTGTAATTCACTATCAGGACATGCCACACACACCAGGGCATGTCCTACCTTTCACATACAATGCACCCTGCCCACAGGGGTACCTTGGGCCTACCTTAGGGGTGACTAACATGTAGAAAAGGGAAGGTTTAGGGACTTGCAAGTGTGTGCACTTGCCAAGTCGACATGGCAGCCCCAGGCTGCACACAGGCTCTGCAATGGCAGGCAGAGTTACACTTTACGGGCTGTTTGCGTGGGTGGCACAATCCAGTGCTGCAGCCCACCAACAGCATTTGATCTATAGGCCCTGGCACTCTCAGTGCACTTTACAAGGGACTGACACATAAATCAAATAGGCAAATCATGGAAACACCAATCCATAACACATTTTATACAGGAGCACTTGCACTTTCCCACTGGACAGCAGTGAGGAAAGTGCGCAGAATCATTACACCAGCAAAAACAGTCAAAACCAGGAGGTCAGAAAGCAAAAAGTCAGGGGAAACACACCAAAAGATGCCAAGTCTAACAGGGCCTAAAAGAGCAGTGGGCACAGCCTGGCTGCGTCGCCGATGGACTGCCTGCCCATGTCAAGCATTAGGGGGTGAGGGGAACGTTTTTAGGTAGCATCACCAGGTCCCTGAGAAACTTGAGCTCGGACCTGCAAAGGTCATCAATCTTGTCGAATCCCCATAACTCTGCTCCATAAAAAGCCATACTTGTTGCTTTAGCGTCATAAACTTGGAGGGCTGGGGCTACCGGCCTACTATGTGAGGAGCGGTGTTCTTTCCCGAGTGCTCCAGCCACTCGTTTGTGTCCCATCAGCATCTTTGCTAGGTGGGGCTTCCATGACATTTTGTCAGAGAGTCGGACACCAAGGTAGTCGAAGGTGTCGACCAGTTCAAGAGGGGTCCCGCCCAACAAGGGATTGTTTTGTAGGAATTGTGGGGGTTAAATCTAGTTTTTAGAGTATTAATGACCAACCCCCTATTATCAAAAAAGATTGGAACCTGTTTAATAGACGCTGCAGCCCAGCTGGGGTCTTTGACACCAGCAGGGTGTCATCAGCAAACAAGAGGGTTGGTACCTTATCGCCTGCCAGGGTTGGTGCATCAGCTGGATCTCCTTGCAGAAAGCTAACCACCCCATTCATGTAAAGAGAGAATAGGGTGGGAGCCAAAACACAACCCTGACGGACTCCTCTGTTGACGGGGATTCACTCGGTTAGTTGGCCTTGTGCCCCCCATCTGACCTGGGCATAATTACCTTCGTGTAACCTGACCAACAGAGAGATGGGCCCTCCCCCCTTCATCCTCAAAGCGTTGACCATAGCTTACTCCTGGGGACCAGGTCAAAGGCAGTCCATAAATCAATGAAAGCGAGATCAAGGCTGCCCTTGCCAATCACTACTACTTTCCAGTAGATAAGCAACAGCCTAAACACCTGGTCAATCGTTCCAGTCCTTGGCCTAAAACCAGCCTTGTACTGGGAGAGAATGGCTTCATCCTCCATCCATAGTTGAAGCCTCTGCAGAAGAACTCTGCCAAAGACCATCTGCAGAGCGTCAATCAGACTGATAGGCCTGTAGTTTGAGGGGTCGTCTCTTGCTCCTTTTTTGTAAATAGGGACCACCTCAGCGGCCTTCCAAGACCCGGGCACTGGAGCACCAGAAGCTATAAAGTTTGCCGGGGGAAGGATATAACAAGCCCAGTTTGGAGTATCTGCAAGAAAAAGGTCGCCTGGCAGGCCGTCCGGTCCTGCTGCTTTGGAGGGCACAATTTTGCTTATTGCGGCCTCTATCTCAGACAAATCAAAGCGCTTGTCATCCTTGGCGGGCCCTTAAAGGCCATCTTGCTCCACTGGCGGCATAGCCTCTGGTGTTGAATGAAGCTTCCGGAAATGATCATGCCATTCCTGGCCTGTGATGTGGTTGGGGGGCGAACGTGCGCCTGTCTTACTACCCCAGGTAACTAGGGTCCAAAATAAATTGGTGTCCTTAGCTGAGCTTGCTTCCCTGAGTTGCTGCCAGCGTGATTTGGCCCAAGCTGTCTTTGCCTCCTGTAGAGCAGCTCTATAACTCTTCCTGGCGTCTTTGATCTGGGGACAATTCTTGTCTTTAATTAGTGCAGCTAGAAGCAGTCGTTTACGTCTACAATCTTTTGTGTACCACGTATAAGGCCTTTTTGTTGGCATGCTGGGCTTATTACCCAGATTAGAAGCTAGGAAGTGTGCACTAATTCGGGTGGTGGTGCGCGAATGCACCTTAGGTGCATTCATCAACCCCCTTGCGGTAGAGGCTGCAGCCTGGAGCTCTAGTGTCCCTACGGCCAGGTCGTGTCGTATTCCAGCAATCTTGGAATCGTGTAAGACTACCTTCCACCATTTCAAAAATCTATTATAGTTGGAAGGGACAATCTCTCTAGTAGTGATCAGTGGTGGAATGCTCACAGGATAGGAGGGTACTTCCCACAGAGGTTTCAAGGTTAAGCAAAGAGGATTGTGGTCGCTCTCTGGTGAAGCCTATATTCATGTCAACCAGGTCCCCCCATAACTTCACATCAATGAGGATGTAATCTATACGGGTCGGGCAGCTAACTCTATTGTATGTATTCGCGCCCTGTCTGTCTGAGGGTGTCCTACCATTAGCTGCCCTCAGACCATAATCTACAGTAAGAGCATTAAGCTGAAGCGCCGGCTGTGTCCATCTTTTAACTGGTGGCAAATTTAGATGGGGACAGCCCATTTGTTGTCATCGTCTTCGATTCCCACTAGATCTTCGTTGTCCAGGGGTTCGAAGGTGCAATTGAAATCTCCTGCGACCACTACTCTGGCATGAGGCGAGCAATTAGCTAGACTCTCTTCTAGTGGTGAGATGGTAGGTGAAGGTCTGCCCCCTTTGGTCCCCCTCGCGTAAACATTAAACAGATCAATTGTGACAGTCCCCCTAGGCCCCCTGATGCTGAGCCACAGGATATCGGGGCTAGAGCTTGTTTGGCAGATGATTCGACAGCCAAGGGCAATGTTCACCCAAATAATCAGTCCCCCTGATGGACGCCCTCTCCCTGCAGTTGTTGCGGGTGAATGAAAGCAAACAAAGCCTGTCTTGTATAAGTGAACCAGGCTCCAGGTCTCCTGAAAAATACAGATATCGAAGCTTTCAATTAGCTCATTCCAATGTGGGATTGACATTTTAACGCTTAGCCCGGCCACTTTCCACGATAGTATCCTCAACTGATGGTGGAGTGTCTGGCCAGGTACAGCATTTTGTAAGGGAGTAGGGTAGCTAGATGTAAGTTTAAACTCCCAAGCATCCGCCCAATCTACAAGGTGGTCTTCTCCCTCCTTCCCTTGGGTAGTGATAATGGAGCAGCTTGGACCTACTTCCCCCTGGAAACTGTCTTCGTTTGGATGGAAAACGGCCTGGGAGACCTGGGTACTGGAATGGCTAGCCAAACAGTTGGGGACAAATATTTATGTATACAAGAGAGTCTACAGTTATCGGACCTTGTGCCCACTCAAAGTTTTGCAACTTCCATAAATTAATTTAAACCTTCCAATTTAACATGTTATCTTTAATATAGTCTTAGTGTATATCCCTGGTCTTCCTTGAGAGTGCCTAAATTTGTCATCATTATGTACCAGAATAAAGTAATTTATAAATTTGTCAATGTGCCGTATCACACGCACATATACTCAAGAACCTTTGGGTCCAAAAGAATTCTTTGTAATCCTACAACATTCCATGAAATGTTATACAGACCAGAGATCCATTCAGGCTCCTCTCTACACCCCCAAGAGTCGGCAACTGAAAAAAACTAAGTCCATCTTCAACCTCTAGACACTTTGACAGTATATCAGATTTAAAAAAATCTTCCCTATTCTGGGGATCTGCTTTACCTTCACAAAGAGCTGCAAGTGTTCTAACTTTTCATGATTAACCCCTTCTACTGCAGATTGGAAACATTTTGGAATTGTTTGGAATTTTGTAGGTGATCCAAGGCAGGTGAATAATTAAGTAGACACATTTCCACAGATTACATCTATTGTAGTAACCCTGTGGTGTCACAAACTGTACTCAGTTTGCGATGTATTGATATAACCCATTTAACTAAGACTTATACATGGTTGTCTTGAACTTTTCAGAATGCCAACTAAGGGCACTCTGGTCAATTCAGGAGTACAATACAGTTCTTGTGCTACAGAGACTCATTCAAAATCTTAAACATTATAGTGTGTTTTTTTCTGAGGGATTTGAGGATTAAGATCATTACTGTGCACATTTCCCGTTTATTAGGGTAATTGTGTGCACTCACCACAGTATTTTCAAAAGTATTTAAGGAAATACCCATTTAACTGAAAAGGGACAATCTGCAGCCGGGGATAATACTTCAATATAAATATTTATTCGGTAGATAAAATCACCATAAAAGAATACAGATAAAAAAAAAGAATATCAAATTCATGACAGAAAACTACAAACAGTATGATTATGCATAAAACTATGTACATTAAAACAATTAGTCAGGTCTCTTTCTCCTAGGCACCCAGACAGCTCGTAAAAAGAATGAAACAGTAAAAATCACATGCTCAGTGGGTAGCATCTGAAGATACATCAGGGAAGGCCTAACTTGTTTCAGATTCAGAGACTTTAACAAGGGAGTTAAAAAACGTTTCCTCAGCCAACTAAAAGAAGGACAAAATATTGTGAAATACATGTCCTGCGGAGACAAATTGTCGCAACCACAGGGTGCCCTTACCTCAGGCCGTACCAACTCACATGAAGTTGCCAAGAAATGGTGCAATTGATTGAACGTGAAACCTGGCCAATAAAAACCTGTCATGCTGTGAGCAAACCATGACCACATACAGCTCCATCCCTTGCACAGTTTTTAAAAGCATGTGACCCCAAACTGATGGCTTCTGAAGTTCTAAGCCTTCTCTCTTCAAACGAGAGCGTTTAAAAAACAACCTTTTGACGATCTCCAGCTCGCAGACGGAGAGAGAGGTAGGGACCACAAAAATATCAGGCCTACCAATGGAAGAAAAGGCAGCCTTAACATAAGCTATCCACGGTATGCTGTTTACCTGATCCAGGGCCGAACAGTCCTCAAGGATCAACCGGGTTAGCTTCAGTTCTGCCCTGCTCCAGATCTTGATCCAGCACAGGAGCGGGCTTAAAGATAACCAGTTCTGCGGTCTGGCTAATCCCATAAATGGTGATTTCATCCATTTTTTACACACCGGTTGTGAAGAGCTACTTAATGAACTACTTTTTAAATATGACATGGATTTCTGTAACGAATTAAGCTATCCCCCGGTTGAAGTAACCTGCACATTTAATGGGAGAGGGGAGAAAAGTGTAATTGATTACCTGCTGTTTCCAAATCGTTATTCCGCCTTGGTCACTCATTGCAAGATCGTGCAAAAAAATGTACTTACCATGTTCTCTAGAGTATAGAGTTAGATATCAATGAATGGGGGCAAACCACTGCGTGTCATCAGTTGACAACATTGAAATCTCTCATTTAAACGGTTATAGTCTACGGTGGTCTAGGCTAAATTCTAACAAATTTTTAGAACAGTTAATTAATAAACAGAGTAGAGCTTTTGAACTCTGTCTAGATAAGACTGCTGGGGCAATAAAAGTCATTGAAGCATTTATAGTAATTACTGAGGGTATTAAAGAAGGGTTAATTTCCCATCAGAAAAACATAGGAAAGCAGCATAGTGGTTGGTTCGACTCTGATGTTCCTAGGTTGCATGCTTAGGGCTAATTTTAAACTCTTGTGGGCCTTAGTACAAGCAAAGAAGTTCAGGACTGAAGACACGCTTAAAGGCTTGCCATAAAACTCTGAAAAAAAGGTTTGAAGGAGGAGGCTTGAGAAAACCTACATGAGGCCTTTTGGCGTGTTATCAACTCCCCTTCTTAAAAGAGAAGTTGACAGACCCCGAATCGAGATTGCAATTACGGAGGTAGATTGTTTAGCTCACTATTCTAAGGTATATTCTAAATCAGTGGAGAGTGTCAGTGAACCTCTTCCATCAGTGTCTATGACTGACCCTCCCTTGACAGCACTTCTTTATGATCAGACCTACCCTTATTTCAACCTCAACGAAGTCATTTTGGCTCTAAAGATGAGTAAAGGAGGTAAAGCACCGGGCCCAGATGGTATTCTGATTGATCTTTATAAATTTGACATCAACCTTTGGGGCCACCTCCTGACAATCCTCTTTCGATCCTGTCGGAGTGTTGATTTTTTAAATACCTGGTCAGAATCCCTTGTAGTGTTTATCAATAAGATAGGCAACAGTAACTGTCCTGCTCATTACAGACCTATTTCCTTACTTGATTCTTTAGTTAAAGTGGTTGGCCGCATGCTTTTATGCAGGCTACAGGACTGGGCTGACTCTAATAATATCATCCCGGACCTACAATATGGATTCCGACCAGGAGTAGGGACAATTGAGCAGGCTATTAATCTGAATTTAGTGATAGGAAAATACGTGTACATTAAACGTGGACATCCTTTTATGGTATTTGTCTATTTGTCTTCCGCTTTTGACTGCATTGTGCACAAAAAACTCTGGACCATCAAGCTCACCATGGGTGTGGATACTACCATAGTTAACTTCCTTAGATACTTATATTCGTCCGGCACAGCTAGGGTACGTTATGGCCAAAAGGTGAATGCACTCAGCCGTTTAGCATAGAGCGAGGGGTCCGACAAGGGTGCGTCCTTGCCCCTTTTTTGTTTAACCTGTATATCAATAGCTTGGGCAGTACTCTAGTAAGCAAATGTTTTGATCTTCCCCAGGTTGGACATTGGCCCTCCTCTATGCAGACGACGCGGTGCTCATGGCCCGTACCCTGTTGGCCCTACAGTGTTTGCTTACTGAATTTGTTCATTATATGCAGAACCTAGGCCTGCCAACCTACCTAAGTAAAACCTTTGTTATGAAAGTGGGGAAAAGAGTAATAAAATGCTGTGACATTTTAATTGAGAGTACCACTATACTCTCTCTTTCTTACTCGGGGATATTATTTGATCGGGAGGGTAACTGGAGAAATTAAGTGAATTCTAGAAGACTCCAATTTGTTAAATCCATTACGGCTTTGCTCAACTTCTCTAGGAAGCTGAGCATTGAACACCCAAGAGAGATGATGACCATAAATAATTCGAAATGCCGGCCTATTGCTTTGTACGGATTTGAGTTGTGGGGCTATGGAAATGATGATTCTCTGCAGCTGATAGAAAATGCTTATTTAAGAAATCTCCTTGCCCTTTCTAAAAGCTGTTCCACCTTTGTCTGTCATTCGGAATTGGGTGCCCCTTACCTAGTAGATCTGATTATGGTTCTGCTCTGCCATAAAATCTGGTCATCTGAGCTCATGGAGCTCAACCGAGCTATTGCAAGGGATTGCCTTAGATCTGAACATGCTTCCAAAATCCCTTGTCTAGTATGTTAACCAATTCCTGACAGATATTGGACATCCTGAGTATTACGATCATCCAGAAACTCTGACCAGTACCTCTAGGGACGCACCAAAGTTGGAGTGTCTAACACTGCTTGAGGAACTGAGGTTGTCTACTAAAATGATTAAACCATCTGTATTTAAAAATCAGCTGATTTTGATCACCTTTGATATGCAACCTTATTTAACAAATGTACATAATGCCCAACATAGATTCATACTGACACGCTTTAGGCTGGATATTTTCCATCGTTTAAGCAGTTTTCTCAGCATAAATAATTGGTCAAGTGAGTTGGTGCATTGTCCCTGCGACAATGTATCCAAGCAGACCAGTATGCACATTGTGTTTTTCTGAAAATTGTATTCAGATTTGAGTAACCAATTAATTAAGCCATTGTTAAAGCCTTTAAATTTTATGCAGTCGGCCAGCTTTTGTTATATTTATAATTGCTTCCAAATTTGTATACATGTGCTGTTCTGTCACGATTTCTATGGGCTGTTAGCACTCGGAGGAAGCAGCAATAGTGAGAAAAGAACACTGTCTGTCTTATCTGAACTGTATTGTTTTTAACAGTTTTATTAGTTTGTAATCTGAATATTGTATATATTTTATTGTGTATGCTTTTATGATTCACTTTGTGATATCTAATAAAGCTTATTTTCGATATCAGGTCCAAAACTTGTTCAAACCCAAGCTCTGCATGCACAGAAAAGGCTGTGGTAGACTGGGGGACCTGAAGCAACTTGCGTAAAAAATGATTCTCCATTGTTTGGATCCGATCCAACTTGGCATACCCCTAGACCTCACTGCCATAACGAAGCTGTGCAATGCACTTTGCTAGATAGATTTTTACCAGATCCCTTGGTGCCCTGGAGCCAAGCCTATGAGCAAAACTAGAAACCGCCCCCATTGTTTTTACAGACTCTGATGTTAACAATTGTTGGAAACCTTTGGTTGAGGCAAAAAGATCAAATAAAACACCCAAGTAAGGAACGCCTTAACTTTGCTCAGGGTAAAATTGGATATCTTAAAAGTCTTACTGCTTGTCGATTTGGGGTCCACTACCATTACATATGACTTCGAAAAGTTAACCGACAAGTCAATGTGCCCCATAAAAGACACATACCTAGCCAGCAGTAAATACAACCCGTGTGCGGTCTGAGCCATAAGGACCGCATCATCTGAATATAATAAGACAGGGAGAAATCTATCACCAACCTTAGGGGCAGTCAGCCGAAACTGATAAGAGCGCAGACTCTAGCCCATTCACATACAAGGTGAACAAAAAAGGGGAAAGTATACACCCCTGACGAACCCCACCGCTCTTCAAAAATGAGTGAGTATACGCTGCACCGAGGCTGAATGGAGATCAGCTAAAAGGGCCAGAATACTAGGATCAACCCTCATCTCACTGAGCAAGGTCCAGAGTTTCACTCGGTTCACCCTATCAAATGCGGATGTAAAGTCCATAAATGCCAGATGTAGAGTCAGACAGTCCACCGTGTATATATTAATGATTAGATGGAGGTTAAGACATTGATCTGAAGTCGACCTCCCCACCCGAAAACCATATTACACATCGCTCAGAATATTGTTTTCTTCCGCCAAGTCGCCCAACCTATTTAGAATCACCCTCCCCAATACCTTGACAGTTGCATCCAATAGAGATATTGGTCGATAACATTGTGGGTTCTCTTCGTTCCCATTTTTAAGAAGGGGAACAATCATGGCAGTGGCCCATGAGGGTACCGACCCCTCCTGTGCAGCAGCATTCAGGACCTGCGTTAAGATTGGTGCCCAGACCTCTGTTTGCTTTGAACAGATCTGGCGGTATACTGTCAGCGCCCTGGGCCTTATTGCTAGACAAGGCAAGAATGCCTTGGGTAACTTCCTCTAGGGTGAAGAACACTGTTACTAACTGTGAAAGGTACAATGGGGTTGTACACCCCCACCGCCCCCTGATATAAATACCCTCAAAATGATCCACCCACTGTTGTTCTGGGATGTGATGGCATGAGAGCGGGCCAGAGCCCTCCGCAAAGCAAGGCCTGTTAACTACTCTCCAGAAGAGAGAGCTGTCCCCCCATCTCACAGGCTTGACAGAGTTCCTCCCAGGCTGATTCCTTAAGGTTATGCTTGCACGTCATTTGAGCCTGCTTATAAGCCCGCTACAATCCTTAACTAGGTGCCTGTCCCTCAGTGACTGCTTCAAAGCCACTTTCAGGTGGCGCAGGGTTCTCGAGCAATCCCCATCAAACCATTTAGGGTTTTGTGACTCCTGGACAATAGAGGCCGTAACAGTCATTAATTTACGAACCCCCAGGGCTATGCCTTTGACAGCTTCCAATATCTCCCTCATCACTGCGTGAAATCAACATGTCTTGATAGTGAGGCAAACAAGTTGCAAAGAGGGAAGCTTGGAGGTGCTGAGGTTCCACCAGAGACCATTTCAACCTTTTCCCCTGGCCAACAGCAGATAGCCTCGTTAGAGCCCTCCATGACTGTGGTTTAGGGACCATAGCAAAATACAAGGTTAAGGATAATGTGTTGTGATCACTAAAAGGGCTAAAAATAATGTTAAAATGAGAAATAAGCAAATATAATGGCTCTGAGACAAATATAAAGTTAATAATGAACTATAGCCCCTTCCTTTAAAAGTCAGGCAAATTACTGGGTACAGAGAGTTCACCAGTTTCTCCATACTGAAACCCAAATTATGAGAATCTAAGACAGTGGTCTCCAACCTTTTCTGTACTGAGAGCTACTTATATTCAATAAAACGCATTTAGAGCTACTAATATTATTAGTGTTGTGTAATCTCATTTTTTTTATATGCATATTAATTCAACCAGGCAAATGCTTTTTAATTTAATAACCTGGGCTGCACACAGGTGAGCTACTCCGAGGTAGCTGGAGAGCTACAGTAGCTCACGAGCTACTGGATTGAGCTCGTTGAGCTCCCACCCTTCCTTTGAGTGTACAAGGTGTCTGTTGACCATCTCTCAACAGACAACTGCAAGTTAAGGCGTTGCCGTCTAGAGGAGGGTTACATAAATGACAATTAAAATCACTGACAAGGACGATTTGAGCATGGCCATCACCCTTAGCTGAGATGGAGCTCAAAACACAATCTAGGTGAGAAACTCAAAAAAACTCTGAGCTACCCTGCTTACTATTATAAAAATTGATTAGAACCATTGGAAAACAACCAGGCAGAGAAAACCGTACTCCCTGCTTTGTGCTCACCTGCCAATTGAGGTCCAAGATGTAACCACTTAATTATGTTTTTTTTAGAATTGAATTAAGCCCCCCCTTCACCCTTCCTCCAGGTTCAAAGTAAGTCATGTATCCCTCAAGGAAGAAGCGAATATCAATTTCCCATGTATCTTGAAGACAAATTATGTGAAAAGATTTAACAAATTGCACACACCTTGGGTCGCTAAACTTCGAGGAGAGACCTGCAATATCCCAAGACAGAAACGTAAGGCCCTTTGAGTGCTGAGATGGAACTACCGTAGAAACATGGGCCCCACAAGGCCTGGAAGAATCACATAAATCCAGTCAATCGCAGGACTCCAAACCACTCAAAGGAAGGAATCTATTGGAAATGGGCACAAGGGGGGATGGCCTAGGTGCAAGATGGTCATTAACTGGACA
Organism: Calotriton arnoldi; assembly: GCA_963921515.1. Classification (NCBI taxonomy): domain Eukaryota; kingdom Metazoa; phylum Chordata; class Amphibia; order Caudata; family Salamandridae; genus Calotriton; species Calotriton arnoldi. The sequence continues at coordinate 5,712,782 of CAWUFW010000068.1, forward strand.
GTACCCCCAACAGGGTGATGAAAATCTAATCGGGAGTTAAACTACCTGGTCTGTAAAAGAAACCCAAAGGCAGGGCAACTATCCCTGGTGTACCTGATGTCAATCGAGGGGCAGCAGCAAGTAAGTTGCCAGCTAGCCAGGGGTTATTAAAATTAACCACCACGCAATCTCCCGCCCAGGGTTTCCTGTCCTTACCTATCCAGCATTACTCTGCGTACCATGATGATAGAATCTGCAAGCTCCCTCCTGTGAGAGATGTGATACTTGAATTGTCTCTGTATGCTCCATTAGATCTAATAATTCCATACCTGATGAATCATTATTTGGGTTCGACTTTGAGAATAACTGGTGACTGGAATATTTTAACTTGGTTTTCGCCCTCTCCTTTGTCTAAACAAAGCGAAGACCTATATGGTATCAATATGCATTTGAAGATTTGGGGGCGGGAAGGATTTGTTGTTGTAGTACAGCTTGATTCCACAAAAGTTGTAATGTAGTTGGAGGGCTGATTTTTCCTCCCATCACTGAGGCAGTATGCTTCGTATTTTTGCCTTTGTATTGTAACAACTGTACATTTAGCCTAGGCTTACCCTTAAATACTGCACCATAAGTAAGTAGATACACTGCAGAGATTCCTTATTCACAACACTTCTGCCCTCCAGACCGATGGCACTACCACGACTCACTGTGGCTGGCAGAGCAACTCTACCCCTCCCTCTTTCAATCAAATGTAATTTCCCTTGAAGGAAACTAACATGGGGAGGACTTTGACAAAGGCTTGGTGATGGCAAAGTGCATCTGCAGTATGAAACACAAAGCAACTGTCCAGCCATATGTCTCCCTCTCTGAAATAGGACGTATGCAGTCATCATGATACAAATATATGCTCCAGCCTTAGTGAAAGGAGAAAGACTAAAAGTCACAAAGGGTATGTGTTGTAGGAGGGCATGTGAATTAATGTGATGTTTAAGATGAACATGACTGCATCAATCTCATGGGGAGACAACCCCCCAAAAGCAAGGCACACCACATCCAGTAAGTGACTGTGAGGCCATCCTTTCAAATCCAAATCTTCGAGTTTTCGGAGTTTGTGCTGATTTTACACGTGCAGTCACAGGCTCTCATGCAATTTTGTGTACTGGTGGTCTCTTCTCTGGGCTCAGTGTTCTCAGTAAAGGAAAGTAGATATCAAGGCATGCCAGATTAGCTTGCCTGATCAATCACATCAGTAGGAGAATTTAGGAAAAGTTCTTTAAGTTCCCCTTGTATCCTAATGCAAGCTCAACTCAATACGGTCCACAGTCTCTAGCTCGGAGACCTTCTTGGAAGCTCTTGAGTACGAAGCTGAAGGCTAGATTGTTCAGATCCCTCGTCATCCAGTAGCTGTGTAGCTGCCCCTAACGCTAGTTCACCTGCGAAACACTGGTGTTTCTTCAGTAAAACCGCTCCAGGCACCTTACCCTCTTGTCTGAACTGACAGCAGACCAGATTCAGCAGCTGGTCCTGGTAATTTACTCTCTCTGCTTAATTTTGCCATTTAGGGCAATGCTCCCAAGGATCAATCCCTCAGGCATCTTCCTTGCAATAGGTTGCATTTTGGGGACGGGGAGTTTTAGTTCAGTAATGGAAGTGAGGATAAATACCAGATGCATGAGTCTTTTCAGTTGTGAAGACGGCCTAAGGGCTCCAGATGCTTGGGAACTACAAGCATCCTGCTTATGGTTCATGCCATGCCCAAACAGACCTGGGGAGTTATGCATCTATGTCATCTGTCAAAAGGTACGAGACCCATCAGCTGTCTCCTGACTATTTCCACTATTCAGATGCCCCACAGGTATGTCCAGGCTGACGCTTAAGCCGTTTTCGCTGTTTGCTTCAGTCACCTAAGATATTTAAATGGTAAATGTATATTGTGGTGCCTGTCGCAAAAGGCTTGCTGCTCGCTTTTGTATCTTTGAACCTGTTATATTTGATAGAGAGCATGTGATAGTAGAACTCATGCATGGAGGTTTCCTTCTGACATGTTTCCACTCTTCCCCATGCTTCCTTAACTCTGAGACAATCTGGAAGTTAGGCATGCTTTGCTCTTTTCCCTTATTACCACTATGGATGTACCTTTCGATGACCAACAGTTCAGGTGTTAAGAAGATGATAGCGGCTGCCCATATGTAGAAAATCTTGTGCCACACATTGCTACACTCTATATGGAGCCCATCCTCCGTTCAGGCACTCAGATTATGTAGCGCCGGAAATGCACTGCATACATCTGTTCATTGCTTTCTCTGTACCTATGCAAAATGTGACCATGATGTTCTACACAGGTTTACATATGCCTAAACTGCCCAATGTTCCTTTTTTCTCTCTTTTTCAGTCTGAGTTGCAGTGGAATCTGCCAACAAGTTGAGAATGGGAAAGAGTCAGAATGTAATAGTAGGGGAAAGTTACCTGATTACTCCTAGCCCTTTGGTTATTTGCCATTATTAATGACCTTCTGACCCCTCAGCCTTTGACCACAAAACTCACACTGATTGGTTGATGAATCGGTGCTTGCACACAGGAACGGGGCGTGCCACATTTGATTCATGAATGCTTGTGTGGTACTGGCGTGTAAAGATATGAAGTAACAGTCCCAGAAGTAGTTTCTGGTCCCACCACTAGGTGGCAGTGTACCCATAATCTGTTAAAAGGAAAGAGCGTACGGACTAAGAGGAATAGTTACCATGAAGGTATCCATGTAGCTTAAGCATTGCTTGTAACTCATACTCTTTTCTCGTAATGAGTGAATAACTCACACTAATTCAGTTTCCTTTGCATAAGATCTAAATGGTCTTGAGAGAAACATCTACTAGAAGAACATGGTACAAGTAGAGGCTAGACATTCTTCAGTGCAGCCCACTTGGACCTCTCTGAAGCAGAGACTAAGGTAAAGGGAATCTTAGTGGTGTGGCCAACATAAATAAAGATAACTCCAGTATAGAACCTAAAATCTGGGTAAAAATCCTCGTTTATGGTCAGGGTCCTTTTAGGACTCTTATGGTAAATGATAAAACTGTATCATATTCCATCTTATGAGGATAATTACCAGCGGAGCCCTGGAAAGCTGTGTTTGACAAATGTGGCATGGTTCGAGTTAAAACTAGATCCTCTTTCTGCTAGAAAGATGCTGAAGATGCATCTACCACTGTGGTCGATCTGGTACTCTTAGTTCTGTACTATCATCACGCTGTACCAGCCAGATGTTTATTTAATCGATGAGAGGGGCTTATTTTCCCTGAGCTGGGAGTTGCAATAAATTCAGAATCTTCAGAGCAGTGTACCATTTTTTAACTTTATTTTTATGTCTGTTATTGTCTCTATTATAATGTGATGTTGAAGACTTTATTAGTAGTCATAAAATGTGAGAAATAAAATGTTTCTTTTTTTTTCAGGCAAATTACACGGACCCTCAAAGCAAATTGAGATACAGTACAATTGAAGAATTTAATTATATCCGTATGCTCCCAACAGATGTTATTACAGGTTATCTTGCCTTAAGGAAAGCAACCAGTGTAGTTCCATAGAAGTCTTAAGGACAAAAAGAATAATCTTTGAGAAGAATTCTGGCTAATATTAGATCTGATTGACAAGAAAGGAGCGCATACTCTTCCTTATGTATAATCACATTTTGTTATTAAATACTTTCATCAATCAGAATGTTTTTTAGTATTTCTTACCGAAGTAAATATTGTGTATTGTTACTCTTGTGGTCTAGAATACATATAAGAGTTATAGATTTGAATGTGTGTGATATATACTCAATCATCATGCTGTTTTTTTCATAGTAAAACAGTCCCTCGGGCTTCTATTGGAATAATGGGAGTACTCCCTGGCAGTCGGAATGATACACCGCATAGCATGAGGTCAGAGTGTAATACTCTTCTGGGTGGAGCTACCATCCACTCTATGTATATTTTAAAGACTTGGTAACAATATGTTTTGCAGACAGATTTTTAGGTCTGGTTTGACAGTGCAACTACCAGGAATGTGACTGATAAATGGACATTGATGGGTGTGCAGACATCCACTCAAAGGCACTTGACCATGTGAATATTACTACATTGATACCATTTGTTGAGAAAGGTATACACTAAGCCTGATTTTAAAAAAATGCACGCAACGCAGCATAGCAACTGCATTGCGAGAAAGGGCGAGAGTAGAGCAGCACCATACCTAGTAAGATATGATGCTGTTTTCCTCTTTACCTGTGCTAGCACACTGTAGGCTGCAGTTATCTGAGAGAATATAGAGAAAAGAAATATCATGTGAACAGAATATTGTGTCAAAAATATAGAGGACCAAAATATCAAGAAGGTAAGTGCAATGAGGTAAGTATAGATTTACTATTCTTAACTCGTATATCATCAAGGTACATACATGTGCAGTAAAGTATAGTTAAAGTTTGCTTACCTTCACAATATTTTTGTCCTCGATATTCTTTGGCACAATATTTTGTCTACACAATATTTTGTGCAACGACTTTAAGCTACTATGTGCTAACGAACACATCCTTGTGCCATAGTGCAAGGGTGTGTACCTTCCATAAGGAATTGTTCTTGTTCTAGTAGAGACCCTTTCCAGTATAAAAACTATCCTTTAACACTTTTCCTGCTTGTATATGTGTTCTACAATGTAGCACATATGCAAGGTAGGAAAAACGAGGAGGAGTTAAAGCATTTGCAGATGTGTAAGATTTGTAAAATCCCTGCCTGTGAGTGTTCGAAGATAGGGATTTGCATCAAAACCCATGGGTGGTTGCATGAAAGCACCCATGTACCACCAATGGAATGCCCCCTTGACGCAAAGTAACGCAAAGCAGTGCATAGCACAACTTTTTGTTACTTTGGGAAACTATCCAACAGAAATACTGAGTTGGGTCAGGTTTACGCTACAAAGTAACGCAAACCTGGGGCCAAGCATTAGTTATAAAGAGGGTTATTTACAACTTAAGGTTGGCGTTTAGTCCCTGATTGTTTTGTGTTGCATGCAATTCTTTACAAGGATCTAGTACTTACAGCAGCAGCTCTGCCAATGAGAGCTCCGATATCTAGTTGAAACTCTCAGCACATACTACAAGGTGAACCACTGGTAGACACAAATGGTGTTTAACCCCTTCGCTGCGTTCGTCGGCCAACGGCCGTCGCGAGCACTACCTCGGTAGTGCTGCGCACGTCCGTTGGCCGACGCGACCCCGCCCACTCCTTTGAAGTGCCGCACTGCGGTGGAATGTTCGCCGCGGTAAAGGGGTTAAAGAGTTGAGTGCAGCGGAAAGTCAACCCCTTCTTAATCAATGCCATTTCTTATTTTTGAGTTCTTGCCCAAACAAAATGTTATCCGACAGCCAGTGAAGGTATACCTCTTGTAACAGGACATAAGATAGGACTTTTTGTTAAATTAACAAACTACATTTTCCCTTAAAAATGAGAAACGGTGCTTTGTTTACAAACGTCTCATGTGCCTCCTGACCAACATTCACTAGCTTTTCCCAAGCTACCCATGCATACTTGATAAGATATGCCACTTGATTCATTTTAGTATTAGCAGTCACATATTTTCACTCACTATTACATTTTTATCAAATGGTGCATACATGAATTTTATGCAGGAATTGGTCCTACAATTTACAAATTTAGAACACTAGTGTTGAAATTGTTTTTCAAATTCAAAACTACAGAATGTCTAACACATTCTTTTATCTGTTCATATAGACGTTTTTGTTCATACCAAAGCATGCACTATTTTAGCACTTGTTCCCAAGGCGGCAGGCACAACAATGTTCACCAATGATTTATATATCTATCCTGTAGTATTAATGTTTTTGTTGCAATGTTTTTAATTGTTCACAAAAAGTCAACCAGTTTGCTCGCTCTACTGTTTTTCAACCTAAAACCTATTTTGTTTTTTCTTAAAGAAAACTGAGGGCCTGATTTAGAAACCGTTTGCAGTAATCTGTTGCAAACTGGTTGTTGAGTGCACATCGTGAACAGCCTATTTAGCAAAGACCCTCTAAAATAAGAAATCACTATTTATTTGGTGTAGTATGTAATTTTAACAAACAATAATTTGATAGAAATTAGCATATTGCTAAAAGTTAAACTCCAAATAGTGACTAACTATTTAGAAATCAAAGCATTCGTGATTAAAATGCATGGTATTTAGCAGGTGCAAAACACAGTGAATTACGAATTTCCTAAACAGATGGTAACCAGGTGCAAAGTATAAAAGGAGTGCCAAAGTGTCTTTCAATCTTTCACAATGGCTGTATTGTATACTGTAGTGAGGAGAATACAAATTCTATACGCTTGACAAAGGAGGAGGAGAAGAAAAAGGAGATTCATGCAAAGGGTGACTTTGACAAGGACGTTTATGCCAGTTCGCTCAGATACAGGTTATTTTGAGCTTAAAAAAAATTGAACCTTGTACTAAGCAGGCATACCCAGAGCAGTGTGGCAATACCTACACATATTCAGGTATTGTGCAGTTTACACCTGCTAGCTTGTGGGAGCTACTAACCCACTGTGGCTTTTACAGGTGGAATTTCGCAGAATACTTTAGAAAACTCCTGAAAACCACACATAGAGGCAATGTTGTCTAAAAAGAATTCCCACATTTCCTTCCCTAGTACGGAGTGTAGGAAAGTAGGATCTGCTTCTTATGGTTACCTCCACTTTTTGCTTCATGGTATACTGTTTTTGACTAGTCGGACTGGGGTCCTGATTAAGGAGAAAGCAGATTGACTGGGATCCTGCTAAACTGTTATGTACTTTCGTACACTCCAGATTGGATACTGGGGTGCCCTTGGGTATCCTATACTAGGGACTGACATGTACCCAGGGCATAGGTATTCCAGAGGCCTCCCCTGGGTTGAAGCAGGTATTATGCCACCCGTGAGAGGCCATGCAAAATGGAACTACAGGCCTGCCATTGCAGCCTGTGTAAGTTGGTGCATGCACCACTTACTTAAGATATAGGTTTTAAGTGCAGTGACCCTTAGATGTAGTAAACCTATGTCACCCCTATAGTAGGCCTTAAGTGAGAGGGTACCCCTGCATGAGCATGATAACCCGGGAGAATGGACTCCATAGGCTGCAGGGGTGTTAGTGCTGCAGCCATTTACGATATAGAGTGGCATTATGCGACCGTGTGATGACCAACTCTGACACCAAACACGATAGGGTTCGTTGCAGCCGTTTTAAACATATTGGAATCATACCCCCACAGCGGTAACTGGTGTGGGAGGTATGATTCCACCCCTCAGAAGCGAGCTTCGTTGGGTCCCTGGTGTTCCCGGAACCAGCCTTCTAGTCCCGGACAGCACAAAATGGTTGCTGCTGACCAGAGACCCATTTCTGCCCTCCTGCTGCTGAGGCAAGCTCGAGCAAGGGAAGGCAGAACAATAGGCATCCTGTCACAGGGAGGTGTGACCACCTCCCAGACAGGATTTAGTGTATTAGGCCTGGGTGGGTGCGCTTGCCAGCGACCGAAAGTCTGCATGAGGGGCACATTTGGTGTCCCTGTGCCTAGTCCAGTTCAAACCAGTCCTGGGAGCCGTTGGCTCCTGCTCTGGTGCGAAACTGGACAAAGGACATAGGAGTAACATCCCCCCTGTCCAGACCCTCCCCTGGGAGGGTCCCCGCAATCTTTCCAACCCTCTCCCGTGGGTACTTAAGGGCTTACCTGGCTGTAGGACCCTAGATTCGACGTGGACAAGATTCTGAACCAGAAACCACTGAACTTCGACCGTCTGGACACTCTGGACTTGGTTTGAGAGGGAGATGAAGTCGGGCCCAGTCTGAAGCATCGTCTGTGCCCGTGCACCATACAGGATCTGTGCAGCACCTGTGGAGCATCAAGGACAACTGGAGATACCTCCCTTGGAGTGAAGGATTCCCTCCCCTGCATTCGCAGGCACCGCAACCCTGCACATCTGTGTTAGCACGCCAGGTGGCATAGTGCAGATGACATTTGTTTTCAAAAGCTTGTTTTATTAACAACACCACCACCAATACCACCACCAGTACCACCCCCAATACCAGTACCACCACCACTAGTCCCACCACCAGTACCACCACCACCAGTACCATCACCACCATTACCACCTCCACCAGTACCACCACCAATACCACCAGTACCACCACCAAAACCAGTACCACCGCCAGTGCCACCACCAGTACCCCAGTACCACCAATACCACCACCACCAGTACCACCACAACCAGTACCAGCCCCAGTACCACCACCACCAATACCATCACCAGTACCACCACCACCAGTTCCACCACCACCAGTTCCTCCACCCCCAGTACAACCTCCACTAGTACCACCAGTACCACCACCATCACCAGTACCACCACCACTACCAGTACCACCACCATTACCACCCCCAGTACCACCACCACCAGTACCATCACCCCCACCACCACGTGCCACCACCACCAGTACCACCACCAATACCACTACCACCACCACCAGTACCACCACCACCAATACCACTACCACCACCACCACCAATACCAGTACCACCACCACCACCAGTACACCCACCACCATTACCACCCCCAGTACCAATACCACCAGTACCACCACCACCAGTACCACCACAAGTACCACCACCAGTGCCACCACCAGTACCACCACCAGTACCACCAATACCACCACCACCAGTACCACCACCACCAGTACTACCACCACCAGTACAACCTCCACTAGTACCACCAGTACCACAACCACCATCACCAGTGCCACCACCAGTACTACCACCAGTACCCCCAGTACCACCACCTCCAGTACCACCAGTACCACCACCAATACCACTACCACCACCACCAGTACAACCACCAGTACCATCACTACCCCCCAGTACCACCACCACCAGTACCACCACCACCAATACCACCACCACCAATACCACCACCACCAGTACCACCACCACCAGTACCACCACCAGTACCACCACCACCAGTACCACCAGTTCCACCACCAAAACCAGTACCACCACCACCAGTACCACCGCCACCACCAGTGCCACCACCAGTACCCCAGTACCACCACCAGTACCACCAATACCACCACCACCAGTACCACCACCACCAGTACCAGCCCCAGTACCACCACCAGTACCACCACCACCAATACCATCACCAGTACCACCACCACCAGTTCCACCACCACCAGTTCCACCACCCCCAGTACAACCTCCACTAGTACCACCAGTACCACCACCATCACCAGTACCACCACCAGTACCACCACCAACACCTCCACCAGTGCCACCACCACCACCAGTACCACCACCATCACCAGTACCACCACCAGTACAACCACCACCACCAGTGCCACCAATACCAGTACCACCACCACCAGTACCACCACTACCAGTACCACCACCAGTACACCCACCACCATTACCACCCCCAGTACCACCACCACCAGTACCACCACCATTACCACCACCAGTACCACCACCCCCACCACCACGTGCCACCACCAATACCACCACCACCAGTACCACCACCAACACCTCCACCAGTGCCACCACCAGTACCACCACCAATACCACCACCAGTACCACCACCACCAATACCACTACCACCAGTGCCACCAATACCAGTACCACCACCAGTTCCACCACCACCAGTACCACCAGTACCACCACCACCACCAGTACACCCACCACCATTACCACCCCCAGTACCACCACCACCAGTACCACCACCAGTACCACCACCAGTACCACCACCACCAGTACCACCACCAGTACCACCACCATCATTACCACCACCACCAGTGCCACCACCAGTACCACCACCAGTACCACCACCAGTACCACCACCACCAATACCACCACCACCAGTACCACCACCACCAGTACTACCACCACCAGTACAACCTCCACTAGTACCACCAGTACAACCACCACCACCAGTACCACCTCCACCAGTACCACCATCACCAGTGCCACCACCAGTACTACCACCAGTACCCCCAGTACCACCACCTCCAGTACCACCAGTACCACCACCAATACCACTACCACCAGTACCACCACCACCAGTACAACCACCAGTACCATCACTACCCCCCAGTACCACCACCACCAGTACCACCACCACCAATACCACCACCACCACCAATACCACCACCACCAGTACCACCACCACCAGTACCACCACCACCAGTACTACCACCACCAGTACAACCTCCACTAGTACCACCAGTACAACCACCACCACCAGTACCACCTCCACCAGTACCACAACCACCATCACCAGTGCCACCACCAGTACCCCCAGTACCACCACCTCCAGTACCACCAGTACCACCACCAATACCACTACCACCACCACCAGTACCACCACCACCAGTACAACCACCAGTACCATCACTACCCCCCAGTACCACCACCAGTACCATCACTACCCCCCAGTACCACCAGTACCACCACAACCCGTACCACCACCAGTACCATCACTACCCCCCAGTACCACCAGTACCACCACCAGTACCATCACTACCCCCCAGTACCACCAGTACCACCACCACCACCAGTACCACCACCACCAATACCACTACCACCAATACCACTACCACCACCACCAGTGCCACCACCACCAATACCACCACCAGTGCCACCACCACCAGTACCATCACCAGTACCACCACCAGTACCACCACCACCATTACCAGTACAACCACAACCAGTACCACCACCACCAGTACCACCACCACCATTACCAGAACCACCACCACCATTACCAGAACCACCACCACCAGTACAACCACCACCATCAGTACCACCACCAATACCACCAGTACCACCACCATCATTACCACCACCAGTGCCACCACCAATACCACCACCAGTACCACCACCACCACCAGTACCACCCCCAGTATCCCCAGTATTACCACCCCCACCACCAGTACCACCACCACTTCCACCACCACCAGTACCACCAGCACTACCACCAGTGCCACCACCAGTGCCAGTACCACCACCAGTGCCACCACCACCAGTACCATCACCACCAGTACCACCAGTACCACCACCAATACCACCACCAATACCACCAGTACCACCACCAGTACCACCACCACCAGTGCCATCACCAGTACCACCACCAGTACCACCACCCCCAGTACCCCCAGTACCACCACCAGTACCACCAGTACCATCACCACCAGTACCACCACCACCACCAGTACCACCAATACCACCAGTACCACCAGTACCACCAACCAGTTCCACCCCCAGTACCACCACCCCCAGTACCACCAACCCCAGTACCACTACCTGAACCACCAGTACCACCACCACCAATACCACCACCACCAGTACCACCACCAGTGCCACCACCACCAGTACCACCACCACCAGTACCACCACCACCAGTGCCACCACCACCAGTGCCACCACCACCAGTACCACCACCAATACCACCACCATCACCAGTACCACCACCACCAGTACCACCACCCCCAGTATCCCCAGTACCACCACCATTACCACCCCCACCACCAGTACTACCACCACCAGTTCCACCACCACCAGTACCATCACCACCAGTACCATCACCACCAGTACCACCACCAATACGACCAGTACCACCACTAATACCACCAGTACCACCACCACCAGTACCACCACCACCACCAGTGCCATCACCAGTACCACCACCAGTACCACCACCCCCAGTACCCCCAGTACCACCACCACCAGTACCACCACCACCAGTACCACCACCACCAGTACCCCCAGTACCACCAACCAGTTCCACCCCCAGTACCACCACCACCACCAGTACCCCCAATACCACCACCACCATTACCACCACCAGTACCCCCTATACCACCAGTACCACCATCACCAGTACCACCACCATCACCAGTACCACCACCACCACCAGTACCATCACTATTACTACCACCACCACCAGTGCCAACACCACCAGTACCACCACCACCACCAGTACCACCCCCAGTATCCCCAGTACCACCACCACCATTACCACCCCCACCACCAGTACCACCACCACCAGTACCACCACCACCAGTTCCACCACCACCAGTACCACCAGCACTACCAGTGCCACCACCACCAATACCACCACCAGTACCACCAATACCACCACCACCAGTACCACCACCACCAGTACCACCACCACCACCAGTACCACCACCAGTACCACCACCACCAATACCATCACCAGTACCACCACCACCACCAGTGCCACCACCACCAGTACCACCACCACCAGTACCACCACCACCAGTACCACCACCACCACCAGTACCATCACCACCATTACCACCACCACCTCCACCAGTACCACCACCAGTACCACCAATATCACCAGTACCACCACCAGTACCACCACCCCCAGTACCACCAACCCAAGTACCACCACCTGAACCACCAGTACCACCACCACCAGTACCACCATTACCACCACCAGTACCCCCAGTACCACCACCCCCAGTACCACCACCACCAGTACCACCACCACCACCAGTACCATCACCAGTACCCCCAATACCACCAGTACCACCACCACCAGTACCCCAGTACCACCACCACCAGTACCACCACCACCAGTACCACCCCCAGTACCCCCAGTACCACCACCACCAGTTCCACCACCAGTACCACCACCAAAACCAGTACCACCACCACCAGTACCACCGCCACCACCAGTGCCACCACCAGTACCCCAGTACCACCACCACCAGTACCACCCCCAGTACCACCACCAGTACCATCACCACCTCCACCAGTACCACCACCACCAGTATCCCAGTACCCCCAGTACCACCACCCCCAGTACCACCACCAGTACCATCACTATTACTACCACCACCACCAGTACCATCACCACCAGTACCACCACCACCATTACCACCCCCAGTACCACCACCCCCAGTACCACCACCACCAGTACCACCACCTGAACCACCAGTACCACCACCTCCACCAGTACCACTACCACCACCAGTATCACCACCAGTACCACCACCATCATTACCACCACCACCAGTACCACCAGTACCACCACTATCATTACCACCAGTACCACCACCACCTCCACCAGTACCACCACCACCAGTACCACCAGTACGACCACCACCAGTACCATCACCACCATTACCACCACCACCTCCACCAGTACCACCACCAATACCACCAGTACCACCACCAGTACCACCACCACCAACAGTACCATCACCACCATTACCACCACCACCTCCACCAGTACCACCACCACCACCACCAATACCACCAGTACCACCACCACCAGTACCACCAACCAGTTCCACCCCCAGTACCTCCACCCACAGTACCACCACCATTACCACCACCAGTACCACCACCACCACCAGTACCACCAATACCACCAGTACCACCACCACCACCACCATTACCACCACCATTACCACCAGTACCACCACCACCAGTACCACCACCCCCAGTGCCACCACCACCAGTACCACCCCCAGTATCCCCAGTACCACCACCATTACCACCCCCACCACCATTACCACCCCCACCACCAGTACCACCACCACCAGTACCAGTTCCACCACCACCACCAGTGCCATCACCAGTACCACCACCCCCAGTACCCCCAGTACCACCAGTACCACCACCACCAGTACCATCACCAGTACCCCCAATACCACCAGTACCACCACCACCAGTACCCCCAGTACCTCCACCACCAGTACCTCCACCACCAGTACCACCACCACCAGTACCACCACCCCCAGTACCCCCACCACCAGTTCCACCACCAGTACCACCACCAAAACCAGTACCACCACCACCAGTACCAGTGCCACCACCAGTACCCCAGTACCACCACCACCAGTACCACCAATACCACCACCACCAGTACCACCAATACCACCACCACCAGTACCACCAATACCACCAGTACCACCACAACCAGTACCAGCCCCAGTACCACCACCACCAGTACCACCACCAATACCACCAGTACCACCACCATCATTACCACCACCAGTACCACCACCACCAATACCATCACCAGTACCACCACCACCAGTTCCACCACCACCAGTTCCACCACCCCCAGTACAACCTCCACTAGTACCACCACCATCACCAGTACCACCACCAGTACCACCACCACCAGTACCACCACCATTACCACCCCCAGTACCACCACCACCAGTACCACCACCAGTACCACCACCCCCACCACCACGTGCCACCACCAGTACCACCACCAATACCACTACCACCAGTACCACCACCACCAGTACCACCACCAACACCTCCACCAGTGCTGCCACCACCACCAGTACTACCACCACCATCATTACCAACACCACCAGTACCACCACCACAACCACCACCAGTACCACCACCACCACCACCAATACCACCACCACCACCACCAATACCACCACCACCAGTACCACCACCAGTGCCAGTACCCCCAGTACCACCACCAGTGCCAGTACCCCCAGTACCACCACCACCAGTACCACCAGTACCACCACCACCAGTACCACCACCACCAATACCACCACCAATACCACTACCCCCACCACCAGTGCCACCACCAGTACCACCAATACCACCAGTACCACCACCACCAGTACCACCACCACCACCAGTACCACCACCATCATTACCACCAGTACCACCACCACCACTACCACCAGTACCACCACCTCCAGTACCACCACCACCAGTACCACCAGTACCACCACCACCAGTACCACCACCACCAATACCACCAGTACCACCACCACCAGTGCCACCACCACCACCAGTACCACCACCAGTACCACCACCACCACCACCAGTACCACCACCACCACCACCAGTACCACCACCACCACCATTACCACCACCATCAGTACCACCACCACCAGTACCACCACCAATACCACCACCAGTGCCACCACCACCAGTACCACCACCACCAGTACCACCACCACCACCACCACCACCAGTACCACCACCACCAGTACCACCACCAGTACCATCACCAGTACCACCACCCCCAGTACCCCCAGTACCACCACCACCAGTGCCACCACCACCACCACCAGTGCCACCACCACCAATACCACCACCACCACCACCAGTACCACCACGACCAGTGCCACCAATACCAGTACCACCACCAGTTCCACCACCACCAGTTCCACCATCACCAGTACCACCACCAGTGCCACCACCAGTACCACCAGTACCACAACCACCACCAGTACCACCACCAGTACCACCACCACCACCAGTACCACCACCACCACCACCAGTACCACCACCATCATTACCAGAACCACCACCACCAGTACAACCACCACCACCAGTGCCGCCACCTGTACCACCACCACCAGTGCCACCACCAGTACCACCACCACCACCAATACCACCAGTACCACCACCCCCCCAGTACCACCACCACCAGTACCACCACCACCATTACCAGAACCACCAGTACCACTACCAGTACCACCACCATTACCAGAACCACCAGTACCACTACCAGTACCACCACCTCCACCAGTACCATCACCAGTACCACCACCCCCAGTACCCCCAGTACCACCACCACCAGTGCCACCACCACCACCACCAGTGCCACCACCACCACCACCAATACCACCACCACCACCAGTACCACCACGACCAGTGCCACCAGTACCACCACCAGTTCCACCACCACCAGTTCCACCATCACCAGTACCGCCACCACCAGTACCACAACCACCACCAGTACCACCACCAGTACCACCACCACCACCAGTACCACCACCACCAGTACCACCACCATCATTACCAGAACCACCACCACCAGTACAACCACCACCACCAGTGCCGCCACCTGTACCACCACCACCAGTGCCACCACCAGTACCACCACCACCACCAATACCACCAGTACCACCACCCCCCCCAGTACCACCACCACCACCACCAGTACCACCACCACCATTACCAGAACCACCAGTACCACTACCAGTACCACCACCATTACCACCACCACCAGTACCTCCACCAGTACCCCCAGTACCACCACCACCAGTACCACCACCACCAGTACCACCACCACCAGTACCACCCCCACCACCAGTACCACCAGTACCACCAGTACCACCACCACCAGTTCCACCACCACCAGTACCACCACCAGTGCCACCACCAGTGCCACCACCAGTGCCACCACCACCACCACCACCACTGCCACAACCACCAGTGCCGCCACCACCAATACCACTACCACCACCACCAGTACCACCACAAATACCACCACCACCAGTACCACCACCAATACCACTACCACCGCTGGCACAAACTTAATTTGGATGACCTTCTCGCCTACTTGGCGTCTTGCCCTCCTATCCTAGACACTGATCCAGAGCTATCGTATAAAGCTCTGTGTGATTGGATACTACGGGCATTAGACACCCTTATCCCTGCTAAATGGTCCAAAGGGCGTTGCTCTAGTTCTAATCCTTGGTACAATGACTCTTTGGCTGCCTTGCGTACCACTCGTAAACATCTAGAACGGGCGTGGAGAAAGGATTACGACCCTATAGATAAAAAGAGGTACCAGGAGGCCGTCAAACAATACCATAAGGCTATACACCTAGCACGAGCGGCCTATCTCACCAATGAGATTAAGTCCAGTAAAAACCCTGCGAAGTGCATTTTTAAATTCTCAAAGATTTTAAGAGGAGGAAGGACCCTCCTACCCGTCAATTGTATCTGGGCAGCAATGTGAGGCTCTGGCCACCTTCTTTGTCCAGAAGGTAGAAGATATCTATAAATCTTTTCCCACGTGCCTCTCGGACCCTGTGGCCCCATTAGCATCTTGGCCGATTGCTACCCTGGTAGCAATTCCCCTATATCTCAGGATGAGCTTCTTATATTAAGCACTAAGGTTAAATCTGGTTCCCCTCTGGACCCAATGAGGCCTGCCCAATTTAGAGATTGTCTATCTATACTTCTCTCGCCCCTATGCCAGTCGATTAATTCTTCTTTTGTTACAGCAATGGTCCCTCTGGCATGGAAGCAGGCTAGGGTGATCCCCCTGCTGAAAAAACCCTCATTGGACCCTACTAAGCCGGAGAATTTTCGACCTATTTCTCTTTTGCCTTGGGTTGCTAAGATCGCGGAGGCTCATACTAATAAAGTTCTTTCGGACTTCTTGAACAATAGCGGTATCTTAGACCGCTCCCAGAATGGTTTCCACTCCGGTCATAGTACCGAGACAGCACTATTAGCAGTGAGTGAACACCTGCGGACCATTCTGGATGAGGGTCAAACGGCGGCTCTGATACTGCTTGACCTCAGTGCCGCGTTTGACACGGTCTCCCATCAGATCCTCCTGCACCGTTTAGAGGAAGCAGGGGTAGTCGGCTCGGCCCTGGAATGGTTTCGGTCTTTTTTGTCCGATAGATCTTTCCAGGTCTCCGCCCCCCTTCCTCTCTCATGCCCACTCCATCAAACAGGGGTTCCCCAGGGCTCGGCGCTGAGCCCTACTTTGTTTAATCTCTATGTCCAACCCCTGGCAGGAGTAGCGCGGGACCATGGCTTGACCATGGTCTCTTATGCTGATGACACTCAGCTGGTGGTAGCCCTCTCTGATGACCAGCCTCGGGACGCTATACAGTTCCGGAATGGTCTAGAGGCGGTTGCACGCTGGATGACCACAAACTGCCTTCAGCTCAATGCCAACAAATCTGAGGTGCTATTGGTGGGGAATGATAAGGGGCTTTGGAGTACACAGTGGTGGCCGGCATCCTTGGGCCTCGCCCCAACACCTAAGCTGTTGGTTAAGAATCTAGGGATCTGGCTCGACTCCACTCTTGGATTCCAGGATCGCACTAAGAAGGTCGCCGGTACCTGCTTCGGTCTCCTACGGGGGCTGAGGGCTATTCTGGGGTTTTTCGACCCGGCTACACGTCAATTGATAGTCCAGGCGACTATTCTATCAAGACTTGATTACGCCAACGCTTTACTGTTAGGTGCCAACAAGGCCGAAGTAAACCGTCTCCAACGTGTCCAGAACGCAGCCGCTCGAGCTCTGCTGAGACCCACTATTACTACCACCACCACCAGTACCACCACCACCAGTAACACCACCACCACTACTACCACCACCACCAATACCACTAACACCACCACCAGTGCCACCACCAGTACCACCAATACCACCAGTACCACCACCACCCCCAGTCCTACCACCACCATTACCATCGCCACCACCAGTACCATCACCACCACCAGTACCACCACCACCAGTACCACCACCACCAGTACCACCACGACCAGTGCCACCAATACCAGTACCACCACCAGTTCCACCACCACCAGTGCCACCACCAGTACCATCACTATTACCACCACCACCAGTACCATCACTATTACTACCACCACCACCAGTACCACCACCAGTTCCACCACCACCACCAGTGCCACCACCAATACCACCACCACCACCAGTGCCATCAATACCACCACCACCACCAGTACCACCACCAATACCACCACCACCACCAGTACCACCACCACCAGTACCAACACCACCACCAGTACCACCACCACCACCAGTACCACCACCAGTACTACCACCACCAGTGGCACCCCCAGTACCACCACCAGTACCACCACCAGTACCACCACCACCAGTACCACCACTACCACTACCACCACCACCAGTACCACCACCACCAGTACCACCATCACCAGTGCCACCACCACCAGTACCCCCAGTACCACCACCCCCAGTACCACCACCACCAGTACCACCACCACCACCATTACCACCACCTCCACCACCACCAGTACCACCACCAATACCACTAACACCACCACCAGTGCCACCACCAGTACCACCAATACCACCAGTACCACCACCACCAGTACCACCACCAGTACCACCACCATCATTACCACCAGTACCACCACCACCACTACCACCAGTACCACCACCCCCAGTGCCACCACCACCAGTACCACCACCACCACCAGTACCATCAACAGTACCACCACCACCACCAGTACCATCACCAGTACAACCACCACCATCAGTACCACCACCACCACCACCACCACCAGTACCACCACCAATACCACCACCACCAGTACCACCACCACCAGTACCACCACCACCAGTACCACCACCACCAGTACCACCACCACCACCAGTACCACCACCACCAGCGCTACTACAACCACCACCACCACCAATACCACTAACACCACCACCAGTACCACCAATACCACCAGTACCACCACCAGTACCACCAGTACCACCACCATCATTACCACCAGTACCACCACCACCACCAGTACCACCACCCCCAGTGCCACCAACACCAGTACCACCACCACCAGTACCACCACCACCAGTACCATCACCAGTACAAGCACCACCATCAGTACCACCACCAGTACCACCACCACCACCAGTACCACCACCACCATCAGTACCACCACCAGTACCACCACCACCACCAGTACCACCCCCAGTACCACCACCACCACCACCATCACTATTACTACCACCACCACCAGTACCAACACCAGTTCCACCACCACCACCAGTGCCACCACCACCACCACCAGTACCACCACCAATACCACCACCACCAGTACCACCACCACCACCAGTACAACCACCAGTACCAACACCACCACCAGTACCACCACCATCAGTACCACCACCAGTACCACCACCACCAGTACCACCACCAGTACTACCACCACCAGTGGCACCACCAGTACCACCCCCAGTACCACCACCAGTACCACCACCAGTACCACCACCACCAGTACCACCATCACCAGTGCCACCAGTACCCCCAGTACCACCACCCCCCCCAGTACCACCACCACCACCAGTACCACCACCACCATTACCACCACCACCTCCACCAGTACCAGAACCACCAGTACCACTACCAGTACCACCACCATTACCAGAACCACCAGTACCACTACCAGTACCACCACCTCCACCAGTACCACCGCCACCAGTGCCACCACCAGTACCACCACCACCAGTACCATCACCACCAGTACCATCACCACCAGTACCACCACCACCAGTACCAACACCAGTACCACCACCACCAGTACCACCACCACCACCACCTCCACCAGTACCACCACCACCAATACCACTACCACCACCACCACCAGTACCACCACCTGAACCACCAGTTCCACCACCACCAGTACCACCTCCACCAGTACCACCACCACCAGTGCCACCAATACCACCACCACCACCAGTACCACCACCACCACCAGTACCACCACCATTACCATCACCACCACCAGTACTACCACCACCATTACCACCACCACCAGTACCACCAGTACCACCACCAGTACCACCACCACCATCACTATTACCACCACCACCCCAGTACCACCACCATTACCACCACCACCAGTACCACCACCACCACCAGTACCACCACCACCACCACCACCAGTACCACCACCACCACCAGTACCACCACCATTACCATCACCACCACCAGTACTACCACCACCATTACCACCACCACCAGTACCAACAGTACCACCACCAGTACCACCACCAGTACCACCACGACCAGTGCCACCAATACCAGTACCACCACCAGTTCCACCACCACCAGTGCCACCACCAGTGCCACCACCACCAGTACCATCACTATTACCACCACCACCAGTACCATCACCAATACCACCACCAGTGCCACCCCAGTGCCACCACCAGTACCACCACCACCACCACCAGTTCCACCACCAGTACCATCACTATTACCACCACCACCAGTACCATCACCAATACCACCACCAGTGCCACCCCCAGTACCACCACCAGTACCTCCACCACCAGTACCACCACCACCAGTACCACCACCACCACCACCAGTACCACCACCACCAGTACCACCACCAGAATCACCAGTACCACCACCACCACCACCATCAGTACCACCACCAGTACCACCACCATTACCATCACCAACACCAGTACTACCACCACCATTACCACCACCAGTACCAGTACCACCAATACCACCAGTACCACCACCAGTACCACCACCACCAGTACCATCACTATTACCACCACCACCAGTACCATCACCAATACCACCACCAGTGCCACCCCAGTGCCACCACCAGTACCACCACCAGTACCACCACCACCACCATCACCACCACCACCACCAGTACCACCACCAGAATCACCAGTACCACCACCAATACCACTAACACCACCACCAGTGCCACCACCAGTACCACCAATACCACCAGTACCACCACCACCCCCAGTCCTACCACCACCATTACCATCGCCACCACCACCACCAGTACCACCACCACCAGTACCACCACCACCAGTACCACCACCACCAGTACCACCACGACCAGTGCCACCAATACCAGTACCACCACCAGTTCCACCACCACCAGTGCCACCACCAGTACCATCACTATTACCACCACCACCAGTACCATCACTATTACTACCACCACCAGTACCACCACCAGTTCCACCACCACCACCAGTGCCACCACCAATACCACCACCACCACCAGTACCAGTACCACCACCAATACCACCACCACCACCAGTACAACCACCAGTACCAACACCACCACCAGTACCACCACCACCAGTACCACCACCACCACCAGTACTACCACCACCAGTGGCACCCCCAGTACCACCACCAGTACCACCACCACCACCACCAGTACCACCACCACCAGTACCACCATCACCAGTGCCACCCCCAGTACCACCACCCCCCCCAGTACCACCACCAGTACCACCACCATTACCTCCACCAGTACCACCACCACCATTACCAGAACCACCAGTACCACTACCAGTACTACCACCATTACCAGAACCACCAGTACCACTACCAGTACCACCACCTCCACCAGTACCACCGCCACCATTACCGCCACCAGTACCACCGCCACCATTACCGCCACCAGTGCCACCACCAGTGCCACCACCAGTACCATCACCACCAGTACCATCACCACCAGTACCACCACCACCAATACCAACACCAGTACCACCACCACCAGTACCACCACCACCAGTACCACCACCACCAGTACCATCACCACCACCACCTGAACCACCAGTACCACCACCACCAGTACCACCACCACCACCTCCACCAGTACCACCACCACCAGTGCCACCAATACCACCACCACCACCAGTACCACCACCAGTACCACCACCATTACCATCACCACCACCAGTACTACCACCACCATTACCACCACCACCAGTACCACCAGTACCACCACCAGTACCACCACCACCATCACTATTACCACCACCACCCCCTGTACCACCACCACCACCATTACCACCACCACCAGTACCACCACCAGTATCACCACCATCAGTACCACCACCAGTACCACCACCACCACCAGTACCACCACCACCACCAGTACCACCACCATTACCACCACCAGTCCTACCACCACCATTACCATCACCACCACCAGTACCATCACCACCACCAGTACCATCACTATTACCACCACCACCAGTACCATCACCAATACCACCACCAGTGCCACCCCAGTGCCACCACCAGTACCACCACCACCACCAGTTCCACCACCAGTACCATCACTATTACCACCACCACCAGTACCATCACCAATACCACCACCAGTGCCACCCCCAGTACCACCACCAGTACCTCCACCACCAGTACCACCACCACCAGTACCACCACCACCAGTACCATCACCACCACCACCAGTACCACCACCAGAATCACCAGTACCACCACCACCACCACCATCAGTACCACCACCAGTACCACCACCATTACCATCACCAACACCAGTACTACCACCACCATTACCACCACCAGTACCAGTACCACGAATACCACCAGTACCACCACCAGTACCACCACCACCAGTACCATCACTATTACCACCACCACCAGTACCATCACCAATACCACCACCAGTGCCACCCCAGTGCCACCACCAGTACCACCACCAGTACCACCACCATCACCACCACCACCACCAGTACCACCACCAGAATCACCAGTACCACCACCAATACCACTAACACCACCACCAGTGCCACCACCAGTACCACCAATACCACCAGTACCACCACCACCCCCAGTCCTACCACCACCATTACCATCGCCACCACCAGTACCATCACCACCACCAGTACCACCACCACCAGTACCACCACCACCAGTACCACCACGACCAGTGCCACCAATACCAGTACCACCACCAGTTCCACCACCACCAGTGCCACCACCAGTACCATCACTATTACCACCACCACCAGTACCATCACTATTACTACCACCACCACCAGTACCACCACCAGTTCCACCACCACCACCAGTGCCACCACCAATACCACCACCACCACCAGTACCAGTACCACCACCAATACCACCACCAGTACAACCACCAGTACCAACACCACCACCAGTACCACCACCACCAGTACCACCACCACCACCAGTACTACCACCACCAGTGGCACCCCCAGTACCACCACCAGTACCACCACCACCACCACCAGTACCACCACCACCAGTACCACCATCACCAGTGCCACCCCCAGTACCACCACCCCCCCCAGTACCACCACCAGTACCACCACCATTACCACCACCTCCACCAGTACCACCACCACCATTACCAGAACCACCAGTACCACTACCAGTACCACCACCATTACCAGAACCACCAGTACCACTACCAGTACCACCACCTCCACCAGTACCACCGCCACCATTACCGCCACCAGTACCACCGCCACCATTACCGCCACCAGTGCCACCACCAGTGCCACCACCAGTACCATCACCACCAGTACCATCACCACCAGTACCACCACCACCAATACCAACACCAGTACCACCACCACCACCAGTACCACCACCACCAGTACCATCACCACCAGTACCATCACCACCTGAACCACCAGTACCACCACCATCAGTACCACCACCACCACCTCCACCAGTACCACCACCACCAGTGCCACCAATACCACCACCACCACCACCAGTACCACCACCAGTACCACCACCATTACCATCACCACCACCAGTACTACCACCACCATTACCACCACCACCAGTACCACCAGTACCACCACCAGTACCACCACCACCATCACTATTACCACCACCACCCCCAGTACCACCACCACCACCATTACCACCACCACCAGTACCACCACCACCACCAGTACCACCACCATCAGTACCACCACCAGTACCACCACCACCACCAGTACCACCACCACCACCAGTACCACCACCATTACCACCACCAGTCCTACCACCACCATTACCATCACCACCACCAGTACCATCACCACCACCAGTACCACCACCACCAGTACCACCATGACCAGTGCCACCAGTACCACCACCAGTTCCACCACCACCAGTGCCACCACCACCACCAGTACCATCACTATTACCACCACCACCAGTACCATCACTATTACTACCACCACCACCAGTACCACCACCAGTTCCACCACCACCACCAGTGCCACCACCAATACCACCACCACCACCAGTACCACCACCAATACCACCACCAGTACCACCACCACCACCAGTACCACCACCACCAGTACCACCAGTACCACCACCACCACCAGTACCACCACCACCAGTACCACCACCACCAGTACCACCACCAGTACCACCACCACCAGTACCACCACCAGTACTACCACCACCAGTGGCACCACCAGTACCACCCCCAGTACCACCACCAGTACCAGTACCACCACCAGTACCACCACCACCACCACGACCACTACCACTACCACCACCACCAGTACCACCACCACCAGTACCACCATCACCAGTGCCACCACCACCAGTACCCCCAGTACCACCACCCCCCCCCCAGTACCACCACCACCAGTACCACCACCATTACCACCACCTCCACCACTACTACCACCACCACCAGTACCACCACCAATATCACTAACACCACCACCAGTGCCACCACCAGTACCACCAATACCACCAGTACCACCACCAGTACCACCACCATCATTACCACCAGTACCACCACCACTACCACCAGTACCACCACCCCCAGTGCCACCACCACCAGTACCACCACCACCACCAGTACCATCAACAGTACCACCACCACCACCAGTACCATCACCAGTACAGTACCACCACCACCGCCACCACCACCAATACCACCACCACCAGTACCACCCCCAGTACCACCACCACCAGTACCATCACTATTACTACCACCACCACCAGTACCACCACCAGTTCCACCACCACCACCAGTGCCACCACCAATACCACCACCACCACCAGTGCCACCACCACCACCACCACCACCACCAGTACCACCACCACCAGTACCACCACCACCACCACCAGTGCCAGTACCACCACCACCAGCGCTACTACAACCACCACCACCACCAATACCACTAACACCACCACCAGTGCCACCACCACCACCAGTACCACCAATACCACCAGTACCACCACCAGTACCACCACCATCATTACCACCAGTACCACCACCACCACCAGTACCACCACCCCCAGTGCCACCACCACCAGTACCACCACCACCAGTACCATCACCAGTACAAGCACCACCATCAGTACCACCACCAGTACCACCACCACCACCAGTACTACCACCACCACCATCAGTACCACCACCAGTACCACCACCAGTACCACCACCACCACCACCAGTACCATCACTATTACTACCACCACCACCAGTACCACCACCAGTTCCACCACCAGTGCCACCACCACCACCACCAGTACCACCACCAATAGCACCACCACCACCAGTACCACCACCACCACCAGTACAACCACCAGTACCAACACCACCACCAGTACCACCACCATCAGTACCACCACCACCACCAGTACCACCACCAGTACCACCACCAGTACCACCACCACCAGTACCACCATCACCAGTGCCACCAGTACCCCCAGTACCACCACCCCCCAGTACCACCACCACCACCAGTACCACCACCACCACCACCACCACCTCCACCAGTACCAGAACCACCAGTACCACTACCAGTACCACCACCATTACCAGAACCACCAGTACCACTACCAGTACCACCACCTCCACCAGTACCACCGCCACCAGTACCACCAGTGCCACCACCAGTACCACCAGTACCATCACCACCAGTACCATCACCACCAGTACCAACACCAGTACCACCACCACCAGTACCACCACCACCACCTCCACCAGTACCACCACCACCAATACCACTACCACCACCTCCACCAGTACCACCACCACCAGTGCCACCAATACCACCAGTACCACCACCACCACCAGTACCACCACCATTACCATCACCACCACCAGTACTACCACCACCATTACCACCACCACCAGTACCACCAGTACCGCCACCAGTACCACCACCACCATCACTATTACCACCACCACCCCAGTACCACCACCATTACCACCACCACCAGTACCACCACCACCACCAGTACCACCACCATCAGTACCACCACCAGTACCACCACCACCACCAGTACCACCACCATTACCATCACCACCACCAGTACTACCACCACCATTACCACCACCACCAGTACCAACAGTACCACCACCAGTACCACCACCAGTACCACCACGACCAGTGCCACCAATACCAGTACCACCACCAGTTCCACCACCACCAGTGCCACCACCAGTGCCACCACCACCAGTACCACCACCACCAGTACCATCACTATTACCACCACCACCAGTACCATCACCAATACCACCACCAGTGCCACCCCAGTACCACCACCAGTACCACCACCACCACCACCACCAGTTCCACCACCAGTACCATCACTATTACCACCACCACCAGTACCATCACCAATACCACCACCAGTGCCACCCCAGTGCCACCACCAGTACCACCACCAGTACCTCCACCACCAGTACCACCACCACCACCAGTACCATCACCACCACCACCAGTACCACCACCAGAATCACCAGTACCACCACCACCAGTACCACCACCAGTACCACCACCATTACCATCACCAACACCAGTACTACCACCACCATTACCACCACCAGTACCAGTACCACCACCACCACCAGTACCACCACCACCAGTACCATCACTATTACCACCACCACCAGTACCATCACCAATACCACCACCAGTGCCACCCCAGTGCCACCACCAGTACCACCACCATCACCACCACCACCAGTACCACCACCAGAATCACCAGTACCACCACTACCACCAGTACCAACACTAGTACCACCACCACCAGTACCACCAGTACCACCACCACCAGTACCACCAGTACCACCACCACCACCACCACCAGTACCACCACCACCACCAGTACCATTAGTACCACCACCAGTACCACCACCACCAGTGCCACCACAACCAGTACCACCACCACAACCAGAACCACCAGTACCACCACCACCAGTACCACCCCCACCACCAATACCACCACCACCAGTACCACCAATACCACCAGTACCATCACCAGTACCACCAGCACTACCACCAGTCCACCACCACCACCAGTACCACCAGCACTACCACCAGTGCCACCACCAGTACCACCACCACCATTACCAGAACCACCAGTACCACTACCACCAGTACCACCACCAGTACCATCACTATTACCACCACCATCATTACCACCAATACCAGTACCACCACCATTACCACCACCAGTGCTACCACCAGTACCAGTACCACCACCACCACCACCAGTACCACCACCACTACCACCACCACCAGTACCACCACCACCAGTACCACCACCACCAGTACCATCACCAGTACAAGCACCACCATCAGTACCACCACCAGTACCACCACCACCACCAGTACTACCACCACCACCATCAGTACCACCACCAGTACCACCACCAGTACCACCCCCAGTACCACCACCACCACCACCACCAGTACCATCACTATTACTACCACCACCACCAGTACCACCACCAGTTCCACCACCAGTGCCACCACCACCACCACCAGTACCACCACCAATACCACCACCACCACCAGTACCACCACCAGTACAACCACCAGTACCAACACCACCACCAGTACCACCACCATCAGTACCACCACCACCACCAGTACCACCAGTACCACCACCACCAGTACCACCACCAGTACTACCACCACCAGTGGCACCACCAGTACCACCCCCAGTACCACCACCCCCCCCCCCAGTACCACCACCACCACAGTACCACCACCACCACCACCACCACCACCACCTCCACCAGTACCAGAACCACCAGTACCACTACCAGTACCACCACCATTACCAGAACCACCAGTACCACTACCAGTACCACCACCTCCACCAGTACCATCACCACCAGTACCATCACCACCAGTACCATCACTATTACTACCACCACCACCAGTACCATCACCACCAGTACCACCACCACCATTACCACCCCCAGTACCACCACCCCAGTACCACCACCACCAGTACCACCACCTGAACCACCAGTACCACCACCTCCAACAGTACCACTACCACCACCAGTACCACCACCAGTACCACCACCATCATTACCACCACCACCAGTACCACCACTATCATTACCACCAGTACCACCACCACCTCCACCAGTACCACCACCACCAGTACCACCAGTACCACCACCACCATCACCACCATTACCACCACCACCTCCACCAGTACCACCACCAATACCACCAGTACCACCACCAGTACCACCACCACCAACAGTACCATCACCACCATTACCACCACCACCTCCACCAGTACCACCACCACCACCACCAATACCACCAGTACCACCACCACCAGTACCACCAACCAGTTCCACCCCCAGTACCTCCACCCCCAGTACCACCACCATCATTACCACCCCCAGTACCACCATTACCACCAGTACCACCACCACCACCATTACCACCAGTACCACCACCACCAGTACCACCACCCCCAGTGCCACCACCACCAGTACCACCCCCAGTATCCCCAGTACCACCACCATTACCACCCCCACCACCATTACCACCCCCACCACCAGTACCAGTTCCACCACCACCAGTGCCATCACCAGTACCACCACCCCCAGTACCCCCAGTACCACCACCACCAGTACCACCACCACCAGTACCACCACCACCAGTACCATCACCAGTACCCCCAATACCACCAGTACCACCACCACCAGTACCCCCAGTACCTCCACCACCAGTACCTCCACCACCAGTACCACCACCACCAGTACCACCACCCCCAGTACCCCCAGTACCACCACCACCAGTTCCACCACCAGTACCACCACCAAAACCAGTACCACCACCACCAGTACCACCGCCACCACCAGTGCCACCACCAGTACCCCAGTACCACCACCACCAGTACCACCAATACCACCACCAATACCACCACCACCAGTACCACCAATACCACCAGTACCACCACAACCAGTACCAGCCCCAGTACCACCACCACCAGTACCACCACCAATACCACCAGTACCACCACCATCATTACCACCACCAGTACCACCACCACCAATACCATCACCAGTACCACCACCACCAGTTCCACCACCACCAGTTCCACCACCCCCAGTACAACCTCCACTAGTACCACCAGTACCACCACCATCACCAGTACCACCACCAGTACCACCACCACCAGTACCACCACCATTACCACCCCCAGTACCACCACCACCAGTACCACCACCAGTACCACCACCCCCACCACCACGTGCCACCACCACCACCAGTACCACCACCAATACCACTACCACCAGTACCACCACCACCAGTACCACCACCAACACCTCCACCAGTGCTGCCACCACCACCAGTACTACCACCACCATCATTACCAACACCACCAGTACCACCACCACAACCACCACCAGTACCACCACCACCACCAATACCACTACCACCAGTACCACCAGTACCACCACCACCAGTACCCCCAGTATCACCACCACCACCATTACCACCACCAATACCACCAGTACCACCACCACCAGTACCACCACCACCACCAGTACACCCACCACCATTACCACCCCCAGTACCACCACCACCAGTACCACCACCTGAACCACCAGTACCACCACCACCAATACCACCAGTACCACCACCAGTACCACCACCAGTACCACCACCACCAGTACCACCACCACCACCACCACCAGTACCACCACCAGTACCACCACCATCATTACCACCACCACCAGTACCACCACCAGTACCACCACCAGTACCACCACCAGTACCACCACCACCAGTGCCACCACCACCACCAGTACCACCACCACCAATACCACCACCACCAGTACCACCACCACCAGTACTACCACCACCAGTACAACCTCCACTAGTACCACCAGTGCCACCACCACCACCAGTACCACCTCCACCAGTACCACCACCACCAGTACCACCACCACCAATACCACCACCACCACCAATACCACCACCACCACCAATACCACCACCACCAGTACCACCACCACCACCAATACCACTACCACCACCACCACCACCAGTACCACCAATACCACCAGTACCACCACCACCAGTACAACCACCAGTACCATCACTACCCCCCAGTACCACCAGTACCACCCCCAGTACCACCACCACCACCAGTACCATCACTACCCCCCAGTACCACCAGTACCACCACCACCAGTACCACCACCAGTACCACCACCAGTACCACCACCAGTGCCACCACCAGTGCCACCACCACCAGTACCACCACCAGTGCCACCACCACCAGTACCACCACCAGTGCCACCACCAGTACCACCACCAGTACCATCACCAGTACCACCACCAGTACCACCACCACCATTACCAGAACCAGTACCACCACCACCAGTACCACCACCACCATTACCAGTACCACCACCACCATTACCAGAACCACCACCACCAGTACAACCACCACCATCAGTACCACCAATACCACCACCAGTACCACCACCACCAGTACCATCACCAGTACCACCACCACCAGTACCATCACTATTACTACCACCACCACCAGTACCACCACCAGTTCCACCACCACCACCAGTGCCACCACCAATACCACCACCAGTACCACCACCAGTACCACCCCCAGTATCCCCAGTACCACCACCATTACCACCCCACCACCAGTACCACCAGTACCACCAATACCACCAGTACCACCACCACCAGTACCACCACCACCAGTACCACCACCACCAGTTCCAGTACCACCAGCACTACCACCAGTGCCACCACCAGTGCCAGTACCACCACCAGTGCCACCACCACCAATACCACCAGTACCATCACCACCAGTACCACCACCAATACCACCAGTACCACCACCAATACCACCAGTACCACCACCACCAGTACCACCACCACCAGTGCCATCACCAGTACCACCACCAGTACCACCACCCCCAGTACCCCCAGTACCACCACCACCAGTACCACCACCACCAGTACCACCACCAGTACCATCACCACCAGTACCATCACCACCATTACCACCAGTACCACCAATACCACCAGTACCACCACCACCAGTACCACCACCAGTACCACCAACCAGTTCCACCCCCAGTACCACCACCCCCAGTACCACCAACCCCAGTATCACCACCTGAACCACCAGTACCACCACCACCAATACCACCACCAGTACCACCACCAGTGCCACCACCACCAGTACCACCACCACCAGTACCCCCAGTACCACCACCACCAGTGCCACCACCACCAGTGCCACCACCACCAGTACCACCACCAGTACCACCACCACCAGTACCATCACCAGTACCACCACCCCCAGTATCCCCAGTACCACCACCATTACCACCCCCACCACCAGTACCACCAATACCACCAGTACCACCAGTACTACCACCACCAGTTCCACCACCACCAGTACCACCAGTACCACCACCACCAGTACCACCACCCCCAGTACCCCCAG
Organism: Calotriton arnoldi; assembly: GCA_963921515.1. Taxonomy (NCBI): domain Eukaryota; kingdom Metazoa; phylum Chordata; class Amphibia; order Caudata; family Salamandridae; genus Calotriton; species Calotriton arnoldi. Next base: position 5,744,893 of record CAWUFW010000068.1, read on the forward strand.
TACCACCACCACCACCACCAGTACCACCACCACCACCAGTACCACCACCACCAGTACCATCACCACCATTACCACCACCACCATTACCACCACCACCTCCACCAGTACCACCACCACCAATACCACCAGTACCACCACCAGTACCCCCAGTACCACCAACCAGTTCCACCCCCAGTACCACCACCCCCAGTACCACCAACCCCAGTACCACCAACCCCAGTACCACCACCACCATTACCACCACCAGTACCCCCAATACCACCAGTACCACCACCACCATTACCACCACCAGTACCCCCAATACCACCAGTACCACCACCACCAGTACCACCACCATCACCAGTACCACCACCACCACCAGTACCATCACTATTACTACCACCACCACCAGTACCACCACCACCACCAGTGCTACCACCAATACCACCACCACCACCAGTACCACCACCACCAGTACCATCACTATTACTACCACCACTACCAGTACCACCACCACCACCAGTGCCACCACCACCACCAGTGCCACCACCAATACCACCACCACCACCACCACCACCAGAACCATCACTATTACTACCACCACCACCAGTACCACCACCAGTTCCACCACCACCACCAGTGCCACCACCAATACCACCAATACCACCACCAGTACCACCACCACCACCACCAGTACCACCCCTAGTATCCCCAGTACCACCACCACCATTACCACCCCCACCACCAGTACCACCAATACCACCAGTACCACCACCACCAGTACCACCACCAGAACCACCACCACTACCACCAGTGCCACCACCAGTGCCAGTACCACCACCACCAGTGCCACCACCACCAATACCACCACCACCAGTACCACCAATACCACCAGTACCAGTACCACCACCACCACCACCAATACCACCAGTACCACCACCACCATCACCAGTACCACCACCAGTACCATCACCAGTACCACCACCAGTACCACCACCCCCAGTGCCACCACCACCAGTACCACCACCACCAGTACCACCACCACCAGTACCATCACCACCATTACCACCACCAGTACCACCACCGGTACCACCAATATCACCAGTACCACCACCACCCCCAGTACCACCAACCCCAGTACCACCACCTGAACCACCAGTACCACCACCACCAGTACCACCATTACCACCACCAGTACCCCCAATACCACCAGTACCACCACCACCATTACCACCACCAGTACCCTCAATACCACCAGTACCACCACCACCAGTACCACCACCACTACCCCCAGTACCACCACCAAAACCAGTACCACCACCACCAGTGCCACCACCACCAGTACCACCACCACCATTACCAGAACCACCACCACCAGTGCCACCACCAGTGCCACCACCAGTACCATCACCCCCAGTACCACCACCATTACCACCAATACCATTACCACCACCAGTACCACCACCACCAGTACCACCACCAGTGCCAGTACCCCCAGTACCACCACCAGTGCCAGTACCCCCAGTACCACCACCACCAGTACCACCAGTACCACCACCACCAATACCACCACCAATACCACTACCCCCACCACCAGTGCCACCACCAGTACCACCAATACCACCAGTACCACCACCACCAGTACCACCACCACCACCAGTACCACCACCATCATTACCACCAGTACCACCACCACCACTACCACCAGTACCACCACCTCCAGTACCACCAGTACCACCACCACCAGTACCACCACCACCAATACCACCAGTACCACCACCACCAGTGCCACCACCACCACCAGTACCACCACCAGTACCACCACCACCACCACCACCACCAGTACCACCACCACCACCATTACCACCACCATCAGTACCACCACCACCAGTACCACCACCAATACCACCACCAGTGCCACCACCACCAGTACCACCACCACCAGTACCACCACCACCACCACCACCACCACCAGTACCACCACCACCAGTACCACCACCACCACCAGTACCATCACCAGTACCACCACCCCCAGTACCCCCAGTACCACCACCACCAGTGCCACCACCACCACCACCAGTGCCACCACCACCAATACCACCACCACCAGTACCACCACGACCAGTGCCACCAATACCAGTACCACCACCAGTTCCACCACCACCAGTTCCACCATCACCAGTACCACCACCAGTACCACCAGTACCACAACCACCACCAGTACCACCACCAGTACCACCACCACCACCAGTACCACCACCACCAGTACCACCACCATCATTACCAGAACCACCACCACCAGTACAACCACCACCACCAGTGCCGCCACCTGTACCACCACCACCAGTGCCACCACCAGTACCACCACCACCACCAATACCACCAGTACCACCACCCCCCCCAGTACCACCACCACCAGTACCACCACCACCATTACCAGAACCACCAGTACCACTACCAGTACCACCATTACCAGAACCACCAGTACCACTACCAGTACCACCACCTCCACCAGTACCATCACCAGTACCACCACCCCCAGTACCCCCAGTACCACCACCACCAGTGCCACCACCACCACCACCAGTGCCACCACCACCACCACCAATACCACCACCACCACCACCAGTACCACCACGACCAGTGCCACCAGTACCACCACCAGTTCCACCACCACCAGTTCCACCATCACCAGTACCACCACCAGTGCCACCACCAGTACCACCAGTACCAGAACCACCACCAGTACCACCACCAGTACCACCACCACCACCAGTACCACCACCACCACCACCAGTACCACCACCATCATTACCAGAACCACCACCACCAGTACAACCACCACCACCAGTGCCGCCACCTGTACCACCACCACCAGTGCCACCACCAGTACCACCACCACCACCAATACCACCAGTACCACCACCCCCCCCAGTACCACCACCACCAGTACCACCACCACCATTACCAGAACCACCAGTACCACTACCAGTACCACCACCATTACCACCACCACCAGTACCTCCACCAGTACCCCCAGTACCACCACCACCAGTACCACCACCACCACCAGTACCACCACCACCAGTACCACCCCCACCACCAGTACCACCAGTACCACCAATACCACCAATACCACCAGTACCACCACCACCAGTTCCACCACCACCAGTACCACCACCAGTGCCACCACCAGTGCCACCACCAGTACCACCACCACTACCACCACCACCACTGCCACAACCACCAGTGCCACCACCACCAATACCACTACCACCACCGCCACCACCACCACCAGTACCACCACAAATACCACCACCACCAGTACCACCACCAATACCACTACCACCGCTGGCACAAACTTAATTTGGATGACCTTCTCGCCTACTTGGCGTCTTGCCCTCCTATCCTAGACACTGATCCAGAGCTATCGTATAAAGCTCTGTGTGATTGGATACTACGGGCATTAGACACCCTTATCCCTGCTAAATGGTCCAAAGGGCGTTGCTCTAGTTCTAATCCTTGGTACAATGACTCTTTGGCTGCCTTGCGTACCACTCGTAAACATCTAGAACGGGCGTGGAGAAAGGATTACGACCCTATAGATAAAAAGAGGTACCAGGAGGCCGTCAAACAATACCATAAGGCTATACACCTAGCACGAGCGGCCTATCTCACCAATGAGATTAAGTCCAGTAAAAACCCTGCGAAGTGCATTTTTTAAATTCTCAAAGATTTTAAGAGGAGGAAGGACCCTCCTACCCCGTCAATTGTATCTGGGCAGCAATGTGAGGCTCTGGCCACCTTCTTTGTCCAGAAGGTAGAAGATATCTATAAATCTTTTCCCACGTGCCTCTCGGACCCTGTGGCCCCATTAGCATCTTGGCCGATTGCTACCCTGGTAGCAATTCCCCCTATATCTCAGGATGAGCTTCTTATATTAAGCACTAAGGTTAAATCTGGTTCCCCTCTGGACCCAATGAGGCCTGCCCAATTTAGAGATTGGCATAGGGGCGAGAGAAGTATAGATAGACAGTCGATTAATTCTTCTTTTGTTACAGCAATGGTCCCTCTGGCATGGAAGCAGGCTAGGGTGATCCCCCTGCTGAAAAAACCCTCATTGGACCCTACTAAGCCGGAGAATTTTCGACCTATTTCTCTTTTGCCTTGGGTTGCTAAGATCGCGGAGGCTCATACTAATAAAGTTCTTTCGGACTTCTTGAACAATAGCGGTATCTTAGACCGCTCCCAGAATGGTTTCCACTCCGGTCATAGTACCGAGACAGCACTATTAGCAGTGAGTGAACACCTGCGGACCATTCTGGATGAGGGTCAAACGGTGGCTCTGATACTGCTTGACCTCAGTGCCGCGTTTGACACGGTCTCCCATCAGATCCTCCTGCACCGTTTAGAGGAAGCAGGGGTAGTCGGCTCCGGCCCTGGAATGGTTTCGGTCTTTTTGTCCGATAGATCTTTCCAGGTCTCCGCCCCCTTCCTCTCTCATGCCCACTCCATCAAACAGGGGTTCCCCAGGGCTCGGCGCTGAGCCCTACTTTGTTTAATCTCTATGTCCAACCCCTGGCAGGAGTAGCGCGGGACCATGGCTTGACCATGGTCTCTTATGCTGATGACACTCAGCTGGTGGTAGCCCTCTCTGATGACCAGCCTCGGGACGCTATACAGTTCCGGAATGGTCTAGAGGCGGTTGCACGCTGGATGACCACAAACTGCCTTCAGCTCAATGCCAACAAATCTGAGGTGCTATTGGTGGGGAATGATAAGGGGCTTTGGAGTACACAGTGGTGGCCGGCATCCTTGGGCCTCGCCCCAACACCTAAGCTGTTGGTTAAGAATCTAGGGATCTGGCTCGACTCCACTCTTGGATTCCAGGATCGCACTAAGAAGGTCGCCGGTACCTGCTTCGGTCTCCTACGGGGGCTGAGGCCTATTCTGGGGTTTTTCGACCCGGCTACACGTCAATTGATAGTCCAGGCGACTATTCTATCAAGACTTGATTACGCCAATGCTTTACTGTTAGGTGCCAACAAGGCCGAAGTAAACCGTCTCCAACGTGTCCAGAACGCAGCCGCTCGAGCTCTGCTGAGACCCACTATTACTACCACCACCACCAGTACCACCACCACCAGTAACACCACCACCACTACTACCACCACCACCAGTACCACCACCAATACCACTAACACCACCACCAGTGCCACCACCAGTACCACCAATACCACCAGTACCACCACCACCCCCAGTCCTACCACCACCATTACCATCACCACCACCAGTACCATCACCACCACCAGTACCACCACCACCAGTACCACCACCACCAGTACCACCACCGACCAGTGCCACCAATACCAGTACCACCACCAGTTCCACCACCACCAGTGCCACCACCAGTACCATCACTATTACCACCACCACCAGTACCATCACTATTACTACCACCACCACCAGTACCACCACCAGTTCCACCACCACCACCAGTGCCACCACCAATACCACCACCACCACCAGTGCCACCACCAATACCACCACCACCACCAGTACCACCACCAATACCACCACCACCACCAGTACCAACACCACTACCAGTACCACCACCACCACCAGTACCACCACCAGTACTACCACCACCAGTGGCACCCCCAGTACCACCCCCAGTACCACCCCCAGTACCACCCCCAGTACCACCACCAGTACCACCACCAGTACCACCACCACCAGTACCACCACTACCACTACCACCACCACCACCACCACCACCAGTACCACCATCACCAGTGCCACCACCACCAGTACCCAGTACCACCACCCCCCCCAGTACCACCACCACCAGTACCACCACCACCACCATTACCACCACCTCCACCACCACCAGTACCACCACCAATACCACTAACACCACCACCAGTGCCACCACCAGTACCACCAATACCACCAGTACCACCACCACCAGTACCACCACCAGTACCACCACCATCATTACCACCAGTACCACCACCACCACTACCACCAGTACCACCCCCCCCAGTGCCACCACCACCAGTACCACCACCACCACCAGTACCATCAACAGTACCACCACCACCACCAGTACCATCACCAGTACAACCACCACCATCAGTACCACCACCACCGCCACCACCACCAATACCACCACCACCACCACCAGTACCACCACCACCAGTACCACCACCACCAGTACCACCACCACCAGTACCACCACCACCACCACCACCAGTACCACCACCACCAGCGCTACTACAACCACCACCACCACCACCACCAATACCACTAACACCACCACCAGTACCACCAATACCACCAGTACCACCACCAGTACCACCAGTACCACCACCATCATTACCACCAGTACCATCACCACCACCAGTACCACCACCCCCAGTGCCACCAACACCAGTACCACCACCACCAGTACCACCACCACCAGTACCATCACCAGTACAAGCACCACCATCAGTACCACCACCACCACCAGTACCACCACCACCATCAGTACCACCACCACCACCAGTACCACCCCCAGTACCACCACCACCACCACCAGTACCATCACTATTACTACCACCACCACCAGTACCAACACCAGTTCCACCACCAGTGCCACCACCACCACCACCAGTACCACCACCAATACCACCACCACCACCAGTACCACCACCACCACCAGTACAACCACCAGTACCAACACCAACACCAGTACCACCACCATCAGTACCACCACCAGTACCACCACCACCAGTACCACCACCAGTACTACCACCACCAGTGGCACCACCAGTACCACCCCCAGTACCACCACCAGTACCACCACCAGTACCACCACCACCAGTACCACCATCACCAGTGCCACCAGTACCCCCAGTACCACCACCCCCCCCAGTACCACCACCACCACCAGTACCACCACCACCACCACCATTACCACCACCACCTCCACCAGTACCAGAACCACCAGTACCACTACCAGTACCACCACCATTACCAGAACCACCAGTACCACTACCAGTACCACCACCTCCACCAGTACCACCGCCACCAGTACCACCAGTGCCACCACCAGTACCACCACCACCAGTACCATCACCACCAGTACCATCACCACCAGTACCACCACCACCAGTACCAACACCAGTACCACCACCACCAGTACCACCACCACCACCACCTCCACCAGTACCACCACCACCAATACCACTACCACCACCACCACCACCAGTACCACCACCTGAACCACCAGTTCCACCACCACCAGTACCACCACCACCACCTCCACCAGTACCACCACCACCAGTGCCACCAATACCACCACCACCACCAGTACCACCACCACCACCAGTACCACCACCATTACCATCACCACCACCAGTACTACCACCACCATTACCACCACCACCAGTACCACCAGTACCACCACCAGTACCACCACCACCATCACTATTACCACCACCACCCCAGTACCACCACCACCACCAGTACCACCACCACCAGTACCACCACCACCACCACCAGTACCACCACCACCACCAGTACCACCACCATTACCATCACCACCACCAGTACTACCACCACCATTACCACCACCACCAGTACCAACAGTACCACCACCAGTACCACCACCACCAGTACCACCACGACCAGTGCCACCAATACCAGTACCACCACCAGTGCCACCACCACCAGTACCACCACCACCAGTACCATCACTATTACCACCACCACCAGTACCATCACCAATACCACCACCAGTGCCACCCCAGTGCCACCACCAGTACCACCACCACCACCAGTTCCACCACCAGTACCATCACTATTACCACCACCACCAGTACCATCACCAATACCACCACCAGTGCCATCCCCAGTACCACCACCAGTACCTCCACCACCAGTACCACCACCACCAGTACCACCACCACCAGTACCATCACCACCACCACCAGTACCACCACCAGAATCACCAGTACCACCACCACCACCATCAGTACCACCACCAGTACCACCACCATTACCATCACCAACACCAGTACTACCACCACCATTACCACCACCAGTACCAGTACCACCAATACCACCAGTACCACCACCAGTACCACCACCACCAGTACCATCACTATTACCACCACCACCAGTACCATCACCAATACCACCACCAGTGCCACCCCAGTGCCACCACCAGTACCACCACCAGTACCACCACCACCACCATCACCACCACCACCACCACCAGTACCACCACCAGAATCACCAGTACCACCACCAATACCACTAACACCACCACCAGTGCCACCACCAGTACCACCAATACCACCAGTACCACCACCACCCCCAGTCCTACCACCACCATTACCATCGCCACCACCAGTACCATCACCACCACCAGTACCACCACCACCAGTACCACCACCACCAGTACCACCACGACCAGTGCCACCAATACCAGTACCACCACCAGTTCCACCACCACCAGTGCCACCACCAGTACCATCACTATTACCACCACCACCAGTACCATCACTATTACTACCACCACCACCAGTACCACCACCAGTTCCACCACCACCACCAGTGCCACCACCAATACCACCACCACCACCAGTACCAGTACCACCACCAATACCACCACCACCACCAGTACCACCACCACCAGTGCCACCAATACCACCACCACCACCAGTACCAGTACCACCACCAATACCACCACCACCACCAGTACAACCACCAGTACCAACACCACCACCAGTACCACCACCACCAGTACCACCACCACCACCAGTACCACCACCACCAGTACTACCACCACCAGTGGCACCCCCAGTACCACCACCAGTACCACCACCAGTACCACCACCACCACCACCAGTACCACCACCACCAGTACCACCATCACCAGTGCCACCCCCAGTACCACCACCCCCCCCAGTACCACCACCAGTACCACCACCATTACCACCACCTCCACCAGTACCACCACCACCATTACCAGAACCACCAGTACCACTACCAGTACCACCACCATTACCAGAACCACCAGTACCACTACCAGTACCACCACCTCCACCAGTACCACCGCCACCATTACCGCCACCAGTGCCACCACCAGTGCCACCACCAGTACCATCACCACCAGTACCATCACCACCAGTACCACCACCACCAATACCAACACCAGTACCACCACCACCAGTACCACCACCACCAGTACCATCACCACCAGTACCATCACCACCACCACCTGAACCACCAGTACCACCACCACCAGTACCACCACCACCACCTCCACCAGTACCACCACCACCAGTGCCACCAATACCACCACCACCAGTACCACCACCAGTACCACCACCATTACCATCACCACCACCAGTACTACCACCACCATTACCACCACCACCAGTACCACCAGTACCACCACCAGTACCACCACCACCATCACTATTACCACCACCACCCCCTGTACCACCACCACCACCATTACCACCACCACCAGTACCACCACCACCACCAGTACCACCACCATCAGTACCACCACCAGTACCACCACCACCACCAGTACCACCACCACCACCAGTACCACCACCATTACCACCACCAGTCCTACCACCACCATTACCATCACCACCACCAGTACCATCACCACCACCAGTACCACCACCACCAGTACCACCACCACCAGTACCACCACGACCAGTGCCACCAGTACCACCACCAGTTCCACCACCACCAGTGCCACCACCACCACCAGTACCATCACTATTACCACCACCACCAGTACCATCACTATTACTACCACCACCACCAGTACCACCACCAGTTCCACCACCACCACCAGTGCCACCACCAATACCACCACCACCACCAGTACCACCACCAATACCACCACCAGTACCACCACCACCACCAGTACCACCACCACCAGTACCACCACCACCAGTACCACCACCACCACCAGTACCACCACCACCAGTACCACCACCACCACCAGTACCACCACCAGTACCACCACCACCAGTACCACCACCAGTACCACCACCAGTACTACCACCACCAGTGGCACCACCAGTACCACCCCCAGTACCACCACCAGTACCAGTACCACCACCAGTACCACCACCACCACCACCACCACCACCACCACGACCACTACCACTACCACTACCACCACCACCAGTACCACCACCACCAGTACCACCATCACCAGTGCCACCACCACCAGTACCACCACCCCCCCCAGTACCACCACCAATACCACCACCATTACCACCACCTCCACCACTACTACCACCACCACCAGTACCACCACCAATACCACTAACACCACCACCAGTGCCACCACCAGTACCACCAATACCACCAGTACCACCACCAGTACCACCACCATCATTACCACCAGTACCACCACCACTACCACCAGTACCACCACCCCCAGTGCCACCACCACCAGTACCACCACCACCACCAGTACCATCAACAGTACCACCACCACCACCAGTACCATCACCAGTACAACCACCACCCAGTACCACCACCACCGCCACCACCACCAATACCACCACCACCAGTACCACCCCCAGTACCACCACCACCAGTACCATCACTATTACTACCACCACCACCAGTACCACCACCAGTTCCACCACCACCACCAGTGCCACCACCACCACCACCACCACCACCAGTGCCACCACCACCACCACCAGTACCACCACCACCAGTACCACCACCACCACCACCAGTGCCAGTACCACCACCACCAGCGCTACTACAACCACCACCACCACCAATACCACTAACACCACCACCAGTGCCACCACCACCACCAGTACCACCAATACCACCAGTACCACCACCAGTACCACCACCATCATTACCACCAGTACCACCACCACCACCACCAGTACCACCACCACCAGTACCATCACCAGTACAAGCACCACCACCAGTACTACCACCACCACCATCAGTACCACCACCAGTACCACCACCAGTACCACCCCCAGTACCACCACCACCACCACCAGTACCATCACTATTACTACCACCACCACCAGTACCACCACCAGTTCCACCACCAGTGCCACCACCACCAGTACCACCACCAATACCACCACCAGTACCACCACCACCACCAGTACAACCACCAGTACCAACACCACCACCAGTACCACCACCATCAGTACCACCACCACCACCAGTACCACCACCACCAGTACCACCACCAGTACCACCACCAGTACCACCACCAGTACCACCACCACCAGTACCACCATCACCAGTGCCACCAGTACCCCCAGTACCACCCCCCCCCCCCCCCCAGTACCACCACCACCACCAGTACCACCACCACCACCACCACCACCACCACCTCCACCAGTACCAGAACCACCAGTACCACTACCAGTACCACCACCATTACCAGAACCACCAGTACCACTACCAGTACCACCACCTCCACCAGTACCACCGCCACCAGTACCACCAGTGCCACCACCAGTACCACCAGTACCATCACCACCAGTACCATCACCACCAGTACCAACACCAGTACCACCAGTACCACCACCACCAGTACCACCACCACCACCACCTCCACCAGTACCACCACCACCAATACCACTACCACCACCACCACCAGTACCACCACCTGAACCACCAGTTCCACCACCACCTCCACCAGTACCACCACCACCAGTGCCACCAATACCACCAGTACCACCACCACCACCAGTACCACCACCATTACCATCACCACCACCAGTACTACCACCACCATTACCACCACCACCAGTACCACCAGTACCACCACCAGTACCACCACCACCATCCCTATTACCACCACCACCCCAGTACCACCACCATTACCACCACCACCAGTACCACCACCACCACCAGTACCACCACCATCAGTACCACCACCAGTACCACCACCACCACCACCACCACCAGTACCACCACCATTACCATCACCACCACCAGTACCACCACCACCAGTACCACCACGACCAGTGCCACCAATACCAGTACCACCACCAGTTCCACCACCACCAGTGCCACCACCAGTGCCACCACCACCAGTACCACCACCACCAGTACCATCACTATTACCACCACCACCAGTACCATCACCAATACCACCACCAGTGCCACCCCAGTGCCACCACCAGTACCACCACCACCACCACCACCACCACCAGTTCCACCACCAGTACCATCACTATTACCACCACCACCAGTACCATCACCAATACCACCACCAGTGCCACCCCAGTGCCACCACCAGTACCACCACCAGTACCTCCAGTACCACCACCACCAGTACCACCACCACCAGTACCATCACCACCACCACCAGTACCACCACCAGAATCACCAGTACCACCACCACCACCATCAGTACCACCACCAGTACCACCACCATTACCATCACCAACACCAGTACTACCACCACCATTACCACCACCAGTACCAGTACCACCAATACCACCAGTACCACCACCAGTACCACCACCACCAGTACCATCACTATTACCACCACCACCAGTACCATCACCAATACCACCACCAGTGCCACCCCAGTGCCACCACCAGTACCACCACCAGTACCACCACCATCAGTAACACCACCAGAATCACCAGTACCACCACTACCACCAGTACCAACACTAGTACCACCACCACCAGTACCACCACCACCACCAGTACCACCACCACCAGTACCACCACCACCACCACCACCACCACCAGTACCACCACCACCACCAGTACCACTAGTACCACCACCAGTACCACCACCACCAGTGCCACCACAACCAGTACCACCACCACAACCAGAACCACCAGTACCACCACCACCAGTACCACCAATACCACCACCACCAATACCACCACCACCAGTACCACCAATACCACCAGTACCATCACCAGTACCACCAGCACTACCACCAGTTCCACCACCACCAGTACCACCAGCACTACCACCAGTGCCACCACCAGTACCACCACCACCATTACCAGAACCACCAGTACCACTACCACCAGTACCACCACCAGTACCATCACTATTACCACCACCATCATTACCACCAATACCAGTACCACCACCATTACCACCACCAGTGCTACCACCAGTACCAGTACCACCACCACCACCACCAGTACCACCACCAATACCACCACCACCAGTACCACCACCACCAGTACCACCACCACCAGTACCATCACCAGTACAAGCACCAACATCAGTACCACCACCAGTACCACCACCACCACCAGTACTACCACCACCACCATCAGTACCACCACCAGTACCACCACCAGTACCACCACCACCAGTACCATCACTATTACTACCACCACCACCAGTACCACCACCAGTTCCACCACCAGTGCCACCACCACCACCACCAGTACCACCACCAATACCACCACCACCACCAGTACCACCACCACCACCAGTACAACCACCAGTACCAACACCACCACCAGTACCACCACCATCAGTACCACCACCACCACCAGTACCACCAGTACCACCACCACCAGTACCACCACCAGTACTACCACCACCAGTGGCACCACCAGTACCACCCCCAGTACCACCACCCCCCCCCAGTACCACCACCACCACCAGTACCACCACCACCACCACCTCCACCAGTACCAGAACCACCAGTACCACTACCAGTACCACCACCATTACCAGAACCACCAGTACCACTACCAGTACCACCACCTCCACCAGTACCATCACCACCAGTACCATCACCACCAGTACCATCACTATTACTACCACCACCACCAGTACCATCACCACCAGTACCACCACCACCATTACCACCCCCAGTACCACCACCCCCAGTACCACCACCACCAGTACCACCACCTGAACCACCAGTACCACCACCTCCACCAGTACCACTACCACCACCAGTACCACCACCAGTACCACCACCATCATTACCACCACCACCAGTACCACCAGTACCACCACTATCATTACCACCAGTACCACCACCACCTCCACCAGTACCACCACCACCAGTACCACCAGTACGACCACCACCAGTACCATCACCACCATTACCACCACCACCTCCACCAGTACCACCACCAAAACCACCAGTACCACCACCAGTACCACCACCACCAACAGTACCATCACCACCATTACCACCACCACCTCCACCAGTACCACCACCACCACCACCAATACCACCAGTACCACCACCACCAGTACCACCAACCAGTTCCACCCCCAGTACCTCCACCCCCAGTACCACCACCATCATTACCACCACCAGTACCACCACCACCACCAGTACCACCAATACCACCAGTACCACCAGTACCACCACCACCACCATTACCACCAGTACCACCACCACCAGTACCACCACCCCCAGTGCCACCACCACCAGTACCACCCCCAGTATCCCCAGTACCACCACCATTACCACCCCCACCACCATTACCACCCCCACCACCAGTACCACCACCACCAGTACCAGTTCCACCACCACCACCAGTGCCATCACCAGTACCACCACCCCCAGTACCCCCAGTACCACCACCACCAGTACCACCACCACCAGTACCACCACCACCAGTACCATCACCAGTACCCCCAATACCACCAGTACCACCACCACCAGTACCCCCAGTACCTCCACCACCAGTACCTCCACCACCAGTACCACCACCACCAGTACCACCACCCCCAGTACCCCCAGTACCACCACCACCAGTTCCACCACCAGTACCACCACCAAAACCAGTACCACCACCACCAGTACCACCGCCACCACCAGTGCCACCACCAGTACCCCAGTACCACCACCACCAGTACCACCAATACCACCACCACCAGTACCACCAATACCACCACCACCAGTACCACCAATACCACCAGTACCACCACAACCAGTACCAGCCCCAGTACCACCACCACCAGTACCACCACCAATACCACCAGTACCACCACCATCATTACCACCACCAGTACCACCACCACCAATACCATCACCAGTACCACCACCAGTTCCACCACCACCAGTTCCACCACCCCCAGTACAACCTCCACTAGTACCACCAGTACCACCACCACCACCAGTACCACCACCAGTACCACCACCACCAGTACCACCACCATTACCACCCCCAGTACCACCACCAGTACCACCACCCCCACCACCACGTGCCACCACCACCACCAGTACCACCACCAATACCACTACCACCAGTACCACCACCACCAGTACCACCACCAACACCTCCACCAGTGCTGCCACCACCACCAGTACTACCACCACCATCATTACCAACACCACCAGTACCACCACCACAACCACCACCAGTACCACCACCACCACCACCAATACCACTACCACCACCACCAGTACCACCAGTACCACCACCACCAGTACCCCCAGTATCACCACCACCACCATTACCACCACCAATACCACCAGTACCACCACCACCAGTACCACCACCACCACCAGTACACCCACCACCATTACCACCCCCAGTACCACCACCACCAGTACCACCACCTGAACCACCAGTACCACCACCACCAATACCACCAGTACCACCACCAGTACCACCACCAGTACCACCACCACCAGTACCACCACCACCACCACCACCAGTACCACCACCAGTACCACCACCATCATTACCACCACCACCAGTACCACCACCAGTACCACCACCAGTACCACCACCAGTACCACCACCACCAGTGCCACCACCAGTACCACCACCACCAATACCACCACCACCAGTACCACCACCACCAGTACTACCACCACCAGTACAACCTCCACTAGTACCACCAGTGCCACCACCACCACCAGTACCACCTCCACCAGTACCACCACCACCACCAGTACCACCACCACCAATACCACCACCACCACCAATACCACCACCACCACCAATACCACCACCACCAGTACCACCACCACCACCAATACCACTACCACCACCACCAGTACCACCAATACCACCAGTACCACCACCACCAGTACAACCACCAGTACCATCACTACCCCCCAGTACCACCAGTACCACCCCCAGTACCACCACCACCACCAGTACCATCACTACCCCCCAGTACCACCAGTACCACCACCAGTACCACCACCAGTACCACCACCAGTGCCACCACCACCAGTACCACCACCAGTGCCACCACCACCAGTACCACCACCAGTGCCACCACCACCAGTACCACCACCAGTACCATCACCAGTACCACCACCAGTACCACCACCACCATTACCAGAACCAGTACCACCACCACCAGTACCACCACCACCATTACCAGTACCACCACCACCATTACCAGAACCACCACCACCAGTACAACCACCACCATCAGTACCACCAATACCACCACCAGTACCACCACCACCAGTACCACCACCACCAGTACCACCACCATCACCAGTACCACCACCACCAGTACCATCACTATTACTACCACCACCACCAGTACCACCACCAGTTCCACCACCACCACCAGTGCCACCACCAATACCACCACCAGTACCACCACCAGTACCACCCCCAGTATCCCCAGTACCACCACCAGTACCACCCCACCACCAGTACCACCAGTACCACCAATACCACCAGTACCACCACCACCAGTACCACCACCACCAGTACCACCACCACCAGTTCCAGTACCACCAGCACTACCACCAGTGCCACCACCAGTGCCAGTACCACCACCAGTGACCACCACCAATACCACCAGTACCATCACCACCAGTACCACCACCAATACCACCAGTACCACCACCAATACCACCAGTACCACCACCAATACCACCAGTACCACCACCACCAGTACCACCACCACCAGTGCCACCACCAGTGCCATCACCAGTACCACCACCAGTACCACCACCCCCAGTACCCCCAGTACCACCACCACCAGTACCACCACCACCAGTACCATCACCACCAGTACCATCACCACCATTACCACCAGTACCACCAATACCACCAGTACCACCACCACCAGTACCACCACCAGTACCACCAACCAGTTCCACCCCCAGTACCACCACCCCCAGTACCACCAACCCCAGTATCACCACCTGAACCACCAGTACCACCACCACCAATACCACCACCAGTACCACCACCAGTGCCACCACCACCAGTACCACCACCACCAGTACCCCCAGTACCACCACCACCAGTGCCACCACCACCAGTGCCACCACCACCAGTACCACCACCATCACCAGTACCACCACCACCAGTACCATCACCAGTACCACCACCACCACCACCACCAGTACCACCACCATTACCACCCCCACCACCAGTACCACCAATACCACCAGTACCACCAATACCACCAGTACTACCACCACCAGTTCCACCACCACCAGTACCACCACCACCAGTACCATCACCACCAGTACCATCACCACCAGTACCACCACCACCACCAGTACCACCACCACCAGTACCACCACCAGTACCACCACCACCACCAGTACCACCACCACCACCAGTACCACCACCAGTACCACCACCAGTACCACCACCACCAGTACCCACCACCACCACCACCAGTACCACCACCACCACCAGTACCACCACCACCAGTACCACCACCACCATTACCACCACCACCAGTACCACCACCACCACCACCAGTCACCACCACCAGTACCACCACCACCACCAGTACCACCACCAGTACCACCACCAGTACCACCAGTACCACCACCACCACCACCAGTACCACCACCCCCAGTACCACCACCACCACCAGTACCACCAACCACCAGTACCACCACCAGTACCACCACCACCAGTACCACCATACCACCAGTACCACCACCACCAGTACCACCACCAGTACCACCACCACCACCAGTACCACCACCAGTACCACCACCACCACCAGTACCACCACCAATACCACCACCAGTACCACCACCACCACCAGTACCACCACCACCAGTACCACCACCACCAGTACCACCACCACCACCAGTACCACCACCACCAGTACCACCACCACCAGTACCACCACCACCAGTACCACCACCAGTACCACCACCACCAGTGCCACCATACCAGTACCACCACCAGTACCACCACCATACCAGTACCACCACCAGTGCCACCACCACCAGCACCACCACCACCAGTACCACCACCACTACCACCACCACCACCAGTACCACCACCACCAGTACCACCACCACCAGTACCACCACCAGTGCCACCACCACCAGTACCACCACCAGTTCCACCACCAGTACCATCACTACTACCACCACCACCAGTACCACCACCAATACCACCACCACCACCACCAGTGCCACCACCAGTACCACCACCACCAGTACCACCACCATACCACCACCAGTACCACCACCACCACCACCAGTACCACCACCACCAGTACCACCAGTTCCACCAGTACCACCACCACCACCACCAGTACCACCACCACCACCACCAGTACTACCACCAGTACCACCACCACCACCAGTACCACCACCACCAGTACTACCACCACCAATACCACCACCACCAGTACCAGCACCAGTACCACCACCACCAGTACCACCACCAGTACTACCACCACCACCAGTACCACCACCATTACCACCACCACCAGTACCATCACCAATACCACCACCACCACCAGTGCCACCACCACCAGTGCCACCACCACCACCACCACCACCAGTACCACCACCATCACCACCACCACCACCAGTACCACCACCACCAGCAATCACCAGTACCACCACCAATACCACTAACACCACCACCAGTGCCACCACCACCAGTACCACCAATACCACCAGTACCACCACCAGTACCACCACCACCATTACCATCACCACCACCACCACCAGTACCACCACCACCAGTACCACCACCACCAGTACCACCACCACCAGTACCACCACCACAGTACCACCACCACCAGTGCCACCAATACCAGTACCACCACCAGTTACCACCACCACCACCAGTACCACCACCAGTACCATCACCATTACCACCACCACCACCAGTACCATCACTATTACTACCACCACCACCAGTACCACCACCAGTTCCACCACCACCACCAGTGCCACCACCAATACCACCACCACCACCAGTACCAGTACCACCACCAATACCACCACCACCACCAGTACAACCACCAGTACCAACACCACCACCAGTACCACCACCACCAGTACCACCACCACCACCAGTACCACCACCACCACCACCAGTACTACCACCACCAGTGGCACCATCACCAGTGCCACCACCACCAGTACCACCACCAGTACCACCACCACCACCACCAGTACCACCACCACCAGTACCACCATCACCAGTGCCACCCCCAGTACCACCACCCCCCCCAGTACCACCACCAATACCACCACCATTACCACCACCTCCACCACTACTACCACCACCACCAGTACCACCACCACCACCAGTACCACCACCACCAGTACCACCAGTGCCACCACCAGTACCACCAGTACCATCACCACCAGTACCACCACCACCAGTACCACCACCAGTACCACCACCACCAGTACCACCAGCACCACCACCACCAGTACCACCACCACCAGTACCACCACCACCACCACCAGTACCACCACCACCAGCACCACCACCACCACCACCACCACCACCACCAGTACCACCACCACTACCACCACCACCACCAGTACCACCACCACCAGTACCACCACCACCAGTACCATCACTATTACTACCACCACCACCAGTACCACCACCAGTTCCACCACCACCACCAGTGCCACCACCAATACCACCACCACCACCAGTGCCACCACCACCACCACCACCACCACCAGTACCACCACCACCAGTACCACCACCACCACCACCAGTGCCAGTACCACCACCACCAGCGCTACTACAACCACCACCACCACCAATACCACTAACACCACCACCAGTGCCACCACCACCACCAGTACCACCAATACCACCAGTACCACCACCAGTACCACCACCATCATTACCACCAGTACCACCACCACCACCACCAGTACCACCACCCCCAGTGCCACCACCACCAGTACCACCACCACCAGTACCATCACCAGTACAAGCACCACCATCAGTACCACCACCAGTACCACCACCACCACCAGTACTACCACCACCACCATCAGTACCACCACCAGTACCACCACCAGTACCACCCCCAGTACCACCACCACCACCACCAGTACCACCACCAATACCACCACCACCACCAGTACCACCACCAGTACCACCCCCAGTACCACCACCACCACCACCAGTACCACCACCAATACCACCACCACCACCAGTACCACCACCACCACCAGTACAACCACCAGTACCAACACCACCACCAGGACCACCACCATCAGTACCACCACCACCACCAGTACCACCAGTACCACCACCACCAGTACCACCACCAGTACCACCACCAGTACCACCACCACCAGTACCACCATCACCAGTGCCACCAGTACCCCCAGTACCACCACCCCCCCCCCAGTACCACCACCACCACCAGTACCACCACCACCACCACCACCACCTCCACCAGTACCAGAACCACCAGTACCACTACCAGTACCACCACCATTACCAGAACCACCAGTACCACTACCAGTACCACCACCTCCACCAGTACCACCGCCACCAGTACCACCAGTGCCACCACCAGTACCACCAGTACCATCACCACCAGTACCATCACCACCAGTACCAACACCAGTACCACCACCAGTACCACCACCACCACCACCTCCACCAGTACCACCACCACCAATACCACTACCACCACCACCACCAGTACCACCACCTGAACCACCAGTTCCACCACCACCTCCACCAGTACCACCACCACCAGTGCCACCAATACCACCAGTACCACCACCACCACCAGTACCACCACCATTACCATCACCACCACCAGTACTACCACCACCATTACCACCACAACCAGTACCACCAGTACCACCACCAGTACCACCACCACCATCACTATTACCACCACCACCCCAGTACCACCACCATTACCACCACCACCAGTACCACCACCACCACCAGTACCACCACCATCAGTACCACCACCAGTACCACCACCACCACCACCACCACCAGTACCACCACCATTACCATCACCACCAGTACTACCACCACCATTACCACCACCACCAGTACCAACAGTACCACCACCAGTACCACCACCACCAGTACCACCACGACCAGTGCCACCAATACCAGTACCACCACCAGTTCCACCACCACCAGTGCCACCACCAGTGCCACCACCACCAGTACCACCACCACCAGTACCATCACTATTACCACCACCACCAGTACCATCACCAATACCACCACCAGTACCATCACCAATACCACCACCAGTACCACCACCACCACCACCACCACCACCAGTTCCACCACCAGTACCATCACTATTACCACCACCACCAGTACCATCACCAATACCACCACCAGTGCCACCCCAGTGCCACCACCAGTACCACCACCAGTACCTCCACCACCAGTACCACCACCACCAGTACCACCACCACCAGTACCATCACCACCACCACCAGTACCACCACCAGAATCACCAGTACCACCACCACCACCATCAGTACCACCACCAGTACCACCACCATTACCATCACCAACACCAGTACTACCACCACCATTACCACCACCAGTACCAGTACCACCAATACCACCAGTACCACCACCAGTACCACCACCACCAGTACCATCACTATTACCACCACCACCAGTACCATCACCAATACCACCACCAGTGCCACCCCAGTGCCACCACCAGTACCACCACCATCACCACCACCACCAGTACCACCACCAGAATCACCAGTACCACCACTACCACCAGTACCAACACTAGTACCACCACCACCAGTACCACCACCACCACCAGTACCACCACCACCAGTACCACCACCACCACCACCACCAGTACCACCACCACCACCAGTACCACTAGTACCACCACCAGTACCACCACCACCAGTGCCACCACAACCAGTACCACCACCACAACCAGAACCACCAGTACCACCACCACCAGTACCACCCCCACCACCAATACCACCACCACCACCAGTACCATCACCAGTACCACCAGCACTACCACCAGTACCACCACCACCAGTACCACCCCCACCACCAATACCACCACCACCAGTTCCACCACCACCACCAGTACCACCAGCACTACCACCAGTGCCACCACCAGTACCACCACCACCATTACCAGAACCACCAGTACCACTACCACCAGTACCACCACCAGTACCATCACTATTACCACCACCATCATTACCACCAATACCAGTACCACCACCATTACCACCACCAGTGCTACCACCAGTACCAGTACCACCACCACCACCACCAGTACCACCACCAATACCACCACCACCAGTACCACCACCACCAGTACCACCACCACCAGTACCATCACCAGTACAAGCACCACCATCAGTACCACCACCAGTACCACCACCACCACCAGTACTACCACCACCACCATCAGTACCACCACCAGTACCACCACCAGTACCACCCCCAGTACCACCACCACCACCACCAGTACCATCACTATTACTACCACCACCACCAGTACCACCACCAGTTCCACCACCAGTGCCACCACCACCACCACCAGTACCACCACCAATACCACCACCACCACCAGTACCACCACCACCACCACCAGTACAACCACCAGTACCAACACCACCACCAGTACCACCACCATCAGTACCACCACCACCACCAGTACCACCAGTACCACCACCACCAGTACCACCACCAGTACTACCACCACCAGTGGCACCACCCCCAGTACCACCACCCCCCCCCCAGTACCACCACCACCACCAGTACCACCACCACCACCACCTCCACCAGTACCACCAGTACCAGAACCACCAGTACCACTACCAGTACCACCACCATTACCAGAACCACCAGTACCACTACCAGTACCACCACCTCCACCAGTACCATCACCACCAGTACCATCACCACCAGTACCAACACCAGTACCACCAGTACCACCACCACCAGTACCACCACCACCACCACCTCCACCAGTACCACCACCACCAATACCACTACCACCACCACCACCAGTACCACCACCACCAGTACCACCACCACCAGTACCACCACCAGTACCACCACCAGTACCACCACCACCACCACCAGTACCACCTCCACCAGTACCACCACCACCAGTACCAATACCACCACCACCAGTACCACCACCACCACCAGTACCACCACCAGTACCACCAATACCACCAGTACCACCAATACCACCAGTACTACCACCACCAGTTCCACCACCACCAGTACCACCACCACCAGTACCATCACCACCAGTACCATCACCACCAGTACCACCACCAATACGACCAGTACCACCACTAATACCACCAGTACCACCACCACCAGTACCACCACCACCACCAGTGCCATCACCAGTACCACCACCAGTACCACCACCCCCAGTACCCCCAGTACCACCACCACCACCACCAGTACCACCACCACCACCAGTACCACCACCACCAGTACCATCACCACCATTACCACCACCACCATTACCACCACCACCTCCACCAGTACCACCACCACCATCAGTACCACCAGTACCACCACCAGCACCACCAGTACCACCACCAGTACCACCACCACCAGTACCACCACCACCAGTACCACCACCCCCAGTACCACCAACCCCAGTACCACCAACCCCAGTACCACCACCAGTACCCCCAATACCACCAGTACCACCACCACCAGTACCACCACCATCACCAGTACCACCACCACCACCAGTACCACCACCAGTACCACCACCACCAGTACCACCACCACCACCACCAGTACCACCACCACCACCACCACCACCAGTACCACCACCACCACCACCAGTACCACCACCAGTACCATCACCACCACCAGTACCACCACCACCACCACCACCACCACCACCAGTACCACCAGTACCACCACCACCAGTACCACCACCAGTACCACCACCACCAGTGCACCACCACCACCACCAGTACCACCACCCCCAGTACCACCACCACCACCAGTACCAACACCAGTACCACCAGTACCACCACCACCAGTACCACCACCACCACCACCTCCACCAGTACCACCACCACCAAAACCACAACCACCACCACCACCAGTACCACCACCTGAACCACCAGTACCACCACCACCAGTACCACCACCACCAGTACCACCACCACCAGTACCACCACCACCAGTACCACCACCAGTACCACCACCACCACCACCAGTACCACCACCACCACCAGTACCACCACCATTACCATCACCACCACCAGTACTACCACCACCATTACCACCACCACCAGTACCAACAGTACCACCACCAGTACCACCACCACCAGTACCACCATGACCAGTGCCACCAATACCATCACCACCACCAGTACTACCACCACCATTACCACCACCACCAGTACCAACAGTACCACCACCAGTACTACCACCACCATTACCACCACCACCAGTACCAACAGTACCATCACTATTACCACCACCACCAGTACCATCACCAATACCACCACCAGTGCCACCCCAGTGCCACCACCAGTACCACCACCACCAGTTCCACCACCAGTGCCACCACCAGTACCACCACCACCAATACCACCACCACCACCACCAGTACCACCACCACCACCAGTACAACCACCAGTACCAACACCACCACCAGTACCACCACCATCAGTACCACCACCACCACCACCAGTACCACCACCCCCAGTGCCACCAGTACCACCACCACCACCATCACCACCACCACCAGTACCACCACCAGAATCACCAGTACCACCACCACCACCATCAGTACCACCACCAGTACCACCACCATTACCATCACCAACACCAGTACTACCACCACCATTACCACCACCAGCACCAGTACCACCAATACCACCAGTACCACCACCAGTACCACCACCACCAGTACCATCACTATTACCACCACCACCAGTACCATCACCAATACCACCACCAGTACCATCACCACCACCACCACCAGAACCACCACCAGAATCACCAGTACCACCACTACCACCAGTACCACCACCAGTACCACCACCACCAGTACCACCACCACCACCAGTACCACCACCACCAGTACCACCATCAGTACCACCATCACCAGCAGTGCCACCACCACCAGCAGTGCCACCACCACCAGTACCACCACCACCAGTACCACCACCACAACCAGAACCACCAGTACCACCACCACCAGTACCACCACCACCACCAATACCACCACCACCAGTACCACCAATACACCACCACCACCATCACCAGTACCACCAGCACTACCACCAGTTCCACCACCACCAGTACCACCAGCACTACCACCAGTGCCACCACCAGTACCACCACCACCATTACCAGAACCACCAGTACCACTACCACCAGTACCACCACCACCACCAGTACCACCACCAGTACCACCACCATCATTACCACCAATACCAGTACCACCACCATCACCACCACCAGTGCCACCACCAGTACCACCACCACCACCACCAGTACCACCACCAATACCACCACCACCAGTACCACCACCCACCAGTACCACCACCACCAGTACTCACCACCACCAGTACCACCCACCAGTACCACCACCACCAGTACCACCACCACCACTACCACCAATACCAGTCACCACCACCAGTGCCACCACCAGTACCACCACTACCACCACCACCACCACGTACCACCACCACCACCAATACCACTACCATCACCACCAGTACCACCACCAGTACCACCACCACCACCAGTGCCACCACCACCAGTACCACCACCAGTGCCACCACCAGTGCCACCAGTACCACCACCACCAGTACCACCACCAGAACCACCAGTACCACCACCAGTACCACCACCACTACCAGAACCACCAGTACCACTACCAGTACCACCACCTACCACCAGTACCACCGCTACCAGTACCACCAGTGCCACCACCAGTACCACCAGTACCATCACCACCAGTACCATCACCACCAGTACCACCACCAGTACCACCAGTACCACCACCACCAGTACCACCACCACCACCACCACCACCAGTACCACCACCACCAATACCACTACCACCACCACCAGTACCACCACCTGAACCACCAGTTCCACCACCACCAGTACCACCACCACCACCACCAGTACCACCACCACCAGTGCCACCACCTGAACCACCAGTTCCACCACCACCAGTACCACCACCACCTCCACCAGTACCACCACCACCAATACCACTACCACCACCACCAGTACCACCACCTGAACCACCAGTTCCACCACCACCAATACCACTACCACCACCACCAGTACCACCACCATTACCATCACCACCACCAGTACTACCACCACCATTACCACCACCACCAGTACCACCACCAGTACCACCACCAGTACCACCACCAGTACCACCACCACCAGTACCATCACTATTACCACCACCACCAGTACCATCACCAGTACCACCACCAGTACCATCACCACCACCACCACCAGAACCACCACCAGAATCACCAGTACCACCACTACCACCAGTACCAACACCAGTACCACCACCACCAGTACCACCACCACCACCAGTACCACCACCACCAGTACCACCACCACCACCAGTACCACCACCACCACCAGTACGAGTACCACCACCAGTACCAGTACCACCACTGCCACCACTAGTACCACCACCACCAGAACCACCAGTACCACCACCACCAGTACCACCACCACCACCAGTACCACCACCACCAGTACCACCAATACCACCACCACCACCATCACCAGTACCACCAGCACCACCACCAGTACCACCACCACCAGTACCACCAGCACTACCACCACCAGTGCCACCACCAGTACCACCACCACCATTACCAGCACCACCAGTACCACTACCACCAGTACCACCACCACCACCAGTACCACCACCATTACCACCACCATCATTACCACCAATACCAGTACCACCACCATTACCACCACCAGTACCACCACCAGTACCAGTACCACCACCACCACCACCAGTACCACCACCAATACCACCACCACCAGTACCACCACCACCAGTACCACCACCACCAGTACCACCACCAGTACCAGCACCACCATCAGTACCACCACCAGTACCACCACCACCACCAGTACTACCACCACCACCATCAGTACCACCACCAGTACCACCACCAATACCACCACCACCACCACCAGTACCACCACCACCACCAGTACCATCACCAGTACTACCACCACCACCAGTACCACCACCAGTTCCACCACCAGTGCCACCACCACCACCACCAGTACCACCACCAGTACCACCACCACCACCACTACCACCACCACCACCAGTCCAACCACCAGTACCAACACCACCACCAGTACCACCACCACCAGTACCACCACCACCACCAGTACCACCAGTACCACCACCACCAGTACCACCACCAGTACTACCACCACCAGTGGCACCACCACCAGTACCACCACCACCACCAGTACCACCACCACCACCAGTACCACCACCACCACCACCTACCACCAGTACCACCAGTACCAGCACCACCAGTACCACCACCAGTACCACCACCAGTACCAGACACCACCAGTACCACCACCAGTACCACCACCCACCAGTACCATCACCACCAGTACCATCCACCACCAGTACCACCACCAGTACCACCAGTACCACCACCACCAGTACCACCACCACCACCACCATCCACCAGTACCACCACCACCAATACCACTACCACCACCACCACCAGTACCACCACCTGAACCACCAGTTCCACCACCACCAGTACCACCTCCACCAGTACCACCACCACCAGTACCATCACTATTACCACCACCACCAGTACCATCACCAATACCACCACCAGTACCATCACCACCACCACCACCACCAGTACCACCACCAGAATCACCAGTACCACCACTCACCACCAGTACCAACACTAGTACCACCACCACCAGTACCACCACCACCACCAGTACCACCACCACCAGTACCACCACCACCACCAGTACCACCACCACCACCAGTACCACCACCACCACCAGTACCACTAGTACCACCACCAGTACCACCACCACCAGTGCCACCACAACCAGTACCACCACCACAACCAGAACCACCAGTACCACCACCACCAGTACCACCACCTGAACCACCAGTACTACCACCACCATTACCACCACCACCAGTACCACCACCACCAGTACCACCACCACCAGTACCACCACCAATACCACCACCACCAGTACCACCACCACCAGTACCACCACCACCAGTACCATCACCAGTACAAGCACCACCATCAGTACCACCACCAGTACCACCCCCAGTACCACCACCACCACCACCAGTACCATCACCACCAGTACCAACACCAGTACCACCACCAGTACCACCACCACCACCAGTACCACCCCCCCCAGTGCCACCACCACCAGTACCACCACCACCACCAGTACTACCACCACCACCATCAGTACCACCACCAGTACCACCACCAGTACCACCCCCAGTACCACCACCACCACCACCAGTACCACCACCAATACCACCACCACCACCAGTACCACCACCACCAGTACCACCACCACCAGTACCACCACCACCAGTGCCACCACCACCACCACCAGTACCACCACCAATACCACCACCACCACCAGTACCACCACCACCACCAGTACAACCACCAGTACCAACACCAACACCAGTACCACCACCATCAGTACCACCACCAGTACCACCACCACCAGTACCACCACCAGTACTACCACCACCAGTACCACCACCAGTACCACCACCACCAGTACCACCATCACCAGTGCCACCAGTACCCCCAGTACCACCACCCCCCAGTACCACCACCACCACCAGTACCACCACCACCACCACCATTACCACCACCACCTACCACCAGTACCAGAACCACCAGTACCACTACCAGTACCACCACCATTACCAGAACCACCAGTACCACTACCAGTACCACCACCTCCACCAGTACCACCGCCACCAGTACCACCAGTGCCACCACCAGTACCACCACCACCAGTACCATCACCACCAGTACCATCACCACCAGTACCACCACCACCAGTACCAACACCAGTACCACCACCACCAGTACCACCACCACCACCACCACCACCAGTACCACCACCACCAATACCACTACCACCACCACCACCACCAGTACCACCACCTGAACCACCAGTTCCACCACCACCAGTACCACCACCACCACCTCCACCAGTACCACCACCACCAGTGCCACCAATACCACCACCACCACCAGTACCACCACCACCACCAGTACCACCACCAGTACCACCAGTACCACCACCAGTACTACCACCACCATCACTATTACCACCACCACCCCAGTACCACCACCACCACCAGTACCACCACCACCAGTACCACCACCATCACCAGTACCACCACCACCACCAGTACCACCACCAGTACCACCACCACCAGTACCACCACCATTACCATCACCACCACCAGTACTACCACCACCATTACCACCACCACCAGTACCAACAGTACCACCACCAGTACCACCACCACCAGTACCACCACGACCAGTGCCACCAATACCAGTACCACCAGTTCCACCACCACCAGTGCCACCACCACCAGTACCACCACCACCAGTACCATCACTATTACCACCACCACCAGTACCATCACCAATACCACCACCAGTGCCACCCCAGTGCCACCACCAGTACCACCACCACCAGTTCCACCACCAGTACCATCACTATTACCACCACCACCAGTACCATCACCAATACCACCACCAGTGCCACCCCCAGTACCACCACCAGTACCTCCACCACCAGTACCACCACCACCAGTACCACCACCACCATTACCATCACCAACACCAGTACTACCACCACCATTACCACCACCAGTACCAGTACCACCAATACCACCAGTACCACCACCAGAACCACCACCACCAGTACCATCACTATTACCACCACCACCAGTACCATCACCAATACCACCACCAGTGCCACCCCAGTGCCACCACCAGTACCACCACCATCACCACCACCACCACCAGTACCACCACCAGAATCACCAGTACCACCACTACCACCAGTACCAACACTAGTACCACCACCACGACCAGTACCACCACCACCACCAGTACCACCACCACCAGTACCACCACCACCACCACCACCAGTACCACCACCACCAGTACCACTAGTACCACCACCAGTACCACCACCACCAGTGCCACCACAACCAGTACCACCACCACAACCAGAACCACCAGTACCACCACCACCAGTACCACCCCCGCCACCAATACCACCACCACCAGTACCACCAATACCACCACCACCACCATCACCAGTACCACCAGCACTACCACCAGTTCCACCACTACCAGTACCACCAGCACTACCACCAGTGCCACCACCAGTACCACCACCACCATTACCAGAACCACCAGTACCACTACCACCAGTACCACCACCACCACCAGTACCACCACCTCATTACCACCACCACCATTACCACCACCATTACCACCACCAGTGCTACCACCAGTACCAGTACCACCACCACCACCACCAGTACCACCACCAATACCACCACCACCAGTACCACCACCACCAGTACCACCACCACCAGTACTACCACCACCAGTACCACCACCAGTACCACCACCACCAGTACCACCACCATCATTACCACCAATACCAGTACCACCACCAGTGCCACCACCAGTACCACCACTACCACCCCCACCACCACGTGCCACCACCACCACCAATACCACTACCATCATCACCAGTACCACCACCAGTACCACCACCTCCACCAGTGCCGCCACCACCAGTACCACCACCAGTGCCACCAGTACCACCACCACCAGTACCACCACCAGAACCACCAGTACCACTACCAGTACCACCACCTCCACCAGTACCACCGCTACCAGTACCACCAGTGCCACCACCAGTACCACCAGTACCATCACCACCAGTACCATCACCACCAGTACCAACACCAGTACCACCAGTACCACCACCACCAGTACCACCACCACCACCACCTCCACCAGTACCACCACCACCAATACCACTACCACCACCACCAGTACCACCACCTGAACCACCAGTTCCACCACCACCAGTACCACCACCACCTCCACCAGTACCACCACCACCAGTGCCACCAATACCACCACCACCACCAGTACCACCACCACCAGTGCCACCACCATTACCATCACCACCACCAGTACTACCACCACCATTACCACCACCACCAGTACCACCACCAGTACCACCACCACCATCACTATTACCACCACCACCCCAGTACCACCACCATTACCACCACCACCAGTACCACCACCATCAGTACCACCACCAGTACCACCACCCCCAGTACCACCACCCCAGTACCACCAACCCCAGTACCACCACCACCATTACCACCACCAGTACCCCCAATACCACCAGTACCACCACCACCAGTACCACCACCATCACCAGTACCACCACCACCACCAG
Organism: Calotriton arnoldi; assembly: GCA_963921515.1. Classification (NCBI taxonomy): domain Eukaryota; kingdom Metazoa; phylum Chordata; class Amphibia; order Caudata; family Salamandridae; genus Calotriton; species Calotriton arnoldi. The sequence goes on from CAWUFW010000068.1 coordinate 5,776,645, forward strand.
TACCACCACCAGTACCACCACCACCAGTACCACCACCACCACCAGTACCACCACCACCACCACCACCAGTACCACCACCACCACCAGTACCACCACCAGTACCACCACCACCAGTACCACCACCACCACCAGTACCACCACCACCACCACCACCACCAGTACCACCACCTCCACCAGTACCACCACCACCAGTGCCACCAATACCACCACCAGTACCACCACCACCACCACCACCAGTTCCACCACCAGTACCATCACTATTACCACCACCACCAGTACCATCACCAATACCACCACCAGTGCCACCACCAGTACCACCACCAGTACCTCCACCACCAGTACCACCACCACCAGTACCACCACCACCAGTACCACCACCAGAATCACCAGTACCACCACCAATACGACCAGTACCACCACCAATACCACCAGTACCACCACCAATACCACCAGTACCACCACCACCAGTACCACCACCACCAGTACCACCACCACCAGTACCATCACCACCAGTACCACCACCAGTACCATCACCAGTACCACCACCAGTACCACCAGTACCACCACCACCAGTACCACCACGTACCACCACCACCAGTACCACCACCACCAGTACCATCACCACCACCACCAGTACCACCACCAGAATCACCAGTACCACCACCACCACCATCAGTACCACCACCAGTACCACCACCATTACCATCACCAACACCAGTACTACCACCACCATTACCACCACCAGTACCAGTACCACCAATACCACCAGTACCACCACCAGTACCACCACCACCAGTACCATCACTATTACCACCACCACCAGTACCATCACCAATACCACCACCAGTGCCACCCCAGTGCCACCACCAGTACCACCACCATCACCACCACCACCACCAGTACCACCACCAGAATCACCAGTACCACCACTACCACCAGTACCAACACTAGTACCACCACCACCACCAGTACCACCACCACCACCAGTACCACCACCACCAGTACCACCACCACCACCAGTACCACTAGTACCACCACCAGTACCACCACCACCAGTGCCACCACAACCAGTACCACCACCACAACCAGAACCACCAGTACCACCACCACCAGTACCACCCCCACCACCAATACCACCACCACCAGTACCACCAATACCACCACCACCACCACCACCAGTACCACCAGCACTACCACCAGTGCCAACACCAGTACCACCACCACCATTACCAGAACCACCAGTACCACTACCACCAGTACCACCACCACCACCATCACTATTACCACCACCATCATTACCACCAGTACCAGTACCACCACCACCACCACCAGTACCACCACCAATACCACCACCACCAGTACCACCACCACCAGTACCACCACCACCAGTACTACCACCACCAGTACCACCACCACCAGTACCACCACCATCATTACCACCAATACCAGTACCACCACCAGTGCCACCACCAGTACCACCACTACCACCCCCACCACCACGTGCCACCACCACCACCAATACCACTACCATCATCACCAGTACCACCACCAGTACCACCACCTCCACCAGTGCCGCCACCACCAGTACCACCACCAGTGCCACCACCAGTGCCACCAGTACCACCACCACCAGTACCACCACCAGAACCACCAGTACCACTACCAGTACCACCACCATTACCAGAACCACCAGTACCACTACCAGTACCACCACCTCCACCAGTACCACCGCCACCAGTACCACCAGTGCCACCACCAGTACCACCAGTACCATCACCACCAGTACCATCACCACCAGTACCAACACCAGCACCACCAGTACCATCAACAGTACCACCACCACCACCACTACCACCACCACCGCCACCACCACCAATACCACCACCACCACCAGTACCACCCCCAGTACCACCACCACCAGTACCATCACTATTACTACCACCACCACCAGTACCACCACCAGTTCCACCACCACCACCACCAGTACCACCACCACCAGTACCACCACCACCAGTACCACCACCACCTCCACCAGTACCACCACCACCAGTGCCACCACCACCACCAGTACCATCACTATTACCACCACCACCAGTACCATCACTATTACTACCACCACCACCAGTACCACCACCAGTTCCACCACCACCACCAGTGCCACCACCAATACCACCACCACCACCAGTACCACCACCAATACCACCACCAGTACCACCACCACCAGTGCCACCAATACCACCACCACCACCAGTACCACCACCACCACCAGTACCACCACCAGTACCACCACCACCAGTACCACCACCATTACCATCACCACCACCAGTACTACCACCACCATTACCACCACCACCAGTACCACCAGTACCACCACCAGTACCACCACCACCATCACTATTACCACCACCACCCCAGTACCACCACCACCACCAGTACCACCACCACCAGTACCACCACCACCACCACCAGTACCACCACCACCAGTGCCACCACCACCACCAGTACCATCACTATTACCACCACCACCAGTACCATCACTATTACTACCACCACCACCAGTACCACCACCAGTTCCACCACCACCACCAGTGCCACCACCAATACCACCACCACCACCAGTACCAGTACCACCACCAATACCACCACCACCACCAGTACAACCACCAGTACCAACACCACCACCAGTACCACCACCATCAGTACCACCACCACCACCAGTACCACCACCAGTACCACCACCAGTACCACCACCACCAGTACCACCATCACCACCACCAGTACCACCACCACCACCAGTACCACCACCACCAGTACCACCACCACGACCAGTACCACCACCACCACCAGTACCACCACCACCAGTACCATCACCACCAGTACCACCACCACCAGTACCACCACCACCACCACCAGTACCACTAGTACCACCACCAGTACCACCACCACCAGTGCCACCACAACCAGTACCACCACCACAACCAGAACCACCAGTACCACCACCACCAGTACCACCCCCACCACCAATACCACCACCAGTACCACCAATACCACCACCACCACCATCACCAGTACCACCAGCACTACCACCAGTTCCACCACCACCAGTACCACCAGCACTACCACCAGTGCCACCACCAGTACCACCACCACCATTACCAGAACCACCAGTACCACTACCACCAGTACCACCACCACCACCAGTACCATCACTATTCCCACCACCATCATTACCACCAATACCAGTACCACCACCATTACCACCACCAGTGCTACCACCAGTACCAGTACCACCACCACCACCACCAGTACCACCACCAATACCACCACCACCAGTACCACCACCACCAGTACCACCACCACCAGTACTACCACCACCAGTACCACCACCAGTACCACCACCACCAGTACCACCACCATCATTACCACCAATACCAGTACCACCACCAGTGCCACCACCAGTACCACCACTACCACCCCCACCACCACGTGCCACCACCACCACCAATACCACTACCATCATCACCAGTACCACCACCAGTACCACCACCTCCACCAGTGCCGCCACCACCAGTACCACCACCAGTGCCACCACCAGTGCCACCAGTACCACCACCACCAGTACCACCACCAGAACCACCAGTACCACTACCAGTACCACCACCATTACCAGAACCACCAGTACCACTACCAGTACCACCACCTCCACCAGTACCACCGCCACCAGTACCACCAGTGCCACCACCAGTACCACCAGTACCATCACCACCAGTACCATCACCACCAGTACCAACACCAGTACCACCAGTACCACCACCACCAGTACCACCACCAGTACCACCTCCACCAGTACCACCACCACCAGTGCCACCAATACCACCACCACCACCAGTACCACCACCACCAGTGCCACCAATACCACCACCACCAGTACCAGTACCACCACCAATACCACCACCACCACCAGTACAACCACCAGTACCAACACCACCACCAGTACCACCACCACCAGTACCACCACCACCACCAGTACCACCACCACCAGTACTACCACCACCAGTGGCACCCCCAGTACCACCACCAGTACCACCACCAGTACCACCACCACCAGTACCACCATCACCAGTGCCACCCCCAGTACCACCACCCCCCAGTACCACCACCAGTACCACCACCATTACCACCACCTCCACCAGTACCACCACCACCATTACCAGAACCACCAGTACCACTACCAGTACCACCACCATTACCAGAACCACCAGTACCACTACCAGTACCACCACCTCCACCAGTACCACCGCCACCATTACCGCCACCAGTGCCACCACCAGTGCCACCACCAGTACCATCACCACCAGTACCATCACCACCAGTACCACCACCACCAGTACCACCACCTGAACCACCAGTTCCACCACCACCAGTACCACCATCACCAGTGCCACCCCCAGTACCACCACCCCCCCCAGTACCACCACCAGTACCACCACCAATACCACCACTACCACCCCCACCACCACGTGCCACCACCACCACCAATACCACTACCATCATCACCAGTACCACCACCAGTACCACCACCTCCACCAGTGCCGCCACCACCAGTACCACCACCAGTGCCACCACCAGTGCCACCAGTACCACCACCACCAGTACCACCACCAGAACCACCAGTACCACTACCAGTACCACCACCATTACCAGAACCACCAGTACCACTACCAGTACCACCACCTCCACCAGTACCACCGCCACCAGTACCACCAGTGCCACCACCAGTACCACCAGTACCATCACCACCAGTACCATCACCACCAGTACCAACACCAGCACCACCAGTACCATCAACAGTACCACCACCACCACCACTACCACCACCACCGCCACCACCACCAATACCACCACCACCACCAGTACCACCACCACCAGTGCCACCAATACCACCACCACCACCAGTACCAGTACCACCACCAATACCACCACCACCACCAGTACAACCACCAGTACCAACACCATTACCAGAACCACCAGTACCACTACCAGTACCACCACCTCCACCAGTACCACCGCCACCAGTACCACCATCACCAGTGCCACCCCCAGTACCACCACCCCCCCCAGTACCACCACCACCACCAGTACAACCACCAGTACCAACACCACCACCAGTACCACCACCACCAGTACCACCACCACGACCAGTACCACCACCACCACCAGTACCACCACCACCACCAGTACCACCACCACCAGTGCCACCACCACCAGTACCACCACCACCAGTACCACCCCCAGTACCACCACCACCAGTACCACCACCACCAGTACCACCATCACCAGTGCCACCCCCAGTACCACCACCACCATTACCAGAACCACCAGTACCACTACCAGTACCACCACCATTACCAGAACCACCAGTACCACTACCAGTACCACCACCTCCACCAGTACCACCGCCACCATTACCGCCACCAGTGCCACCACCAGTGCCACCACCAGTACCATCACCACCAGTACCACCACCTCCACCAGTGCCGCCACCACCAGTACCACCACCAGTGCCACCACCAGTGCCACCAGTACCACCACCACCAGTACCACCACCAGAACCACCAGTACCACTACCAGTACCACCACCATTACCAGAACCACCAGTACCACCACCACCAGTACCACCACCACCAGTACCACCACCACCAGTACCACCACCACCAGTACCACCACCACCACCAGTACCACTAGTACCACCACCAGTACCACCACCACCAGTGCCACCACAACCAGTACCACCACCACAACCAGAACCACCAGTACCACCACCACCAGTACCACCCCCACCACCAATACCACCACCACCAGTACCACCAATACCACCACCACCACCATCACCAGTACCACCAGCACTACCACCAGTTCCACCACCACCAGTACCACCAGCACTACCACCAGTGCCACCACCAGTACCACCACCACCATTACCAGAACCACCAGTACCACTACCACCAGTACCACCACCACCACCAGTACCATCACTATTACCACCACCATCATTACCACCAATACCAGTACCACCACCATTACCACCACCAGTGCTACCACCAGTACCAGTACCACCACCACCACCACCAGTACCACCACCAGTACCACCACCACCAGTACCACCACCACCACCAGTACCACCACCACCACCACCACCACCAGTACCACCACCACCACCAGTACCACCACCATTACCATCACCACCACCAGTACTACCACCACCATTACCACCACCACCACCAATACCACCACCACCACCAGTACAACCACCAGTACCAACACCATTACCAGAACCACCAGTACCACTACCAGTACCACCACCTCCACCAGTACCACCGCCACCAGTACCACCAGTGCCACCACCAGTACCACCACCACCAGTACCATCACTATTACCACCACCACCAGTACCATCACCAATACCACCACCAGTACCACTACCACCAGTACCACCACCACCACCAGTACCATCACTATTACCACCACCATCATTACCACCAATACCAGTACCACCACCATTACCACCACCAGTGCTACCACCAGTACCAGTACCACCACCACCACCACCAGTACCACCACCAATACCACCACCACCAGTACCACCACCACCAGTACCACCACCAGCACCAGTACCACCAATACCACCAGTACCACCACCAGTACCACCACCACCAGTACCATCACTATTACCACCACCACCAGTACCATCACCAATACCACCACCAGTACCATCACCACCACCACCACCAGAACCACCACCAGAATCACCAGTACCACCACTACCACCAGTACCAACACTAGTACCACCACCACCAGTACCACCACCACCACCAGTACCACCACCACCAGTACCACCACCACCACCAGTACCACCACCACCACCAGTACCACTAGTACCACCACCAGTACCACCACCACCAGTGCCACCACAACCAGTACCACCACCACAACCAGAACCACCAGTACCACCACCACCAGTACCACCCCCACCACCAATACCACCACCACCAGTACCACCAATACCACCACCACCACCATCACCACTACCACCAGCACTACCACCAGTTCCACCACCACCAGTACCACCAGCACTACCACCAGTGCCACCACCAGTACCACCACCACCATTACCAGAACCACCAGTACCACTACCACCAGTACCACCACCACCACCAGTACCATCACCATTACCACCACCATCATTACCACCAATACCAGTACCACCACCATTACCACCACCAGTGCTACCACCAGTACCAGTACCACCACCACCACCACCAGTACCACCACCAATACCACCACCACCAGTACCACCACCACCAGTACCACCACCACCAGTACCACCACCACCAGTACTACCACCACCAGTACCACCACCAGTACCACCACCACCAGTACCACCACCATCATTACCACCAATACCAGTACCACCACCAGTGCCACCACCAGTACCACCACTACCACCCCCACCACCACGTGCCACCACCACCACCAATACCACTACCATCATCACCAGTACCACCACCAGTACCACCACCTCCACCAGTGCCGCCACCACCAGTACCACCACCAGTGCCACCACCAGTGCCACCAGTACCACCACCACCAGTACCACCACCAGAACCACCAGTACCACTACCAGTACCACCACCAGTACCAGAACCACCAGTACCACCACCAGTACCACCACCTGAACCACCAGTTACCACCACCACCAGTGCCACCACCACCATACCACCAGTACCACCACCACCAGTACCACCACCACCAGTACCACCACCGAACCACCAGTACCACCACCACCAGTGCCACCAATACCACCACCACCAGTACTACCACCACCAGTACCAACACCACCACCAGTACCACCACCACCAGTACCACCATCACCAGTGCCACCCCCAGTACCACCGCCACCATTACCGCCACCAGTGCCACCACCAGTGCCACCACCAGTACCACCACCACCACCAGTACCACCACCACCAGTACTACCACCACCAGTGGCACCCCCAGTACCACCACCAGTACCACCACCAGTACCACCACCACCACCACCAGTACCACCACCACCAGTACCACCATCACCAGTACCACCATCACCAGTGCCACCCCCAGTACCACCACCCCCCCCCAGTACCACCACCAGTACCACCACCATTACCACCACCTCCACCAGTACCACCACCACCATTACCAGAACCACCAGTACCACTACCAGTACCACCACCATTACCAGAACCACCAGTACCATCACCACCAGTACCACCACCACCAGTACCACCACCTGAACCACCAGTTCCACCACCACCAGTGCCACCAATACCACCACCACCACCAGTACCAGTACCACGACCAGTACCACCACCTCCACCAGTACCACCGCCACCATTACCGCCACCAGTGCCACCACCAGTGCCACCACCAGTACCACCACCACCACCAGTACCACCACCACCAGTACTACCACCAGTACCACCACCACCAGTACCACCACCAGTACCACCACCACCACCAGTACCACCACCACCAGTACCACCACCACCAGTACCACCATCACCAGTACCACCACCAGTACCACCACCACCAGTACCACCACCAGTACCACCACCATTACCACCACCTCCACCAGTACCACCACCACCATTACCGCCACCACCAATACCACCACCAGTACCACCACCACCAGTACCACCACCACCAGTACCACCAGTACCACCACCATTACCAGAACCACCAGTACCATCACCACCAGTACCACCACCACCAGTACCACCACCTGAACCACCAGTTCCACCACCACCAGTGCCACCAGTACCACCACCACCACCAGTACCAATACCACCACCAGTACCACCACCACCAGTACCACCACCACCAGAACCACCAGTACCACTACCAGTACCACCACCTCCACCAGTACCACCGCCACCATTACCGCCACCACCAATACCACCACCAGTACCACCACCACCAGTACCACCACCACCAGTACCACCAGTACCACCACCAGTACCACCACCACCATCACTATTACCACCACCACCCCCTGTACCACCACCACCACCATTACCACCACCACCAGTACCACCACCACCAATACCACCACCAGTACCACCACCACCAGTACCACCACCACCAGTACCACCACCACCAATACCAACACCAGTACCACCACCACCACCAGTACCACCACCACCAGTACCATCACCACCAGTACCATCACCACCACCACCTGAACCACCAGTACCACCATCACCACCAGTACCATCACCACCACCACCAGTGCCACCAATACCACCACCACCACCAATACCACCACCAGTACCACCACCACCAGTACCACCACCACCAGTACCACCAGTACCACCACCAGTACCACCACCACCATCACTATTACCACCACCACCCCCTGTACCACCACCACCACCATTACCACCACCACCAGTACCACCACCACCACCAGTACCACCACCAGTCCTACCACCACCATTACCATCACCACCACCAGTGCCACCAGTACCACCACCAGTTCCACCACCACCAGTGCCACCACCACCACCAGTACCATCACTATTACCACCACCACCAGTACCATCACTATTACTACCACCACCACCAGTACCACCACCAGTTCCACCACCACCACCAGTGCCACCACCAATACCACCACCACCACCAGTACCACCACCAATACCACCACCAGTACCACCACCACCACCAGTACCACCACCACCACCACCAGTACCATCACCACCAGTACCAACACCAGTACCACCACCAGTACCACCACCACCACCAGTACCACCCCCCCCAGTGCCACCACCACCAGTACCACCACCACCACCAGTACTACCACCACCACCATCAGTACCACCACCAGTACCACCACCACCAGTACCACCACCACCAGTACCATCACCACCAGTACCATCACCACCACCACCACCAATACCAGTACCACCACCGCCAGTACCACCGCCAGTACCACCACCAGTGCCACCAGTACCACCACCAGTACCACCACCACCAGTACCACCACCAGTACCACCACCACCAGTACCACCACCAGTACTACCACCACCAGTGGCACCACCAGTACCACCCCCAGTACCACCACCAGTACCAGTACCACCACCAGTACCACCACCACCACCACCACCACCACCACCAGTACCACCACCACCAGTACCACCACCATTACCACCACCTCCACCACTACTACCACCACCACCAGTACCACCACCACCAGTGCCACCACCAGTACCACCAATACCACCAGTACCACCACCATCATTACCACCAGTACCACCACCACTACCACCAGTACCACCACCCCCAGTGCCACCACCACCAGTACCACCACCACCACCACCAGTACCATCAACAGTACCACCACCAGTACCATCACCAGTACAACCACCACCATCAGTACCACCACCACCGCCACCACCACCAATACCACCACCACCAGTACCATCACTATTACTACCACCACCACCAGTACCACCACCAGTTCCACCACCACCACCAGTGCCACCACCAATACCACCACCACCACCACCAGTGCCACCACCACCACCACCAGTACCACCACCACCAGTACCACCACCACCACCACCAGTGCCAGTACCACCACCACCAGCGCTACTACAACCACCACCACCACCAATACCACTAACACCACCACCAGTGCCACCACCACCATCATTACCACCAGTACCACCACCACCACCACCAGTACCACCACCCCCAGTGCCACCAGTACCACCACCACCAGTACCATCACCAGTACAAGCACCACCATCAGTACCACCACCAGTACCACCACCACCACCAGTACTACCACCACCACCATCAGTACCACCACCAGTACCACCACCAGTACCACCCCCAGTACCACCACCACCACCACCAGTACCATCACTATTACTACCACCACCACCAGTACCACCACCAGTTCCACCACCAGTGCCACCAGTACCACCACCAATACCACCACCACCACCACCAGTACCACCACCACCACCAGTACAACCACCAGTACCAACACCACCACCAGGACCACCACCATCAGTACCACCACCACCACCAGTACCACCAGTACCACCACCACCAGTACCACCACCAGTACCACCACCAGTACCACCACCACCAGTACCACCATCACCAGTGCCACCAGTACCACCACCCCCCCCCAGTACCAGTACCACCACCACCACCACCACCTCCACCAGTACCAGAACCACCAGTACCACTACCAGTACCACCACCATTACCAGAACCACCAGTACCACTACCAGTACCACCACCTCCACCAGTACCACCGCCACCATTACCGCCACCAGTGCCACCACCAGTGCCACCACCAGTACCATCACCACCAGTACCATCACCACCAGTACCACCACCACCAATACCAACACCAGTACCACCACCACCAGTACCACCACCAGTACTACCACCACCAGTCGCACCACCAGTACCACCCCCAGTACCACCACCACCAGTACCATCACTATTACTACCACCACCACCAGTACCACCACCAGTTCCACCACCACCACCACCAGTACCACCACCACCAGTACCACCACCACCAGTACCAACACCAGCACCACCAGTACCATCAACAGTACCACCACCACCACCACTACCACCACCACCGCCACCACCACCAATACCACCACCAGTACCACCACCAGTACCACCCCCAGTACCACCACCACCACCACCAGTACCATCACTATTACTACCACCACCACCAATACCACCACCAGTTCCACCACCAGTGCCACCAGTACCACCACCAATACCACCACCACCACCAGTACCACCACCACCACCACCATTACCACCACCACCTCCACCAGTACCAGAACCACCAGTACCACTACCAGTACCACCACCATTACCAGTACCACCAGTACCACCACCAATACCACCACCACCACCACCAGTACCACCACCACCACCAGTACAACCACCAGTACCAACACCACCACCAGTACCACCACCTGAACCACCAGTTCCACCACCACCAGTACCACCACCACCTCCACCAGTACCACCACCACCAGTGCCACCAATACCACCAGTACCACCACCACCACCAGTACCACCACCATTACCATCACCACCACCAGTACTCACCACCACCACTACCACCACCAGTACCACCACCACCAGTACCACCACCACCAGTACCACCACCACCATCCACCAGTACCACCACCACCACCAGTACCACCACCATCCACCACCACCACCAGTACCAGTCACCACCACCAGTACCACCACCACCAGTACCACCACCAGTACCACCACCACCGTACCACCACCACCACCACCAGTACCACCACCACCACCAGTACCACCACCACCAGTACCACCACCACCAGCCACCACCAGTACCACCACCAGTACCACCAGTACCACCACCACCAGTCACCACCACCAGTACCACCACCACCACTACCAGTACCACCACCAGTACCATCACCACCAGTACCACCACCACCACCAGTACCATCACCATTACCACCACCACCAGTACCACCACCAATACCACCACCAGTACCACCACCAGTACCACCACCAGTACCACCACCACCATCACCACCACCACCAGTACCATCACTACCGTACCACCACCACCACCAGTACCATCACCACCACTACCACCAGTACCACCACCAGTACCACCACCAGTACCACCACCACCACCACCAGTACCACCACCACCAGTACCACCACCACCAGCCATACCACCACCACCAGTACCACCACCACAATCACCAGTACCACCACCACCACCACCAGTACCACCACCAGTACCACCACCAGTACCACCACCACCACCAGTACCACCACCACCAGTACCAGACCACCAGTACCAGTACCACCAATACCACCAGTACCACCACCAGTACCACCACCACCAGTACCACCACCACTACCACCAATCCACCAGTACCATCACCAATACCACCAGTACCAGTGCCACCACCAGTACCACCACCAGTACCACCACCAGATACCACCACCACCAGCACCACCACCAGTACCACCACCACTGCCAGTACCACCACCACCAGTACCAGTACCACCACCACCACCTGTAGCACCACCAGTAACGCCACCACCAGTACCACCACTACCAGTACCACCAGTACCACCACCAGTACCACCACCACCAGTACCACCAGTAGCACCACCAGTACCACCACCACCAGTACCACCACCAGTACCCCCACCACCAGTTCGACCAGTACCACCACCACCAGTACCACCACCACCAGTACTACCACCACCAGTGCCATCCCACCACCAGTCCCACCTGCACCACCACCAGTCCCACCTGTACCACCACCATTACCACCAATAGCACCGCCAGTACCACCACCACCACCAGTACCACCACCAGCACCATCACAAGTACCACCACCAGTACCACCACCACCACCAGTACCACCTCCACCAGTACCACCAACACCACCACCAGTACCACCACCATCAGTACCACCACCAGTACCAGTACCACTACCACCAGTACCAGTACCAACACCACCACCACCACCAGTACCACCTCCACCAGTACCACCACCACCAGTACCACCACCAGTACCACCAACACCACCAGTACCAGTACCACCACCCCCAGTTCCACCACTAGTACCACCACCATGACCACCACCATGACCACCAGTACCACTACCACCAGTACCACCAGTAGTACCACCAGTACCGCCACCAGTGCCACCACCACCAGTACCACCAGTACCACCAGTACCACCACCACCAGTACCACCACCAGCACCACCTCCACCACCACCAGTACCACCACCACCAGTACCACCACTACCACCACCACCACCAGTACCACCACCTCCACCTGTGCCACCACCACTACCACAACCACCAGTACCAGTATCACCAGTACTACCAATACCAGTACCACCACCACCAGTACCACTACCACCACCAGTACCACTACCACCACCAGTACCACTGCCAGCACCAGTACCTCCACCAATAGCACCACCAGTACCACCACCACCACCACCAGTACCACCATCACCAGTACCACCACCAGTACCACCACCACTGCCAGTACCACCACCACCAGTACCAGTACCAGCAGCACCACCTGTAGCACCACCAGTAACGCCACCACCAGTACCACCACTACCAGTACCACCAGTACCACCACGAGTACCACCACCACCAGTACCACCAGTAGCACCACCAGTACCACCACCACCAGTACCACCACCAGTACCCCCACTACCAGTTCCACCAGTACCACCACCACCAGTACCACCACTACCAGTACTACCACCACCAGTGCCACCCCCACCACCAGTACCACCTGCACCACCACCAGTCCCACCTGTACCACCACCATTACCACCAATAGCACCGCCAGTACCACCACCAGTACCACCACCACCACCAGTACCACCACCATCACAAGTACCACCACCAGTACCACCAGTACCACCACCAGTACTACCACCACCAGTACCACTACCACCACCACCAGTACCATCACCAGTACCACCCCCCCACCAGTACCACCACCACCAGTGCCACCACCACCACAAGTACCACCACCAGTACCACCACCACCACCAGTACCACCACCAGTACCACCACCACCACCAGTACTACCACCACCAGTATCACCACCAGTACCACCACCACCATTATGGCCACCACTACCAGTACCACCACCAGTACCACAACCACCAGTACGACCAGCAGTCTTACCATCAGTACCACCACCACCAGTGCCAGTGCAACGACCAGTACCACCAGTACCACCACCAATAGCACCACCAGTAACACCACCAGTACCACCACCACCAGTACCACCTGTATCACCACCACCATTACCACCACCATTACCACCACCACTACCACCCCCAGTACCACCACCACCACCACCAGTACCTCCACCAATACCACCAGTACCACCACCAATACCACCAGTACCACTACCACCACCAACACCACCAGTACCACCACCAGAACCACCACCAATACCACCACTACCACCACCAATACCACCACCACCAGTACCACCAGTACAAGTACCAGCAGTACCAGTACCCCCAGTACCAGTACCACCAGTACTAGTACCACCACCACCTCCAGTACCACCACCAGTACCACCACCACCACCACTACCACCAACACCATTACCACCACCAGTACCACCAGTACCACCACCACCACCACTACCACCACCACCGTGACTACCACCACCACAAGTACAACCACCACCAGTACCAGTACTACCAGCACCACCACAATCAGTACCACCACCAGTACCAGTATCACCAGTACTACCAATACCAGTACCACCACCACCAGTACCACTACCACCACCAGTACCACTGCCAGCACCAGTACCTCCACCAATAGCACCACCAGTACCACCACCACCAGTACCACCATCACCAGTACCACCACCAGTACCACCACCACTGCCAGTACCACCACCACCAGTACCAGTACCACCACCACCACCTGTAGCACCACCAGTAACGCCACCAACAGTACCACCACTACCAGTACCACCAGTACCACCACCAGTACCACTACCACCACCACCAGTACCACCAGTAACACCACCAGTACCACCACCACCAGTACCACCACCAGTACCCCCACCACCAGTTCCACCAGTACCACCACCACCAGTACCACCACCACCAGTACTACCACCACCAGTGCCACCCCCACCACCAGTACCACCTGCACCACCACCAGTCCCACCTGTACCACCACCATTACCACCAATAGCACCGCCAGTACCACCACCAGTACCACCACCACCACCAGTACCACCACCAGCACCATCACAAGTACCACCACCAGTACCACCAACACCACCACCAGAACCACGCACCATCAGTACCACCACCAGTACCACCACCAGTACCACTACCACCAGTACCAGTACCAACACCACCACCACCACCAGTACCACCTCCACCAGTACCACCACCACCAGTACCACCAACACCACCAGTACCAGAACCACCACCCCCAGTACCACCACTAGTACCACCACCATGACCACCAGTACCACTACCACCACTAGTACCACCAGTAGTACCACCAGTACCACCACCAGTGCCACCACCACCAGTACCACCAGTACCACCACCACCAGTACCACCACCAGTACCACCACCACCAGTACCACCACCACCAGTACCACCACTACCACCACCACCACCAGTACCACCACCTCCACCTGTGCCACCACCACTACCACAACCACCAGTACCACCACTACCAGTTCCAACAGTACCACCACCAGAACCATCACCAGTACCACCACCAGTACCACCACCACCAACAGTACCACCTGTACCACCACCAGTATCACCACCAGTACCACCAGTAGCACCACCAGTAGCACCACCAGTAGCACCACCAGTAGCACCACCACCAGTACCACCACCAGTACTACCACCACCAGTACCACCACCACCAGTACCACCACCACCAGTACTACCACCACCAGTACCACCACCACCACCAGTACCACCTGTACTACCACCAGTACCACCTGTACCACTACCAGTACCACCAATAGCACCACCAGAACCACCACCAGTACCACCACCAGTACCACCACCACCAGTACCAACACCACCAGTACTACCACCACCAGTACCACCACCACCAGTACCACCATCAGTACCAGTACCACCAGCACCAGTACCACCACTACTAGTACAACTACCAGTACCACCACCAATTTACCAACAGTACCACCACCACCACCAGTACCACCACCAGTACGGGTACCCCCACCACCACCAGTACCACCACCACCACCAGTACAACCACCAGTACCACCACCACTACCGCCACCAGTACCAATACCACCACCAGTAACACCACCACCACCAGTACCACCACCACCAGTATCACCACCAGCACCACTTGCACCACCACTAGTACCACTACCACCAGTACCACCACCAGTACCACCACCACCAATACCACCACCAGTACCACCACCACCAGTACCACCACCAGTACCACCACCACCAGTACATACACCACCACCAGTACCACCACGAGTACCACATCCACCAGTACCACCAGTACCTTTCCACCACTAGTACCACCAGTACCACCACCAGTACCACCACCTCCAGTACCACCAGTACAACCACCACCAGTACCACCAACACCACCAGTACCACCACTACCAGTACAACTACCAGTACCTCCACCAATTTACCAACAGTACCACCACCAGTACCACCACCAGTACCAGTACCCCCACCACCACCAGTACCACCACCACCACCAGTACAACCACCAGTACCACCACCACTACCGCCACCAGTACCAATACCACCACCAGTAACACCACCACCACCACCAGTACCACCACCACCAGTACTACCACCACCAGTGCCACCCCCACCACCAGTACCACCTGCACCACCACCAGTCCCACCTGTACCACCACCATTACCACCAATAGCACCGCCAGTACCACCACCAGTACCACCACCACCACCAGTACCACCACCAGCACCATCACAAGTACCACCACCAGTACCACCAACACCACCACCAGAACCACGACCATCAGTACCACCACCAGTACCACCACCAGTACCACTACCACCAGTACCAGTACCAACACCACCACCACCACCAGTACCACCTCCACCAGTACCACCACCACCAGTAACCACCAACACCACCAGTACCAGAACCACCACCCCCAGTACCACCACTAGTACCACCACCATGACCACCAGTACCACTACCACCAGTACCTCCAGTAGTACCACCACCAGTACCACCACCAGTACCACCACCACCAGTACCATCACCACCAGTACCACCACTACCACCACCACCACCAGTACCACCACCTCCACCTGTGCCACCACCACTACCACAACCACCAGTACCACCACTACCAGTACCAACAGTACCAACACCAGAACCATCACCAGTACCACCACCAGTACCACCACCACCAACAGTACCACCACCAGTATCACCACCAGTACCACCAGTAGCACCACCAGTAGCACCACCAGTAGCACCACCAGTAGCACCACCACCAGTACCACCACCAGTACTACCACCACCAGTACCACCACCACCACCACCAGTACTACCACCACCAGTACCACCACCACCAGTACCACCACCACCAGTACTACCACCACCAGTACCACCACCACCAGTACCACCTATACTACCACCAGTACCACCTGTACCACTACCAGTACCACCAATAGCACCACCAGTACCACCACCAGTACCACCACCAGTACCACCACCACCAGTACCAACACCACCAGTACTACCACCACCAGTACCACCACCACCAGTACCACCATCAGTACCAGTACCACCAGCACCAGTACCACCACTACTAGTACAACTACCAGTACCACCACCAATTTACCAACAGTACCACCACCACCACCAGTACCACCACCACCAGTACCACCACCAGTACCAGTACCCCCACCACCACCAGTACCACCACCAGTACAACCACCAGTACCACCACCACTACTGCCACCAGTACCAATACCACCACCAGTAACACCACCACCACCAGTACCACCACCACCAGTATCACCACCAGCACCACTAGCACCACGACTAGTACCACTACCACCAGTACCACCACCACCAATACCACCACCAGTACCACCACCACCAGTACCACCACCAGTACCACCACCACCAGTACATACACCACCACCAGTACCACCACCAGTACCACATCCACCAGTACCACCAGTACCTTTCCACCACTAGTACCACCAGTACCACCACCAGTGCCACCACCTCCAGTACCACCAGTACCACCACCACCAGTACCACCAACACCACCAGTACCACCACTACCAGTACAACTACCAGTACCACCACCAATTTACCAACAGTACCACCACCAGTACCACCACCACCAGTACAACCACCAGTACCCCCACCACCACCAGTACCACCACCACCACCAGTACAACCACCAGTACCACCACCACTACCGCCACCAGTACCAATACCACCACCAGTAACACCACCACCACCAGTACCACCACCACCAGTACCACCACCAGCACCACTAGCACCACCACTAGTACCACTACCACCAGTACCACCACCAGTACCAGCACCACCAATACCACCACCAGTACCACCACCACCAGTACCACCACCAGTACCACCACCACCAGTACATACAGCACCACCAGTACCACATCCACCAGTACCACCAGTACATTTCCACCACTAGTACCACCAGTACCACCACCAGTACCACCACCTCCAGTACCACCAGTACCACCACCACCAGTACCACCAACACCACCAGTACCACCACTATCAATACCACCACCAGTACCACCACCAGTAGCACCACCACCAGTACTACCAGTCACAGTACCACCAGTACCACCACCAGTACTACCACCACCAGTACCACTACCACCACCACCAGTACCATCACCAGTACTACCCCCCACCAGTACCACCACCACCAGTGCCACCACCACCACAAGTACCACCACCAGTACCACCACCACCAGTACCACCACCAGTACCACCACCGCCACCAGTACTACCACCACCAGTATCACCACCAGTACCACCACCACCATTATGACCACCACCACCAGTACCACCACCAGTACCACAACCACCAGTACAACCACCAGTCTTACCACCAGTACCACCACCACCAGTACCAGTACAACGACCAGTACCACCACCACCACCAGTACCACCACCAATAGCACCACCAGTAACACCACCAGTACCACCACCACCAGTACCACCTGTATCACCACCACCAGTACCACCACCAGTACCACCACCACTACCACCACCACTACCACCACCAGTACCACCACCAGTACCACCACCACCAGTACCTCCACCAATACCACCAGTACCACCACCAATACCACCAGTACCACCAGTACCACTACCACCACCAACACCACCAGTACCACCACCAGTACCACCACCAGAACCACCACCAATACCACCACTACCACCACCAATACCACCACCACCAGTACCACCAGTACCAGTACCAGCAGTACCAGTACCCCCAGTACCAGTACCACCAGTACCAGTACCACCAGTACTAGTACCACCACCACCACCAGTACCACCACCAGTACCACCACCACCACCACTACCACCACCACCATTACCACCACCAGTACCACCACCACCACCACTACCACCACCACCATGACTACCACCACCACAAGTACCACCACCACCAGTACCAGTACTACCAGCACCACCACTATCAGTACCACCACCAGTACCAGTATCATCAGTACTACCAATACCAGTACCACCACCACCAGTACCACTACCACCACCAGTGCCACTGCCAGCACCACCATCACCAGTACCACCACAGTACCACCACCACTGCCAGTACCAGCACCACCAGTACCAGTACCACCACCACCACCTGTAGCACCACCAGTAATGCCACCACCAGTACCACCACTACCAGTACCACCAGTACCACCACCAGTACCACCACCACCACCACCAGTACCACCAGTAGCACCACCAGTACCACCACCACCAGTACCACCACCAGTACCCCACCACCAGTTACACCAGTACCACCACCACCAGTACCACCACCACCAGTACTACCACCACCAGTGCCACCCCCACCACCAGTACCACCTGCACCACCACCAGTCCCACCTGTACCACCACCATTACCACCAATAGCACCACCAGTACCACCACCAGTACCACCACCACCACCAGTACCACCACCAGCACCATCACAAGTACCACCACCAGTACCACCACCACCACCAGTACCACCTCCACCAGTACCACCAACACCACCACCAGTACCACCACCATCAGTACCACCACCAGTACCACCACCAGTACCACTACCACCAGTACCACCACCAGTACCAACACCACCACCACCACCAGTACCACCTCCACCAGTACCACCACCACCAGTACCACCAACACCACCAGTACCAGTACCACCACCCCAGTACCACCACTAGTACCACCACCATGACCACCAGTACCACTACCACCAGTACCACCAGTAGTACCACTAGTACCACCACCAGTGCCACCACCACCAGTACCACCAGTACCACCAGTACCACCACCACCAGTACCACCACCAGTACCACCACCACCACCACCAGTACCACCACCACCAGTACCACCACTACCACCACCACCACCAGTACCACCACCTCCAGCTGTGCCACCACCACTACCACAACCACCAGTACCACCACTACCAGTACCAACAGTACCACCACCAGACCCATCACCAATACCACCACCACCAACAGTACCACCTGTACCACCACCAGTATCACCACCAGTACCACCAGTAGCACCACCAGTAGCACCACCAGTAGCACCACCACCAGTACCACCACCAGTACAACCACCACCAGTACCACCACCACCAGTACCACCACCACCAGTACTACCACCACCAGTACCACCACCACCACCAGTACCACCTGTACTACCACCAGTACCACCTGTACCACTACCAGTACCACCAATAGCACCACCAGTACCACCACCAGTACCACCACCACCACCACCAGTACCACCACCAGTACCACCACCACCAGTACCAACACCACCAGTACTACCACCACCAGTACCACCACCACCAGTACCACCACCAGTACCAGTACCACCAGCACCAGTACCACCACTACCAGTACAACTACCAGTACCACCACCAATTTACCAACAGTACCACCACCACCACCAGTACCACCACCACCAGTACCACCACCAGTACCAGTACCCCCACCACCACCACCAGTACCACCACCACCACCAGTACAACCACCAGTACCACCACCACTACCGCCACCAGTACCAATACCACCACCAGTAACACCACCACCACCAGTACCACCACCACCAGCATCACCACCAGCACCACTAGCACCACCACTAGTACCACTACCACCAGTACCACCACCAGTACCACCACCACCACCAATACCACCACCAGTACCACCACCACCAGTACCACCACCAGTACCACCACCACCAGTACATACACCACCAGTACCACCACCACCAGTACCACCACCAGTACCAGTACCACCAGTACCACCACTACCAGTACAACTACCAGTACCACCACCAATTTACCAACAATACCACCACCACCAGTACCACCACCACCAGTACCACCACCAGTACCAGTACCCCCACCACCACCAGTACCACCACCACCACCAGTACAACCACCAGTACCACCACCACTACCGCCACCAGTACCAATACCACCACCAGTAACACCACCACCACCAGTACCACCACCACCAGTATCACCACCAGCACCACTAGCACCACCACTAGTATCACTACCACCAGTACCACCACCAGTACCACCACCACCAGTACCACCACCAGTACCACCACCACCAGTACATACACCACCACCAGTACCACCACCAGTACCACATCCACCAGTACCACCAGTACCTTTCCACCACTAGTACCACCAGTACCACCACCAGTACCACCACCAATAGCACCACCAGTAACACCACCAGTACCACCACCACCAGTACCACCTGTATCACCACCACCAGTACCACCACCAGTACCACCACCACTACCACCACCACTACCACCACCAGTACCACCACCAGTACCACCACCAGTACCACCACCACCAGTACCTCCACCAATACCACCAGTACCACCACCAATACCACCAGTACCACCAGTACCACTACCACCACCAACACCACCAGTACCACCACCAGTACCACCACCAGAACCACCACCAATACCACCACTACCACCACCAATACCACCACCACCAGTACCACCAGTACCAGTACCAGCAGTACCAGTACCCCCAGTACCAGTACCACCAGTACCAGTACCACCAGTACTAGTACCACCACCACCACCAGTACCACCACCAGTACCACCACCACCACTACCACCACCACCATTACCACCACCAGTACCACCACCACCACCACTACCACCACCACCATGACTACCACCACCACAAGTACCACCACCACCAGAACCAGTACTACCAGCACCACCACTATCAGTACCACCACCAGTACCAGTATCATCAGTACTACCAATACCAGTACCACCACCACCAGTACCACTACCACCACCAGTGCCACTGCCAGCACCACCATCACCAGTACCACCACAGTACCACCACCACTGCCAGTACCAGCACCACCAGTACCAGTACCACCACCACCACCTGTAGCACCACCAGTAATGCCACCACCAGTACCACCACTACCAGTACCACCAGTACCACCACCAGTACCACCACCACCACCACCAGTACCACCAGTAGCACCACCAGTACCACCACCACCAGTACCACCACCAGAACCCCACCACCAGTTACACCAGTACCACCACCACCAGTACCACCACCACCAGTACTACCACCACCAGTGCCACCTCCACCACCAGTACCACCTGCACCACCACCAGTCCCACCTGTACCACCACCATTACCACCAATAGCACCACCAGTACCACCATCAGTACCACCACCACCACCAGTACCACCACCAGCACCATCACAAGTACCACCACCAGTACCACCACCACCACCAGTACCACCTCCACCAGTACCACCAACACCACCACCAGTACCACCACCATCAGTACCACCACCAGTACCACCACCAGAACTACTACCACCAGTACCACCACCAGTACCAACACCACCACCACCACCAGTACCACCTCCACCAGTACCACCACCACCAGTACCACCACCAGTACCACCAACACCACCAGTACCAGTACCACCACCCCCAGTACCACCACTAGTACCACCACCATGACCACCAGTACCACTACCACCAGTACCACCAGTAGTACCACTAGTACCACCACCAGTGCCACCACCACCAGTACCACCAGTACCACCAGTACAACCACCACCAGTACCACCACCACCACCACCAGTACCACCACCACCAGTACCACCACTACCACCACCACCACCAGTACCACCACCTCCAGCTGTGCCACCACCACTACCACAACCACCAGTACCACCACTACCAGTACCAACAGTACCACCACCAGACCCATCACCAGTACCACCACCAGTACCACCACCACCAACAGTACCACCTGTACCACCACCAGTATCACCACCAGTACCACCAGTAGCACCACCAGTAGCACCACCACCAGTACCACCACCAGTACAACCACCACCAGTACCACCACCACCAGTACCACCACCACCAGTACTACCACCACCAGTACCACCACCACCACCAGTACCACCTGTACTACCACCAGTACCACCTGTACCACTACCAGTACCACCAATAGCACCACCAGTACCACCACCAGTACCACCACCACCACCACCACCAGTACCACCACCAGTACCACCACCAACAGTACCAACACCACCAGTACCACCACCACCAGTACCACCACCAGTACCACCACCAGTACCACCACCACCAGTACATACACCACCAGTACCACCACCACCAGTACCACCACCAGTACCAGTACCACCAGTACCACCACTACCAGTACAACTACCAGTACCACCACCAATTTACCAACAGTACCACCACCACCACCAGTACCACCACCACCAGTACCACCACCAGTACCAGTACCCCCACCACCACCAGTACCACCACCACCACCAGTACAACCACCAGTACCACCACCACTACCGCCACCAGTACCAATACCACCACCAGTAACACCACCACCACCAGTACCACCACCACCAGTATCACCACCAGCACCACTATCACCACCACTAGTATCACTACCACCAGTACCACCACCAGTACCACCACCACCAGTACCACCACCAGTACCACCACCACCAGTACATACACCACCACCAGTACCACCACCAGTACCACATCCACCAGTACCACCAGTACCTTTCCACCACTAGTACCACCAGTACCACCACCAGTACCACCACCTCCAGTACCACCAGTACCACCACCACCAGTACCACCAACACCA
This sequence comes from Calotriton arnoldi, assembly GCA_963921515.1. Taxonomy (NCBI): domain Eukaryota; kingdom Metazoa; phylum Chordata; class Amphibia; order Caudata; family Salamandridae; genus Calotriton; species Calotriton arnoldi. The sequence continues at coordinate 5,801,761 of CAWUFW010000068.1, forward strand.
CCAGTACCACCACTACCAGTACAACCACCAGTACCACCACCAATTCTACCAACAGTACCACCACCAGTACCACCACCACCAGTACCACCACCAGTACCAGTACCCCCACCACCACCAGTACCACCACCACCACCAGTACAACCACCAGTACCACCACCACTACCGCAACCAGTACGAATACCACCACCAGTAACACCACCACCACCAGTACCACCACCACCAGTACCACCACCAGCACCACTAGCACCACCACTAGTACCACTACCACCAGTACCACCACCAGTACCACCACCACCAATACCACCACCAGTACCACCACCAGTACCACCACCACCAGTACATACAGCACCACCAGTACCACATCCACCAGTACCACCAGTACATTTCCACCACTAGTACCACCAGTACCACCACCAGTACCACCACCTCCAGTACCACCAGTACCACCACCACCAGTACCACCAACACCACCAGTACCACCACTATCAATACCACCACCAGTACCACCACCAGTAGCACCACCACCAGTACTACCAGTACCAGTACCACCAGTACCACCACCAGTACTACCACCACCAGTACCACTACCACCACCACCAGTACCATCACCAGTACTACCCCCCACCAGTACCACCACCACCAGTGCCACCACCACCACAAGTACCACCACCAGTACCACCACCACCAGTACCACCACCAGTACCACCACCGCCACCAGTACTACCACCACAAGTATCACCACCAGTACCACCACCACCATTATGACCACCACCACCAGTACCACCACCAGTACCACAACCACCAGTACAACCACCAGTATTACCACCAGTACCACCACCACCAGTACCAGTACAACCACCAGTACCACCACCACCACCAGTACCACCACCAATAGCACCACCAGTAACACCACCAGTACCACCACCACCACCAGTACCACCTGTATCACCACCACCAGTACCACCACCAGTACCACCACCAGTACCACCACCACTACCACCACCAGTACCACCACCAGTACCACCACCACCACCACCACCAGTACCTCCACCAATACCACCAGTACCACCACCAATACCACCAGTACCACCAGTACCACTACCACCACCAACACCACCAGTACCACCACCAGAACCACCACCAATACCACCACTACCACCACCAATACCACCACCACCAGTACCAGCAGTACCAGTACCAGCAGTACCAGTACCCCCAGTACCAGTACCACCAGTACCAGTACCACCAGTACTAGTACCACCACCAGTACAACCACCAGTACCACCACAACCACCACTACCACCACCACCATTACCACCACCAGTACCACCACCACCACCACCACTACCACCACCACCATGACTACCACCACCACAAGTACCACCACCACCAGTACCAGTACTACCAGCACCACCACTATCAGTACCACCACCAGTACCAGTATCATCAGTACTACCAATACCAGTACCACCACCACCAGTACCACTACCACCACCAGTGCCACTGCCAGCACCACCATCACCAGTACCACCACAGTACCACCACCACTGCCAGTACCAGCACCACCAGTACCACCACCACCACCTGTAGCACCACCAGTAATGCCACCACCAGTACCACCACTACTAGTACCACCAGTCCCACCACCAGTACCACCACCACCAGTACCACCTCCACCAGTACCACTAACACCACCACCAGTACCACCACCATCAGTACCACCACCAGTACCACCACCAGTACCACTACCACCAGTACCACCACCAGTACCAACACCACCACCACCACCAGTACCACCTCCACCAGTACCACCACCACAAGTACCACCACCAGTACCACCAACACCACCAGTACCAGTACCACCACCCCCAGTACCACCACTAGTACCACCACCATGACCACCATTAGCACTACCACCAGTACCACCAGTAGTACCACTAGTACCACCACCAGTGCCACCACCACCAGTACCACCAGTACCACCAGTACCACCACCACCAGTACCACCACCAGTACCACCACCACCACCACCAGTACCACCACCACCAGTACCACCACTACCACCACCACCACCAGTACCACCACCTCCACCTGTGCCACCACCACTACCACAACCACCAGTACCACCACTACCAGTACCAACAGTACCACCACCAGACCCATCACCAGTACCACCACCAGTACCACCACCACCAACAGTACCACCTGTACCACCACCAGTATCACCACCAGTACCACCAGTAGCACCACCAGTAGCACCACCAGTAGCACCACCACCAGTACCACCACCAGTACAACCACCACCAGTACCACCACCACCAGTACTACCACCACCAGTACCACCACCACCACCAGTACCACCTGTACTACCACCAGTACCACCTGTACCACTACCAGTACCACCAATAGCACCACCAGTACCACCACCAGTACCACCACCACCACCACCAGTACCACCACCAGTACCACCACCAGTACCACCACCACCAGTACCAACACCACCAGTACTACCACCACCAGTACCACCACCACCAGTACCACCACCAGTACCAGTACCACCAGTACCACCACTACCAGTACAACTACCAGTACCACCACCAATTTACCAACAGTACCACCACCACCACCAGTACCACCACCACCAGTACCACCACCAGTACCAGTACCCCCACCACCACCAGTACCACCACCACCACCAGTACAACCACCAGTACCACCACCACTACCGCCACCAGTACCAATACCACCACCAGTAACACCACCACCACCAGTACCACCACCACCAGTATCACCACCAGCACCACCACCACCAGTACCACCACCAGTACCACCACCACCAGTACCACCACCAGTACCACCACCACCAGTACATACACCACCACCAGTACCACCACCAGTACCACATCCACCAATACCACCACCAGTACCACCACCACCAGTACCACCACCAGTACCACCACCACCAATACCACCACCAGTACCACCACCACCAGTACCACCACCAGTACCACCACCACCAGTACATACACCACCACCAGTACCACCACCAGTACCACATCCACCAGTACCACCAGTACCTTTCCACCACTAGTACCACCAGTACCACCACCAGTACCACCACCTCCAGTACCACCAGTACCACCACCACCACCACCAGTACCACCACTACCACCACCACCACCAGTACCACCACCTCCACCTGTGCCACCACCACTACCACAACCACCAGTACCACCACTACCAGTACCAACAGTACCACCACCAGACCCATCACCAGTACCACCACCAGTACCACCACCACCAACAGTACCACCTGTACCACCACCAGTATCACCACCAGTACCACCAGTAGCACCACCAGTAGCACCACCAGTAGCACCACCACCAGTACCACCACCAGTACAACCACCACCAGTACCACCACCACCAGTACCACCACCACCAGTACTACCACCACCAGTACCACCACCACCACCAGTACCACCTGTACTACCACCAGTACCACTACCAGTACCACCAATAGCACCACCAGTACCACCACCAGTACCACCACCACCACCACCAGTACCACCACCAGTACCACCACCACCAGTACCAACACCACCAGTACTACCACCACCAGTACCACCACCACCAGTACCACCACCAGTACCAGTACCACCAGCACCAGTACCACCACTACCAGTACAACTACCAGTACCACCACCAATTTACCAACAGTACCACCACCACCACCACCAGTACCACCACCACCAGTACCACCACCAGTACCAGTACCCCCACCACCACCAGTACCACCACCACCACCAGTACAACCACCAGTACCACCACCACTACCGCCACCAGTACCAATACCACCACCAGTAACACCACCACCACCAGTACCACCACCACCAGTATCACCACCAGCACCACTAGCACCACCACTAGTACAAGTACCACCACCAGTACCACCACCACCAATACCACCACCAGTACCACCACCAGTACCACCACCACCAGTACATACACCACCACCAGTACCACCACCAGTACCACATCCACCAGTACCACCAGTACCTTTCCACCACTAGTACCACCAGTACCACCACCAGTACCACCACCTCCAGTACCACCAGTACCACCACCACCAGTACCACCAACACCACCAGTACCACCACTATCAATACCACCACCAGTACCACCACTACCACCACCACCACCAGTACCACCACCTCCACCTGTGCCACCACCACTACCACAACCACCAGTACCACCACTACCAGTACCAACAGTACCACCACCAGAACCATCACCAGTACCACCACCAGTACCACCACCACCAACAGTACCACCTGTACCACCACCAGTATCACCACCAGTACCACCAGTAGCACCACCAGTAGCACCACCAGTAGCACCACCAGTAGCACCACCACCAGTACCACCACCAGTACTACCACCACCAGTACCACCACCACCAGTACCACCACCACCAGTACTACCACCACCAGTACCACCACCACCAGTACCACCTATACTACCACCAGTAAGACCTGTACCACTACCAGTACCACCAATAGCACCACCAGTACCACCACCAGTACCACCACCAGTACCACCACCAGTACCACCACCACCAGTACCAACACCACCAGTACTACCACCACCAGTACCACCACCACCAGTACCACCATCAGTACCAGTACCACCAGCACCAGTACCACCACTACTAGTACAACTACCAGTACCACCACCAATTTACCAACAGTACCACCACCACCACCAGTACCACCACCACCAGTACCACCACCAGTACCAGTACCCCCACCACCACCAGTACCACCACCAGTACAACCACCAGTACCACCACAACTACCGCCACCAATACCAATACCACCCCAGTAACACCACCACCACCAGTACCACCACCACCAGTATCACCACCAGCACCACTAGCACCACCACTAGTACCACTACCACCAGTACCACCACCAGTACCACCACCACCAATACCACCACCAGTACCACCACCACCAGTACCACCACCAGTACCACCACCACCAGTACATACACCACCACCAGTACCACCACCAGTACCACATCCACCAGTACCACCAGTACCTTTCCACCACTAGTACCACCAGTACCACCACCAGTACCACCACCTCCAGTACCACCAGTACCACCACCACCAGTACCACCAACACCACCAGTACCACCACTACCAGTACAACTACCAGTACCACCACCAATTTACCAACAGTACCACCACCAGTACCACCACCACCAGTACCACCACCAGTACCAGTACCCCCACCACCACCAGTACCACCACCACCACCAGTACAACCACCAGTACCACCACCACTACCGCCACCAGTACCAATACCACCACCAGTAACACCACCACCAGTACAACCACCACCAGTACCACCACCAGCACCACTAGCACCACCACTAGTACCAATACCACCAGTACCACCACCAGTACCACCACCACCAATACCACCACCAGTACCACCACCACCAGTACCACCACCAGTACCACCACCACCAGTACATACAGCACCACCAGTACCACATCCACCAGTACCACCAGTACATTTCCACCACTAGTACCACCAGTACCACCACCAGTACCACCACCTCCAGTACCACCAGTACCACCACCACCAGTACCACCAACACCACCAGTACCACCACTATCAATACCACCACCAGTACCACCACCAGTAGCACCACCACCAGTACTACCAGTACCAGTACCACCAGTACCACCACCAGTACTACCACCACCAGTACCACTACCACCACCACCAGTACCATCACCAGTACTACCCCCACCAGTACCACCACCACCAGTGCCACCACCACCACAAGTACCACCACCAGTACCATCACCACCAGTACCACCACCAGTACCACCACCGCCACCAGTACTACCACCACCAGTATCACCACCAGTACCACCACCACCATTATGACCACCACCACCAGTACCACCACCAGTACCACAACCACCAGTACAACCACCAGTCTTACCACCAGTACCACCACCACCAGTACCAGTACAACGACCAGTACCACCACCACCACCAGTACCACCACCAATAGCACCACCAGTAACACCACCAGTACCACCACCACCAGTACCACCTGTATCACCACCACCAGTACCACCACCAGTACCACCACCACTACCACCACCACTACCACCACCAGTACCACCACCAGTACCACCACCACCAGTACCTCCACCAATACCACCAGTACCACCACCAATACCACCAGTACCACCAGTACCACTACCACCACCAACACCACCAGTACCACCACCAGTACCACCACCAGAACCACCACCAATACCACCACTACCACCACCAATACCACCACCACCAGTACCACCAGTACCAGTACCAGCAGTACCAGTACCCCCAGTACCAGTACCACCAGTACCAGTACCACCAGTACTAGTACCACCACCACCACCAGTACCACCACCAGTACCACCACCACCACCACTACCACCACCACCATTACCACCACCAGTACCACCACCACCACCACTACCACCACCACCATGACTACCACCACCACAAGTACCACCACCACTAGTACCAGTACTACCAGCACCACCACTATCAGTACCACCACCAGTACCAGTATCATCAGTACTACCAATACCAGTACCACCACCACCAGTACCACTACCACCACCAGTGCCACTGCCAGCACCACCATCACCAGTACCACCACAGTACCACCACCACTGCCAGTACCAGCACCACCAGTACCAGTACCACCACCACCACCTGTAGCACCACCAGTAATGCCACCACCAGTACCACCACTACCAGTACCACCAGTACCACCACCAGTACCACCACCACCACCACCAGTACCACCAGTAGCACCACCAGTACCACCACCACCAGTACCACCACCAGAACCCCACCACCAGTTACACCAGTACCACCACCACCAGTACCACCACCACCAGTACTACCACCACCAGTGCCACCTCCACCACCAGTACCACCTGCACCACCACCAGTCCCACCTGTACCACCACCATTACCACCAATAGCACCACCAGTACCACCATCAGTACCACCACCACCACCAGTACCACCACCAGCACCATCACAAGTACCACCACCAGTACCACCACCACCACCAGTACCACCTCCACCAGTACCACCAACACCACCACCAGTACCACCACCATCAGTACCACCACCAGTACCACCACCAGAACTACTACCACCAGTACCACCACCAGTACCAACACCACCACCACCACCAGTACCACCTCCACCAGTACCACCACCACCAGTACCACCACCAGTACCACCAACACCACCAGTACCAGTACCACCACCCCCAGTACCACCACTAGTACCACCACCATGACCACCAGTACCACTACCACCAGTACCACCAGTAGTACCACTAGTACCACCACCAGTGCCACCACCACCAGTACCACCAGTACCACCAGTACAACCACCACCAGTACCACCACCACCACCACCAGTACCACCACCACCAGTACCACCACTACCACCACCACCACCAGTACCACCACCTCCAGCTGTGCCACCACCACTACCACAACCACCAGTACCACCACTACCAGTACCAACAGTACCACCACCAGACCCATCACCAGTACCACCACCAGTACCACCACCACCAACAGTACCACCTGTACCACCACCAGTATCACCACCAGTACCACCAGTAGCACCACCAGTAGCACCACCACCAGTACCACCACCAGTACAACCACCACCAGTACCACCACCACCAGTACCACCACCACCAGTACTACCACCACCAGTACCACCACCACCACCAGTACCACCTGTACTACCACCAGTACCACCTGTACCACTACCAGTACCACCAATAGCACCACCAGTACCACCACCAGTACCACCACCACCACCACCAGTACCACCACCAGTACCACCACCAACAGTACCAACACCACCAGTACCACCACCACCAGTACCACCACCAGTACCACCACCAGTACCACCACCACCAGTACATACACCACCAGTACCACCACCACCAGTACCACCACCAGTACCAGTACCACCAGTACCACCACTACCAGTACAACTACCAGTACCACCACCAATTTACCAACAGTACCACCACCACCACCAGTACCACCACCACCAGTACCACCACCAGTACCAGTACCCCCACCACCACCAGTACCACCACCACCACCACAACAACCACCAGTACCACCACCACTACCGCCACCAGTACCAATACCACCACCAGTAACACCACCACCACCAGTACCACCACCACCAGTATCACCACCAGCACCACTATTACCACCACTAGTATCACTACCACCAGTACCACCACCAGTACCACCACCACCAGTACCACCACCACCAGTACCACCACCACCAGTACATACACCACCACCAGTACCACCACCAGTACCACATCCACCAGTACCACCAGTACCTTTCCACCACTAGTACCACCAGTACCACCACCAGTACCACCACCTCCAGTACCACCAGTACCACCACCACCAGTACCACCAACACCACCAGTACCACCACTACCAGTACAACTACCAGTACCACCACCAATTTACCAACAGTACCACCACCAGTACCACCACCACCAGTACCACCACCAGTACCAGTACCCCCACCACCACCAGTACCACCACCACCACCAGTACAACCACCAGTACCACCACCACTACCGCAACCAGTACGAATACCACCACCAGTAACACCACCACCACCAGTACCACCACCACCAGCACCACTAGCACCACCACTAGTACCACTACCACCAGTACCACCACCAGTACCACCACCACCAATACCACCACCTGTACCACCACCAGTACCACCACCACCAGTACATACAGCACCACCAGTACCACATCCACCAGTACCACCAGTACATTTCCACCACTAGTACCACCAGTACCACCACCAGTACCACCACCTCCAGTACCACCAGTACCACCACCACCAGTACCACCAACACCACCAGTACCACCACTATCAATACCACCACCAGTACCACCACCAGTAGCACCACCACCAGTACTACCAGTACCAGTACCACCAGTACTACCACCACCAGTACCACTACCACCACCACCAGTACCATCACCAGTACTACCCCCACCAGTACCACCACCACCAGTGCCACCACCACCACAAGTACCACCACCAGTACCACCACCACCAGTACCACCACCAGTACCACCACCGCCACCAGTACTACCACCACAAGTATCACCACCAGTACCACCACCACCATTATGACCACCACCACCAGTACCACCACCAGTACCACAACCACCAGTACAACCACCAGTATTACCACCAGTACCACCACCACCAGTACCAGTACAACGACCAGTACCACCACCACCACCAGTACCACCACCAATAGCACCACCAGTAACACCACCAGTACCACCACCACCACCAGTACCACCTGTATCACCACCACCAGTACCACCATCAGTACCACCACCAGTACCACCACCACTACCACCACCAGTACCACCACCAGTACCACCACCACCACCACCACCAGTACCTCCACCAATACCACCAGTACCACCACCAATACCACCAGTACCACCAGTACCACTACCACCACCAACACCACCAGTACCACCACCAGAACCACCACCAATACCACCACTACCACCACCAATACCACCACCACCAGTACCAGCAGTACCAGTACCAGCAGTACCAGTACCCCCAGTACCAGTACCACCAGTACCAGTACCACCAGTACTAGTACCACCACCAGTACAACCACCAGTACCACCACAACCACCACTACCACCACCACCATTACCACCACCAGTACCACCACCACCACCACCACTACCACCACCACCATGACTACCACCACCACAAGTACCACCACCACCAGTACCAGTACTACCAGCACCACCACTATCAGTACCACCACCAGTACCAGTATCATCAGTACTACCAATACCAGTACCACCACCACCAGTACCACTACCACCACCAGTGCCACTGCCAGCACCACCATCACCAGTACCACCACAGTACCACCACCACTGCCAGTACCAGCACCACCAGTACCACCACCACCACCTGTAGCACCACCAGTAATGCCACCACCAGTACCACCACTACCAGTACCACCAGTCCCACCACCAGTACCACCACCACCAGTACCACCTCCACCAGTACCACTAACACCACCACCAGTACCACCACCATCAGTACCACCACCAGTACCACCACCAGTACCACTACCACCAGTACCACCACCAGTACCAACACCACCACCACCACCAGTACCACCTCCACCAGTACCACCACCACCAGTACCACCACCAGTACCACCAACACCACCAGTACCAGTACCACCACCCCCAGTACCACCACTAGTACCACCACCATGACCACCATTAGCACTACCACCAGTACCACCAGTAGTACCACTAGTACCACCACCAGTGCCACCACCACCAGTACCACCAGTACCACCAGTACCACCACCACCAGTACCACCACCAGTACCACCACCACCACCACCAGTACCACCACCACCAGTACCACCACTACCACCACCACCACCAGTACCACCACCTCCACCTGTGCCACCACCACTACCACAACCACCAGTACCACCACTACCAGTACCAACAGTACCACCACCAGACCCATCACCAGTACCACCACCAGTACCACCACCACCAACAGTACCACCTGTACCACCACCAGTATCACCACCAGTACCACCAGTAGCACCACCAGTAGCACCACCAGTAGCACCACCACCAGTACCACCACCAGTACAACCACCACCAGTACCACCACCACCAGTACTACCACCACCAGTACCACCACCACCACCAGTACCACCTGTACTACCACCAGTACCACCTGTACCACTACCAGTACCACCAATAGCACCACCAGTACCACCACCAGTACCACCACCACCACCACCAGTACCACCACCAGTACCACCACCAGTACCACCACCACCAGTACCAACACCACCAGTACTACCACCACCAGTACCACCACCACCAGTACCACCACCAGTACCAGTACCACCAGCACCAGTACCACCACTACCAGTACAACTACCAGTACCACCACCAATTTACCAACAGTACCACCACCACCACCAGTACCACCACCACCAGTACCACCACCAGTACCAGTACCCCCACCACCACCAGTACCACCACCACCACCAGTACAACCACCAGTACCACCACCACTACCGCCACCAGTACCAATACCACCACCAGTAACACAACCACCACCAGTACCACCACCACCAGTATCACCACCAGCACCACTAGCACCACCACTAGTACCACTACCACTAGTACCACCACCAGTACCACCACCACCAATACCACCACCAGTACCACCACCACCAGTACCACCACCAGTACCACCACCACCAGTACATACACCACCACCAGTACCACCACCAGTACCACATCCACCAGTACCACCAGTACCTTTCCACCACTAGTACCACCAGTACCACCACCAGTACCACCACCTCCAGTACCACCAGTACCACCACCACCACCACCAGTACCACCACTACCACCACCACCACCAGTACCACCACCTCCACCTGTGCCACCACCACTACCACAACCACCAGTACCACCACTACCAGTACCAACAGTACCACCACCAGACCCATCACCAGTACCACCACCAGTACCACCACCACCAACAGTACCACCTGTACCACCACCAGTATCACCACCAGTACCACCAGTAGCACCACCAGTACCACCACCAGTAGCACCACCACCAGTACCACCACCAGTACAACCACCACCAGTACCACCACCACCAGTACCACCACCACCAGTACTACCACCACCAGTACCACCACCACCACCAGTACCACCTGTACTACCACCAGTACCACTACCAGTACCACCAATAGCACCACCAGTACCACCACCAGTACCACCACCACCACCACCAGTACCACCACCAGTACCACCACCACCAGTACCAACACCACCAGTACTACCACCACCAGTACCACCACCACCAGTACCACCACCAGTACCAGTACCACCAGCACCAGTACCACCACTACCAGTACAACTACCAGTACCACCACCAATTTACCAACAGTACCACCACCACCAGTACCACCACCACCAGTACCACCACCAGTACCAGTACCCCCACCACCACCAGTACCACCACCACCACCAGTACAACCACCAGTACCACCACCACTACCGCCACCAGTACCAATACCACCACCAGTAACACCACCACCACCAGTACCACCACCACCAGTATCACCACCAGCACCACTAGCACCACCACTAGTACCAGTACCACCACCAGTACCACCACCACCAATACCACCACCAGTACCACCACCAGTACCACCACCACCAGTACATACACCACCACCAGTACCACCACCAGTACCACATCCACCAGTACCACCAGTACCTTTCCACCACTAGTACCACCAGTACCACCACCAGTACCACCACCTCCAGTACCACTAGTACCACCACCACCAGTACCACCAACACCACCAGTACCACCACTATCAATACCACCACCAGTACCACCACTACCACCACCACCACCAGTACCACCACCTCCACCTGTGCCACCACCACTACCACAACCACCAGTACCACCACTACCAGTACCAACAGTACCACCACCAGAACCATCACCAGTACCACCACCAGTACCACCACCACCAACAGTACCACCTGTACCACCACCAGTATCACCACCAGTACCACCAGTAGCACCACCAGTAGCACCACCAGTAGCACCACCACCAGTACCACCACCAGTACTACCACCACCAGTACCACCACCACCAGTACCACCACCACCAGTACTACCACCACCAGTACCACCACCACCAGTACCACCTATACTACCACCAGTAAGACCTGTACCACTACCAGTACCACCAATAGCACCACCAGTACCACCACCAGTACCACCACCAGTACCACCACCAGTACCACCACCACCAGTACCAACACCACCAGTACTACCACCACCAGTACCACCACCACCAGTACCACCATCAGTACCAGTACCACCAGCACCAGTACCACCACTACTAGTACAACTACCAGTACCACCACCAATTTACCAACAGTACCACCACCACCACCAGTACCACCACCACCAGTACCACCACCAGTACCAGTACCCCCACCACCACCAGTACCACCACCAGTACAACCACCAGTACCACCACAACTACCGCCACCAATACCAATACCACCCCAGTAACACCACCACCACCAGTACCACCACCACCAGTATCACCACCAGCACCACTAGCACCACCACTAGTACCACTACCACCAGTACCACCACCAGTACCACCACCACCAATACCACCACCAGTACCACCACCACCAGTACCACCACCAGTACCACCACCACCAGTACATACACCACCACCAGTACCACCACCAGTACCACATCCACCAGTACCACCAGTACCTTTCCACCACTAGTACCACCAGTACCACCACCAGTACCACCACCTCCAGTACCACCAGTACCACCACCACCAGTACCACCAACACCACCAGTACCACCACTACCAGTACAACTACCAGTACCACCACCAATTTACCAACAGTACCACCACCAGTACCACCACCACCAGTACCACCACCAGTACCAGTACCCCCACCACCACCAGTACCACCACCACCACCAGTACAACCACCAGTACCACCCACCACTACCGCCACCAGTACCAATACCACCACCAGTAACACCACCACCAGTACAACCACCACCAGTACCACCACCAGCACCACTAGCACCACCACTAGTACCAATACCACCAGTACCACCACCAGTACCACCACCACCAATACCACCACCAGTACCACCACCACCAGTACCACCACCAGTACCACCACCACCAGTACATACAGCACCACCAGTACCACATCCACCAGTACCACCAGTACATTTCCACCACTAGTACCACCAGTACCACCACCTCCAGTACCACCAGTACCACCACCACCAGTACCACCAACACCACCAGTACCACCACTATCAATACCACCACCAGTACCACCACCAGTAGCACCACCACCAGTACTACCAGTACCAGTACCACCAGTACCACCACCAGTACTACCACCACCAGTACCACTACCACCACCACCAGTACCATCACCAGTACTACCCCCCCACCAGTACCACCACCACCAGTGCCACCACCACCACAAGTACCACCACCAGTACCATCACCACCAGTACCACCACCAGTACCACCACCGCCACCAGTACTACCACCACCAGTATCACCACCAGTACCACCACCACCATTATGACCACCACCACCAGTACCACCACCAGTACCACAACCACCAGTACAACCACCAGTCTTACCACCAGTACCACCACCACCAGTACCAGTACAACGACCAGTACCACCACCACCACCAGTACCACCACCAATAGCACCACCAGTAACACCACCAGTACCACCACCACCAGTACCACCTGTATCACCACCACCAGTACCACCACCAGTACCACCACCACTACCACCACCACTACCACCACCAGTACCACCACCAGTACCACCACCACCAGTACCTCCACCAATACCACCAGTACCACCACCAATACCACCAGTACCACCAGTACCACTACCACCACCAACACCACCAGTACCACCACCAGTACCACCACCAGAACCACCACCAATACCACCACTACCACCACCAATACCACCACCACCAGTACCACCAGTACCAGTACCAGCAGTACCAGTACCCCAGTACCAGTACCACCAGTACCAGTACCACCAGTACTAGTACCACCACCACCACCAGTACCACCACCAGTACCACCACCACCACCACTACCACCACCACCATTACCACCACCAGTACCACCACCACCACCACTACCACCACCACCATGACTACCACCACCACAAGTACCACCACCACCAGTACCAGTACTACCAGCACCACCACTATCAGTACCACCACCAGTACCAGTATCATCAGTACTACCAATACCAGTACCACCACCACCAGTACCACTACCACCACCAGTGCCACTGCCAGCACCACCATCACCAGTACCACCACAGTACCACCACCACTGCCAGTACCAGCACCACCAGTACCAGTACCACCACCACCACCTGTAGCACCACCAGTAATGCCACCACCAGTACCACCACTACCAGTACCACCAGTACCACCACCAGTACCACCACCACCAGTACCACCAGTAGCACCACCAGTACCACCACCACCAGTACCACCACCAGTACCCCCACCACCAGTTCCACCAGTACCACCACCACCAGTACCACCACCACCAGTACTACCACCACCAGTGCCACCCCCACCACCAGTACCACCTGCACCACCACCAGTCCCACCTGTACCACCACCATTACCACCAATAGCACCACCAGTACCACCACCAGTACCACCACCACCACCAGTACCACCACCAGCACCATCACAAGTACCACCACCAGTACCACCACCACCACCAGTACCACCTCCACCAGTACCACCAACACCACCACCAGTACCACCACCATCAGTACCACCACCAGTACCACCACCAGTACCACTACCACCAGTACCACCACCAGTACCAACACCACCACCACCACCACCAGTACCACCTCCACCAGTACCACCACCACCAGTACCACCACCAGTACCACCAACACCACCAGTACCAGTACCACCACCCCCAGTACCACCACTAGTACCACCACCATGACCACCAGTACCACTACCACCAGTACCACCAGTAGTACCACTAGTACCACCACCAGTGCCACCACCACCAGTACCACCAGTACCACCACCACAAGTACCACCACCAGTACCACCACCACCTCCACCAGTACCACCACCACCAGTACCACCACTACCACCACCACCACCAGTACCACCACCTCCACCTGTGCCACCACCACTACCACAACCACCAGTACCACCACTACCAGTACCAACAGTACCACCACCAGACCCATCACCAGTACCACCACCAGTACCACCACCACCAACAGTACCACCTGTACCACCACCAGTATCACCACCAGTACCACCAGTAGCACCACCAGTAGCACCACCAGTAGCACCACCAGTAGCACCACCACCAGTACCACCACCAGTACAACCACCACCAGTACCACCACCACCAGTACCACCACCACCAGTACTACCACCACCAGTACCACCACCACCACCAGTACCACCTGTACTACCACCAGTACCACCTGTACCTGTACCACTACCAGTACCACCAATAGCACCACCAGTACCACCACCAGTACCACCACCACCACCACCAGTACCACCACCAGTACCACCACCACCAGTACCAACACCACCAGTACTACCACCACCAGTACCACCACCACCAGTACCACCACCAGAACCAGTACCACCAGCACCAGTACCACCACTACCAGTACAACTACCAGTACCACCACCAATTTACCAACAGTACCACCACCACCACCAGTACCACCACCACCAGTACCACCACCAGTACCAGTACCCCCACCACCACCAGTACCACCACCACCACCAGTACAACCACCAGTACCACCACCACTACCGCCACCAGTACCAATACCACCACCAGTAACACCACCACCACCAGTACCACCACCACCAGTATCACCACCAGCACCACTAGCACCACCACTAGTACCACTACCACCAGTACCACCACCAGTACCACCACCACCAATACCACCACCAGTACCACCACCACCAGTACCACCACCAGTACCACCACCACCAGTACATACAGCACCACCAGTACCACATCCACCAGTACCACCAGTACATTTCCACCACTAGTACCACCAGTACCACCACCAGTACCACCACCTCCAGTACCACCAGTACCACCACCACCAGTACCACCAACACCACCAGTACCACCACTATCAATACCACCACCAGTACCACCACCAGTAGCACCACCACCAGTACTACCAGTACCAGTACCACCAGTACCACCACCAGTACTACCACCACCAGTACCACTACCACCACCACCAGTACCATCACCAGTACTACCCCCCCACCAGTACCACCACCACCAGTGCCACCACCACCACAAGTGTTGTAATTTGGCAGCACTTAAGTTAAGCATTGGCTAAAGACAGCCTGTATTCACAGGCTAAATTGTCCGCTTTGTGGAATCCATTTTGTATTTCTGTCAGCCATTTTGGCTGCCATGTGCTACCATGTGCTCGCCATGTGCTCTGTCCTACCTTCCTGTTAACTGCTCTTGAAATCTGCCTAGAGACAAGTTAACTTTAGTTCCTCTTGCTTTGCACATGCTCAGTTGAGCTTGCAGCTGTTTCAAGTTTATAAATGTCAGGATGTGTCTACTAAAAGTAGAAACTGTTATCTCCACCCACTTGTCGACTGTGCATTCTCTGTATGACCTTATATGTACCTACAACCAGCATTTGTGTTTGTACCGCCTTCATTTGAGCCCCTGTGTGGGTATAAAAGGACCAGGATCCTTCCATTCAGTGTGCTACTTCATGCATTACTGAAGGGTGATGTGTGAATGTTAGCTCCACCTTATAAGGTTTAATAAACTCTGTCTTTTATATTTCAGTTTCTGTGCCAACTTCTTCCTAAGTGTCTGAGGACTCTGTGCAGAGAAGGGAGAACCCCTAAGCACTGGTAGGCCTTGCTGAGGCTCACTACAACAAATTGGCGCTTCCAACGTGGGACTCATCAGTGACTCGGATGCCCGAAGGACTGGTCGAGATGAAGGATTGGAATCTCGCTCTTGGACGCGATCGCTGCCTGAGGAGACCTGAGTCTTGGCACCCATGGCGTTTTTCCTTTCTTTCTGATCTGACCAGCCCGGCGGCGCCGGTCCTTGACTGAGATCTCTTCTGTTGATTTGCCGTGCAGTGACCATTTGGTCAATTTGAGAACTTGGCAGTTGGAACCTGGACACCATTTGATTGGTAAGAGCCGTTTTGCGGCACTTGCTGTTGGTTTGATGCCTTTGATTGGTAAGGTAGTTTTAGTAACACTTACTGTGGCTTTGTTTGTATGATTGGCCAATTTTGGAATTTGTTTTGTAAGTTATATATGCATTGCAATTCATATAGGCAGGTAATGAGGAGGTTTTTCTCTATTTGAAATTGTTTGAACAGTGCAACGTACAAAGAGTACCTTAAGCGCTACTTTGATTATAATACTGCATATTCTGCACTATTTTTGGCATGCCTGTTTCCAGTACACTTCGCAGAAAGTGTTGCTGTTTTGGAGGTACCGATATGGATTTAGTAAGTACTTAGTTGACTCCCTCAGAGGGGATACCTAAATAGGTTTAGGTATAGTAAAAAGATATTTCTTCCTTGGTGACTAAGAACCCCATGGAACTAAATATGTACATAAAACGGATCCGGATCTGCGCACTTAGTAACATTCATAAGTGGTGATATGCAGAGCGCTTTTTGAGTGTTCTACCAGCCAAACCTGGCGAATTTGACCATGGAACAGTTTTTTGGGCTACTTTTGAGAGCTCTTCTTGTAAATATGACTTACAATTAGTATTTACAAATAGGTTTGTCTTGCGTACACTTTGTAAGCTGTCCTAAGTATTGATTTGTGGGTTAAATATGTGTTTCAATGTCTATGTGGGGTTTTTGGTTTGACATTGGTAATACTTGTGTGAGTACTCTGTGTACGAATGGCTAGCTTTAAGCGCGCTGTGTTGTGTCCTTCTGTAACGGTCTGGAATGAGCTCAATGAGTTTGTTTATGTTTTTTTTTGCTGTCATTATTCTGTTATGCAAAATGTCATTTAGTTACTTACATATTAAATAAAAATCCAGAAATAAATTATGTAACATATGCTAAACAGCTGCATGTTACTATTAAATTGACAGAGTAAGACACTAAACATGTGTGCAACTTGCCACAATGCTAAACATAAAATTAGAATTCGTATTCAATAGGATTAAAATAGGCCTCATACAGAGAAAAAAAAAACGAAATTGTGTGTTTTGTAATCAATAGACTTAAATACACAATGTTACGGCCTTTTCCTTAAATACATTGTATTAGACATTAAAAGGCATGCACATCATATGAGTGAATTTGGTCGTTGCTGAACTAAATATACATTATAGAAAGATAGATTTGACTGCATTGAAATGCCTCAGTTTTTAAATAGACTGTGACATGCTTTTCTCTCAGCACCCGAGAAAAAGCTTTCCGACAGCTGTGTTTAAACTGACTAACTGAAAGACACCGTTTGACACAGCAAATGGGGATTTAACTCTGTCAGGGTATTTCAAATAATAAAGGGGTTTTTTCCTGAGAAAGGCGTGAAAATTCGACGCCTGCTGACACACAACAGCTGCATAAATAGCATATGGCTATTCCTGCTCACGGCCACAGACAGGAATGCTGCGTCAGCGATATTTTAAGTCAGTGTAAACCTGGTATAAGGGCCTGCCCTATTTTAAAAGTTTCTAAAAACCAGTTTCATTATTTTGGATAACAGAGAACAAAATTGAAAGTAGGGATTTCCTTTCTTAATGCCTTCTTTACATAAGTATATCTGTGGTTCCGATGTTAAATGATAACTGTCCATTAAAAGTGGCGCAGACTTTTCCTGTTTCAAGTAAGGCTTCTGTGCTTAGGGTTATGAATGAATGTGTTTAAATATGATAGGCTACGAATGAAGCTTGCTTTTCCAATGTGGAATCATCAAAATGGTTGGTTTTATTGATAAAAAATAAAATTTAATTATATGGGAAAAAATATATTGCTAAAAATAAATGCTTTAAATTCGTTTTTTCATCTTTATAAAGCCTAATCATCATACTGTGAATTCCTAGCATCAAAGTTGAATTTAAGCAGTGCTGTACCGCAATAAGAAGGGAACTTAAATGTGAAATGTCACTTTACCCAGCCGTACAAAACTTGTTTTTAAAAGGGTATATCTTATGCATTTCTGATTTCCCATTCCTGGGCTATCTAGAGAACACTCTGGGGGTTCCTATTATGCAAAAATATTGTAGGATATTCATTTTTAAGTGCCCCTACCACCAAAGTCGAAATTGAGCTAAAATTCACAATTTTACAAGCAGTTCTACCACTCAAGGCAGTTTTAACGTGCTCTTAGGCTTCAATAAAAGTATACATATGCAAGTATAAAATAAACAGCTGCCTCTGCATTACTAGATTGCACACCACTGTACATAAATGAAAATAAGTATAGGACTGCTTTTCGCTGTGATTCTCCAGAGTTGCTTTGCATTACAAAACCGCATGGCAAGCCTTGCACACAAAAACGAGCAGCTGCTGAACGGGTCAAAGGTCGGAGTTCTGTATTTAGCTACTTAGCAGGCTGAAGGGTAATGTTTGCTTGGATACTTCGACCTTCGAAAGATTTTTTGAAAGACGAGATGATAGCGCAAAGAGAGAAAGAGAAGCTTTGCTTCCTATTTTTGGCAAACACACGTTTTGCGCAGTCCTATGCCACGAAGGAAGACAACCCTCAGTTGAACATTGATCTGCCATTTATATAAAATAATGGTTTTAGTTTTAAGAATACTGTGTAGGGGCTACGATAAGGAGGAAATGGATTTTAGTTTGCATTCATGCGCCCTCATGTTACTCTAGTACAATTGCTGTAGAAAAATGGGTTTAAAGTTAACTCAATTTGCATTGTGTTAGACTGAATCAGAGAATAGCCACTTTCTAAGATATCTCCTATAAGTTTGTTTGTGCCCAGTTGCTATGAATAGGGGTTGAAAGTGTTGACAGAAGTAAAACCTGTTTCAGGTTTTCCTACTGTCAAAATGGGGGAAGGAGGCTAGCTCCTCTACAAATTAAGAGTAGGCAAAATTATGTTTTCTCTCTTCTTTTTCTCACTTTTTTTTGAGTCTGTCTAAAGCTGTCTAGGAAATGGCCATGTGACAGTTAGGGCACTTTGCATTGTTCATAAGGCGGCACACAAAATGGGGCCTAAACCATTACAGAGAATGTTTACTTGGTACTCCCCAGCTAGAAGTCTTCGTTCCTTGGCAGCCCACCTAGTATGTACCCCACGAGTCAAGAAAACCCGACTAGGAGGTAGATCATTTGGTCATGCAGCCGCAAGGTTATGGAATGAACTACCAAGTGAACTCAGACAGACTGATGACTTACTGCAGTTTAGAAAAAGCTAAAAACCAGGCTCTTTCCAAAAGAATAGCCTTGAGAGATTGGCGCATGATGATTCATAGTTTTATAGCTGCACAGTGATTTAGGTAATCCCAGCGCCAGGATGCCCGTTGGGTGACAGCTGCGCTATATAAATGCTACTTACAATTACAATTACAATTGGCTATTCTGTAATACTGTTTTAAAATTGTTAGAATTAATAAAAAGATGAAACACATAAGCTATGTTACTGCCCATCCTGTATGAAAGAATGAGTAGAACAGATTGATGTTCCCTTATTTGATCTTTAAGGAAAATTGTATAGTGGGGGTTTTTGTTCAAAAATCTCAGGTGGCAACACTATTATTGTTTATGTTATTCTCATGTTCTATACAGTTTTGCAAGGGCATTGGTAGTCTTTTATTAGCTAGCCTGTGTAAATAAGCTGACAGCCCTTATTAGAGCTGGAGATAGGGTTTTTTTTCCTTTTGAAAATGATGTTGCATAGTCCAGATCGTGAAAAGTACAATGCAGGAAAGACGCTCATGTGATCCTTAGCAAACATTTTGAAGGAAAATATTGTTTTATAGGAGTTTGTTTGTCATAACATGTTCTGCTGAAGAAAAAGTACCCACTATGTTGAAGTTTAGTTCTTTTTGCAATAAGAATCCCTGTTAGATTAGCAGTTTTAGATTTTCCTGCTGCACCTATAACATGAGAGCATGGTCCTAAGCATAACATGTAAGAGAAATTATTTTACAAGTGTCTGCAGTCCTGTACAAGTAATGTAAAATCTATGAGTAAAAGTGTAGAACATTTCCTTTTTCTTGAGGGTTCTTCAGATTGGTAATATAGGAATACACCAATGTAAGTATTTGGAGTATGTCTGTATTGTTTTTCTCTTTTCCTCAGAATTTAGTAAATGAACACAGACTTCCTTGGCTGTTTGGGATTGGGTGATGTATTACTCTTGTCAGTTCACCAAAACGTTCCTTTTATACTTGCCAATAGGTCCAGGGTTTTCTACTCTCAGATAGATGAAGTGGTTCTTGGGTGCCTTGCTAATGTATGGGGCGCCCCAAGACTAAGGAAGTATTCTGAGACTATCCTCTCTGTTGTTAGATTATTTCTGTGCCTTGTCTAAAGACCTCTTGTTCTGTCCACCAATAGATATTTGCTGCCTTACAACCATTGCCAGAGGGGCCCGGACATCAGATCCAGCCTGGGGAGTCAGCGCCACTGCAGCTTGAAGCCAAAGTGAAGGTAACCAGCACAGGCGTTGCTGGCAACTAGGACCTCAGTGAAGGCGGAAGCACTGGGACGTGAAGTGTGTACCCCTGCCACTGTCTTGGGCGAAAGACGGGGTCACAAATCAGGATGAAGAAATCTTTCTGTGGATCCAGTTTTTGATGCCGCCCAGCTGAGAGAGTCACAGACCGATAAGGACGGCAAGGAGGCTTTTGCTTGAGGTGACCCCCTTGAAACAAGGGTTGCTTCAGGCCTCTTAATCCAATCCCAAAGTGAATGCAAGTCTACGCCTTTGTTTGTTGATCAAGAGATGCCCGAGCACATTGGGTACAATTTGTGGCCCCAACAAAAGAGCAGTGCGCCAGAAGTGCAAATACAGGAGTTAGGGAAGGACTTGAGTTTAGGGTACAGGTGCTATGCCCTTGGTGCCTGTTAGATTAAAGTGAAGAAAACTGGTGCACTGCCTGAGACACTGGATAGGATCATTGAGGGTATTTGCCCTGGGGGGTGATTGCCCTATCCTGAAAGAAAGACTTTTTCTTCTCCGTGATTCTTGAGTTGCGAGTTGTGCAGCTCCACCGTGGGAACAACAAGAGCCTGCCTGTGAGGCTCAAACGGACACAGGGAGAAGACTCCCTCTGGCTGGTTGGTTCAAGGACTTTTTTTTTTGTTAGTAATGTACCCCTTTGGTCGTCCCATTTTTGAGGAGGAGCAGCCCTTTGCGGCTCCTTGTCCTAATTCCTATGGCCCTGTGTGGTCCTCCTGGTCCCCCGGAGCCAGGATTGTTTTTGTAATAATATGTCTGATTGCTTTAATATTTTTTAAGAGTAATGTTTATTCTGCACGAGAAAAGTTCATCTGAGCATGTTACTTTACTCTTTCCTTAAGTATATTAATTGATAATTTAGCCCTCATAAGAAATACTGGAAAAGTCTATTGAAAATGTTTTTATTAAGTATGTGCTGTTGGCTATTAATTGAAATAGATAGTCACTGAAATACATCAGAGCCCTGAAACTTAGAATTAGACTAGATGATTTTGGACTCTTGTTTCTGCTTGGAGCTGGAAGCTACTGACTATCCTGTGTGTAATGATTAATACTTTTTACATGCTGTGTATGTATCCAATGTGGTCCAATGCTTTGCTCCATTTGCATCTCTGCTTGTATACCTGGGAAGAGGGAACGTTGCTGAAACAAAGGCCCAACAAATGTTGAATAAAGAGGTGGCCGAAATAATGTTAATAGATGTACGGGATGAATATTTAGATTACCCCAGATAAACGAATGTCTTCAGCCAATGCTGAAAGGGCCGTCTGTTGTAATTTGGCAGCACTTAAGTTAAGCATTGGCTAAAGACAGCCTGTATTCAGAGGCTAAATTGTCCGCTTTGTGGAATCCATTTTGTATTTCTGTCAGCCATTTTGGCTGCCATGTGCTACCATGTGCTCGCCATGTGCTCTGTCCTACCTTCCTGTTAACTGCTCTTGAAATCTGCCTAGAGACAAGTTAACTTTAGTTCCTCTTGCTTTGCACATGCTCAGTTGAGCTTGCAGCTGTTTCAAGTTTATAAATGTCAGGATGTGTCTACTAAAAGTAGAAACTGTTATCTCCACCCACTTGTCGACTGTGCATTCTCTGTATGACCTTATATGTACCTACAACCAGCATTTGTGTTTGTACCGCCTTCATTTGAGCCCCTGTGTGGGTATAAAAGGACCAGGATCCTTCCATTCAGTGTGCTACTTCATGCATTACTGAAGGGTGATGTGTGAATGTTAGCTCCACCTTATAAGGTTTAATAAACTCTGTCTTTTATATTTCAGTTTCTGTGCCAACTTCTTCCTAAGTGTCTGAGGACTCTGTGCAGAGAAGGGAGAACCCCTAAGCACTGGTAGGCCTTGCTGAGGCTCACTACAACACAAGTACCACCACCAGTACCACCACCACCAGTACCACCACCAGTACCACCACCGCCACCGGTACTACCACCACCAGTATCACCACCAGTACCACCACCACCATTATGACCACCACCACCAGTACCACCACCAGTACCACAACCACCAGTACAACCACCAGTCTTACCACCAGTACCACCACCACCAGTACCAGTACAACGACCAGTACCACCACCACCAGTACCACCACCAATAGCACCACCAGTAACAGCACCAGTACCACCACCACCAGTACCACCTGTATTACCACCACCAGTACCACCACCAGTACCACCACCACTACCACCACCAGTACCACCACCAGTACCACCACCACCACCACCACCAGTACCTCCACCAATACCACCAGTACCACCACCAATACCACCAGTACCACCAGTACCACTACCAACACCAACACCACCAGTACCACCACCAGAACCACCACCAATACCACCACTACCACCACCAATACCACCACCACCAATACCACCACCACCTGTACCACCAGTACCAGTACCAGCAGTACCAGTACCCCCAGTACCAGTACCACCAGTACCAGTACCACCAGTACTAGTACCACCACCAGTACCACCACCACCACCACTACCACCACCACCATTACCACCACCAGTACCACCACCACTACCACCACCACCATGACTACCACCACCACAAGTACCACCACCACCAGTACCAGTACTACCAGCACCACCACTATCAGTACCACCACCAGTACCAGTATCATCAGTACTACCAATACCAGTACCACCACCACCAGTACCACTACCACCACCAGTGCCACTGCCAGCACCACCATCACCAGTACCACCACAGTACCACCACCACTGCCAGTACCAGCACCACCAGTACCAGTACCACCACCACCACCTGTAGCACCACCAGTAATGCCACCACCAGTACCACCACTACCAGTACCACCAGTACCACCACCAGTACCACCACCACCACCACCAGTACCACCAGTAGCACCACCAGTACCACCACCACCAGTACCACCACCAGTACCCCCACCACCAGTTCCACCAGTACCACCACCACCAGTACCACCACCACCAGTACTACCACCACCAGTGCCACCCCCACCACCAGTACCACCTGCACCACCACCAGTCCCACCTGTACCACCACCATTACCACCAATAGCACCACCAGTACCACCACCAGTACCACCACCACCACCAGTACCACCACCAGCACCATCACAAGTACCACCACCAGTACCACCACCACCACCAGTACCACCTCCACCAGTACCACCAACACCACCACCAGTACCACCACCATCAGTACCACCACCAGTACCACCACCAGTACCACTATCACCAGTACCACCACCAGTACCAACACCACCACCACCACCAGTACCACCTCCACTAGTACCACCACCAGTACCACCAACACCACCAGTACCAGTACCACCACCCCCAGTACCACCACTAGTACCACCACCATGACCACCAGTACCACTACCACCAGTACCACCAGTAGTACCACTAGTACCACCACCAGTGCCACCACCACCAGTACCACCAGTACCACCAGTACCACCACCACCAGTACCACCACCAGTACCACCACCACCACCACCAGTACCACCACCACCAGTACCACCACTACCACCACCACCACCAGTACCACCACCTCCACCTGTGCCACCACCACTACCACAACCACCAGTACCACCACTACCAGTACCAACAGTACCACCACCAGACCCCTCACCAGTACCACCACCAGTACCACCACCACCAACAGTACCACCTGTACCACCACCAGTATCACCACCAGTACCACCAGTAGCACCACCAGTAGCACCACCAGTAGCACCACCAGTAGCACCACCACCAGTACCACCACCAGTACAACCACCACCAGTACCACCACCACCAGTACCACCTGTACTACCACCAGTACCACCTGTACCACTACCAGTACCACCAATAGCACCACCAGTACCACCACCAGTACCACCACCACCAGTACCACCACCAGTACCACCACCACCAGTACCAACACCACCAGTACTACCACCACCAGTACCACCACCACCAGTACCACCACCAGTACCAGTACCACCAGCACCAGTACCACCACTACCAGTACAACTACCAGTACCACCACCAATTTACCAACAGTACCACCACCACCACCAGTACCACCACCACCACCAGTACAACCACCAGTACCACCACCACTACCGCCACCAGTACCAATACCACCACCAGTAACACCACCACCACCAGTACCACCACCACCAGTATCACCACCAGCACCACTAGCACCACCACTAGTACCACTACCACCAGTACCACCACCAGTACCACCACCACCAATACCACCACCAGTACCACCACCACCAGTACCTCCACCAGTACCACCACCACCAGTACATACACCACCACCAGTACCACCACCAGTACCACATCCACCAGTACCACCAGTACCTTTCCACCACTAGTACCACCAGTACCACCACCAGTACCACCACCTCCAGTACCACCAGTACCAACACCACCAGTACCACCAACACCACCAGTACCACCACTATCAATACCACCACCAGTACCACCACCAGTAGCACCACCAGTAGCACCACCACCAGTACTACCAGTACCAGAACCACCAGTACCACCACCAGTACTACCACCACCAGTACCACCAGTACCACTACCACCACCACCAGTACCATCACCAGTACCACCCCCCCCACCAGTACCACCACCACCAGTGCCACCACCACCACAAGTACCACCACCAGTACCACCACCACCAGTACCACCACCAGTACCACCACCACCAGTACCACCACCACCACCACCAGTACTACCACCACCAGTATCACCACCAGTACCACCACCACCTTTATGACCTCCACCACCAGTACCACAACCACCAGTACAACCACCAGTCTTACCACCAGTACCACAACCACCATTACCAGTACAACGACCAGTACCACCACCACCACCAGTACCACCACCAATAGCACCACCAGTAACACCACCAGTACCACCACCACCAGTACCACCTGTATCACCACCACCAGTACCACCACCAGTACCACCACCACTACCACCACCAGTACCACCACCACCACCAGTACCTCCACCAATACCACCAGTACCACCACCAATACCACCAGTACCACTACCACCACCAACACCACCAGTACCACCACCAGAACCACCACCAATACCACCACTACCACCACCAATACCACCACCACCAGTACCACCAGTACCAGTACCAGCAGTACCAGTACCCCCAGTGCCAGTACCACCAGTACCAGTACCACCAGTACTAGTACCACCACCAGTACCACCACCAGTACCACCACCACCACCACTACCACCACCACCATTACCACCACCAGTACCACCACCACTACCACCACCACCATGACTACCACCACCACAAGTACCAACACCACCAGTACCAGTACTACCAGCACCACCACTATCAGTACCACCACCAGAACCAGTATCACCAGTACTACCAATACCAGTACCACCACCACCAGTACCACTACCACCACCAGTACCACTGCCAGCACCAGTACCTCCACCAATAGCACCACCAGTACCACCACCACCACCACCAGTACCACCATCACCAGTACCACCACCAGTACCACCACCACTGCCAGTACCACCACCACCAGTACCAGTACCACCACCACAACCTGTAGCACCAACAGTAACGCCACCACCAGTACCACCACTACCAGTACCACCAGTACCACCACCAGTACCACCACCACCACCACCAGTACCACCAGTAGCACCACCAGTACCACCACCACCAGTACCACCACCAGTACCCCCACCACCAGTTCCACCAGTACCACAACCACCAGTACCACCACCACCAGTACTACCACCACCAGTGCCACCCCCACCACCAGTACCACCTGCACCACCACCAGTCCCACCTGTACCACCACCATTACCACCAATAGCACCGCCAGTACCCCCACCAGTACCACCACCACCACCAGTACCACCACCAGCACCATCACAAGTACCACCACCAGTACCACCACCACCACCAGTACCACCTCCACCAGTACCACCAACACCACCACCAGTACCACCACCATCAGTACCACGACCAGTACCACCACCAGTACCACTACCACCAGTACCACCACCAGTACCAACACCACCACCACCAAAAGTACCACCTCCACCAGTACCACCACCACCAGTACCACCACCAGTACCACCAACACCACCAGTACCAGTACCACCACCCCCAGTACCACCACTAGTACCACTACCATGACCACCAGTACCACTACCACCAGTACCACCAGTAGTACCACCAGTACCACCACCAGTACCACCACCACCAGTACCACCAGTACCACCACCACCAGTACCACCACCAGTACCACCACCACCACCACCACCAGTAACACCACCACCACTACCACCAACACCACCAGTACCACCACCAAAACCAGTACCACCACTACCACCACCAGTACCTCCAGTACCACCACAAGTACTACCACAAGTACTACCACCAGTACCACCACCACCACCACCAGTACCACCACCACCAGTATCACCACCACCAGTACCACCACCAATAACACCACCACCAGTATCACCACCACCAGTACCACCCTCACTACCACCACCACCAGTACCACCACAACCAGTACCACCACCACCACCACCAATACCATCACCAGTACCACCACCAGTACCACCTGTACCAACACCAGTACCACCAGTACCACCACCAGTACCACAATAAGTACCACCAGTGCCACCACCAGTTCCACCACCACCACCAGTACCACCACCACCAGTATCACCACCAGAACCACAACCACCACTTCCACCAGTACCACCACCACCAGTACCACCACCACCAGTACTAACACCACAAGTACTACCACCAGTACCACCACCACCACCAGTACCACCACCAGTACCAGTACCACCATCACCACCAGTACCACCACCACCAGTACAACCACCAGTACCACCATCAATATCTCCACCAGTACCACCACCACCAGTACCACCACCACCGCAAGTACCACCACCACCAGTACCACCACCAGTACCACCATCACCAGAATCACCACCACCACCAGTACCACCACCATCAGTGCCACCAGTATCACCACCACCAGTACCACCCCCACCAGTACCATCACCAGTACCACCACCAGTACCACCACCACCACCAGTACCACCTGTACCAACACCAGTACCACCAGTACCACCACCAGTACCACAATCAGTACCACCAGTACCACCACCAGTACCACCAGCAGTACCACCACCACCAGTACCACCACCAGTCCCACCACCAGTATCACAACCACCAGTACCACCACCACTACCACCACCACCAGTACCAGTACCACTACCACCACCAATACCATCACCAGTACCACCACCAGTACCACCACCACCACCGGTACCACCTGTACCAACACAAGTACCACCAGTACCACCACCAGTACCACCAGTACCACCACCAGTACCACCACCACCACCAGTACCACCACCACCAGTACCACCACCAGTAGCACCACCAGTACCACAACCACCACTTCCACCACCACCAGTACCACCACCGCCACTACTAACACCACAAGTACCACCACCACCACCAGTACCACCACCAGTACCAGTACCACTACTACCAGTACCACCACCACCAGTACCTCCACCACCACAACCAGTGCCACCAGTACCACCACCACCAGTACCACCACCACCAGTACCACCAGCACCACCAGTACCACGACCACCAGTACCACCACCACCAGTACCACCACCACCACCAGTACCACCACCACCACCAGTACCACCACCACTACCACCACCACCAGTACCACCACTACCAGTACCACCAGTACCACCATCAGTACCATCACCAGTACCACCACCAGTACCACCACCACCAACAGTACCACCTGTACCACCACCAGTATCACCACCATTACCACCAGTAGCACCACCAGTAGCACCACCAGTAGCACCACCACCAGTACCACCACCAGTACCACCACCAGTACTACCACCACCAGTACCACCACCACCAGTACCACCACCATCAGTACTACCACCACCAGTACTACCACCACCAGTACCACCACCACCACCAGTACCACCTGTACTACCACCAGTACCACCTGTACCACTACCAGTACCACCAATAGCACCACCTGTACCACCACCAGTACCACCACCACCAGTACCACCACCACCAGTACCAACACCACCAGTACTACCACCACCAGTACCACCACCACCACCACCAGTACCACAACCAGTACCAGTACCACCAGTACCACCACTACCAGTACAACTACCAGTACCACCACCAATTTACCAAAAGTACCACCACCACCACCTGTACCACCACCACCAGCAGCACCACCAGTACCACCACCTCCACCAGTACCACCACCACCACCACCACCAGTACAACCACCAGTACCACCACCAATACCGCCACCAGTAAGAATACCACCACCAGTAACACCACCACCACCAGTACCACCACCACCAGTACCACCACCAGCACCACTAGCACCACCACTAGTACCACTACCACAAATACCACCACCACCAATACCACCACCAGTACCACCACCACCAGTACCACCACCACCAGTACCACATCCACCAGTACCACCACCAGTACCACATCCACCAGTACCACCAGTACCTTTGCACCACTAGTACCACCGGTACCACCACCAGTACCACCACCTCCAGTACCACCAGTACCACCACCACCAGTACCACCAACACCACCAGTACCACCACTATCAATACCACCACCAGTACCACCACCAGTAGCACCACCAACAGTACTACCAGTACCAGTACCACCAGTACCACCACCAGTACTACCACCACGAGTACCACCAGTACCACTACCACCACCACCAGTACCATCACCAGTACCACCCCCCACCAGTACCACCACCACCAGTGCCACCACCACCACAAGTACCACCACCAGTACCACCACCACCAGTACCACCACCACCACCAGAACTACCACCACCAGTATCACCACCAGTACCACCACCACCATTATGACCACCACCACCAGTACCACCACCAGTACCACCACCAGTACCACAACCACCAGTACAACCACCTGTCTTACCACCAGTACCACCACCACCAGTACCAGTACAACGACCAGTACCACCACCACCACCAGTACCACCAACAATAGCACCACCAGTAACACCACCAGTACCACCACCACCAGTACCACCTGTATCACCACCACCAGTACCACCACCAGTACCACCACCAGTACCACCACGACCAGTACCTCCACCAATACCACCAGTACCACCACCAATACCACCAGTACCACTACCACCACCAACACCACCAGTACCACCACCAGAACCACCACCAATACCACCACTACCACCACCAATACCACCACCACCAGTACCACCAGTACCAGTACCCCCAGTACCACCAGTACCACCAGTACAAGTACCACCACCACCACCAGTACCACCACCAGTACCACCACCACCACCAGTACCACCACCACCACCACTACCACCACCACCATTACCACCACCAGTACCACCACCACCACCACTACCACCACCACCACCACTACCACCACCACAAGTACCACCACCACCAGTACCAGTACTACCAGTGCCACCACTATCAGTACCACCACCAGTACCAGTATCACCAGTACTACCAATACCAGTACCACCACCACCAGTACCACTACCACCACCAGTACCACTGCCAGCACCAGTACCTCCACCAATAGCACCACCAGTACCACCACCACCAGTACCACCATCACCAGTACCACCACCAGTACCACCACCACTGCCAGTACCACCACCACCAGTACCAGTACCACCACCACCACCTGTAGCACCACCAGTAACGCCACCACCAGTACCACCACTACCAGTACCACCAGTACCACCACCAGTACCACCACCACCAGTACCACCACCAGTACCACCACCACCAGTTCCACCAGTACCACCACCACCAGTACCACCACCACCAGTACTACCACCACCAGTGCCACCCCCACCACCAGTGCCACCCCCACCACCAGTACCACCTGCACCACCACCAGTCCCACCTGTACCACCACCATTACCACCAATAGCACTGCCAGTACCACCACCACCACCAGTACCACCACCAGTACCACCACCACCAGTACCAACACCACCAGTACTACCATCACCAGTACCACCACCAGTACCAGTACCACCAGCACCAGTACCACCACCACCAGTACCACCAGCAGTACCAGTACCACCATTACCACCACTACCAGTACAAACACCAGTACCACCAGCAACCACAAGTACCACCACCAGTACCACCACCACCAGTACCACCACCACCACCAGAACTACCACCACCAGTATCACCACCAGTACCACCACCACCATTATGACCACCACCACCAGTACCACCACCAGTACCACCACCAGTACCACAACCACCAGTACAACCACCTGTCTTACCACCAGTACCACCACCACCAGTACCAGTACAACGACCAGTACCACCACCACCACCAGTACCACCAACAATAGCACCACCAGTAACACCACCAGTACCACCACCACCAGTACCACCTGTATCACCACCACCAGTACCACCACCACTACCACCACCAGTACCACCACCAGTACCACCACGACCAGTACCTCCACCAATACCACCAGTACCACCACCAATACCACCAGTACCACTACCACCACCAACACCACCAGTACCACCACCAGAACCACCACCAATACCACCACTACCACCACCAATACCACCACCACCAGTACCACCAGTACCAGTACCCCCAGTACCACCAGTACCACCAGTACAAGTACCACCACCACCACCAGTACCACCACCAGTACCACCACCACCACCAGTACCACCACCACCACCACTACCACCACCACCATTACCACCACCAGTACCACCACCACCACCACTACCACCACCACCACCACTACCACCACCACAAGTACCACCACCACCAGTACCAGTACTACCAGTGCCACCACTATCAGTACCACCACCAGTACCAGTATCACCAGTACTACCAATACCAGTACCACCACCACCAGTACCACTACCACCACCAGTACCACTGCCAGCACCAGTACCTCCACCAATAGCACCACCAGTACCACCACCACCAGTACCACCATCACCAGTACCACCACCAGTACCACCACCACTGCCAGTACCACCACCACCAGTACCAGTACCACCACCACCACCTGTAGCACCACCAGTAACGCCACCACCAGTACCACCACTACCAGTACCACCAGTACCACCACCAGTACCACCACCACCAGTACCACCACCAGTACCACCACCACCAGTTCCACCAGTACCACCACCACCAGTACCACCACCACCAGTACAACCACCACCAGAGCCACCCCCACCACCAGTGCCACCCCCACCACCAGTACCACCTGCACCACCACCAGTCCCACCTGTACCACCACCATTACCACCAATAGCACTGCCAGTACCACCACCACCACCAGTACCACCACCAGTACCACCACCACCAGTACCAACACCACCAGTACTACCATCACCAGTACCACCACCAGTATCAGTACCACCAGCACCAGTACCACCACCACCAGTACCACCAGCAGTACCAGTACCACCATTACCACCACTACCAGTACAAACACCAGTACCACCAGCAATTTACCACCAGTACCACCACTACCACTACAACCACCAGTACCACCACCAATTCCACCACCAGTACTACCACCATCACCAGTACCACCACCACCAGTACCAGTACCACCACCACCAGTACCACCACCACCACCAGTACAACCACCAGTACCACCACCAATACCACCACCAGTACCAATACCACCACCAGTACCACCACCACCAGTACCACCACCACCACCAGTACCAGCACCACTAGCATCACCACCAGTACCACCACTGCCAGTACCACCACCACCACCAGTACCACCACCAGTACCACCACCACCAGTACCACCACCAGTACCAGCACCACCAGTACCACCAGTACATTGCCATCACTAGTACCACCAGTACCACCAGTACCACCACCAGTACCACCACCAGTACCACCACCACCAGTACCACCACCAGTACCATCACAAGTATCACCACCAGTACCACCACCACCACCAGTACCACCTCCACCAGTACCACCAACACCACCACCAGTACCACCACCATCAGTACCACCACCAGTACCACCACCAGTACCACCAGTACCACCACCAGTACCATTACCACCAGTACCACCACCAGTTCCAACACCACCACCACCACCACCACCAGTACCACCACCACCACCAGTACCACCACCAGTACCATCACAAGTATCACCACCAGTACCACCACCACCACCAGTACCACCTCCACCAGTACCACCAACACCACCACCAGTACCACCACCATCAGTACCACCACCAGTACCACCACCACTACCAGTACCACCAGTACCACCACCAGTACCACCACCACCAGTACCACCACCAGTACCACCACCACCAGTTCCACCAGTACCACCACCACCAGTACCACCACCACCAGTACTACCACCACCAGTGCCACCGCCACCACCAGTGCCACCCCCACCACCAGTACCACCTGCACCACCACCAGTCCCACCTGTACCACCACCATTACCACCAATAGCACTGCCAGTACCACCACCACCACCAGTACCACCACCAGTACCACCACCACCAGTACCAACACCACCAGTACTACCATCACCAGTACCACCACCAGTACCAGTACCACCAGCACCAGTACCACCACCACCAGTACCACCAGCAGTACCAGTACCACCATTACCACCACTACCAGTACAAACACCAGTACCACCAGCAATTTACCACCAGTACCACCACTACCACTACAACCACCAGTACCACCACCAATTCCACCACCAGTACTACCACCATCACCAGTACCACCACCACCAGTACCAGTACCACCACCACCAGTACCACCACCACCACCAGTACAACCACCAGTACCACCACCAATACCACCACCAGTACCAATACCACCACCAGTACCACCACCACCAGTACCACCACCACCACCAGTACCAGCACCACTAGCAACACCACCAGTACCACCACTGCCAGTACCACCACCACCACCAGTACCACCACCAGTACCACCACCACCAGTACCAGCACCAGTACCAGCACCACCAGTACCACCAGTACATTGCCACCACTAGTACCACCAGTACCACCAGTACCACCACCAGTACCACCACCAGTACCACCACCACCAGTACCACCACCAGTACCATCACAAGTATTACCACCAGTACCACCACCACCACCAGTACCACCTCCACCAGTACCACCAACACCACCACCAGTACCACCACCATCAGTACCACCACCAGTACCACTACCACCAGTACCACCACCAGTACCACTACCACCAGTACCACCACCAGTTCCAACACCACCACCACCACCACCAGTACCACCAACACCACCAGTACCAGTACCACCACCCCCAGTACCACCACTAGTACCACCACCATGACCACCAGTACCACTACCACCAGTAGTACCACCAGTACCACCACCACCAGTACCACCAGTACCACCACCAGTACCACCACCACCACCACCAGTACCAACACCACCAGTACCACCACTACCACTAACACCACCAGTACCACCACCAAAACCAGTACCACCACTACCACCACCAGTACCTCCAGTACCACCACAAGTATTACCACCAGTACTACCACCAGTACCACCACCACCAGTACCACCACCACCAGTATCACCACCACCAGTACCACCACCAATACCACCACCACCAGTATCACCACCACCAGTACCACCACCACTACCACCACCACCAGTACCACCACTACCAGTACCACCACCACCACCAATATGATCACCAGTACCACCACCACCACCAGTACCACCTGTACCAACACCAGTACCACCAGTACCACCACCAGTACCACAATCAGTACCACCAGTGCCACCACCAGTACCACCACCAGTACCACCACCAGTACCACAACCACCACTTCCACCAGTACCACCACCACCAGTACCACCACCACCAGTACTAACACCACAAGTACTACCACCAGTACCACCACCACCACCAGTACCACCACCAGTACCAGTACCACCATCACCACCAGTACCACCACCACCAGTACAACCATCAATATCTTCACCAGTACAACCACCACCGCAAGTACCACCACCACCAGTACCACCACCAGTACCACCACCAGTACCACCATCACCAGTATCACCACCACCACCTGTACCACCACCATCAGTGCCACCAGTATCACCACCACCAGTACCACCCCCACCAGTACCATCACCAGTACCACCACCAGTACCACCACCAGTACCACCTGTACCAACACCAGTACCACCACCAGTACCACCACCAGTACCACAATCAGTACCACCAGTACCACCACCACCACCAGTACCACCACCACCAGTACCTCCACCAGTACCACCACCAGTATCACAACCACCAGTACCACCACCACTACCACCACCACCAGTACCAGTACCACTACCACCACCAATACCTTCACCAGTATCACCACCAGTACCACCACCACCACCAGTACCACCTGTACCAACACAAGTACCACCAGTACCACCACCAGTACCACCACCACCACCAGTACCACCACCAGTAGCACCACCAGTACCACAACCACCACTTCCACCAGTACCACCACCACCACCAGTACCACCACCGCCAGTACTAACACCACAAGTACCACCACCACCACCAGTACCACCACCAGTACCACTACTACCAGTACCAGTACCACCACCACCAGTACCTCCACCACCACAACCAGTGCCACCAGTACCACCACCACCAGTACCACCACCACCAGTACCACCAGCACCACCAGTACCACCAGCACCACCAGTACCACCACCACCAGTACCACCACCACCACCAGTACCACCACCTCCACCTGTGCCACCACCACTACCACCACCACCAGTACCACCACTACCAGTACCAACAGTACCACCATCAGTACCATCACCAGTACCACCACCAGTACCACCACCACCACCAGTACCACCACCGCCAGTACTAACACCACAAGTACCACCACCACCACCAGAACCACCACCAGTACCACTACTACCAGTACCAGTACCACCACCACCAGTACCTCCACCACCACAACCAGTGCCACCAGTACCACCACCACCAGTACCACCACCACCAGTACCACCAGCTCCACCAGTACCACCAGCACCACCAGTACCACCACCATCAGTACCACCACCACCACCAGTACCACCACCTCCACCTGTGCCACCACCACTACCACCACCACCAGTACCACCACTACCAGTACCAACAGTACCACCATCAGTACCATCACCAGTACCACCACCAGTACCACCACCACCAACAGTACCACCTGTACCACCACCAGTATCACCACCAGTACCACCACCACCAACAGTACCACCTGTACCACCACCTGTACCACCACCAGTAGCACCACCAGTAGCACCACCAGTAGCACCACCACCAGTACCACCACCAGTACCAGTACTACCACTACCAGTACCACCACCACCAGTACCACCACCATCAGTACTACCACCACCAGTACTACCACCACCAGTACCACCACCACCACCAGTACCACCTGTACTACCACCTGTACCACCTGTACCACTACCAGTACCACCAATAGCACCACCAGTACCACCACCAGTACCACCACCACCAGTACCACCACCAGTGCCACCACCACCAGTACCAACACCACCAGTACTACCACCACCAGTACCACCACCACCAGTACCACCACCAGTACCAGTACCACCAGCACCAGTACCACCACTACCAGTACAACTACCAGTACCACCACCAATTTACCAACAGTACCACCACCACCACCAGTACCACCACCACCAGCAGCACCACCACCAGTACCAGTACCACCACCTCCACCAGTACCACCACCACCACCACTACAACCACCAGTACCACTACCAATACCATCACCAGTACCAATACCATCACCAGTAACACCACCACCACCAGTACCACCACCACCAGTACCACCACCAGCACCACTAGCACCACCACTAGTACCACTACCA
This sequence comes from Calotriton arnoldi, assembly GCA_963921515.1. NCBI lineage: Eukaryota > Metazoa > Chordata > Amphibia > Caudata > Salamandridae > Calotriton > Calotriton arnoldi. Next base: position 5,840,396 of record CAWUFW010000068.1, read on the forward strand.
CCAGTACCACCACCACCAATACCACCACCAGTACCACCACCACCAGTACCACCACCAGTACACCACCACCAGTACCACCACCAGTACCACCAGTACCTTTGCACCACTAGTACCACCAGTACCACCACCAGTACCACCACCTCCAGTACCACCAGTACCACCACCACCAGTACCAACAACACCACCAGGACCACCACTATCAATACCACCACCAGTACCACCACCAGTACTACCAGTACCAGTACCACCAGTACCACCACCCATACTACCACCACCAGTACCACCAGTACCACTACCACCACCACCAGTACCATCACCAGTACCACCACCACCAGTGCCACCACCACCACAAGTACCACCACCAGTACCACCACCAGTACCACCACCAGTACCACCACCACCAGTACCACCACCACCACCACCACCAGTACTACCACCACCAGTATCACCACCACCATTATGACCACCACCACCAGTACCACCACCAGTACCACAACCACCAGTACCACCACCAGTCTTACCACCAGTACCACCACCACCAGTACCAGTACAACGACCAGTACCACCACCACCACCAGTACCACCACCAATAGCACCACCAGTAACTCCACCAGTACCACCACCACCAGTACCACCTGTATCACCACCACCAGTACCACCACCAGTACCACCACCACTACCACCACCAGTACCACCACCAGTACCACCACCACCACCACCAGTACCTCCACCAATACCACCAGTACCACCACCCATACCACCAGTACTACTACCACCACCAACACCACCAGTACCACCACCAGAACCACCACCAATACCACCACTACCACCACCAATACCACCACCACCAGTACCACCAGTACCAGTACCACCAATACCAGTACCCCCAGTACCAGTACCACCAGTACCAGTACCACCATTACTAGTACCACCACCACCACCAGTACCACCACCAGTACCACCACCACTACCACCACCACCATTACCACCACCAGTACCACCACCACTACCACCACCACCACTACCACCACCACCACGACTACCACCACCACAAGTACCACCACCACCAGTACCAGTACTACCAGTACCACCACTATCAGTGCCACCACCAGTACCAGTATCACCAGTACTACCAATACCAGTACCACCACCACCAGTACCACTACCACCACCAGTACCACTGCCAGCACCAGTACCTCCACCAATAGCACTACCAGTACCACCACCACCACCACCAGTACCACCATCACCAGTACCACTACCAGTACCACCACCACTGCCAGTACCACCACCACCAGTACCAGTACCACCACCACCACCTGTAGCACCACCAGCAATGCCACCACCAGTACCACCACTACCAGTACCACCACCAGTACCACCACCACCACCACCACCACCAGTAGCACCACCAGTACGACCACCACCAGTACCACCACCAGTACCAACACCACCAGTACCACCACCACCAGTACCACCACCACCAGTACTACCACCACCAGTGCCACCCCCACCACCAATACCACCTGCACCACCACCATTACCACCAATAGCACCGCCAGTACCACCACCAGTACCACCACCACCACCAGTACCACCACCACCAGTACCAACACCACCAGTACTACCACCACCAGTACCACCACCAGTACCAGTACCACCAGCACCAGTACCACCACCAGTACCACCAGCAGTACCAGTACCACCAGTACCACCACTACCAGTACAACCACCAGTACCACCACCAATTTGCCACCACTACCACTACAACCACCAGTACCACCACCAATTCCACCACCAGTACCACCACCATCACCAGTACCACCACCACCAGTACCAGTACCACCACCACCACCAGTACCATCACCACCACCAGTACAACCACCAGTACCACCACCAATACCACCATCAGTACCAATACCACCACCAGTACCACCACCACCAGTACCACCACCACCACCAGTACCAGCACCACTAGCATCACCACCAGTACCACCACTGCCAGTACCACCACCACCACCACCACCAGGACCACCACCAGTACCACCACCACCACCAGTACCACCACCAGTACCACCACCAGTACCAGCACCACCAGTACCACCAGTACCAGCACCACCAGTACCACCAGTACATTGCCACCACTAGTGCCACCAGTACCACCAGTACCACCACCAGTACCACCACCACCAGTACCACCACCAGTACCATCACAAGTACCACCACCAGTACCAGCACCACCACCAGTACCACCTCCACCAGTACCACTGTCAGCCAGTGCATGACACAACCCCACACTCTCAGGCACATATTGCATCTGATCGACTACATGTGTGCCCCCCCTGCACTTACACCCCCACTGTTGGAGACTTACCACAACATTTGGGCCACCATATAGCCGTGGGTACTGTGTCAGCACCTCATCCACCAGGACCTCCAGCTCCTCGCTTGTGAATGGACTGGCACGGATCTTCTCTGACCTAGCCATCACTGTGGACATGAGACATCAGCGGTGGCAGTGGGCGGTAAGGGGTCCCAGGAAGCAGTCCCTGGAGGCAGCAGCAGGTGAGGGGTCCCAGGCAGCAGTGCCTGGAGGCAGCAGCAGGTGAGGGGTCCCAGGCAGCAGTCCCTGGAGGCAGCAGCAGGTGAGGGGTCCCAGGCAGCAGTCCCTGGAGGCAGCAGCAGGTGAGGGGTCTCAGGCAGCAGGCTCTGTGAGCAGTGGAAATGTGGTGCTCCCTCCCACACATATATAGGGCCCTGGACTCGTTTCAGTGGTCATACGCTTCTGCCATTGGTGTTCCAGGTCAGCCTTCTTCAAATGCATCCAATGACCGCCTCTGCGGTGCCGGAGCACGCCTACTGCGATTTTCAAAAGTGCATCATGCCACCACGATTGCGGTCCCCATTGGCTGCAAGGGCATGGTTCATGGCGGTGACACACCGCGGGGTCCTGGCGGGCGCTACCACGGTGGTGCATCTTACAATTGCATCCAATCTCCGCGTCCGCGGTGGCGGAGCACGCCTACCGCGATTTTCAAAAGTGCATCATGCCACCGCGATTGCTGTCCCCATTGGCTGCAAGGGCATGGTTCATGGCAGTGACACACCGTGGGGTCCTGGCAGGAGCTACAGCTGTTTGGGTGCCATAGAGTGACATGGGTGACCGGGATGTGGGTGGTGGAGCATGACAACCGCCATCTGCAGCTATGTAGAGCCCCATCACTACCGCCAATGTGTCATGTGCAGCACATGAAACACTGGCGTCAGTGGTGGGCATCGACATATGTTCAAATGGTGGTTGGCAGGCTCCGCCACCCAATTCACGGACAGTATGGGCGGCCGCTATGGGGAATATGCAGCATCACATCATACACTCTGTGCGTCATTGTGTTTATGGAGCACGTTTAAGGCACCTACGGACACTTCTTGTTGTGTGTGGATCAATGGTCATTACTGTACTACGCACAGTGGACACCTACATTGGCACATGGCACTGGATGACATTGATATGGTCTCCTGTCACAAATGTCAGCCAATGTGTAATGTCTCACACCAAATGGCACACTGTACTTCCTAATGTTGAGCAATATTTACACACAATGTCATATCTGCCACCTAAGCTGACCACTATCTCACATCTGAGCCCATGTGTTACACTGAAAACCCAGATGAATTCATTTATTCAGCATGACTGTGATCAGTGGAAACAGATGTCACCCTGTTGTGTTCTTGCTAAGACCAATTACAGGCCGCATGTAATGTCATTGTACACACTGGCAACTCCTGCAGTGTATGTCCACATGTACATGGGGGGCTCAAACAACTAAAGGATGATGAGTACTTCAGCACCACACCTGGCATCCGTTGCATTCTTATTGTTTGTCACTTGGGTAGGCGTCCAGAGCATATGTATTCGCTACATGTCTGCCACCTGTTACCACAGGGACCTATGTTGTAGTGTCAGGTCTGTGCTCATGTTGTTTGGCCTGTTGTATGTGAATCAGTGACATGTACATTTCAACAATGGTGCTTAGCTTAACATTGTTTTTGAGTGTTGTGCTGTGTTCCGGTGCTACTCACCTGCCACCAGTGCATGTCCATTGTTCACATCAGGAATGTTGCGTTGGCAGATTGACTGCATGCAAGGTTGTGGATGGTGCTCACTGTATGGAATATAGGATGTGATATTTGTCCACAGGCTACGGGTGTCCAGTATTGGCTGCACAGTGTTGCAATGGGTGTGCACTGATTTGCGGTAATTGTCTGCAGTGTTGGTGGTTAGCACAAGTGGCACACGTGTGCAGTGTGTTGCCACCAACACTAGTGTATGTGCATGCTATGGGGTGCTAGCCATCCTTGCTCACCATCTATTCCTGCGCTGTGTGGGTGGATCACATCTGCTGGTGTATCAGGATGGAGTGGGCACCCAAGACAGGTGAGATGTACCTTGATTGTGCTGCCTGTGACACTCATCCAACTCCGACATTTGGTCATTGGGAGCTACCAGTGTCCCACTACTCATGCACAGCCAGCATGTTTGTTTGACGTGGGATGTTGATTGTATGCTGTGTTGGCCCTGACAGCCTGTGTGGAATGAGGGTCAGGATGCATGTCCTTTGGGACATGGGGTGTGCAATAACATCCACTGGTGTCAGGTGTCTGAGCCAGTTGTCCATATGTCATGCATCCAGTCTGTTCATGCGCAGACTTGTTGGCATACTGGCTTGGCATTGTCCAGGTAGTGTTGTAGGCGTCTACCATCAAAAGAATTAAACAGGATCCCCCTCTCCTCCCAAATCTGATTCTCCTGTCTCTTTGGATATCGTTTTGGAGGAAATTCGCACTCTAAGACCCTTTATTGAGGAAACAAACTCTCGATTGCAGTTGATGGATAATAAATGGTCATCTATGGACTCCCGCCTTTCTGTGGTGGAACAACAAATCAGTGACGTACAGGATTCATCTTCCAGAATCTCAATTTTGGAGAAGGAGGTCCTGCAACTAAGAAGAGCTTCTGAAGATCTCGAAAATAGAAATCGCCGTAACAACCTTCGCTTATATGGTCTCCCTGGAGGTCTTGAGGGTGACGACCCGGTGACGTACTTTACTTCATTTCTTCCACAGCTCTTAAACCTTCCTGCTACAACCAAATTAAATATTCAATGAGCTCAGTGACTGGGTCCACGTTTATCTTCCTCATCTGCTCCATCCAAACCTGGTGGAGTGATTCTCCTATTTCTGCAATTCACGGATCTTCTACAAGTTCTAAACGCAGCTAAATCCATGAAACAGTTGAATTGGCTTGGCACAAAATTGTTTATTTCTCAAGATGTTTCCAAAGCCACCTCTAAACGATGCAAGGAATCCCTGGACCTTCGTCCCACTCTTCGGTCTTTGGGTGCTCAATATGGCCTATTCCACCCGTGCTTATTTAAAGTCACCTTTATGAACAAAACGTCTACATTTGAAGATCCTGCTGATCCTAGAAAATATATCCATTCTCATTCTTCTTCTTCGATGGAGATCGCTTGTCCCCCGAATACTTGACTTTGTTCATACCTCTGTTTCTTCTCTTATTGAAGCATATTATCTAGTTACATTGTACTTTTGTTTATATGACCTTTTTGATTCTTATTACAGGTTCTTTGGACTCCATCTTGTACCTGCCTCATTTCCCGCTCCTGTTTATGTTTAATTGATGTTCCGGTGTGGTGCGTTGCCCTCTGTTGGTTGTGCCGTCCCTGTTGTCCGTTGCCGCCTCTCATCTTTCCCTTGTGTTCCCCTGTATTACAATCGTCATTCTGGCATGTACTGTCTCTTCTTACTCTTACTTTTTTTCCCCTTTTCCTCTCTCCTCTTTAGTGTCTTTTTTCCTTTCTTTCTCTTGGTGTTACTTTAACATTTTCTATCTATAATTTTCTCTTCACATGATTCCTTGCTATTTCTCACTGCTTCATCTCTTTTCCTCCCTTTGACACCATTCCAGTATATTCTTCTCCCTTATTCTTTTTTCTCCTCTCTCTTGCATTATTATCTTATTGTTGAGCGTATTGTTCTGTATATATTGTTGATCTTTTTCATTCAGAGTTATTTCTTGGAATGTGAAAGGTTTTATTAATCCAATCAAAAGACAGAGAATATTGTCTCACCTTGCCTCTTACAATCCTGACTTGGTTTTTCTACAAGAAACCCATCTTACGGAACCCGAAGCCTTAAAATTGAAAAAGAGCTGGGTTGGGTCTGTTATACCAGACCAATAAAAGGGAATCGACCTGCCTAAGAATAGGATATATAGTGCCCTGAATAGGGTCAGCAAATAATCAGCAAAAACTGGGCTAACAAAGGCATATAAATCAAATAAAGTTTTACATAAGAAATTTTTTTGCACAAGGTTATTTTATATAAATATTTATTATCATTGTTGTGGTTCATTCGATTTTATCAAAATTAGCAAAGAGACAAAAAAGAGACAAATATGTCACATATATAAAACCGTTACATAATAAATGAGTCCCACAAAAACACATTCAATACCAACACTCATTCAAGATTACAAAAATACATACTAACACAGACATCACTAACAATCAAACACATTCAGACAAAATTACAAATCCATACAGTTACAAAACAATCACAGTTTATATACAACCAGGAGTTATAGGTATGAGGATTTTTTTCTCGTGTATTTTCCCAGTTATGAATAAAAGTTAAATTAAAAAAAATGATTAGTTCGGCGCCAACGCGCGTTTCGGTGTTTGGCCCAATGCGGGCTACACCTTCCTCAGGGCAGCATAGATATGTAAAGTGGGACACACAAGGCACAACCTTAATGTAGGTTATCAAATCATATTGGGACAACCCATGTTGAGTCCAGTTCAACAGTGGCTAGCTAAAGGTTGGTACAGAGAGCGTGTTTTTAAGCACTCCTAAAAGTTAAAACGGCAGCGAGGACAAACCGATGTTAGCGTCCAAAGTCCGAGGGTCTGAGAGTTTTTCAGCGCATATTACAAAGGTTCCAACGAGGATCAAGGTTTTAGCTCAAAACGTGCTGCAGTGAGGTTTCTTCAGGCAGCAAGCAGCGTAGTTAGCTCCCAGATATATATAAATAAGGTGAAGCCAATCTCGAGGGAAGGGGATATCGACTATTCAATGAACGGACCCCATGAATGGATTGCGAACAACCAGGATAGAGGAAGTCGCGGTTACGCTCAAGTATTGCCGAAAACAGGGGTTCCTAAGGCGGCAAGCGGGACAGTAGGTTCCCAAATCCCCCACTTCATCTAAAAAACATGGTGTCATCTGTCGTGTAGTTCCTATATGCCCTATACAGGATCTGCGTGTTTGGATAACATAAGCTGTCGGTCTGGTTGTAGACTGATTCTATACACCCCCACCGGGTATGTTAGCCTTATTTGTACTAGCTAGCTCACAGTGCCACTAGAGTCTCCTCTTATTGGGGAGAGAATAGTTTCTGGCAACCTCAGAACATGACAACCCTGATCCCTCAGAATCGTGGAAACAATATACTACTTTTCACTCAGTCACTTAGTTTGTCTCAGAGATACACAGAATAAACAGTCTGGGCGTTTCAATAAGACTTTATTGAACAGTTGTTTTTCTTGTGTAGAATATATGAGCTGAAACAACCGTTAGACAGTAGTAGAGATATATGATTAGCAGTACTACAAAAGTAAAGAAATGGTAAAGCTCTACCTTTGTGCAATAATCATGAATACATGCATAGATATAAAACACATGATAAAAGTGCGTACTCCTACAATACCTCCCTAACTAGATGTACCTAAATGTACCTAGCATCTATATAGGTGTTATGCCAAGAGTCCCTCTATGATCTAGTCAGCCCCATTACCTTAGAATGAAAGAATGTGGGACCCCGTCCTGGTCTCGAGTTGGACACCCCGCAAGGGATGTTAGACCACTGCTAGATGGAGCATCTGCATGCAGGTACTTCAGTGTCTCTGGTCAGTGTGTCAGCCGGGAAGTCACGGTCTCCTCTGTCTTACGTTGGCAAGACGTGATGTATTTATACCCAAGCGTATCTAGGGCTTCTTTGTACCTTATGTGGTTTGTGTGGTGTGTATGGGCCCTTGTCGGACTGAGGAAGACGTAAGAGATGAACCTTGTACGTAGGTAGTGTTCATACATAATGTATGAGCCCGTCGGAGATGTTATAGGAGGCCTTTGTTTAAGGAAACCCTCCTTCTGCACCCAGAACTGAAAGTAGATAAAGGTTCAATCCTAAGAGCCCGTTATTGTGTAGTGTAGGGGGCTAATGTAGGTGAAGGATCATGCCTATATTAGGGCATCTAAGATTATGCTTATACTAGGGCATTCTAGGATCATGCATATATTAGGTCATCTAAATGAAATATAACACCCACTCCTCTTCCAAACCGGATGACAATAATAAATGCTAGCAAACTACTAAGTAGCGCACAATAGAATGTGTCTATTAAAATCATTTAAAATAGTCTTTTAAAAAATTTAAAAAGGTTGATGTTGGAATTGCCACTCGGGCAAAAGGTCCAATTTGTCCATTCATAAAAGTTGCATTACTACAAGCAGAAGAAGGCCATGTCTTTTTCAGTGAAAGTATCAAATTAGGAAATGTTCCAAATTTTGTTCGTTTATTTACGAGAAAAAGAAGATGCTGAATTCTTTCCCAGCACACAGTGAGCCAATTTGAGATTAAGTGTCCTGGCTGTGATATGCAACATTATCGGTGTCTGCTACTGCAGATGAGTAGTCTAACACCTTGCAGAGTACGTCAATTGCACATAGATGATATTCAGTACTGCCAACAGCCGGTGCTGGGGCAGCTTGTGCGGTAGTTGATACCTGAGGGCCCGTGGAGGAGCCAACACCTAACCAGGCAGGAGCAAATGGCACCTGTGGATTCTCGAGGAATGCAGCCATCAGTATAGGAATACGCTGGGGACAACGCAGAGCATGGGCCTTATTGGGGTCCAGCATAGCATCCATGTCCGAAGGCGTAGCTGATGAAAGTGTCAGATCCAACATGCAGTCTTCTCCGCAGAACAGGCATCGAAGAACAGGTAAGATGCAGTCCATCCAGACTGGTCTAAATGACAGGAACCAAGAGGCGCTCAGTTCCCGCAGGCAAGGTATGCCCAGATATTGTACCACGCGTTCACGGTATTTCCGCTCCAGGAGCGCTTTTGCAATTTTGTTGGTGATTGGGCCGTCCATTGCGTAGCAGTAATATGACAATCAGGATTCCTCCAACTAATGCTAGGATAAGCGGAAGACCTCAGAAAATGCTTCCAAATACGGAGTGTATAAAATTTGGGATAAGTCCGAGGACTATCTGAAAGGTGTTTAACAGTCCTGACCCTATGGTCTTAAATAGGTGTACAATACCACTCGTATCAGACATATTAAAGATATGACCCATCAATTCTACAAAATGAATGGGGCAGTTTGTACGTATGAGTGCCAGTATCTCAGCCGAGGTCCTTGCTATTTGAAGATCAAAGGTTTCTTGGTGGAGGTTAAGGGCACGCTTTGCTGTAGAAGCATGGCTTTCATTCTGCTAAGAGTATCAAATTGTATGGAGGAAACATTCAGCGAAGGCCATAATGGCGCCTCCCTGACTGTATGTATCGGTGGAAACAATACTTGCATACAAGAAGTAACGCTGGAGCTGACGGTTACCAGATATGCAATGCCTGGTAGCATTCCACAGCAGCCTTGATCGTTCAGCATCAGGTAACTCCCATTCGAAAGTAGCAAAATGCTGGAGTAATCACTGCAGCTGGGGAACCCTTCAGATGGCAGGACAGGTTCGCTACATAACCATTACAAGCCCTGTGCAGCAATATGTCCTGACATATGAGCAATCCACTTAAAGCGCTCTCACAGTTTGTGCCGCTAAGAAACACTTCTCGATCCCCACTCCGGCATCGAATTCTGTATGTTAATTCCCAAGATTCCGTAATGTATTCCTTACCCATCTTTTCATATCTGCCTGCCTGCTTTTGTTCAAGGCAATACTGAAACTGGAAAGTAGTGACCCGGAGAGTTATGTGGCCATGGATGAGCCATTCTGTAGCCGGTGATTCAGCTACCGTGAATGGTAATCAGTCCAGTTTTTCAATACTCAGCATTGTATACTTAGCTCCCCTCTGTGCCATTTCTACCTGTTTATCTGTTAGATTGTATTCAGAGAACAGAGGCGTACTGTTGATAAAATGCCAAGGCACATAGCCTGCACACAACGATTGTAGCGTCCAGCCTAACAACATATTAGAACGTATCTGAGATTGCCCGTGTTGTAACATGGCCAAATCTTGTTCTAATTTGTCTATCGAAGAAGATACAATGTTGCCTAAGGAAGATATCCTGGAGGTCAATGTTGTTAACCCATTATCTACCACTGCCAAATATTTTTCAAAATTTAAACGGTCTATTTCTTGTATTCTCTCTGCGGCCTCTTGTTGGGATATTTTCCATATTTCATTGTAGGCAGCGTAAATGCCGGCATATATGAAACATTTCTGACGTGGCTTCCTGGGACCTAGTAAAAAATCCCTAAGATCCACATCTTGTGAAAGTGAGGATAAGTGTTGTTTCACCTCGGTGAGTGTTGAGGTTTCTAGCCAATCAAGGCACAACTTCCCAACACTGTAGGATGACACTACCCCCGGATGTTGTCTTTGTAGATAACGTGGATCTGGCCTATGGATGTTAAACCCTTCGGTTCTACCCAAGAATCTTACCTGACAAATATTGGTGTCTGTGGACCAAATCAACCATTTCCTCCAATCGGGGTCTGGTCTATTGTATTGAAATATGTCATCTAATGTAACCACTTCTCGTGATGTTTCGTTGCCCTCAGTGGGTGATGGTATTGGCACCCGAGGTGTGTTCAGGTCTTTGATCTTGGCTAGTCCAAGGCAAGATGTTTGTTGCACTGTCTCGTTCAAAAACATGATCTGCTGAGGGATGAGGCATGCTCTAAATAAAGCTTCCGTCCCCTGCACTTGCCAGTCCTTAGTACCCCAGACTGATTTTAGGTCTATGGTGTCTTTACAAAAGTCGAACCCTTGTTGAGACAGCTGGGCAATAAAGACAGCAGAGTAAATCAGTTTTGTGTTTGTTATCATATTTTTCTGTTCTGATGTAGGAGCAACCTTATAGTAATATGAGGCTGGGTCCGACATATTAAACCCTGAAAAATATGGAAACTTTTGTGCAAATGTTTTTTAACTGCCCTTTGGCGGTGTTAGACAATGTTCCCACTGGTTGTATGTGAACACATTTCTAGGTGTTGTGGATTTATGCAAGAATAATGACCTTAGTGTTGATAACAGTACATAGACTCATAATCTGATGAACCTTCCAATGTTTCACTACTGGAAAATGCAGAAGATTTCTCTCAATCAGACAACATGTTATTCACAGTTTCAAAGTCCCAATCATCGGAAAATGTACTTGAGATAATGATATCACTTAACGATATTTTAAAAAAATGTGGAATTTTTAAAAGTTCAGTCAGGCCAAATATGTTGAAATCAACTTTATCCCACACTATACCATCCGGTACAGGAACTGCTGTAATTTTCACTGAAGACAAGTCTCTTGGTTCTCGATGAGAAGATTGAAGTGGTTTCAAAATTAAATTCACGTTTTGGGCTGTAGAGCTTTGCTGAAGATATTTGCCATTTACAAGCATACTAAAAACTATTACCAAGCCTACCCAGAAAAGAAAGAAAAGTATCCCGGTGATTACCCATAGTTCAACCCAAGGTGTCACCAGGTAAGTTCTTTTCAGAAAGTGCAGAAAGTTATTTGCTTGCTGTTTTCGTGATTTTTGGGCTGGCATCGTTTCAGGATCACTTGGATCCAAAGAAAACGTATCAAAGTTTATGAAGTAGCCAGAAGCAGTTCGATCAATTGTTGGTATTGCATCGGGATTTGTAGAAATCGCTGTTTGCTCTTGTCGAGTCTCATTGATGTAGACATCTGTATTTGGTCTGATTGCAATTTGAGTTTCATTTTGCTGTTGAACTTGAGTTTCGAAAGGAACGAGTTCCATTGCATTGTTGCATAGTCCATCATTCCGTACTGGTGACTCTGCGAACGTGATGAGTCTTTCCATTCGAACTTCTTGAATTGTAGCGAGAGGAGGGCGTCTGCTACTTTGGAGTCCAAGTGGCCTTCTGCTTAGTATCGGCCACATAGTGTGGTTTGATTAGGTCAACTGAGACAAATCTTTTCTCCTTTTTTCCGGCAAGAGGTGGCAGAAGTACAGTTCTTGTTCCTTTAACAGGCTTTCTGTAGGAGGGCCCAAATTCTTTCTTGCCGCTATTTTCTCTCTGACCAGATCCCCGACTTTTGGGATCCAGACAGGTCTTGCCGTAACTGATTTGACTTCCCCAGTGGCGGTCTGCTTCAGGTGGACATTACTTTGTTGTGTCCTGGATTCATTTAGATCCTGTAAAACAGCCAAACGATCATGGATATCAAAAGGCTTTTCATCCGCCACTGCGCCTTCACAATCAAGATCAGGTACCTACATTCTTGTCCCAAATAGGACCTCATATGGAGTGACCCCCCCTAGAGAACTTCTTGGCATGTTATTGAATGCTCGTTGAACTCCATGCAGATGTTTTATCCAGCTCTCACCCGTGCCTGATACACTAGCTGTCAAAGACTGCTTTAAGTCTCAGTTTTTCCTCTCCATGACCGAATTTCCCTCTGGATGGTACGGAGAGGAGTACCGCAATGCTATACCTAATCCTCCTATTGCCTCCTGGTAAGCCCAAGAGCTAAATGCAGGGCCCTGGTCAGAATGTAATGTGCCAATTGCGTATGTCCCTATAAAGACTCGCAAATCTTTTATAACAGTTCGAGCTTCAGCCGAGCGCTGGGGCCACACCCATAGGAATCTTGAGCAGGAATCCACTGCAACCATGATATACATGTAAGCCCCATCTCTTTGTAAAGGGCTGCAATGGTCCAAGTAAACACACGCTAGTGGTTTGTCAGATATCAACAATGGTGTCTGCGCAGGACGTGTTACGGTGGAACCTTTCATCTGCTGGCAGATGTTGCATTTCAAGACATAGTCCTTAGTCTGCTTAGTTAACCCAGGCCACCAATAGCGTTGTTTCAACAAAGAAACTGTCGCCGTAACTCCTGCATGTGCAAAACCTATCCCTTCATGTGCTGCTAGGATTAAACCTAACATACGATCCATGTTTGGAATTACTCTATCCCCCACTCCAGGAATCTGAGCAAATGGAATGTTATGTGCATCTAACTTCTAGGAGTACTTGAGTGGAAATATCTTTGGTACTGCTTTGCTGCCTTTGTGTGAAGCAATGCGATACAAAAGGGGATGATGGACGGAACGCTTGAGCCAATCAAACACTCACCCCCAGTCAACTGATCTGGGTTTAATCCATCATCATTCTTTAGCTCACTCCACCACCCCAGTTCAGACATGGCCATATGCAAATCAGTCTGACCCTGTGCCTCATGGGAACAGTCCAGCCCGAACTGCCAAGCCATGTCTTCCCTGGACCGGAAACAAGCATCCTAGGACCGGGTTCTGGCATTCCAGCCGTCATCAGCCAGGCTTGCTTGAATCCAGTGGCAAAGTGAGCAAGGGACCCACGTCTGGGCATACCCCCGCCAACTTAGGGCGAACAAAGCGATACAAAAGGGGATGATGGACGGAACGCTTGAGCCAATCAAACACTCACCCCCAGTCAACTGATCTGGGTTTAATCCATCATCATTCTTTAGCTCACTCCACCACCCCAGTTCAGACATGGCCATATGCAAATCAGTCTGACCCTGTGCCTCATGGGAACAGTCCAGCCCGAACTGCCAAGCCATGTCTTCCCTGGACCGGAAACAAGCATCCTAGGACCGGTTTCTGGCATTCCAGCCGTCATCAGCCAGGCTTGCTTGAATCCAGTGGCAAAGTGAGCAAGGGACCCACGTCTGGGCATACCCCCGCCAACTTAGGGCGAACAAAGCGATACAAAAGGGGATGATGGACGGAACGCTTGAGCCAATCAAACACTCACCCCCAGTCAACTGATCTGGGTTTAATCCATCATCATTCTTTAGCTCACTCCACCACCCCAGTTCAGACATGGCCATATGCAAATCAGTCTGACCCTGTGCCTCATGGGAACAGTCCAGCCCGAACTGCCAAGCCATGTCTTCCCTGGACCGGAAACAAGCATCCTAGGACCGGTTTCTGGCATTCCAGCCGTCATCAGCCAGGCTTGCTTGAATCCAGTGGCAAAGTGAGCAAGGGACCCACGTCTGGGCATACCCCCGCCAACTTAGGGCGAACAAAGCGATACAAAAGGGGATGATGGACGGAACGCTTGAGCCAATCAAACACTCACCCCCAGTCAACTGATCTGGGTTTAATCCATCATCATTCTTTAGCTCACTCCACCACCCCAGTTCAGACATGGCCATATGCAAATCAGTCTGACCCTGTGCCTCATGGGAACAGTCCAGCCCGAACTGCCAAGCCATGTCTTCCCTGGACCGGAAACAAGCATCCTAGGACCGGTTTCTGGCATTCCAGCCGTCATCAGCCAGGCTTGCTTGAATCCAGTGGCAAAGTGAGCAAGGGACCCACGTCTGGGCATACCCCCGCCAACTTAGGGCGAACAAAGCGATACAAAAGGGGATGATGGACGGAACGCTTGAGCCAATCAAACACTCACCCCCAGTCAACTGATCTGGGTTTAATCCATCATCATTCTTTAGCTCACTCCACCACCCCAGTTCAGACATGGCCATATGCAAATCAGTCTGACCCTGTGCCTCATGGGAACAGTCCAGCCCGAACTGCCAAGCCATGTCTTCCCTGGACCGGAAACAAGCATCCTAGGACCGGTTTCTGGCATTCCAGCCGTCATCAGCCAGGCTTGCTTGAATCCAGTGGCAAAGTGAGCAAGGGACCCACGTCTGGGCATACCCCCGCCAACTTAGGGAGAACAAAGCGATACAAAAGGGGATGATGGACGGAACGCTTGAGCCAATCAAACACTCACCCCCAGTCAACTGATCTGGGTTTAATCCATCATCATTCTTTAGCTCACTCCACCACCCCAGTTCAGACATGGCCATATGCAAATCAGTCTGACCCTGTGCCTCATGGGAACAGTCCAGCCCGAACTGCCAAGCCATGTCTTCCCTGGACCGGAAACAAGCATCCTAGGACCGGTTTCTGGCATTCCAGCCATCATCAGCCAGGCTTGCTTGAATCCAGTGGCAAAGTGAGCAAGGGACCCACGTCTGGGCATACCCCCGCCAACTTAGGGCGAACAAGCGATACAAAGGGGATGATGGACGGAACGCTTGAGCCAATCAAACACTCACCCCAGTCAACTGATCTGGGTTTAATCCATCATCATTCTTTAGCTCACTCCACCACCCCAGTTCAGACATGGCCATATGCAAATCAGTCTGACCCTGTGCCTCATGGGAACAGTCCAGCCCGAACTGCCAAGCCATGTCTTCCCTGGACCGGAAACAAGCATCCTAGGACCGGTTTCTGGCATTCCAGCCGTCATCAGCCAGGCTTGCTTGAATCCAGTGGCAAAGTGAGCAAGGGACCCACGTCTGGGCATACCCCGCCAACTTAGGGCGAACAAAGCGATACAAAAGGGGATGATGGACGGAACGCTTGAGCCAATCAAACACTCACCCCCAGTCAACTGATCTGGGTTTAATCCATCATCATTCTTTAGCTCACTCCACCACCCCAAGACATGGCTTGGCAGTTCGGGCTGGACTGTTCCCATGAGGCACAGGGTCAGACTGATTTGCATATGGCCATGTCTGAACTGGGGTGGTGGAGTGAGCTAAAGAATGATGATGGATTAAACCCAGATCAGTTGACTGGGGTGAGTGTTTGATTGGCTCAAACGTTCCGTCCATCATCCCCTTTGTATCGCTTGTTCGCCCTAAGTTGGCGGGGTATGCCCAGACGTGGGTCCCTTGCTCACTTTGCCACTGGATTCAAGCAAGCCTGGCTGATGACGGCTGGAATGCCAGAAACCGGTCCTAGGATGCTTGTTTCCGGTCCAGGGAAGACATGGCTTGGCAGTTCGAGCTGGACTGTTCCCATGAGGCACAGGGTCAGACTGATTTGCATATGGCCATGTCTGAACTGGGGTGGTGGAGTGAGCTAAAGAATGATGATGGATTAAACCCAGATCAGTTGACTGGGGGTGAGTGTTTGATTGGCTCAAACGTTCCGTCCATCATCCCCTTTTGTATCGCTTTGTGTGAAGCAATGGCAGCAACCATAATCTCACTGTCTATTCTCGTTTTAGAACGAGAGATTGCAGCTACAGAAGCCGTGCGTACAGCCCCCCTTGCGGCTTCATCAGCCAATGAATTCCCTTCAACGTGAACGGCATCACGTTGATGACTCAGTGTATGGATCACGTGAGTCTGTGGCAGTTTGTTTCTCAACTCAACTACCTGTTCCCATAGCATTTTATGCTTAATTGTGCCACCTTTTGCATCTTTGAACCCATTCTGTTCCCAATGATGTAAATATTCATTGTATGACTGCACACAGTAAAAGGAATCACACACTATCAGTGTGGGGAATTCGTGATCCGTATTTACCAGTGCCAGTATCAATGCTTTTAGTTCTGCCAGCTGTGCTGTGCAGTCTCCTGGAGACTGAGGGGCCGATTCCGATCTCGGTCGGAGGCGCACCCAATACCATTCGGTCGGGAAAAAAGCCATGCGAATGCCTGTTTCCCGACCGATCCGTACAGCACACCGAACGAGTAAGTACAATGCGCACAACAGCACAGAATCCGGCCGAGCCGTACTCACCCAAACCAGGTCCTGTTCCCCGACCGAGGCGATTCCGGAAACGCCGAATCGAGTCGCACGGAAGGAAAAATGCAGCTCCGTCCGGCCGAACGAGTACGATGCGCTTTCCGTACGCGCCGAACCCGTCGCTACGCACGGCACGTCAAAGCATCCGGGAGAGGCGCACATAAGCTCCGATTCGCGCCACAACACGATCCACGGCTACGAGGCGAACATGCCAGCGACGAGGACGGCGCAAAGCGACGAGGACGACGCGAAGCAACCAGAAGGACGAACGACACGAACCAACCATGAATCCCTTCGTCCCGATCATACCAATATTCTACATTTACTACCGGAACAGGCACGGACGCGTACGGCGCAGAAGGTAAGTCAGACACCAACCACAAAACACATACAACACGTACACGACACATCACACACACACAGAGGGATGCAGAATATACTTACACCAGCAACAGCAGCACCATAGGGGCGGGATGCCCATCACCAATGCCACATATGCACACAGGGGCCTGAATGCGCACCACCACCCCTACCCAGGGGGGGCCGGATGCCTACCACTACTACCACCCTTACCCAGGGGGGGCTGGATGCCTACCACAACTACCACCCTTACCCAGGGGGTGCCAGATGCCTACCACTACTACCACCCTTACCCAGGGGGGGCTGGATGCCTACCACTACTACCACCCTTACCCAGGGGGGTGCCAGATGCCTACCACTACTACCACCCTTAGCCAGAGGGGCCAGATGCCTACCACTACTACCACCCTTAGCCAGGGGGGTGCCAGATGCCTACCACCATTACCACCATTACCACCCTTAGCCAGGGGGGCTGGATGCCCACCACTACTACCAGTCTTACCCAGGGGGGGCTGGATGCCTACCACTACTACCACCCTTACCCAGGGGGGGCTGGATGCCTACCACTACTACCACCCTTACCCAGGGGGGTGCCAGATGCCTACCACTACTACCACCCTTAGCCAGGGGGGCTGGATGCCCACCACTACTACCAGCCTTACCCAGGGGGGGCTGGATGCCTACCACTACTACCACCCTTACCCAGGGGGGCTGGATGCCTACCACTACTACCAGCCTTACCCAGGGGGCTGGATGCCTACCACTACTACCAGCCTTACCCAGGGGGCCGGATGCCTACCACTACTACCACCCTTACCCAGGGGGCTGGATGCCTACCACAACTACCACCCTTACCCAGGGGTGCCAGATGCCTACCACTACTACCACCCTTAGCAAGGGGGTGCCAGATGCGCACCACTACTACCACCCTTACCCAGGGGGTGCCAGATGCCTACCACTACTACCACCCTTAGCCAGGGGGCTGGATGCCCACCACTACTACCACCCTTAGCCAGGGGGTGCCAGATGCCTACCACTACTACCACCCTTAGCCAGGGGGTGCCAGATGCCTACCACTACTACCACCCTTAGCCAGGGGGCTGGATGCCCACCACTACTACCACCCTTACCCAGGGGGGCTGGATGCCTACCACTACTACCACCCTTACCCAGGGGGGCTGGATGCCTACCACTACTACCAGCCTTACCCAGGGGGCTGGATGCCTACCACTACTACCACCCTTAGCCAGGGGGTGCCAGATGCCTACCACTACTACCACCCTTAGCCAGGGGGCTGGATGCCCACCACTACTACCAGCCTTACCCAGGGGGCTGGATGCCTACCACTACTACCACCCTTACCCAGGGGGGGCTGGATGCCTACCACTACTACCAGCCTTACCCAGGGGGGGCTGGATGCCTACCACTACTTCCACCCTTACCCAGGGGGTGCCAGATGCCTACCACTACTACCACCCTTAGCCAGGGGGGCTGGATGCCCACCACTACTACCACCCTTACCCAGGGGGGCTGGATGCCTACCACTACTACCACCCTTAGCCAGGGGGTGCCAGATGCCCACCACTACTACCACCCTTAGCCAGGGGGCTGGATGCCCACCACTACTACCACCCCTACCCAGGGGGGGCCGGATGCCTACCACTACTACCACCCTTACCCAGGGGGGGCTGGATGCCTACCACAACTACCACCCTTACCCAGGGGTGCCAGATGCCTACCACTACTACCACCCTTACCCAGGGGGGCTGGATGCCTACCACTACTACCACCCTTACCCAGGGGGGGCTGGATGCCTACCACTACTACCAGCCTTACCCAGGGGGGGCTGGATGCCTACCACTACTACCAGCCTTACCCAGGGGGGGCCGGATGCCTACCACTACTACCACCCTTACCCAGGGGGGGCTGGATGCCTACCACAACTACCACCCTTACCCAGGGGGTGCCAGATGCCTACCACTACTACCACCCTTAGCAAGGGGGGTGCCAGATGCGCACCACTACTACCACCCTTACCCAAGGGGGTGCCAGATGCCTACCACTACTACCACCCTTAGCCAGGGGGGCTGGATGCCCACCACTACTACCACCCTTACCCAGGGGGGTGCCAGATGCCTACCACTACTACCACCCTTAGCCAGGGGGTGCCAGATGCCTACCACTACTACCACCCTTAGCCAGGGGGCTGGATGCCCACCACTACTACCACCCTTACCCAGGGGGCTGGATGCCTACCACTACTACCACCCTTACCCAGGGGGCTGGATGCCTACCACTACTACCAGCCTTACCCAGGGGGCTGGATGCCTACCACTACTACCACCCTTAGCCAGGGGGTGCCAGATGCCTACCACTACTACCACCCTTAGCCAGGGGGCTGGATGCCCACCACTCCTACCAGCCTTACCCAGGGGGGGCTGGATGCCTACCACTACTACCACCCTTACCCAGGGGGGGCTGGATGCCTACCACTACTACCAGCCTTACCCAGGGGGGGATGGATGCCTACCACTACTACCACCCTTACCCAGGGGGGTGCCAGATGCCTACCACTACTACCACCCTTAGCCAGGGGGGGCTGGATGCCCACCACTACTACCACCCTTACCCAGGGGGGGCTGGATGCATACCACTACTACCACCCTTAGCCAGGGGGGTGCCAGATGCCCACCACTACTACCACCCTTAGCCAGGGGGGCTGGATGCCCACCACTACTACCACCCCTACCCAGGGGGGGCCGGATGCCTACCACTACTACCACCCTTACCCAGGGGGCTGGATGCCTACCACAACTACCACCCTTACCCAGGGGGTGCCAGATGCCTACCACTACTACCACCCTTACCCAGGGGGCTGGATGCCTACCACTACTACCACCCTTACCCAGGGGGTGCCAGATGCCTACCACTACTACCACCCTTAGCCAGGGGGCTGGATGCCCACCACTACTACCACCCTTACCCAGGGGGTGCCAGATGCCTACCACTACTACCACCCTTAGCCAGGGGGTGCCAGATGCCTACCACCACTACCACCCTTAGCCAGGGGCTGGATGCCCACCACTACTACCACCCCTACCCAGGGGGGCCGGATGCCTACCACTACTACCACCCTTACCCAGGGGGGCTGGATGCCTACCACAACTACCACCCTTACCCAGGGGTGCCAGATGCCTACCACTACTACCACCCTTACCCAGGGGGCTGGATGCCTACCACTACTACCACCCTTACCCAGGGGGTGCCAGATGCCTACCACTACTACCACCCTTAGCCAGGGGGCTGGATGTCCACCACTACTACCACCCTTACCCAGGGGGGTGCCAGATGCCTACCACTACTACCACCCTTAGCCAGGGGGGTGCCAGATGCCTACCACCACTACCACCCTTAGCCAGGGGGCTGGATGCCCACCACTACTACCAGCCTTACCCAGGGGGGCTGGATGCCTACCACTACTACCACCCTTACCCAGGGGGCTGGATGCCTACCACTACTACCAGCCTTACCCAGGGGGCTGGATGCCTACCACTACTACCACCCTTAGCCAGGGGGTGCCAGATGCCTACCACTACTACCACCCTTAGCCAGGGGGCTGGATGCCCACCACTACTACCAGCCTTACCCAGGGGGGCTGGATGCCTACCACTACTACCACCCTTACCCAGGGGGGGCTGGATGCCTACCACTACTACCAGCCTTACCCAGGGGGGGCTGGATGCCTACCACTACTACCACCCTTACCCAGGGGGCTGGATGCCTACCACTACTACCAGCCTTACCCAGGGGGGCTGGATGCCTACCACTACTACCACCCTTAGCCAGGGGGTGCCAGATGCCTACCACTACTACCACCCTTAGCCAGGGGGCTGGATGCCCACCACTACTACCAGCCTTACCCAGGGGGCTGGATGCCTACCACTACTACCACCCTTACCCAGGGGGGCTGGATGCCTACCACTACTACCAGCCTTACCCAGGGGGGCTGGATGCCTACCACTACTACCACCCTTACCCAGGGGGTGCCAGATGCCTACCACTACTACCACCCTTATCCAGGGGGGGCTGGATGCCCACCACTACTACCACCCTTACCCAGGGGGGCTGGATGCCTACCACTACTACCACCCTTACCCAGGGGGGCTGGATGCCTACCACTACTACCACCCTTACCCAGGGGGCTGGATGCCTGCCACTACTACCACCCTTACCCAGGGGGGCTGGATGCCTACCACTACTACCAGCCTTACCCAGGGGGGGCTGGATGCCTACCACTACTACCACCCTTACCCAGGGGGGGCTGGATGCCTACCACTACAACCACCCTTACCCATGGGGGCTGGATGCCTACCACCAACACCTCCCCACTCATAGGATGGACAATGCATGACACAACCAGCACACCACAACCTAGGGAATGCAAGAAAAAGACATCCCCCCAACACCATGACAAGCGTGTGTAGACTGTGTCAAATGCCCACAACACTGAACATGACTTTGAACATACAATGTGACCCCCTAGCACATGTGCCACACATATATGTGTGTGGCCCCCACAATGCAAGCAGGCCATGACTATTGTGGCAATGGGGTCCAAACCCCCATCATCACAGTGACCAAAAGGTAAGTGTGGGGTCCATAGCTGAAGCACATTTTGAACATTGTGGCAATGGGGTCCAAACCCCCATCATCACAGTGACCAAAAGGTAAGTGTGGGGTCCATAGCTGAAGCACATTTTGAACATCGTGGCAATGGGGTCCAAGCCCCCATCATCACAGTGACCAAAAGGTAAGTGTGGGGTCCATAGCTGAAGCACATTTTGAACATTGTGGCAATGGGGTCCAAACCCCATCATCACAGTGACCAAAAGGTAAGTGTGGGGTCCATAGCTGAAGCACATTTTGAACATTGTGGCAATGGGGTCCAAACCCCCATCATCACAGTGACCAAAAGGTAAGTGTGGGGTCCATAGCTGAAGCACATTTTGAACATTGTGGCAATGGGGTCCAAGCCCCCATCATCACAGTGACCAAAAGGTAAGTGTGGGGTCCATAGCTGAAGCACATTTTGAACATTGTGGCAATGGGGTCCAAACCCCCATCATCACAGTGACCAAAATGCAAGTGCTGATAAAGAAAAATCTGCAACTGCCAAACTGCATGGATGATTCCTGGTCACAGAACAAGAAACACATCAGTGGCAAAGTAGTGTATGTGTCCCATTGCAACAAAAATTGGGGGAGCCAAATACTGCAGTGCAAATAAGACATACCTTTGGCCATGTGCAGACAAACAACACCCATGGGGGCTGACACCGTCAACAATCATCAATGACACAATGACAGAAGTGACCATCAGATTGCAGAGTCACATATTTGCACCAATGGGCACACAAAGGCAGATACCCTGTGGAGACTGCAGATGTGAGGTGAACAGATACCATACCATGGCAGCAATGGGACACACAAACCATGATCATTGTGCTGACCGATGACCTAGGAGTCCCAGGGACAGCAGGGGAAACCCACCAAACTACATACAGCCAATGGCACACCCAAGATATGCCAATGCAGTGGTGCAGATGCACAAACACAAACAGGCAGACCCACACTGCACATCATACACAACAGGTGAGGGGGGTGCCAGTGTCCCCAGGCAACCACACAACACATGAGGAGACCCGAATACCAATCATACAGATGTGCATACAGTGCCACACAAAGGTAACTCATGGATCCAAATCCCCTATGTGGGCAAGCAGGCATTGTCAGATGAGAGGGAGCACAAATCACACATGTCACACAGGCACGTAGGGACAGCAACTGACACAGCAAGACACAGACACACCACAGCACCACCCCCAGGGCCCCCACAATGTGGTGACCCTGGGCTGCATTACAATCCCACTCTGATGACAAAGCTAAATGTTGTTCACACTGTGAACCACAGTCATGTGTCCTGAGCAACTAACTACCATCACACCTACACAAGCACAGCATGGCCAGTAAGCCAAGGCCAACATGGAGGCAGGGGCCTAGCCGGGCAACAACTCTCATCTGCACACACTCAACGCCACACCCCTCGACCTCCAACAAAATGCAGCAGTGAACCACACATGCACCGGTGACATTGCACATGCACCCATGACCATTCCAGGGTGGTGGGTGGGAACCAAGGTGCAGAAACACATCACACATGGCCACTCAACAAGACCCCTGAATGTCTGACACACTGCACACAATGCTGTACATGGACATGACGGCAATACCACACCAACCAATGGCATCCCAGCCACAGTCACACACCAATGAAGAAGCCAAGGTCACCCACAAAGAACACACATAGACAACAACCAACATTGCAGCCCGGACCCTGAGGAGTGCCAGCAGTCACACACACAACGTGTCACAATCACTGAAAGGTAACACAAACTGGAAATCACATGACAGGGGCAAACAACAAGTGCCAAGGGGAAACCTGACTGTGACCCATCTGCGTCTGCACACAAACTCAGCCCTGACAGCAAACACACCTATGGGTGACACCCTGATGACCAGTAATGTGCCATGCACCCACATCACAGAGAACCCAGGGAGAAGACTATGGGGGAACATAGCTCAACTCAGCTAGCATCACAAACAGGTACAACTCTAGGGATCACAGCATGCACAGCCAAACAGAAGTGAACACACAGACATGCACATACAACACACATCTTGGGCGCAGGCAATGTCACAGGAGTACACACTGCCATTAGGGGACTCCACTTCTGTGTGAGGAAAGCTGTGCCATATGTTGCCTCAGTAGGGCCCCATCATGTCAGCTGAGCACTTGGTCACACAATCAACAATTAGCACCAAATGAGGGCTCCAGTAACATCAGCCTGGTCATGGAAGTGCCAACGAAATCATCAGCACAGATCCAACACACTTGTATAGCAATGTTGCACTGACAACACAGATGAGTCCTTCCCCATTGATGCCCAAACCTGCATGTCCACTGGAGATGGCCACACGGTCAGGGAAGTAGACGAATTGAACAATGGCAGGCACAACAGATGTGCAGGGGTGGAAGCCACAGATGTGAAATAGCCAATCTAAGTAGGAAATCCCATTGCCAAATACTGAACACATGACACCCTCAGATGCTGCTATGGATGACATGGATACACCACAGGATAGGACACATTCCCCTGGACCACATGGGTTCCTGCACAGTAACAATTCATTATCATGAGACCAAATATCACCATCACTACAGCAAGGGCATGGTTAGCATCATCAACATCATGTACATCAGAACCAAAAGCACTAGAGAACAGAAAGTAGCTTTATTCAGCACGTGGCATTAAAATTAGAAGTCCGGAAGAAAATAAACAAAGGCCAATGGCCAGTCCATCAACAAAGTCACAAGTGGGTGACAGTGGCAGATGCCACCCTACACATGCCTGCACAAAACCAGGGACAATCCACTAGGAGGGGCAACCGGGGGTAGGCCAGGCACCGCAGGGACAGGATCAGGGCTCACCAGGAGGAAGCAGGGAAGGGGTGGTGGGTGCTGGAGAGCCACTGACAACTGCAGTGGAGGTGTCTGACATGGTGTGTGCCGGCACAACTGGGGGGCATGACTCAGATGTTGTGGGTGCCGACACGACTGCAGTGGACCCTGCAGATGGAGTGGACAGGTCTGCCACTGCAGTGCCCAAGTCAGACAGGGTGGTAGTGGACTCCACTGCAGTGCCTACCACCAGGGGAGGAGAATGGGGAACAGGCAAGGTGGGCTGGACAGAGGGGGAGGACACCCTCACCACATCAGTGGCACAGACAAGCGCAGCGGGGGTGTGGTGCCGGGAGAGCAAGTGGCAGGGGGAGAAGGCCGGATCCTCTTGGGGATGGTATATCTGTGGGTGGGGGAACCTGGGGCAGGGTGTGGTGGGGGCACCTGTGGAGTGGGGGCCTGAGGCATGGAGGAAGGAGACCTGGTGCTTGAGCTGCAGGGCGGCGGCGGGGTCTTGCTCTTACCACTCCGGGGGACTTGCGGGTGGGGGCCTCAGTCTGTCTGCGCCTGGGGGAGGGTGTCCGGGGGCGAGGGGCACTCTGCTCCGTGTGGGGGCTTCCTCTTCCCCCTGGATGCTGGAGCAACTGGATCGGAGGGGAAGAGGCCAAGGTCACTGAGGAAGAGGCGCTGGGTCTTTGGGGTTGCAGGTGAGGCAAGGGAGGGTGTTTTGGAGGGAGAGGCAACTGAGGACTGCGCAGTGCCCGTGGATGCGTGTGTGTGTGCCAGGGCCCCATCCCCTGTGAGTCTGGATTCAGTCCCCTGACTGTGCGTGCGTGTGCGTTTTGTTTGTGGCGTGTGTGTCTGTGTGCTGGACGTGTGTGTGCTGGTGTGTGCCTGTGCCGGTGTGTGTGTGCTTGGGACGGGTAAGGTGCTGGGGAGTGTAGATGGAGCAGAGGCAGGAGGGGTGAGGGACTGTCTGAGGAGGGACACTGCTGCCGTCAGGGAGGACTCCATGGACCTATTGCCCCTCTGTAGGTCAGACATGCCCGATGAGAGGCCCTCCATGAACGACACCAGCTGAGTCAACAGAGCGGTGTGCGCATGGAGGACACTCAGCATGGCTGTCTGCCCTACATGGAGCTGGCGAAGGAGGTACACAGACTCCTCACTCAGGGCAGCAGGGGACACAGGGGCAGGGGGTGCGGTGCCTGGCCCAAAGGAGACACGCTCCCGAACATGGGAGCCTCCACGGACCTGGGGAATGGGAGCCGATGGGAGGGCGGTGGTGGTGCTGGTGGTGGCGGGGACAGCAACACTAGCTGGGGTGTGGTGGCTGCTGACACCCGCCTCCATAAGGGAGTCATCGTCCGAGTTGCTCTGGTCCTCAGCTGTGGTGGATGCTGCTGAGGACTCCTCGGTGTGGCTCCCCTCGCCCTCCGTGCCACTGGGTCCCTCCGACCACTCCTCGGCTGCTGACCCAGTCTGGCTCCCTGGCTCCTCCTGGTCCATGGAGCTGTCCCCTTCCGTGGCCGTGGATGTATCTGCAAACAATGGGGAAACAGACAGACATCAGTCACCTGCACCAAACGCACACACCACTGTGAGCACAGCACATTACAGAGCAAGCCCTGGCATCATTAGTTGTACATTGCTAAAAGTGCCCTAACTGAACAGGAGAAGCCAATTGTCAGTCTGATGCCAAGCATGGCACTCACATCCCACAGGGCCTTGCACCCATCTGTCTGGTGTCTGTTGGATTGCAACACCCCAGTGTGGACACATGCACCAAGTACACAGTAGTTGGACAGTGCAGAGGACACGGTGTGGCACGTGGACATGCACACATCACAGCTCTTGCCACTGAGTCAGTACAGGTTTCTGGATGGAAGGGATGCCCTGAGTCAAATAGGAAATGCATGTGATGCATACCAGCGACAGACACCATGATGCACCCATGTCCTGATAGCCATCGCCACAATGGTGTGCATGAAGCACATGTCACTCCCCTGCAAGACCACCAATGAGTAGACACATGCCATGGCAGAGGCATGACTGCTAAGTCATACATCACTGTCTCAGTGATGTATGACTTGGCAGCCAGAAAACAACAACACTATGCACTGTGTCACAATAGTAGGTCATGGGGAATGCAAGTCCTGGAGCTGCACAAGTGCACATGTACATCCCCCACACAACACATCATCTCAACCCTCATCTGTCCAGGTCATACCTATTGGACATATGGGAGACCTGTGACACTACCCTCTGAACCTGAGCCCCTCACAATCTGCTGTGAATGGGGAACAGCTGCCTGAACTTCACATTCGCATACCCCAGTCTGCACGGGCAGCTGATCAAACACCTATGTGACACACAAGTATCGTCTCCTATGGTCACATCTCCAGGGGCATGCTGAGCCCCTACCAAGAAACACCCCAGCAGTCCTGGCAACTAATCCACAGCACACTGACACACTGACATTGTGCGCAGTGATTTGACCTGAGGGGTCAAATCACTGCGCACAATGTGTAAGCTGATACACGGGAGTGGGAGCACAGAGTGCATTGCATGGCCTGGAGTAGGCATGACTGTCCTGCTCCACATGAATGAGGGATGAGCCCTGGACAGTGGATAGCTGGCTATGTATGTGTGACACACGTAATCTGCACACTCCTGGGGCCCAAACATTGTTCTCACCCGCTGCATGGGCGTGTGCCACATACCCCAGGCACATGTGGTGGCTCAGCACAGCATGTGGACCTCATATCAAAGCAACATGCAGATTACATGTCCGAACACAGGCGTAGTGTGAACAATGGACCCACCCATGATGCCCACAACAGAGTTAGGGGAACAGATGCTGTCCCCCACCTTTAGTGCAGCAAACTGCAAGGACACAGTCCCAAGTGACACAATTCCCTGAATGTAAGGGCCACACCTGGGTATCAGATGAGCAGTGGGCAGTGCACAATAGAGGGACATGGCTCCTGGACAACATGACTGCTGCACTGTGGCAATTGAACCAGGCCAGAGGAGGCAGCATGTCATACAGAGTTCACAGTGCAGTCTTTGACTCACCCCCTCCTTGCTGCTGTCTGGCCTTCAGCTGCCCATCCAGGTCTGGAAACACCACCGCCAGGATCTGGAGCATGTGGGGGGTCAGGGTCCATGTTCCGCCCCTCCTGCGAGGAGGCGACAGCTTCAGCTGGACCCGTGCAATCCTCCGGGTCCAGCCCCGAAGGTCCTGCCACCTCTTCTGGCAGTTGCGGATCCGGCGCTTGTAGACCCCCACGGACCGGACATCCCGGACGATGTCCTTCCAGATCTCCTGCTTCCGATGGGCATTAACCTGTCAGGATGACAAAGTGAAAAGGCCATTACTACACATGCAACATATCCGTGCATGACACAGTTGTATATACATGTCTCAATCACAGGGGCACATGATGTACACAGGCAGTGCAAAGCTGCCCATGGACAGTTTGCCAGACGTCACTACATGGTATCATTGCATGGGAAGTAAAACCTTGTTCAAATGCACTGTTACTGCACCATACCTGTCCAGTGCATGTCACTACACACTATGGGGGGTGACAACTACTCAGTGAGCCTGCTAGCCAGTGGCGTGCAGACTTTCAGCCTTGCTAGTCAGACAATATGCCCATTCAGAAAGGCAGTGCACAGAACACTCACCTGCTCCCCTGGTGTCCCATACAGCTTGCTGTACTGTGGAAGTAGGCTGTCCAGCAGGGCCTGGTTCTCTTCAAGGCTGAAGGCTGGGGCTCTCTCCACAGTACGTGCCATTGCAAGGTCCAGAGGGGCAGAGACAGCAGCAGTGCAGTGGCAGATGTCGTCCTGGAGCATGTAGTGCAGGCAAGTGAGCTCTCAGGGGAACAGCCAGCAATATTTATGTGCTGGAGAGGCAGATACTGTCCCTTGTGTCCAAAGTGATAGGTCCAAGTCGTTTGCATCTTCTGAATCTGGCCAATCCATGGCATAGCAGCACCAAAACACGCCCACAGCATCCTTCAAATCTTCAACTTCATGACATACATGATTTTGCAACATTGTTGTGGGTGACCAACTGATTTTCAAGCAACCGACTGGTTCAAAATTCGAAAACGCGTCCGTTGCCAGGCAAGGCCATTGTCAATGGGTGCGCACCGATCGGTCCATTGCGGTACAACGCGTACAGGGGTACAAGGCGTACCCGCACACATTGAATGCAATGGGCCGATCGGGGCACCGATCGGTCCATTGCGGTACAACGCGTACAGGGGTACAAGGCGTACCCGCACACATTGAATGCAATGGGCCGATCGGGGGCACCGATCGGTCCATTGCGGTACAACGCGTACAGGGGTACAAGGCGTACCCGACACATTGAATGCAATGGGCCGATCGGGGCACCGATCGGTCCATTGCGTACAACGCGTACAGGGGTACAAGGCGTACCCGCACACATTGAATGCAATGGGCCGATCGGGGCACCGATCGGTCCATCGCGGTACAACGCGTACAGGGGTACAAGGCGTACCCGCACACATTGAATGCAATGGGCCGATCGGGGGCACCGATCGGTCCATTGCGGTACAACGCATCACTGTACATGTGACTGGCATATGTCAGCATGCCTGTCTCAGATGGACATGTGCCAGCCACAGATGGCTCCCAGGGAGTGAGGGGCACACCTACATCACGACAGCCAGTCCAAACTATATCATTAGTCATGTAAGGCTGCATTTACTATTGTGTGTATGTTGGTGTACATGTTGTCCTGTGGGTGTCACCTGTGGGCAGCCACCCCCAGGCTGTGCACGTGTTCATGGGGACAGGATCCTGGGTGTTACGTGTACATGACCACTGTGATGTGCAACTGTTCATATCTGTGCATGTGCCATGGTCACATTTCACGGTGGTGTATGTGTATGTCATGTCACATACCCCGTGAGTCCCATGTGGGACGGTATGTTTGAGCCTGGGTGTCCCAGTGGCACAATAGTGATGGTCCCCCACAGTCTTTGTGCATGTAGTGTTTACAATGTCTCTGATTTCATGTGCACAATGGGAGACAGTCTCCACATCCACGTTGTGTGTGCATGGACTTTGATGTCGTGCGTGTGTGTGTCACAGACGTCCATGTCTGTCCTACCGTGGCAAGTGGGGCCACTACCTGTGGGGGTCATGGTTGTTTTGCTGTGGTGTATACATGATACTCCATGTAATGCCAGTGTCCATGTGGCAATACAGGGTACCTGGGAATGTACCTGTCGTTGAGCTGTGGTGCCTGGGGCACATCTGTCCTCACATGTCACTGTGGGGGGTGTTTGTGACACGGCAGCAGGAGATGGGAACTGTGACACGGCCTCATGATATCCAATGGGCCAACCTGGGACTAATTGATGCCACCTGTTGGACCGTGTTGACAGATGTTGGCCATGTATGTACCTTACATGTCCTTACGGAACTGCACACTTCATGTAGTTGTGCCTCATAATGATGTGTGTTGGGATATTGAGTGAGTTCAATGCCGCACATGTGGGGTGACTGGCAATCTTGCTTACTTCTCCTCTGCACTGCAGGGCTCCTGCTGTCCATTGACCATTCCCAGACCTGGCAACGATGGTGGAACGGGACAGCATCCGACGGTACCGCTTCACTAGGCAGCTGATTGAGGATTTGGCAGTGCAGTTGTCCCCACATTTGCAGCCTGGGCGGCCGTATCCAACAGCGCTGACCCCCAAGGTGAAGGTGATGGCAGCCCTACACTTCTTTGCCACCGGTACCTTCCAACATACTGTGGCGACTGCTGGTGGGATGTCACAGACCATGTTGAGCTGTGTGCTCCGCGATGTTTTGGCGGCAATGTTGCTATTCCTGAACCGGTACATCTATTTCCCTAGACTGCGACGACTCACTGACGTGAAGAGTGACTTTTATGCCCTGGGGAGGATGCCGCATGTCATTGGCTCCATTGATGGGACACATGTGGCTTTGGTACCACCACAGGCCCATGAGCAGGCCTACAGGAACCGCAAGCACTACCACTCGGTCAATGCACTGGTGGTGTGTCTTGCAGACATGACCATCACACACGTGTGTGCCCGTTTCCCTGGTTCAGCACACGATGCCTTTGTGATGAGGAGTAGTCGCATCCCCAGGATGATGGCACAGATGCAGAACCAGCGTGCCTGGCTTGTCGGTGTGTACTGACTTTGTGCCATTGTGTGTGATCTGATCTGTAGTATTCCCCCACTTTTCCAAGTCAGCTAATGTGCACTTGTCTGTCCGTAGGTGACTCAGGATACCCCAACATGCCGTGGTTGCTGACACCCCTCAGGAACCCTGTGACACCAGCCCAGATGCGCTACAATGAGGCACATGGTCGGACCAGGAGAGTGATTGAGCGCACATTTGGTCTCCTGAAGAGCCGCTTTCGCTGCCTGGACAAGACCGGAGGGTCCCTCCCATATGCCCCAGCGAAAGTGTGCAAGATTATCATCGTCTGCTGCATGCTCCACAACCTGGCAGTGCGGAAGGAGTTGCCTCTCATCCAGGATGACAATGACCAACATCCGCCACCTGTGGAGGATCCTGGCCTGGACCACGATGCCAGTGATGATGATGATGATGATGAGGGTGATGTCCGCACACAGCTCATCACCAACTTCTTTAGCTGAATGTGAGTATCCTGAGGTGTCATGTCAATGATGTGAGTTGGCATGATGTGTAGGTGGTGCTCTGGTGCTGTTGGAGTGTGTCCATGGGCTACTTGACTGGATGTGTGTTGCGATGTGTGCTTACAGGTGGTCTGTACTCCCCAACAGTGTTGACATGCTAACTTGGTTCTGGGTGGGTATCTTGTAACATGTATTGTGCATGTGTTTTGCTGTTCTGTCCTGTACTCCATTGCTTTTAACTGTGTGTCATTTCTGTCCTTCACAGGGTACTTCCAGGTTTGTTTGGTCAACTGTGTCCACCGACGACGTGATTGCACTTCCAGGCTGTTAGCTGTTGTGTCCCTACAGGTGATGTGCGCCACACCCATGGACTTCCTTCTGTCTACAGTTGTTGACTGTGTGCCCGCTGCCAGGTAGGATGACCTTGCATCTGTAGTGGTTACGACATGTTGCAACTGTGTAATAAACCTGTGCTTCGCTTTGTGATGTGCGTTGTCTGGGGTCACACATTTGACTGCCATTTGCTTACTGCACCTGTGGGCTACTTGACTACAACTGGGAATGGGTGTGATGTCTGTGCATTGCACCGTCTTCCCTGGCAACATCAGTGTAGGCAATGAGTCAGATGGCCTAGGTGTGTATGTGTTGTGTAGCCCTGGTGGTGTGTCTCCCTCATATGTGTCACGTTGCCTTTACTCACATGCCTGTGTTGTCCTTGCTTTTGCAGTTTGCATACACAGTGTAATTTTGCAGTTCATCATCCCCATAACAGGACCCACGTTGGAATCACAACAGAGGCAAGTATGGTGTATTGTGTGTTTATTGTGATACATTTGTGTGAATAGTGCATAGGATGGGTAGTGCTGTACATAAATCTTGCAATCCGAAGTTCCTAGGTGAATTGAAAGTCCTGGTAGACAGAATGCCCAGTATCGGGGCCACAGTTGTCTGACACATTGGTCCAATTTGTACTCCCCATCCAATGTGTGGGAGTAGTGTTGCCGTCAACAGGGTGAACAGTCTGTGCACAAAGACGAACATCCAGAACAGGTTCAGGCTTCCTGGGAGTTGCGCTTGGCCATCGGCCTCTCACTTTCCCCTCCTCGGACGACCCCTCTTCTTGGGGGGGGGCCCTCAAGTACAGGCTGCTGCGGTGCAGGGGACTCTCCGCCAGAGTCATCCTCCCTCCCTGCGGCAGTTGCAGTTTGTTCGGCACCAGATGTTGTTGGCACACAGGGAGGTGTCGACTGGTTGCTGTTCATCTGGCGGAGGCATAGTAAAATGTCCCTGTGCACCGCCGTCATCTCATGCAGTGCATCCCACTTGGACTCCACGCGGGACATGTGTGAGTCCACGCGGGACATGTGTGACTCCACGTGGGACATGTGAGAGTCCAAGCGGGCATGATGGGCAGCCTGCTGCTGTTTCATGTCTCTGAGGAGCCCCACTACCTGGCTGAGGTCTCCGGTGCTGGACTGGTACGCATCAGCTATGCGTACCAGTTGTGGGTCGTCATGCACACCAGCAACCTCTGCAAGCAGCGACCTCTGTCTCCCACCCTCCCACCACCCCTGCTGACATGTGCAGTGCGTGCAGTGGCACGCACAGATGACCCTGGTCCACCTTGGGGGTGGTGGTGGTGGTGGTGGTGGTGTCCATGGCCCCAGGTTGGTCCAGGGTCCCTGTGCTGGTGTTGCTCCTTGTTCTGTCCATGTCGGCAGGGATGGTATTTGTGGTGACAGTCGTTGGAGGGGTGGGTGCAGGGGTGCAGCTGGTGGTCCTGCTGGTGCTGCAGCTGGTGGTCCTGCTGGTGCTGCAGCTGGTGGTCCTGCTGGTGCTGCATGTAGACTTGCACCGGATGTGCCAGGTTGGTCTTCTTCGTCCGAGGAGGGCAGAGGCTGTACAACACCAGTGAGCTCCGCATCCTCTTGAGCCGGGGACTGGGACTCCTCATCGTCTGCTGCTGTGTCCCCATCATCACCTGTTTTTGGGAGACACACACAATGTATGTTATGTTTCTGCCGGCATCAATGGTTGACACACCTGACAGTTGTGACTGTGCCTCTGGGTGCGGGCCTGTACATTGCATTGTCCTAAGTCGTCACAGTCAGGGGTTGATATTGGTGTGGCACATTGTCCTGCATCATTTGGGCATTTCTATGTATTTTTTGGGGTGTGAACATGATCTGCATTGGTTGTGTTTGGTTGTCAGCAGGCCCTCCTTCCCACCCACCCAGCCAGTCAGTTATCCCACCATGGCCTGTGCTTGCATTGCAGGGAGTGGAAGTTGTCTCTCAGGATGTCAGTCAGTGGTGTCCTGCTGTTTGTTGGTGCACAGTTGCCAGCATGCCCTTGTGCTCCCCACAGCAGTAGCCAGTGTCAGCCATCTTGTGAGTCCTTCTCCACTCCCTGTGATGTGAGCATGGTTCAGGGTGGTGTGGATGGGACAGTTGTGGGGGTGACCAATATCAGTGACTACGACTCCCATCATGCTATTGCCTCCACCCCCCTTCCCAGCATGCCCATGCTTCCTTCCTTTTGACTCTGCTTCCCTGTGGGGTGGGCTGGCTGTGCTGACAGGATGGCTGGGAGTGTTGTCCTGGCAGTTGTTTGGCTAAGAGTCCCGGGAGTGTCCCAGTGCTTCAGACGACATGACCCAGGGTGGTGGTTCTTTGTGGGATCTTGTGTTGGGATGGGGGGCATTGCATTCTCCCAGGTGGGTTCTGTGGAGTTTGTGTTAAGGGTGTGTGTGAGGGGAGGTGCTTGTGACTATGGTCAGTGCTGCAAGTCCTCCTTCCCACCCACCCAGCCAGCCAGATATCCCACCATGGCCTGTGCTTGCATTGCAGGGAGTGGAAGTTGTCTCTCAGGATGTCAGTCAGTGGTGTCCTGCTGTTTGTTGGTGCACAGTTGCCAGCATGCCCTTGTGCTCCCCACAGCAGTAGCCAGTGTCAGCCATCTTGTGTGTCCTTCTCCACTCCCTGTGATGTGAGCATTGTTCAGGGTGGTGTTGATGGGACAGTTGTGGGGGTGACCAATATCAGTGACTACGACTCCCATCATGCTATTGCCTCCACCCCCCTTCCCAGCATGCCCATGCTTCCTTCCTTTTGACTCTGCTTCCCTGTGGGGTGGGCTGGCTGTGCTGACAGGATGGCTGGGAGTGTTGTCCCAGCAGTTGTTTGGCTAAAAGTCCCAAGAGTGTCCCTGTGCTTCACACAACATAACCCAGGGTGGTGGTTCTTTGTGGGATCTTGAGTTAGGATGTGAGGCATTGCATTCTCCCAGGTGGGTTCTGTGGAGTTTGTGTTGAGGGGGTGTGAGGGAGGTGCTTGTGACTATGGTCAGTGCTGCAAGTCCTCCTTCCCACCCAGCCAGCCAGATATCCCACCATGGAACGTGCTTCCATTGCAGGGAGTGGAGGTTGTCTCTCAGGATGTCAGTCAGTGGTGTCCTGCTGTTGGTTGTTGCACAGTTGCCAGCAGGGCCTTGTGCTCCCCACAGCAGTAGCCAGTGTCAGCCATCTTGTGTGTCCTTCTCCACTCCCTGTGATGTGAGCATGGTTCAGGGTGGTGTTGATGGGACAGTTGTGGGGGTGAGCTATGTCTGTGACTGTGACTCCCATCATGCTATTGCCTCCACCCCACTTCCCAGCATTCCCATACTTACTTGCTATTGTGGGGAGTTCAGTGTGTGTGGGTGTGAGAGCAATGGCAAGATGGCTGACAGTGGTGTCCTGCTGTTGGTTGGTGTGCAGTTCCCAGCATGCCCTTGTGCTCCCCACGACACAGCAACAGTGTCAGACATCTTTGATGGGCCTTTCCACTCTCTGTGGGATGTGCATGCGTGAGTGTGAGCTTGCTGGGCCATGTGGTGGGGGATGTAGAGCTGTGACTACGACTCCCATCATGCTATTGCCTCCACCCCCTTCCCAGCATGCCCATGCTTCCTTCCTTTGACTCTGCTTCCCTGTGGGGTGGGCTGGCTGTGCTGACAGGATGGCTGGGAGTGTTGTCCTGGCAGTTGTTTGGCTAAGAGTCCCGAGAGTGTCCCAGTGCTTCACACGACATGACCCAGGGTGGTGGTTCTTTGTGGGATCTTGTGTTGGGATGGGGGGCATTGCATTCTCCCAGGTGGGTTCTGTGGAGTTTGTGTTGAGGGTGTGTGTGAGGGGAGGTGCTTGTGACTATGGTCAGTGCTGCAAGTCCTCCTTCCCACCCACCCAGCCTGCCAGATATCCCACCATGGCCTGTGCTTGCATTGCAGGGAGTGGAAGTTGTCTCTCAGGATGTCAGTCAGTGGTGTCCTGCTGTTTGTTGGTGCACAGTTGCCAGCATGCCCTTGTGCTCCCCACAGCAGTTGCCAGTGTCAGCCATCTTGTGAGTCCTTCTCCACTCCCTGTGATGTGAGCATGGTTCAGGGTGGTGTTGATGGGACAGTTGTGGGGGTGACCAATATCTGTGAATACCACTCCCATGATGCTATTGGCTACACTGACTTGCCCAGCATACACAGTATTCCTTTCTTTCAGTGGTCTTCACTGTGTGTTGGTGTTGTAGTGGTGGCTACATGTCTGGATGTGTTTGTTAGTTCTATTTGTGCCACTGCCTAGCTGTAGTTGTAGTTGTGTTTGTACATGTGATGGCACAGTTGGATGTGACTTTCTTGATGGCATGTGTTGTGTTTCTCTGAGTGACATACTCATTTTGGGATGATTCTGTTCTGGTTGCTGTGTAATTGCTATGAGTGCATGGTTTGACTCTCCCCTTGACAGTGATGTGTGTGTGTTTTGTGGCAGTATATTGTGTTGATTTGTTGTGTACTCACCAGGCTCTGGGATGTCCTCTAGTCCATATATGCTCACTGGCGGAAGGATGGCCTGCACCTTCTCCTCCCAGGGCCTGAGGTATATTGGCTTGGCAGGAGGGCCACTGCCGGTGTATTGGCTGTTGATGTAGTCTTTCTTGAGCAGGTCCCGTACCCTCCTGCGCACGTCATACCACCTGTTCTGGATGTCGCTCTTTGTGCGCCGACATGGTGATTGTGCGTTCACCCTGTTGATGATCCTCTCCCACATCTTGGTTTTCTGGGAGATGGGTGTCTGTTGGACCAGTGTGCCAAACAGGTGTGGCTCTACCCTGAGGATCTCGTCTACCATGACTTCCAATTCACAATCTAGGAACTTGGGATTCTTCTTGGGGGCATGGTGATGGGTGGTGATGGTGAGTGATGTGTGTGTTGGTGTGCAGGTGATGGTGTGTGAGTGTGTGTTTTGCTGGGTGTATGTGAGGTAGGTATTTGTTGGTGTGCTGATGGTGTGTGGCTTGTGTGAGGGATGAGCTGTGGGTGTGTGGTTGCTTTCTCTTGGGTGCTGGCAGTGGAATGGCATTTGCAAAGGATCATGGTTGTGATTTGTGTCCTTTATATGGGTGGAGTTGTGGGTGTGTCTTTGTTCTCTGTCCCCACCCCCCAGTATTTATTGGGTTTGTAATTGCTTGTTTGGCCTTTTTTGTGTAATTTTTCCTTTGTGCTGTCTGTGCATGTTGGAATCGTTCTTGTGACCGAGTCGGACCCTGCATTTGTCTCGTACGGTGTTCTCCGTTTCGCTCACGCTGTGTTTGTGCAGTTTTCTATGCTGCGTACGCGTCGGTCGCGGTGTTTTGTGTAGCTCGGCTCGGTTTTGTTAGCGTGTCGGTCGTACGGCTTGTCCTCCGTCCGACTCGGTCGTGGTTTCGCGCCTTGCATCGTACTTTGCGGTTTGGAGTTCGCGTGTACGTTTCGGTCAGATTTGTTCCGGGTGCGTGTCGGTCGGTTGGATTCGTGTGTTTTTCCGACCGGATTGCTGTTTTCCGTGCGGCTCGGTCGTTCGACTTGGGTTCGGTACGTGTCGGTCGGATTTTGCACACTTTGCATCGTACTTGGCGTGTCGGGCGCCACAGGTACGTGTCGGTCGGTATAATTTCCGGATCCGAGTCGGTCGGTGCTTTTTCCGGCCCGAATCGGAATCGACCCCTGAGTGTTTGTGCAACTTGGATGGAACTTTCCATCTCGCCTACGACCTTTAACGATTGCGCATGCCGCACTGTATTGCTGCTTACTCCCTATGGCCGGCTGAGCAGATCCGTCAGTGTGAATTATATATTCATACTGATCTGGAGGCAAAATTTCATTTGGTACAGGATATTCTTGTTCGTATTGCAGAAATGCTTGTGGGTTTTTTTAGGTTTGGATCAAATTTGTATTCAACATCCGTTGCGGTAAGAGAATTAGCCCATTGTATCCATCTTGGATATAAGGCTTTTGCATTAGGAATGCTAGCCTTTGTAACAGCCTCTAAGGCTGATACTGGGCTTACTACAATTATGCGTTTCCCTTGAGCTAGTGCTCTTTCCCTTGCTACAGTGGTCTGAACTGCTGTCAGGATTTTCTCTGTTGAAGTAAAACGCATTTCTGCGTTTGTGTACAGGTGTGATTTGTAAGCGATTGGTACAGTTTCTCCTTCATTGAAGGTTAAGTAAGTGTACCCGCATTGACCCTCTATAACATGGATCACTAGGTTGCCTATGTTTACATGTGTCTGTAAGTGTTTTGAAGCTATCATGTCTTCTTGGAGTGAACGTAGGATATTTGTGTGCTCCTGTGTCCATTGTCTAACTGAAAAGTCAGGTTTTATTAAGTTGTAGAAAGGTTTTACTCTCTCTGCGTAATACAAAATGTATGTTCTGCGAAATTTAGGAATCCCAGAATTGATTGTAGATTTTTTAAAGATTTTGGAGGTTGGCGCAGCGCACACTTTTCCAAGTACTTAGCTGCCAGGC
Source organism: Calotriton arnoldi (assembly GCA_963921515.1). NCBI lineage: Eukaryota > Metazoa > Chordata > Amphibia > Caudata > Salamandridae > Calotriton > Calotriton arnoldi. The sequence goes on from CAWUFW010000068.1 coordinate 5,878,656, forward strand.
TTTTCCCTTCACTTGAAAGCTCATATCCTAGAAACAGGAAATTGAGATGGGCAATTCTTGATTTTTTTAAATTACATTTATAGCCCTCAGAGGCGAAACCCATATTAAGGTGCTCACCTTGGTCAAGTGCCTTTTCAAGTCATCGTCTGTCAGATAAATATCATCCAAGAATGACAATGCTTCCTCATCAAAATTTTGGAGTAACTCAGGGGCATATTATCAAGAACGGCGTTAAAAAGTATCGCCGGTTTAAGCGGCAGAAAACTGCCGCTAAAGCGGCGATAATGGGCTTGATAATATGCTCTTGAGAATTCCAATAGAAGTCCATGTTCTGGTGTGAACATGGGCTTCTATTGAATTCTCCAGGCATATTATCAAGCCCATTATCGCCGCTTTAGTGGCAGTTTTCTGCCGCTAAACCGGTGATAATTTTAACGCCGTTCTTGATAATATGCCCCCAAGTTACTCTTGCTGAAAATAACCCCGGGCTGTTCTTCTACCCCTGGGGAGATGACAAAATTGTCGCTGGGACCCCAACGCAGAGAATGGGGTCAAATACCTGCTTTCAGGTGCTATATTTTGGCAGAAAAATCCATTTGAGATATCAAGTGTAGTTTTATATTTTTTCCGTTCAATGTTATTCATTAATGCGGCACTGTGTGCATTTTGGACAGCGAGTGTCTTTGTGCAAGTGTTCAAATGTCTGTAATCTAAAACTAGATGTTATGAGTTGTCAGGTTTCATGATGGGAAACAAAGGATTGTTCATTTGAGAGGTGCAAGTTTCAATCACCCCTTGGTATTAAAGTTGATTTAAGATCTCCCTGACCTGTTTTTTAGCTTCTTGCTTCATTGGATATTGCCTCTGTGCAGTTGGATTATTTTTAAAGGAATTATGCGGTGGGTTGAAGCCTCATCCCAACCGCCCACTCCCGTGCATATGTGTTTTTAAAATGTATTGGAACGAGGTTGGAGAAGGCTAGTAAAATTACCGTTTCTCCCATAGGGCACTCCCTAATGAATGCTGGCGGCCAATCCTGCTCGGCTAATAGGATGTCATAACCAGATGACAGGTTCTCCCAAAAGAGACTTTTAACTTTCCATGGCTTGTCCCCCTCCAATTGGAGTGTTATTTCGTATAACTTGTGCGGAACGCTTACCCTTGTATCAGGTGTTTCCACCGTGAGGTAATCATTCAAGTCCGCTGTCACCAGAAATTCCATCAGGTTCTGGCGAGCTATTGTTACTTTTGCCGCACTGTCTGGCATCGTCTGAGCCCATTCCACGTTCAAAAGCTGTCTCCTCAGAATTCTGGGCATGTCTGATCTTTACGCCTGCAACTTTCTTCTTTTTAAACTGAGGTTTTGATTTTGGTTTTCCTTCTTTTTTGGAAGAATAGTCTTGAGCGTGCTGCTTGTCTCTGGACTTTGTACACTCGTCTTTGTGTTCTGACCGTCCTTCTCTCTCGGAATTCTTCGTCGAGCCCTGAAAGGAACGAGAGGAACGTGTATCAGTATCCTGATACCTGTCAGGTTTCTTTATATTATCCCTATTCCTAAGGTTGTACCTCCTTTCGGAGGGCTCCTGTGGAGGAGATCTACCTCTGGATTGAGATCTGTTTCCTTCATTCTTTTGTTTTTCCCACTTCTTTTTAGAAGAAGTAGGGGTCTGCTTGGAAGTGTCCTTTTCAGGACTGTCCATCAGCTGTGGTTTTAAAGCTTTCCCACCCAAACTGTCTCTGCCTAACTCTGCGTATGCAGTTTCAATTTTTTTGGGTAGTTCATGTTCCTGGTCTAAAGGACTGAACTCCCTTAGGCGTTGGATGATTGCCACTGATGCTGTCTCCCCTTTAATATTTGCTAATATTATTGCTGATACCTGGGCATAATTACCTAGTAATTTCATCCCTAATTTCAGAGCGGGTTCTACCCCGTACTCGTTTTGTATTTGTCTTAATACTTCTGGTACTACAGCTAAGGATGGTATACCATGAGCTCTGGTATATATGGCAGCGAAGACTATACCCCAAGAGGTACAATCCTCCAGTTGTGGTGTAATCCCCATGGGCAAGCAGATTGTCAGCATTCTGTGTTTCTCATGAGGGCTCGTATTTGGAAATACTGCTTCTAGCTGTGTTATTTTCTGAGCTATCCAGAATGGTATTTGTTCGCGTTTTGCGGGCATTTTACCCATAACTGCGTGTAATTTTGCGGTGTAATTTTTGTTGCTGTGCCCTGGTTAGGAGCTGCATTTGGTATAACAAATGCTGGTTGGACTGTTAGTGTCCTCATGATGAATTGGGTCATGTTTCTGTAAAGGTGTATCAACTCTTTGTGTTGTAATAGTAATTCATCTTGTGGCATTGTATTAATGTCAGGATGTGGTGTGTAGGTCGCTAATATCGGTCATGTTGCTCCTGGTCTACCTAGTGGACCGAGCCTTATTTTTCTTTTTGTGTGGGGGAGGGCACCTTTAAACCAGTATTCATGTTCCTGGTACGTCAGTGGAACTTCTGTGTCCTCATATGGAATGTATTCCGCTGGTATTTCATCTGCTGTATAGTAATGAAATGTTTTTGTTCTTGCATTTGCTGCTGGGAATGTAACCCACTAATAAAATACCTCTGTTTGAAGTGCTTTGTGTGCCTTAATCACGAATACTACTGTGCCACCTCTGGCTGTTAAACCATGTTTAAGTAGCTTAAGGGTAATTGCATGTCTAACATTTGGTGCAAGAAGTATTGCATTCTCATCTTCCTCCTCGTCCCAGGCAGGCAAGGGTTGGGTTAACGCGTCTATTTCTCCTTCTATGTTAGTCATTGTGTTCAGAATATGGAATTACTTCCCAAGGGAACTAAGATAAGGTGTTTTGCACAATTTAGGAACAATGTGTCCTTCAAGCTTGATTAACCAGCAGCCAATAAATAGGATATTTCGCCTACTCAGCTGTGGCGGAGTTTTGTGCGGAGTTTTGTGCCCACCCACTCCAGACGCCTCTGGTGTTTTGTGAGTAGGGGTCTCTGAGAATAGCATGACTGAACTACTCAGATTCTACTGTTAAATAAGTACCCAACCAACGTTGGCGGCGCCATGTCGTGTAGTTCCAATATGCCCTATACAGGATCCTCGCTTTTGGATAAGATAAGCAGTGGGTCTGGCGGTAGACTGATTCTATACACCCCCACCGGGTATGTTAGCCTTATTTGTATTACCTAGCTCACTGTGCCACTAGAGTCTCCTCTTATCGGGGAGAGAATAGTTTCTGGCAACCTCAGAACATGACAACCCTGATCCCTCAGAATCGTCGAAACAATATACTACTTTTCGCTCAGTCACTCGTGCTCACTTAGTTTGTCTCAGAGATACACAAAATAAACAGTCTGGGCATTTCAATTAACCCTGGGCAAAGCACTACGCTACGCTCGCGTAGTTTGCGAAGTTTGCGCTACTTCGCACAACGCGAATTGCACGTAGCACAGTGCAAACACGCGTAGCGTAGCGTAGCGTAGTGCAGCAGTCATTTTTTGCTTGCTCGCGGTCCTCAACGTCAAGTTGGCGACCGCGAGCAAGCAAAATGACATCCCGGTGAGACTTTTTCCTCGTTCGCGATCAGCAACATCAAGTTGCCGATCGCGAGCGTGGAAAATAAACCACCCGGCGAGATTCTCAACGCGGGAAACTCAGGTTTCTCATTGCGAGTGGTCGCGTATGCTCGCGACCGCTCGCGATGAGAAACTACCAGTCCGCGTTGAGAAAGCTGCAGCTCGAGTAAAAATCTACTCGAGCGGCAGTAAAAGACAGCTCGCACTGTGCAAGATGCCGTTTTCAATGATTGCACAGTGCGGACAAGCATCCGGCACTGTGCAATCATTGCGAACAGTGCACTACGCAGTTCGCGTGGTGCTACGCGTAGCTCACGTAGTGCGAACTGCACTTTGCGTAGCTTCGCGTAGCGCTACTTCGCGAACTACGCCCAGGCTTAATTTCAATAAGAATTTATTGAACAATTGTTTTTCTCGTGTAGAATATATGAGCTGTAACAACCGTTAGACAGTAGTAGAGATATATGATTAGCAATACTACAAAAGTAAAGAAATGGTAAAGCTCTACCATTGTGCAATAATCATGAATACATACATAGATATAAAACACATGATAAAAGTGCGTACTCCTACGATGCCTCCCTAACTAGATGTACCTAAATGTACCTAGCATCTATGTAGGTGTTATGCCAAGAGTCCTTCTAGGATCTAGTTAACCCCATTACCTTAGAATGAGAGAATGTGGGACCCCGTCCTGGTTTCGAGTTGGACACCCCGCAAGGGATGTTAGACCACTGCTAGCTGGAGCATGCATGCAGGAACTTTCAGCGTCTCTGGTCAGTGTGTCAGCCGGGAAGTCACGGTCTCCTCTGTCTTACGTTGGCAAGACGTGATGCATTTATACCCAAAAGTATCTAGGGCTTCTTTGTCCCTTGTGTGGTTTGTGTGGTTTGTATGGGCCTCGTCGGACTGAGGAAGACGTAAGAGATGGACCTTGTATGTCGATAGTGTTCATACATAATGTATGAGCCCGTAGGAGACCTTTGTTTAAGGAAACCCTCCTTCTGCACCCAGAACTGAAACTAGATAAAGGTTCGATCCTAAGAGCCCGTTATTGTGTAGGGTAGGGGGCTAATGTAGGTGAAGGATCATGCTTATATTAGGGCATCTAAGATTATGCCTATATTAGGGCATTCTAGGATCATGGCTATATTAGGTCATCTATATGAAATATAACACATCATTCTGTGTCATAAAAACTGCAATGTAAACTTCTATCACAAGAAACTGATACAGAGGGGAGATGGTTGTTAGCCAAACTGCTTATTAATAATATTTCTTTGACTGTGTTGAATGTTTATGGCCCTACTCAGCCGGACTACTCCTTTTGGCCTACTATTACACAAAAATGTATTCGGTTTAGAGATGATCTCTTTATTCTTGGAGGCGATTGCAATCAAGTTGTTGACCCCTTTATTGACCTTCAATCCCAGGTATGCTTCATCCCTCATAAATCCCATATACAATTGACTTTTCCTTTTTCTCTCCTCCTCATAACGCTCTTTCCCGCTTAGACTATATCTTTCTTTCACAATCTCTATCTCAAAATCTTATTTCTTCCTCAATCGAACCTATTGTTATTTCTGATCATGCTCCGGTTGTCACTGATTTTGAATTGTTCCCTCCGCACCCTAGATCTTTCCATTGGCGCTTTTATAGCTCCCTTTTGCTGGACCCTCTTTTCCCCTCTGCATTTACCTCCTTTGCTGAAGAATTTTTTGTATTCAATAATAATCCCAATACTCCATATCATATAATATGGACTCCTTTAATGCTACTGCTCAAGGTTTTATTATCGACTTTGTCCCACAAAAAAAAGAAATGGTTCCTCCAAAACACAAATCTACACTTGCAAATATCAAATCCCTGGAGCACAAATTGTGTACATCTCCGTCAGACTCTGTTATCCAAGAACTTGTTCATGCTAAATTAAAATTTAGTAAAGCCACCACTGACAATGCTTCATCTATACTTCTCCGAAGCAGTGCTCACTATTGCGGCGGACGTAGTAAAATGGGTAAACTGCAGGCTAATTATCTTAAATTCCGGAAGGATCGTACTCTAATTGACTCTATTTACTCTTCAGATGGGACGCCTCTCCATAAAGATAAGGACATCCTTGATCAATTTATGTTATTTTATAAAGACGTATACACTCCGGAATAACCTCCTTCTATCCCTCTTATCCAATCTTATCTCAATAATATCCCTGCCCCATCAAATGATTATCTCAATTTCTCTATACTTGAATCGGATTTATCTCTTGAAGAAATTCCTAGTGCCCTAACAGTTCTAAAGAAAGGTAAAACTCCTGGCCCGGACGGCTTTACGGTTGAGTTCAATTTACATTTTTCTACTTTATTGCTCTCTAAACTTTTTCACCTCTTTCATTCATTTTCTCTCTCAGGCACTATGAGCGGCACCTTTCAAGAAGCTATGATTTGTTTAATCCACAAAGAAGGCCGAGATCCTATGTTTTGTAAAAATTATCGTCCTATATCCCTTGTTAATGTTGACTATAAAATATTTGCTAAATTAATTGCTTAATTGCTTATGCCTCACTTGGTTGGTAAAGAACAATGTGGCTTTGTCAAGGGTATATTAACCTCGGATAATTCTCGATTATTCCTTAATGTATTAAACAAAATACCTTCTCTCCCCAACTCCCTAGCGGCTATTTCCGTTGATGCTAAAAAAGCATTCGATAGGGTTGATTGGTCCTTTTTATTTCAAACTCTTAATTGGCATGGTTTCGGACCCAAAATAATCTCTCTTATCTCTTTGTTATATTCTGCCCCTAGAGCTTTGGTATTAGTTAATGGTTGCACATCCTCCTATTTTTCTTTACAACATGGAGTTCGTCAAGGCTGACCCCTTTCCCCTCTTCTTTTCATTCTAGCTCTCGAACCGTTTTTATCTTCTATCCGTAACAATGATTCTATATCCGGTTTTTCCTATGGTGATCACCATTTGAAACTTTCGGCTTATGCAGATGACATTTTACTTTTTATTTCCAACACTGAAATATCTATCCCTTCCTTATTACATGAAATTTCTTCATTCTCCTTAGTCTCAGGCTATAAGATTAACTCTGATAAAACTGAAATTCTCCCCCTCACAAAATTCTGTACTCAACACTTTTTCTTCAACTGGGTTTTCGTGGAACAGATCTAAAATTAAGTATTTAGGAATATGGTTCTCTAACTCCATATCTTCCTCAGTCAAACTAAATATGACAGAAGCTCTGTCCAGCATTGACAAACTACTTTCCTCTTGGAATCTCCTATTCCTTTCATGGTGGGGACGGCTTGACTCCATCAAAATGAGGATTACACTTTTAATTGCCCCGTTCCTTTTGGCATAGATTCTCTACTCTAATGGCAATCATTCTTGATATATACTATTCTCTTCCTTCAATTCCTCGATCCTCCGGAGAAAATTCTCTTCTAAAGATTCTTGTTACCATTCCTAAGGCCTCTCTAATATATAAGCACACCATATCCCCTGATCCTGCTCACCCTAAGAGTGAAGTCGAACTGGCCTGGGAATCTGATCTGGGCTGTGATTGGAGCATCACCTTTTGGGACAAATTCTGGAGCCGATCACTAAAAATCTCTAGATCTGCCTCTGTCACTCAATCTATGTTTTTCTTATATCATAGACTATATTTTACTCCTATTGCTATTGCTACTTTTTCCCATTCCTCTAACACGAACTGTTGGACATGTGATTCCCTCTCTGCTGATCTAATGCACCTTTTCTTCCTTTGCCCTAATGTTATTGCTTTTTGGAAGAAAATTTGGTATTATATTTCTCTTATATTTAAAGTACTCCTTCCCCTTTCTAACGTCACCCTTTTCTTAGGAAGCTTATTAGAGTCCCTAGACCTTCCTATTCATAAACACGGCATATTCGACCTTATGCTGGCTTTAGCCTTTCAACAAATTACACTTAGGAGCCGATTCTGATCTCGCTCGGAAGGGCACCGAACTCGATCCGGACGGAAAAATTATGAGCCGTACGCGTGTTTTCCGACCGACTCATACAGCTGTACGAGCAGAACAAGTACGATGCGAGAAACGCGAAATCGCCGACCGAATCGTTTTCGGGTCCGAACCGCTCCGTACGTCTCGTCCGTAAGCAAACCGTGCCGTGCAATGGAGGCGGTTTCCGACCAAGCCAGTACAATGCACGAATCGGACAGCCGGATCGAGTCAGCGCCTCCAACACGTAAACACTCGGGAAGCGAACTTCGGGGGTCCGCGCCGGACCCCCCTTCACCTGTATTCTTATGAGTCGATCACAGGGCGGGACCCAAGGGTCCCCCCTACACATGCATGTATGGTGCAGGTGGCACAGATGCTTCCCCACTACAGGGCGATACCAAAGGGGGCGCCCTTGTGCACAGCGTACCTTTTTCGTCAATGGGAGCCTATGTACGCATCGTACAACAGGCTCCCATTGACTTCAATGGGGCTCCGAGCGACCCGTGTCCATCAGCGCTTGTTCGCATCGTACTCGGGCGCTCGGAGCCCCGGAGCACGAGTCGGTCAGAAAGCCCTCCGGATCCGAGTCAGGCAGAGCCTTCTCCCAGCGAGATCGGAATCGGCTCCTTAATTGGAAAAACTCATCAAAACTTTCTGTCCAACACTGGTGGAATAATTTATGCCATTACCACTGTCTCGTTATTGCTTTTGCCTCCTCCTGTAAACCATTTGTTAATAGAGATCTCTTCTGGTTGCCACTTACAACATATTTAGATAGGAATATGAAAAGTTCTTGCATACGTGCTGAAAATTTTAAACCTCCATAATTGTTTTATTGTCTCTGGGTTTTTTTCACTTGTACGAGGGACCTGTTTTACTATATAATAGAAACCCCAAAGTATCACCCTGCTCTGCTCAGGCAGCATAACACCCCCTTTAGATACATGCACTTAGGCCCAAGTCAACCCCCTTAGATGAACACACATGTAGGCCCAAGCATGCCACTTTAGGTACATACACATAGGCCCAAAGCCCAGTGCCTCTTGCTATTATTTTTTTAATATAAAACAGATCTCGTAGGCTCCACTAATCTGACAGCAGGGACCTGTGCCATCCACCGCGACACCAGCCACCCTTGTAAATTTCAACAATTCCGAGAATGAGGTCAGCCCACGCGTAGGTGACACTCTGCAGGTACATCTGGCTGTTTCACAAACAATTCCGAGAATGAGGTCAACCCACACGTAGGTGACACTCTGCAGGTACATCTGGCGGTTTCACAAGCAATGTTTGCAATATTTTTACTTATGAAGCCTTCCACGCTTGCTCAAACCGAAACTGGATTGCGGTTACGTGACAGAGAAATGATATATAAAATATTACTTTCTGAGAATCTTACGGTAGAACTTATTTTTTGTTTTTGTGTGTTTACTGTTTGCGGTCAAGAGCACTGAACACCTGCTAAAGAACACCTGCGTTCTCATGATACCACTTCCGTGCTCTCAAAATCTTTCCGAGGTAACCGTAAGCTTGTGGTCAAAGGCCCACGTCAAATGTGGTTGACAGTTTTTGCATTAAACCATATAAAAGATCTGCACCCCTGTCAAGCCCCGAACTCTGCAAACCAGTGCCTAGTTGCATGGTGAGGGTTCCCGGTCGACCGTTATCCTGATTGGGCCTAGAACTTCCACTCTCAAGGTGGTAATGCTCTTGTCTAATTATTAGCTTATTGGCTTTGTCAGCCTCTTTATTTTAGCTCATCCAAACCCAAGCCATTGCATTTGTTTTAGTTTAAATTGTGTAGCCTTGGATGGTTTTGCCTTCTCATTTAAGATTTGCCTTCTAGGCGCTTCTAGGCGCCTGCCTATTCATCTTCTCTAAATTCAGGGTTGCCCTTTAGGCAGCTGTGCATTAAATAATCTCTATTTTTGCTTCATTTTGAACAACTGATTTATAACATTGTCGATGCTTATATCTGCTCATGTGTTGATGGGCAGCTTTAAATGAACAATTGGAAATTTTGCTTCATTTTGAACAACTGAATTATAACATTGTTGATGCTTTTATCCTGCTCATGTGTTGATGGGCAACTTTAAATGAACAATTTTCTGTGTTACTGAATTGCTTAATAAAGTGTCACTGTATTTCACACCGTTGTTCCTTCCTTTCAAGTGAACGAGCAGAGTGCGAGACAGGGCTCTCAGGAGCCGGTAAGCAGAAGGGTGTGGCCACCATTTACCCTCTATCAGTGGCGACCACGAAGAAGAAGGTCTCGGTTGGCGGGTCCTCTACGGTGCGGTCCTGGGACACACACTGGGGATTCACCTGCGGCTGCCCCTCAGGCTCTCCTCTCCTCACGGCCACCTGGGTAAGTCAGGGATAGTTTTATTTTTTCTTCCTTGAATTTACCGCAGGGTGTGGCGTGTGTGGAGAGGTGGGTCTGGTTGTTTCTGCCCTCCAGGGTCTCCCTTGTGTCTGCTCCTTTGTCCCCCTGTGGTTGACTGTCTTGCCACGACGTCCTCTGTGGCTGGTCACATCATGCCGGGGTTATTCGGTGTTTCCCGCTCTGCTCTCCTCGGCTCCTTCGTGGCTTCCTCATGCTTGCTTTCTCTTGGCCTTTCTAGGTATTGTTTTGTAGTGGTTTCTGTCATCATATATGTGGGAGTATGTTTTGGTCGAGTTTTGAGTTGACGTTCTTTATGTGAGGTAATGGTGATGCATATATTGGTTAGGGTTTGTGTCTTAGACAGATGGGTATCTAAACTCCTATAGAGGTTGGAAGTCCTTGGCACTGCTTATCGGTGCCTGAAACCCCTCACAGGTCTGAGTCCTTGGTCCAGCGGGTGGCTGCCTAAATTCTGCACAGGTTGGGAATCCTTGATACTCTCCATGCTGTCTAGATTCTGACACAGGCCTTTTGCGTCCTTGGCACTGTGCGCAGGTGGCACACGTGTCTAAGTTATTATTGCTGACTCCAGGGTGGGGTCCTCCTACATTGTGCTATTTAAGGTGTGGTCTTCGTCTTGTCTCTGCGCCATACTGTGTGGCGGTGGTTCAGTTTTCGGTGGTTTTAATTTCATTTTAATCGGTTTGTTGGTTGTTCTCTGCTCCAGTTGTTCATTTCTTGTGTTTCCTGTTTGCTGCTTTCTTGTGTTTCCTTCTTGGTCCATGGCTCACCCACACACATTCTCTACCTTGCCCCTCCCCATTTTCTCCCTTTCTGCCGTCTCCTTCTCCTTTTCTTAAGATTCAATTCTGCTTGGCTTGGGTGTCTTCTTATTCTTATCTCTTCGGCTCATATCTCTCTCTGCCAGGCGCGCGTTTCCGATTTTAGCTGCGCACTTCGGTATTGAGGAAGTGCCTATCTCGGCAGCTCTGTGCCTTTGGAGGTTCCCATCGCCTTCTTCTGCTCAGTGCGATCGCAGAACGAGGAAGTGCACCTCTCCCCTTCCCAGCTCCCCCTCGCCCCTCCTTTCTCTGTCCTCGCAGGCTGCTCTTGAACGACGTATGTCACAAGTGATCACGTTTATTTTTTGAACTTGCATTTCGTTTATTTAATGATTGTTTATTTGTTGTCTGTTATTTCTGTTTTTTGTGCTTCTGTTCCTTAAGCATTTGTCTGCCCTGCTGCCCCGCCACTGTTGCCTCCCAGTCCCGCCCCATCTGTTGCTGCCCTGCCGACTCTACAGTCACTAGCCGAGTGACAGGGCTGCCAGTTATTGCTGTTGTCTGAGTTGCCCCCCCCACTCTTTCCTCCTCAGTAGCGGCAACTCCGCCAGGTAGCTGTTGTCTGGATTGCCTTGTCTCATTAGCGGCAGTCCCGCTAGGTATTTGTTGGCCTTCCCTTGTTGCACATTGCACCTTCATTGCGCCTCTTTTTTTCTATCTCTCACACTTTTGCCTACCAATTGTCCAGGCCACTTGGTAGCCAAGGGGGGGTGGGGTCGTATCTCCATTCCTCCTGTCAGCTCCCTTAAACCCCTTCCTCTCCGGTATGTCCCTTGACCCCCCGCCAATTCTTAGCCTTCTTATTCATTCAGTGCGTGGCACAGCCACTGCTGTCTACCACACCTCCCTTGATCGTTTTATTCCCCTTACACGCCATCAAAGTGACCTTCTTGCCGTTGCATGGGACATCTTAGGGATTACCTTTACACCCACCACTGAAATACGCCTCTCCGTCTTATCTCTCACAGACTTACCTCCCTCAGCCACCGCTTCCTCCCAGCCTCCACCACCGCCAGACACCACTCGCCCTGATCTGCTTTGGCCTGACCAATCCTCTAATTCTTCCTCCCTCTCCGCACCATCCTTAGGCTCCCCTGTTTATATTGCTGACTCTCCCATTGTCATTCCCATATACGGGGAGTCTACTACAGACTCCGTACGTTCCACGCCATCCCCTGAAGAGGCAACACCCCCTGATCTTGCCACCCCTGACTCTCCCCCAGCTTCAACATTCGCCTCTAACAGTGTTATCCATTACCCGCCATCTCCTGTTAACGTGTCCCCACTCCTCGCGGCACTCCTGCGGGACGAGTCGGTGGACCTGCTGGACCCTGACCCGGACGTCCTGATTGTGTCTCCCCCTGCCTGCCCACCTTCGCACTTCCAGCCATTTTAGGGAATGTGTGACTCTCCCCCTACTAGTACAGCATCTCATATTTTTGTATATTTAGTTAACAATTACGTTGTAGGTCTTTCCACTGGTCACCCATCTTCCTTTGTCCACGTTACACCCTTAACAAGTACTGTCCTTCTCACCATATTTCGGTTTTTGGGATTGACTACACCCAGGAACAGCAGATAACGCTCTCACTAACACCATCTTTCCCGCATCCAATTGCCACCATTGCCACCAAAGGACAAAAGAAAAAACAAAAACCTCGCAAGTAATAACATTTTAGGGAACACTCTCGTCCCTCATTTACTACTGATCCTCATGAACAGGATTTTAGGCATCTCGGTTCATAAAACACCTTGTTACTTTTCCATACGTATCCGCGTAATATCCCCAGGCTTGGAGACACCCACCACATTAACGGCATCCTACCCACGCAACCCGCTACAAAGCAAGATCATTGCTGCGCTCTCTCGGAGCCAGCTCCACTTCCCTGATTTCTCCCCTACCGGAATATATACCGGACCACAGGAACTGGACCTAAGACAAACATTATACCACATTATTATTAGCGCCATAGGAGAGGAACTAGTAAAAGACGTCCCTCTTGATGCTCCGGACACTCAACCCTCGCCACACACCTAAGTGCATCCCTTTCTAACACTAGCGACATTCACCCTCAAAGCGTTGTGTTTTGAAATAACTCTTCATGAATGCCATAGTGAGCTCTACAGTATATAAAACGCCCACTCACTTTCACATCTTTTTTATCATACGTCCCCCCGGATCGCCACTCACTGCACTATTACAAAGCACTTGGCCAAGACACCCACTCCAGAGCTACATTGCTGAGGCCTGCTTTGACGGCCGGCTTCGCTTCCCTCTATACACCCCTGCACAAGAGCGAGACTTACAGGACGGTGTGTATGATATTGTTATTCAGGCAGTAGCGCAAGAACTCATCAGAGACATTGTCCCTAGCACCTGAAACACGCAATCACACGTAACAAGGTCACATCCTCAATATCAACACCTTCTCTAATTCAGGCCTTGCCCATAAGCGTCCTGCGTTAGACACACCAACATGGCCACTCCACTGCAACATGTTTTAAAAACATTCGGAGGGCAAGAACAACATATACTAAAACATTGTAGAGAATTGCATAAAGGTACCTCCAAAATGAGCCATCCCTGGCCGTCAGAAGGGAGTTTTGATCCAATCATACTAGAGCATGCCACCACCTTCCTAGACACTAAGTACTCTGGCACTAAGTTACAGAAGAGAAAGGCTACTTTAGATCTCTGGCGCATTTTTAAGGACAAGGCTCAAACACACTCTGACTTGACACACCCAGCCATACCCAATGCTCCCTCGCCTCCTCCGCCATACCACTTCAGCGGTATGTATACCGAACGCACTCACAAGGAACAACCAGACCTACCAGTTACCACTAATGATTGTCCGGCTGCTGGTTCCCAACCACTACCAAATGATGTATCTCCCTCCTCTGAGGTGTTGCCACACCTCAGTCCAGACACAGACATCACACACACGGATGAATTCCAGATTTCCCACACATCACCCAGTCACCCGTATCACCGCATGGACAGATCACAGACCCCACCAATGCCCCCCGGTGATGTGTATCCGCACCTGACAGAACTTCACAACACACACATGCCCGTCACCCACGGTACAAAAATAGAGACAGCAGTATCAGGTCTCCCAGGCCTTATAGATGCACAACTGTCACTGAAATTTACACCAACTGTCAATACTGCACAACTACGCCCAGGTGAAGAGGATGAGGAAGACTCTGACTCTGCCTCTCAAGCATCATCTCGCCACTCACGTACACCCCGCAATGCCGTCCGTGACACCGGCACTAAACAAGCCACGGTCACCAACCCCTTCCTTGACACCGGCACGCAACTGTTCCCAAGTTCGTGCCTCCCACCCCAAACTAGCCTGCCCTTCACTCCCACTGCGCCCTTGCGTGAAGGACAAGGATCTGGCCTTATGACAGCTCAGAGGCAGCTCATTGAGTTTCACAACCCACCATTGCCGTGCATGACTGAGGGACGGCTTGCCCCTCTCACAGATCTCCCCACCCCATACGAAAACTGGAGAACAAATGTAGATTTGAGCAAAAGCCTGAGTCTGGAAAGCATCTCACCAGAGCACCCTGAAAAAGAACTCTCATACATCCATCAGCCGCCCAGCCACATAGAACAGATGCACAAAATGAGACGCATGTCAGCCAAATTAGAAGACATGCAGAAAACATTCTCAGACCTACTCAATAAGACTGGCACTCCAGCACCATCACGACCACCTACACTGCACCAGCTCATACAAGAGCACTCACAAGCTGAGGAGGGGGCTAGACAATCACTAGGTGGTGAGCACCCCCACCACTGTGACGCTGCCGCCTCTGGAATAACGCAATCAGTTACCAACACACACCAGGCCTACCAAACACCACCAGAATTAGGGCCAGAAAGGGCACCACCACTGGTACGAGAAGGTCACAATCCCTTGTTTGGTGAGCTCCCCTTATATTGTGAACACTCGCAGGCAGAAAACCCAGTGGTAAGAAGGAGGGAAAGGCCAACAGAAGCGCAGAAGCTTAAAATCCTGGGGACACATGGGCGCCCGGACGACATACTATATGACGTCTCGGGCTCTGCTTCCTTGCGTACCGTTAGGATGAAAAAAAAACACAACATGAGTCTTAGCAGACCATGCGCACCACAAACAAGCAATGATCTCACTCCCAATGAGATAGTGACATTAGGAGAAGGTTCAGACTATGCAGTTAACCCCTTCTCAGACGACTTGGCGGGCTGGTCAGAACCCTTAGCACCGCAAATGCTCCCATGGCCAAGAGAAGGCTCTTTTGAGCCTCAGTACATGGCAACAGCAGTTGAATGTATTCTAAAAGGATTAGGAGATGAGAATTGGGACTATGAGTACATGCGAGAGAGCTTAAAGGTCTGGCAAAAATATGCCCGCCAGCATGACTCTACAGGACCTACAGTGCGACGCATAGGAGTGATGCGCCAGATGCCACTGCTGTACAAAAATGTCACTGATCCCCCCATTTATATCCCGTGGTCTACACTAGACAAAGAGAATCTCAAGAAACATCTCCCTCCTCTTACGGAGGGTGCTGGAAAGTGGATTGCAGCTTTTGAAAACTACACCACAGGTAACAACATAGCTATAGGAGATGTGAAAAGCCTGCTGATCTCCCTTATCGGAGAAGACGCAGAAGATCTTTTCACACGTGTTCATGCCAATCTTACAAAAACAAACACCAAACATGATGGTGTCTCCTTTAATGAGATCAGAACACTAGCCTGGTCTGAGTTGCGCAGAAAATTCCCTGATGTTCCTGATATTGGGGCCCTGTTGTCACAGACCATGCAACCCAATGAAGACCCAGCCAACTATCTTTCCAGAATGAAAGAAAAATGGCATCAGGAGTTAGGGCAACGATGGGATGCAGGAGGGTACGGAAGACTATTTTATCACACAATAAAAAAGGGTCTGCCCACTGAAGTGCAGGAAAAATTAGATGGCATAGTAGCAATGGAATGTAAGCCATGGCCTGAGATACAAGATCACATTATACATTATTGCAAGAAGAGACAGGAACAGGAAAAGAATAGACAGTTGGCCATAGAGAATGCCGCTGCCAAATTGGTACAGCAGAAACTTAATAAGAAAAAGACAATACAGACACAGTCATGTTTGCAGCACCGGTCTCTCAGATGACGGCAGTAACATCCTTCCCCCAGGCTGCCATGAATGCTCTTGCAGGCAACGTCCAACCTGCCCCACAACAGGTTCAAGCACAACCTGCCGTGCAACACATACAAGTCCAACCCCAGCCTATCATACAGTATGCTCAGCCACAACCACCGCCAATGGTACAATACATGCCAGCACAACCTGCTTACAGTACTGACATACAGCCCTACTACAATAACAGACAGAGCATGAATAGGAACACAGGTATACAGGGAAGAGGACGAGGGATGGGACAGCCAAGGTTTCCACAGCAGCCAGGATCGCCCATCATCTGCTATTATTGTCAGAAACAAGGCCACATACAAAGAGAGTGCCGCGCTAAGATGCGAGATATGGGACCGCAGTACATGGGTTCCGGCTACCAAGCACCAGCACCATTCCAACAACAGCAGCCCACGCAACAACACCTTCAACAGCCCCAAATACTATACTCGTATGCCCAACCAGCACAGCAGCAACAAGTACAGCTCCAAGCACCCATAATGGCTCAAGTTCAGCCATCGGCCCAACAGGTGCAGGTTCCAATGCAACAGCCACAGCAAGTACCTGCTTATCAAGTGGTCCCCCAAACCCAAAACAATGTACCTCTAGGAGGAACGATTGTTGCCTCCAACAACCCCTTTACCCAGGGCACCATCCAGCAATATCAGGCTGGAGGATACACTGGCTAGGACAGCCCACAGACAACTCTTGTGTGCCCAATTTTGTCATGCACTAGCAATACTGAGGAGGACCCTATTGCAAGTGTCACGATAAATAACAGAACATATAGCTTTCTTGTTGACACAGGTGCCACATATTCCTGCATTACAGGTGGCCCTCTGCCCATTTCTGATCAAATAGCGGACACACAGGGATTTTCTGGGGCAATAGCAAGGGTCCCCTTCACCAAGCCAGTATCAATTGAGATAGGAGGCCATGTAGTGGAACAGCCACTGCTCTATTCACCCAGGTCCCCAGTCAATCTTTTAGGACGTGACCTCATGGCCAAACTAAACATGACTATCCACTTTGATGAGAATGGAACAATGATTTGCTCCATACCAGGTACCCCACTAACTAGGATAATGGCAGTCACTGCACATTCTTCCTTAAACAGCCAGGTCAGAGCACGTCCAGTGGATGAGCACGCCTTCTCTGCAGCTGTCCACACTATTGTCGCCACCACTCCCGAATTGCAAGGCCGCACTGTTCAGTTACCAAAAGAGTTTCTTTTCAGACCCCAAGCATCAGGCTCACAGACATTAGACAAACACGTGACCCTTGACATTTGCGCCCTTGAGATAACTCCCACCTACGGCGCATTCCTGGCATGCGATGACAATGCTCATACTTGGGCTTGTGTCATTTTCATTGAACCAAAAGAGTTAGTCAGAGACATTTCAGATGCCCAGTTATTTGGATCCCCTGAAGACTACTCCAAAACAGAGATTATCTATCAAAACAATGTGCCGATCTCAGTAACAGTGGAAATTAGAACACCAACTGTCGCCCCCAGCTATGACTCTGTCCGAGAGGCAGATTTGGCTCAAGTACCGGCACATCTTTGGACAACAGGCCCAAACGATGTAGGCCTTATCAGCTCTGCCATGCCATTTAAGATAACACTCAAACAAGGCGCTATCCTGCCAAGAATAAAACAGTATCCCTTGTCCAAGGCAGCAGAGGAGGGTATTGCCCCTACCATACAAGCATTGCTGGATCAAGGAGTAATCTATCCTTGTATCTCTCCTTGTAATACGGCCCTTTTTCCTGTGCGCAAGGGGAAGACAGATCAATGGAGGCTAGTACATGATCTTCGCGCCGTCAATAGCATAGTCATACCAGAGTTCCCCATCGTCCCAGACCCCTCTGTCATCCTCACGAACGTCCCCCCGATGCACAGTACTTTTCTGTCATCGACCTGAAAAATGCTTTTTTCAGCATTCCCCTGCACCCAGACAGCCAATACCTATTGGCTTTTACATTCCGAAATGTGCAATTAACATACCGAAGACTGGCTCAGGGGTACTGTGAGTCCCCTAGCGTCTTTAACAGGGTTGTCAAAGAAGACTTGTCCAATTTTCAATGTGACAGCACCTTACTGCAGTATGTCGATGATATACTGCTCTGCAGCCCCACAGAACAACAATGCAGGAAAGACACCATCTTCTTACTGACAACTTTAGCGCAAAGAGGATACAAAGTTGACAAACAAAAGTTACAATATTGCCAAAAAGAGGTACACTATCTAGGTCAGCTACTGTCAGCATCAGGCAGACGAGTCACTCCAGGTCGAGCTGAGGCAATAAATGGCACTCTTGAACCCCAAACGGTTAAAGACATGCAAAAATTCCTCGGCCTGGTGAACTATGTCCGTCAGTGGGTCTTCGATTTCGCGACAATAACTGCCCCATTGCTGAAAGCAGTGAAAATGGGCAAAGACAGACACAACAAAATAGAGTGGACACCTGAAATGAGAACAGCCTACACCCAGCTCAAAGATGAGATAACAAATGCACCGGTGTTAGGATCACCTGATTACACAAAAGAATTCTACCTATTCACCCACTGTGATGGTTTAGTCATGACTGCAGTACTCACCCAGAAATATCCCATGGGCCATAAGCCCATTGCCTACTTCAGCGGCATGCTGGACGCTGTCATGAAAGGTCATTACCCCTGCGAGCAAGCCCTTGCTGCCGCAGCGTTTGCTGTTGAGAAAAGCACCCCCATTGTAATGGGCTCCCCACTGACTCTGTACACCGAACATGCTGTTTTTGCAATAATACAAAAAGCCAAGACAACCTTAACCACACAAAGAGTGTCAGGTTACGAAGTCATATTGTCATTGCCTTCTCTGAAAATTGTCAAATGCCACACAGTAAACCCTGCCACATTTTTTGCCCGTCCCATTGCCACTTCAGATGATGACCCCCATGATTGTGCCACATATTCTCCAGATGAGTCAGGAGCAGCAAAAGAGGACCCCTTGCCAAACAGTACTGTATATTTTGTTGATGGCTCCTCTACCATTGATCAAGAAACAGGAGTCAGGTACACAGGAGCTGCAGTAGTTAGAGCACAGCAGAATGATTCCTCTGATTCCCTAGACATTGCACAGCAGCTCACATTACCATCCCATTACTCGGCCCAGGCAGCTGAACTAGTAGCACTGATAGCTGCCTTAAACATTGGAGCTGATGACCGCATTACAATTTATTCCGATTCTGCATACGTCACCACAACAACACACTCCAGCATCCTTCGCTGGAAAAGGCGTGGCTTCCTTAAATCAGATGGTACACCTGTCATTCACAAGAAGTTACTAGAGGAACTTATTGAGGCCCTTACACTACCAGCTGAAGTGGCCGTAGTCAAATGCGCAGCGCACACCAATGGCCAAGATTTTGTCTCCAGAGGTAATGCCCTGGCAGACTGGGCAGCTAAGGCTGCAGCCAGAGGCCCCCCCGCAACAAGCCCCCTATCTCAAGCAACACCAGAAGTTCCATTTGCCCCCATCTTACTTTCCCAAACACTACCTCCAACAGAGCATGACAACAGCAATGAAGGTACTTCAAAAACACCATCCCAATTACCAACCCCATTTGACATTGACACAACACAGCAATATGATCATATTGCACAATTACACCTCAGAGAAATGCAAGAAAGTGCACCAGATCAAGAGAAAGAGTTGTGGAAGAAGAGGGGAGTACAACAGGACTCCGCCGACTTCATTTACAGACAGACAATAACAGGGAAACCTGTGATGCCACAGGCTTTATTGCAAGTGGCGTTGGACCAACTCCACCTTCCTACGCATGTCACCCGAGATAACATGTCCACCACCTTGCAGACAGACTGGTTCATTCCCAATGCCCATGAACAGATACAGCTTTTTATTAATAAATGTTTAATCTGTCAACAATATTCCCCAAACCCGACTCTCAAAACTGTTGCTTCCACAATTCCTAGACCATCAGGCCCCTTCAAAGAACTACACATTGACTATGTCGACATGATCGATCGCTGCCAAAATTACCGCTATCTCATTGTAGTAGTGTGTCCATTTTCACGCTGGATCGAAGCTGGACCTTGCGTCCACTGCGATGCCAAAGCAGCAGCCACATTCCTACTCCGTGATGTCATTACTCGCTGGGGCATCCCGGACGCCATCCGGTCCGATAACGGAAGTCATTTTTCAAACGCCATCTTTTCCTCCCTGACCACAATGCTAGGTATTAAACACAAACTGACATCAGCTTACCACCCACAAAGCAACGGCATTTGTGAGCGCCTAAACGGTTTGCTCAAAAATAAGATAAGCAAAATAAGTGCAACAATAGGAAAGAAATGGCTTTATTGTCTACCCATAGCACTCTTTGCACTAAGAAACTCCCCAAGTTCGGATCACCACCTCACGCCCCATCAGCTTGTCACTGGACGATCCATAAATGTAATGGTCCCGTCCACACGCCCTAAAACAGATAGTGAATCATCCGCGGAGGTAGTTAGGGCTGAGCTTTACCAATATCTGTGTCAACTAACCAGCGCAGCGCAGTTCCTTTCTACCCAGGTATCCAAGAGGAAAGAAAAGGGCCCCACCGATCCTGAGCTCCCACCACTCCGTCCCGGGACGCTGATCTTTGTCCGGAAAAACGTCAGACGTTGGAAGGACCCCAAGTTCGAAGGCCCCTTCCAGGTGATAGACTCATCACCAACTGCAGTACGAATAGCTGAGAGAAAGGCATGGATCCATCGCAGTCACGTCCGCCTGGACCCCGCACCACCACCTCAGCCAATGGACTAAAGGAGGGAAAAGGCATACTAATGGTGCCGCTCCATGGAGACAGCGGGTTTTCATCCTCTGATGAAGAAGACAACGATACTTACATGCTCACTGATGAAGACCATAAAGAAAATGCAAAGATATGTATCTCCTTTGTTCTAACATTCTGTATTATTGCTACAGTGACACTAGCAGTATTTAATTTCTATATGTTTTACCTAGCAACCAGTAGGCTGTATTATTCTGCAAATGCTACCACACCTTTTACAGGACAACCAGTTGTACCAGCGGTTACACATGCCCGAAAACACTTCCAACACAGCACCGAAGATCCACAACTCCCAGATTGTACCACCGATAGCACACACACTAGCACACATCCCACGTCCCCGACTGCTGTCCTGGTTCCAAGTACCACTCCATGGGATGGTACTCTGGACATCACAATAGGTCCACAATTGCAAGGCCATCCCAATTCCCGCAATACCGGTAGATTTAAACGGGGCAGGCCAAGGTTTTGGAGGGCCCGTAGACCAAAGCCTGAGGTAACACAAGATTGGGCCACCGCTCTCCAGGACACAATGGTTCATATTGCACACCACCATCCCTTGCCCAACTTCCATTCCACACGTCCTGACAAGTTAACAGAGGATCATGGAGCCCATAACGCCCTGTTAGATAACATGTGGTACCGGCACATGACCAAAATAGGACAAAAGGTAACAAACGAGTCATGCTACGTGTGCTCACACATTCCTCATGCAGTAGGCACAGACAACATGATTTTTTCCAAAGAAGTCCCACCACCAACTGCCAAATGTCTCCTCCATCTGTTCCTTTGCCGTATATACGGCCAAATACAGCTTGTGTCAGCAGAAATGGACACTGTGTTTGTAAACACCACAGAATGGGATTCTAATTATCTAACTCACACGGTTGTCACTGACGTGTCAGAATTTGAGAGGGAAATGGAGAATTTGTATAGGTGGGAAACCCCTCTCATACTAAATTATGAGCATGAGTTTAAGGCATCTGGGTTTTTCACTTTTACATCGCCCCGGCAGTATGCAAAGAAAGAATAGACAAACAACTCCACAACAAGCCCCCGCTGCACGACAACAATAGCTCACACGTTGCTCAATGTCCCTGTCAGTATAGGTCTGTGCTACTCTTGCAGGCCCATGTGTATTTCAACAACAAATGGCACGGCCCAGACGCCCTGGTATGTAAGGCAGCTTCCTTAGGAAGACCCTTTGTAAAGACAGAATATGAACAGAGTGTTGATTGGGACGTTGAGACACAGTGCGAGGAGGTGTGGGCACAGGAAACTAGAAGGTACACCTTTGGTAAAGATACAATATACAAATGGAAGAGAGCATACAAGCTAAAACATCCTCTCCTTTGCTTCGTAGGTAATGGTACACGTCCTGTGGGCCGTAACACAAACTGCAACAGTACTATCTTTAATTTGGACCTCCAAGACGGCACCTCCAGCCTCATGGACATCTATTGGGCATGCGGGGAACGCCTCTACCTCCAGTTGCCTCCTCAGTGGAACGGCCTATGCACCATGGTCACTGTGCACGAGCTGCATCTAGTTGTCCCGGCATCCAACATTTCACAGGTGCATAATCACCCCATGACAGGTGATGTCACCCTGCTCCACCGGCACCGAAGGAGTGCTCAATATTTTGCTAACGACGCCTTTAGCGAAGTTCCGGAGGAATTTCGCCTTTTCAATGGCGCACAGGAATTCTTTGGGGGCCTGTGGCCCATCTGGCAAACATCAGCTAATGCCAGGTGGCTGCAGGTCACACGCTACGAACTGATGACTCTGATAAATAGTACCCGGGATGGGTTCAACGCAATACAGGAAGAGTTACGGCCTTTAAGGCTTATGGTTCTAGAGCATAGATATGTTCTAGATCAGCTCACAGCTATGCAGGGTGGGGTATGCGCCCGGATCGGACAGAGCTGCTGCACTTTCATACCATCTAATGATGCTGATAACGGGACACTTGCTAAGGCCATTCAGGACCTGGACAATCTGGGAAAAAGGATGCGTGACGAGGGAGGTGCCGCCGCAGATCCCATTATGGACTGGTTCAACTTGGACTGGATGCCTTCATGGCTATCTGCTATCTTGAAAATTGTGTTACCTATTTGTTGTTTGCTCATGTTAGTGTGTTGCAGTGTACAGATGATAATAAGATGTGTCAACAGATGCAGCACCAAGGTGGTAGGGATGAATTACGCTCACACAAGAGTGTACCAGAATGCACATTACCAGGTCATGAACTGTGTTCCTGGGAATGAGAATGGGCCGACACCAATAGAACTCCGAGAAGTAGCAGCCCCTGCCACTTCTCAAAGCGCACCAACAGTTCCTCAACTGCCACCACGTCGATACAGTATTAGGGAGGAACATGCTCCTAACGAATATGAATGGGTTCCCAGAACTGAGGAGGGAGAGTATGTTACCCTGATACCAAGCTTGTCCAATCAGGCTAAGTGCATCCACGTACATGACCCCCTCTGTAGGCACCGAACAGAAGAAGGACTAGCAAGATACTATGTGAGAGTTTGTTCAAATAATGAACAAGAGGAGGGAGATGTACGAGGGACCTGTTTTACTATATAATAGAAACCCCAAAGTATCACCCTGCTCTGCTCAGGCAGCATGACACTCCCAGATAGGCCCCCCAGCCAGGCCCTGATAGATGATCTAAGTTGTCCATTTCTTTTTCAGTTATTTTAGTACCTGTCACAGTGGTCCACACCCCCTTTAGATACATGCACTTAGGCCCAAGTCAACCCCCTTAGATGAACACACATGTAGGCCCAAGCATGCCACTTTAGGTACATACACATAGGCCCAAAGCCCAGTGCCTCTTGCTATTATTTTTTTAATATAAAACAGATCTCGTAGGCTCCACTAATCTGACAGCAGGGACCTGTGCCATCCACCGCGACACCAGCCCCCCTTGTAAATTTCAACAATTCCGAGAATGAGGTCAGCCCACGCGTAGGTGACACTCTGCAGGTACATCTGGCTGTTTCACAAACAATTCCGAGAATGAGGTCAACCCACACGTAGGTGACACTCTGCAGGTACATCTGGCGGTTTCACAAGCAATGTTTGCAATATTTTTACTTATGAAGCCTTCCACGCTTGCTCAAACCGAAACTGGATTGCGGTTACGTGACAGAGAAATGATATATAAAATATTACTTTCTGAGAATCTTACGGTAAAACTTATTTTTTGTTTTTGTGTGTTTACTGTTTGCGGTCAAGAGCACTGAACACCTGCTAAAGAACACCTGCGTTCTCATGATACCACTTCCGTGCTCTCAAAATCTTTCCGAGGTAACCGTAAGCTTGTGGTCAAAGGCCCACGTCAAATGTGGTTGACAGTTTTTGCATTAAACCATATAAAAGATCTGCACCCCTGTCAAGCCCCGAACTCTGCAAACCAGTGCCTAGTTGCATGGTGAGGGTTCCCGGTCGACCGTTATCCTGATTGGGCCTAGAACTTCCACTCTCAAGGTGGTAATGCTCTTGTCTAATTATTAGCTTATTGGCTTTGTCAGCCTCTTTATTTTAGCTCATCCAAACCCAAGCCATTGCATTTGTTTTAGTTTAAATTGTGTAGCCTTGGATGGTTTTGCCTTCTCATTTAAGATTTGCCTTCTAGGCGCTTCTAGGCGCCTGCCTATTCATCTTCTCTAAATTCAGGGTTGCCCTTTAGGCAGCTGTGCATTAAATAATCTCTATTTTTGCTTCATTTTGAACAACTGATTTATAACATTGTCGATGCTTTTATCTGCTCATGTGTTGATGGGCAGCTTTAAATGAACAATTGGAAATTTTGCTTCATTTTGAACAACTGAATTATAACATTGTCGATGCTTTTATCCTGCTCATGTGTTGATGGGCAACTTTAAATGAACAATTTTTTGTGTTACTGAATTGCTTAATAAAGTGTCACTGTATTTCACACCGTTGTTCCTTCCTTTCAAGTGAACGAGCAGAGTGCAAGACAGGGCTCTCAGGAGCCGGTAAGCAGAAGGGTGTGGCCACCATATACCCTCTATCACACTGACTTCTTGTTGGCACATTGTTGTTCTAATTATTATAAGCATGTTTTTATAATCATTTAATATTCTGCAATATAACACGTTCTTCAATTATAAGAGTATGTCCTTCCCCCTCCCTCCCTCCCTACTCCCCTTTATTTTCTTGCCCTTATTGTTGTTATAAAATATAAATAGCTTTCTTTTTTGTTCTTTATGCTGGTTGTACTTTGTACTTCATTGCTTAATTATTTCTACTATATATTGGCTGGCCTTATGTATCTCTCTCATGTTATTTAATAAAGCTTTTTTAAACATAAAAATAAAAACAAATTGAGTTTGGCTTGTATGAGTTGTTCCAATACCTCTTTGTGAAAAGGAGAATAATATGCATGTTCTAACTTCTTTATATGTTGAAAAAGAGTGGAGGATTCCTTGACAGTAACCTTTTTCTTACACAAAACATATTTTATAATATAGCCTCTCATCGTAGCCTTGAAAGAATCCCAGACATGGTGGAACTTGATATCTGGACTGGTATTACTCTAGAAAAAAATTGATAATGAATTGCTCAAAACCAGAGATGACTTGCTGATCCTGTAATAGCCAATTACTGAAATGCCATCTGTTAGAGCGAATGGAAGATGTTGTATACCCTAGGTCTCTGATCACCGGGGCATGATCTCAAATAAGAATAGGTCCCATTTTAGCCTGCAAAAGTTGATAGGTAAGGTACTTATCCAAAAACATATAATCAATTCTAGAGCAAGAGTGATGGGTAGGGGGAAAAAAAAGAATAATCTAAAAGGTCAGGGTTATAAATACGCCATGCATCAACAAGCTCTCTATGAGTTATGGTTCTGTAGAGGGCCTTTTGCACATTGTTGGGGATATATGTAAACTTAACTTTTCGATCTAGAAATGGATCCATTAGTTGGTTATAATGACCCCCAAAACTAAATTATCATGCAGTACAGACATTAATTTAGGTGAGAGTGAGTCCCAGAAAGAGGTATCAATACTTGTAGGTCCATAAACATTAAAAAAAGGAATAGGAACAACCATTGATATTAACAGAAGAAGTAACCATCTGTCATCAACATCAGAAATACAGGAATAGGATTGAAAGAGTAAATGACTGGGGAGGATAGAAAAGGAAAAAAGAAAAGAGCAGAGAAGGGTCAGAAACAGAGAGCAACAATAAAGAACGTGCACAGACGGTACAACAAACTTACCCATCAGAGAGTGATACTCTATGAGAACCTACCAATAGGGGGAGACTAGACAACACAGACGATGGAAGTTGACAACAAAAGACGTGAAGCCTGGGGAGGAAAATGATAGAAAACATTGGCATTAAAATAATGAAGGACAACAGCAAAACACTAAAACAACCTCTCTAAGAGAAGTACAAAGATAAGACCATAAAGTACAAATATGACAGAGACATCATGTTCTGCTAATGTCTGTGGTGTCAATTTTATGAAGATGGATAAAGTCATAAAGTTGAGCTGGGGAAAGGAAGGAAGTGTTCTGATTTTATATGTGACTTTCAAGGTGCATGGATGTAGAAGTCCATATCTGGCACCCATTGCACGTAAATATGGATGTAAACCCAGAAATTCTTTGCGACAACAACCAAAATATCCCACAAACCACACTTCTACACCTTTCTCCCCCAACTACCACACAATAGCACCTTCAGCCACACACAAAACACCACTCTATCCTATACCACTAACGAATCCACACATCGCCAGCACACTATATGTAACTATATCCCATCCAGACACACACTCCCTGCTCGTACAAAGCACCAGCCCTACCCTCTACTTACTCCTAACAGACCTCTTTCTGTCACAAACAAACCTATTCTCAGCCTTCCATCATTTCATCCACCAACACCCTCCTCCTCTATTTACCAAAAACACAACTACACAACCCTCACATTCTACTCACCCACTCATATTAACTCTTCCAGTGATCAAATCTAATAAACACTCCTAGCTCTTGTCCATCCCCTCTCACATACCACAAACAATTTTCCAAAACACATCACCACCGCCTTCACCTTTCAGTTTCCACTCACGAACAGTACTTTACATACAAATACTTCCAGAAAACAACTACATCATTATCTAATCTAACTACTCCTCAGAAACATAACATAACACACCAGCACAACAAAATCTCACACACACACTATACATTCCATCACAAACTAGAAACATACACCCACTTCCACCCTCCTGACAACACGAATAATACACACCCTAAACCAACTCTACTGCCACGCTTTCTCGCTTCCCCCACACCTAACACATATACAGTAACATAGCAACTCTCTTTTAACTGCCTCTCATCCATTGCACAATTAAGAACCTTACCACATGACCCACATGCTGCACCACCACCCCTGACACACACACCTTTCACCCTAAACAGACGCAAACCAAATAAACAATGTGCCACTCTTCACAACATCACGTCTCCATGTCTACTGCACAACAAAGCTACTCTGCAAAAACAAAACAGCTCACCGGCTCACTTTAATCCACCATCTCCACCATCTCCACACACACCATCAAAATGCCTTCTGAGCCTGCTGGACGAGGAATGCGATACAGAACAGCTTCACTATTGCTATCCTCATACAGCTAATACCAGCACTAAGGACACACCATCTAAAAGTCCACAAAATACTGCTCTCTCTTCTACAAAACAAAGTCACACCATCCCCAAAACACATTCTCTAAACTGCCTACTAATAAATGCTCGGTCACTCTCTAAAAACAAGCATCACATCTACGACCTTCTCACTGACACACAACGTGACATACTCTTCCTAACTGAATCATGGTTGGAGATAACATGGCTCCAGTGTTGCACAAAGCTGTTCCTCTGGGCTATCATACTAACACACAAAGTTGTATAGGCAAAAGAGGAGGTGGACTAGCTGTTTTATTCAAGCAAACATCAAATATCACTAAAGTTGACAACATCTCCATTCAAGGTTGTGAGGCCCTCTTCACCAGATGCAACCCCACACCAACTTCCTCCTGTAACTTCCTACTCCTTTACAGACCTCCACCTAGCAATGCAACATTCCCAGATACACTGCTATACACAGTTTGAAACCTGGTAACACTACACTCCAACCTATGCATTCTGGGTGACCTAAACATTTGGTTTGACAAACCCAATATGCCTGCCCCAAACGGAAACAATCACTGGCCTAGATGCACTGAACCTACATCAGATCATCCACAAACCCACACACATTGAGGGACACATCATAGATGTCATTTTGGAAATACAAAGCAAGTTACCATTCAAACAATTACTCCAGTCACATGGTCAGACCACCATTTACTTGCTTTCCAACATAAAACCCCAAAAAGCAACACACCAAAAACAATCTTACATGCATCCACCCATCGACCGTGGAACAAACTCAATTTTGAACACATAGGGTCGATTCCGATCCCAGTTGGAAACCGAACCGACTGACATGGACCGGGAATGGAGTTCTATTGACACGTACAGGCGCCGTACGACCCGCGTAGTACGATGCAATGCGTGTGAATTACAACCGACTCGTATGGAACACAAGCCGCACGACCGAACCGTACGGAAAACTGTGATTTGCCCGGAAACAGCCTGCGAATCGTACCAACCGACACGGACCAGGAATGGACCCGACCAACACGTACCGGCGATGTACGACCCGCGTAATATGATGCAATGCATGTGGAACCAGACCGACTCGCACGGAGCACAATCCGGAAGACCGAGACGTACAGAAAACAGTGACTAGCAAATAATGGAGTCCTTCGCGACCGACGCGTACGCCAACGAAGAAACATAGCAGAATGTCAGTGTGACAGACTTGGATTACCCTGCAAGTGCCACTGTCAGCGTCCGTCCCGGTCAAATGAACGTCTCCATCATGCTCAACAAAACCAAAGCTAAAAAGACAAAAAAAGGACCAAACAAGCAATGACAAAACCAATAAATAAAAAAATAAAAAGTCATGGAACAAAGACACACCCACAACTCCACCTACATAAAGGCCACAAATCCCTACCATGATCCTTTGCAAACCTCAGACATAGGACAGCAGGGAACACCACCACACTGCAGAGACACACCACAACTCACACACTTTGTATGCATCCTTCACACAACACACCACTCACTGTCATGGACACTGTAGACACAAGGACTAATCTAGCCTGGATTGGAGGAGGCATACAACTCATAGTACAGAACTGCAACACACACACCTCTGGCCATCACTGTCATGAGCATGGAAAAGCAAGAGAACTGTTGTGGTCAATCCCTCTTACCATGGAGGACATTGACAAGATAAATGACGTTAGCACGTACAAAACTCAGCACCAACAGCATTAGCTACGGTAACACCATCACATGTGTGAAATGAGATGTGAACTAGGAACACAGACAACAAAATAGTATCTCCCAAGAGATTTCAGGCATACAGGACTGTGACCATGTTGTTCAGACACACCAATGTGACGCACTAATACAAGCAAAAACTGCCATCACACATGCCCCAAGCCTGCAACATATCCGAAGTGGAATTGCACGTATGTCATCGTAAAAGTACAAATGTTTACAAGGATGATACACCTGTGTCAGGCACGTGATGGCACCTTGAGTAGCAATGGCCATGTACAGTCAATTAATCAATACATGAGCTGGTCATGCACACAGCACGATGTGCACATTAAAATGCTTCAGGTTGGCATGACAATGTGCTACAACAATATCAACCTCTGTGACAACTTAGGACAATCTAATGTACAGCCACTCATCATGACGTACAGTGGCAACTGTCATGTGTGTGAACCGTTGATGTGTGTAGAACCATAACATACATTGTGTGTCTCTTCCAAACACAGGGGATGCTGGGGACACAGCAGGAACTGAAGAGGAGTCCCAGTCCCAGACTCTGGCGGACCCTGAGCTCTCCGACGTGGAGCTGTCACTGTCCTCTTTGGACGACGACGAACAACCTGGCACCTCCGGTGTGAGTCATCGTGCAGCACCAGCAGTAGGAACATCAGCACCCCCTGCAACCACTTCTGCCACATCTGCCAACAGACAGAGTACCCCCGCCAACACGGACAGACCAAGGACACAGATACCAATGGCACAGGTACACAGGGCACCCTGGAAGCGATGGACATCAACACCAGTGCCAATACCCAAAGGGGCCCAGTGTCGCCTGTGCCTGCCACGGCAGGTCCTGCCCGTGTGGCCATGTTTGTAAATAAATTCACAATCACACAATGCTTGCCTCTGTTGTGATTTAAACTTGGTTTGTGTCATGGAGATTATGATTTGCTAAAGAAGACTGTGCATGCAAACTACTACAGCAATGTAAACACCGTTATGTGAGTCATGTTAATATGACACATATGAGGGAGACACACCACTAGGGCTACACAACACATACTCACCATGGCCATCTAACTCAATGCCTACACTGATGTTGACAGGACATACAGTGGAACGCACATTCACCACACCCATCCTGAGTCCGTGGTAACTAGCCCACAGGTACAGTAAGCAAATGTCAGTCAGATGTGTGGAGACAGACAACGCACATCCCAAAGTGAAGCACAGGTTTATTACACACTATCAACATGTTAATTACACTACAGATGCAAGGTAATCCCACTTGACAGTGGGCACAAAGTCCCCAAGTGGTAAACAATGAAAGTCCAGGGGTGTCTGGCACATCATTGGGTGTGACAACGACTACTTGCACTCTGGAACAGTAATCTGGGTGTTGGGGGTCAGACTTCACCATAGAGCAGTCAAAGTACCTTGTGAAGGACAGACATAAAACCCAATCAAAAACACAGATTTACAGCATACAACTACAATACACATGCCCAACAGATATCTTAAGATACGTAAACACAACCTAGTAAGCATGTCAACACTGTTTGGGGGTACATACTACCTGAAAGGACACATCATTGCAAACATCCTGTCAAGTAGCACACAGCCACACTCAAGCAGCAACAGTGCACCACCCACACATATCAGGCAAGGACAATATTTTGACAACACATCACTGTATACTCACAATCATGTGAAGAAGTTGTTGATGAGCTGTATGCGAACATCACCCTCACCCTCATCATCACTGGCATCGTGCCCCAGGGCAGGATCCTCCACGGCTGGCGGATGTTGATCATCATCATCTTGGATGATAGGCAACTCCTTTCTCACTGCCAGGTTGTGTAGCATGCAGCACACTATCATGATTTTGCACACCTTAGCAGGTGCATATGTGAGGGCCCCTCCTGTCTTG
The DNA here is from genome assembly GCA_963921515.1 of Calotriton arnoldi. NCBI lineage: Eukaryota > Metazoa > Chordata > Amphibia > Caudata > Salamandridae > Calotriton > Calotriton arnoldi. Next base: position 5,909,874 of record CAWUFW010000068.1, read on the forward strand.
TCCAGGCAGCGGAATCAGCTTTTCAGTAGACCAAATGTCCTCTCAATCACTCTCCTGGTCCGACCATGTGCCTCAATGTATCGCATCTCTGCCGGTGTCACAGGGTTCCTGAGGGGTGTCAGCAACCACGGCATGTTCTGGTATCCAGAGTCACCTACATACAGACAAATACACAATAGATGAGTCACATAAGAGGGCGGAACACTAATTAAACAAACACACACAATGGTAAACAGTCATTACACACCGACAAGCCAGGCACGCTGGTTCTGTAGCTTTGACATCAGCGTTGGGATGCAACTACTCGTTATGATGTAAGCATCGTGCGCTGAACCCGGGAAACGTGCACACACATGTGAAATGGTCATGTCCCCCAGACTTTCCACCAGAGCATTGATTGAGTGGAAATGTTTCCTGTTTCGGTATGTCTGCTCATGTGCCTGTGGTGGTACCAAAGCCACATGTGTTCCATCTATGGAACCAATGACATGTGGCATCCTTCCCAGTCCATAAAAGTCACTCTTGATGTCAGTGAATTGTCCTGGGGTTGGGAATTGGATGTAGTGGTTCAGGAAATGCAACATCGACTCCAAAACATCGCGAAGCACACGGCTGAACATGGTCTGTGACATCCCGCCAGCAGTAGCCACAGTGTATTGGAAGGTACCGGTGGCAAAGAAGTGTAGGGCTGCCATCACCTTCACCTTGGGGGTCAGTGCTGTAGAGTATGGCCGGCCAGGTTGCAAATGTGGGCCCAACTGCTCTGCCAAATTCTCAATCAGTGGCCTAGTGAAGCGGTACCGTCGGATGGAGTCACGTTCAACCATGGTTGCAAGGTCAGGGAACGGTCTATGGACAGCTGGTCTCCTGCAGTACAGAGATTACCAAAGTAAGATTGTCAGTTCCACTGCCTATTTGGCAATGACTACGCTAAATATCACATGATACATCATTACAAGACACAATGACCTGATGTGTGTGCTGCTGGGTAGGGACACATATGTCAGCTACATGCCCATCATCTGACATCTCAGCTCTACATGTGTACACAAGTTCCATGTTGTGCTGTGACAATCCTATGGGCTCTGTCACCGTGCATCTGTACAGATGTCACGTACCAAACACACACAACAGTGAATAGTGAGGAAAGATGTCTTCCCCACATCACAGCTTTTTGACAGACAGATACACAGGGACCTTGTATTGCCACAAGGACACTGGCATGATGTGGCATCTCAGGTACACGCCACAACGCACCCATGACACCCACATGAAGTGCCACTTGATGTCTTTGCAGGACATACATGGATGTCTGTGACACACAGACACAACATCAACTCACATTCCAAATTCACATGGATGTGGTGCCTGTTTGACATTGAGTCCATGTAATCAGAGACATCTGCGATGCAATATACACACATACTGTGAATGTACATCACAATTGTGGTACTGGAACACCCTGTGACACACATACCATTCCACCTCTGATACAGGGTGTATGTAACATGTCATCACACCTTGTGCCCCAGGAACTGTGCCCATGCCTCGTGATCTGAACTGTACAGGTGTCCATCACAGTGGTAATGTGCACAACACACAAATGAATCTGTCCCCAAGAACCCCTGCACAGCCTGGGAGTGGGTGCCACCAAGTGCCACATACCAAATCATATGTTGGCCCCCATACACACACAGGAAATGCAGCCTGACATGCCTTCTGGTACACTGTGTTGCAGGCTGTAGTGTTGTAGGTGTGCACCTGAGTCTCTGGCAAGATATTGTGGGTGGCATCCTTTAGCCATTGACAGCAATGGTAACAGACAGCAAGACCACTGACTCATTGTCAGTGAAATTGCTCTCCCACCCTCGCAGCTCCACCATTAAGTGAGGCCTGCCCCTGCACTCTCGAGTGTTGGTGATCGAGGCCCTCCTCCACCCGCAGGTTTCCCTGCGCCTCATCCCTGGTGGTCCAGTGGACCTCTGTCTCCTTCCTCTAACTCTGCTCTTTCACTCGTTTTTCTACCCTTTTTTTATCTTTCACCTTTCTGCACTTTTCTGCATCTCTGCTCTTTTGTGCCTTATTTCTGCTCATTTTCCCTTCCTCTCGCTCTGCCCTTTCACTTGTTTTCACTCGTTTTTCTACCCTCTTTTATCTTATACCTTTCTGCACTTTTCTGCATCTCTGCTCTTTTGTGCCTTATTTCTGCTCATTTTCCCTTCCTCTCGCTCTGCCCTTTCACTAGTTTTCACTCGTTTTTCTACCCTCTTTTATCTTTCACCTTTCTGCATCTCTGCTCTTTTGTGCCTTATTTCTGCCTATTTTCCCTTTTTTCTTTATCCCTTATTTCCTCCCTTTACCTTTCACCGCCGCTGCTGCCCCAGCGGCCCCTCCCCCCCAGCACGACCGGCCAATCCAGCTCCCCTCCCCGCTCCCGCCTCCCAGCTGTCCAGCCCTCCCCGACCCCTACTTAATGGCGGCCACTGCGAGGACAGGCGAGCAAGACCACTGACTCATTGTCAGTGAAATTGCTCTCCACCCTCGCAGCTCCACCATTAAGTGAGGCCTGCCCCTGCACTCTCGAGTGTTGGTGATCGAGCCCTCCTCCACCCGCAGGTTTCCCTGCGCCTCATCCCTGGTGGTCCAGTGGACCTCTGTCTCCTTCCTCTAACTCTGCTCTTTCACTCGTTTTTCTACCCTTTTTTATCTTTCACCTTTCTGCATCTCTGCTCTTTTGTGCCTTATTTCTGCTCATTTTCCCTTCCTCTCGCTCTGCCCTTTCACTAGTTTTCACTCGTTTTTCTACCCTCTTTTATCTTTCACCTTTCTGCATCTCTGCTCTTTTGTGCCTTATTTCTGCCTATTTTCCCTTTTTTCTTTATCCCTTATTTCCTCCCTTTACCTTTTCCCTGCCGCTGCTGCCCCAGCGGCCCCTCCCCCAGCGCGACCGGCCAATCCAGCTCCCCTCCCGCTCCCGCCTCCCAGCTGTCCAGCCCTCCCCGACCCCTACTTAATGGCGGCCACTGCGGGGACAGGCGAGCAATACCACTGACTCATTGTCAGTGAAATTGCTCTCCCACCCTCGCAGCTCCACCATTAAGTGAGGCCTGCCCCTGCCCCTGCACTCTCGAGTGTTGGTGATCGAGGCCCTCCTCCACCCGCAGGTTTCCCTGCGCCTCATCCCTGGTGGTCCAGTGGGCCTCTGTCTCCTTCCTCTAACTCTGCTCTTTCACTCGTTTTTCTACCCTCTTTTACCTTTCACCTTTCTGCATCTCTGCTCTTTTGTGCCTTATTTCTGCCTATTTTCCCTTTTTTCTTTATCCCTTATTTCCTCCCTTTACCTTTCCCCGCCGCTACTGCCCCCGCGGCCCCCCCCCCCCAGCGCGACCGGCCAATCCAGCTCCCCTCCCCGCTCCCGCCTCCCAGCTGTCCAGCCCTCCCCGACCCCTACTTAATGGCGGCCACTGCGGGGACAGGCGAGCAAGACCACTGACTCATTGTCAGTGAAATTGCTCTCCCACCCTCGCAGCTCCACCATTAAGTGAGGCCTGCCCCTGCACTCTCGAGTGTTGGTGATCGAGGCCCTCCTCCACCCGCAGGTTTCCCTGCGCCTCATCCCTGGTGGTCCAGTGGACCTCTGTCTCCTTCCTCTAACTCTGCTCTTTCACTCGTTTTTCTACCCTTTTTATCTTTCACCTTTCTGCACTTTTCTGCATCTCTGCTCTTTTGTACCTTATTTCTGCTCATTTTCCCTTCCTCTCGCTCTGCCCTTTCACTTGTTTTCACTCGTTTTTCTACCCTCTTTTATCTTTCACCTTTCTGCACTTTTCTGCATCTCTGCTCTTTTGTACCTTATTTCTGCTCATTTTCCCTTCCTCTCGCTCTGCCCTTTCACTAGTTTTCACTCGTTTTTCTACCCTCTTTTATCTTTCACCTTTCTGCATCTCTGCTCTTTTGTGCCTTATTTCTGCCTATTTTCCCTTTTTCTTTATCCCTTATTTCCTCCCTTTACCTTTCCCGCCGCTGCTGCCCCCGCGGCCCCTCCCCCCAGCGCGACCGGCCAATCCAGCTCCCCTCCCCGCTCCCGCCTCCCAGCTGTCCAGCCCTCCCGACCCCTACTTAATGGCGGCCACTGCGGGACAGGCGAGCAAGACCACTGACTCATTGTCAGTGAAATTGCTCTCCCACCCTCGCAGCTCCACCATTAAGTGAGGCCTGCCCCTGCCCCTGCACTCTCAAGTGTTGGGGATCGAGGCCCTCCTCCACCCGCAGGTTTCCCTGCGCCTCATCCCTGGTGGTCCAGTGGACCTCTGTCTCCTTCCTCTAACTCTGCTCTTTCACTCGTTTTTCTACCCTTTTTTATCTTTCACCTTTCTGCACTTTTCTGCATCTCTGCTCTTTTGTGCCTTATTTCTGCTCATTTTCCCTTCCTCTCGCTCTGCCCTTTCACTTGTTTTCACTCGTTTTTCTACCCTCTTTTATCTTTCACCTTTCTGCACTTTTCTGCATCTCTGCTCTTTTGTGCCTTATTTCTGCTCATTTTCCCTTCCTCTCGCTCTGCCCTTTCACTAGTTTTCACTCGTTTTTCTACCCTCTTTTATCTTTCACCTTTCTGCATCTCTGCTCTTTTGTGCCTTATTTCTGCCTATTTTCCTTTTTTCTTTATCCCTTATTTACTCCCTTTACCTTTCCCCGCCGCTACTGCCCCCGCGGCCCCCCCCCCCAGCACGACCGGCCAATCCAGCTCCCCTCCCCGCTCCCGCCTCCCAGCTGTCTAGCCCTCCCCAACCCCTACTTAATGGCGGCCACTGCGGGGACAGGCGAGAAAGACCACTGACTCATTGTCAGTGAAATTGCTCTCCCACCCTCGCAGCTCCACCATTAAGTGAGGCCTGCCCCTGCCCCTGCACTCTCGAGTGTTGGTGATCGCGGCCCTCCTCCACCCGCAGGTTTCCCTGCGCCTCATCCCTGGTGGTCCAGTGGACCTCTGTCTCCTTCCTCTAACTCTGCTCTTTCACTCATTTTTGTACCCTCTTTTATCTTTCACCTTTCTGCATCTCTGCTCTTTTGTGCCTTATTTCTGCCTATTTTCCCTTTTTTCTTTATCCCTTATTTCCTCCCTTTACCTTTCCCCGCCGCTGCTGCCCCCATGGCCCCTCCCCCCCAGCGCGACCGGCCAATCCAGCTCCCCTCCCCGCTCCCGCCTCCCAGCTGTCCAGCCCTCCCCGACCCCTACTTAATGGCGGCCACTGCGGGGACAGGCGAGCAAGACCACTGACTCATTGTCAGTGAAATTGCTCTCCCACCCTCGCAGCTCCACCATTAAGTGAGGCCTGCCCCTGCACTCTCGAGTGTTGGTGATCGAGCCCTCCTCCACCCGCAGGTTTCCCTGCGCCTCATCCCTGGTGGTCCAGTGGACCTCTGTCTCCTTCCTCTAACTCTGCTCTTTCACTCGTTTTTCTACCCTTTTTTATCTTTCACCTTTCTGCATCTCTGCTCTTTTGTGCCTTATTTCTGCTCATTTTCCCTTCCTCTCGCTCTGCCCTTTCACTAGTTTTCACTCGTTTTTCTACCCTCTTTTATCTTTCACCTTTCTGCATCTCTGCTCTTTTGTGCCTTATTTCTGCCTATTTTCCCTTTTTTCTTTATCCCTTATTTCCTCCCTTTAACTTTCCCCGCCTCTGCTGCCCCCACGGCCCCTCCCCCCCAGCGCGATGGGCCCAATCCAGCTCCCCTCCCCGCTCCCGCCTCCCAGCTGTCCAGCCCTCCCCGACCCCTACTTAATGGCGGCCACTGCGGGCACAGGCGAGCAAGACCACTGACTCATTGTCAGTGAAATTGCTCTCCCACCCTCGCAGCTCCACCATTAAGTGAGGCCTGCCCCTGCCCCTGCACTCTCGAGTGTTGGTGATCGAGGCCCTCCTCCACCCGCAGGTTTCCTGCGTCTCATCCCTGGTGGTCCAGTGGACCTCTGTCTCCTTCCTCTAACTCTGCTCTTTCACTCGTTTTTCTACCCTTTTTATCTTTCACCTTTCTGCACTTTTCTGCATCTCTGCTCTTTTGTGCCTTATATCTGCTCATTTTCCCTTCCTCTCGCTCTGCCCTTTCACTTGTTTTCACTCGTTTTTCTACCCTCTTTTATCTTTCACCTTTCTGCACTTTTCTGCATCTCTGCTCTTTTGTACCTTATTTCTGCTCATTTTCCCTTCCTCTCGCTCTGCCCTTTCACTAGTTTTCACTCGTTTTTCTACCCTCTTTTATCTTTCACCTTTCTGCATCTCTGCTCTTTTGTGCCTTATTTCTGCCTATTTTCCCTTTTTTCTTTATCCCTTATTTCCTCCCTTTACCTTTCCCCGCCGCTACTGCCCCCGCGGCCCCCCCCCCAGCGCAACCGGCCAATCCAGCTCCCCTCCCCGCTCCCGCCTCCCAGCTGTCCAGCCCTCCCCAACCCCTACTTAATGGCGGCCACTGCGGGGACAGGCGAGCAAGACCACTGACTCATTGTCAGTGAAATTGCTCTCCCACCCTCGCAGCTCCACCATTAAGTGAGGCCTGCTCCTGCCCCTGCACTCTCGAGTGTTGGTGATCGAGGCCCTCCTCCACCCACAGGTTTCCCTGTGCCTCATCCCTGGTGGTCCAGTGGACCTCTGTCTCCTTCCTCTAACTCTGCTCTTTCACTCGTTTTTCTACCCTCTTTTATCTTTCACCTTTCTGCATCTCTGCTCTTTTGTGCCTTATTTCTGCCTATTTTCCCTTTTTTCTTTATCCCTTATTTCCTCCCTTTACCTTTCCCCGCCGCTGCTGCCCCCGCGGCCCCTCCCCCCAGCGCGACCGGCCAATCCAGCTCCCCTCCCCGCTCCCGCCTCCCAGCTGTCCAGCCCTCCCGACCCCTACTTAATGGCGGCCACTGCGGGGACAGGCGAGCAAGACCACTGACTCATTGTCAGTGAAATTGCTCTCCCACCCTCGCAGCTCCACCATTAAGTGAGGCCTGCCCCTGCCCCTGCACTCTCGAGTGTTGGTGATCGAGGCCCTCCTCCACCCGCAGGTTTCCTGCGCCTCATCCCTGGTGGTCCAGTGGACCTCTGTCTCCTTCCTCTAACTCTGCTCTTTCACTCGTTTTTCTACCCTCTTTTATCTTTCACCTTTCTGCATCTCTGCTCTTTTGTGCCTTATTTCTGCCTATTTTCCCTTTTTTCTTTATCCCTTATTTCCTCCCTTTACCTTTCCCCGCCGCTGCTGCCCCGCGGCCCCTCCCCCCAGCGCTACCGGCCAATCCAGCTCCCTTCCCCGCTCCCGCCTCCCAGCTGTCCAGCCCTCCCGACCCCTACTTAATGGCGGCCAATGCGGGGACAGGCGAGCAAGACCACTGACTCATTGTCAGTGAAATTGCTCTCCCACCCTCGCAGCTCCACCATTAAGTGAGGCCTGCCCCTGCCCCTGCACTCTCGAGTGTTGGTGATCGAGGCCCTCCTCCACCCGCAGGTTTCCCTGCGCCTCATCCCTGGTGGTCCAGTGGACCTCTGTCTCCTTCCTCTAACTCTGCTCTTTCACTCGTTTTTCTACCCTCTTTTATCTTTCACCTTTCTGCATCTCTGCTCTTTTGTGCCTTATTTCTGCCTATTTTCCCTTTTTTCTTTATCCCTTATTTCCTCCCTTTACCTTTCCCCGCCGCTGCTGCCCCCGCGGCCCCTCCCCCCCAGCGCGACCGGCCAATCCAGCTCCCCTCCCCGCTCCCGCCTCCCAGCTGTCCAGCCCTCCCCGACCCCTACTTAATGGCGGCCACTGCGGGGACAGGCGAGCAAGACCACTGACTCATTGTCAGTGAAATTGCTCTCCCACCCTCGCAGCTCCACCATTAAGTGAGGCCTGCCCCTGCCCCTGCACTCTCGAGTGTTGGTGATCGAGGCCCTCCTCCACCCGCAGGTTTCCTGCGCCTCATCCCTGGTGGTCCAGTGGACCTCTGTCTCCTTCCTCTAACTCTGCTCTTTCACTCGTTTTTCTACCCTCTTTTATCTTTCACCTTTCTGCATCTCTGCTCTTTTATGCCTTATTTCTGCCTATTTTCCCTTTTTCTTTATCCCTTATTTCCTCCCTTTACCTTTCCCCGCCGCTGCTGCCCCCGCGGCCCCTCCCCCCCAGCGTGACCGGCCAATCCAGCTCCCCTCCCTGCTCCCGCCTCCCAGCTGTCCAGCCCTCCCCGACCCCTACTTAATGGCGGCCACTGCGGGGACAGGCGAGCAAGACCACTGACTCATTGTCAGTGAAATTGCTCTCCCACCCTCGCAGCTCCACCATTAAGTGAGGCCTGCCCCTGCCCCTGCACTCTCGAGTGTTGGTGATCGAGGCCCTCCTCCACCCGCAGGTTTCCCTGCGACACATCCCTGGTGGTCCAGTGGACCTCTGTCTCCTTCCTCTAACTCTGCTCTTTCACTGCGTTTTCTACCCTTTTTATCTTTCACCTTTCTGCACTTTTCTGCATCTCTGCTCTTTTGTGCCTTATTTCTGCTCATTTTCCCTTCCTCTCGCTCTGCCCTTTCACTTGTTTTCACTCGTTTTTCTACCCTCTTTTATCTTTCACCTTTCTGCACTTTTCTGCATCTCTGCTCTTTTGTACCTTATTTCTGCTCATTTTCCCTTCCTCTCGCTCTGCCCTTTCACTAGTTTTCACTCGTTTTTCTACCCTCTTTTATCTTTCACCTTTCTGCATCTCTGCTCTTTTGTGCCTTATTTCTGCCTATTTTCCCTTTTTTCTTTATCCCTTATTTCCTCCCTTTACCTTTCCCCGCCGCTACTGCCCCCGCGGCCCCCCCAGCGCGACCGGCCAATCCAGCTCCCCTCCCCGCTCCCGCCTCCCAGCTGTCCAGCCCTCCCGACCCCTACTTAATGGCGGCCACTGCGGGGACAGGCGAGCAAGACCACTGACTCATTGTGAGTGAAATTGCTCTCCCACCCTCGCAGCTCCACCATTAAGTGAGGCCTGCCCCTGCCCCTGCACTCTCGAGTGTTGGTGATCGAGGCCCTCCTCCACCCGCAGGTTTCCCTGCGCCTCATCCCTGGTGGTCCAGTGGACCTCTGTCTCCTTCCTCTAACTCTGCTCTTTCACTCGTTTTTCTACCCTCTTTTATCTTTCACCTTTCTGCATCTCTGCTCTTTTGTGCCTTATTTCTGCTCATTTTCCCTTCCTCTCGCTCTGCCCTTTCACTTGTTTTCACTCGTTTTCTACCCTCTTTTATCTTTCACCTTTCTGCACTTTTCTGCATCTCTGCTCTTTTGTACCTTATTTCTGCTCATTTTCCCTTCCTCTCGCTCTGCCCTTTCACTAGTTTTCACTCGTTTTTCTACCCTCTTTTATCTTTCACCTTTCTGCATCTCTGCTCTTTTGTGCCTTATTTCTGCCTATTTTCCCTTTTTTCTTTATCCCTTATTTCCTCCCTTTACCTTTCCCTGCCGCTGCTGCCCCGCGGCCCCTCCCCCAGCGCGACCGGCCAATCCAGCTCCCTTCCCCGCTCCCGCCTCCCAGCTGTCCAGCCCTCCCGACCCCTACTTAATGGCGGCCACTGCGGGGACAGGTGAGCAAGACCACTGACTCATTGTCAGTGAAATTGCTCTCCCACCCTCGCAGCTCCACCATTAAGTGAGGCCTGCCCCTGCCCCTGCACTCTCGAGTGTTGGTGATCGAGGCCCTCCTCCACCCGCAGGTTTCCCTGCGCCTCATCCCTGGTGGTCCAGTGGACCTCTGTCTCCTTCCTCTAACTCTGCTCTTTCACTCGTTTTTCTACCCTCTTTTATCTTTCACCTTTCTGCATCTCTGCTCTTTTGTGCCTTATTTCTGCCTATTTTCCCTTTTTTCTTTATCCCTTATTTCCTCCCTTTACCTTTCCCCGCCGCTGCTGCCCCCGCGGCCCCTCCCCCCCAGCGTGACCGGCCAATCCAGCTCCCCTCCACGCTCCCGCCTCCCAGCTGTCCAGCCCTCCCCGACCCCTACTTAATGGCGGCCACTGCGGGGACCGATGGCGCGACCGATGGCGCGTCAAAGGCAAGCCCGTCTGCGCCCGTCCGCGACCCGACCGCGACCAGCGCCAGGAACCCTGGACCTCCGCCCCGCGAACGCTATGACCCAGCAGCACTCCACGCACTCAACCCAGGCTGCAACAACAACTGCAAGCTAGCATCACCAGCCGACTCCCACGGACCCTTCAGCTGTCACCGCTGCCGGCACACCTGCAGCACCGCCAAGAACACGGATCCAGCACAACCCGCCCACAAGAACACAACCGAACCGAAGACCCTGCAATGCATCCTCCTCAACGTCCGATCCCTCCACAAACACGCCACAGAAATCTGGGACCTCCTCGACAGCACCACCCCGGACATAGCGTTCTTCACCGAAACCTGGACCAACACCACCTCGGGACCGGACATCGCCATCCCCCAAGGATACAAGATCTCCAGGAAGGACCGCCCCACCCGCCCAGGAGGAGGAATCGCCATCGTCCACAAATCCAGCCTCCGCCTGAGCACACTCCCTGACGAGCCCACAGAACTGATGGAACACCTTCACTTCAAGATACTGGCCAGCCCCACTGCCACCCTCCGAGGAACCCTCATCTACCGACCACCTGGACCCCGCGGACCCTTCGCCAACTCCATCACGGACATTATCTCCCCGCAGGCCATCGCATCCACCAACTACACCCTGCTGGGAGACCTCAACTTCCACCTCGACAACCAATTGGACCCCAACACCACATCCCTCCTGGACAACCTCCACAACATTGGACTGCGCCAGATAGTGACCAAGCCCACGCACTCAGCAGGACACACCCTCGACCCCCTCTTCACTACAGGAAACTCCATCACCTTCAGCCACACCACCGAACTCCCATGGACCGACCATCGTTGCGTCCACTTCACCTTCAGAACACCCACCATCCACAGACACCAGCACCTGCTTCCACGAAGAAACTGGACCAAAATCACCGACGACCAGCTCACCTCCTCACTCAACAACTCCACCCCAACCATCGCGGAAAACGATGACCCCAACACCGCAGCCCGAACCCTGCATAGATGGATCACGGACAGCACCAACACCATAGCCCCCTCAAGAAAAACAACAATACCCGCGCCAAGAAAGCCAGATGGTTTACCACCGAACTTCGAGAGTCCAGAAGCACATGCCGCCGCCTCGAAAAGGCCTGGAGGAACACCAAATCCACAGAAGCCCACGACAACTTCAGAGCCGCCACCAACGCCCACCATCAACTCATCAGAGAAACGAGGAAAAAGCGATTGAAGACAGAATCTCCACCCACGCGCACAACAGCAAGGAACTCTTCAGCATCATCAAGGAGTTCGCCCAACCCACTAGTGAGTCTACCGACATCCCTCCCTCACAAGACCTCTGCGACAAACTCAGCACCTTTTTCCACCACAAAATCAAGAGCATCTACGACAACTTCGACGAAGACAACCAACACACTGAACCCTCACCAACCACCCCGACACCCAGAAACCAGCGATTGACGACTGGACAGCCCTCACCACGGAAGACACACTGAAGACAATGAAGTCAATCCACTCAGGGGCCCCCACGGACCCCTGCCCCCACCACATCTTCAACAGAGCCGCCGACACCATCGCACCCATGCTCCGCCACACCATCAACCGCTCCCTGGCGACCGCCTCGTTCCCCGACGACTGGAAACACGCCGAGGTCAACCCCTCCTAAAGAAACCCTCAGCGGACCCCACCGACCTCAAAAACTACAGACCCATCTCCCTGCTCCCGTTCCCAGCGAAAGTCATCGAGAAAGCCATCAACAGCCAACTCGCCACATTCATTGAAGAACACAACATCCTCGACTCCTCCCAATCCGGCTTCAGAAAAAACCACAGTACGGAAACCGCCCTCCTCACCGCAACAGACGACATCCGCACCCTACTGGACAAAGGAGAAACAGTAGCCCTCATTCTCCTCGACCTATCAGCGGAGTTCGACACAGTCTCCCACCGCACCCTAATACGCAGACTCTACGACGCAGGAATCCAGGACAAGGCCCTCGACTGGATCCGCTCCTTCCTCTCCGGCAGGACGCAGCGGGTCAGACTCCCCCCTTTCCTCTCGGACCCCACACCTACCACCTGCGGAGTCCCCCAGGGCTCCTCCCTCAGCCCGACGCTCTTCAACGTCTACATGGCTCCACTCGCCCCCTTCGTCAGAACCTACGGACTCAACATCGTGTCATACGCAGATGACACCCAGCTCATCCTCTCCCTATCCAACGAGCCCAACACCGCCAGACGCAACTTTCGAGAAGGCATGGGAGCCGTCGCCAAATGGATGAAAAACAGCTGCCTACAACTAAACACCAACAAAACAGAAGTACTCATCATGGGCCCAAACCCCGATGCCTGGAGCGACACCTGGTGGCCCTCAGAAACCCGCCAACCCCCACGGACCACGCACGCAACCTGGGAATCATCCTGGACTCCGAGCTCAAAATGGACCGCCAGATCAACTCTGTCTCGTCTTCCTGCTTCCACACCCTCCGCCTCCTTCGTAAGACCTTCAAATGGATCCCCCTCGAACACCGAAAGACCGTCACTCACGCCCTGGTCACCAGCAGACTCGACTACGGCAACGCACTCTATGCCGGAATAAACAAAAACCTCACCCGCAAGCTACAGAACATCCAGAATGCCGCCGCAAGACTGGTCCTCAACCTGCCAAAACACTGCCACATCTCCCAGCACCTGCGCACACTCCACTGGCTCCCTGTCGAGGCGAGAATCACCTTCAAGATGCTCACCCACGCACACAAGGCCCTCCACGGCACCGGACCAGCATACCTGAACAGCCGACTCAAATTCCACGCACCCCAAAGGACCCTACATTCAGCCCAGCTCTCCTACGCCGTGGTCCCCCGCACCAGAAAGACCAGATCGGGAGGCCGCTCCTTCTCCTTCCTCGCGGCCAAAGCATGAACGCCCTTCCGCTCCACCTCAGACAGACAACATCGCTCCCCATCTTCGCAAGAAACCTCAAAACCTGGCTTTTCGACAGACCCCCTCCTTGATGGATGGAACCTGCACCCTCCCCCAGCGCCTTGAGACCCTTACGGGTGAGTAGTCGCGCTTTAACAAACCCCTGATTGATTGATTGATTGATTGACAGATGCGGGTGACTTTTGTAAAGACGCGTCGTACACATAGGGACCGATCCGTGTGCACGCCTTGCTCATAGACTGCAATGGTGACAGACGCGGGTGACTTCAGTAAAGACGCGTCGTACACATAGGGACCGATCCGTGTGCACGCCTTGCCCATAGACTGCAATGGTGACAGACGCGGGTGACTTTTGTAAAGACGCGTCGTACACATAGGGACCGATCCGTGTGCACGCCTTGCCCATAGACTGCAATGGTGACAGATGCGGGTGACTTTTGTAAAGACACGTCGTACACATAGGGACCGATCCGTGTGCACGCATTGGCTGTTGACTATCATGGAGACGGGTGCTTGTTGTTTCTCAAAATACGCGTCCTACAGTTATGGACCGATCCGTGCGCACGCATTGGCTATTGACTATCCTGGAGACGGGGCGTGTTGATTTTCAAAATACGCGTCGTACAGTTGTGGACCGAGCCGTGTGCACGCATTAGCTATGGACTGTCATGGTGACGGACGCGGATTTGATACTTGTACGAATCGTGTGCTGAAAATTCAGTTGGCTCCCTACAACAATGTATCAAATTCAATGGTGTCATGAAGTTGAAATTTTGAACGATGCGGAAGGCATGTACGAGGCATGCAATTCCATGGATTGGCCAGATTCATAAGATGCGAACGTGTCGGACCTATCGCTTTGGACGCATGGGACCAAATCTGCCTCTGCAGCACAGATATAAGGCTGTCTGTTCCCCTAAGAGCTCACTTGCCTGCACTACATGCTACAGATTGACATCTCTGCTAGCACTGCTGCTGTCTCTGCATCCTCTGGCTTCAAGAATGGCACGTACTGTGGAGAGGGCCCCAGCATTCACCGAGGAGGAGAACCAGGCCCTGCTGGACAGCCTCCTTCCACAGTACAGCAAGCTGTAGGGAAACCAGGGGAGCAGGTGAGTGTGCAGTCCACTGCCTTTCTCATTGTGCATGTTGTCTGACTAGCACTAATAGCATTGTGTACACCAGTGGCTATCATGCTCACTGAGTAGTTGTTACCCCCAAAGTGTGTAGTTACATGTACTGAACAGGTACTGTGCTGCAAAAGTGCAGTTTTACTAGGTTGTCATTCCCAGGCAATGTTTACATGTTGTGAATGCTGGACAACTGTCCATTACATGGTTGCACTACCTGTGTACATCATATGCCCTTGTGATAACGACATGTATATCCAACAGTGTGATGCACAAACATGTTGCATGTGTAGTAATGGTCTTTTAACTTTGTCATCCTCACAGGTTGATGCCCATCAGAAACAGGAGATCTGGCTGACCAACGTCCGGGCAGTTCGATCTGTGGGGGTGTACAAGCGCCGCATCCGCAACTGCCAGAAGAGGTGGCAGGACCTTCGGGGCTGGACTCGGAGGATCGCAAGAGTCTAGCTGAAGCTGTCGCCTCCTCACAGACGGGGCAGACGACGGACCCTGACCCCCCACATCCTCCGGATTCTGATGGTGGTCTTCCCTGACCTGGATGGGCAGTTAAAGGCTAGACAGCAGCAAGGAGGGGGTAAGTGCATGCCTTTTCTGTGAACTATGTCTCACATGATTTTAGCACTCCTTCAGCCTGGTTACACTCCCACAGTTCATCTGTCTGCTAGAACAAGACTCATGTGCCTAAAGTAGGCTTGGCCCTTTCAGTCTGTGACGTGTGTCTGATACACAGGTGTGGCCCTTTCAGTCTGTGACGTGTGTCACTTGGGTTGTGTGTCCTTGCTGTTGTCTAAGGTTAATGTTGGGAACAGCATCTGCTACAGGTGCATCGTTTTGGGCCTCATGAGTGGGGCAATTGATTGACATGTGTCTGCACATTGCCAGACATCTGACATGTACTCTGTGTGGGCCCTTATTATGTGTCCTAATTGCTGATCCGGCTCACCATATGTGTCTGGGGTATTTACCACACACCCATGCAGCAGGTGAGACAATGTTGGGGCCCCAGAAGAATGTACATCATGTGTGTCACACATGCATAGCCACCTGCCTAGTGTTCAGGGTAATCCCATGTTGCACATGGACCAGGACAGGTATGCCTACTCCGGCCATCTGAAACACTGTTCTCCTACTCCTGTGTGTCAGCCTACATTTTGGGCATTGTGAAATGTGCAATCAGGTGTCTGCCTCTGTGTCATTGTGGACTGGCCTCGCTTTTTGGACTCCTGGAGTGTTACATAGTTGTGGGTGGGCAGACATCTGAGATGTGGCTATAGGATCTGCACATGGTGTAAAACATAGGTGAGTAATCACTTGACTGTGCCCAATGGTGTATTCTACATTGAAGTGTCGGCAGCTTTCATTCGTTCTCATCAGACTGTGATGTGATCATGTTTACAGATTTGTGTTTGCAGTCACTCAAATGTCTCATTTGGATAACGTGGGATCATCAGATGCCTTGAGATGTGGGTAGCAGGGGGTGAACATGTGCACTTGACAGCTACAGAGCTTGCATTCCCCACAACAACATGATTGAGACACAGTGCAGACTGTCTGTTTCTGGATGACCTGCCCCTGTGACAGAGGCCAGTAATGACTGATTAGCCAAACAGGCCTGTGGCATGGTATACCACTAGCAAGGGTGTATCCTGCAGTATTGTCAGTTGTCCTGCATGCACTCCATTGTTCCATGGACTATCAAGACATGAGGCCATCATGGTGTCTGGTGATGGAAGCATATCCATCACATCAACAATGACTTTGGCCATCCCTTTTCCTAACACATGTACTGAGTCACTGGCAGGAGATGGGATATGTGTGTACTGACACATTACAATCACAAATCCTGCAGTTCAGACAACTGTCCATGTGGTGCATGTGTGCACATATGATTAGTGGCATCCTACATCCACCAGACAGATGGGTCCATGGATAGGATGGATATGAGGGGCATGGTTGACTGGCAGACTGAGAATGTGGCTTGTTCAAATATGTGTCAGTACCTTTAGCAATGTTTAGCAAATGATGCCAAGGCTTGCTCTGTTATGTGCTGTAATTACTGTGGTGTGTCAGGTCAATGCAGGTGACTGATGTGGATCTGTTTTTCCTGATTGTTTGCAGATACATCTACGGCTACAGGAGGAGACAGCTCCATGGACCAGGAGCAGCTGCAGAGCCAGACTGGGTCAGCTGCTGAGGAGTCGGAGGGACCCAGTGGCACGGAGGGTGAGGGGAGCCACACTGAGGAGACCTCAGCTATGACCACCTCGGCTGAGGAACACAGCAGCTCGAGTGATGACTCCCTTGTGGAGGCGGGTGGCAGCAGACCCCAGACAACACCTAGCCAGTCTGTCCCCGCCACCACCACCACCACCATCTCCACCCTCCCATCTGCTCCCATCCCAGATGTCCATGGAGGCTCCCATGTGAGGGAGCATGTCTCCTTCGTGCCAGGCACCACACCCCTGCCTCTGTCTCCCCTGCTGCCCTGAGTGTGGAGTCTGTGGACTTACTTAAGCAGATCCATGTAGGGCAGACATCGATGCTGAGTGTCCTCCATTCTCACACCAGTCTGTTGACACAACTGGTGTCCTTCATGGAGGGCATCTTAGCTAACATGTCTTCCCTACAGCGGACCAATCAGTCCATGGCCTCCTCACTGATGGCAGCAGTGTCCCTCCTCCAACAGTCTCTCACCCCTCCTACCTCTGCCCCATCCACAATCCCCACTACCCTACCTGCCCAACGCACACACATACCAGCACAGGCACGCGCCACAACAGACCCAAGCAGCACACAGCCACGCAAGACAAAATCCAAACGCACAAGCACACACACTCAGGGGACTGATGGCACACACACAGGGGATGGGTCACAGACACACAGACAGGCATCCACGACCACTCCGCAGTCCTCAGATACCTCTCCCTCCAAAACCCCTTCCCTTGCCTCACCTGCAACCCCCACTTCCCAGAAGCTCTTCCTCTGTGACCTTGGCCTCTTCCCCACCGATCCATCTGATCCGACTCACAAGGGAAGAGGAAGTCACCACGCACAGAGGGGAGTTCCCCTGCCACACGGACACCCTCCCCCAGGCACAGGCAGACTGAGGCCCCCATCCGCAAATCCCCCCAACCAGGAAGAGCAAGACCCCACCACAATCCCGCAGTTCTACCACACAGTCTCTGTCCTCCAGCCCCCAGGCCACCACTCCACCCGCCACACCCTGCCCCAGGTTCCCCCACACACTGGTACACCATCCCCAAAATGATTAGGCCCTCCCCCCTAGCACATGCACTTCCACCCCCACCCCACACACCGGTACACCATCCCCAAAATGATTAGGCCCTCCCCCCTAGCACATACACTTCCACCCCCACCTCACACGCTCAGTCTGTTTCTGCCACTGGTGTGGAGACCTTGTCCCCCCCGTCCTGCCCACCTCATCTGCACCCCATTCCACTCCTTCGGAGATTGGCACTGCAGTGGAGACCACATCCACCCCATCTGATTTGAGCCCTGCATTGGTGACGGTGCCCACTGTGTCAGACACCTCCACTGCAGTTGCCAGTGACACCACCCCTCCCATGCCTCATTCTGCTATCCCCTGATCCTGTCCCTGCGGTGCCTGGCCTGCCCCTATGTATGCCCCTCCAAGGGGAG
Organism: Calotriton arnoldi; assembly: GCA_963921515.1. Classification (NCBI taxonomy): domain Eukaryota; kingdom Metazoa; phylum Chordata; class Amphibia; order Caudata; family Salamandridae; genus Calotriton; species Calotriton arnoldi. The sequence goes on from CAWUFW010000068.1 coordinate 5,927,695, forward strand.
ATGTCCCCTGGCCGTAGCAGTGCAGGCAAGCAATGGGTGACATTTCACCCTGTTTGGACTATTGAAATGGACTGGCCATTGGCCTTTGTTTTTTTGGGACTTCACAGTTAAAATTTCCAATTGCTGAATAAAGCTTATTTTTGTTATCTAGTGGTTTTGCTTTTGATGTACATGATGTTGATGATGATTATCATGAACTTGCTGTTGTAATAGTGTTTTTAAGTTAAGGAAACTGAAGTGTTGATGTGATGGACTCCATGTGGTCCATGGGATATGTGTCCTATTCTGGCATGTATCCATGACATCCTTGGCTGCAATTTCAGGGTGTAATGATTGCAAAATTTAGGGACCAGGATTTTCTCCTTTTGTTTGCTACTTCACATCTTTGGCTTACACTGTAGCACATATGTTTGGCTTACATTTGTGCACATTGCAAATTTCCCTGACTGTGGGCCCATCTCCACTGGGACATGCAGGTTTGTGCACCAGTGGTGAACAAGTTATCTGTGTCATCAGTGCAACTTACTATAAATGTGTTTTGAGTATGTGCAGATGACTTAGGGGACACTCCCGTACACAGGCTGATGTGACCAGAGCTTTCAGTGTGTTGCATTTGTTGGCTCACTGACCAAGTTTTATGCTGACATGACAGAGCCCTGGACAGACAACGTTTGCCCAGCTGACCTTCCACAGGAGTGGAGTCACCTCATGGCAGTGTGTTATTCTGTGACATTGCCTGAGCCCATGGTGTGTTTTGTGTGAGCATGTCTGTGTGTGTTCCCTTCCCTTTTTCTACACAGCCTGTATTCCCTACAGATATTCCTGTTTGTGATGCATGCTGAGTTGTCCTGTGTTCGACCTGGGTTTTCTGGGATGTAGGTGCATGGCAAACTACTGATCATTAGGGTGTCATCCCTAGGTGTGTTTGTTGTAAGGGCCTGGGATGTGGGCAAACGCATGTGGAACACATTCAGGATCCCCCTTGGCACTTGTGTGTTACCAACATCATGTTGTTTTCACTATGTGGTATCTTTCTGTGACTGGGTCACTTGTATGTGTGTGTGACTGCTCCCACTCCTCAGGTTCAAAGCTGCAATGCTGGAAGGTGTCAACATGTGTTCTTTGTAGGTCTCCTTGGGTTCTTCATTGGTCTGGGACTGTGGCCGGGATCCCAATGTGCCTGATACATTTCACGTCATGCCCATGTACCACATACTGTGCAGTGTGGCAGACATTCACAAGGGTTGTTGACTGGCCATGTATGATGAGTTTGTGCACCTTAGATCCCCCCACCACCCCTGCGATTGTCATGGGTGCATGTGCAATGTCACCAGTCCATGTGGGCTTCACTGATGCACATTGGTGCAGATCAAGGTGTCTGGTGTTGAGAGTGGGCAAATGTCATTTATCGCATGGCTAGGCCCCTGCCTACATTTTGGCCTTGGATCGCAGGCCATGCCCAGTGATTTGTGTTTGTGTAGGTGTGATGGTAGTTTGTTGGTCAGGACACATGACCCACTGCGCACAGGTGACTGTGCTTCACAGTATGGACAACATCTACCTTTATAATCACAGTGGGATTATCATACAGGCTAGTGTCACCCCAATGTAGGGTCCCTGAGAGTAGTGCTGTAGTGGGTCTGACTCTTGCTGTGTTGGTTGCTGTATCACCCATCTTGTGTCACATCAGTCCGTTAGTATCCCACTCATCTAACAATACCTGATTGCCCACAAAGCGGTGCCCAATTCATGAGTTACTTTTGTATGGCACTGTGTACATATATGTGTCATTGGAGTTCAGCCCCCCTCATGTGTTGTGTACTAGCCTGGGGACACTGACACACACACACACATGTTGTGTTTGATATGCAGTGTGAGGGTGCCTGTTTGTGTCTGTGCATCTGCACCACTGCATTGGTCTGGCTTTTGTGTGCCATTGGCTGTATGTTGTTTGGAGGTTTTTCCCTGCTGACCCTGGGACTCCTAGCTCATCAGTCTGCACATTCATCATGGTCAGTATGTCCCATTGCTGCCATGGTTTGGGACTTGGTCACTTAACCGCTGCAGTCGCCACAGGATTCCTTAGTTTGTGTGTCTGTTTGTGAAGATATGTGTGTATGCATTATGATGGTCACTTCTGACATTGTCCAATTGGACACTGGAGGCATTGTCAGACCCCATGGGCGATGCTTGTCTGCACATGGCAGAGGGTATGTTTTTGATGCACAGCAATCTTTGCCTCACCAGATCTATGTTTGTATGTGACACAATGACTACTTTGCCACAACATTGCTTGTGGTGTTGGGACCAGGAGTCATACATGCTGTTTGGCAGTTGCAGCTTTTTGCATGACAATACTCACCTTTTGGTCACTGTAGTGATGGGGGGTTTAGACCCCATTACCACAATGTTCCTGAAATGCTGGAGTTTTGAACCCCACACTTCTCATTTGGTCACTGTAGTGATGGGGGTTTGGACCCCATTACCACAATGATCATGAAATGCTGTAGTTTTGAACCCCACACTTCCCTTTTGGTCACTGTAGTGATGGGGGTTTGACCCCATTACCACAATGATCATGAAATGCTGTAGTTTTGAACCCCACACTTCCCTTTTGGTCACTGTAGTGAAGGGGGTTTTGGACCCCATTACCACAATGATCATGAAATTCTGTAATTTTGAACCCCACACTTCCCTTTTGGTCACTGTAGTGATGGGGGGTTTAGACCCCATTACCACAATGATCATGAAATGCTTGGTTTGTGAAGCCCACACTCACCTTTTGGTCACACATGTGATGGGAGTTACATTGTATGTTCACTGTCAGATTCCGTGTTATATGCATTTGACACACAAAAAATTACAATCTTGCAAAGATGTTAGGGGGTGTTAAGCGTAGACACCCTATGTGTGTGATTGCTGGTAGTGATATGCATCCCCCACCCTATGAGTAGGTACTGCTGATATTGCTAGGCCTCCAGGCCCCTATGAGTGGGGCTGGTAGTAGTGATAGGCATCAGCCCCCTATGAGTAGGGGGTACTGGTAGTGATAGTCATCCAGCCCCCTATGAGTAGGGGGTACTGGTAGTGCTAGGCATCCAGCCCCCTATGAGTAGGGGGTACTGGTGGTGATAGTCATCCAGCCCCCTAAGAGTAGGGGGTACTGGTAGTGATAGTCATCCAGCCCCCTATGAGTGGGGCTGGTAGTAGTGATAGTCATCCAGCCCCCTATGAGTAGGGGGTACAGGTAGTGATTGTCATCCAGCCCCCTATGAGTGGGGATGGTACTAGTGATAGTCATCCAGCCCCCTATGAGTGGGGCTGGTAGTAGTGATAGGCATCAGCCCCCTATGAGTAGGGGGTACTGGTAGTGATAGTCATCCAGCCCCCTATGAGTAGGGGGTACTGGTAGTGCTAGGCATCCAGCCCCCTATGAGTAGGGGGTACTGGTGGTGATAGTCATCCAGCCCCCTATGAGTAGGGGGTACTGGTAGTGATAGTCATCCAGCCCCCTATGAGTGGGGCTGGTAGAAGTGATAGTCATCCAGCCCCCTATGAGTAGGGGTACTGGTAGTGATAGTCATCCAGCCCCCTATGAGTGGGGATGGTACTAGTGATAGTCATCCAGCCCCCTATGAGTGGGGCTGGTAGTAGTGATAGTCATTCAGCCCCCTATGAGTGGGGATGGTAGTAGTGATAGTCATCCAGCCCCCTATGAGTAGAGGGTACTGGTAGTGATAGTCATCCAGCCCCCTATGGGTAGGGGGTACTGGTAGTGATAGGCATCCAGCCCCCTATGAGTGGGGCTGGTAGTAGTGATAGTCATCCAGCCCCCTATGAGTAGGGGCTACTGGTAGTGATAGGCATCCAGCCCCCTATGAGTGGGGATGGTGCTAGTGATAGTCATCCAGCCCCCTATGAGTGGGGCTGGTAGTAGTGATAGTCATTCAGCCCCCTATGAGTGGGGATGGTAGTAGTGATAGGCATCCAGACCCCTATGAGTAGGGGGTACTGGTAGTGATAGTCATCCAGCCCCTATGAGTGGGGCTGGTAGTAGTGATAGGCATCCAGCCCCCTATGAGTAGGGGGTACTGGTAGTGATAGGCATCCAGCCCCCTATGAGTGGGGATGGTACTAGTGATAGTCATCCAGCCCCCATGAGTGGGGCTGGTAGTAGTGATAGTCATTCAGCCCCCTATGAGTAGGGGGTAGTGGTAGTGATAGGCATCCAGCCCACTATGAGTGGGGATGGTAGTAGTGATAGGCATCCAGCCCCCTATGAGTAGGGGGTACTGGTAGTGATATTCATCCAGCCCCCTATGAGTGGGGCTGGTAGTAGTGATAGTCATCCAGTCCCCTATGAGTAGGGGGTACTGGTAGTGATAGGCATCCAGCCCCCTATGAGTGGGGCTGGTAGTAGTGATAGGCATATAGCCGCCTATGAGTAGGGAGTACTGGTAGTGATAGTCATCCAGCCCCTTATGAGTAGGGGGTACTGGTAGTGATAGGCATCCACCCCCCTATGAGTGGGGATGGTACTAGTGATAGTCATATTGAAATAGCGCTGCTCCCTCTGGGGAGGGCGTCTCCAATAGCACTCGTGGTTAATTTTCAATAAGATTCCACATATGTAAATAGTTTCAAATATGATTTTATTCTTGGTACTTAATTGTTTTCCATGTTTATCGAGTCCGACTTATATACTACTTATCCTCAGTAATATTGGTCATATGGATTAATTCAATTTATGTACATTGCCCAATGCATTTCGGGTGTTGCCCTTCATCAGGGGCTTTAATTAAACGTAGTCTTCAGTTTCAATGAACTTTCGAGTGTAGAAAAAGATACATCCGTGATTAGTCCTGGAGTGTAGTCATTCAAACTTGCCGGGTGTTTCTAAGAGGTGAATAGTTACAGAGCCTACGATAAACATGGAAAACAATTAAGTACCAAGAATAAAATCATATTTGAAACTATTTACATATGTGGAATCTTATTGAAAATTAACCACGAGTGCTATTGGAGACGCCCTCCCCAGAGGGAGCAGCGCTATTTCAATATTTCAATTCATCCCCTATACTCAGGGGGGATTCACCAATTAGCACCAACGACTTTGAGTACATCAGTTTCACCGGACTACAGGGTGTGCGAGAGTCCTACATCCATTTGGACTTTTCACTAGTGATAGTCATCCAGCCCCCTATGAGTGGGACTGGTAGTAGTGATAGTCATTCAGCCCCCTATGAGTAGGGGGTACTGGTAGTGATAGGCATCCAGCCCCCTATGAGTGGGGATGGTAGTAGTGATAGTCATCCAGCCCCCTATGAATGGGGCTGGTAGTAGTGATAGTCATTCAGCCCCCTATGAGTGGGGCTGGTAGTAGTGATAGTCATCCAGCCCCCTATGAGTAGGGGGTACTGGTAGTGATAGGCATCCAGCCCCCTATGAGTAGGGGGTACTGGTTGTGATAGGCATCCAGCCCCCTATGAGACAGGCTGGTAGTAGTGATTGTCATCCAGCCCCCTATGAGTAGGGGGTACTGGTAGTGGTAGGCATCCAGCCCCCTATGAGTGGGGATGGTAGTAGTGATAGGCATCCAGCCCCCTATGAGTGGGGATGGTAGTGATAGGCATCCAGCCCCTATGGGCTGGGCACTGCTGGTGGTGATAGCCATACACCCCCTATGGTTTGGCTATTGTTGGTGGAAGGGATATCCACCCCCTAGGTGTGTGTAGCATTTAGCGGGTACGTGAAGTTTGTGTGGTGGGTGTCTAACTTACCGTCTGCGCCGTACGCGTCTGTTCCTGTTCCGGTCATAGATATACAGTACTGGGATGACCTGCACGATGGTTGGTTCGTCTCGTACGCGTTGATAGTTGGTCCGTCTCGTAGCCGTGGATCGTGTTGTGGCGTGAATCTTACCTGATATGCAGCTCTCCCGGATGCTGTGACATGCTGGAAGTGGCGACCCGTTCGGCGCGTAGGAAGTTCGCATCATACTTGTCCGGCCGGAAACTGCTGTTATTTTGCTTCTGTGCGACTCGAATGGGCATTTACAGATCCGGCTCGTACGCAAAATATGGCTGGAATCGGAGCGTACGTGTCGGTCGGAATTTTTACACATTTGCGCATTGTACTTCATCGCCCGGACGGACCGGATCCCGGAACAAGTCGGTCGCAAGGTAAGGCTATGGACACCTCTCGGAGGCCTGTCCGAGCGAGATCGGAATCGACCCCTTAGAAACATGACTAACATCCAATACAGATCTAGGCACAATAAATTCCATTCAAAAACTATATGAGTGGCTACAGGAAGCTTTTGCTTTTGGTATCCTAATACTACAAAGAACAACAAAACAGGATAAAAGAAAACAGGCACCTTGGAGAAATACAGACCTAAAAGAGATTAAACAGCAAAATAGAAAGCTGCAATGCACCTGGCTCAACACAAACACCAGTGAAGACAACCTTCACCTACAGAAACTTGACAGATTATACAAGTCAGTAATCTCAAAAAGCTAAAACAGATAGTATTCAGACAGAATTAAAAATGCTAAATGTGCAAATAAAGAATTCTATAAAATTCTTGTTGAATTTCATAAACCAAATTGCCTAGAGCGAGCTCATCCCATTACTCAAGAATTTACAGACAAACTGGCAAATCATTACACAATCAAAGCAGACATGTTGGACTCCTATTTAAAACAAAGGAAAACCACCAGCAACAACCCTTTACCAAAAAACCCCTCCAAGAGTAGGCTGACCGAGCCTCTGCATTCCTTCCAACAAATATCACACAATTAATTTATGGATCTTGTCAAAGCAAGCTGGCCTGCCGGCAGCCCTTCTAAACCATGTCCACCACAAACCTTCAAGAAAATTCCTCTAACTACCTCTGCTGCCTCACCAGTAAGAAGAATCATCAACAATTCCTTAACTACAGGAATATTTCAAGAAGACCTAAAAAAGACATACATACGCCCATTACTAGAGAAAACAAACCTGAACCCGTTTATCCCCCACAACTACAGACCAATTACAAATGGACTTTTCCTGGGCAAGCTGTCAGAAAGAGGAGCATTTGCCCAGATGTCACAATGCATTAAAGATAATTCCATACTTTAAGACTTCCAAACAGAATTCCGTCCAGCAAGAGGCACAGAATCTTCCCTCATTGCCATCTGGGATGACCTTAAGAACACAGTTGACTGCGTCGGGGCTGCTCCACTACTTCTCTTGGACCTCTCAGCTGCCTTCGACACAGTTGACCATGAAACTTTGATACAAAGATTCCATGAAGCCGGCATTTAGGGGACTGCTCTCGACTGGATCCCATCCTACCTTCAAAACCGTAAGTAGACATAATATCGAGTTTTTATTTCGATATGCATTAATATCGAGTTTAGAATATCGAAAGTACTAAATATCGATGTTAAGTATATCGATGTAAAAATATCGATTTTGTGTGTTGTAAAAGATATCGTTGTGTTAAATATCGATTGTAAAAATATCGTTATGTCAAAATATTGTTATAGTATTTTTTTTATTGTTATATGTTTGCTTCTGGTATAATAATAGTTAATTAATGTTATAACATTTTTAAATTGTAATATAATTTTTAGGAGCGGGATGTTGGGTTTATAGGGTATAAGGGACGGGAGTGTTTTAAAAAATGTGTTTGAAAACATAAAAAAATTGTAAATTTAATTTAAAATTGTTGTTTTAGGAGCGGGATGTTGGGTTTATAGGGGATAAGGGCGGGGAGTGTTTTAAAAACATTTTTTTAAATATTTAAAAATGTAAAAATTTGTACATTTATTTTAAAATTGTTGTTTTAGGAGCGGGATTTTGGGTTTATAGGGGATAAGGGTGGGCAGTGTTTTAAAAAATGTGTTTTAAATTTTTTTTTAAATTGGAAATTTTTTAAATTAATTTAAAATTGTTGTTTTAGGAGGGGGATGTTGGTTTTATAGGGGATAAGGGTGGGGAGTGTTTTACAATATTTAAAAAATAAAAATATGAAACATTATTTCAAAGAAATAAAAAATGTTTTTTAGGAGTGTTATGTTGTGTTTATAGTGAATAAAGGTTTGGAAATTTGTATATTTGACAAAAAATATTTAAAAAGAAATTAAAATATATTAAAAATTATTTCTAAAAAACAAAAACAAAATTTTATGAGTGTTTTAAGTGTTTATAGTGAATAATGGTGTGGAAATTTGTATATTTTTCAAAAAATATTTTAAGAAAAGAAATTACAACATAATTTCTACAAATACATTTTTATTTCAGAAAATTAAATTTTTGTCTTGATAGGGAATACGTTTGATTAATTTGTCACAATACATTTTTTAAATTTAAAAATTTAAATATTTAAAATTTAAAATTGTACAAATTTAAATTGACATATTAATTGTATTTACATTAAAATATATATGTGAAATTGAAAATAATATTTACCACTTTTTAATAATTTACATTTTTTTAAAATAAATTATTAATTAAGATCATAAATTATATGTAAAAAAATATGATTTATGTTTTATAAATATTAAAAAACAATATTTCTATGGACATTATATTAGATTTGTATTTTTTAATGATTTTAACGTATATTAGGTTTTTTTACGAATATGATTTTTAAATTTTATACTGGATAACCTATTTAAATATTTTGAGATTTTGGGGCCGATTCCGATTCAGGCCGGAAATCACTCCGACCGAGCCAGACCTGGAGAGATTTCCGACCGAATCGGACTCTGGCAGTCCGACCGAACGAGTACGATGCGCACGCATTCAATCGGACTCGAGTTGGTCGGACTCCCCCTGAAGTCAATGGGAGCCGGACGTACAACGCGTACGCAGGCTCCCATTGACTCAATGGGTGCGAGGCGAACAAGGGCGCCCCCTACAGCGGGTACGCCTCGATGCGACACGCGGCGTACATGCACAGGTAGGGGGGACCCATGGGTCCCCCCTGTGTGCGACTTGCGTGACTACGTGTACAGGGGGGTCCGACACGGACCCCCAAAGTCCGGCTCCGACTGCTCTTTCGAGCCGGACGGCGCGAGTCAGTCGGACTGCTTGAGGCGCGCATCGTACTTGCCCGGCCGGGGAACGTCTCCATTGCGCGGTGCGAGTCGTGTCCGTGCGAGTCGGTCGGAGCGCTTCGGACCCGCGAACAAGTCGGTCTGCGATTTCACGTGCGCTCGCATCGTACTCGCTCGGCCGGACGCACGTACTGAATCGGTCGGGAAAGAGGGCTCCGAATCGGATCCGGTTAAGCCGAATCCGATTCGGTGCCCTACCGGCCGAGATCGGAATCGGCCCCTTTGTAATTGTGAATATAAACATAAATATGTTTAGTGTCCACCACCTTCCCTGATTTAATATTAATTGGAGTGGGAATAGTAAATTATATATGTTTAGTGTCCAGCACCTTCCCTGATTTAATACTAATTGGAGTGGGAATAGTAAATTATATATGTTTAGTGTCCAGCACCTTCCCTGATTTAATAGTAATTGGAGTGGGAATAGTAAATTATATATGTTTAAAGTCCAGCACCTACCCAGATTTAATACTAATTGGAGTGGGAATAGTAAATTATATATGTTTAGTGTACATCACCTACCCTGATTTAATACTAATTGGAGTGGGAATAGAAAATGATGTATGTTTAGTGTCCAGCACCTTCCCTGATTTAATACTAATTGGAGTGGGAATAGTAAATTATATATGTTTTGTGTCCAGCACCTTCCCTGGTTTAATATAGTTGGAACGGGAATAGTAAATTATATATGTTTAGTGTCCAGAACCTTCCCTGAATTTTATATTAATTGGAGTGGGAATAGTAAATTATATATGTTTAGTGTCCAGCACCTACCCTGATTTAATACAAATCGGAGTGGGAATGGAAAATTTTATATGTTTAGTGTCCAGCACCTTCCCTGATTTAATATAGTTGGAACGGGAATAGTAAATTATATATGTTTAGTGTCCAGAACCTTCCCTGAATTTTATATTAATTGGAGTGGGAATAGTAAATTATATATGTTTAGTGTCCAGCACCTACCCTGATTTAATACAAATCGGAGTGGGAATGGAAAATTTTATATGTTTAGTGTCCAGCACCTTCCCTGATTTTTATATTAATTGGAGTGGGAATAGAAAATTATGTATGTTTAGTGTCCAACACCTACCCTGATTTAATATTAAATGGAGTGGGAATAGTAAATTATATATGTTGATAGTTTTGCAAATTATAACAGTTAATGTAGTGTACAGTGGGAATGTGTGTAAATAATACTATTGGTTGAGTTAATAAAAATAAATTATTATATTTATTTACTAAGACATATCAGTTTATAAAATGCATTGATTTAAAATACATATTCTAATACAAATTCAAACATTATTAAAAAAACAAATAAATAATGAGACATGTACTTTTTAATTGATATGTTTCTTTATTGTCAAACATATATTAATGCAAAACAAAAATAATTTATTTTATTAAGTATATTTAATATATATTGTTAGACATAGAGAAAAATATACAATCTTTATTTTTCAGACATTATATATTTGGTTCATATGTATACTTTTATATATAATAATTTTGCAAACAAAAATTTAAACATGAAACTTTTTATTACAATTATGTACATTTTTTAACAAAAATAATGTAGTTTTAAATTGCTTTTTAAACAATTTTTAAAAAGAAAATATTTTTAATATCAGTTATACATTTTTATTTTGTATTGTGAACATTTATTACATCATTATATATACTGTAATTTTTCAATAACAATTCTGTTTTAACATGTTTTTATTACAAAAACTTTTTGAAATTGTATTATATGTTTTTCACATTAGGGGGCCGATTCCGATTCCGGTTGGAAACCGTACCGACCGACTCGGACCGGGAGTGGAGACCGACCAACACGTACCCGCGCAGTACGACCCGCGCAATACGATGCAATGCTTGTGAATTATAACCGACTCGTACGGAACACAAGCCGCACGACCGAGCCGTCCGGAAAACAGTGATTTGCCCGGAAAAGGAACACGAATCGTACCGACCGACACACAGCAGGAATGGACCCGACCGACACGTACCTGCGATGTACGACCCGCGCAATACGATGCAATGCGTGTGAGTCACAACAGATTCGTGCGGAACACAAGCCGCGCGACCGACACGTACAGAAGTCCGACCTGAAATATTCGAGTTCTCCGCGACCGACGCGTACGCAAACAATGAAACACAGCCGAATGTCAGCGTCTCAGACTCGGAGAAGCCCGCACGAGCCGCTATCAGCGTCCGTCTCGGTCAAATGAACGTCTCCATCATGCTCAACAAAACCAAAGGACAAAAAAACAAAAAAAGGACCAAACAAGCAATGACAAAGCCAATAAATACAAAAAAAAAAGGGACAAAGACACACCCACCACTCCACCTACATAAAGCCCACAAATCCCTACCATGATCCTTTGCAAATCATACACATAGGAGAGCAGGAAACACCAACACACAGCAGAGACACACCACAACTCACACCACATCCACACCAGCTGCACCACTCACAAAACAAGCACATATTCACTGATAAGCTCACACCCACCACACTCAATTACACCCTCACACACACACCAATCCCCACCACCACCGAACCACCATGCCCCCAAAGAAGAATCCACAGTTCACAGATAGTGAGCTGGAAGTCTTGGTAGATGAAATCCTCAGAGTAGAGCCACAGTTATTTGGCACATTGGTCCAACAGACCCCCATGTCACAGAAAACAAAGATGTGGGAGAGAATCGTCAACAAGGTCAACGCACAAGCTCCTTGTTTGCGCACAAAGGATGACATCCAGAACAGGTGGTATGATGTGCGCAGGAGGGTCAGGAAGCTCATCAATAGAGACCACACCTTGAGCCAGCGGACTGGCAGTGGCCCTCCTGCCAAACCTACATACTTCAGGTCCTGGGAGGAGAAGGTGTGGGCCATCCTACCACCGGAGAGCGTCCATGGATTATCAGGAGTACCAGAGCCTGGTGAGTACACAACCAATACACCCAATATTGTGCAGCTACGCATATACAGCACTGTAATGAGGGCAGGCAAACCAAGTACCGGCAGCAAAGCCACAGCAACCAAGAACAAATTATCCTGTGATGTGTATGCCACTTACACAAACACAATACCTCCCAGCTCATAGCAATATGGAACTATATCAAAATATGTACAAACCAAGCAATAAACACAGCAAGGCTTTGGCACTAAACACCAAAAAACACAGCCAGACAACCTGCCACCACTCACACTACTTCACAGGGAAGCAGAGTCACAGGAAGGAAGGCTGGGTATACTGGGAAAGGGGGTGTAGCCAAAACCATGATGGGAGTTGCAGTCACAGGCAATACACCCCCACCCACAGGGCCCAGCAAGCTCACACTGAAGCATGCTCACCTAACAGGGAGTGGAAATGTACTCACAAGATGGCTGACACTGGGCCCTGATGTGGGGAGCACAAGGCCCTGCTGGGACCTGTGCTCAAACAAACAACAGGACACCAATGCCTGACATCCTGAGTGTAAAATCTGACTCCCTGCAATGGGAGCATGCTTCACGGTGGGATATCTGGCCTGGGGGGGAGGAGGAGTGCTACCTCTGACTACATCTACCAGCAGGCACTGACACACACACACCCCCCTCCAACCAACACCAAAAGACACACCTGGGAACATGCCCCCCAAGAGAGGGAGTGAAAAGCCACTTCCAAGATGTCTGACCCTGGGTTCTGCTGTAGGGAGTACAAGGCCCTGATGGGGACTGAGCACAAACAAACACCAGGCCAACACTGTCAGCCATCTTGCCAGCACTGTCACACTACCTCACAGGGAAGCATAGTCACAGGAAGGAAGGCTGGGTTTGCTGGGAAGGGGGGTGTAGCCAAAACCATGATGGGAGTTTCAGTCACAGGCAATACACCCCCACCCACAGGGCCCAGCAAGCTCACACTGAAGCATGCTCACCTCACAGGAAGTGGAAATGTACTCACAAGATGGCTGACACTGGGCCCTGCTGTGGGGAGCACAAGGCCCTGCTGGGACCTGTGCTCAAACAGGACACCAATGCCTGACATCCTGAATGTAAAATCTGACTCCCTGCAATGGAAGCATGCTTCACAGTGGGATATCTGGCCTGGGGGGAGGAGGAGTGCTACCTCTGACTACATCTACCAGCAGGCACTGACACACACACCCCCCTCCAACCAACACCAAAAGTCACACCTGGGAACATGCACCCCAAGAGAGGGAGTGAAAAGCCACTTCCAAGATGTCTGACCCTGGGTTCTGATGTGGGGAGCACAAGGCCCTGATGGGGACTGAGCACAAACAAACACCAGGCCAACACTGTCAGCCATCTTGCCAGCACTGTCACACTCCCTCACAGAGAAGCTGACTCACAGGAAGGAAGGGTAGGTATTGTGGGAAGGTGGGTGTAGGCAAAAGCATGATGGGAGTCATAGTCACAGCCAATACTCCCCCACCTACAGGGCGCAGCAAGCTCACACTGAAGCATGCTCACCTCACAGGGAGTGGAAATGTACCCACAATATGGCTGACACTGGGCCCTGCTGTGGGGAGTACAAGGCCCTGTTGGGACCTGTGCTCAAACAAACAACAGCACACCACTGACTGACATCCTGAGAGGTAACTTGCACCCACTGAAATGGTAGCATACTGCATGGTGGGATATCTGGCCTGGGGGGAGAAGGAGGTCAAAATGTCTAACAAATACCAATGATGCTGGCTATACACACACCTGCTCTGCAAAAACACATCGCACACGTGGGACCAGTCATTCCCAAAGTAAATGCCCTGGCAAGATGGCTGACACATGGGCCTCACAAATTATGTGCTTGCAAATCACACCAATGCACTGGCCACACACACACGTCCACACTCACAGCCATTGCAACTGTATGTTTACACTCACTGTCTGGGGATGCAGTGTCCCAGGGGTGTCCCCTGGCCTGGCTGTGAAGGTGGGTCTTGCAGATGACAAATTGGGAGAATCAGACATAGTACATACAACAAAATACACACAATGTCACATATACATCATTGACAGGGGACACCTGACAGTGACTAGAATGGACACAGCCATATAGCTGACATTGTAGCATGCTGCCAATCCCAAAAGCTGCTGTCATGAGCTGCATTGCACTCCTACATCGTTCTGCGTTGTATGCATCCTTCACACAACACACCACTCACTGTCACACACACTGTAGATACAATGACTGACCTGGACTGCATTGGAGGAGGCATGCAACGCAAGGTAGCAGAACTGCAACACACACACCTCAGGCCAGCACTGTCATGATCATGGAAAAGCAAGAGAGCTGTCGTGCTCAAACCTTCGTACCATGGAGGGCATTGACAAGTAAAAGACGCAAGCATGTACTAAACTCAGCACCAACAGCAGCAGCTATGGTAACACCATCACTTGCATGAAAGTAGATGTGAACTGGGAACACAGACAACCAAATAGTATCTCCCATTAGATCTCAGGCATACCGGACTGTGACCATGTTGTCCAGACACAGCAATGTGACGCACAGAGACAAGTTAAATCCGCCTCCACACATGTCCCAAGCTTGTAACATACCCCAAGTGGAATTGTACGTATGTCATCGTTAAAGCACAAATGTGGACAGGGATGATACATCTGTGTCAAGCATGTGATGGCACTTGAGTAGCAATGGCCATGTGAAGACAATTGAACAATACATGAGCTGGTCATGCACACAGCTTGACGTCCACAATGAGATGCCTCAGGTTGCCATGACAAACTGCATCAACAATACCAACCACTGTCTGTCAAAACGTAGGACAATGCAATGTACAGACTCTCATAATGATGGCCAGTGGCAACTGTCATGTGTGTGAACCGTTGATGTGTGTACAACCATAACATACATTGTGTGTCTCTTCCAAACACAGGGGATGCTGGGGACACAGCAGGAACGGAGGAAGAGTCCCAGTCCCAGATTCTGGTGGAGCCTGAGCTCTCCAGTGTGGAACAGTCACTGTCCTCTTCGGACGACGACGACGACAACAAACCTGGCACCTCCGGTGTGAATCATCGTGCAGCACCAGCAGCAGGAACATCAGCACCCCCTGCAACCACCCCTGCCACATCTGCCAACAGAGAGAGTACCCCCGCCGACACAGACAGACCAAGGCCACAGAATACCAACGGCACAGGTACACAGGGCACCCTGGAAGCAACAGACAACACCACCACCACCAACAGCCAAGGGGGCCCTGTGTCACCTGTGACTGTCAGGGCAGGTCCTGCCCGTGTGGGTAGGGGCAGTGGGAGGGGGGGCAGGCAGAGGCCACGGCCTGCAGAGGGGGCTGGTCTGCATGATGACCAAGACCTGGGACGCATCATAGATGCGTACCAGGAAACCACCGGAGGATTTGGCCAGGTAGTGGGGATCCTCAAGGACATACAACAACAGAAGGCTGCCCATTATGCCCGCTTGGACTCCCACATGTCACGGGTGGAGAGGCACATGTCCCACATGGAGTCCAAGTGGGATAAATTGGATGAGCTCACTGCGGTGCATCGGGACATTCTTACATGCCTCCGCCAGATCAGTGCCAACAGCACCACACCTCCCTGTGTGCCCACGACATCTGTTGCTACAACATCGGCAACTGCCACAGGGAGGGAGGATGACTCTGGCGGAGAGTCCTTGGCACCGCAACAGCCTGCACTTGAGGGTCCCCCGGATAAGAAGAAGAGGGGTCGTCCGAAGAAGGGAAAGTGAGCCGCTGATGGCCAGGCATATCCCCCAGGAACTCAGCACCTGTTCTTGATCTCGTCCTTTGTGTGCAAACCGTTTGACCTTGTTGACTGACACCCAACTCTCCCACTTGACATGGAGGGTCGAAGTTGGATCAATGCACAAATTACTGTGGACTTTACTCTGGACATTTCATCTTTCAACACTTCGAACTCAACTGTGAACTTTGGATTCTCATCTCACTGTACAGCACCTCTAATTTAGTTCACAATCATCACACATGTTTGTTAATAAACTCACTACTACACAATACTTGCCTCTGTCGTGATTCCAACGTGGTTTGTGTCATGGAGATGATGATCTGCTAAAGAACACTGTGCATGCGAACTGCTACAGCAATGTAAACACCGTTATGTGAGTCATGGTGATGTGACACATATGAGGGAGACACAGCACTAGGGCAAACAAACACATACACACCATGCCCATCTAACTCATTGCCTACACTGATGTTGACAGGAAATACAGTGGAATGCACAGACACCACACCTATCCTGAGTCAGTGGTAACTAGCCCACAGGTGCAGTGAGCAACTGTCAGTCAGATGTGTGAAGACAGACAACGCACATCCCAAAGCGTAGCACTGGTTTATTACACATTTGCAACATGTTGATTCCACTACAGATGCAAGGTAATCCCACCTGGCAGTGGCCACACAGTCACCAAGTGTTGAGGAAATAAAGTCCAGGGGTGTGTGGCACATCACTTGTAGGGAAACGACTACTTCCACCCTGGAAGTGGAATCTGGGTGTCGGGGGTCAGAGTTGACCAAACAACAGCCAAAGTACCCTGTGAAGGACAGACATAAGACCCAGTCAAAAGCACAGAAGAACAGGATAGAACTGCAATACACATGCCCATAGCATGTCACAAGATACCTACACAAAACCAAGTAAGCATGTCAACACTGCTGGGGAGTACTGACCACCTGAAAGGACACATCACTGCACGCATCCAGTCAAGTAGCACACAGCCACACTCAAACAGCAACAGAGCGCCACCAACACATATCAGACAAACTCAACACATTGACATAACATCCCTGTATACTCACATTCAGCTGAAGAAGTTGTTGATGAGCTGTGTGCGCACATCACCATCATCATCATCATCATCATCACTGGCATCATGGCCCAGGCCAGGATCCTCCACAGGAGGCGGATGTTGGTCATCGTCATCCAGGATGAGAGGCAACTCCTTCCTCACTGCCAGGTTATGTAGCATGCAGCAGACTATGATGATTTTGCACACCTTAGCCGGTGCATATGGGAGGGCCCCTCCTGTCTTGTCCAGGCAGCAGAAGCGGCTTTTCAGGAGACCAAATGTCCGCTCAATCACTCTCCTGGTCCGTCCATGTGCCTCATTGTAGCGCATCTCTGCTGGTGTCACAGGGTTCCTGAGGGGTGTCAGCAACCACGGCATGTTGGGGTATCCGGAGTCACCTACATACAGACAATTGCACATTAGATGAGTTTGAAGAGAGCGTGGAAAACAACATTGCCAAACACACACAATGGTAAACAGTCAGTACACACCGACAAGCCAGGCACGCTGATTCTGCATCTGTGCCATCATCCTCGGGATGCGACTACTCCTCATGATGTACGCATCGTGCGCAGAACCGGGGAATCATGCACACACATGTGAAATAGACATGTCCGCAAGACATATCACCAGAGCATTGATTGAATGGAAATGTTTCCTGTTCCGGTATGCCACCTCATGTGCCTGTGGTGGTACCAAAGCCACATGTGTCCCATCAATGGAGCTGATGACATGTGGCATCCTCCCCAGTGCATAGAAGTCACTCTTGATGGCAGTGAATTGTTGTGGGTTGGGGAAATGGATGTACTGGTTCAGGTAAATTAACATTGCCTCCAACACATCTCGCAGCACACGGTTGAACATGGTCTGTGACATCCCACCAGCAGACGCCACAGTGTATTGAAAGGTACCGGTCGCAAAGAAGTGTAGGGCTGCCATCACCTTCACCTTGGGGGTCAGCGCTGTAGGGTATGGCCGGCCAGGTTGCAAATGTGGGGCCAACCGCCCCGCCAATTCCTCAATCAGCGGCCTGGTGAAGCGGTACCGTCGGATGCAGTCACGTTCAACCATGGTTGCAAGGTCAGGGAATGGTCTATGGACAGCTGGTGCCCTGCAGTACATAGGTGAACAAAGAAAGCGCCCTGCAGTACATAGGTGATCAAAGAAAGATTGTCAGTTCCCCCACCTATGTGGCATTGACCATACTAAATATCACATGATACATCATAACAAGACACAAGTACTTGATTTGTGTGCCGTTGTGTATGGACATATATGTCACCTACATGCACATCATCTTACATCTCAGTTCAACATGTGTACACAACAAGTTGCATGTTGTTCTGTGTCAACTAAATGGGCTGTGTCACAGTACATCTGTACTGATGTCACATACCAAACACACACCACAGTGACAATTGAGGACAGATGTCTCCCCTGCATCACAGCTCCTTGACAGGCAGATACTCTGGGACCATGTATTGCCACACGCACACCGGCATGATGTGGCGTATTAGGTACACGACACTGCGTGCCCATGACTCCCACAGGAAGTGGCCTCTGATGTCTCTGCAGGACTTACATGGACGTCTGTGACACACAGACACAACATCAATGTGCATGCACAAATCACATGTAGGTGGAGACTGTTTATCATTGGGCACATGGGATCAGAGACATCTGAAACACAATATGCGCACAGACTGTGGATGTACATCACAATTGTGGCACTGGGACACTCTGTGACACACTTACCATCCCACCTACGACTCAGGGTGCATGTAACATTTCATATACAGAGTCCCCCTGGAACTGTGTACATGCCTCAAACTCTGAATTGTACAGTTGACTATTACAGTGGTAATGTGCACCAACACACAAAGGAAGCTGTCCCCATGAACCCTTGCACAGTCTGGCAGTGGCTGCCACAAAGTGCTCCACAACAAATCAAATGTTTACCCCATGCACACACAGGTAATGCAGCCTTACATGTCATTGGATACACTGTGTCACAGGCTGTGGTGTCATAGGTGTGCACATGAGTCCCTGGCAAGTAATAGTGGGTGCCATCCGGTAGCCAGTGACACCAACATTGGCAGACGCGGGTGACTTTAGTGAAGACGCGTCGTACAGTTAGGGACCGATCCGTGCGAATGCCTTGCCCATAGATTGTAATGGGGAGAGACGCGGGTGACTTTAGTGAAGACGCGTCGTACAGTTAGGGACCGATCCGTGCACATGCCTTGCCCATAGATTGTAATGGGGAGAGACGCGGGTAACTGTAGTGACGACACGTCGTACACCCAGGGACCGATCCGTGCGTACGCATTGGCTATTGACTATTATGGAGACGGGTGCGTGTTGTTTTTCAAAATACGCGTCGTACAGTTAGGGACCGATCCGTGCGTACGCATTGGCTATTGACTATTATGGAGACGGGTGCGTGTTGTTTTTCAAAATACGCATCATACAGTTAGGGACCGATCCGTGCACACGCATTGGCTATTGACTATTATGGAGACGGGTGCGTGTTGTTTTTCAAAATACGCATCGTACAGTTAGGCACCGATCCATGCGCACGCATTGGCTATTGACTATCATGGAGACGGACGCGGATTCTGAACTTGTACGACTCGTGTGCATTAAATTCAGTTGGCTCACTACAACAATGTTGCAAGTTCAATGGTGTCATGAAGGCGTGTACGAGTCGTGTAGTTCAAGGGATTGGCCAGATTCATAAGATGCAAACGTGTCGGACCTATCGCTTTGAACGCATGGGACAGATTCTGCCTCTGCAGCACAGATATAAGGCTGTCTGTTCCCATGACAGCTCACTTGCCTGCACTACATGCTACAGATAGACATCTCTGCTACCACTGCTGCTGTCTCTGCATCCTCTGGCTTCAAGAATGGCACGTACTGTGGAGAGAGCCCCAGCCTTCACTGAAGAGGAGAACCAGGCCCTGCTGGACAGCCTCCTTCCACAGTACAGCAAGCTGTATGGGAAACCAGGGGAGCAGGTGAGTGTGCAGTAGACGCCACGCGTGAGAGCAGGTTGCTGTTTGGTCGGTTGTGTGCCCTACTTAGGATAACAAACTCGGATCTGGACGCAGATCGCCTACTGACTACTTTCTCTAGTTTTGACCACTTTGTCGACATTTATAATCTGTCTTTTTGGTGCTTACACGTTGCCAGTTATACTTTGAAATTTTATTGGTACTTCTTACCCAGTTGTACTTTACTTTTGCCCTGAAGAAGTCAGCGGTTACTCCATGTGACGAAACACGTGTTGGCTTGGCTAGTACCTGGCTCTTACCTATGTTGAAGCAACACACAAATGAAATAAAGAAGAACACTTACAGAATAAGAAGAACATTTTCTGATCTTTGACTTTATGGACATTATGAATTACTGTGAATTTGATTTGCTCAGGATATAATTTTGGTTTTTGAGTTTATATGTGTGGGCATTGTCCGCATATTTGGTGTTGGTGAATGGCCTTCATCTATATCCTTTGAGCATTATAATTGATTGTGTACTACGACACACAACACAGCGCGACACTTTCCCAACCATTCCTTGCTTATTTGTGTTCCAGGTGAGTGTGCAGCCCACTGCCTTCCTAATTGTGCATGTTGTCTGACTAGCAATACTAGCAGTGTGTGCACCAGTGGTAGCATGCTCACTGAGTAGTTGTAACCCCCAAAGTGTGTAGTCACATGTACTGAACAGGTACTGTGCTTACAAAGTCAAATTTCACTAGGTTCTCATTCCCAGGCCAATTTTCCATGTAGTAACTGCTGGACAACTGTCCATTACCATAGTTGCACTACCTGTGTACATCATGTGCCCCTGTGATAGAGACATGTACTTCCAATTGTGTGATGCTGAAATATGTTGCATGTTTAGTGATGGTCTGCTGACTTTGTCATCCTCACAGGTTGATGCCCATCAGAAGCAGGAAATCTGGCTGACCATCGCCCGGGCAGTAAGATCTGTGGGGGTCTACAAGCGCCGCATCCGCAACTGCCAGAAGAGGTGGCAGGACCTACGTGGCTGGACCCAGCGGATTGCGAGAGTCCAGCTGAAGCTGTCGCCTCCTCGCAGGTGGGGCAGACGACGGACCCTGACCCCCCACATGCTCCGGATTCTGGCGGTGGTCTTCCCTGACCTGGATGGGCAGTTGAAGGCCAGACAGCAGCAAGGAGGGGATAAGTGCTAGCCTTTTCTGTGAACTATGTCTCACATGCTCTTTGGACTCCTTTAGCCTGGTCACACTCCCACAGTGCGTCTGCCTGCTACTACTAGAGTCATGTTCCTCAATTGTGTAATGCCCGATCCTCATCTGATACACAGGTGTGGCCCTTTCAGTCTGTGACGTCTGTCACTTGGGTTCTGTGTCCTTGCTGTTAACTAGGTTAAGGTTGGGGACAGCATGTGCTACAGGAAATTTGTCATGGACTACATGAGTGGGTCAATTGCTCACACATTTGCATAAATCTGACATGTACTCTGTGTGGGCCACTTATATGTGTCCAACTGCCGATCTGACTCACCACATGTGTCTGGGATATCTACAACACACCCATGCAGCAGGTGAGACCAGTGTTGTGGCCTCAGAAGAATGTACGTCATGTGTGTCACACATGCATAGCCACCTGCCTAGTGTTCAGGGTAATACCATGTTGCACATGGACCAGGACAGGTATGCCCTCTCCGGCTATCATTTGCACTCTGCTCTCCGACTCCTGTGTGTCAGCCAACATGTTGGGCATTGGGTAATGTGCAATCATGTGTCTGCCTCTGTGTCATTGTGGACTGGCCTAGCTTTTTGGACTACTGGATTGTGATACAGTTCTGGGTGTGCAGCCATCTGAGATGTGGCTGTTGGATCAGCACATGGGGTACCACATAGGGGTATCATCACTTGAGTGTGCCCAATGGTGAGTTCCACATTCAAGTGCAAGCAGCTCATCATCCTTCTCATCAGCCTGTGATGTGTACTGGTTACAGAGTTGTGTTGGCAGTGACTCAGATGTCTAATTTGGATGACGTGGAAGCATCAGAGTCCTAATGATATGGGTAGCAGGGGGTGAACATGTGCACTTGACAGCTACCAAGCTTGCATTCCCAACACATACATGATTGTGACACAGTGCAGACTGGTGTTTTTTGGATGCACTGCCCCGGTGACATGAGCCAGTAAAGACTGATTTGCCAGACAGGCCTGTGCCATGGCATACCACTTGCAAAGGTGTATCCTGCAGTATAGTGAGATGTCATGCAGCTTTGACTATCAAGACATGACGCCATCATGGTGTCTGGTGATGAGAACCAATCCTTTTTATCGACAACGACTCTGCCCATCCCTTTCCCTGACACATGTACTGAGCCAGTGGCAGGAGATGGGATATGTGTGTAGTGACACATTTGAATCTCAACTCTTGGCAGTCAGACAACTGTGTATGTGGTGCATGTGTGGACATTTGATTGTTACCATCCGTCATGCACCAGATTGATGTCTCCATGGATAGGAGGGATATGAGGGGCGTGTTTGAGTGGCAGACTGTCAAGTGTCTTGTTCACATATGTGTTGGCACTATTAGCAATGTTTAGCAACTGATGGCAAGGCTTGCTCTGTGATGTGCTGTACTTACTGTGGTGTGTCAGGTCAATACAGGTGACTGATGGGGATCTGTTTATCCTGCTTATTTGCAGATACATCTACGGCCACAGGAGGAGACAGCTCCACGGACCAGGAGGAGCCGCAGAGCCAGACTGGGTCAGCTGCCGAGGAGTTGGAGGAACCCAGTGGCACGGAGGGTGAGGGGAGCCACACCGAGGAGACCTCGGTGCCATCCACCTCAGCTGAGGAACACAGCTCCTCGGATGATGACTCCCTTGTGGAGGCGGGTGTCAGCAGTGAGCCGACACCAGCTAGCAGGTCTGTCCCCGCCACCACCACCACCACCACCACCCTCCCATCTGCTTCAATCCCAGGGACCATGTCTCCTTTGCGCCAGGCACCGCACCCCCTGCCTCTGTCTCCCCTGCTGCCCTGAGTGTGGAGTCTGTGGACTTGCTTAAGCAGATCCATGTAGGGCAGACATCTATGCTGAGTGTCCTCCATGCACACACCGCTCTGTTGACACAACTGGTGTTGTTCATGGAGGGCATCTCTTCTAACATGTCTGCCCTACAGCGGAGCAACCAGTCCATGGACTCCTCACTGACTGCAGCAGTGTCCCTCCTCCAACAGTCCCTCACCCCTCCTACCTCTGCCCCATCCTCAATTCCCACTACCCTACCTGTCCCAAGCACACACACACTGGCACAGGCATGCACCACCAAAGACACAGGCAGCACACAGACACGCAAGCCAAAATCGATACGTACACGCAAGCACAGTCAGGGGACTGATACCTCACTCACAGGGGATGGGGAGCAGACACACACACAGGCATCCACGAGCACTCCACAGTCCTCAGATACCTCTCCCTCCAAAACCCCTTCCCTTGCCTCACCTGCTACCCCCCCTTCCCAGAAGGTCTTCCTCTGTGACCTTGGCCTCTTCCCCACCGATCCATCTGATCCAACTCACAAGGGGAAGAGGAAGTCAGCACGCACAGAGGGGAGTGCTCCTCACACCCGGACACCCTCCCCCAGGCACAGGCAGACTGAGGCCCCCACATCCAAATCCACCCGGACCAAGAGGAGCAAGACCCCACCACTGCCCGCAGGTCCACCACACTGTCTCCGTCCTCCAGCCCCCAGGCCACCACTTCACAGGTTCCCCCACCACACCCTGCCCCAGGTTCCCCCACACACCAATACCACATCCCCAAAATGCTTAGGCCCTCACCCCCTAGCAATTGCACTTCCACCCCCACCTCACACGCTCAGCCTGTTTGTGCCACTAGTGTGGAGACCGTGTCCCCCCCCCTCTGTCCTGCCCACCTCATCTGCACCCCATTCCACTCCTTCCGACATTGGCACTGCAGTGGAGTCCACACCCAGCCCATCTGACTTGGGGACTGCAGTGGATACCCTGTCCACTCCATCTGACCTGCCCACTGCAGTGGTGCCGGCAACCACCCCATCTGACTTGTGCCCTGCAGTTGTGCCGGCACCCACCACTTCTGACTCGAGCCCTGCAGTGGTGACTGGGCCCACTGTATCAGACACCTCCACTGCAGTTGCCAGTGACACTCCTGCACCCACCACCCCTCCCCTGCCTCATTCTGCTGTCCCCTGATCCTGTCCCTGCGGTGCCTGGCCTGCCCCTATGTATGCCCCTCCAAGGGGAGATGTCCCCTGGCTGTAGCAGTGCAGGCAAGCAATGGGTGACAAGTAGTCACTTTTCGCCCTGTTTGGACTATGTGTATGGACTGGCCATTGGCCTTTGTTTCTTTTGGACTTCACAGTTAACAATACCAATTGCTGAATAAAGCCTCTTTTTGTTATCTAGTGGTTTTGCTTTTGATGTACATGATGTTGATGAGTATCATCATGCATTTGCTGTTGTAATAGTGTTCAGATCAGGAAACTGAAGTGTTGATGTGATGGACTCCATGTGGTCCATGGGATATGTGTCCTATTCTGGTTTGTATCCATGTCATCCTGTGCAGCAATCTGAGGGTGTCATGAATACAAAATGTGGCACAGGGATTTCCACCTTTCATTTGCCAGATGACATTCGTGGCTTACAGTCATGCACATCTATTTAGCTTACCATTGTTCAATGTGTCTATTTCCATGACTGTGGGCCCATCTCCACTGGACATGCAGGTTTGCGCATCATTGGTGTAGTAGTCGACTGTGTCATCAGTGCAACGTGCTACACATGTGTATTGAGTATATGCAGATGACTTCAGAGACACTCCCGTACACAGGCTGATGTGACAAGAGGCTTCATTGTATTGTTATTGTTGGCTCACTGACCACGTGTTATGCTGACATGACAGAGCCCTGCAGAGACAACGTTTGCCACAGCTGACCTTCCACAGGAGTGTAATCACCTCATGGAGTGTGTTATTCCGTGGCATTTTATGTTATGTTATGTTAAAGGTGATTTGTAGAGCGCTCGTTCACCAGGCGGTTTCTTGGCGCTGAGGGAGGGTGACCGTGGTTGCAGATGGTATGAGTTTTAATTCTATGCTTGGGTAAAGAGCCAGGTCTTAAGTGATTTCCTGAACTTGGTGTAAGAGTCAGCAGTACGCAAATAGAGGGGCAGGGTGTTCCAAAACTGGGGGGCCAAAATCGTATATCTCATTCCTCCATGTTTTTTCCGTTTGAAGGTATTGCCTGAGCCCATGGTGTGTGTTGTGTGAGCATGTCTGTGTGTGTTCCCTTCCCTTTTTCTACACAGCCTGTATTCCCTACAGAAGTTCCAGTTTGTGGTGCTTGATGAGTTGTCCTGTGTTCATCCGACTTCTTGGCCCAGGGTTTTCTTCGATGTAGGTGCATGGCAGACTACTGGTCATCAGGGTGTCATCCCTCAGTGTGTTTGTTGTGAGGTCCTGGGATGTGGGTAAACGCACGTGGGACACATTCAGGAGTCTCCAGGGCACTTTTGTGTTACCACCATCATGTTGTTGTGACGATGTGGTATCTTTCAGTGATTGTGACACGTGTATGTGTGTGTGACTGCTCCCACTCCTCAGGTACAGTGGTGAAATGTTGGAAGGTGTCAGCATGTGTTCATCATGGGTCTCCTTGGGTTCTTGATTGATGTGAGACTGTGTCAGGGATTCCAAGGAATCTGGTAAATTTCAGGTCATGGCCATGTACCACATACTGTGCAGTGTGTCAGACATTCACAAGGGTTGTTTCCTGGGCACGTGAGATGAATGATGGGTACCTTGGATCCCCCCACCGCCCCTGGGATAGTCATGCATGCATGTGCAGTGTCACCAGTCCATGTGTGCTTCAACGATGCACATTGGTGCAGAACCAGGTGTGTGGTGTTTGGAGTGTGCAAATGTGAGTTGTGTGGTAGGTAGGCCCCTAACTCCATTTTGGCCTTTGATTGCAGGCCATGCCCTGTGGTTTCTATTTGTGTGATGTAAGTTTGTTGTTCTAGACTCATGACCCAGTGTGCACAGGTGACTGTGCTTCACAGTATGTGCCACATCTACATTTGTCATCACAGAGGAATTAGCAGGCATGCTAATGTCACCACATTGTGGGTTCCCTGTGGGTAGTGCTGCAGAGGTTGTGTCTCTTGCTGTGTTAGTTGCTGTTCCGCCCAGCTTGTGTCACATTGATCTGTCGGGATCCCAGTCATCTGACAATGCGTGATTGACCACAAAGAGATGCCCAATTGATGATTTACTTTTGCATGGCACTATGTAGACATCTGTGTCATTGGAGTTCAGCCCCCCTCATGTGTTGTGTTCTAGCCTGGGGAGACTGCCACACACACACATGTTGTGTTTGATATGCAGTGTGAGGCTGGCTGGCTGTGTTTCTGTATCTGCAGCACTGCATTGGTATGTGTTTTGTGTGCCATTGGGTGGATGTTGGTTGGAGGTTCTTCCCTACTGTCCCTGGGACTCTTGCCTCATCAGTGTGCACATTCATCCTGTTTGGTATGACAAATTGCTGCCATGGTGTGGGACTTTGTGACCTAACAGCTGCAGCCTCCAAGGATTCCTTGGTTTGTGTGTCTGTTTGTTTAGATGTGTATATTATCATTATGTTGGCCACTTCTAACATTGTAAAATTGGACACTGAAGGCATTGTGAGCCCCCATGGGCGATGCTTGTGTGCACATGGCAGAGGGTGATCTTGTTGCACAGCAATCTTTGCCTCACCAAAGCTGTGTCAGTATGGGACACAACAACTACTTTTCCCAAAACGTGCTTGTGGTATTGGTACCAGGAATCATACAAGCTGTTTGCCAGTTGCATCTTTTCCATTACAACACTCACCTTCTGGTCACTATAATGAGGGGGGGGTTAGAACCCATTACCACAGTGATCATGGACTGCTGTAGTTTTGAACCTCACACTTACCTTTTGGTCACTGTAATGAAGGGGGGTTAGACCCCATTACCACAGTGATCATGGACTGCTGTAGTTTTGAACCCCACACTTACCTTTTGGTCACTGTAATGAGGGGGGGGGGTTAGACCCTATTACCACAGTGATCATAGACTGCTGTAGTTTTGAACCCCACTATCACCTTTTGGTCACTGTAATGAGGGGGGGTTAGACCCATTACCACAGTGATCATGGACTGCTGTAGTTTTGAACCCCACTATCACCTTTTGGTCACTGTAATGAGGGGGGTTAGACCCCATTACCACAGCGATCATGGACTGCTGTAGTTTTGGACCCCACACTTACCTTTTGTTCACTGTAGTGATGGGGGGTTTCGACCCCATGACCACAGTGTTCATGTAATGCTTGAATTGTGAATCCCACACCCAGCTTTTGACTCACACCTGTGATGTGATTTTCATTGTATGTTCCATGTCAGATTAAATGTTGTGGGCATTTGACACAGGTAATACACTATTGCCATGATGGTAGGGGGGGTTGTTTTGCTTACTTACCCTATGTGTGTGGATGGTGGTAGTGTTATGCATCCCCCATCCTATGTGTGGTTACTGCTAGTTGTGGTAGGCATCCAGGCCACTATGAGTAGGGGGTGGTGGTAGTGGTAGGCATCCAGCCCCCTATGAGTAGGGGGTGGTGGTAGTGGTAGGCATCCAGCCCCCTATGAGTAGGGGTACTGGTAGTGGTAGGCATCCAGGCCCCTATGAGTAGGGCGTGGTGGTGGTGGTAGGCATCCAGCCCCCTATGAGTAGGGGGGGTGGAAGTGGTAGGCATCAGGCCCCTATGAGTAGGGGGTGGTGGTAGTGGTAGGCATCCGGCCCCCTATGAGTAGGGGGTGGTGGTAGTGGTAGGCATCCAGGCCCCTATGAGTAGGGGTGGTGGTAGTGCTAGGCATCCAGCCCCCTATGAGTAGGGGTACTGGTAGTGGTAGGCATCCAGGCCACTATGAGTACGGGGTGGTGGTAGTGGTAGGCATCCAGCCCCCTATGAGTAGGGGTACTGGTAGTGGTAGCCATCCAGGCCCCTATGAGTAGGGGGTGGTGGTAGTGGTAGGCATCCAGCCCCCTATGAGTAGGGGGTAGTGGTAGTGGTAGGCATCCAGGCCCCTATGAGTTGGGGGTGGTGGTAGTGGTAGCATCCGGCCCCCTATGAGTAGGGGGTGGTGGTAGTGGTAGGCATCCAGGCCCCTATGAGAAGGGGTGGTGGTAGTGGTAGGCATCCAGCCCCCTATGAGTAGGGGTACTGGTAGTAGTAGGCATCCAGGCCCCTATGAGTAGGGGTGGTGGTAGTGGTAGGCATCCAGCCCCCTATGAGCAGGGGTACTGGTAGTGGTAGGCATCCAGGCCCCTATGAGTAGGGGTGGTGGTAGTGGTAGGCATCCGGCCCCCTATGAGTAGGGGTGGTGGTGGTGGTAGGCATACAGGCCCCTATGAGTAGGGGGTGGTGGTAGTGGTAGGCATCCAGGCCCCTATGAGTAGGGGTACTGGTAGTGGTAGGTATCCAGGCCCCTATGAGTATGGGGTGGTGGTAGTGGTAGGCATCCAGCCCCCTATGAGTAGGGGGTGGTGGTAGTGGTAGGCATCCAGCCCCCTATGAGTAGGGGTACTGGTAGTGGTAGGCATCCAGGCCCCTATGGGTAGGGGGTGGTGGTAGTGGTAGGCATCCAGCCCCCTATGAGTCAGGGGTACTGGTAGTGGTAGGCATCCAGCCTCCTATGAGTAGGGGTACTGGTAGTGGTAGGCATCCAGGCCCCTATGAGTAGGGGGTGGTGGTAGTGGAAGGCATCCGGCCCCCTATGAGTAGGGGTGGTGGTAGTGGTAGGCATCCAGCCCCCTATGAGTAGGGGTACTGGTAGTGGTAGGCATCCAGGCCCCTATGAGTAGGGGGTGGTGGTACTGGTAGGCATCCAGGCCCCTATGATTAGCAGGTGGTGGTAGTGGTAGGCATCCAGCCCCCTATGAGTAGGGGTACTGGTAGTGGTAGGCATCCAGGCCCCTATGAGTAGGTGTGGTGGTAGTGGTAGGCATCCAGCCCCCTATGGGTAGGGGTACTGGTTGTGGTAGGCATCCAGGCCCGTATGAGTAGGGGGTGGTGGTAGTGGTTGCATCCCACCCCCTATGAGTAGGGGAGGTGGTAGTGGTAGGCATCCAGACACCTATCAGTAGGGGGTGGTGGTAGTGGTAGGCATCCAGCCCCCTATGAGTAGGGGTACTGGTAGTGGTAGGCATCCAGGCCCCTATGAGTAGGGGTGGTGGTAGTGGTAGGCATCCAGTCCCCTATCAGCAGGGGTACTGGTAGTGGTAGGCATCCAGGCCCCTATGAGTAGGGGGTGGTGGTAGTGGTAGGCATCCGGCCCCCTATGAGTAGGGGTGGTGGTGGTGGTAGGCATCCAGGCCCCTATGAGTAGGGGGTGGTGGTAGTGGTAGGCATCCAGGCCCCTATGAGTAGGGGGTGGTGGTAGTGGTAGGCATCCAGCCCCTATGAGTAGGGGTACTGGTAGTGGTAGGCATCCAGGCCCCTATGAGTAGGGGGTGGTGGTAGTGGAAGGCATCCAGGAACCTATGAGTAGGGGGTGGTGGTAGTGGTAGCATCCGGCCCCCTATGAGTAGGGGGTGGTGGTAGTGGTAGGCATCCAGGCCCCTATGAGTAGGGGGTGGTGGTAGTGGTAGGCATCCAGCCCCCTATGAATAGGGGTACTGGTAGTGGTAGGCATCCAGGCCCCTATGAGTAGGTGTGGTGGTAGTGGTAGGCATCCAGCCGCCTATGAGTAGGGGTACTGATAGTGGTAGGCATCCAGGCCCGTATGAGTAGGGGGTGGTGGTAGTGGTAGCATCCGGCCCCCTATGAGTAGGGGGTGGTGGTAGTGGTAGGCATCCAGGCCCCTATGAGTAGGGGGTGGTGGTAGTGGTAGGCATCCAGCCCCCTATGAGTAGGGGTACTGGTAGTGGTAGGCATCCAGGCCCCTATGAGTAGGTGTGGTGGTAGTGGTAGGCATCCAGCCCCCTATGAGTAGGGGTACTGGTAGTGGTAGGCATCCAGGCCCGTATGAGTAGGGGGTGGTGGTAGTGGTAGGCATCCGGCCCCCTATGAGTAGGGGGTGGTGGTGGTGGTAGGTATCCAGGCCCCTATGAGTAGGTGGTGGTGGTAGTGGTAGGCATCCAGCCCCCTATGAGTAGGGGTACTGGTAGTGGTAGGCATCCAGGCCACTATGAGTATGGGGTGGTGGTAGTGGTAGGCATCCAGACCCCTATGAGTAGGGGTACTGGTAGTGGTAGGCATCCAGCCCCTATGAGTAGGGGTACTAGTAGTGGTAGGCATCCAGGCCCCTATGAGTAGGGGGTGTTGGTAGTGGTAGGCAACCGGCCCCCTATGAGTAGGGGGTGGTGGTAGTGGTAGGCATCCAGGCCCCTATGAGTAGGGGGTGGTGGTAGTGGTAGCATCCCACCCCCTATGAGTAGGGGGGGTGGCAGTGGTAGGCATCCAGACCCCTATCAGTAGGGGGTGGTGGTAGTGGTAGGCATCCAGCCCCCTATGAGTAGGGGTACTGGTAGTGGTAGGCATCCAGCCCCCTATGAGTAGGGGTGGTGGTAGTGGTAGGCATCCAGTCCCCTATCAGCAGGGGTACTGGTAGTGGTAGGCATCCAGGCCCCTATGAGTAGGGGTGGTGGTAGTGGTAGGCATCCGGCCCCCTATGAGTAGGGGTGGTGGTGGTGGTAGGCATCCAGGCCCCTATGAGTAGGGGGTGGTGGTAGTGGTAGGCATCCAGGCCCCTATGAATAGGGGGTGGTGGTAGTGATAGGCATCCAACCCCTATGAGTAGGGGTACTGGTAGTGGTAGGCATCCAGGCCCCTATGAGTAGGGGGTGGTGGTAGTGGAAGGCATCCAGGCCCCTATGAGTAGGGGGTGGTGGTAGTGGTAGCATCCGGCCCCCTATGAGTAGGGGGTGGTGGTAGTGGTAGGCATCCAGGCCCCTATGAGTAGGGGGTGGTGGTAGTGGTAGACATCCAGCCCCCTATGAGTAGTGGTACTGGTAGTGGTAGGCATCCAGGCCCCTATGAGTAGGTGTGGTGGTAGTGGTAGGCATCCAGCCCCCTATGAGTAGGGGTACTGGTAGGCATCCAGGCCCGTATGAGTAGGGGGTGGTGGTAGTGGTAGGCATCCGGCCCCCTATGAGTAGGGGGTGGTGGTGGTGGTAGGTATCCAGGCCCCTATGAGTAGGTGGTGGTGGTAGTGGAAGGCATCCAGCCCCCTATGAGTAGGGGTGCTGGTAGTGGTAGGCATCCAGGCCCCTATGAGTAGGGGGTGGTGGTAGGCATCCAGCCCCCTATGAGTAGGGGTACTGGTAGTGCTGGCATCCAGCCCCAATGAGTAGGGGTACTAGTAGTGGTAGGCATCCAGGCCCCTATGAGTAGGGGGTGGTGGTAGTGGTAGGCATCCGGCCCCCTATGAGTAGGGGGTGGTGGTAGTGGTAGGCATCCAGGCCCCTATGAGTAGGTGGTGGTGGTAGTGGTAGGCATCCAGCCCCCTATGAGTAGGGGTAGTGGTAGGCATCCAGGCCCCTATGAGTAGGGCGTGGAGGTAGTGGTAGGCATCCAGCCCCCTAAGAGTAGGGGGTAGTGGTAGTGGTAGGTATCCAGGCCCCTATGAGTAGGGGGTGGTGGTAGTGGTAGGCATCCAGCCCCCTATGAGTAGGGGTACTGATAGTGGTAGGCATCCAGGCCACTATGAGTAGGGGTGGTGGTATTGGTAGGCATCCAGCCCCCTATGAGCAGGGGGACTCGTAGTGGTAGGCATCCAGGCCCCTATGAGTAGGGGGTGGTGGTAGTGGTAGGCATCCTGCCCCCTATTAGTAGGGGGTACTGGTAGTGGTAGGCATCCAGCCCCTATGAGTAGGGGTACTGGTAGTGGTTGGCATCCAGGACCCTATGAGTAGGGGGTGGTGGTAGTGGTAGGCATCCGGCCCCCTATGAGTAGGGGGTGGAGGTAGTGGTAGGCATCCAGGCCCCTATGAGTAGGGGGTGGTGGTAGTGGTAGGCATCCAGCCCCCTATGAGTAGGGGTACTGGTAGTGGTAGGCATCCAGCCCCTATGAGTAGGGGGTGGTGGTAGTGGTAGGCATCCAGGCCCCTATGATTATCAGGTGGTGGTAGTGGTAGGCATCCAGGCCCCTATGAGTAGGGATACTGGTAGTGGTAGGCATGCAGGCCCCTATGAGTATGGGGTGGTGGTAGTGGTAGGCATCCAGCCCCCTATGCGTAGGGGGTGGTGCTAATGGTAGGCATCCAGCCCCCAATGAGTAGGGGTACTGGTAGTGGTAGGCATCCAGGCCCCTATGAGTAGGGAGTGGTGGTAGTGGTAGGCATCCAGCCCCCTATGAGTAGGGGGTGGTGGTAGTGGTAGGCATCCAGCCCCCTATGAGTAGGGGTACTGGTAGTGGTAGGCATCCAGGCCCCTATGAGTAGGGCGTGGTGGCGGTGGTAGGCATCCAGCCCCCTATGAGTAGGGGGGGTGGAAGTGGTAGGCATCAGGCCCCTATGAGTAGGGGGTGGTGGTAGTGGTAGGCATCCGGCCCCCTATGAGTAGGGGGTGGTGGTAGTGGTAGGCATCCAGGCCCCTATGAGTAGGGGGTGGTGGTAGTGCTAGGCATCCAGCCCCCTATGAGTAGGGGTAATGGTAGTGGTAGGCATCCAGGCCACTATGAGTAGGGGGTGGTGGTAGTGGTAGGCATCCAGCCCCCTATGTGTAGGGGTACTGGTAGTGGTAGCCATCCAGGCCCCTATGAGTAGGGGGTAGTGGTAGTGGTAGGCATCCAGCCCCCTATGAGTAGGGGGTAGTGGTAGTGGTAGGCATCCAGGCCCCTATGAGTTGGGGGTGGTGGTAGTGGTAGGCATCCAGGCCCCTATGAGTAGGGGGTGGTGGTAGTGGTAGGCATCCAGCCCCCTATGAGTAGTGGTACTGGTAGTGGTAGGCATCCAGGCCCCTATGAGTAGGTGTGGTGGTAGTGGTAGGCATCCAGCCCCCTATGAGTAGGGGTACTGGTAGTGGTAGGTATCCAGGCCCGTATGAGTAGGGGGTGGTGGTAGTGGTAGGCATCCGGCCACCTATGAGTAGGGGGTGGTGGTAGTGGTAGGCATCCAGGCCCCTATGAGAAGGGGGTGGTGGTAGTGGTAGGCATCCAGCCCCCTATGAGTAGGGGTACTGGTAGTAGTAGGCATCCAGGCCCCTATGAGTAGGGGTGGTGGTAGTGGTAGGCATCCAGCCCCCTATGAGCAGGGGTACTGGTAGTGGTAGGCATCCAGGCCCCTATGAGTAGGGGGTGGTGGTAGTGGTAGGCATCCGGCCCCCTATGAGTAGGGGGTGGTGGTGGTGGTAGGCATACAGGCCCCTATGAGTAGGGGGTGGTGGTAGTGGTAGGCATCCAGGACCCTATGAGTAGGGGTACTGGTAGTGGTAGGTATCCAGGCCCCTATGAGTATGGGGTGGTGGTAGTGGTAGGCATCCATCCCCCTATGAGTAGGTGGTGGTGGTAGTGGTAGGCATCCAGCCCCCTATGAGTAGGGGTACTGGTAGTGGTAGGCATCCAGGCCCCTATGGGTAGGGGGTGGTGGTAGTGGTAGGCATCCAGCCCCCTATGAGTCAGGGGTACTGGTAGTGGTAGGCATCCAGCCCCCTATGAGTAGGGGTACTGGTAGTGGTAGGCATCCAGGCCCCTATGAGTAGGGGGTGGTGGTAGTGGTAGGCATCCGGCCCCCTATGAGTAGGGGGTGGTGGTAGTGGTAGGCATCCAGCCCCCTATGAGTAGGGGTACTGGTAGTGGTAGGCATCCAGGCCCCTATGAGTAGGGGGTGGTGGTAGTGGTAGGCATCCGGCCCCCTATGAGTAGGGGGTGGTGGTAGTGGTAGGCATCCAGCCCCCTATGAGTAGGGGTACTGGTAGTGGTAGGCATCCAGGCCCCTATGAGTAGGGGGTGGTGGTACTGGTAGGCATCCAGGCCCCTATGATTAGCAGGTGGTGGTAGTGGTAGGCATCCAGCCCCCTATGAGTAGGGGTACTGGTAGTGGTAGGCATCCAGGCCCCTATGAGTAGGTGTGGTGGTAGTGGTAGGCATCCAGCCCCCTATGGGTAGGGGTACTGGTAGTGGTAGGCATCCAGGCCCGTATGAGTAGGGGGTGGTGGTAGTGGTTGCATCCCACCCCCTATGAGTAGGGGGGGTGGTAGTGGTAGGCATCCAGACCCCTATCAGTAGGGGGTGGTGGTAGTGGTAGGCATCCAGCCCCCTATGAGTAGGGGTACTGGTAGTGGTAGGCATCCAGGCCCCTATGAGTAGGGGTGGTGGTAGTGGTAGGCATCCAGTCCCCTATCAGCAGGGGTACTGGTAGTGGTAGGCATCCAGGCCCCTATGAGTAGGGGGTGGGTAGTGGTAGGCATCCGGCCCCCTATGAGTAGGGGGTGGTGGTGGTGGTAGGCATCCAGGCCCCTATGAGTAGGGGTGGTGGTAGTGGTAGGCATCCAGGCCCCTATGAGTAGGGGGTGGTGGTAGTGGTAGGCATCCAGCCACTATGAGTAGGGGTACTGGTAGTGGTAGGCATCCAGGCCCCTATGAGTAGGGGGTACTGGTAGTGGTAGGCATCCAGGCCCCTATGAGTAGGGGGTGGTGGTAGTGGTAGGCATCCAGGCCCCTATGAGTAGGGGGTGGTGGTAGTGGTAGGCATCCAGGCCCCTATGAGTAGGGGGTGGTGGTAGTGGTAGGATTCCAGCCCCCTATGAGTAGGGGTACTGGTAGTGGTAGGCATCCAGGCCCCTATGAGTAGGTGTGGTGGTAGTGGTAGGCATCCAGCCCCCTATGAGTAGGGGTACTGGTAGTGGTAGGCATCCAGGCCCGTATGAGTAGGGGGTGGTGGTAGTGGTAGCATCCGGCCCCCTATGAGTAGGGGGTGGTGGTAGTGGTAGGCATCCAGGCCCCTATGAGTAGGGGGTGGTGGTAGTGGTAGGCATCCAGCCCCCTATGAGTAGGGGTACTGGTAGTGGTAGGCATCCAGGCCCCTATGAGTAGGTGTGGTGGTAGTGGTAGGCATCCAGCCCCCTATGAGTAGGGGTACTGGTAGTGGTAGGCATCCAGGCCCTTATGAGTAGGGGGTGGTGGTAGTGGTAGGCATCCGGCCCCCTATGAGTAGGGGGTGGTGGTGGTGGTAGGTATCCAGGCCCCTATGAGTAGGTGGTGGTGGTAGTGGTAGGCATCCAGCCCCCTATGAGTAGGGGTACTGGTAGTGGTAGGCATCCAGGCCCCTATGAGTAGGGGGTGGTGGTAGTGGTAGGCATCCAGACCCCTATGAGTAGGGGTACTGGTAGTGGTAGGCATCCAGCCCCTATGAGTAGGGATACTAGTAGTGGTAGGCATCCAGGCCCCTATGAGTAGGGGGTGGTGGTAGTGGTAGGCATCCGGCCCCCTATGAGTAGGGGGTGGTGGTAGTGGTAGGCATCCAGGCCCCTATGAGTAGGGGTGGTGGTAGTGGTAGCATCCCACCCCCTATGAGTAGGGGGGGTGGTAGTGGTAGGCATCCAGACCCCTATCAGTAGGGGGTGGTGGTAGTGGTAGGCATCCAGCCCCCTATGAGTAGGGGTACTGGTAGTGGTAGGCATCCAGCCCCCTATGAGTAGGGGTGGTGGTAGTGGTAGGCATCCAGTCCCCTATCAGCAGGGGTACTGGTAGTGGTAGGCATCCAGGCCCCTATGAGTAGGGGGTGGTGGTAGTGGTAGGCATCCGGCCCCCTATGAGTAGGGGGTGGTGGTGGTGGTAGGCATCCAGGCCCCTATGAGTAGGGGGTGGTGGTAGTGGTAGGCATCCAGGCCCCTATGAGTAGGGGGTGGTGGTAGTGGTAGGCATCCAGCCACTATGAGTAGGGGTACTGGTAGTGGTAGGCATCCAGGCCCCTATGAGTAGGGGGTGGTAGTAGTGGAAGGCATCCAGGCCCCTATGAGTAGGGGGTGGTGGTAGTGGTAGCATCCGGCCCCCTATGAGTAGGGGTGGTGGTAGTGGTAGGCATCCAGGCCCCTATGAGTAGGGGTGGTGGTAGTGGTAGGCATCCAGCCCCTATGAGTAGTGGTACTGGTAGTGGTAGGCATCCAGGCCCCTATGAGTAGGTGTGGTGGTAGTGGTAGGCATCCAGCCCCCTATGAGTAGGGGTACTGGTAGTGGTAGGCATCCAGGCTCGTATGAGTAGGGGGTGGTGGTAGTGGTAGGCATCCGGCCCCCTATGAGTAGGGGGTGGTGGTGGTGGTAGGTATCCAGGCCCCTATGAGTAGGTGGTGGTGGTAGTGGAAGGCATCCAGCCCCCTATGAGTAGGGGTGCTGGTAGTGGTAGGCATCCAGGCCCCTATGAGTAGGGGGTGGTGGTAGGCATCCAGCCCCCTATGAGTAGGGGTACTGGTAGTGGTAGGCATCCAGCCCCAATGAGTATGGGTACTAGTAGTGGTAGGCATCCAGGCCCCTATGAGTAGGGGGTGGTGGTAGTGGTAGGCATCCGGCCCCCTATGAGTAGGGGGTGGTGGTAGTGGTAGGCATCCAGGCCCCTATGAGTAGGTGGTGGTGGTAGTGGTAGGCATCCAGCCCCCTATGAGTAGGGGTAGTGGTAGGCATCCAGGCCCCTATGAGTAGGGCGTGGAGGTAGTGGTAGGCATCCAGCCCCCTAAGAGTAGGGGGTAGTGGTAGTGGTAGGCATCCAGGCCCCTATGAGTAGGGGGTGGTGGTAGTGGTAGGCATCCAGCCCCCTATGAGTAGGGGTACTGGTAGTGGTAGGCATCCAGGCCACTATGAGTAGGGGTGGTGGTATTGGTAGGCATCCAGCCCCCTATGAGCAGGGGGACTCGTAGTGGTAGGCATCCAGGCCCCTATGAGTAGGGGTGGTGGTAGTGGTAGGCATCCTGCCCCCTATTAGTAAGGGGTACTGGTAGTGGTAGGCATCCAGCCCCTATGAGTAGGGGTACTGGTAGTGGTTGGCATCCAGGACCCTATGAGTAGGGGGTGGTGGTAGTGGTAGGCATCCGGCCCCCTATGAGTAGGGGGTGGTGGTAGTGGTAGGCATCCAGGCCCCTATGAGTAGGGGGTGGTGGTAGTGGTAGGCATCCAGCCCCCTATGAGTAGGGGTACTGGTAGTGGTAGGCATCCAGGCCCCTATGAGTAGGGGGTGGTGGTAGTGGTAGGCATCCAGGCCCCTATTATTATCAGGTGGTGGTAGTGGTAGGCATCCAGGCCCCTATGAGTAGGGGTACTGGTAGTGGTAGGCATGCAGGCCCCTATGAGTATGGGGTGGTGGTAGTGGTAGGCATCCAGCCCCCTATGAGTAGGGGGTGGTGCTAATGGTAGGCATCCAGCCCCCAATGAGTAGGGGTACTGGTAGTGGTAGGCATCCAGGCCCCTATGAGTAGGTGGTGGTGGTAGTGGTAGGCATCCGGCCCCCTATGAGTAGGGGGTGGTGGTAGTGGTAGGCATCCAGGCCCCTATGAGTAGGGGGTGGTGGTAGTGGTAGGCATCCAGCCCCCTATGAGTAGGGGTGGTGGTAGTGGTAGGCACCTAGTCCCCTATGATTAGCAGGTGGTGGTAGTGGTAGGCATCCAGCCCCTTATGATTAGGGGTACTGGTAGTGGTAGGCATCCAGCCCCTATGAGTAGGGCGTGGTGGTAGTGGTAGGCATCCAGCCCCCTATGAGTAGGGGGGTGGAAGTGGTAGGCATCACGCCCCTATGAGTAGGGGGTGGTGGTAGTGGTAGGCATCCAGCCCCCTATGAGTAGGGGTACTGGTAGTGGTAGGCATCCAGGCCCCTATGAGTAGGGGGTGGTGGTAGTGGTAGGCATCCTGCCCCCTATGAGTAGGGGGTGGTGGTGGTGGTAGGTATCGAGGCCCCTATGAGTAGGGGGTGGTGGTAGTGGTAGGAATCCAGCCCCCTATGAGTAGGGGTACTGGTAGTGGTAGGCATCCAGGCCCCTATGAGTAGGGGGTGGTGGTAGGCATCCATCCCCCTATGAGTAGGGGGTGGTGGTAGTGGTAGGCATCCAGCCCCCTATGAGTAGGGGTAGTGGTAGGCATCCAGGCCCCTATGAGTAGGGGGTGGTGGTAGTGGTAGGCATCCAGCCCCCTATGAGTAGGAGTACTGGTAGTGGTAGGCATCCAGGCCCCTATGAGTAGAGGGTGGTGGTAGTGGTAGGCATCCAGCCCCCTATGAGTAGGGGGTAGTGGTAGGCATCCAGGCCCCTATGAGTAGGGGGTGGTGGTAGTGGTAGCATCCGGCCCCCTATGAGTAGGGGGTGGTGGTAGTGGTAGGCATCCAGGCCCCTATGAGTAGGGGGTGGTGGTAGGCATCCAGCCCCCTATGAGTAGGGTACTGGTAGGCATCCAGGCCCCTATGAGTAGGGGTGGTGGTAGTGGTAGGCATCCAACCCACTATGAGCAGGGGTACTGGTGGTGGTAGGCATCCAGGCCCCTATGAGTAGGGGTTGGTGGTAGTGGTAGGCATCCGGCCCCCTATGAGTAGGGGGTGGTGGTAGTGGTAGGCATCCAGGCCCCTATGAGTAGGGGGTGGTGGTAGTGGTAGGCATCCAGCCCCCTATGAGTAGGGGTACTGCTAGTGGTAGGCATCCTGGCCCCTATGAGAAGGGGGTGGTGTAGTGGTAGGCATCCAGGCCCCTATGATTAGCAGGTGGTGGTAGTGGTAGGCATCCAGCCCCCTATGAGTAGGGGTACTGGTAGTGGTAGGCATCCAGTCCCCTATGAGTAGGGGTACTGGTAGTGGTAGGCATCCGGCCCCCTATGAGTATGGGGTGGTGTTAGTGGTAGGCATCCATGCCCCTATGAGTAGGGGGTGGTGGTAGTGGTAGGCATCCAGGCCCCTATGAGTAGGGGGTGGTGGTAGTGGTAGGCATCCAGCCCCCTATGTGTAGGGGGTGGTGGTAGTGGTAGGCATCCAGGCCCCTATTAGTAGGGGGTGGTGGTAGTGGTAGGCATCCATCCCCCTATGAGTAGGGGTACTGGTAGTGGTAGGCATCCAGGCCCCTATGAGTAGGGGTGGTGGTAGTGGTAGGCATCCAGCCCCCTATGAGTAGGGGGTAGTGGTAGTGGTAGGCATCCAGGCCCCTATGAGTAGGGGGTGGTGGTAGAGGTAGCATCCAGGCCCCTATGAGTAGGGGGTGGTGGTAGTGGTAGGCATCCAGGCACCTATGAGTAGGGGGTGGTGGTAGGCATCCAGCCCCATCCGAGTAGGGGTACTGGTAGTGGTAGGCATCCAGGCCCCTATGAGTAGGGGTGGTGGTAGTGGTAGGCATCCAGCCCCCTATGAGCAGGGGTACTGGTGGTGGTAGGCATCCAGGCCCCTATGAGTAGGGGGTGGTGGTAGTGGTAGGCATCCGGCCCCCTATGAGTAGTGGGTGGTGGTGGTGGTAGGCATCCAGGCCCCTATGAGTAGGGGTGGTGGTAGTGGTAGGCATCCAGCCCCCTATGAGTAGGGGTACTGGTAGTGGTAGGCATCCAGGCCCCTATGAGTATGGGGTGGTGGTAGTGGTAGGCATCCAGCCCCCTATGAGTAGGGGTGGTGGTAGTGGTAGGCATCCAGCCCCCTATGAGTAGGGGTACTGGTAGTGGTAGGCAACCAGGCCCCTATGAGTAGGGGGTGGTGGTAGGCATCCAGGCCCCTATGATTAGCAGGTGGTGGTAGTGGTAGGCATCCAGCCCCCTATGAGTAGGGGTACTGGTAGTGGTAGGCATCCAGCCCCCTATGAGTA
Source organism: Calotriton arnoldi (assembly GCA_963921515.1). Classification (NCBI taxonomy): domain Eukaryota; kingdom Metazoa; phylum Chordata; class Amphibia; order Caudata; family Salamandridae; genus Calotriton; species Calotriton arnoldi. Next base: position 5,967,459 of record CAWUFW010000068.1, read on the forward strand.
GGGGTACTGGTAGTGGTAGGCATCCGGCCCCCTATGAGTATTGGGTGGTGGTAGTGGTAGGCATCCAGGCCCCTATGAGTAGGGGTTCTGGTAGTGGTAGGCATCCAGCCCCCTATGAGTAGGGGTACTGGTAGTGGTAGGCATCCAGGCCCCTATGAGTAGGGGGTGGTGGTAGTGGTAGGCATCCAGCCCCCTATGAGTAGGGGGTGGTGGTAGTGGTAGGCATCCAGGCCCCTATGAGTAGGGGGTGGTGGTAGTGGTAGCATCCGGCCCCCTATGAGTAGGGGGTGGTGGTAGTGGTAGGCATCCAGCCCCCTATGAGTAGGGGGTGGTGGTCGTGGTAGGCATCCAGGCCCCAACGAGTAGAGGGTGTGGTAGTGGTAGGCATCCAGCCCCCTATGAGTAGGGGTACTGGTAGTGGTAGGCATCCAGCCCCCTATTAGTAGGGGTACTGGTATTGGTAGGCATCCAGGCCCCTATGAGTAGGGGGTGGTGGTAGTGGTAGGCATCCGGCCCCCTATGAGTAGGGGGGGTGGTGGTGGTAGGTATCCAGGCCCCTATGAGTAGGGGGTGGTGGTAGTGGTAGGCATCCATCCCCCTATGATTAGGGGTACTGGCAGTGGTAGGCATCCAGGCCCCTATGAGTAGGGGTACTGGTAGTGGTAGGAATCCAGGCCCCTATGAGTAGGGGGTGGTGGTAGGCATCCAGCCCCCTATGAGTAGGGGTGGTGGTAGTGGTAGGCATCCAGCCCCCTATGAGTAGGGGTACTGGTAGTGGTAGGCATCCAGGCCCCTATGAGTAGGGGGTGGTTGGTAGTGGTAGGCATCCAGGCCCCTATGATTAGCAGGTGGTGGTAGTGGTAGGCATCCAGCCCCCTATGAGTAGGGGTACTGGTAGTGGTAGGCATCCAGCCCCCTATGAGTAGGGATACTGGTAGTGGTAGGCATCCAGGCCCCTATGAGTAGGGGGTGGTGGTAGTGGTAGGCGTCCAGCCCCCTATGAGTAGGGGTGGTGGTAGTGGTAGGCATCCAGCCCCCTATGAGTAGGGGTACTGGTAGTGGTAGGCATCCAGGCCCCTATGAGTAGGGCGTGGTGGTAGTGGTAGGCATCCAGCCCCCTATGAGTAGGGGGGGTAGAAGTGGTAGGCATCATGCCCCTATGAGTAGGGGGTGGTGGTAGTGGTAGGCATCCAGCCCCCTATGAGTAGGGGATGGTGGTAGTGGTAGGCATCCAGCCCCCTATGAGTAGGGGTACTGGTAGTGGTAGGCATCCAGGCCCCTATGAGTAGGGGGTGGTGGTAGTGGTAGGCATCCAGCCCCCTATGAGTAGGGGGTACTGGTAGCGGTAGGCATCCAGGCCCCTATGAGTAGGGGGTGGTGGTAGTGGTAGCATCCGGTCCCCTATGAGTAGGGCGTGGTGGTCGTGGTAGGCATCCAGGCCCCTATGAGTAGAGGGTGTGGTAGTGGTAGGCATCCAGCCCCCTATGAGTAGGGGTACTGGTAGTGGTAGGCATCCAGGCCCCTATGAGTAGGGGTGGTGGTAGTGGTAGGCATCCAGGCCCCTATGAGTAGAGGGTGGTGGTAGTGGTAGGCATCCGGCCCCCTATGAGTAGGGGGGGGTGGTGGTGGTAGGTATCCAGGCCCCTATGAGTAGGGGGTGGTGGTAGTGGTAGGCATCCATCCCCCTATGAGTAGGGGTACTGGTAGTGGTAGGCATCCAGGCCCCTATGAGTAGGGGTACTGGTAGTGGTAGGAATCCAGGCCCCTATGAGTAGGGGGTGGTGGTAGGCATCCAGCCCCCTATGAGTAGGGGGTGGTGGTAGTGGTAGGCATCCAGCCCCCTATGAGTAGGGGTACTGGTAGTGGTAGGCATCCAGGCCCCTATGATTAGCAGGTGGTGGTAGTGGTAGGCATCCAGCCCCCTATGAGTAGGGGTACTGGTAGTGGTAGGCATCCAGCCCCCTATGAGTAGGGGTACTGGTAGTGGTAGGCATCCAGGCCCCTATGAGTAGGGGTACTGGTAGTGGTAGGCATCCAGGCCCCTATGATTAGCAGGTGGTGGTAGTGGTAGGCATCCAGCCCCCTATGAGTAGGGGTACTGGTAGTGGTAGGCATCCAGCCCCCTATGAGTAGGGGTACTGGTAGTGGTAGGCATCCAGGCCCCTATGAGTAGGGGGTGGTGGTAGTGGTAGGCGTCCAGCCCCCTATGAGTGGGGGTGGTGGTAGTGGTAGGCATCCATCCCCCTATGAGTAGGGGTACTGGTAGTGGTAGGCATCCAGGCCCCTATGAGTAGGGGGGGTAGAAGTGGTAGGCATCATGCCCCTATGAGTAGGGGTGGTGGTAGTGGTAGGCATCCAGCCCCCTATGAGTAGGGGGGTAGAAGTGGTAGGCATCATGCCCCTATGAGTAGGGGGTGGTGGTAGTGGTAGGCATCCGGCCCCCTATGAGTATGGGGTGGTGGTAGTGGTAGGCATCCAGGCCCCTATGAGTAGGGAGTGGTGGTAGTGGTAGGCATCCAGCCCCCTATGAGTAGGGGTACTGGTAGTGGTAGGCATCCAGTCCCCTATGAGTAGGGGGTGGTGGTAGTGGTAGCATCCAGCCCCCTATGAGTAGGGGGTGGTGGTAGTGGTAGGCATCCAGGCCCCTATGAGTAGGGGGTGGTGATAGTGGTAGGCATCCAGCCCCCTATGAGTAGGGGTACTGGTAGTGGTAGGCATCCAGGCCCCTATGAGTAGGAGTGGTGGTAGTGGTAGGCATCCAGCCCCCTATGAGTAGGGGTACTGGTAGTGGTAGGCATCCAGGCCCCTATGAGTAGGGGGTGGTGGTACTGGTAGGCATCCGGCCCCCTATGAGTAGGGGACGGTGGTGGTGGTAGGTATCCAGACCCCTATGAGTAGGGGGTGGTGGTAGTGATAGGCATCCAGCCCCCTATGACTAGGGGTACTGGTAGTGGTAGGCATCCAGGCCCCTATGAGTAGGGGTACTGGTAGTGGTAGGCATCCAGGCCCCTATGAGTAGGGGGTGGTGGTAGGCATCCAGCCCCCTATGAGTAGGGGGTGGTGGTAGTGGTAGGCATCCAGCCCCCTATGAGTAGGGGGTACTGGTAGTGGTAGGCATCCAGCCCCTATGAGTAGGGGTACTGGTAGTGGTTGGCATCCAGGACCCTATGAGTAGGGGGTGGTGGTAGTGGTAGGCATCCGGCCCCCTATGAGTAGGGGGTGGTGGTAGTGGTAGGCATCCAGGCCCCTATGAGTAGGGGGTGGTGGTAGTGGTAGGCATCCAGCCCCCTATGAGTAGGGGTACTGGTAGTGGTAGGCATCCAGGCCCCTATGAGTAGGGGGTGGTGGTAGTGGTAGGCATCCAGGCCCCTATGATTAGCAGGTGGTGGTAGTGGTAGGCATCCAGCCCCCTATGAGTAGTGGTACTGGTAGTGGTAGGCATCCAGCCCCCAAGAGTAGGGGTACTGGTAGTGGTAGGCATCCATGCCCTATGAGTAGGGGGTGGTGGTAGTGGTAGGCATCCATCCCTCTATGAGTAGGGGTGGTGGTAGTGGTAGGCATCCAGCCCCCTATGAGTAGGGGTACTGGTAGTGGTAGGCATCCAGCCCCCTATGAGTAGGGGTACTGGTAGTGGTAGGCATCCAGGCCCCTATGAGTAGGGGGTGGTGGTAGTGGTAGGCATCCGGCCCCTGTGAGTAGGGGGTGGTGGTAGTGGTGGGCATCCAGCTCCCTATGAGTAGGGGTACTGGTAGTGGTAGGCTTCCAAGCCCCTATGAGTAGGGGTACTGGTGGTGGTAGGCATCCAGCCCCCTATGAGTAGGGGGTGGTGGTAGTGGTAGGCATCTAGCCCCCTATGAATAGGGGGTGGTGGTAGTGGTAGGCATCAGGCCCCTATGGGTGTGTATGGTATTGGTGATAGCCATCCAGCCCCTATGGTTGAGCTGTTGCTAGTGTACGGTATTTCAACATCCCTATGTGTGTGTGACATATGGCGGGTACGTGTCGTCTGTTTGTGTGGTGGGTGTCTGACTTACCGTCTCCGACGTAGGCGTCTGTTCCTGATCCGCCGATAGATGTACAGTACTGGGATGACCAGCGCGATGGGATTCATGATTGGTTCATCTCGTACACGCTGCTTGTTGCTCCGTCTCGTACCCGTTGCTAGTTGGTCCGCCTCGTAGCCGTGGATCGTGTTGTGGCGCGAATCGTGCCTGATATGCAACTCGCCTGGATGCTGTGACGTGCTAGACGTGGCGACCCGTTTGGCGCGTAGGAAGTGCGCATCGTACTTGTCCGGCTGGAAACTGCTGTGTATTTGCTTCCGTGCGACTCGAATCGGCGTTTACGGATCCGGCTCGGACAGGAAACAGTGCCTGGAATCGGAGCGTACTGGTCGTTCGGGATTTTTGCACTAATGCGCATCGTACTTCATCGCCCGTGCGGACCGGTTCCCGGTGGGATTGTTCGTTTTATTTACAGGTTTCGGTCGTTTGAAGTTGTGGTTGGGAGAAAATTGCGTTTTATTTTTAGATAAGTAAGTGTGTATTAGTTTTAGTAAACTAATAATTATTTTACACTTCCTGTTTTCATGGAGCGTTTCTTTTTTTAAATACATTTTTCGGGTTCTTTATGGTTTATCATTTGTGGAGTTACGGTTGGGGGATTATTTTTTAAACAGTTGGATTTTTCCATTTTTGGGGTGGGGATTTTTTTGTTCTATTGGTATTATGATATACCTGGATTAATTTACAGCAGTTGGGATTTCTTTTCTTCAGCTACAGAAACAGTAAGTAATTTTAATTATTTATTGTGGGAGGGAAATGTTTAAAAAAGCAGTGTTATTGTGATTTATATTTTAAGAAATATAATTAATATGTCAATATATATTTTTGGTTTATTAAAAAATAAATTGACAAATTCATTATATTTCTGGAATTATACATTTTTTATTTATTTGTTTGCTTTGATTTTGGTGATGAGTATTTGGCTATTTTGAGGTTTTTTAAGTTAAAGTAGGGTTTTGGCTATTGTTTCAAGGTATTCTAGGCCTCAAATTGTTGGATATAGTCTTACTTTATTTTGCAAGTATTCAAACATTTGTCTAGTTTGTTTGGTAAGTTTTGGGCCTATTTGTGTTACAGATTGCTCTATTCTTAGGGGTCGATTAGGATGGCGGTCGGAAAAGCATCCCGACCGCCGAATACGCGGAAAAGAACCATCCGCATGTACCGCGGCAACACTGGTGGTGTGATTAGGATCAACCGCAAGAAAAATCCGACCGCGGCGGTACGAGGCCATGAAAGACCGCCGGTAGCGTGCGGATCAGCTTGAAAACCGACCGCGGCGGTCGGATTCGCTGCGGAAATACACTAAACTGCCGCCGGGCCAGCGGAGTGACCGCACGTGAAATTAGGATCACCGCGATGCCACAGCGGTACGATCCGCAGTTCCCGACCACCGCGGACGCCACAAGCAAATAATGGGAAAACCGGCGGAAGGGCGCTTCCACACCCACCGCCGTGCCCGTGCCCATACAGAATAGATGGCGGTCTGCAAAAAATAAAAACACTAGTCCATCCACTGTAGAAAAATATTGTTACACAAATAAAAAATAAATATAAATTAACAGCACACATCCCCATGGACAGGAACAAGACTACAAATCCCAAGTCAACCCACACAGCACACCTGACCACAATTCTTATTGTAGACACACCTACACAGCTGACTATAAAACCATCCCCCTCCCTGACCACAATCCTTTGCACAACTCCTGTACTGAAGGGCACAACACCACACCTTCAAGGAGAGGCAATACTGCACACAACACACCATCACCACACACACACACACCACACACATCACCACCCCCACCTCACACCTGCACCATCAAATCTTTTGCACACCACACACCATGACACAAAGGAAAATGCCTAAATTCACAGACAATGAGTTGTCAGTCATGGTAGACGAGGTAATCAGAGTGGAACCACAGTTGTCTGGAAGCCTAGTCCAACAGACACCATTAGCCACAAGAACAAACATGTGGGCAAGGATAGTCACCAAGGTCAATGCTGTAGGGACTGTCCTGCGCAGCAAAAAGGAGATCACCAGGCGGTGGCACGACCTCAAGGCCAAGGTGAAAGAGAAGAGGAACAAGAACCATCAGCTGGCTCAGAGGACTGGCGGACGCCCTCCCATTCCACCCAGAACATTCACTGAATGGGAGGAGAAGGTGCTTGCCATACTGCATCCCGAGAGTCTCACAGGAATACCCGGGGGTGTGGAGGCTGGTAAGTACAAACAAATGCCAACATCACACTGCTTTGTACTGCTTAGCACTACTACAAAGCTATACCTCCTAGGCCCAAATGCATACATGTGCACCACACTCTCCCCAAAACATCTTTCACACATCCAACATACACTTCCTTTGACTCACACCAAGGGTAGCTAGCAATACTTCCTTGGGGGCATGTGTACAGGCAGCCAGCACTACAACTCCCAACAGGACCCTTGTCCCACAGCTTAGCAGGATGGAGCACTCCCCCACCCACAACCATGTGGCAGCCATTGCATTGCTCACCTTCACCTAACAGGTAGGTAGCCTTCTCAACAGGGAGGGGTGGGTGTGTGTGTGTGGGAAGGCAGCACTACAACTCCCAACAGGCCCCCTGGTCCCACAGCTGAGCAGGATGGAGCACTCCCCCACCCACAACAATGTGGCAGCCATTGCATTGCACACCTTCACCTAACAGGTAGGTAGGCTTCTCAACAGGGAGGGGTGTGTGTGTGTGGAAAGGCAGCACTACAACTCCCAACAGGCCCCCTTGTCCCACAGCTGAGCAGGATGTAGCACTCCCCCACCCACAACCATGTGGCAGCCATTGCATTGCACACCTTCACCTAACAGGTAGGTAGCCTTCTCAACAGGGAGGGGTGTGTGTGGGTGGGAAGGCAGCTCTACAACTCCCAACAGGCCCCCTTGTCCCACAGCTGAGCAGGATGGAGCACTCCCCCACCCACAACCATGTGGCAGCCATTGCATTGCACACCTTCACCTAACAGGTAGGTAGTCTTCTCAACAGGGAGGGGTGTGTGTGGGTGGGAAGGCAGCACTACAACTCCCAACAGGCCCCCTTGTCCCACAGCTGAGCAGGATGGAGCACTCCCCCACCCACAACCATGTGGCAGCCATTGCATTGAACACCTTCACCTAACAGGTAGGTAGCCTTCTCAACAGGGAGGGGTGTGTGTGGGTGGGAAGGCAGCACTACAACTCCCAACAGGCCCCCTTGTCCCACAGCTGAGCTGGATGGAGCACTCTTCCATCTCATTACCATGTGAGTCGTGTGTACACGCTCATCCAACACTGCCAGAGTGACCATATGCACAACCCCTAGTTATGGAACACACCTTGATTGTGTGTAGCATGCATAAGTACCATTGCAGTCATTACACACATTGTGGGTATAGCCCCATGTATCAAACACATCAACTATCACACAGATGTAGTGCCTGCCCTGAAGTGTCTGTCTGGTTGCCTCTCAATGTGCATCTGTGAACATGGCTTCCATCTGTGTCACAATGTAAGTGAGTGGATGTGATGTAAAGTCATTGACTCCACTGTCTCTGGAACCCCTTCTACTGCACTCCGCAGAGCCCCAGCTTTAGCATTTGACCTTGCTGACACAGTGTGGCACAGGATCACATCATAAAAGTACATGAAACTTCTGTACATTGCTATTGGGTCTGTCTGTGATAAAAATGTGTGTATGCATCATGTATTGTCACATGGCACACCGTCCATGCCAACAGTGCATGCCATTGTCATTCCCCCAAAGGCACAGATTGCATGCACATGGGAGAGTGTACCAGACACACACAACAATGTGGGCCTCAACACGTGAGTTGTTGTTTGGCACACAACCACAACTCCATCACTACAATCCCTGTGCAATCTAGGCCACACACATTCCATGAGTGGGTGGACATGCTGGGTGTGTCTGACATAAATGAAGCCTATTGCCACCACAGTGAAGTGGGGTACATACCCCCACATCCCCAAATGCCATAAAATGCTGGGGAAGTGAACCCCAAAATCACCTTCCTGCCACCACAGTGAAGTGGGGTACATACCCCCCATCCCCAAGTGACATAAAATGCTGGGGGAGTGAACCCCAAAATCACCTTTCTGCCACCACAGTCAAGTGGGGTACATACCCCCCCATCCCCAAGTGCCATAAAATGCTGGGAGAGTGAACCCCAAAATCACCTTTCTGCCACCACAGTGAAGTGGGGTGCATACCCCCACATCCTCAAGTGCCATAAAATGCTCGGGGAGTGAACCCCAAAATCACCTTTCTGCCACCACAGTGAAGTGGGGTACATAACCCCACATCCCCAAGTGCCATAAAATGCTCGGGGAGTGAACCCCAAAATCACCTTTCTGCCACCACAGTGAAGTGGGGTACATACCCCCACATCCCCAAGTGTCATAAAATGCTGGGGGAGTGAACACATATTCACCTGCATGACACTATGCCCACCTACCTGCACACAATCACTGTCAACGCACATAGCCTTGTCTGTGCACACCATCACCTACACCAAAGGTACACATTTCCACAGGGAGGGGTGTTAGTGGCCTCTGAAGCCAGCTCCACACATCTCACAAGGCATTCCTGTCCCACAGATCAGCAGGATGTAGTATTACAACACACACTAAGTCAGATGTGCAAGTCAATCTTCACTAATTGACAACATCAACCTGTATGTATACAGTGTATGCACCCTGCCATGTTTACCAAACAGTATGGAGCCATATGACGACACCAGCACACACATCACACGACAACAGTCGCTTATCCCATTGCCACTCAGTCTGCAGACAGCCAGGAATATGTAATTGTCACAGGAAACAATGTGTGACTCACACAACCACATGTGGATGTAAAACAGGGCACAACCATGCACAGCACTCAATGCCAACTCTAAGTGCCATGGGGGCACAGCAACAATTAACATATGGAAAGTAAGCAGGCATGGTCTGTATGAAAATGAATCAATGCACATGTATATTGCAATTGAATGATTGGGATCACAATGGCCCATCCTTGCTCAGATGGAATGTCTGCCAGGCACAGTCATCAACAAAGTAGCCACACAGAAACTCGCCGTCCTGCTAGTTGTGACATGAGAAGTCACAAGTACATCTGCAAGTGGTGCATGATATGGACGGACAAGGCACACCATGGTCAACTAAACTATGTATCCTTTACAGCATGTCATGATGATCAGTACTGTGCAGACATACAATGTGTCTACATTGAAACTGTGTGGTGTTTAACCTGTAAATGATAGACATGTAACACCAAGCTTGAGGGATGCACTCCACTAACCATTTCACTTCTCACCCACAGGTGATCAAGATCTGACAGCAGAACAACATGACACCAACCTGCTGAGCCAGTCTCCACCCTCACAACATGGACTCTCGGATGCAGAATCCCTGGATTTGGAGGACGCGGAGTCACGACCTGGCCCATCCGGCATGCCAGGGCCAAACCGGTCCCAGGACCCCACTGGCACCCCCGCCACCACATCTGCAACTGTTCCATCGCAGACCCCTGCTGTGACGACCTCTGCGCCCTCCACCACCACCACCACCACCACTCCCAGTGCTGCCTGCAACACCCTGCCTGCCTCAGAGGATGTCCACCACACCCCGCAATCTGAGGAGGGCAGGTAGAGCATGCGGATGCGCAGAGTGGTGACACAAGGGGTCCGAACCAGCAGGGAAGGTGGGAGGCCAAGTGGGGGTCAAACCCAGCCAGACACTGAGACCGAAGCCCTGTCAAACATCGCCCGAGTCCTTGGGGCCTATGAACAGGCCCAGGGACAGACGAGCCAGGCTCTGGAAGAGTCCCGTGAGCTCCACCTGCTGCTGAGGTCCATCGACACCCGCATGGGGCAAATCGTGGACCTCTTGGGTCAACTAGTGGCGGTTCTGAGGGACAGGGGGGCCGCACAACCAACAGTACCACCCCCCTCCAGTGGCACGCAGGGTGACATTGCACCCACCTCCCCTGTGGGCCCAGAGAGGGGGGAGTCCTCAGACCCCACTGACCACGCAGCAGAGTCCCCCCCACCCAAAAAATCAAGGGGCCGTCTTAAAAAAAAACAGGGAGGATCTGGTGGCAAAGCACCACTCTAACGCCAGTCAAGAAGCCAGCCATGAACCTCTTCTCTTAACCTTGCCATTGACTTTGGGACCTATCCTTGCCCACACCGCCATCTGGAAGGCAGGTGTCTGTTGGACTGTGGCACCACATCAATGTGGTCACCCCTCTATTATCTCGTCTCCCATCACTGACAACTCATTGTCTCACTTTGCACCTGTTTGTGCACATTCACCACCTTGCACATTGAAATATTGCTAATAAACACTCTCTACACACCTAAGTGTCTGTGTTGGATCCATGTTTATTCACAGGAATTACAAGGTAGACTCCAATGCAAATGTACCAGACGTTCTGTGAGATCCAAGGATTTGAGAGCCAGAAGTGACCTAGTAAGACAGAAGAGGAACACATGTACCTATCAGTTGTTGTCATAACATACAGTACACCACTCTAGTCACCAAGGTACACACACCACCACATATTACCATATGAGACATAGTCAACATAGACCTCAGGTGGCTAGTCATGACTAAAAGAGGCCCCGGGTCCAAAACAAATGAAGATTCAAATGTGGCATAAAGATGAAAAGTGAAACTAAAGGGGATATCCCTTTTTAAGGACAGTTCCCCTCACACACCAAAAGGTGTCATGCTTCATCATAGGGGTACCTCCTCACGTGAGGAGGTACCCCTATGATGAAGCATGACACCTTTTGGTGTGTGAGGGGAACTGTCCTTAAAAAGGGATATCCCCTTTAGTTTCACTTTTCATCTTTATGCCACATTTGAATCTTCATTTGTTTTGGACCCGGGGCCTCTTTTTGTGAGATTTATCAGTTAATGGGGAGCCGGTACCCGCAGGTCCTTAAAACTCCTCAAGCCCTCTGTGTGATTAAATGGCTAGTCATGACTACACTGTGCCACCAACATCATCCATCTGCAAAGGGACAACAACAGGCCGCTGTCACAAAGATCCCCTAGCCATTGGCACTAACATGGAAGACAGCAGACAATGGTACCATTGCACAATGTCACTCACCGTCAAGGGAAGTAGTTGTTGATGAGCTGCTGACGCAGGTCCACACCTTCCTCCTCTCCACTATCCTCATCACTGGACACGTGTGGGTTTGCAGGGGGTGGCCTTGGCTGCTCTTCGTCGTCCATGACCAGGGGGATCTCCTTCCGCAAGGCCAGGTTGTGGAGCATGCAGCATGCAACTACGATCTGGCACACCTTCTTGTGACAGTACTGGAGTGCACCTCTGGTCTTGTCCAGGCAGCGAAAGCGAGACTTCAAGAGACCAAATGTCCGCTCCACCACACGACACATCCTCCCATGGGCCTCATTGTACCGCACCTCACCTGGGGACCTGGGATTCCGCAGAGGGCTCAGCAACCACGGCCGGTTGGGATAGGCAGAGTCACCTAGGTGCAGAAAACACAGGTCAGATTTGAAATGAAACTGTAGCTAAGGACAGCACTAGACACATACAGCACACTACTTGACTCTGCGTACTCACCTACAATCCATGCCCGTTCAGGATGCAGATTCACCATCAGCTGCGGCACAATGCTATTGCGCATGATGTAGGAGTCATGTGCTGATCCCGGAAACCTGGCACAGACATGGGTGATGATCATATCCGCCTGGCACACCACTTGCACATTAACGGAATGGTAGTGTTTGCGGTTCCGATATATGTGCTCACGGGCCTGTGGAGGGACCAGGCCAACATGAGTGCAGTCAATGGCCCCAAAAATATGTGGAATGTGGCCAAGGGCATAGAAATCTGCCTTCACATCAGCCAACTCAGGTCTTGTGGGGAAATGGATGTAGGTATCCTTCAATGTCATCATGGTGGACAGGACATCTCTCAGCACCATACTGAACATGGGTTGGGACATCCCACCAGCGATGGCCACCGTGTACTGGAAGGTACCAGTAGCAAAGAAGTGCAGGGCCGTCATCACCTTCACTGTAGGTGTCACCGCTGTCGGATAGGCCCTGTGAGGCAGCAGATGTGGCTCCAACTGAGCAAAAAAGAATGGTCCCTAGTCGCATGGAAGTGCACTAGGGACTAGTTGGTATTGATTATCAACACGGCCACAAGACTGGCAGATGCCCTTCTGGTGAGGATTCAAATTGCAGAAGGTGCACTTAAGACCACCATTCAAATTACAGCCTATAAAACAAAGCTTGCAGAAATCAATGCAGAAATTGCTGACAATAAAAATTATCTACTGAATCAAAAAATTAACAAACTTCAAAAGGATATCCAGAGATTTTCAAAAGAGAAGGTTTATCCCTATCTTAAGGATGACTATACATCGTCAAAAACGAGTTACTCCTCTGACGATAACTCAGAGAGAAGAGACTTTAGTGACAGTAACTCTAGCACAGGGAGTTGGGGGAGTAACAACTCCAGGAAAAACCAACGCCCTAACCAATACTATAATGCACCTCTATACCAAGGGCCCCCGATGTACCATGGGCCACCACCACCTTTCTGGCAATTCCCACAATACCAACATGGTCTACCCCATTTCTTGAACAATGGTAACCCACCTTTTTTAGACAGAGGTTGGGGCAGAGGAAGAGGGCGCAACAGAACAGGAACACAAAAACAAGTCCATTGGCAAGACCAACCGACAAGGGGCATGGACACTCGGAGCAAAACAAGAGACAAGATGATTTAGTGGTAAACCTTTCCCACCATATCCTTACCGAATCTGAAAAAGCAATACTGCAGAAGGGTCTAGGTTTTGTTCCTACGCCCAAAGCAGACAAATTTAGAGATCATTGTGAAATACACAACTGGTTTCGTACCATACGACTCAAAGCCTTCTTTAAGGAAACAACTCCCAGAGAACAGGATGACTCAGGATTGAGGAATCCGTCTTATTTTACACCACAGAACAACATGGTCCCGGTAGAAGTCCTAACCTTTGAACAAGCTGTTCTCACTGAGTTAGACCTACCACACAGACAGGCATCTTTTCACAACCTCTCCAAAATGGAGGAGACTACATTAAGGGCCCTAGCAGATGATGCAACCATCACGATAAAACAAGCTGACAAAGGTGGGGCCACTGTGGTACAATCCACCATAGACTATGATACAGAATGTAACCGCCAACTCTCTAATGAGAGGTACTACACTCCAATCACAACCGACCCCTCATCACACCTGACTACTGTGATTTCCACATTGGTCTATGAAGCAGAGTCCAACGGTTGGATCAGCCATAAGGAGGCTGACTTTCTGATCGCCAAGGAGCCGAGGATACCGTATTTTTACACCCTGCCTAAAATACACAAGAGTGTCTCCCCGGTTCCTGGCCGACCGATTGTCTCAGGAATTGGCTCTATCCTCGAGCCACTTTCCATTTTCTGTGACCACTTCCTACAACCGATAGTGAGAGAGACCCCATCTTTTGTAAGAGACACCACTGACATTTTGAGGATCATTGAAGATATTTCCAATGTAGGAGAGATTGACCTTCTCATTACCCTTGACGTAGAGGCTCTCTACACAAATATCCCCCAGAGAGCTACCCTAGTAGCAGTAGAATCCGCTTTGAATGATCGTGACTGGGTATCACCCACTCCCATTCCCTTCATCATGGAATGTGCGACCCTGGCTCTGACAGAAAACTTCTTTGAGTTTAAACAACAGCTATTTCATCAGAGCCAGGGTACATCTATGGGAAGCACTTTTGCTCCAAGCTTAGCGTGTATCTACATGGCAGCATTTGAAAAGGACATCATCCACAACACCACCAACCCATACCACCACAACCTGATACTTTGGAAACGTTTCATTGATGATATCCTGATATTCTGGCATGGGTCATTGTCCACGTGCAATGACTTTGTGAGGTGGATTAATGATCAGAACGACTATCTCAAATTCTCCCACACAATTTCTGACACCTGTGTACCATTCCTTGATATTAACATCACACTGACTTCAGGGACTCTCAACACTTCATTGTACAAAAAACCCACTGATCGCAACAGTTTACTTCTATACACGAGTCACCACCCCAAAACATTGAGAGATAATCTGCCCTTTGGCCAATTTTTGAGAATCCGACGAAATTGCAAATTGGTCTCAGACTACAAGACAGAAGCCAAGACCCTTGCATCTAACCTTATGACCAGAGGCTACCCAGAGAAACAAGTAAGGGACTCCTTGAAAAGAGCTAGGAATAACCCTAGGGAGACATTGCTTGAAGTACAGCACAAACCGATCACGGATAACCTAACCTGTGTTACTTCATTTACCCCTGACTCGGCCAGGATTAAGAAAATCATCCTAAAACACTGGCATATCTTGAACACTGGAACTCTACAACTACCAAAACCTAGGTTTGCATACAAAAGAACTCGCAACCTAAAAGATACCTTGGTACACACTAGGCCCAAGAGACATAACACCGACACGCAGAGGACCCTGTGGCACCTCCCGGCTGTGACCGGACACTATCCCTGTGGTTCCTGCGTAGTGTGCCCACTTACAACCACATCTAAGGAGATATCACTACTAACTGACTTTAAATGGACTCTGAAGAGGCACACCAATTGTAATACCAAGCAGTGTGTCTATATGATCACGTGCCCGTGTGGCCTTAATTATATAGGGATGATAATGCGACCCATTAAGACCAGAATAACCGAGCATAGGAGTAAAATCCATTGTCATAAAGCAACAACAAAACTCTACACACACTACAAGGAAACATCACACTCTCCCGACAGCCTACGCTGGATAGTGTTAGAATCTTACCCACACACTACCAAGACCGCTCTGTTTAAAGCTGAACAGAGGTGGGTTCATAGACTTTCTACGCATACTGCTGGCCTGAATGATGACATACCATGGGGCTCACTGACTTAAGAGATTACCACTGTTACAATACCTTACTGATCTTTTTGAGTCATATACGAGCACCCCCAGTGGGCTTGTTCCATAGCCTATTCCTTAAATGGGATTTTGATATTCTGTACCTCATTACCGTGCCTGCTTGAGAGTAAGATCGCCTTGCGATATGCACTTTGACCCACGTTATACCATACCATAGAGGCAAGCAAAAAAAATTTTTTCCACCGCCTTCACTTAAACACTATAATTTTTTCTGCCACTTGGGGGAGTAACAGCGACACTCTGTATTGCTCGCAATCTGATTTATTACACGTGATCTCTCCAGTAGACCGAGTTACCACACTATCTACTGCCCCGGACATCTCATGAAGTACCTCAGTGTAGATAGCATTAGCCCATGGTAGCGACCGGCTACATGCCGTAATATCATTGGCATGGTTACGGGATTTTTATATATATATTTATATACATTTATATTTACAGTGTCCCATACCCACTAGTCCCCATGGAAAGGTAATGGGGCTTATGGCCCACATTAGAAAGCCTGACTCCCGTTATCACAAGCTCTTATAACCTGGTTCGGCTTGTTTCACCACTTGGAACAGACCGAGTGCCCCACCTTAGGTACATTACAAGATGGCCGCCGTTCTTAACTGCCAGAATGCCATTGATTGGTAGCTCAACATGGACGGTTAACGAGCTAGACACGTGACCCCCCTCATGACGCGGTCACTCTGATTATATCTAGACCCGCCGCCGACATCCCTTTACCATCCCGGTGTCGGCGGCAGGGTAGGTCAATCGCGTACTACGTGATACTGTCGGTGAGTGTCTCTTGGCTATTTTTGGAGGTACCCGACTACTTTTGAGGGTGAGTTCACTCTGTATGGGTTGGATCCTTGCTGGGATCTACCCGGGGGGGCGTTATACACCTGTGGGCTGCCTGGGGCTCTGGGACGGTTCGCCGGGGTTTCGTGGGGCTCTCGTGATGCATTGGACACCCGGTGCACCGCTGGGGCCGGCGTGACTCAGGCGGGCCGCTCTGGGTCCCTCGTTGCGTACTATGTGGGCTCTCCCCCTCTGAGGTTGGTTAACAGCGGTCTCCCGGTACTCATGCTCAACCACCCCTCCAGTGTGTATGGAACCGAGAATACCAGTCAATTATTACCTTCCCTTTGACCATGCCAGATGTTACTATTTACTATATTACTTCCATGTTTCCTAATAGGACCCTATCGGTGTCCTTTTATTACCGCCGGCTACTGTAGCAAGCATGTACTTGCGGACAGTTTAGGTGAGTTATATGTTGTCCTGACTGCATATATACTAATGTATTATCCTTGTCATTGACCATATTACTCCACAGATTACTCCACTGTTATAAGCTTGTAAGACCTATGAGCACTCTGTATATGGAGTATAGCACACTGCCGATTAAGGCTTAGTTCACTGTGAGATTAGCGTGACACAGTGTCTCGTTTTTTTCGGATCACGAGCACGTCTGCCATGCCGGACATTGAATGTTTGGGCTGTAGAGACACCATATGGTTATTATATCATGTATTGTCCACATGTGATTTTCTTATAAATGAATCCTCATCCGCTTTTATTCAACCCACAGGTCAATAAACCTGAGATCGGGGTATGTAGAATCCACTTACCTATTTTTTAGTGTAGATAGCGTCCCTTTGATCCTGAGGAAGTGCCCAGATCTTTATGACACGATAGGCACGAAACATGTCGATCACCTGAGAGCAGGGCACACACCACTAGAAACATTACGTCTAGTCTTTTGCCCCTCTCGCTCTTTTATTTTAGGCAGTTTACCTTCTGAATAAATATCGACTAGGACTAACTGACCTATTTTAGTTCACATGTCTTTCCACATCTACACATACTAGGGCCCTCACCCCCACTGCACCCACCGGCAGGAACAAAAGATCCCCGACAAAGAGCCCCGGTTTCGGGTGCCCGTCAGGAATTGCAGCGCCGACCTGACGAGGGGCAGGCTCAAATGATGAAGCATGACACCTAGCTTGCTGGGTGTGTGAGAGCCCTAGTTCCAACAAGGAGAACTCCTTCTCCTTAAACACCCGACAGCGGTTTGTTTTGACTCAATTGTCTCTATGAGCTCCACTCTCCTCCACTACCCGTCCTACAGGAACTCCGTAATCGTTTTGTACACAGCTCCAACTGAGCACACAGGTCAAGTAAGTTACCGCGATCCAAGCAGAATTTCCATAAGATCTCCTTATCCACCATGTCTGCAAGCAATGTGAATGGACGCTCCACATTTGGTATTCTCCTACAGCAGATAAAAAATTACACATGTCATTCACATTGTCCTTTGTGTTCAGTCACACATATAAGGTGGGGTATGACACAGCTACAACAATGGCTGGCCTAACAGTACAGCTTACAGCACAAGTAACATGTAGGTGCAACTGGTCGTACACTAGTTGTACACCTGCCCAGTATTCACACAGTGACAAGCCCCCAAAGTGAGACAGACAATGTGAATGGCACAAGCTACATTCCAATATCCTGTGAGAGCTGGCCTGACAGCCGTTGACACAGCACCTGTGTGGAACAGCAACCTTTCAGGCATCTACATTGGTGCTGAACCTGCCACACCATCTTGCGTGACTCCAACAGGGCACACCTCAACGACATGATGAGCAGAGTGTGTGCGTAATGTTCCAGATTGTACATGTGCACAACAATGTACACAGTGTCATAGACACATCATGCAGTCACAACAACATCACTGTGTGTTGTTCACCCACATCACACATTGACACGTGTACACATTGCGGAGTCATTCACACCACTAATCTGTAAATGCACACTACATCAGCACATGGGACATGTGAGGGGGTCCATGCCAATGCATGTAAGCCTGTACACTGACATGGAATGTGTAGTCAGCAGTCATTCATTACTGACACTGCCATTGGGTAGAACCATGCAGTGCCAGCACTCAGAGTCAGTGTGTGCTGTACTATGTTGAGAACCGGACTCTCCCCAAGCATGAGGGGTCAATAGGTGCCATGAGCGTGATCCGCCACACAAATCACGGTTGTTGAGCACAAGTGAATGGGGCCATATCGCGGAAGCCACCAGCTGGCCCCCGCGGTGTGTCACCGCCAATGCCCATGCCCATACATATCATTGGTACCGCTATTGCGGTAGCCAAATACAGCTTGTGAAATGGCGGTTGGCATGCTCCGCCACAAAAATCACGGTCACTGACCACAGTGAATGGGGCCATATCGCGGAAGCCACCGCCTGGCCCCCGCGGTGTGTCACCGCCAATGCCCATGCCCATACATATCATTGGTACCACTATTGCGGTAGCCAAATACAGCTTGTGTAATGGCGGTTGGCATGCTCCGCCACACAAATCACGGTCGCTGACCACAAGTGAATGGGGCCATATCGCGGAAGCCACCGCCTGGGCCCCGCGGTGTGTCACCGCCAATGCCCATGCCCATAAATATCATTGTTACCGCTATCGCAGTAGCCAAATACAGCTTGTGAAATGGCGGTTGGCATGCTCCGCCACACAAATCACGGTCGCTGACCACAAGTGAATGGGGCCATATCGCGGAAGCCACCGCCTGGCCCCCACGATGTGTCACCGCCAATGCCCATGCCCATATATAACATTGGTATCGCTATCGCAGTAGCCAAATACAGCTTGTGAAATGGCGGTTGGCATGCTCCGCCACACAAATCACGGTCGCTGACCACAAGTGAATGGGACCATATCGCGGAAGCCACCGCCTGGCCCCCGCGGTGTGTCATTGCCAATGCCCATGTCATTGCAGCCAATGGGAACCGCAATCGCGGTAGACACATGCATTTTTGAAAATCGCAGTAGGAGTGCTCCGCTACCGCGGGGCCAGTCTTTGGCAGCATTTGAAAGATGCACGTTCGCAGTGCCGACCGCCTGGCCCCGCGGTGTGTCACCGCCAATGCCCATGTCATTGCAGCCAATGGGAACCGCAATCGCGGTAGACACATGCATTTTTGAAAATCGCGGTAGGCGTGCTCCGCTACCGCGGGGCCAGTCATTCGCTGCATTTGAATAAAGCAGAACTGGAACACCAATTGCAGCAGCTCTGAACCCCTGAAACTAGCACTGGGGGCTATATATGTGTGGGAGTGAGCCTCACAATTCAACTGCTTCCTGCCACTGCTGCCTGCCACTCCTCACCACCAACTGCTGCTGCTCCTGGGACCTGCCACTGCTGCCTGCCACCCCTCACTACAAACTGCTGCTGCTCCTGGGACCTGCCACTGCTGCCTGCCACCCCTCACTACAAACTGCTGCTGCTCCTGGGACCTGCCACTGCTGCCTGCCACCCCTCACCACCAACTGCTGCTGCTCCTGGGACCTGCCACTGCTGCCTGCCACCCCTCACCACCAACTGCTGCTGCTCCTGGGACCTGCCACCGTTACCTGCCACCCCTCACCACCAACTGCTGCTGCTCCTGTCTCCTGGACCCTATGATGGCGAGGACTGAGAGCATCAGGGCCCGTCCCTTCACCACAGAGGAGCTGGAGGTCCTGGTGGACGAGGTGCTCCTGCAGTATGGGAGGCTATATGGTGCTCCAAATGTCGTGGTAAGTGTTTCAGAGTGGAAGAGAGAGTCTAGGGAGAGCACACATGATGTTGATCTGCTGCTGTATGTGCCTGAGAGTGTGCGTTTGTGTGGCACACTGCCTGGCATGCTGACTGCAGGGAAATGAGCTATGTAGCCTATTTCACAGCTTACAAGGTCCGCTTTTCTGGATGGGCGGGACATGCAGGGCAAAATCTACCATTCTGTGACACTGCAGGCATGTAAAGTGGGAGTCAGGACAGACTCTGCCTGTGCTTATGTCTCTTAGAGTGCATGTGTTATTAACAGGCTCATTTGGTACATGAGATGGACTTCATGTCCAGAGTGTACTGATGTAAGTGTGTCTGACTGTATGTTCGACCAGGGAATTGGAAGCATCGTGCACAAAACGGACATGCCTGTGGGTGACACACTTTGGAAAGTAATCAGATGTGACATTAAATTGCTGTACTTTTCAACTTCATTTCTCCCATTACTCACATGATGTGTACTGGCTCCCATGTGTGGACAGAGTTTGACCTCTCATATTGTGCCTGCATGTGACATGCTTGTCCCATGCTTGCATACTACGTCTCATGCTGTGTTGTCACTGCCCAACATTTTGGTGCGGTAGTGCAGTGTCTGTGCTTGCTCCTGTACAGATGAGATGGTGGTACGTTAACCTGTGTCACTGACATATTGTCCTCTTGTCTCCCATCCCTTTAGCTCAAAGTGCACCAGCGAAAGGCTGTATGGAGGGCTATTGCATGCAAGGTGCGTGCTCTGGGTGTCTGCAACCGACGGCACACACACTGTCACAAGAGGTGGGATGATATCTGCCGGCTGAGCAAAAACGTGGCAGAGATGACGCTGGGGCTGCTCCCTCGAACTGGCAGGTTGGCACGCAGGAACATGACACCACTGATGTCCCACATCTTGGCAGTGACACAGCCAGAGCTGGATGCACGTTTAAAGGACCATCAGCAGCAAAAAGAGGGTGAGTATTCTGCAGAGTGTGACTTTGGGTGTGGGTGAATGCATGTATCCCAAGCATGAGCCAGCGCGGAGCTCTGTGTTGTTGCTAGTCTGATGCAATGGCCTGTTAGTGGGTTCTGTGTTGTGTGCAGCTGTCATGTATTTTGGTTACATGTACGTTCTGAGGTGTGTTAGGTTATGGCCCTTGCATTGAATGCTGAGATGTGTGCATTTGGCATCAGCTGCATGAGGGGAGTCATGGACATCAGTGGGCAGTGAATAGCAGTGTGCCTCATGTAAGTGTGCTGTAGTTGCTTTGTGCAGTGCCTGACCTGTTGATTTTGTGCAGTACACATCAGACACCAACGTGCCACTGTGGTTGTGATTCTTTGCACATCATGGTGGAGACCATGTGCTTATGGGCATAGCATGATTACATTTGTGAGTATGTACCTGTGTTGTCCCCTTCACGTGCCTCCATATGTGACTGTGCCGACACGTTAAGATGTACAGCTTCTTCACAAACAGGCACCTCGGTGTGGTTTGGGGTATCTGTCTGTCAGGTTACATGGAGGCATGGACAAGCAATTAGTGTGTATGAACTGCATATGGGGCATTGATGACAAGTATGCATGTTACGATGCTTCTTGTGTTCTTTTTCTTCACAGTGGCACATGCAGACTGCGTAGGTGTGTGTGCCACATGGGGGTTTCATCATCTTTCTCATAGCTCTCTTTTTACCTGTACTGTTTGTGAGTGTGGCACTAAACTGAACCTACATCTCTGTCTGTTGCAGCATCTACTGAGGGCACAGAAGGCCAGGGGACGGACACCAGCGGTGAAGCATCTGCCACAACCACTGCCCATGATGTCAGTGACACTGATGTGACCAGCGCCTCGGAGGGGGACAGGAGTGCCCTTGAGGATTCACGCCCGGAGACAACAACCTCATCGTCATCTGACACCAGTGGTGAATCCTTGGTGTTGGCCGACACAGGGAGTGGGACATCCGGATCTTCTGCCACGACACAACGTCCAGTGCCCACCCTCCCAGCTACTTCCAGTGGTGCTGCCCGTGTTCACGGCACTAAGAAGAGGAGTGTGTCCTTCCCCCCAGGCACCGCTGCCCCTGCCCCGGTGCCCCCTGCTGCCCTCAGTGTTGAGGCTGTGGAGCTTCTGCGCCAGCTGTGTGTGGGTCAGACCACTGTCATCAATTCCTTCCAGGACCATGACAAAAAGGTGGCACAGGTTGTGTCCTTCATGGAAGGCATCCATTCTGACTTGGGTGGGCTACACAGGACTGTCCAGTCCTTGTCCACCACTGTGACGGCAGCCATTCAACTGTCACAGGCTCCGAGTCCCGCTCCGGTCACTTCTGCATCCACTCTGCCTGTGGCTACGTCAGACGATAGCGAGCACACACCACAGCCCTCAGGCTCAAAATACTCCACACGCAGCACACAACAGCAGCACTCCAAGTGGCCCAGAGCACAGACACCATCCCCAACAGGAAAAGGTAGCAGGCCTGAGCGCAAGAGCAAGAGCCCTTCAGGGGACACAAAGGGGCATCAGGCCAAGAAGCAGGCCTCAGGATCACACTCTGCAAAGTCCCCCCATCCAAGGACACCACCATCCCCACGCCTGCTCCCACAGACAAACAAGCAGTTGCATTGGCTGCTGTGCAGCTTGTGCCTGCTAAAAGTCTGCGCCAACCGTGCTCTGGGACAGGTTCACCCACAACATCCACTCCCACCCACAGCCCTGTGAAGCAGGGTCAGGAAAGCAATGTGGATGGTTCACCTGGTCAACAGGGAAGGAGGGGATAAGGCCAGGTCAGGGCAAGCATGCCACCAGATCCAGCGAAATCCCCACAGGGGGATCCACCTGCACCTGATACTCCGTTGTTGGTGAGTGAGGCTGTTGTGTCCACCACACCTCCCAGTCCTGCCACACCACTGCTTACATATCGCATGCCCAAGGTGTGTCGACCCAGCCCTCCGCATTCACCCTCCCACACTGTGTCTCACGGTGGCATGTCTCCGCCTCCCCGTGCCACCATGCCTCTGGGTCCAAGCAGCCCTCTGGCTCCTGTAGCCAAGGATGTGTCTGTCTCAGCTGGTCCTCTACCTCCCAGGTCCAGCCCTCCGACTGTGGCCGACACTCAGCCACCTCCCAGTTTGCCTGACAGCCCAGTCTGAGGCAAAGTCCCCTTCCACAGCCTGTCTCTCCCGCAGTGGTGCTTGGACTGCCCTTTGTTCACCCCCTAGCTGTGTTGCTGACCATGGCAGTGGACGGTGTTTGCCCATTCCCTGTGCAGGTTCACATGTACCTACTCTGCACTTTGTCCTGGCTACTGGCCTTGCTGTGTAACACTGTGTTTGCCCATTCCCTGTGCAGGTTCTCATGCACACATGTGCCTACTTTGAACTATGGACTGGCCACTGGCCTTGCTGTTTGACACTGTGTTTGCACATTCCCTGTGCAAGTTCTCATGCACACATGTGCCTACTTTGAACTATGGACTGGCCACTGGCCTTGCTGTTTGACACTGTGTTTGCCCATTCCCTGTGCAAGTTCTCATGCACACATGTGCCTACTTTGAACTATGGACTGGCCACTGGCCTTGCTGTTCTTGCCTTTGTTTGCCCATTCCCTGTGCAGGTTCTCATGCACAGATGTGTCTACTTTGAACTATGGACTGGCCACTGGCCTTGCTGTTCTTGCCTTTGTTTGCCCATTCCCTGTGCAGGTTCTCATGCACACATGTGCCTATTTTGAACTATGGACTGGCCACTGGCCTTGCTGTTCTTGCCTTTGTTTGCCCATTCCCTGTGCAAGTTCTCATGCACACATGTGCCTAGCTCAGATTTGACTTGGCCAATGGCCCTGCATTTTTATACTTGTGCTGCCAATGTTGATGATATGTTATAAAGACACTTACTCCTGTTGTCTGCTTTGTCTGTGTCCTTGCTAAATGAGAATTTTTCAATATGTGTATTGTTTAATGTGACACATGCTCTGTATGCCACTTTCACATTGCCAATGGCTTGTTTCAGTTTCTCATGTTTTGCTAGTGGTGACAGGCACTTAAGTTCCTCTTGAGTGTGAGGCTTGGGGGTGCACTGTTGGTTCTTTGTGATGGCGTACAGTTTTCCTTATCTCTCTATGTTCAGGTCAGCCAAATTGTAAACATGTCATGTTAGGATGCACTACCAGCACAGATGGGAATTCTATCCACAGGATTGCAGGCAGGCTGGGCAGGGAGCATCATGTCTGTGTGGTGTTTGTTGATGTGTGAACAGCATTGTTGGTGCATGGTCATCTTGTGATGGCCTGTGTTCCTGTTCACATGGGTGCATTTGGATGTGTGTACTTGGGTGGTCAGGAAGTGGGTAGGGGGTGACTTGGTCAGTGGTGTTGATGTGTGTGTGCCCCTGCAATTCCAACTGCACACAGGTGTGCTTCAGGTGATGAGTGCCTGTTTGTTCCAATAGTGTGCCATATGCTTCAGATTGTGGTCAGATGTAGGAGTTGTAGGTTGTGCACTGTGCAGTGTGTTGGTGTGTTGTTGCACTTCTAGGGGAGCCCTTGTTGTTGTTGCTGGCAGTTGTGAGTATGCAGAGTGTGTGACTGGCAAGTGTGTGTAGTGTTTTGTTGATCTGGCATGTGTCTTGTGAGGGTTTGTGCACACTGTGCAGACCTACTCATCCACACTGAACTTGTTTGTGAGGTTTTCTCATGCACTGCTGTTACTTGACCCATTTTTGTGTCCAGTATGGTATGTGGCATGTGTAGTAATGCCACCCCCTATCTGTGCTTCTGAAACCTACACATCGTGTGTGCCTCCTGTATGTGTTTGTGTGCTGTCCACTGCTCACCTGTCCACTACTGCTGTACACACCACTTCATTGTGATGTCTTCCACCACATGGCTTGCCAGAGTGTGAGTCTCCCCACCACTTCCTAGTGTGCCACTGTACTGTGTGTGGATGATCTGGGTGCAGGACCAATGTGCTACTCATGCCAATTTCCCAATTGGTCATGTGTTATATCCTTGTTGTGGTTTGCAGTGGTGGTTGTTCATGTGTAGTGCAGCTGTTTGTGAAGCACGGTCCTGGGGTCATGTTGTTTGAATCAAGATTTCCGTGAGTTATGCATGTGTGGGTGATGTGTGAGCTGTATGTGTTTGCTGAGGTACTGCTCCCCTTTCTGAGTGTGTTGTTCTCTGTGTGCTGTGCTGACCAGTGTTGTGTGAGTACATGGTGTGGCACTCTGATGTGTATGTTACTGATTTGGTTGTTGTGCACACAGTGCTTGGTGTGCATGCAGTGTTGTGAGTGTATGTTACCTTGTACTTGCCTGGTGTGCATCCCCTGATGTGCATCTGGGTTTGCAATTTGATGTATTGGTATGTGATTCTGCTGTGTTTATGTTGTGTATGTATGCAGTGTTTGGGCTGTGTTGTCTCTTTCTGCTGGCAGATGCTGTGTGTGTGATGTTCCGTTTGCATGACATTGTGTGTGAGTAGCTGTTGGTGTGTGATACATTCCTATGTGTGTGGAATGTGTGGTGTGCATTACTTGATGTGTGTGTCACATGCAGCAAATTCTGTAGTGGTTGCTGGGCTTGTTCTGAGTGCACAGTAGTGCTCTGTCCTCCTATGTTTGGGCTGTCACTTGTCAGGAATGTGGATGTGCATGCATGTGGTACACTGTGACAACATGTTGACTTGCTGGGTGGTGTGTTGTGTCTTATTGTGTTCGGTTATTATCCCATTGATCCCAGTTTGTGTCCATGATTCTTTCTTCGACGATGCACTTGTTGTTTGTGTTGGGGCATGGTGTCTGTGCATTGTCCCTTGGTGACAATGTTGTGTACTCCTGTTATGTCTGGGGTCCCATTGCCTTTCCACTGTTTGTGTGGCCATATGTGTGGTTGTTGTGCTTCTGTGTATGTTGTTGGGAGCTTTGTGTTTGTGTATTGTTTGTGTGGCAGCATTAGTTCAGGCATACCTATGTGTGTGCTGTTTGTGTCTGCACCCCAGGCAGTGTTCTGAGTTGTGAGTGTACTCACAGGCCATTATTCGCAGCATTCAGTGTGTTTGACACTGGTGTTGAGTGTTACAGGTGTGAGGTGGATGTAGGAGGGGTATGTGTGAAGGGTCCAATTTGTATTTGACAGTGAGGGAGTGTGAGAATGTGCCATGTGTGTTATGCTGATGACATACCCATGTGAAGTGATTTGAGCCAGATGTGTGTGTGCTCAGTGTTTGACTTGAGCCACTTCCTGTCATTCCTGTGCCTCTGCATGGCTTGCCTTGCTGTGTCCCTGAGTTGTTGCACAGAGGTGACTTTGGTTTAATTTCAGTCACAGTGGCAGCCATGTCTGCTTTGTTGGCCTAAGGGTGCTGTGATATGTTCCTACTCTCTTGCATGTGCTTTACAGATGCTTTGTAGCTTGCTCCATGGCTTTCCAGCACTGACCACCTCACTTTTGTGTGGCCCACTTCTTGTCCCCCAGTGCTGCTGACATGTGGTATGTGTATGTGGCTGTGTGTTGTTGTGAGGGGTGTGTGTGAGTTGACAGGCAGTGTGTGCAGTTCAGTGGTTGATGATGTGCAGTGTGATGTTTTCATTTTGTGTGTGTAGTCAGTTTGCTTGACAGGTGTGTGGTGTAGGTGTGAGGAGGAGGGTTGCCCTGAGCAGAGCTTGTGTGCAGGGTGTTCCTCTTCACCAGTACCTTCTGGGCCATGCTCCCTGGTTGTGTGGTGTGTGTGGTGTAGGTTCTGGGTTCACCTGGCTGGCTGTTTGTGCAGGTGGTTCACAGTAGGAGCTGACAGCATGAACCCTAATGTGTGTGTGGAGCGTAGTGTGTGAGGGGTGGAAGTGTGGCCCTATGCTCTTTGCGGACTGCCCATGCCAGGCGCTGGCCCTGCCTGTTGCATTGTGCGCATGTTTTCCTGCGTCTGCACCGCAGCGGTGACGTGACCGGAACATTGCGTGGATGTTGCGGTGGATGGGTGAGCTGGATGCTGAGAGGTGATTTGGTGACAGGTAGGACATGTGTGTGCCCTTGTGGATGTGTCCCTGTGCCCACCAGGGTGTTTGGTGTGGACAGGTACCTTCTCTCAGCCCAGCAGTTGTGTGTTGTGGTTGTGTGCGGAGTTGTGTTGTTGCGTACCTGCGGCGGCGTCCGCGCCGGTGCATGACTTGCTGGTAGTGGATGAGGTACAGCAGCGGTAATGCTTGCAGGACTGGATTCATCGAGGTGTTGACCGGGTGGTGGTTTCCGGAGGTATGTTTTCGCGCTCCGCTGTTGTGCTTCCGCCGTCTCTGGGTGTGTGGTGTCTCCGCCGTGGTGTGCTGGCCTATATCCGGCATCGTGATTCGTACGGTGGACGAGACATCATTCCGCACGGCAGTGGGTGTCTATTGGCTCACACCGCCGCAGTGGCGGGACCATTTCCCTAGCGGTTCGCGTCGCACCGTGGCGGACGGGAAATGGGCTGTGTTTGGCCATTGTAATGTGGCGGGCGTGAGGACCGCTGCTGGCGGGCGGAAAAAGGCTTTTTCCACCACCGCCAGCACCGCGGTTGTGCATCCGCCTGCCATCGTAATCGACCCCTTAGTTGTTGGTAGCTCTGTTCTTTTTGGAAAGATAGTAGTAGTTTATGTAGAGTAGGTGGAGTTCTGCCTGTTGTTGCTTGGAAGGCATTTGGCCATCCTTCAAAAGCATTGTTTGTTTTAGCTTCTTTATTTAGTGTACTGTGATATACATTCCACCATGGAATGTGGTATTTAGGTTGCCTCCTGTGTTCAGATCTGTGTAGCCTTCCCACCTAGGTATCCTCAAAATAGTCAAGAAGGGGACTTAGTTTTTGTTCATTTTGTTGATAGTATGGACTTTCTATTAATAAGTTGTAGTGTTCGGCTACGTCAGTAACTGGGACGTAGGCCAGTGCTATAAGTTTTTTATTTGATATGCAAAGGAACTATTTGTTGCATATTCAACACTTAGGGCCCGATTCCGATGTCGCTCGGAAATCGTTCCGACCGATGCAGATCTGGACCGGCTTCCGACCGACTCGCACACGTGCTGTCCCAATGGCGGAGTACGATGCAATGCGTGTCAAATACAAACGACTCTCACAGAGCACAATATGGACGACCGACTCGTATGGAAAACAATCCATTCGTGCGAATCATCAGGAAAAGAGCCAGACACGACCGACGAGAACGCTGCCACATAGCTTAGCATGAGCCCGATGCCACAGACTCGTACACGAACGATGCTACATAGCCTAGCATGATCCCGATGCCACAGACTCGTACACGAACGCTGCTACATAGCCTAGGATGAGCCCGATGCCACAGACTCGTACGCAAAGATGCTACATAGCCTAGCATGAGCCCGACGCCACAGACTCGTACGTGAATGCTGCTACATAGCTTAGCATGAATGGAACAGACTCGGAAAACCCCAGTAATACATGGGCAAGCATCCGGTGCGGTCAACGCAACGCTCATCAAATGCTCAAAGTTAATACAATAGAAACAGACAAAATACGTTAAAACAAGCATTGTCATATCCTAAAAAAATGTTAAGACACACCCACAACTTCACCTATATAAAGGGACAAAAAATTTACCATGATCCTTTGCAACTTCAACATACCTGCCAGCAGACCACACTACTACACAGCACTGATACATACACACACAACTCATCCACCACACAACCTCTACACAACTAGCACCTGTAAAATAATACACTTACAAAAACACACCTTTACTCACACTCACTCACCCTCACCTTCACACACACATCCATCTCCACCACCACCCATCACCATGCCCCCAAAGAAGAATCCAAAGTTCACAGACAGTGAGTTGGAAGTCATGGTAGATGAAATTCTCAGAGTAGAGCCACAGTTATTTGGCAACTTGGTCCAACAGACCCCAATGTCCCAGAAAACCAAGATGTGGGAGTGGATTGTCAACAACGTTTATGCTCAAGCACCTTGCCTGCACACAATGGAGGAAATCTGGAACAGGTACTACGATGTACGCAGGAGGGTCAAGAAGCTCATCGGGAGAGAACATGTCCTGAGCCAGCGTACTGGCGGTGGCCCTCCTGCCAAACCTGTGCATTTCACTTCCTGGGAGGTGACGGTGAGGGCCATCCTACCTCCGGAGGGCATACATGGAATATCAGGAGTACCAGAGCCTGGTGAGTACATACTCAAATAGCCTATATTGTCAGCAAATACACAGCCACAGACATCACTGTCAAGGACACAGTCATACAAATCACTGATAGCAAAGACAGAACAATATGAAGCAAATGAGTATGTGATGTGTATGCCACTTAGTCAAACAAATTTACCTGCAATCTCACAGTAATATTTAACTATTTCATGACATGTACCAACTTACCAACATACACAGAAAGGCTTTGTGCTCAAAACAGCAGCCACCACTGTCAGCCATCTTGTCAGCATGATTAGATTCACTCACAGGGAAGCTGAGTCACAGGAAGGAAGTGTGGGATGGCTGAGAAGGTGGGTGTTGCTAAAAGCATGATGGGAGTCGTAGTCACTGTAGGAGAGTAGGATCTGCTTCACATGGGTACCCCCACTTTTTGCTGATGCTTCACTGTTTTTCGACATTAGTCTGGCTGGGGCCCTGCTAATCAGAACCCCAGCCTAGCTGCTTCCTCTCTAAAATGGTTTCCATGTGCCTTAGGCACATCTCTGATTGGGATCTGGAGTGCCCTTATAAGTCCCTAGTATATGGTATACTATGTACCAAGGGCATAGGTACCTCAGAGGCCTGCCAGGGGCTGCAGCATGTATTATGCCACCCCTGGAAGGCCATCCAAACTGACACCACAGGTCTGCTACTGCAGCCTGGGTAAGGTGGTGCATGCACCCCTTACTGTGATATAGGTTACCTATATCACGAGATACATACACACATATAAACCTATAAGTCACTCCTAAGGCAGGCCTTATCAATCCTAAAGGCAGAGTGCGTGGTTCCTATGTGAGAGGGTGCCCCTGCATGAGCAGGGCCCCTCTGCAGCGTTCGGAGACCATCTCTGATGCTGTTTGTAGTGCAGCCTGACCATATACTCTTAAGCGCATTATATCCTCGCGGTAAAATGCTAACTTTGGAATGGCTGCACCTAAACATGTCGTGTTTGGTGTCAAACATCTTGGAATACTACCCACCCGCCAATCCTGGTGGCGGGGGTAGCATTCCACCCTTCTAGAGGGAAAGACATGTTAACTCTGACTAGTCCGGTAACTTCTTTCCAGAGCCCTGGCATCATAAAATGGATGCTGCTACCACAGACACGAGTCTGGCCTCCTGCTGCTGGACGAAACTCCGGCAGGGGAGGCCTGGACAATAGGTTTCCTGTCCCAGGGAGGTGTGACCACCTCCCCAGACAGGATAATGTGTATTGGGGCTGGGCGGGAGCACTTTCGGGTGCTTTGAAGTCCTGCACTGGGGGCACATTTGGTGTCCCTGTGCATACCCCAGTTCAAACCGGATCAGGGGCTTGCAGCCCCTGCTTTGGCGCGAACTGGACAAAGGGAAAGGGGTGTAGCCACCCCTCTGCCCTGACCCACCCATAGGTGGGGCCACAGAGTAGTCCAACCCCTATTTTTAGAATAAAGGTAGGAACCCAGTCCTTAGGACTTTAGATTATACCTGGACGAAACTCTGAAACTGAATCCTGGACCTTCGACGCTCTACGACAAGATTAGAGGACTGAAGAATCTCCCTTGGGGTCAAGGAGTGACTCCCCTGCTTGGCAGGCACCAAAGAAGCATCTGTCCGGTTCGCATTACTGAAGCTCCCGTCGGACGCCGAAGTCATCGCATCACCAGAGGTGGATTCTCAGACTTCCCCGAGGCTACCCTGAGTCCCCAGCAAAGCGGAGGCCCGAGGCTATCGTGGGTGACTTGAGACCGTGACCCCTGGACACCGAGCACATTTGCAAGTGCACCATCTTCTGGGTCTCCCAAGAAGTCGTGCTTTGGGCTCCGAGTAGCCCTAGCCTCCAGCACCACCTGCACTGAAGATCACTGGCCCCCACTCCACGAGTGTCCTGTAAGCCAGCTCCACGTGCGGCGTCACGAGGCTCCTTTGCGGTCGCTAGCCCGTTGGCTAGTAGCCCTTAACGAAGGCCAATCTTTTCCTTACTTGGCATCCTGGTTGCTCCAGGCCAGCCCTCACTTACTCTCGCTGGGTGAGTTCCACAGACCTTGCTGGTCTGCACCATCGACGATCTACATATTACTCAAGACTTGCTGTTGCCAAGGCTTGTTGGGTCCAATCCGGTCGCCGACACCTCAGCACTCGACAGACATTGAGCACCAGCCTGAATCCTGCTCCTGGTCGCCGACAACGCCTCCCGGACCTCGTGGCTGAAGAGTCAAGACGACTGTCAACTCACCTGAAGCACTCGACATCGGTGGGCATCTGTCCATCGCCTTCCTGGTCACTGGCTAGTGACCCAGACTCTGTCCCCTCTGCTTTCAGGTTCACCAGAACTCCGATCCACTCTTGGATCCACCCGGACACTTTTCTCTTGGCCGCCAGCAGCACTTTGCAGCAGATCGCCATTCGAATCGACGACGAAACCCGACCCCGAAAGGCACCTATGCACCCGGCTTCCCTGGGTGAGGTAACACGAATACTCCGGTGCTCCCGTGGGTAGAGACTCTTCAAAGTCCTAGATCTCAAAGGGTTTTGTCCTAGTCCTCTTTTAAGTGTCCCTTTCCTCTATTTTCCCGATCCCGACTTTCTCCATAGAAGTTAACGGCGTATCGCGGTTGTGTATTTACACTGCACGCGTCTCCCGTGGGTCCCCTGTGTCACTACCTTGGGTGGTTCCTTGTGGTCCAAGCACTTCTAGAGGCTCTAGGCCTAGTGTCTAGTTCAGTCGTGGTTCGCATACCACTTTATTGGTATATGGTTTGGTACGCCCCAAGGGCCCAAACGTGTATTTGTGCTATTACTGTGATTTAAGATCTTATAACCTATGTACTTCGAACTCTAGCCTCATAAAGAGACTAGAGGGGTGTGTTTAGTAATAAATACATATATTTTGAATATATACCTGGTGTGGTGCTCTTTCATTTGGTCACTCAAGAGATTATAGACTGGTAAAACAAGCTGCTTTACATTCCTTCAAGACTTAGCCTGAAGGCTGCTCTCCATAGCTACCACTAGGATAGCTTTCAATAAGGTTGTCTTTAACCTACCTACCATAAGAGTCGATTTGGACTGGTGCAAGGTGCCCACTATAATTAGTGGACAGCATATGCCAGGCCAACTTCTCACATTGGTGGCAGCGGTGGGTTTCCAGCTTGCTATTGTTTTACCAGATAATCTCAATTGAATTGATCAACTGAAAACCACTAAAGGTACCTAAGGTACATATAATTTAAGCTTAGAATAACAGTAAGTTCTACTGAACTTAGAGTTGTGTGTTAAGGGATAGCACAACCCTTTCTACAACTCAAGAGAGTTTAGTAGGCCACACTAGAGTAGGTAGTGCATACACCACACCACACTAGTAATGTCTTTAAGGGCAGGAACCAAAGAATCCTTGCAGGAAGCCATTGAGCTTCCACCCTCCAAGTATGATACACTCCCATTCTTGGAATTGAGAGCTTTATGTAACTTGAGAAAATTAAGGACAGGCCAAAGCCCCACCACCCAACACCTCAAGGAGTTGTTGGTGGCTTATGACCTTAGTAAGTCTTCAGAGACTGAAGGGGGAGGAGCAGAGGGTGGGCCAGCAGATGAGGAAGGGGCCAGGGGTACCACTACCCCCAGCCCCCCCTCTGAAACTGACCAGGAGGGTGACAATGACCCTGACCTGGAAAACCCAATCCCTCCTGTGGATGATGATGAGGATGATCAAAATGATGCCCTCTTTGTCCCCCCAGGAAGGATTAAGAGTGTGCCCAGAAGGTCTAGGTCTCCTTCTCAGGAGTCTAACCACTCTGGCACCTCTATAGGGAGCTCTGTCTCATCTCATAGGAGAGAATCCTCTCATGAGAGAAGAAAGAGGCTAGTCCAGTATGAGGAAACTCAGCTGGAACTCAGAAAAAAGCAATTAGCTTTAGATAGAGAATCCCTAGATCTCCTTAGAGAGAGAAGAAAGTTGGGACTAGAGTCCCATGGTGGCAGCCATGTCCCTAGAGATAGGGAAAGGTCCTATGACCATAGGAACCTGAGCAAGATTGTCCCTCCCTACCAGAGTGGGGATGATATCCACAAATGGATAACTGCTTTAGAGAGGGCCTGTAAAGTACAGACGGTCCCTCAGGAGCAGTGGGCAGCAATCTTGTGGCTCTCCTTTGCTGACAAAGGTAGAGATAAGCTCCTCACTGTTAGAGAGGAGGATGCTGACAATTACAAGGTCTTGAAGAGTGCTCTTATTGATGGGTTTGGCCTAACCACTGAACAGTACAGGTTAAAGTTCAGAGACACCCAAAAAGCACAGACTCAAGACTGGGTAGACTATGTGGATTGTTCTGCCAAGGCTCTGGAAGGCTGGTTGATGGGCAGTAAGGTGTGTGACTTCTCAGGATTGTATAATCTGATAATGAGGGAGCAGATTCTTAATAACTGTCAAAATCAGCTGTTGCATCAATACCTGGTAGACTCTGATCTGACCTCTCCCCAAGAATTGGGAAAGAAGGCAGACAAATGGGTCAGGACCAGGGTGAAGCAGAAGGTACAGAACCAAGGTGGGGAAACCAAGAAGCAAGATGCTAAGAACTCTGACAAGGGTGGGGAGAAGGGTAAAGATCAAAAGTCTTCATCAGGCCCCCAAAAATCTTCTTCTGGTGGGGATTCCCAGTCTACCAAAGGTAAAGGCCAAAGAAAACCATGGTGCAAGGTCTGTAAGCAAAAGACCCACTGGACCAGTGATTGCACCAAGTCCAAAGACTCCAGTCCAGCACCCACCAATGCCCCTAAGGCACCTGTTCCCCCTAGTACAGTTGGTGGAAGTGCTCCAGCAAAGGGTTTAGTAGGGTTCACCCTGGGAACTGAGTTGGGCTCTGACTTAGTCAGAGAACTGACTCAGGCTGTGTTAGTCTGTGATGGAGGCATGGATGTGACCTCCACTGTGAGTCCCAGTAATCTGGGCAAGTATAGACAACAGCCTTTAATTAATGGACGTGAGGCTTTGGCATTTAGGGACACAGGGGCAGGTGTCACAATGGTGACACAAGACCTTGTGCTACCTGGGCAAGTTATGCTTGGTGAGATGTACCAAGTGACCAATGCTAGCAATGTCAGAACAGACCATACTCTGGCAGTTGTTAACTTCTCCTGGGGAGGGGTAACTGGCCTTAAGAAGGTTGTGGTAAGTGCAAACCTACCAGTCGAATGCTTGCTTGGCAATGACTTAGAGACTTCTGCTTGGGCAGAAGTGGAGCTCAGGACCCATGCAGAAATGCTGGGGATCCCTGCAGATGTGTTTGCTGTGACCAGGTCACAAGCCAAAATGTCTAGCACTGAACAGGCCTTGGATTCTGGAAGAATGGACCAAGTGCCTTCCAAGAGGAGGAGTAGTAGGGTTAAGGCAGTGCCTTCCCCTTGGCTCAGGAGGAAGATCAGTCCCTTGAGGGGGATGATCTCAGCCCTGAAGAAGGAACTGTCCCAGAGGAACTTGAACCTGACCAGGTTGAGTTCTTGGGGACAGGGGGACCTTCTAGGGCAGATCTGAGCCAGGAGCAGCAGAGCTGCCCCTCCTTGAACCCCTCAGACAGCAAGCTGCTGCTGAGGCTGCTGGGAAAGCTAGTGGTCCCCATACAGTGTATTGGGATGATGGACTCCTGTACTCAGAGAGTAGAGACCCCAAGCCTGGTGCTACCAGGAGGTTGGTAATACCTTTGAAGTTCAGGGGCTTCCTATTGACCCTAGCCCATGATATTCCCTTAGCAGGTCACCTGGGCCAGAACAAGACTTGGGACAGAATTGTCCCTCACTTTCACTGGCCCCACATGTCTGAAGACAGTAAGGAGTTTTGTCGCTCCTGTGTAACCTGCCAAGCCAGTGGCAAAGCAGGTGGCACTACAAAGGCCCCCTGATACCACTACCTGTGGTGGGGGTGCCCTTTGAGAGGGTAGGGATTGACATTGTTGGTCCCATGGATCCCCAAACAGCCTCTGGGCACAGGTTTATCCTGGTGGTAGTGGATCATGCCACCAGGTACCCAGAAGCCATACCCCTTAGGACCACTACAGCACCTGTGGTGGCAAGGGCCCTCCTGGGAATCTTCTCAAGAGTGGGCTTTCCTAAGGAGGTAGTATCAGACAGGGGTGCTAACTTCATGTCTGGGTACTTGAAAGCAATGTGGAAGGAGTGTGGAGTGACTTATAAGTTCACCACACCCTATCACCCACAATGCAATGGTTTAGTTGAGAGATTCAACAAAACCTTGAAGGGCATGATTAAAGGGCTCCCAGAAAAGCTTAGGCGTAGATGGGACATACTCTTGCCCTGCCTTTTATTCGCATATAGGGAGGTGCCTCAGAAGGGGGTTGGTTACAGCCCTTTTGAACTTCTGTTTGGCCACCCTGTGAGGGGTCCACTGTGCTTGGTGAAGGAAGGATGGGAGTTACCTCTCAAGCCCCCAAAGCAAGATATAGTGGACTATGTACTTGGTCTCCGCTCCAGGATGGCTGAGTACATGAAAAAGGCAACCAAAAACCTTGAGGCTAGCCAGGAACTTCAGAAGGCCTGGCATGACCAAAAGGCTGTTCTGACTGTTTACCAGCCAGGACAGAAGGTGTGGGTGTTGGAGCCAGTGGCCCCAGCAGCTCTCCAAGATAAATGGAGTGGACCCCACACTATTGTTGAGCAGAAGGGTGAGGTCACTTATTTAGTGGACCTAGGAACACCCAGGAGTCCCCACAGGGTTCTCCATGTCAACAGGTTAAAACCATATGTGGACAGGGCAGACATGGGCTTGCTCATGGCTACTGATGAAGGGCAGGAGGAAGAGAGTGACCCACTCCCTGACCTGCTCTCACAGAACCCTGACGATGGGTCAGTTGATGGTGTAGCCTTGGCAGGCAGCCTCACTACCCAGCAACAAACTGATTGCAGGCAAGTCCTCAATCAGTTTAGACATATGTTTTCACTGACACCCAGTCAGACCACCTGGTGCACTCATGAAGTGGACACTGGGGACAGTCTGCCTATTAAAAACAAGATTTATAGGCAAACTGACCATGTCAGGGACTGTATCAGGACTGAAGTCCAGAAAATGTTGGAGTTGGGAGTAATTGAACCCTCAGATAGCCCTTGGGCTAGTCCAGTAGTCCTAGTACCGAAACCTCACACCAGTGGTGGAAAAAGAGAGATGAGGTTTTGTGTAGACTACAGGGGTCTCAATGCAGTCACTAGGACTGATGCCCATCCAATACCCAGGGCAGATGAGCTCATAGATACTTTGGCCTCTGCCAAATATCTCAGCACATTTGACCTAACAGCTGGCTACTGGCAGATCAGACTAGCTGATACTGCAAAGCCCAAGACAGCATTCTCAACCCCTAGTGGGCATTATCAATTTGTGGTAATGCCCTTTGGTCTGAAGAATGCACCTGCCACTTTCCAGAGGTTGGTGAACACAGTTCTCACAGGACTGGAAGCCTATAGTGCAGCTTATCTAGATGATATTGCTGTCTTTAGCTCCACCTGGGAGGATCACCTGGTCCACCTCAGGAATGTTTTACAGGCCCTGCAAAAGGCAGGCCTGACTATCAAGGCCACTAAGTGCCAGATAGGGCAGAGTCAGGTTGTGTACCTGGGCCACCTTGTGGGTGGAGGCCAGGTTCAACCTTTGCAGAGCAAGATCCAGACCATCATGGACTGGACTGCTCCCACTACCCAGACTCAGGTGAGAGCCTTCTTAGGCCTGACTGGGTACTATAGGAGATTTGTCAAGGGGTATGGATCAATAGTGACACCCTTGAATGACTTAACTTCTAAGAAAATGCCCAAAAGGTTCAGTGGACAGTTAGCTGTCAAAAGGCATTTGATGACCTCAAGCAGGCCATGTGCACTGCTCCAATTCTGCAGAGTCCTGATTACTCCAAGAAGTTCATTGTTCAAACTGATGCATCTGAATTGGGGGTAGGGGCTGTACTGTCACAATTGAATGAAGAAGGTCAGGATCAGCCAGTAGCTTTTATTAGCAGAAGGCTGACCCCTAGAGAGAAACTTTGGTCAGCCATAGAGAGGGAGGCCTTTGCTGTGGTCTGGGCTCTGAAGAAGTTGAGGCCATACTTGTTTGGTACACACTTCCTGGTTCAGACAGACCATAAGCCCCTCTTATGGCTAAAACAAATGAAGGGTGAAAACCCCAAACTGCTTAGGTGGTCCATTTCCCTACAGGGGATGGACTTTACAGTAGAACATAGGCCTGGGAGTAACCATGCGAATGCAGATGGACTCTCTAGATATTTCCACTTAGAACATGAAGACTTAACTGGGCAAGGTTAGTTTAATGTCCCTACGTTTGGGGGGTTGTGTAGGAGAGTAGGATCTGCTTCACATGGGTACCCACACTTTTTGCTGATGCTTCACTGTTTTTCGACATTAGTCTGGCTGGGGCCCTGCTAATCAGAACCCCAGCCTAGCTGCTTCCTCTCTAAAATGGTTTCCATGTGCCTTAGGCACATCTCTGATTGGGATCTGGAGTGCCCTTATAAGTCCCTAGTATATGGTATACTATGTACCAAGGGCATAGGTACCTCAGAGGCCTGCCAGGGGCTGCAGCATGTATTATGCCACCCCTGGAAGGCCATCCAAACTGACACCACAGGTCTGCTACTGCAGCCTGGGTAAGGTGGTGCATGCACCCCTTACTGTGATATAGGTTACCTATATCACGAGATACATACACACATATAAACCTATAAGTCACTCCTAAGGCAGGCCTTATCAATCCTAAAGGCAGAGTGCGTGGTTCCTATGTGAGAGGGTGCCCCTGCATGAGCAGGGCCCCTCTGCAGCGTACGGAGACCATCTCTGATGCTGTTTGTAGTGCAGCCTGACCATATACTCTTAAGCGCATTATATCCTCGCGGTAAAATGCTAACTTTGGAATGGCTGCACCTAAACATGTCGTGTTTGGTGTCAAACATCTTGGAATACTACCCCCCGCCAATACTGGCGGCGGGGGTAGCATTCCACCCTTCTAGAGGGAAAGACATGTTAACTCTGACTAGTCCGGTAACTTCTTTCCAGAGCCCTGGCATCACAAAATGGATGCTGCTGCCACAGACACGAGTCTGGCCTCCTGCTGCTGGACGAAACTCCGGCAGGGGAGGCCTGGACAATAGGTTTCCTGTCCCAGGGAGGTGTGACCACCTCCCCAGACAGGATAATGTGTATTGGGGCTGGGCGGGAGCACTTTCGGGTGCTTTGAAGTCCTGCACTGGGGGCACATTTGGTGTCCCTAGTGCATACCCCAGTTCAAACCGGATCAGGGGCTTGCAGCCCCTGCTTTGGCGCGAACTGGACAAAGGGAAAGGGGTGTAGCCACCCCTCTGCCCTGACCCACCCATAGGTGGGGCCACAGAGTAGTCCAACCCCTATTTTTAGAATAAAGGTAGGAACCCAGTCCTTAGGACTTTAGATTATACCTGGACGAAACTCTGAAACTGAATCCTGGACCTTCGACGCTCTACGACAAGATTAGAGGACTGAAGAATCTCCCTTGGGGTCAAGGAGTGACTCCCCTGCTTGGCAGGCACCAAAGAAGCATCTGTCTGGTTCGCATTACTGAAGCTCCCGTCGGACGCCGAAGTCATCGCATCACCAGAGGTGGATTCTCAGACTTCCCCGAGGCTACCCTGAGTCCCCAGCAAAGCTGAGGCCCGTGGCTATCGTGGGTGACTTGAGACCGTGACCCCTGGACACCGAGCACATTTGCAAGTGCACCATCTTCTGGGTCTCCCAAGAAGTCGTGCTTTGGGCTTCAAGTAGCCCTAGCCTCCAGCACCACCTGCACTGAAGATCACTGGCCCCCACTCCACGAGTGTCCTGTAAGCCAGCTCCATGTGCGGCGTTACGAGGCTCCTTCACGGTCGCTAGCCCGTTGGCTAGTAGCCCTTAACGAAGGCCAATCTTTTCCTTACTTGGCATCCTGGTTGCTCCAGGCCTGCCCTCACTTACCCTCGCTGGGTGAGTTCCACAAACCTTGCTGGTCTGCACCATCGACGATCTACATCTTACTCGAGTCTTGCCGTTGCCAAGGCTTGTTGGGTCCAATCCGGTTGCCGACACCTCAGCACTCGACAGACATCAAGCACCAGCCCGAATCCTGCTCCTGGTCGCCGACAACGCCTCCCAGACCTCGTGGCTGAAGAGTCAAGACGACCGTCAATGCACCTGAAGCACTCGACATCGGTGGGCATCTGTCCATCGCCTTCCTGGTCACTGGCTAGTGACCCAGACTCTGTCCCCTCTGCTTTAAGGTTCACCAGAACTCCGATCCACTCTTGGATCCACCCGGACACTTTTCTCTTGGCCGCCAGCAGCACTTTGCAGCAGATTGCCATTCGAATCGACGACGAAACCCGACCCCGAAAGGCACCTATGCACCCGGCTTCCCTGGGTGAGGTAACACGAGTACTCCGGTGCTCCCGTGGGTAGGGACTCTTCAAAGTCCTAGATCTCAAAGGGTTTTGTCCTAGTCCTCTTTTAAGTGTCCCTTTCCTCTATTTTCCCGATCCCGACTTTCTCCATAGAAGTTAACGGCGTATCGCGGTTGTGTATTTACACTGCACGCGTCTCCCGTGGGTCCCCTGTGTCACTACCTTGGGTGGTTCCTTGTGGTCCAAGCACTTCTAGAGGCTCTAGGCCTAGTGTCTAGTTCAGTCGTGGTTCGCATACCACTTTATTGGTATATGGTTTGGTACGCCCCTAGGGCCCAAACGTGTATTTGTGCTATTACTGTGATTTAAGATCTTATAACCTATGTACTTGAACTCTAGCCTCATAAAGAGACTAGAGGGGTGTGTTTAGTAATAAATACATATATTTTGAATATATACCTGGTGTGGTTCTCTTTCATTTGGTCATTCAAGAGATTATAGACTGGTAAAACAAGCTGCTTTACATTCCTTCAAGACTTAGCCTGAAGGCTGCTCTCCATAGCTACCACTAGGATAGCTTTCAATAAGGTTGTCTTTAACCTACCTACCATAAGAGTCGATTTGGACTGGTGCAAGGTGCCCACTATAATTAGTGGACAGCATATGCCAGGCCAACTTCTCACAGTCACAGCTAACAGTTCTCCTCCCACATGGACCAACAAGCACACTTTGAACTATGCACAT
Source organism: Calotriton arnoldi (assembly GCA_963921515.1). Taxonomy (NCBI): domain Eukaryota; kingdom Metazoa; phylum Chordata; class Amphibia; order Caudata; family Salamandridae; genus Calotriton; species Calotriton arnoldi. The sequence continues at coordinate 6,007,493 of CAWUFW010000068.1, forward strand.
TGCACAGGGGGTGGAAAAGTACTGGCAAGATGGCTGTCACTGGGCTCTGGTGTGGGGATCACAAGGCCCTGTTGGGAGTTGTGCTCAAACTAACTCCAGGCACCACTGTCAGACATCTTGAATGTAACTTTTTACTCACTGTCATGGAACCATGGTTCATGGTGGCCTATTTGTTCTGGGTGGGAGGAGGAGTGGTAGCTCTGACTACAGCTACCAGCAGGCACTTGTGCCACACCCACCCCTCCCACAAACATCACACCTGTGACTATGCTATCCCTGACAGTGAATGAAAATGTACTGGCAATATGGCTGACACTGGGCTCTGGTGCGGGGAGGCCAACTTCATGATGGGATTTGTGATCAGAAATTGATTTTTACTAACAACATACCTGCAACGTAAGTTTAACTATCCACATTTTGAAAGATGCACACACTTAGCACAAACTCTCAGCAAGGCCATGTGATCCAAACACCAGTCTCATGCATCAGCCATTTTGTTTGTACACATTCACTCACAGGGAATCTGAGTCACAGGAAGGAAGTGTGGGATGGCTGGGAAGGTGGGTGTTGCTAAAAGCATGATGGGAGTCATAGTCACAGCTAACAGTTCTCCTCCCACATGGACCAACAAGCACACCTTGAACTATGCAATTGCACAGGGAGTGGAAATGTACTGGCAAGATGGCTACACAGGGACTTCATGTATGAATTTGCAAAAAGTCACATCCACTCCTTGGGCTTCTCACACAACTACACACTCTCATCCACCTTCACAGTACATTTCCATTCACTGTCAGGGAAGGCATAGTCCCAGGTGTGCTCACTGTGCTTGCTGTGAAGGTGTGTGGAGGACAGGACATGGTGTAAGTTGCAGTCATAGCACATTTCACTACCCACACACAATAAAAACGGTCATCAGTGACAATGGCTGCCTGACAGTGAATGAAAGGGCCACTGCAAGATGGCTGACACTGTTGCATGGTGTCATGTGCCCAAGGCATTGTTGTGATTTGCATTCAACTTCAACATCATGCAGTGGTGTCAGCATCCTTGCCACTACACTCCCCTCACTGTCATTGATCCTTTATCTACGAGGAGTAAGCTGGTCTAGTTGGGAAGAGTGGTACAAGTCCCAGCAGCATAACTCAAGCACAAAAACCACTGTACCTCACAGATCTGACCATGAAAAAGCAAGTAATCAGCCTTGGTTAACTCATCTGTCCATGGAGGACAAGGAGAATGTACATGCTGTGATCTTGTGCAAAGCTAAGCAGCAACAAAATATACTACAGAAAGCTAATCACATATGTGCAATGTGATGAGAAATATTAACACAAATATGTCTCTTCACATTGCATGCGTTTACAAAGCATGCAATTACAACACGGTTGTTACTACTACCGTGTTGTTACATCGCAGTACATTACAACGCAACACATTACAACGACTTGCAGTAGGGGCTGCGCCGGATTTAGGATTGATACAATTTACTATAACAACTCCAGTGTGCGCAACAGTAGGGAATGTCTATTAATATTAAATTATACCATTCCTTAGGTCAGCGCATCCCCTACTGCAAGTCAATGTAATGACTTGGGTTTCAATGTACTGCCATGTAACAATGCGGTTGTTGTAACAACTGCGTTGCAATTACATGTGTTGTAACACATGCAATGTAACTGCTGTTTCCCATTAACACATTCATCAAAGTACAATATAGTAAATGCTGACATAGATTCAGGTTAGTGAGTGTGTAGGTTGCCACAGCAATGTGACTGCTTTAAACATGCACAAAGGCAAGCACACATGCACAAATCTTGCTAAACATCATAATAGGAAGAGTACGTATGTCATTATAAAAACACAGATGTGGGAAATAACAATACACCTGTGTCATGCACAGGGTGTCACTTGACAGTCAATGTCTATGTACAGTCAAGGAAACAAGACATACACATTAATGCACCGAACTGGACATGCTCAGAAAAGCACATCTTGTCCAAATTACAATGTTCTCTGAACAAATAGTCCTGTATCTGTGACAATTAATGAGTATATATTGTTAAAAAATTTGACATAATGAACAACTGCTTTTTGTATGTGTATGATACGTTGACCTGTGCAAATACACAACAAACACTGTGTCTCTCTTCTACCCACAGGGTCTGATGATGACATTGCAAGAACAGAACAAGAATCACAGGCCCAGACTCCGGTTGACCCTGAGCTCTCCAGTGTGGATGTCTGTGAACACCCAGATGACCAGTACCCACACACTGGGAGCACAGCAACACAGGGCACTCTGGAGTTGGCAGAAAACATCACCCCTGTCAACAATGAAGGAGGCCCCGTCCTATCTGTGCGTGCAACAACAGGTCCTGCTCGTGTGGGTAGGGGTGGTGGGTGGTCACGTCAAGCAGCTGGTGCTGATGATCAAGCTGACCCACAGATGGGATGCATTCTTGAAGCATATCAAGAATGCGTCGGAGACTTTGGCCAGGTAGTTGGCATCCTCAGGGACATGAAACTACAGCAGGCTGACCATTTTGACAGAATGGAACAACATATGCATCGTATGGAATCCAACTGGTCAAAAATAGATGATCTTACTGCGGTGCACAGGGACATACTCACCTGCCTCTGCCAGATAGCTAACAACATGACCCCACCTCCCTGTGTGCCCACTACATCTGTTGCCTCTACATCTTCAACTGCCACAGGGAGGGATGAGGACTCTGGTGGAGAGTCCCTTGCACCGCAGCAACCTGCACCTGAGGGTGCCCCTCAAAAAAAGAAGAGGGGTCGTCCGAAGAAGGGCAATTGAGAGATTGATGGCCATGCATCCCCCCAGGAAGTTAAAAAATGCTCCTGATATCCTCCATTGTGTGCAAAACGTTCACTTTGTTGACAGTCACTGGACTCTCCCACATGGGATGGAGGGTCTAAGTTGGATAAATTGCTCAAATGACTGTGGACTTTGCTCTGAAACTTTTCATCTACCACCACTTCCAACTCCTCTGTGAACTTTGGATTTCAAATTTTGTACAGCACTTACCCTTTCTTGTTATATTTCACACATGTACTGCAATAAACTTATATTCACAAAATACGTGATTCTTTTGTGAATAAAACACTGTTCCCCCAATGAAAATGATGATCAATATAACAAGGAATTTTCTGAAAAAGAAGTGCAGGAGTTTAGCTACCGTCTTGTGAATAAATGTAACATGACACATATGAGAGATACACACAACAAGGTCAACACAACACACATAGTAGATGCCATAAATAATCATTGCCTCCACTGTTGTAAAATGAAACCATTGAACTGCACAAACACTAATCATTGTCTTATGAACTGAACATCAGGGCATATATACAGTATATAAATGAATTTTGGATGTGTGGAAACAGACAAGGCACCCCTCAATGTGGCTCACAGGTTTATTACACAGGCACCAGCTGTTGCCTTCACCATAAAAGCAAGCAGATGACACATTGTCAATAATCACAAATAACAAAAATACATCATAATACATCAGAAGTGAGTGTGTGGCATAGATTCATGATCCCAATAAAAATTCCATTATGGAACTGCATTGTGGGTCTTGGAGGTCACATGTATCCATACAACAGCCAAAGGACCCTGTGAAGGAGAGACATAGAACCGTCTTAAATCCAAAACATCTCCAAAATTGTTCTCACTTTTATCAATTGTAACATTTGAACACCAGCTAGGAGTAATGTCAACACTGTACTGGTGACCTTTATAACTTAATATACACTGAAAAAAACCAAGGATCAAATTAAGTAGCATACACTCACACGTATTCAAAACATATTGTACAACATACATATCCTGCTTAGAAAATGCTTTATCAAATCATCTTAGCATACTTATACATGTATGAGAGGTACCTCATTCCTCACTGCCAGGTTGTGTAGCATGCAACTCACAATGATGATCTTACACACCTTTGATGGTTTATATTGGAGTGCTCCTCCTGTGCGGTCCAGACAGCGAAATCTTGTTTTAAGCAGTCCAAATGTCCGCTCAACCACTCATCTGGTCCGCCCATGTGCCTCATTGAAACGTACCTCAGCAGGGGTGACTGGGTTCCTGAGTGGTGTCAGCAACCACGGCATGTTGGGGTATCCAGAGTCTCCTACATTTAACACAGAAAATACTTCAGTTGTCCAAAAACAGGGTACAACATGACATACAAGTAACACACAACAGAAACAGACAACATTACCCACCAACAAGCCAGGCCCGCTCATTTTGCAGCTGAGACATCATCTGTGGTATCCGACTATTTCTCATGATGTAGGCATTGTGTGCTGATCCCGGAAAACTTGCACAGACATGTGAGATGATCATGTCAGGCAGACATACCACCAGGGCATTTATGGAGTGGTAATGTTTGCGATTCCTGTATGTTTGTTCATTGGCTTGTGGTGGGATCAAAGCCACATGTGTATGTCAATGGAGCCAATGACATGTGTCATGTGTCCTAAAGCATAAAAGTCACTCTTTATTCCAGCAAACTGTTGTGGTGTTGGGAACCTGATGTAGAGGTTCAGAAATTTCAACTTAGCCTCACACACATCACGAAGCACACGACTGAACATTGTCTGTGACATCCCACCAGCAGAAGCCACGGTATACTGGAATGATCCTGTGGCAAAGAAATGAAGAGCCGCCATCACCTTCACCTTGGGGGTCAGGGGAAAGGGATATGTGCATCCATGTTGCAAATGGGGGGCCAACTGGTCTGCCAAATCCTCAATGAGTTGTATGGTGAAGCGATATCGTCTGATGCTGTTACGTTCTACCATGGTCTGTAGGTCGGGGAAGGGTCTGTGGACAGCTGGTCTCCTGCGGTACATATGTTAAAGAATATTAACATATAAATATTACACTTTCAAATGTTGTAATGAACATTCAAAAACTCAACTACAACTTTAAAGCAAGACACAATGAAGTCAGATGTGTGAGGTTAAGCAAAGACACAAAGGACAGCTATGTGACTCTGAACATACATCCAATTTTGTTATGGATTGTCAACAAATACAGTGCTGTACTGTGACTAGTTGGTGTCTGTCACTGTCCATGTGATCAAACGTCACATACTAAACACACACCTAATAAAGTATCAAATATAGATGTTTGTAACAACTATCACATGTTTGAAAGGTACACAGACATGGATTATGTATTGCAACCTAGCTGGAACACTAGATAGAGACAGCTTGTCACCATGCACACCACTGTGATGGTGTGGACAATGTCATGATGTCTGACCTACATGTACTATCACATACACATAACATTCATGATGTATAGCACATATGTATTTTACACGCATACATGTAATTCAATGACACAAAGACACAACAGCAACTCACATGACAAATAAAAGATGATATCTCTGTTTAAATACAATCAAAACATCATCAAAACATCACCAGTGAAATGTCTGCATTGTATAAGAATCAGATACTGTGGATACACTCAAAATGACTTCACACAATGCACTTTTTAACACACATTCAGAAAATGCAGTGATTATGTGTGGATGTAACCTGGGTTAACACAATGATCCCCTGGGACTGTGTCCAAGAATAGGAGGGTGATCTGTGAAGTGGTCACTCACAGTTGTGATGTTCCTCACAAACAATGTATTTGGTGCACATGAAGCTTGGCTCATCATAGGAGTGTGAGTTGTTATGTCTATGTACATTTTGACATGTGCTTCACTCCATCCACACATGTCCTTCAGCATAACATAAATATTTGCTATACTGTCTGACGTGCTGAGTGATTATTGTAGTGCGCATGAGCCGCATCCTGACCGAGCCGGACACACAGGTTGCCTGTTTACTACAATGATGTACGACGTGGGTGAGTATTGTATGGATGTGTGAGCCGCATCCTGACCGAGTCGGGCGCACTGATTGCCTGTTTACTACAATGATGTACGACGCTGGTGAGTATTGTATGGACGCGTGAGACGCATCCTGACCAAGCCGGATGCACAGATTGCCTGTTTACTACACTGATGTATGACGCGGGTGAGTATTGAATGGAAGAGTGAGCTACATCCTGACCGAGCCAGACGCACAGATTGCCTGTTTACTACAATGATGTACGACGCGGGTGAGTATGCAAAGGACGCGTGAGCCGCATTCTGACCGAGCCGGACGCACACATTGGCTGTTGGTCGTCATGGTGACAGACCCGCATTTTGCTTCGTGTATGATTCGTGTGCGATCCGATTCGGTTAGCTTTTTATACAAATGTATCCAAATCAATAGTGTTGTGATGAGTATAATTTGAACACCGCGGTAGGCGTGTCCGATGCATGCAATCTTATGGATTGGACTAAATCATATAATGCGAACGACTCAGAACTATCGCCTTGGAGGCATGGAACAGAGTCCGCCTCTGCTGCACAGAAATAAGTCTGTCTGTTCCCAAGAGAATTCACTTGCCTGCACTACATGAAACTGGACTACACCTCACCATACCACTGCTGCTGTCTCTGCATCCTCTAGATTCTACAATAGCACGTACTGTGGAGAGGGCCCCAGCCTTCACAGAAGCAGAAAACCAGGCCCTGCTGGACAGCCTCCTTCCACACTACAGCAAGCTGTATGGAAAACCAGGGGAGCAGGTGAGTGTTGATTACACTGCAATTTTAATATGACATGTCTAAAAAGAGGCACTACTAGCGTTGTGATCCCAAGGGCAAGCATGCAAACATAGTTAATGTAAGTCTTACAGTGTGTAGATTTATGTACTGGACAAGTAAAGTGATGTAAGTGTGTGTAGTGAGTTAGACGTTTCTGCACTGTTCTCATGTTTGTGAGGGAGATATTCACACAGGACAACTGCCCATGATGATACTTGGCTACCCTTGAGACATTAAATGCCAGTCTGACTATGACTCAAATGTCCATGTGTGTGATGCATAAAGATGTAGCATATGGAGTAATGGTGTGTCCCCATGTCATCCTTACAGGTCGACGCCCATCAGAAGACTAAAATTTGGCTGACCATCATCTGGGCCGTAAGATCTGTGGGGGTATACAGATGCCACATCCGCCACTGCCAGAAGAGGTGGCAGGATCTCCGTGGCTGGACCTGGAGGATTGCAAGGGTCCAGCTGAAGCTGTCACCTCCTCGCCAAAGGGGTGGACGACGGACCCTGACTCCCCACATGCTCAGGATACTGACGGTGGTCTTCCCTGACCTGGATGGGCAGTTGAAGGACAGACAGCAGCAAGGAGGGGGTGAGTATATGCCATGTTGCTGAACTATGTATGACATGCTTGTTGCACTCCCTCAGCCTGCTTACCCTCTCACAGGTCATATGTCTTCTAATACAACACTTCAGGGGCAAAATGTGACTAAACCTCATTATCATCTGATGTCCAGGTGTGTCCCTTTCCATCTGAGACATGTCACTTAGGTGCTGTGTATTTACTGTAGTCCAAGTTCATGTGATCAGCACCATATACAACAAGTGCATTGATTTGTCCATCATGAGTGATGTAATTGCCTGACCTTTGTCAGCACATTGACTGACATATGACCTGTACTCTGTGTGGTACATACATATATGTAAAAAATGTATATGTAGGTGCACACATGTTACCAAAAACAATGATACACATACGTGCAGCAGGTGAGACCAATGTGGATGCCTCAGACAAATGTGATTACTTATTGTTCCAAATGTTTAGTTACCTACATAGTACTCTGTGTAATCATATGTATCACATTACCAAGGTCATGTATGCCAACTCAAGACATACAAGACACTGGCACATCAGATTTTTGTGTGTCAGGCAACACTTTCACCATTGTAAATTGAAAAATACATGGATCAGACTCGTTAGTAGTATGTACATGTAGAAATGTTAGAAATACACGTGTCAATTATAGAAAATATTTACATACATCTAATGTATGGAATGTGTCTCTGATACACAAGACAAAACATGTGTGTATCATGCCTTAACTGTGTATTATGTTGGCCTCAACAGATATGTGTATGCTGCATTACTTCCTTATTCAGAGCTCTGAAGACTTCATGGAGAATGATTTTTTAACTTGACATACTCCAATATCTGAGCAGAACAACGTGAGCTTGTCAAAGTGTTTATATTGTGTGTAGCATGTAGGGGACATGTATACTTGACCACAACAGATGTTGCTTTAATCAGTCAATACATGATTTTTACACGGTGCTGACTTTAAACTTGAGATTGACTGGTCCTGTTACAAGAGTCAGTACAGACTGATTAGACAGACAGGCTAGTGGCATAGTTTTACAAAGGTCATTTTGTGAGGATGCAGTTATTCAACTTGTCTCTTATTCTGCATGCAGAGCATTAGAGCACTAACGTTCAAGACATAGGTGCCCATCATGATGACTGGGGATAGAAGTATGTTCATCATGTAAACTCAATTAACTTGTCCATCCCAAATGCTGTGTCACTTCCAGACTCCCTTGCAGGAGATGATACAGGTTTGTAATGACACATGACCCTCAGGAGCATTACAGATCTGACAATATGCCAAATAGTGCATTAGTGGTCATGTATTTATTGGTTATCGAAATACATCTAACAGATGTTTCACATGCCATCATGTGTTTGAGAAGCATAGTTTACTGGCAGACTGAGAAGTGTCATTTCCACATATGTGTAAAGATACAAAACAATGACGTGAAAATAATGGTAATGTTTGCTCTGTGACGTGTTGTGATGAAACTCATGTGTCAAGTCTATGTAGATGACTGATGTGAATCTCTTTCTCATCCTTGTTAACAGCATCATCAACGGCTACAGGAGGAGACAGTTCCGTGGAAGAAGGGGAAGTGGAGATCCAGACTGGGTCCACTGTGGAGGAAGAGGAGGGACCCCGTGGCACAGAGGCTGAGGGGAGCCACACTAAGGGCCGGTCAGAGGCATCAACATCTGCAGACCAAGAAAGCTCCAGTGAGGACTCCCTTTTGGCAGTGGGTGTTCCCACATCAGAGGACACTAGTTCAGAGTCTGCCACCACCACCACCGCCACCTCCACCCTCACAGCTGCTCCCATTCCCAGTGTCCGTGGACCCTCCCGTGTTAGGGAGTGTGTCTCCTTCGTGCCAGGCACCGCACCCCCTGCATCTGTCCCCCCTGCTGCCCTGAGTGTGGAGGCCATGAATTTGCTTCAACAGATACATGTGGGGCAGACATCCATGCTGAGTGTCCTCCATGCACACACCAGTCTTTTGACACAATTGGTCCCTCCTACAGCAGTCCATCACCCCTCCCTCCCCTGCCCCATCCACAGTCACCACTACCCTACTTGACTCCGGTACACTCACACAAGCACATGCACACACAGCAACAGACACAAGCAGCACACAACCACCCAAAACAAAGGCAAAAAAAAAATCACACACACTCAGGGGACTGATATTCAACACACAGGGCAGAGGGACAAAAAACTTACACACCCATCCACAAGCACTACGCATTCCTCAGCTATCTCTACCTCCAAAACACCTACCCTTCACTCTCCGGCAAAACCCTCTGACCAACGTCTCTTCCTCTCTGATCTTGGCCTCTTCCCCAAAGATACATCTGATCAGACTCACAAGGGGAAGAGGAAATCCCCCAGGACAGAGAGTAGATACCCCATGTATGCACACCCTCCCCTAAGAGTAGAAACACTGAGCCCCCAGCCATACATCACCCAGAACCAAAAAATCAAAATCCCCAACACCATCCCACACTTCCACCCCAAAATGTACTTCCTCCCAGTCCCAGCCCACCCCTCCCAAAGATCACATAGACACCACCCGAGTTTCCCCCACACACCATTACACCATCCCCAAGATGATCAGGGCTTCCCCCCTACCATGAGCACTCCCCCTCCCACGACACCATACCTTCTGCCTGTTCCTGACACTGCAGTGGAGCCCCCCTCAATCAGACCTGTCCACTGCAGTGGATCCCCCCTCAATCAGACCTGTCCACTGCAGTGGAGCACCCCCACAATCATACCTGTCCACTGCAGCAGAGCCCCCCCTCAATCAGACCTGTCCACTGCAGTGGAGCACCCACCCCCTCAATCAGACCTGTCCACTGCAGTGGATCCCGACACTAGAGTAGGCCCAATCCCTCCCACAACCCACACTGGTACACCCTAGCCCTGTCCCTGTGGTGCCTGGCAAGGCCATATAGATGCCCTTCCAAGGGGAGATGTCCCAGAGTTGTTTCAGTGCAGGCAAGCGAGGGGGTGATCCTTTTTTGCATCCCCTCAAGGACTCTAAGAAATGGACTGGCCATTGGCCTAATTGTTCAATTTTGAAATATGTCATTTTGAAAATGCTAAATAAATCACTTATTTATTATTTACAATTTCTTTTTGTGTAACAAGATTTGATAATAAGTGAACTATCATTGATGGGCTAATCTTGTAGTGTGTATACAATGATATGGTGATGTGATGGACTGTATGTGGTCCATGGCATATGTGTCCTATTACAGTATGTATCTGAGTCCTCATTGTCAAGATTAGCAGGTTGTCATGATCCACAACATTTGTGAGCATGATGGTAACATGCTAATAACCCTATTGGGTTGACAATGCTGGTAGTGATGGGCATCCACCCCCCTATGGGGTGGACAATGCTGGTAGCGATAGGCATCCACCCCCCCTATGGGGTGGACAATGCTGGTAGTTATAGGAATCCGCCCCCTATAAGTAGAGAATGCTGGTAGTGAGAGTCATCCACCCCCCTATGGGTAGAGAATGCTGGTAGTGATAGGCATCCACCCCCTATTGGTAGAGAATGCTGGTAGTGACAGTCATCCACCCTCCTATGGGGTGGACAATGCTGGTAGTGATAGGCATCCACCCCCTTACAGGTAGAGAATGCTGGTAGTGATAGGAATCCACCCCCCTATCGCTAGAGTATGCTGGTAGTGATAGGCATCCACCCCCTATGGGGTGGACAATGCTGGTAGTGTTGGGCATCCACGCCCATGGGGTGGAAAATTCTGATAGTGATGGGCATCCACCCCCCTATAGGTAGAGTATGCTAATAGTGATAGGCATCCACCCCCTATGGGGTGGACAATGCTGGTAGTGATAGGCATTCACCCCCTATAAGTAGAGAATGCTGGTAATGATAGGCATCCACCCCCTATGGGTAGAGAATGCTGGTAGTGATAGGCATCCACCCCCTATAAGTAGAGAATTCTGGTAGTGATAGTCATCCACCCCCTATGGGTAGAGAATGCTGGTAGTGATAGGCATCTACCCCCTATGGGGTGGACAATGCTGGCAGTGATAAGAATCCACCCCCCTATAAGTAGGGAATGCTGGTAGTGATAGTCATCCACCTCCCTATGGGTAGAGCATGCTGGTAGTGATAGTCATTCACCCCCCTATGTGTAGAGCATGCTGGTAGTGATAGGCATCCACACCCCTATGGGCAGAGAATGCTGGTAGTGATAGTCATCCACCCCCCTATAGGTAGAGACTGCTGGTAGTGATGGGCATCCACCCCCTTAGGGTGGTGTTGCCTTTCGCGGGGTAGTGACGTTTTTGTGTGAGGTGTCTGACTTACCGTCTATGACAACTGCGTCGGTTATGGTTGTTGAGTCGAACATAGGCATACAGTATAGGGATGACATGCGCGATTGGATACATGGCTGGTCTGTCTCATATGCATTGATCGTGTTGTGGCGCGAATCGGAGCTGAAATACGTCTTGTCCGAATGCTCTGACGTGTTGGAGGGGGCGACCTGTCCGGCGCGTAGGAAGTACGCATCGTACTCTCCTGGCCGGAAACTGCTTGAGAAATGGTTCCAGACTACTCCATTCAGCGTTGATGGAGCCTGTTCGTCCGTAAAATGTTGCTGGATTCGGAGCGTACGAGTTGTTCGGGAATTGGACACTTCTGCGCATCGTACTTCATCGTTTGGATGGACCGGTTCCTGGAACGAGTCGGTTGGAAGGTAATTCTACAGATAGCTTTGGGAGGGCCTTCCGAGCGAGATCGGAATCGACCCCATAGTGTGGATTTTTGGAGGTGTCACCAAATACATTGATTAAAATTATAGTAGCAACCCTGAATTGCTGTGTGAGGGTAGGTTTTTAGTATTCCATTTATCATTGCCTGCTCAAAATCAATGATTATTTAATGGGGAAAGTAATTATTGGTTTCCTGTTTAATTTTTGACAGTAGTTCAATATAGGTGGAGTTTTGCTTATTTGGTAATAAAGCATAGAGAAAAGGTTTGTTTGTATTTTGGTATAGTGCATGGACAGTATATAATTGATAAAATGGTTTGGGACATATTTTAAAAGTCCCGTCCATCATCCAAGTTTCACACTGTTGGAGTTTTAGTAAATTATTAGCAGTTGCAAAAATAATTATTCTTTTATCCTTTGATTTGTTATCATAAAGATGAAATTGTTCTTCATTATGTGTAATTGAGAGTTCTGGGGGAATTTCTACTTCTTCAAATGTTTTGGGGACAGGTGTGGTGGTGGTAGTAGCCTTTTTAGTTCTAGCTATTGTTCTTTTTAGGGATGATATTGAGGGCATTTGGCCAGTAGCATGTTGTGGGGTTCTGGGGAGCATTTCTTTTAATATTTCTGTGGTAGACTTTTCTGAACTAGTGCTAGCTTCTTTTATATCGTCTAAAGCATTTCCAACCTCAATTTCAGTAAAGTTAGGGGGTGGTTATGCTCCCTAACATACAGAACAGTTGTTTCCTTAGTTGTAGCCCTCCCATCACATTTATTAGAATAGTATTTACTACATTTCCAGTTTACTGTCAGTCCAGTTTGCTTTTCTTGGGTATACGCATACCCCATATGACATAGTAAAAAATTGCCTTTTTGCGAAGTTAAGAATTGGGCGCCTTCAGTCATTGTGATGTTGAAAATGCTAAGAAAAATGTATATAAAAATTACTAAAAATATTACTGTCCCCTAATTTTTTATAAATATACATTGTCATTTATATACTTACAACGCTGATTTTGAAGTTGTTTTCAATTCTGATGCACTTTCTTTGCTGTTTGATTTCAGTTTTGTTGCTGATATTTCTGTTGGTATAAAAAAGTAATTTTAATACTTTTGTTTAACTGTGTATGAAGTGGGGGAAGTTGGGATAAAGTTGGACTTTGGTTGGGTATTTTAGCTAATTGTTTTGGTTTAATTTATTTGATACTTACTTTATTTTCAAGTCGATTTTCCACAGTGTTCTGTCGGTGTTTGGATGTTTTCAGAATTATATGTAGAGGAGACATAAATATAAAAAATATATATTAATTATTTTGTCAGTATAAATAGTTGTTTTAGAAGATTAGCAGTAGCATCAGATTATAAATGTTATTTTACTTACTTTCTGGAGTAGGAAATAGAATTTTCTTTAATGAAGTCCTGTGTTCTGGCAGCAATCCGGCAGAGTTTCGCCTTCTTGTTTCTTTTTGGTTTGAGGTGTAAAATACTGATTAATTTCCGTGTGTTTATATAGTGTTTAATTAATAATCTGTTTAATTTCATTGGTTTATATTAATAGTGTGTGTATTTCATTGGTTGTCATTTATTGTTTTAATTGTTTTGGTCATTGCTTTCCATATATGGAAAACGCTAATTAAGATTCAGTTATTGCATTTTTATTAACTGCTTTAGTCTATTAAATATGAATTATATTGTTTTAGATGTTAAATAATATGTGCATTTTATTTAGGTATAATATTTAGATAGTTATTAATAGTGTGTTTTAATATATTTTATGATAATATATTTAAATATTTTTAAAACAGGTTGTATTTGATTTATTTTGTATGTTCTGTATGTTTATTGATAAATATATATTATTTGGGTTACGTTTTGTATGTTTATAAATGTTTTTAACATGTCGATATATTTTTTAAACAATATTATTGCTGTCTAAATTGTTGTTATTGATATTATTGACATCTTGTATCTTTTTTAAACATGTTCAATATTTTTTATAACTATATTTTTGTGTTCGATAATACTCATATCGATGTAAGTGTATGACGATATTTTGGTGTCGATATTAATGTATTTTTTTAAATAAGTATAGGATGTCGATATTAGTGTAATCGATATTTTTGTGTCGATAATATGGTAGGTCGATATTGTGTCTTTCGATATTATGTCAGTGATTCCTTCAAAACAGAACAAATGTTATCCATACTCCCTCTTTCGCCTCCAAGCTGTACTTCACAAAAGCAGGGGTCCCTCAAGACTGTATCATCTCACCCATGTTTTTCAATATCTGCATGATGTCATTACTGGCACAGATCAATGATTTTTACCTCACATGCTATCACTATGCAGATGTCACACAAATACTCCTTAAACTGGAAAGCCCCAAAGACATTGGAAACTCACAAATTTTTTGTTGCGTCAGAACCGTTGATCAGTGGATGACATGGAGCCATCTTAAACTGAATGGTTCCAAAACAGAAATACTCACATGTGGCAATTAAAAATATTATGACATACTCGCCTCCTGGCCCGACGATCTGAGAACACCGCCTAAAGTATCTAAGGAAGTAAGAAACCTCGGAATTACCATGGACTCCAAGTTATCAATGAATGCCCAAGTGGACAAACTAGCAAGATCAAGCTTCAATACTATAAAACCTCTGTGACGCATCTTCCCCCAGCTGGGATTTCCACACAAGGTCCAGGCTCCTATCTCTCTTGTACTGTGTAACCTCGATTATGCCAATAGCCTCTTCCACAGATCATCTTTAACAACAATGAAAATATTACAAAGGATTCAGAACTCTGCTGACAGACTACTCCTGCATGTAAAGCCACAATCCCACATTTCCCCTGCTTTGAGGGCTCTACATTCGTTACCAGTTGCCAGAAGACCCCAATTCAAGCTGCTTTGTATCACCCAGAAAGCAATACAGGAATAAAATCAGCAATACCAAAGACCTCTTCAACATCATAAAACAGCAAACCTCCTCTCTCCCTCAACACTCATGCAACGATTCAACCAAGTGCTGCAAACAATTTGCAACATTCTTCTCTGAGAAAATATCTAACATTCAACTCTCTCTTCTGCCACCCAACCTTCCGCCCTGCACCATAAGTGCCCCCAGAACACCGAGGGTCCACCCAAGGCCCTACCTCTAACCAACCGCTGCCTCTCCAATCTCCCCCAATCAGCAATCCAGAACGCCAACCACAAACCTTTACAATTGAAAAACGATGCAATTTGGACTGAATTCAACTGTATCCATGAAGAAGAAATCAGCAAACTACTCTCCTGTATGAAGCCGACTTTTCACATCTCCAACCACCTCCCTGCTGCGCTTGTCGAAAATCTCAGCTACATCATCTCCCCATGTGGACCAAAATCATCAACTCCTGTCTATTGAGTGGCTCAATGCAAGCCTCCCTTAAACTTGGACAAATTACACCCCTCATCAAAAAAACAGATGCCAACCTGAAAGACCTTAACAATTACAAATTGATAACTAACCTCCCTCTCCTTGGCATAGCCATCGAAAAATGTGTGCTTGCCCAACTTAACAACCACATTGAAAATGACAACCTCCACAACACCTTCCAATCAGGGTTCAGGAGAGGCTGCAGTATAGAGACTGCAATACTGAACATCACAGATGGACTTCACAGATCTCTGGATGATGGATAGGCCTGCCTCCTAGTCCTCCTGGATCTCACGGCGGCCTTTGATACTGTCAACCATGGTATCCACCTAAACACTCTCTCTTAGCGTGCAGGTATCAATGGAACTGTCCTTCGGTGGTTTGCTTCTTTCCTGAACCAGCGATCACAGCTAATCAAGCTAAACAGTTACACCTACAAACAACACCACTCTCACATGAACTCCCCCAAGGATCAGTCCTGTCTTCTGCACTATTCAACCTCTACATGGAACCCCTCATTATGGTCCTGAAACAAGCCATAATTGCCTCTCATCTCTCTGCAGATGACACCCAACTCTGCATTACAATCTCCTCAATTAAAGAAATCCATCGCTTAAACTGTACTCTCTCAATGGTTCAATCTGACCAACCAGCAACCATCTTAAGCTCAACTCCAACAAAACCAAACTCCTCATCCAACTGAAAGATAAGTTCTTTCCCGTAGCTATCTGGCTCGACAACCTCACTGCATTAAACTGCAAAATATCTGTCTCCAGCTCGGTCAAATCTCTGGTGATTACACTGGACACAAACTTGAACATGAAAGAGCATATTAATGCCTCAGCCTAAAGTGCCTTCTACATGCTGAAACACCTTAAAAAAGTCAAACCCTTCATCCCCATCGAGGACCTAAAGACAGTGGTGCAGTCCTTAGTCCTCTCCAGGCTGGACTACGGTAAGGCAACAGTCACGTGCACCACAAAAACACACTTTGCCCCTATGACAGCTACACTCAACTGAGCAGCCAGACTCCTGTCAGGGAGAATCGCTTTGACCACGTCACTCTTACTCAAAGAACTCAACTTGCTTCCAATAGAGGCAAGATGTATACTCAAAACTGTCTGCATAACACACAAAACTCTCTACAGGGAAAAAACTGTACGTCACAAACAAATTTTCGAAAGCCGGCCAAAAGAGACCTCTTCGTAGCTCAAGCAGCCTACTCTTGATTCCACCCAAACTGAAGAAAGAAAAATCTCGCACCCGCTCCTTCTCCCGGAAACGCTCTAAGACTATGGAACTCGCTGCCACAGGATCAATGTGACATTCAAACATTCCAACACTTCAAGAAGAAACTTAAACTTTTACTTCTCAACAAGTATCTAAACCTCGCCCCCCCAAGCCACCGGACCTGCTCAATAAATCTGAACTGTACTACGTACTACGTCGGGAAAAATTGTATCTCCACTCCTGACCCTCACTACACTCTACCATAACGACCTCAGAACTGTTTTGTTCACATTTCCCACTGTTTAACCCATACTCTTTGTATGCACTGTGACTATGTACCTGTATCTATTTCATGTAACTGTATTAATTCCAATTTTACTTGTGTTACCTATATTTAGTCTTCGCTGTAAAGCGCTCCAATGCCTACTGGTCAAGTTTGCGCTATACAAAACTAAAAAAAAAAAAAAAAAAAGAAATTCAACAAAGGAACCTCCACTCTAGATTGGCACCTCGCCTCAAAATCCCACCATACAAGAAAAAAAACATAGGTGGCACATCCTTCTCTGTTCAAGCAGCCAAACTATGGAACTCTTTGCCCCCAAACATAAGATCCATGGATAACTATCTTACCTTCAGAAGACTAGTCAAGAGTTGGCTCTTCCCCACATAACCACCATACTCAAACATAAATGTACAGTATATTCCTGTGTATATAAGCATTTATTTGGGTTACATGTATGTATCTAGAGATGTGTATTCCTTTGTATAAATGTGTAAAATAATTATGTTTATAGATATATAGATATTCGTTAGGTCTGGTAAAAAAAATACATATTAGCTAGGGTTATATTATTCTGTGTTTAACTTGTATATAGGTCACTGCATAAATAATTTATCATAACTATTTATCAATAATTGTCATAAATTAGCAGCAACACTTGAAAGTCTGAATTTGTTAAATATAACCTAAAATCTAGATATATTAGCTTTCTTATACATATGTATACCATCCATGTACTTATTTATCTTTACATTTATTCATTTACTCCTAATTCAGCATCTCTAATGCACTACCCTATTTCTCACCCTATACCTCTCTCAATATATCCTCTACCTCCACTCTGACTCATCCCAAACCCCATTCTACTACTATGATCCCCAAAATAACCCTTTCTAGAATCTTCCCTCATCTACCCCTCCTTGCCTCACCTCAAACCTTTTACTATTCAGAGCCCCCAAACAAGCCTATGTAAACCCTTCCCTCATGTATCCCTCCTAGACTCATCTGATACTTCATCTTTCTCCCTAAACCACTTCTAGAGGCTCTTCTCCCCTCCATCTCTCAGTTACTCATCCCAAACCTCCACCAACTGGTATGATCACCAAATAAACAAACACTTTCTAGATCCTTACCTCTTTTATCCCTCCACAGGCCTTGAAAAATCTATTCGCCACTCGCAATTGGGAGTAAAAGTTAATCAGGTCGAGCTATTTTTAGCACCTACTAGTCCATCTGGCCAGGAAACTTAGACTGGAAAGGAACAGGTGTTTTGTTCATTCAGAAAGTGATTGAGCAATAAAGATGCAATTAAATCTTGTTTTTATCTTGACACATTTGCTGTCTGTTCAAGGAAAGAGGTCAAATGTCAGTTTGCCTTTTAACTAATTGCTGCTTAGAAAAGGTTTATTTTTCTCTCTCTTACTAGAGTTAGAGGCTTTTGTCAAGTGAGCTGTCTGAAGATGTCAGTTATTTTTCTCCAACACATAACATGTCAATAAATAGCCTGTAAATTAATATTACAAATATTTCAAATTATATCAGGAATTACAAAATCAATTTTTTTTTTCAATTAAGAAGTGTGATTCAAACAAAAAGTTAAATAGGAGCAAAACAAACCAGAACACTTTACTTGATGATGTGCAAATGACACATATTTGCAGAAACTCTGGGGCATATGTAAGAGGAAGTGGCAGAGTGAGGCGTTACGCCTCACTCCGCCACTTCTGAAACACAAGGCTGCACCATATTTACAAGGATATGGTGTAGCCTTGCGTTTCCCCCTGCGCTGGCGCTACACTTAGCAGTGTAGCGCCAATTCAGGCACTCTAGGACCATAGTGCTTAATGCTGCCTTGTAAATAAGGCTAAGCCCCTATCGCCACCACAACATTGGAAAAAGTGATGTTGTGGTGGCTATAGGGGCTTGTACATATACCCCTCTATTTCCAAACATTATTTTTTTGTACACTATATAGTTTTATCAGTATAGCTGTAGTTCAGTGGGAAGGTTTGTGGCCATTTCAATGTAAAATCTGCTGATTACAAATTACAGTGTGCTACCACTTCATGCTTTAGTTATGTATTGATTAAAAGGGATAGTTTTTAAAAATGATTTGAGAAACATTCCTTCCCCCGCCCTGATGAAAATGCTGTTAATGAACTAAAAGGCAAGTCAGGGGTCATGTGTATCCTATATGTGGCTAGATTTGTATTATATATGGAAAAAAAGTTTAGTCTATTAAATCAAAACAAAGAGTTTTTTGTACAGCAGACATGCTGAACTCTTATATGTGATAATGAAGAAAATGGCGGCTCAATAAATTTAATTATTTGCCCACGATCACATCATTTGAAACCAGGTTATGGGTCAAGAGCATTACAAATAGTGTGAGTAAATTATTTAAGTCACTAGACCTGCAGTCTAGTAACATTTTTATGATTTTTCGAGGCCTGCTCCACTATCATTTTCAATCCAACTAACACTCACATGTCCACCGCTAAAATTAATTTCATATTTCCCTACACTACTTCACCACTAATCCTTTTTGGGTTCCAGGGTGCTCGTCAAAAAGCACTTTGATGCCTCGTCAGGGGTAGTAAGAGCTATATAAATGCAATTACAATTACTCGCATTACCTGTTTTTCTGAGTTGGTGTCTGAAATGTGTTTGGTATCCTGTGTGCTCCCATTCCCTGCATGTCTGAGCTGGTGTCTGGAATGTGTGTCATATCCTGTGCTTACTTCACTCAGGGAGAGCGAAAGAAGACCAACCTACTTGCAAACATCCAAAGGCATATCTACACACATAAGAGCAACCAGGCTGTTAAGATTTTGGAATAGACGCCTCACCCATTAAATAGTGGCATGCTTCTTCATCTGCACCTATCCACACCCTGGTAGCGTAATACCACCAGGGCGAACTGAACCATGAGTGGGAGTTCTTATATAAAATATCTATCAGGATAAAGCAGGGATCCAGTTGAAAGAAGAAAAGGTTAAAACAAACCCTCATGGTATACCCAGTCAGAATTGCTATTTATTAGTAGGGTACCATGGGTCTGTTAAAATATAAGTACAGGGTTCTAATTGAGCATTATTGTCTCAATCGCCCCTGATTCTTGCCATCATGTTTCAGCCCTTACAAAGAGCCCATACAGGTCTGGGGCCTTCTTCAGGGCTTTATGTGTGTGTCCCTGCCTTTTTTGCATGCGTTCCATGCACCTTAATGAGGCTTAAGGCTCTCACCTGAACTTGGGTACTTCAGTATTTCAGGGATACCCTAACTATTCTTTTTTTGGGGATAATGCATGTCTGGCAGAGGGACCATCCTGTTGACACATGTACTCCAAGGAGTTGGTCCCATTTTGTCACATAGATGTACTGCCCAGACCGCAGCCAAACCCATTTTTTGTATCCTGTACTCCCATTCCCTGTATGTCTGAGCTGGTGCCTGGAATGTGTATCAATCAATCAAGCATTTGTAGAGCGCACTACTCACCCGCGAGGGTCTCAAGGCGCTAAGGGGGGGGGAGCTGCTACTGTTCAAACAGCCAGGTCTTGAGAAGTCTCCTGAAGGTCAGCAGGTCCTGGGTCTGTCGTAGGTGGATGGGGAGGGTGTTCGAAGTCTTGGCGGTGAGGTGGGAAAATGATCTGCCGCCGGTGGTCGTTCGGTGGATGCGTGGAACGGTGGCGAGGGCGAGGTCAGCCGGGCGAAGATAGCGGTTGGGAGTGTAGAAGGTGAGACTTTTGTTGAGGTATGATGGTCCGGCGTCGTGGAGTGCTTTGTGAGCGTGGGTGAGGAGCTTGAAGGTGATCCTCTTGTTGACGGGGAGCCAGTGTAGGTCTCTTAGGTGGGCAGTGATGTGGCTGTGGATGTCAATGACGAGGCGTGCGGAGGCGTTCTGTATGCGTTGAAGTCTTTTCTGGAGTTTGGCCGTGGTTCCCGCATAGAGGGCGTTACCGTAGTCCAGCCTGCTGGTGACGAGGGCCTGGGTGACCGTCCTTCTGGTTCCAGTGGGGATCCATCTGTAGATCTTGCGAAGCGTGCGGAGGGTGTTGAAGCAGGAGGAGGAGACTGCGTTGACTTGCTGGGTCATTGACAGTGATGAGTCCAGGGTGAACCCTAGGTTGCATGCGTGGTCGGTGGGTGTCGGCGCAGCTCTCAGCGAGGCCGGCCACCAGGAGTCGTCCCAGGCGGAGGGGGTGGACCCGAGGATGAGGACCTCCATCTTGTCCGAGTTCAGTTTCAGGCGACTGTTCTTCATCCATTCGGCGACGGCCTTCATTCCTTCGTGGAAGTTGGTTTTGGCGGTGGCGGGGTCCTTGGTGAGGGAGAGGATCAGCTGGGTGTCGTCGGCGTATGAGACAATGTTGAGGTCGTGCGATATCCTGTGCTTCAATTCCCTGTATGTCTGAGCACGTGTCTGGAATGTGTGTCGTATCCTGTGCTCCCATTCCCTGTATGTCTGAGCTGGTGTCTGGAATGTGTCTCATATCCTGTGCCCCCATTCCCTGTATGTCTGAGCCGGTGGAATGCTAAGAGTGATGGATGCAATAGAATGTTGGTGTGTGGTTGTGAGGAAATGGGGTGTATTATATGGCATGATTGTGCAACCTCACCATGTAATATACACTTGCCAACCCCTTTTAGGACCAATAGGTTTTGTTTCTTAAACATTAGCTCAGCCATGGATAGCTGTGGCTCTGAGCAGCAAGGCTTACACAAAGGAACAAGTGTAAAGCATTTAAAAAAGCACCAAAACAATTGGAGCAGAAATAACTGAGACACTCAAGAAATCTGACACCAATTTATAAAAATAAAGCAGATTTTATATATTTCTAGAAACCTCATTGAAAAAGATCCTCTAGAGGGTTCTGGAGATCTGGAATTTAGAAGATATAGTAAATCAGAACTATTCACTTAACCGCGAACAAGCAATGGCAAATTTAACAAATTTGGCACTTAGAATTATTTTTACAAAAAAGTTAGACTAGTTGTAATGTGGTTAGATTTACTTTGGGCAACCAACTCTGGCAGAGAGCCAGTAAGGGGGACCCGCAAGGCCCTCAGAAACAGTTACCTGCACAATAGAAGCAGACTTCCTACAGTTCCAGGCACTTTATCCTCATTGCAATGGATTTCTATGGAAGTGGACTTGGTGGGTAGGATACAGGATGCTGAAGATGCACAAAGATGCACAAAGATGCTATGGACGCGACATGGTTGAAGGAGGTCTTCCTGCAGCTACTTCCCAATCCACGGGCTTGGTGAGGTGATCCTGGCCACAGTGGTCGATGTCCCTCGAGGTCTTCTAGTGCCTGGCAGAAGTCCAGTTGCCACTGAACTGCCAGTCATTAGGTGTCACTGTGATGGCCAGATCCTTCTCGAGGCTGTTGCTTGACTTCTGGGTGACCAAGCGGCACCCCGACAACCTTCTCGGTCCAGCAGACTCGGGTGCAACTTCTGACAGTCGGGTCCTGGTCCTGCACAGCAATGAGAAGCAGCGATCTGGGCTATCACTTGCCCATAGCAGACTTCTTTAGCTGGTGTGTCCCTGTATTGTGAACAGGAGGTCAGCCAGCTGACCCTTGGAGCGTCTTACTTTGGCTGGGCTGGGGAAAACAACTTCTCCATGAGTAGGACGCAGCACGTGCAGTCCTTTCTCCTTTGCTAGCCACCAAGTGCAGCAGGTACAGTCCGCATCGGTGCAGCCTGCCTTCACAGGAAACTGAGTGCAGCAGGGCAATCCATCTACCAGTCCCGTCGTGATCTGAGTGCAGTGAGCCAGGGGTGCCCTATTTATATTCAGAAAATGCCCTCTGAGTCAGTTGTTGTTTGTATCCAATGGGCTACCAGCTCCCTTCCCACCTGAAAACCACTTACTGGGAAGTGTGGCATCTGGCTACCTTATGGTGTACCATTCTGCACACTCCCAATGTGGCAGAACCCCTCTCTTGGCTCCCAGCACTCCTTAGCTCAACCCAGAGGTGTGGCTACACGCCCCTGGAAAACTAGTTTGGCAACTGGTTTCCCCTTACCTGTCCCTAGTGCCAGCCTGTCTCGCCAGACATAACAGCAGCCCCTCTCCCAAGTGTTTCCCATCTTCCCTTCAAAGGCGGTTTCTCCTTTGAAGCTCATCTTGTGGGCTAACACCTGTATGACTTCCTGCAGGAGGGCGATAACACCTCCTACTGGTGCAGGCCCCTATTGTATCCTTTCTTGGGAGTCGTTAACACGTCTCCCCAGGAGAGCAGAAAGCTGACTCAACTACAAGAACTGATGTGCAACTGTTAAGGGGACAGGGGATTAAAAGCAATACGGTAGGCTGAATAACTCCCATTTTCTCACTTTAGCAATGATATCTGTAGCTCATGACATTCTATCTCACAGCAAACTTAATATCCCATGACTTTTAGAAATGTAATCAACCCTAATCACTATTTAAATGCTTCCCACAGCGAAGCCACAAAGGTAACAGAGAGCTGGTTCAACATGTAGTAGGATGAAATCACTTGGTGGGTTTCTGTTTAAAGACTGGGTCTGACAGCTCAGAGGATCGCAGCTGCTACATTCTATGTATCCCCGCATAGCTGGCGATGGTCAAAGCCATCAGAACCGGAGAATGATCAGACAAACTACGAGGTAAGTGTGTTATAGTTTCACTCTAGCCCATTGCTTCTCTAGATCATAACCAGTAATCGATCCTGGAAGACATGGAATGGAATGTATACACTCTGGATTTGGGGCATTCAACACGGTACAAGTCTAGCAGTCTGTATTGGCGCATAATATCCTTTAGATCTTCCTGCACTTGGACGCGTCATCTGGACTGCTGCCAGTGCTGTCCAAATCAACTTGCAGCATTAAAGTATTTTCCACATATTACAAAGCGAGGAGAAGAGGCCACAAGCCTGTTCCTAACTTTAGTGAAGAAAACAAAAACGAAAAAAAGCACGATCAGCAAAGTTCGGCCCATATGTCTTGATCAATGTAATGTGTGTTGAGCCCAACAACCCCTGCACAACCATGCACTGGCCCTCTCCATCACAGAACATGTCCAGAGACCTGAACTGTAAGCCTTGTTTAACCAATATGGCCACTTCCCTAGCGACTGAGAAATAGAAATAGGAGGTACGGACTCCAAATTTTGGAAAAATGATTAACCCCCACCGAAGCAGCCTGCGTCTCCTGAATTTATGCAACATCCACCTTAGGGCTATTGAGGTATGCAGTCACCAGTCGGGTCTTGTGGTGGTCATTCACCCCTCTCACATTCTAAGTGGGCAGCCTAATCTTACATCCAGGGCTTACCCCAGTCATATGTGTTGTGTCTGCAGTTTGACCCACCTCTTTCCACTAAGCTTTTTTGTCGGATCAGAAGTATTTCTGACATCAAAACCCTTTGTCACCTGTGTTCTAGTAATAGTCGCCCAAACAGCCATCCCAACAAGCATCTACTCACATTGCATGAGTAACCTTAGCAGAGCTTTACAGTCTAGTCGTGTGGTGGCTAAACTGGCATCAATCACATTATTGCCCACACTCAAGCGATGCTCCGCAGTGTTAGATATAACAGTAGTGTTAGTAGACCATCCTTCTTCCATATCGATGAGAGATGTAACTTGTCTTGAGACTGTGAGAGGTTATTCAAGGATTAGTAGCTGTTGAATTGTGAGAGGGGGAGACATTTTCTAGCTGACACACTAAGTGCCTCCCTCTTTTACTATCTTTAAAGTACGAGAGCAAAGCCTTGCTCACTGTGGAATTAACAACAGTTCGCCTTTCATAAACAAGTGAGAGAAGCTTCCAGTTTTTTAATAGTTTCAATCCAAGTATCAATGTCTTCAGGATGGTAAAACAACGACCTATCAATTGCCCCTTTTGTCCATTCAAAGACTGAGGATTCATCTCCGTATTCTTCCCACTGTGGCTCTTCGGTCACCAAATGGGCACCACAGTTCAATATTATTATGTTTTTTAATCATTGCTACTAGGTGGGAGCCCAGTCCGAGACCAGGTCAGACAGGAGTGTAGTACAGCGCTGTTGTGATTGTCATGAAAGTTTTGTATAGTAGGCTCTGGAACAGGAAAAGGTCTTTGTCAAGGTGCTTAGTGACCATGAGTCGGCTTTGTAAACAGGACACATCACTGGACTTGTTATCCCGTCACCACAACCAGCAGTGACATCGTAGAACCCCTCAATCGAAGTGTGCGGGCACAGAGACGATATCATTGATACAGTGTCTCTATCGCGCTGTGTTGGTGGTTTAAAAGTTGTATTACGCATACATATGTAAGCAACACAATCTTTTCCTATGTACAGGTCTCTGATTCTTGTGGGTCATGTCCGTGCTTTATAAAACCCTCTAAATAAAATTACACAAATAATTAAAGAAAAGATCGGGAGTGAATGAATTTCTGCCACATACACATCACTGGAAGACACTAAGGGGGGGTGCTAGACCATTTACTCACATTAGAAGAAACAAAGGGGGTCTACCGACCAGGTGCTCTCATTTTATGAGACTAAGGGGTCGGGTACACATTGCTGACATCTCTATCCATGGCCTCTAAACATATATCCTCAGTTTTATTCTCCTCATTAACCCCTCCCATTGTTTACCCAATGGTGGCCACAGAGTTCATCCTTTTCGAACAAGGCTCATGGGGAGATAATACCTTTGTCTTTCCCTATTCAGGCAAACAGATTTATTAGTTTTTTTCTATTGCACAGTCATAGCCTGAATGGACATTAGAGCACTTTATAAAAGTAAATAACCATATACACAGTACGGTATAAGAACGTTTACAGTGTTCAAACATCCAGGATTGCAGTTGGTACTTTCAGCAGTGGTTCATTTTATTACAGATCAGCAAGTTAAAAAATACATTGTACAGAAGTAGAAAGAATACAATTGTTGCCTACACGTGAGATGGGAGATTGTAATCACTGCTCTAAGTAGAGGCCTCTTATTCACTGGATGTCCAGCAAACTGTCCTGCAATGTCTGTACAAATGGTGCCAGCTCCTGTCCCACAAGAAACCATAAACCTGATGCACACATACTTCGGGGGCTGCAAACCCCTAAGGACGGTGGCACCTGACTTCCAACTGACCCTAAAACTCCAATTGTCCTCTCCCTTCGCAGTAGTGTTAATGAAAGAAACAAAATGTCAACGATAAACAGTATGAACATAACATCCTAGATAACAAACTATGAATTGTATTATCACAAATGTTCCCAAAACTGTGGATACGCGCCCTAGAAGGCCTTGCAGAACACATCTCACATAACTGAGTAAATAGGCAGAGCGAGGTCTTATCACTAGGTGGCCAAAATAGTCCTTATACCACAGTAGGCTGGGAACAGGGAAAGAAATCTAGCTGTTGATTTCTGTAACATTTGCATTATGAGGCAGTTTGATGTTAACTGGAGTTTATATATTGTCACCTCTGTGGGAAAGGGGCAAGTTGCCCTGGGACCTTTTTTTGACCAATCCTTCGGCATCTACGATGACTGCCACTTTTTCTGTTCCTTTGTTCCACATTTTGTTCATGTATTTCATCCCGTATATCTATGTGCAGGTGTGGATTTTTTGTTGTAGCAACTGATGACTGTTTCAAATGAAAGACTTCACAATCAGCACGTCTTACACCCAGGTGGCCTTTTTGATGCTTTATCAGAGAGCGCTTGAAGGAAATGCTCCTTCATGTTAATAATATTCAAATGGTTTCTCCCCGTGTATAATTTCTGATCAAGCATTTGCTATTCCTTTGTAATGAATGTCTTGTCAGCCTTGTTGTTTTTGCATTTGTCACCCGAGTGGGACGGGTATGCCCAGACGTGGGTCCCGTGCTCTCCATGCCACTGGAATCAAGCTATCCTGGCTGAAGAGGGGTGAAACCCGAAACCGGTCCTAGGATGCTTGTTTCCAGTCCAGGGAGGACCTGGCTTGGCAGTTCGGGCTGTACTGTTCCCATGAGGCACAGGGTCAAGACTGATTTGCATATGGCTGGGTTCAAACTGGAATGGCATGGTGAGCAAAAAAACGATGGATTTAGGCCCAGATCTCTATACTGGGGTGAATGTGTGACATTGTTCTGCATTCTGTCTATCAATTGTTGTTTTTGCATTTGTCACCCCGAGTGGGACGGGTATGCCCAGACGT
Organism: Calotriton arnoldi; assembly: GCA_963921515.1. Taxonomy (NCBI): domain Eukaryota; kingdom Metazoa; phylum Chordata; class Amphibia; order Caudata; family Salamandridae; genus Calotriton; species Calotriton arnoldi. The sequence goes on from CAWUFW010000068.1 coordinate 6,034,634, forward strand.
GGGTCCCGTGCTCTCCATGCTACTGGAATCAAGCTATCCTGGCTGAAGAGGGGTGAAACCCCGGAACCGGTCCTAGGATGCTTGTTTCCAGTCCAGGGAGGACCTGGTTTGGCAGTTCGGGCTGGACTGTTCCCATGAGGCACAGGGTCAAGACTGATTTGCATATGGCTGAGTTCAAACTGGAATGGCGAGCAAAAAAACGATGGATTTAGGCCCAGATCTCTGTACTGGGGTGAATGTATGACATTGTTCTGCATTCTGTCCATCAATTGTTGTTTTTGCATTTCTCACATTCAGGGCAGTTGAATGGTCTCTCTTCGGTGTGGATTTTCTGATGTCGCTTCAGCTTTCCATTTGTAATAAATGATTTGTAACACTCTGTACATTGATATGGTTTCTCTCCAGTGTGGATTGTATGATGCAGTTTTAGCTCTCCCTTTGTTATAAATGATCTGTCACACTCTGTACATTGATATGGTTTCTCCCCAGTGTGGACTTTCTTATGTTGCATTAGATTTGACTTTCTAATAAATGCCTTCTCACATTCAGGGCACTTGAATGGTCTCTCTCCAGTGTGAATTTTCTGATGTCGCTTCAGCTTTCCATTTGTAATAAATAATTTGTCACACTCTGTACATTGATATGATCTCTCTCCAGTGTGAGTTTTCTGGTGTTGCTTTAGATTTCCCTTTCTTTTAAATGCTTTGTCACATTCAGTGCATTCATACGGTCTCTCCCCAGTGTGGACTTTCTGATGTCGTTTTAGCTCTCCAATTGTTTTAAATGCTTGGTCACATTCTGTACATTCATACGGTTTCACCCCAGTGAGGATGTGTTGATGCTCCTTTAGACTCGCCTTCCATCTGAACACTTTATTACATTGTGTACATGGATATGGTTTCTCCCCAGTGTGGATTTTTTGATGCGGTCTTAGCTTATTCTTCCTTCCGAACACTTTATTACATTCTGTACATTGATATGGTTTCTCCCCAGTGTGGATTTTCTGATGTCGTTTTAGCTTATCATTTGATATAAATGCTTTGTCACATTCAGCGCATTCATAGTCTTTCCCCAGTGTGGACTTTCTGATGTTTCATTAGTTGCCCACTGGTAATAAATGCTTTGCCACATTCTGTACATGGATATGGTTTCTCCCCAGTGTGGATTTTTTGATGATTCTTTAGATTCGCCTTCCATCGGAACACTTTATTACATTCTGTACATTGATATGGTTTCTCCCCAGTGTGGATTTTTTGATGCGGTCTTAGATTATTTCTCCATTCTGTACATTGATATGGTTTCTCCCCAGTGTGGATTTTCTGATGTCGTTTTAGCCTATCATTTGATGTATATGCTTTGTCACATTCAGTGCATTCATATGGTCTTTCCCCAGTGTGGACTTTCTGATGTTTCATTAGTTCCTCACTGGTAATAAATGCTTTGTCACACTCTGTACAGTGATATGGTTTCTCCCCAGTGTGGATTTTCTGATGTCGTTTTAGATTTCCATTTCTTATAAATGCCTTCTCACATTCAGTGCAGTTAAATGGTCTCTCTCCAGTGTGGATTTTCTGATGTCGCTTCAGCTCTGCATTTGTTATAAATGCTTTGCCACATTCTGTACATGGATATGGTTTCTCCCCAGTGTGGATTTTCTGATGATCCTTTAGACTCGCCTTCCATCTGAACACTTTATTACATTCTGTACATGGATATGGTTTCTCCCCAGTGTGGATTTTTTGATGATTCTTTAGACTCGCCTTCCTTCTGAACACTTTATTACATTCTGTACATGGATATGGTTTCTCCCCAGTGTGGATTATTTGATGATCCTTTAGACTCGCCTTCCATCTGAACACTTTATTACATTCTGTACATGGATATGGTTTCTCCCCAGTGTGGATTTTTTGATTATTCTTTAGACTCGCCTTCCATCTGAACACTTTATTACATTCTGTACATTGGTATGGTTTCTCCCCAGTGTGGATTTTTTGATGCGGTCTTAGATTATTCTTCCATTCTGTACATTGATATGGTTTCTCCCCAGTGTGGATTTTCTGATGTCGTTTTAGCCTATCATTTGATATAAAGGCTTTGTCACATTCAGTGCATTCATATGGTCTTTCCCCAGTGTGGACTTTCTGATGTTTCATTAGTTCCCCACTGGTAATAAATGCTTTGTCACACTCTGTACAGTGATATGATCTCTCTCCAGTGTGAGTTTTCTGATGTTTCTTTAGATCTCTCTTTCTTTTAAATGCTTTGTCACATTCAGTGCATTCATACGGTTTCTCCCCAGTGTGGTTTTTCTGATGTTGTTTTAGTTCTCCAATTGTTTTAAATGCTTGGTCACATTCTGTACATTTATATGGTTTCTCCCCAGTGTGGATTTTCTGATGTACCTTTAGACCCGCCTTCCATCTGAACACTTTATTACATTCTGTACATGGATATGGTTTCTCCCCAGTGTGGATTTTTTGATGATCCTTTAGACTCGCCTTCCATCTGAACACTTTATTACATTGTGTACATGGATATGGTTTCTCCCCAGTGTGGATTTTTTGATGATTCTTTAGACTCGCCTTCCATCTGAACACTTTATTCCATTGTGTACATGGATATGGTTTTTCCCCAGTGTGGATTTTTTGATGCAGGCTTAGATTATTCTTCCATTCTGTACATTGATATGGTTTCTCACCAGTGTGGATTTTCTGATGTCGTTTTAGCCTATCATTTGATATAAATGCTTTGTCACATTCAGTGCATTCATATGGTCTTTCCCCAGTGTGGACTTTCTGATGTTTCATTAGTTCCCCACTGGTAATAAATGCTTTGTCACACTCTGTACAGTGATATGATCTCTCTCCAGTGTGAGTTTTCTGGTGTTGCTTTAGATCTCCCTTTCTTTTAAATGCTTTGTCACATTCAGTGCATTCATACGGTTTCTCCCCAGTGTGGTTTTTCTGATGTTGTTTTAGTTCTCCAATTGTTTTAAATGCTTGGTCACACTCTGTACAGTGATATGGTTTCTCCCCAGTGTGGATTTTCTGATGTCGTTTTAGCTTTCCAGTTGTTATAAATGCCTTCTCACATTCAGTGCAGTTAAATGGTCTATCTCCAGTGTGGATTTTCTGATGTTGCTTCAGATCTCCATTTGTTATAAATGCTTTGTCACATTCTGTACATTGATATGGTCTCTCTCCAGTGTGGACTTTTTGATGTTGCTTCAGCCCTCCATTTGTTATAAATGCTTTGTCATATTCTGTACATTCATACGGTTTCTCCCCAGTGTGGATCATTTGATGCTCCTTTAGATTCTGCTTCCATCTGAACACTTTATTACATTCTGTACATTTATATGGTTTCTCCTCTATGTGGACATTCTGATGCTGCATTAGGTCTTTCATTGCAAAGAACGCGTTTCCACAGTCAGTCCATCAATATGGTTTTTCTCCAGTATGAAATTTCTGATGTCGCACTTGCTCTTTCTCTGTCTAATAAATGTTTTGTCACATTCTAGATATTCATACGACTTCTCTGCTGCGTGTTCTTTCTGGAACCAGGTTGGCTCTTCCTTAGTAATGAGAACCTCAGACTTGCTTCAGTATGTGTGTGTGTCATGTCTTCAATGTTTATCAGCTGATGCCTAAGAGCCAAGTACAGACCTCATTGGGCAGTGTGAGATTTCTGCTGTAGAGTTTGACGAGGAATTAGCCTTCAAGGGAAGAGATTTCGAGGCTTACTGTTTTTACATCACTTCCTACACAAGTGATGTTTAATGCCTTTACCTTTTTTGTTTATCACTGCATTTGTTTCACCTGTTGGATTAAGATAAAGAAACACTGAATAAGCTTTACTGCAGAGTCCATCAGAAAAATCTATTGGCATTTAATGAGACTTTTAACTATCCATATAGACAAGTGCGCTGAAGAAATTCTAGATTACACTTTCAATGTAAAGATGCAATCAGCAGAGTAAGGGCATATGATCCTTCTGTGATCCCCTTCTATCGAAGAGTGTAGACCCAAAGGGTAACCAAGACACCAGAGAAGGTTCCTGTTCAGTGAGTCAGACTCTCTCCCCACGACACACTACAATGTTAAATCCATAGCGACAAGAGGCCTCCCTTCTTATCTAGGGAATGCTTCCTATTATCACACAGCCTAACAAATAATACAAGATGGAGCCTTTTCCAGTGAATGGACCATAAAACACAGAGCATCACAATAACAGTCGGAAACATTAGCAACTGCTGCAAGGGAGTCCTTTATACTATCAGAGACCCTAGGATAGGACCTGGACAGGTAATCTGAGCATCTTCCAGTTAGTGTAACTCCAGAGATCTGAGGCTCTGACCAGAGCAACACAAGGAACAGGACGTTTACAACCATTTTAAACACACACTGACAAAGTCAATAAGTCTCACCTTTTAAACATATAGGCTTTTCCAATGCTGCACATCATCAGAAAAAAAGAAAGAAATTCAAAAGATGCAATGAGGTGGCTTCTGTTGTACCATTCTGTAGGTATGCACCATTTTATCACTTTAGCCTGGTTGGGAGGGACAATGGAAAAGAAAATGACAAAATAAACATGGACACACACATATATGGAACCCCACACCCTGGAACAGAAATCCCAGGGTGTTTGGGGGTGGGGGGTTGTTAGACCTGACATCTTTTGTCATGTTTCCCCAGTTTTTTTTGCTTTCTGACCTCCCGGTTTTTACTCTGTTTTTGCTGGTTTAGTGTCTCTGCGCACTGTCTCACTGCTTTTCAGTGTTAAAGTGCAAGTGCTCCTATTGTAAATTGTATTATGGATTGGTGTTTCCATGATTGCCATATTTGATTTACTGGTAAGTCCCTATTAAAGTGCACTCAGAGTGCCAGGGCCTGTAAATCAAATCCAGCTGGTAGGCCTGCAGCACTGATTGTGCCACCCACACGAGAAGCCTTACAAAGGGTTCTCAGACCTGCCACTGCGGTGTCTGCACGTAGTTTTTACTGCCAAGTTAACTTAGCAAGTGCACCCACTTGCCAAGCCCTAACCTTCCCTTTTATTACATATAAGTCACCTCTAAGGTAGGCCCAAGGTACCCCTATGGGCAGGTTGCAGTGTATTTGAAAGGTAGGACATGTACTGGTGTGTGTGACATGTCCTGATAGTGAACTACAGTGTAATTCGGTTTTCACTGTAGAAAGGCTATCTGTCCCATAGGACAGAATGGGGAATACTGTGTAACATTTTACGAGTATATCTTCCCATTGGGACAATATGGAGAAATGGAGTTTAGTATGCCTGAACTCAGAATGTAGAAATGCATCTTTTAGTGAAGATGATTTTTATGTTCTGTGTTTGAAAATACCACTTTTAGAAAGTAGGTATTTTCTTGCTTAGCCATCCTGTATGCCTCTGCTGGATTGTGGACCGACTGGCGGGCTTTGGAGTGACAGGGGCTGGGGATGTGCATTCTCTTCAGACAGACACTGTTTGGGGTGGGGAAATCGAGGTGTGTCCTGTCTTTCCTGGATGAGTCAGGGCTGTACCAATAGACCTGGGCCGCATTTAGAGTAGTGGGAGGAGATTTCCATGCACCTGAATGGGCCTGGTCTGCCTTGGACAATGCTGTCTCCACCTCCTGCTGGGAAACTGGGCCAGAGAGGACGGAACTGGTTTGGACTAAGCACAGACACTCTCTGCCCAAGAGAACAAAGAGAAATGCAGTATAAATATTGGGGCCCAGACCCCAGAACTTTAGAACTCGCTTGCATCAAGGAACCTGCCAAGAAGAAGAGCTGGAAGCCCTGCTAGGAGGAGTACTGCCCCGTTGCTGTGTTGTTGCTTTGTTGGGTTGGCCTGTAGTGGCTGTTTTTGCCTTGGGCAGTGAAAGGACTGGACTGAACTTTCTTGACTTGTTGCGGAGTATCTTTAAGGGCTTGAAATAGAGCCTGCCTCCTGTTCATGAAGTCTCAGGGACTGCAAAGACTTTACTTACCTCTGGGTACCACCTCTGGAACTGCGGTTTCAGTTGCCACAGAGGGGGAAAGCAGCTGACACCATCACTGACACCGCTGGGAACTCAGAGTCCTGAAGGCACCGCAGAGGACCACGCCGCACTTTGCACCGCCACCCTGGTGTCACCGCCAATGACTACCGCTGCCGCCACCGAGCCGCTGCTTGCACTGAGACCTGTGGGCACTGTACTATGCACTGCCTCGCTTCACTTTGCCACCCTGGTCTCACCGATGTCGCTGCCCGTGACACCCATGACCGCACCATGGTTTGGGGGCACCGTTGGTAAGTTACACGATGCACTGCCCCGTCCCACATCGCAGTCTGGGTCGACCGACACCAGCTCCCATCAACCGGCACTGTGGCTTGCACCATGACCTATCAGCAACCCCACGAGCACCGCCTCACTCCGCACCGCAGCCCTGGTCTCACTGACGCCGCTGGATGACCGTCTCAGAGCTGTTGCCTGCACCGCGACTAGAGAGCACCGCACGCCGAACCGCTACGCTTCTCACTGCAACGGTTGCCACGACTGGCCCGCACGGACACCATTCGTTTATTCAATAACTAGAGCTGGAGTTTGTGTTTGAAAAACAATATTATATGTGTGGTGGATGGACATCAAAACTAACAACAGCTGGCTAAGAAACCTTTTGTACAGCGAAGGAACCGCTGTGATGATTGCTCCTTTCAAAATACAGAGCGGACCGCTGGTCAGCTGTCATCCATATATATAGGATGAACTACTGCCTGTTAGGGTGGCGGCTAAGAAACATTTTGTACGGTGACGGGAACTGCTGTGATGGTGGTTCCTTCAACACACAGAGCTGACCGCTGGTCCGCTGTCATCTCTATATAGGATGAACTACTGCCTGTCAGGGCGGCAAGCGTTAAGTCCTCCACCATCGTGACACAAGGTAGCCCATCCTCAATAGTCTAACAGTAAACTTCAAATTTTTTTAACAAATATTAAGATCTTATGACCAAAAGCAAATCATGTCTTCACTTTAAACTTTTCTTTTTCAGTGAATTTCTGGGGCTCTTTAAAAATGTTTCTGAGGTTTGTGAACTCAAGTCAAGCATTTGCAAACTCTTGCCGGGTGCTTGTCCCTTGCCCAACCTTCCATGGGGTTCACAAAACTGCAGAAGGTCCAAAAAAGAACTATGACCTCTGCTGAACGTTGGCATACCTTGGGAGTCATGCTGAAGAGTGCTATTCCTGCAGTGGGGTCTGCAAATTCCACAACAAAATATACCTGTAAAAAAGATAGTTCTTTCAAGGAGAACATTTTGGGGTCCCCAACATGGCCTGGGGGTCAGGGTTTACCCACTTCTTTTTTTATGTTCAGGACTTGGGGAGCAAGTGACTGATTCCTATAATGACAGCCGCAACATGTTTCTCTTGTTGCAGCCAGTAAATCAGATTTACAGACGATTTCGAGAACCAGATATGGATAACACAAAATAGGTCCCTCATCCAATAGGATTGAGTTATTCTATTAAACCCTGAGCCCATGGCAGTCCACTAACATAGATTTGCGAATCTCAGTGTAAAGTGGGCCTGATCAGTAAATTGATTGCCTTTACGCTAACGGGTGCTGTATCCAAAATTCTGAGCGACCAAGCAAAATTATTTCCTCTAACTGCAAATTACAGGCCTTATTTTGTCATTTCAGAGATGATAACAGATTCAGGGTTTATGTTGTGCTTTTATTTAGTGCTTTTATTTAGTGACACTAAGGATGAGGTGCCATGTCATATAATTTGCTATGATGCAACCTATTGTATTTTGCTACTGATAGAAACTGGGTTCTTGTTGCAGTAACCCCCACTTTTTGCTTGGTTTTCGATGCAATTTCGACAGAGGTATACTGGGTCCCTGTATCCAGGCTCCCAGTACCAGTGTTCTTTACCTAAAACTGTACCCCGATTGGAACAACTTCAGCAACCCCTATAAGTCCCTAGTAAATGGTACCCCTGGCACCTAGGGCATTGGGACCGAAGAGGGTCCACTGGGGCTGCAGCACAAATTGTGCCACCCCACAGACCTCTCACCAAGACCATGTACACTGCCATTGCAGGCTGCATGTCTTGGTGCAGAGAAAACTGAACATTCAACATGGCGTCCTCGTAAGCGGCTGTGACGTTAAGACGTGTGTCATGTGACACACTGCAGCTTCCTCACCCGTCTGTGAAGTTAAACTTTTATTGGGATATCTTCAAGTCGAATAAACCAAGCCATTGGCGCCCCAGATTGAAAACTGCCTCTGCACCCACAGATGGTAGAGTGCGATTTACAGAACCCGGAATGAACAGATGCCCCTGACGAAGGGACTCGTCCCGAAATGCATTAGGTTTTTATTTCAATAAAATCATGACATGTGGAACCTATTCCTGCTCCTGAGCTTGTGTGAACATCTGCGCAAAGTGTCGACTGTCGACATGAATAAAACGAATTGAATGAATAAGAAGCATGAAAAGTATTAGAGGAAGAAAAAAATATGGATAAAACAGAGGACAAAACTATTTGAATTTAATTTATTTGATTCATTGAATGATGCGGCTGTGCAGCTTGATGGAACCTCAGTAGGTTCCGTTCGTGGTTTGTAATATTGCAGCGCAATGGGGCAAAGCGCGGAGCAAGCATGCACGCTGAGAAAGTTCTAAAATTTAAAACAATTAAAATGGCTTAAACATGGATTACGTGGGATTATTAGGTGTGCATCTCACCACTCTTCAAGCTTAACACATCCCTGTGTGCCATGCCCCCACACACTGCATGAGGTATAGGTAAGTCACCCTTACTGCAGGCCTTGTAGCCCTAAGGCAGGGTGCACTATATTCCATGTGTGGACATATCTGCATGAGTAGATATGACCCTACAATATCAAGTCCATTCTAGGATATTTTTTTAGTGCACTGGGAAGCCATGGAGAATACATACGCTGGATACTTGTCATTATGAGTTTACTAGCTCCATGATGGCTTCACTGTACCTCAAGATGTTTGGTACCTTGTCTTAATAAATACTCACTGATGCCAGTGCCAAATTTATTAATAAAGCTACCCAGGAGACCCTTTAGAGGGTTGTCTGAAAACCTACCAAGCACTGGTGTTGTGCCTGACTGGTCTTAGCCAGCATGCCACCACCAGCCATGTTTCTGACCTCATGGGGTGAGGGCCAGCGCTCTTTAGAGGCCAGGAACAAAGGCTGCTCTGGGCGGAGGTGCTTAATACCTCCCCCAGGATAGAATGGCCTTCCAAGGCGGGAATCTCCAAAGTCGATGGTGCCTTCGAAATGCATCCCAAGCAGCTCCAGCTACTGGAAGATATCAACCCCCCTTTCCTGCTCCACATCTGGTGGGAGAACAGGCGAGAAAATTAGGAAAATTAGAAGGTTGTTCTCCATTCAGCCAGCACCACCCCAAAGGTGGGGCCGGAAATGTGGACCCCACTTTTCATTTCCCTCCATCTTGGTTTGGGAGAAAATTAGCCAATTAGGGTCAGGGTAGTGCCCATTCCCACAAGAAGTGGTCACTTAGAGGGTGTGGACACTGTAAAGGTAGGTAGCCTATTGGCTACTACCTGTCTTCCCCACAGGGACCTCCTCCTATCACCTAGCACCAAACGTGCCAACACACGTATTACCTTTGTCTCCACCGACTGCCCATCCAGCAACAAAGTCAGCAAAATAATTAAAAAGAACTGGGCAGTACTTCACACACATCCAATTTTTCAGGAACCACCATTATTCTCCTACAAAACGGGTAACAACCTATCTGACCAACTTGTCAAGGCAGTTACTTGGCCTGACAGCAATAAAAACACCACGTCCATTACCTCTCTCTGAGGTTTACCACCCATACTTGGACATTACAAGTGTCAAAACTGTGCAGTCTGCGCTCTCACCACCAACACCAAGGAATCCACGGTTAATAACCGCACATACCAACTTAGGCAATATTCCAATTGTCATACCACCAATGCCATCGATGCCATCCGTTGCCCCTGTGACCTGTTATACATTGGTCAAACTGCCCAAATGGTCAAACAGCGCATAATACAACACAAGAGTCGCATCAAATGCAAAATTGAGACTGACCCCTGGTAACACACTTTATGGAGAAAAAACATCCAGAAACTGATTTGGTTTGCCAAGCCTTCGACCAACCTACCTTGCCCGTAAGGGGCGGCAACCTACAACTACTTTTAAACAAAAGCGAATGCTGTTGGATTGCACGCTGTGACTCTGTTAATAATGGTTTAAACACTTTGGATGAATGGAACACTAACATTGATGCCCATTAGTTTATCCTCACGACATATCGCTGGCCCCTCTGCTCAACATAATTCAGATGTTACATAGTGTGTCATGACCATGGTTCATACTGTGTATGACCGCTGCACATACTGTACATGACTCTTGTAAACTTGTATATATGTCTTTTATCCTTACATATGATTGTTTTCTTTCCATAGCACTACAGATGTCACCCGTTAATTTGTACTACGTTTGTGACTCTGATATTTGTGTATATATGACTAGACCTTGTTACTCGCTCGGGTACTTGCTCACGCTGTGGCCAATATCACACTGACAAATGTATACTGCCATTTATGACCTTATTCCTACCATAATTGTAAATATGCTTCCTATGGTTACTTGATTCAGTACAAAATTGTTAGATTTTTCTGTTTCATTTCACATCCTTGAGTACGACTTTGTATAGATACTGTTAACATGATTAGTTTTCTCGAATACGCTCTGTCCACATAGAAGATATGCCTTCTGTGCTCTCTTCCTTATTCTTTTTACTCTTTCCCTCCCCCCGGGAGTACCATTTGCTTTCCCCTGCCCGACCGGGCCGTTCTAGTCTTTTCGCCACCTTGACCCCACCCCCTAGCTCCCATTGCGACCACGTCATAAGGACGCTCGCTCACTCTCCCGCAACCTTCTCCACGGCACACGGTTGGATTTACTCACAGTTTGGCACCAGACTCTCACTGGTTTTCTGACCCCGCATTAATTTAGTCTTTTTCCATCGCGGATCCTGCAATCTCGCAGTCACCTTCCTGGATCCCCCACTAATCAGGTAACCTCCTCCTAGTATCTGACAGCCTGCCATATTGCCCAGTCCTACACCGATGTAGACTCTCCATTACTTACTCCCTCACTTCTACTTTCCCTCCCCAGCTGGAATCCGGATTCTCGTTTACCCACATTCAAGCTCGGCTTCTTCCCGTGAATGTCCCATTCCCCGTAAGACGTTGATTTATGACCTCTGGTCTCACTTTCAAATAAAAGCCTCTTGCTCCATGAGGACATTTCTAATTATACGCTGTAAGCTTACACGTGCATTTATGGCTAGATTTCCTTTACCTTTCATACCCCCTTGCCCTCCCTAATTTCATGACCTTCTTTTTCCCTTCCCCTAGACTGTCCTAAGAAGCTCTCCCATTAAATCAATTGGCTCTACTTCATGCGGGTACCTTGCTACTTCGACAGGTAGCTCTCCATGTTCTTCCTTTTTCTCCTTCATGCCATCTATAGGTACCTCCTGGGTCTTATCTTTCCCCTTGTTTCACCCCCTATACAGCACTCTTGTAATCCATGTAACCTGGTCCTGAAGATGACCTGGAATCATTCAGGTTGAAACGCCGTCGACCATGCAGCGCAATTGTGAGCGCTATTGTGATGTCCTTAAACAGCTGAAATCTTTTTGGCAATTGCTTATTGACTGTTTTCGTGACCATTAATCAAATTGTTTCTGCGCTCCGTCCCGCTGTTACCTCACCTTTTTGTCACGTGTCACTTGCGCCGTTCACGTGTCTGATGAGTACGTATGTGCACATTGTTCTATTGGGTTACGTTTGCATATAATGCAATGTAGTGTTGATATAACTACTTTTATTCTAGAATAGACCCTATTTTCCTCTCCAAACCTTTGTGGTCTCCTTCATTACCTTCTCGGCAACATTTAATTGTTTTCTTTACTAGTCTTACTTAATGATTCCCGGCTGAGACCACCCAGGTCTCAACTGGTTTAACGAGTTTTCTCCTGTCCTTTTCCTTTGTCCCTTCTTCTTAGAGCACCAGCTACCAATGAACTCAGCACCCTGCTCCCGGCCGAATTGGGACGCTCAAGAGAATCTGCTAGTGAAACATTGGGCCTGGCATTGCTACTTACTTAAATACCGAAGGTGAACCTTGAAATTCAACTGTACGATTGTATGTGCATTTTTTTGTTTCTTCCCATTGACTTCAATGGTGCATAATTGCGCACAAAAATAATTCTTTTTGCGACTTTGAAAATTCATATCCTAAAAACTACTAACTGTAAAACAAAGTTCTTGGTCCAAAACATTACATGAAAATTGGTGTTTATTTGTATAAATTAGTCTTGGATTTATTCTTGAGTATGTGTCTCATTTATTGTCCCTGTGAGCACAACAAATACTTAGCACCACCCTCTGATAAGCCTCACTGCTCGCCCACAGTACCACAAATAGAGTGTTAGTATTATCTACTTTTGCCACTGTATACCAGTCTGTGTCCCACTGGACTCTCTGCACAGTGTACTCCATTTTAATGCACAATAAAGAGAGCCAGCATCCAACATCTCCTGACACAATTAAGTGTGAGAACTGGACTCTTTATAGCGGTGGCTTTACAGTAGAGAGTTATTTGTTAGGTGCAGTGTATAATACGTGTGTCGTATGAGCTTCAGAAGGTGGAATGACACTAGGTCTGCTAGTGGTAGTCACAGCAGAGTACAAGGGACCAACAGAGGTGCCCATGAATTCTGTCTAGCGCCTCTCTCGTGTCCACATCTCTTGCACCCATTCCTCTCTCATGTCTCCATCGCTTGCACCCAGGGGGTCGTTCACTGCCTGTCACTTACATTCAGTTACTACATCGCTGTTCCCATTACTTGTAATAAGGATCTGAAAGGAGATGCCTCTTTTTGCAATTTCACTGCCACATTTTTGGACTGATGCTGCTGATTTTCAAATTTGAGAGTGCAATGAGGCATGCTAACTAGACCCCACTGCCAGTGTTCTGACCCTATACAAACTGCATGTCGAACTGGATACCCCCAATTGGCAAGGACTCACATACTTATAAATGCCTAGTATATAGTACCCAGGGCATGGAAGGCAGAGTGTCCAATCAGGGCTGCAGTACTGATTGTGCTACCCTGTGTGTGACAAGGTACAAAATGGCTCCCAGCCTGGCACTGCAGACTGCAGACTGCCATGAAAGCGCTTTCACTATGAGTTTGACTTTCCCATTCACTCCAAAGGTAAAGCCAGCCTATCCCTTAACACTATTTATAAGTGTCACCTAAGAAAGGCCTATAGAGCCCTAAGGAGGGGAGCTGTATTTTTTTTAAGTAAGATATATTTTTTATATTTTAACAGTAACACTTCAAAATTGTCCTTTTGCTGTGGATAAAGTTAGTTGCCCCATTGGCTAACACAGGGTTAGCGGTTGTACCCCAACCCGCCTAACTCCTTCATTGGACTAAATAACCAGGTCATGTAAGTTATCAAATTAATCATCGCATTAAAACCAACTCTTCTAATGCTTTATGTTCAGATGCTGCAGAAAATCCTTAAATTCTCGACTGTTAGAGGGCGGTCCATTATCAGACGTCACAATGGCTGGAATGCCCCATGTCACAAAGATGTTATCCAGTCTCTCAATGACTTGTTCATGAGTTGTGGATGAAAGATCTTCTTTGAGTGGGAAGCGGGAGTATTCATCCACAATTACTGGCAAATGATGTCCGCAATCAAGTGGATCAAAGAAATCGATGGCTATTCTCTCTCATGCTTGCTTAGAGAGTTCTGACATGTTCAACATATCTTGTCACATTTTTATAAAGTCAGTTGCATAGATGACAGGCCTTGAATTCCTTTTCAACTCTCTCATCGAAGCATTTATTTATAAAGTTTTATATAGCGCAAACATGACCAGTGAGGGTATCAGATCGCTTTACAGAGGGGAGGAGTGAAAAGATAGGAAAGAGACAGTAATAAAACGCAGATACAATATAAATACAATTATAGAAGAATAACAAATTGAGGGACAGGACCTCCCTAGGAGATCAGTAGGAAAGTAGTCATGATCAGCAAATGAGAATATACAAGGTAAGATCAATCGATACAGGGTATGATTTTGATTTTAGGCCAACCAATTGTCCATCAGAAATGTTTTCTCTTCAATTATGAAGGAGGAGATAGAAGGAATCAGATGGATTTCCTTCAGCAAAGAATTCCAAATTTCCAGTGCGATGCCCGAAAAGGCTCTGTTGCATGTTTGCTTTTCGTGGAAAATCTGTGGTTTCAGCAGCAGGGAGCTGGTACTTCGAGATGATCTACATCCGCCAGATAATTTCAGCTTTTATGCCAAATACCTGGGAGCATTGAAATGTAGGGCTTTATGAGTCATGCATGTGATGTTTTGTTGAATTTGTGCTTCATAACGGAGCCAGTTTAGGGATTTCAGATCAGGGGAGATGATTGTTTCTTTTTGTTCCAGTGAAGAGTCCAACTGCAGCGTTAAGAGAGGCCCGTAAAGGGGCCAGCTGGTATCTGGGCAGGCTACTGAGTGTAGCACTTCCATAATCAAGCCTGGGAATGACTAGGGCTTGGACCACAGATGTAAGGTCATCCTGGGGGAGGAAGTGTTCTATTTTCCTTAGGATGCTCATCTGGTATTCGCTCCTTTGGTGGCATTACTGATATGGTTCTGGGAACCAAACTCTATCTCGGAGAATTCTCTTTGTGGCAACAATACCATGATGTCCTTCGTGAACTACTTCAATCATTCTTTGTTGCAGACACTCTGGAATTTGGATTCTCGACTCTCGCTATATGGCTCCTTCTATAGTTATAGATAGTTCATCTTTGACATGTTTGCATTTTTTATATTCACTATCGTTGGTGAAAGGTCGAGTATGTTGGTTCTATGACTGATGTGTAATTATATCTTTCAACTTCAGAATATCACTATAATGACTTGTGGCAGTAATGATCTGGGCTAACGATATGGCAGCTGATGTGTTCAATTTGACAATAAATTTGATGTAGGCTTCAGCCGTCTTGGATAGAGTACCATGACCTTGTATAGGCACTCTGAAAAAATAAATCAACAGGATTTTAATCCTTTCCTGGATAATGCACAATGGCGTAGTTGTACTCCTGCAATCGTAATCCCCATCTTCCAATACGAGGAGGCATCTTGGCTTTTGGATTCCCAAAGGTAGCGAGCAAAGCTTGGTGATCAGTTACCAGCGTAAAAGAAAAAGGCTTTCCGTATAGGAACCCATGGAAATATTCACAAGCCCATACCACAGCTAAGCTTTCTTTCTCAGGTTGTGAATAAGCACGCTCTGTTTGGGACAAACTTCTACTGGGATATGCCACAATGTGCCTTCGTGCATTTAGCTGTATACTGTACTGTGCAAGAATGCGCCTAACCCAATAGGGCTAGCATCAACAACAACCTCTGTATAACACTTTGAATTAAAGTAGGCCATTTCAGTAGCATTTTCAATGGCTTGTTTGATTTTCTCAGAACTTTTCTCACATTTGTGTGACCACTAAAATTAAACATTTCTCTTTGTCAACTCTCGTTATGGAGCACTTAGAGACACAAACTCTTGTATGTATCGTGAACAGTAACTGGGCATGCCAAGAAATGAACGTAGCATAGAAACATCTTTTGAGGAATCAGCATTTGACAGTGCTTGTGCTTTGGCAGGATCAGGTGTCAAAGATATGGCGAAAGAACTTTAGCTTCTTTTTATGGAACTCACATTTGTCTGCATTTATTGTCAAACCTGCATCAGTAAGTAAAAAGCATACTTGTATGAGAGCATTATCATGCTCCTTCTGTGTAGCTCTGAAAACCAATATGTCATCGCTATAATTGAATGCATTTACAACAGGCTTTAGGATACGTCGAATGACGTCTTGAAAACGTTCTGCAGCCGATGACATCCCAAAACTGAGTCTTTTGTATCGAAACAGACCAACATGTGTAGAAAAGGTTGTAATGTACCTGCAATTTTCTTCGAGTTCCAACTGATGATAACCTTTATTTAAATCAAGGCGAGAGAACACTTTTGCACGTTTAACTGTTACCATGTCAGCAATATATGGGTCTGGATGTCTTTCTCTTTCAAGTGCCTCATTTGCCTGATGCAGATCAACACTTATGCTTACAGTTCCTTCACGGTCGTATTTAGGCACTAACACTAAGGGAGAAACCCATGGTGTAGAACCAGTAGAACGCTCAAGAATGTCATGTTGAAGTAACAATTCAAGTTCTTTTAAAACAGCTTCTTGTAAGTGGAAAGCAATTTGTCTGTGTCTCTCAGCAGCAGGTCGGACATATTCATTAATAAGCAATTTCACTTTCATAGTCTTAAGCTTTCATAAACCATGAAACAACGAAGGGAATGGACTTATGATTTCATGATGAGTACTCATGTTGTAATACAAAGAAATCAGTCCCATATCTGCAGCAGCTGTGCAGAAGCCGAGTAAACAGGCACTTGACGCAATACCTTGAAGCACATGGATGGGTGCTTGCACCATCATTTTCTTATGTTTCATCGTTGCCACAAACGAATCTTGACTTTTTATGGGTATTGATGTAGCCCATGTTTAAACGTTTGTTTTCCATGGCGTCAGATGCGGTAATGGAGAAAGTTCATTATATTCAGGGCCACTGGAATTATGCGATTGTGCGGCTGTGGTGATTTTCACACAATTATAGATTAGCCACTTAACCATCATTTGCCGCATAATCTGCAAATTTTAACACAAAAAATAGTTTCTAGCTCAAACAGTTCAAAAGTTACTCAAAATGCGACGGCACATGTTACTGCCCAGTGGACGGCCCTTTGCAAGGCTGGACTGATCACCTTTCTGTTTTTCTATTGCTATATTTGGAAGTTAAACTGGTACAACCAATGCCCACAGAGCATTACTAAGTTTAAAAATGATGAAAAAACGAAGTAATATTATTACAAATGTGCTGAATTATGTAGCAAAATTTGCATTTTCTTGCTGCATAATTTACTCAACCATACACATAATTTGGCCCTCTCCTGCTTCATAATTCCAGTGGCCCTGATTATATGTCTCTTCAGGCATTATATTTATTGACGCACCACTGTCGATGATAAAAGGTATCGAACATCCATTTATTTTTAATGTAATCTTTGGACAATGTTTGTATGAGTTTCGTGTTTTGGCATGTCGACTTTTCTTCGACTGACATTTTTCCTCACATGTGGCCAGTCCGACATGCACACATGACACATCCATCTTCTTCACTTTCACTCAATATTTAGGCTGATTAACAGTTTAACGATGATTTAGATGACGATCGACTTTGTTTTGTGTCGATTTGCCTCAACTGATGTCACCGCTTGGCCTTGTGGGTGTGCGCCGAGCCTTGCTTCTGGCAGTTTCTGGCAGCCATTTTGTCTTCGCACCGTGACACAATTACTGTTTGGTTCACTTTGGTCACAAAATAGTTCTCTTTCTCACAGCTGTTACGTATCTGTCCAATGGCAGAAAACGAAAATCCACATCTAAAACATAACTTCTTTTCACTTGTAGATATCACTTTGTGTCCTTCTGTCTTTTGCTTTGGCTTACTTTTTACACTCATGACTGTTTATTCAGGGGTCCTCCGCCCTCCAGGTCAGTAGCTTGTCTTTGTCTGGCAGCCATCAACACTGGCTTTAGACTAAGAGTTTCTCTCACCATCCATTTTCTGAATGAATCTGACAAGCATCTGTCAGCAATGTTAGCAATGGCGATTCGCAAACCTGGTTATATCTGCCTTCAGTGGCAAAACTATGTATAATGTGCAATTCTATCTTGCGTGGCAGCGAGGTACCTTTATGTGTGGTCGGACCAACATGTTCTCAGTCAATGACATGTAGATTCTTTGCACAGTTTTCATAGTCTTCAACTGTTTCACAGTGGCTAGAGCTGCACTTTGACTCCACATGCATGAAGAGTTGATTCTGTACTTCGACAGTGACACATGTGGTACGTGTGAGCAGTCTGTCTGGACCATGGCAAAACTGTTTGGGAGAGCGCGGTCTATCTTCAGGTTACTTATCCCCTATCTCGTCGCCAGTTGTAGTGTCCGCCCCAGCCTGGGTACCTGCCACTGACTACACCACGCAAGGAGCATAATATTACAAGTCTTTATTCTTCTGCGTGTAAGTGTGAACTCAACATTGTAAAGCAAGCTTTCATTGCATTCCACTCTAACACCCACGTCATATCTCTACAGAGTCTGGTTGGAGCCAACAGTGTTCCGTTATAAAATTCATAAGACACTACAGCAAGGACTGACTTACTTATAAGTCCCTAGTACATGGTACCCAGGGCATGTAAGGCATAGTGTCCACTCAGGGCTTCAGCACTTCACATCCTGTGTGTGACAAGGTACAAAATCGCTCCCAGCCTGCCACTGCAGACTGGAAGGACAGTGTTTTCACTGCCAGTTCAACTTTGCCATTCACACCAATGGCAAAGCCACCCTATCCCTTAATACTGTGTATAAGTCAACCCTAAGGAAGGCCTGTAGAGGCCTATGGAAGGGAGTTATATTTTGTTAAGTAAGACATACATTTTTAATAGGTTTTAACAGCAGCAGTCCAAATTGTCATTTTTCTGTGGATCAAGTTAGTAGTCCCATTGGCTAACTCAGGATTGGCAGTTGGAACCCCAGCCTGGCTAACTCCTGAATAGGACTACCTAACTGGGTTGTGTAAGGTATCAAATTAATTGTGGCATTAAACCCGACCCGGTTGCCTAGGGAGATGTGTGAAGGACTCCCCAGCAATGGAACAAAGGCAGTAGCTACAGAGTGAGGTGTCGCCTCCTTCTACAGGATGGCCACTCAGAGTGTTAGCCAAAAGGCGAGCTTCAAAGGTGAAGCCGCCTTTGTGAGGGAAGTAGCGCCAACACCCCAGAGCAGGATGCTTTTTGGTTCCTGCAGACAAAATGGAGGCAGGGTCAAGGAGAGAAAACTCGTCCCCAAACCAGTTCTACAATGGGCATGTAGCCCTCTGGTAGCCACATCTCTAGGGAGGGCTACCAAGCACCTAACGACTAAGGAAAGCTTGTGCCATTTTGAAAGGGGCAAGAATGTGGCACTCTGGGATAGCCAGATGCCACACATCACAGGAACTTCATTACTAGGTAGGAGGGGACCCAGTAGCCCTTTGACTAATGACTGCTTGGTCCCCTCAGGGCCATTTCCTGGGATAAATATGGCCCGTGGCACTCTGACCCTCAGATCATGCTGGATGTGGATGGAGAAATGAAGAAGGACTGCCCAGCTGCCCTTGGACTCGCACAAAGAGAGGCTGCACCGTCAGAAGGACTGTACCTGTTGCACTTTGGGCTAACAAAGATTGGACTATGCCTGTGGCTCCTGGCTCAAAGAAAATTTGATTTCCAGCCCCAACCAACAGCAGTGACTCCAAGTAACAGCCGACTGATCTCCTGGGACCAGCTCCAGGGACACAGGAGGTTAAGTAGCCCAAACAGACAAGTTGGTAGCCACCGCAGACGTTTCCCTGCTACCAGTCGCCGGGCACCCAAGAGGACAAATCCAAGATAGCCAAAAGTTGCACCAGAGTCTGCTTCATCCAGAAGTGCTATCCAAGTCCAGATTCATCTCTTCCAAGGGACACTAACCCCACCTAAGGATTTTGCACCAACCGCAGTAGAGACTGACCAGTAGTCCAGCACCGGCTGGCCTGCTACAGCAAAATTGAGGTCTTCGAGGGACCCCGATCTCTATGGTCAAGTTTGCCCCACTCCACATGTGGGCCGAGGAGCACCTACAAAGACACCTTGCCGACCTCACCACAACCGGAGCATCCTTTGAGCATCCCTCAGCATCAGGACCACTCCATTGAGGTCTATGACGTTGTCCTGTAAAGTTTGGATTTTGCTTCAAAAACTCTCTGGAAGCCAGGTAACTGTCCAAAGTGTCCATTCTGGCTCCCTAGACCTCTGTCCAAATAGAATTGGTCACCAACCCTCGCCGGAGTACCCGAACTAACAGTTTCAAACTTTTCAAAATTCTTTAAACTTTTTGTTGACCAATGCTTGTTTGCGGTTGCTTCTAAAAGTGAAAATATCTTCTTAAATCTGTCTCTCTCGAACCCTCCAGTGGATTTCATTCATCAAAGTCTCTAAAAGTTTATAAAAATATAATCTATTTTTATAAATCGGTGTTTTCCGTGTGTCGTTGATTTCTTATTTCGTTGTTTAGTGCTGTTGAAATGCTTTACACATAGTTCCTTTGCCATGTCTTACTGCTCTCAGCCACAGCTGCCCAGGGTTAGTCTTTAGGTTCAGTAACTGAGTCTGACTCGACCCAGTACAGTATTTGTGAGTGTACTGTACGATAAAGCCCCATAGCCATATCATATAGTACACCCAAATCCTCACAGTGTCCCTTTAAATTTCGGGTCACATTGTCCTGCTCAGGTTTAAAGTATTGCAATTGAGAAAAAATAGTTTTTTTAATTGATTCATTGCACACTAACGTTTAGAATAATGAAACAGAAGGGGCAGTGAATGTTGGCTTGTTTACTACAGTTATTCTGTCGCAGTGATTCAGAGGTCGCTCAAACGCCTCAGGGTGCAGTGTGTTGACACCATCAGGTACGATCCCCACTGTAAGAGCTGATGCCCCAGCAGTGATTGAGAAATGATGGCTCTGTAACCCACCAATGGCCAGATCCCTTCACATTTTACCGGTTTGCTTCACTCTCTCCCTGTGCTAAAAATAGTGGTGGTAGATCTCACGTCCTCATGCGATTGCGGGTGAGCTGTTGCACTTCTGCGTTTCTAAAAATGTTTACATTTTTGTATGGTAAAGCAATTTTTGCAATGTGATTTTAACCAGACTCCCCCATACACACGTTCAGTAGGTGTATAAACCAACCAAGCTATCTCACTGGCATTAGAACAAGGGACCTGCATGTTATCTACAAACCACCCCAGTAGGCACTGGACTTCCTGACCTCTCTCAGTGGGACTGGACTATGTAACCTGCAGGTGACAGTTTATGGCAAGGGCTCTACTCACCTCTTTATTGACAGCTTCTCGAGCTCTTTTTGTACAACTCACAGACCTCAATTCTGGGAGAGGTTTGGAGAGTTTCAAGAATGAATCTACGTTTTCCACTATAGTCCACCCTGACACTTGTATGGTTCCCCACAACTCAACCCTCATCTCCACCTCCTTTTGTTTCCCCCATTCTTTTGTGTTTGGTGCTGCACATGCAATAAAAACACGGAAAGTACACACTGAAATACAATGCTGTGCATCTTGTTATAGATGCAGCTAACTAAACAGTGAGAAAAACTGATTTTAAAGAGTTATGAAAGCAGCAGAAATACTCCACAGCTATCAAACAAGCATTAGCAAGGTCAATAGGTCTTGCCTTAAGACTTTTGGTTCTGACATTGCATTTTTGTTCATTTTGTACATGTTGCTATACAGCATGGCCAATTATTTACAGCCATGCTGTATAGCAGTGTGGATGCTGTGGAGCATGGCTAAACATAATGATAAAAAAGGGACACTAATGCATCCAGAACTACTACCATACTTCTAAAAAAGTGTTAGCTCTGGCGGCATCATAGTGCTTTTTGAAATTAGTTTTAGCCACACTGCTGTAGAGCATGGCTACAAAAACATTGCCAAAACCAATAGCTTTCATAGGCGAGACCTATTGGCTTTACCACTGCTTGTTTAGTTCAAAGGACTTCTAGAAGAGATCTGTGCACATAACCGTGAAAAATACCATGTAGGATATGTTATTCATGTTAACAACACTGAAGAAATAACTTGGTTAATGGATGTCAACGAAAGGGTTGTGCATTTCTGCAAAGATTTGTCACACCTGCTATATCGCCAGAGCCGCTGTGCTTAATATGCAATTAATTGTGGGGTGAGAAACGGGCTATGCTGCCCGCACAAGCACACGGAAACAAGGGGTTTCTCACAAAGCAAAAGTGGAAATTGAATCACGAATCCTAATCAGTTAATCAGCTTCCTTGACACCGCGTTCCCTAAATAAACAGTAAACAAAATAATACAGATAAGTTAAATGTTATTTCGATGGGTCTTATGTGAAGATAATAGACTGCTGGCACAACACTCTAACAAATACTTGTACATTGAAGAAAGGGTCAAATAACAGATTTGAAACACACATGCTGACCAGACCCAGGGGCTTGAAATTGGAGTTATCTCTGCGAATGTCAGCAGGGAGTGGGAAGGTTAGCCTGTGTTTATTGCTGTGAGTGAAACACTAAATTCTCTTTCACATTTTGACTCTAAACCCTGCAATATACTTCCAGCTGGGGAAACTCCATGCTTTTCACGGAGATGGGAGAATGACCCATTTACATTGGTTTGGCTCAAGATGAAAAGTAGTTGTTTGCACAGATTTTGTTGGCTTTGCAGAATAATTGCACTTTCAGAGAAGTGTGAAAGTTCCCCCTGCTCTGCTGTTCATGTTGCACAGCAAATGTGGCGCGCGAGCAGCAGCAGATGCATTCCCAGGGCAACTTTCTGACACTCCCCAAGATGTATTGAGCAGCTGTGTGGTAGGCTGCGACCGAAAAAGAAAAACCCACACATCTGGACACCCCAATGCCCCACCCTCCACCTCAATGCTTGGATCCCATCCACAGGGAAAAATTACACTTTACGCCACATTTGCTCACTGGACGAGAGCACATGCATGGACCCCAACCCACAATAACCCTGTGTTCGACAAGACAGATTTAGGGTGGTCTTCCCTCAATGTTTTGCCTGCTTCCCTCTGATTTTTCTGTACCCATTGTTGCTGTCTCTAGGACTCTACGCACTTCAGTGCCGCTAATCAGTGCTAAAGTGCTTCTGCTCTCTCCCTAAAGCATTGTACCAGTGGAGCATACCCAAATGGCATATTTAATTTCCTTATAAGTCCCTAGTAACGTGTACTACAGTTGCCCAGGTGTGAGAGTCTGGCCTGGTGTATGATGTACACTTATGTAAGTGGACACCCTGCACCAGTCCAGATAACCCTTATGGTGATTTAGGAGGTCTTAGACAACCATAGAAAGCTCTCTAAGAGGTAGCTGTGGAGAGCAGCCTTCAGGCTTAGTCCAGAAGGAGTGTAAAGCAGCTTGTTTCACCAGAATGCAATCTTATAGGTATAGATTAAATGAAAAAGAACCACACAAGGTATTTATAAAAATATGTATTTATTATATAATACTCACTAACACGTTTAAATATCTCCTACCTGGAGATATGCACAAGGAACACAATACTTTGTATAGAAATCACGTAAATACCACAGAATACACAGTGAACCCCAGGGGCGAACCAAACCATATATTAAGAAACTGGTATAAGAACCACAACTCATGTCAAGACAATGTCTATAGGATGTAGAAGTGCCGGGCCCCCAAGGAACCACTCAAGGTGAGTGACTAGGAACCCCACAGAGACCGTGTGCAGTGTGGGAACACAACCACGTTCTCCGTACAAATCAACGTGTAAGTCGCGGTTGCAATTCTAAGAAAAAGTATCCTTCCCAGTGGACCCTGGAGAATCCCGTGGAAGACAGAAGGTTGGAGAGCCACTCCACTCGTGGATACCCTAGTACCCACGTTACCTACACCAGGGAAGCCGGGTGCATAGGTGTGAAGTTGTGTCGGAAACCGCAGTCGAACACAAGGGAGGACTTCAGGAAAGTGCCACTGCTGGAGAAGGAGAAAGTGTCGGGTGGAATCTGTAGGTGGATTCTAGTTGAGAGGCACCTGTATGCAGAGGGGACAGAGTCTATGTCACTCAGGAGTGACCCAGAGACCTGGAAGACGAATGCCCACCGATGTCGAGTGTTGCAGGAGAGTCAACGGGGACCTTGACTGCAGCTGTGGGGACCAGGCAATGCTGAGGAACACCAGGTGCCATCCACGACCTGTACCACGTCGGATGATGAGAGTTGAGGGGTCGGTGTCCGTCGGAAGCACCAACAAGCCTTGGCAACTGCAAACAATGTGGAAGTTGAAGAAGGTGCAATGTCGGGACCAGCAAGGTCCAGGGGACTCACCACAAGCAGGGGAGTCAGAGTAGGCCCTGAGCAATCAGGGGAGCCCAAAAGAAACAAAGGTGACCCTCATATGGACCCACGGCTGGAGGCATTGGAGTCGCAAGAAGAGCTTGAGCAGCTCACCAAAAGATGCAGGCCATGATGAAACACGATGCGGAGTGGACAAAGATTCTGGTCACTGGAGATGCTTGAGGGTGGGGTCTACTTGGAGCCCAAAGATCTTGGTGGAAGGAAGCCAGCAAGCCTTTACAACGGCAAGTCAATGCGGTGAACAGGGATTCGGTTCCTGCAGCTCCTACAAGGGATACTGGCCTCAAACTTGGTGAGAGGGCAGGGCAGACCTCGAGAGATGTGGAGAACCACCACCTGTGTTGCTGAGCCTTTCAGGATCAGCAGACCGGTCAGCTTTGTTGCGGTGCCTGCAGATGCAGGGAAGTGACTCTTTCACTCCAAGGGAGATTCCTTCAGGTGTCTTTGATGCCCACAGGCCTTGGAATATTCCTGTATGGTGCACAGGCACAGACGATGCAGCAGACTGAAAGGGGATGAAGTCGAGCCCAAACCAAGTGCCCAGACGGTAGAAGTTGAAGTGGTGTCTGAATTGAATCGTGTCCCACGACGAATCAAGGAACCCACCCACAGGTAAGCCCTCAAGTACACTAAGGAAAGGGTTGGGATGATTCAGGGTTCCTCACAGGGGAGGGATTGGACAGTGGGGAGGATACTTCCATGTCCTTTGTCCAGTTTCCCACCAGAGGGGACCCAATGGCTCCCAGAGCTGGTTTGAACTGGACTATGCAAGGAGGCACCAAATGTGCCCCTTATGCACCCTCACACTTAGAACCAAGCACACTGCCTTCAGGATTGCCATGGCCTGCTATAGGGGTGACTTATAGGTTTTAAGTGCAGTGACCCTAGATATAGGAAACCTATATCTTTCATACGTCGTGCTAGCACCAGCTTACACAGGCTGCAATGGCAGGCCTGTAGTTACAGTTTGAATGGTCTCCCATGGGTGGCATAATACATGCTTCAGCCCATGGGGACCTCTGGGGTACCTCTGCCCTGGGTACCTTAGTACAATATTCTAGGAACTGACGAGGTGTTGCAGGGATTCTGTTCAAAAACAGAACTATGCGCAGGATTATAGGACCTTGGTGTATAGGGACTGAGTCATCCTACCACCTTAGTACCCATAAACCCAAGACCGACTAGCTACAGAGTCTCACTTGCTTTCCTAGAAACAAATAATTAGACACCCCAGAACACAACACTCCCAGATATCTTAACTAAAGTGCCCTAACATGCAGTATACAGGCCACAACAAGCATAGTACAAATACAGTCAGCATATCAGCTAGTCCATAAATCATGAAGGGAGATGTCATCATGGAAAGACAATAGAGCCTAACCTCCCTCCCCTTGCTAAGAAGTAGTATTATTATATATCAGAAGATCTCTCTGCTTTGTCAGCAGACCCTATACCGTAGCCTATAGATGATAGATCTACATCATAGGTGCTGTCTCGCTCTTCTCCCTGGAAAGGTCCCTCTCCAAGTGTGTCCCACCTATTCGTGTAGCACCATAAAACCAAAGTACGTTGTCCAAACAACAGCTGTATCAGTATGTTTTGTCTAGGTGCTAAGGCCTGGCCAGAACAAAATAACAAAGGGCATTGTTGTTCCACCTTGCACATAATGTTCAGTCAAAATCCCAGGAACATGCAGAGAGTGAACACAGCAATGAGTTCTCATGTGAAAATAGCCAAAGAAAATATTGCAAAAAATAAAGACGTGTAGTAACATGTGCAAAGCAGCAGGCAAGCTACAGCGTGCTCATGCTAAGTTAGTGAAGACGACAATGTTTCTATGGGCCACGTGACACCATCCCCTTGGCTAGGTCGGTAGCACTATGCTAAAACAAAAATCAGAGGTAAGCAGAGGCAGAGCATCTCAGTGGTGTCCCACCCAGAATATTGGTTGAGCCAAACAGAATTTTTTCCTAAAATTCAACATACAGCTGGGTATCCAAAAATATATCCATTTACAGCTGATCTTTGGAAGCAAAAACGGCGAGGGAAAAGCGAAATGCCATGAACTCCAGTATGTTGTCTGTCCCTTCCATAGTAAAAAGGTATGCCATCCAATTAAGTAAGTCGAACGAGCACACATGCTCCTCATATCCAGAGGCCGCTAGGAGCATCTCAGGGCAACCTGTGTTAACTTCGATGAAACTCCGATCCAAGAGGCGCTGCACATGAGCACAGGTACTCAAGTCTGCCGGTGGTCCAAGTAGAGGATCGCACACTAAACGTCTACCCATGGAAAATTCCTGTTCATGGGCCTTTAACTGACCCATTATCAGTTCGTAATCCAGAGCAGCGCGTGTCGTATTGGAGAGGCAGATTTACAGGGCCCATAGAAAATGGCACCGGAGGCAGTGGAACACAGGTTGCATGCAGGTGAAGTATGTATACTGGAAGGTCAGCCAATAGTCGAAGGCAAGAGACTTCACTGGCATAGAACCAAAAAGCTGCAGCAATCGATCATGGTACAGTTGCAACAGGACTGGGTTTGGCAGCTCCACAGATTGAGCAGCCATTGTGGAGCAGCAATAGAAGTACAAGCATGCCGCAAATTAACAGGAGCACTAGGGGAAACCCTCCGAAGGCGCTGGAAAAATAGAATGGATAAAGGCTGGTATTACTCCAAAAATAGTCTGAAAGGAAGAAACAAGACCAGATCCCACAAGTTTTAAAAAGTGGGCAAGGCCCTCTGCATAAGACACATTCAATATTTGGTGTATTAAGTCTCCAAAATGGAGGGGGAGATTTGTGTTTAGCAATGAGTGAATCTAACTTGCGGTTCTCGCCCCTTGCAATTCGAAGGTCTCACGAACTGATGTGAGAGCCACTTCTTGTTGAAACAATAACGCTTTGAGTCTGCTTAGCTTATTGAAATCTGTTTTCAAAGTTGGAATGGTAGGCCAAAGCGAACTATCTACAATCCCATGCAGGGGTGGAAACAGGACATTGCTGCAACATGTAACACGCTGTGAAACAGTTACTATATTCGGGTTGCCTGCCCGTAAGCCGCAGCAGTCGTGGTTATTTAGAATAAGATAACTGCCAATAGAAAGCAAAGTTAGAGCGGGAATAATAGCCGGGACAGGGGTTCCTTTAAAAAAACAAGCCAGGTTAGGGGCCGAAACGTTACAGGCTCCGTAAACAAGCTTAACTTGTTTACAGACTAGGGAATGTCCTACTGTGGAATCGCAATCCTCCCCTGTAAGGAAAACTTCCTTATCAGCGCGTTGACATCTGTAGGTGAAAGGCAACTACCATAATTCATTAATATAGCTACTGCCCAGGGGCTCATATCTACCAACGGGATGATGTTTCATGCAGGCCGTGAACTGAAAGAGTGAGATAGGCAAGGAAATAACCTCATGTATTAACCCCACAGCTGAATCAGTCTCTGCCACAGAAAATGGTAACTGTTCTAATTGTTCAATATGGAACAATGTGTATGCAGCGTCTTTCATTGACATTCATTTCTGTTTATCAGTCAAATTAAATGGCAAAAACAGTGCAGAAGATTTCAGGTAATCCCATGGTACTTTTCCACTTTTGAGTGTTTGCAAGGTCCAAGCAAATTGCATTACAGAATGTAACTGATTTTGACCATGGTACAAATCAGACACTTCATTTTGGACAATGTCAACGACTGATGATACAATATTATACAAAGTATATATATGAGAAGAAAGTGTATTAATGCTGTTATCGACTACTGCATGAACTTTTTCTAAATTAGCTTGGTCAATTTGGCGCAGACGCACTGCAGCTTCAATCTACGACAGTTTCCAAAATTCATTATGAGCTGCATAAACAAAACGTTTTGCTCTCGGGGACTTTGGACCCAAAAGAAAATCAGCCAGATTGATGTCACCTGATAAAAGGGAAAGATGCTGTTTGACAGAGGACAATGTGGAATGTCCCAACCACTGTTGACATAATTTACCTACTGAATGTGTGGTAACCGTATGGGAATGTGGAAAACGAGGATCAGGTCTAGATTGTGTAAACCCCTTTGTAGTATTTAAAAAGCGTAATTGGCATGCATTGGAGCACGTTGGCCAAAGCAACCATCCCAAGGGGTCAATATTGGAAGAGTTAAGTGTGCCCTTCTGGAACATGACAGTTAAGGCGTCAATTGTGCAGTTGATATGTGTTTGCCATGTGTCATAGGTAGCCAATAATGGAATAGAGGGAGTATTTAGATTTTTGGCCGTGGCTAAACCAAAGCAAGTAGTCTGTTGTACCGTCTCATTTAAAAATATGAGCTGAGACGGTATCAAACATGCGCGATGCAATGATTCAGTACACTGCACTTGCCAATCCTTAGTGCCCTAAATGGATTTTAAATCAACAGTGTCCTTCCAGTGCTCATAACCTTTCACCATAAAATCATTTATGAAGGACATGGAGTAAACTAATTTAGTGTGGGTCAACATAAATTTAGTTCAGGAGGGTATCCTTAGTTTATAAAAATAGGAATGAGGGTCTGAAAGATTGTAACCAGTAAAATACATAAATTTACTCCGTTGGGTCTTTGAGCTCCCCTGTAAAGGTCTGGGGCAATGTTCCCACTGGGTATAATTAAAAAAAGGTCTCTGAGTACTGGTCTTGTGTAAAAAATGATGGCCAAAATGTTGATAACAAAATAAATCTGCGTAATTTGTCGAATTAAAATACAAATCTTCAGTATCAAAAGCAGTATATTTCAAATCAGCGAACAATGAATGAACGACATGAATATCCCAGTCATCAGAGTGTATGCCAGGCAATACCACATCTCCTAAGGAAACACGAAAAACGTATGGAATGTTCAAAGTTTCGGTCGGGCCATGGATATAGTATGATACTTTATCCCAAACAATGCCATCAGCAACTGGGAACGCTGATATATTGACACAGGCTTGATCTCTTTTCATTTTATGGGATGACGTGTGAGGGGCCAGAACTCCGTCAACCAAGTTCACAGCAGAGCATTCAGATAATGGCCATTAATCAAGAGGAATAACACAGTCACAAACCCAATCCACATGAAGAGAAATATCGTCAGCACCATCCAGACATATGTCCAGGGTGGGATTATGTAAGTCTTTGTGAGCCAGGAGATGAAGACTGGTATGTGTAAGGGGTTCTGCAACAGATGATGACGTTTCAGAAGAAAAGCTAGTCCGGTCCATATAATAACCACTGGACCCCAACTGAAGCAACGGGGTTGTGCTGCATCGGATGGTTCAGGTATGGTACTCTCAGGAATGTCAATTATGACCTCAACTGGAGGAGAAGCATACTCAATATCCGCAGATGTGGGTGTAGAAGGTAAAACAGGCAATAAATCAATTGAAGTTTCCATCTCCCCTTCCATTTGTTGGGGCGTAGTCGAAGAAACAGAAGCCATCAGATCTAGTGAAAGATCCCGATGTGGAATGCATACTATTCAGTATTGGCCATATGGTGTAGCTTGACATGTCCGATCGAAATGTAACGATTCTCCTTACGGCCAGGCAGTGGAGGTAGAATCACAATACGAATATGCAACGTTACCTCGCATGCTCTTATAATGCATGTCATTACAACGCGGTCATTACAACGACCACGTTGTAACAACGCGTACCATTACAACGCAAGTCGGAACAAAGACTTGCTCTAGGGGGGTGCGCTGGATGTTGGAATAGTATAATTTACTATTCCAACTCCAGTCTGTGCAACAGTAGGGAAGGTGTTGGATTTTAAATCCAACACCTTCTGACCCCTAGAGCAAGTCATTGTTCCGACTTGCGGAGTAATGGCATGCGTTGTAACTACCGCGTTGTAACGCCATGCGATGTTTACCTCACAGTACGGGTGCCTTTCAAACCAAGGACTCTGACCAGTGCACAGTATGATGGACCAATCTTTTCTTTTTCTTCACTTTTTCTTGGACCACATTTCCAACTTTAGGAAGCCAGCCGGAAACCGGAATCAGCACCGCTGCATCCGTGGAAGAGGGCAAATGGGCTTTTGCTTGTGAATCACAAGCTTTTTGTAGATCCTGTAACATAGCACAATGGTTATCTACGTCAAAGGTTGCGGCAGCCGCCACAATGTCTAGAACATCAGTGTATGGCATGAACATTTTTATACCAAAGAGCATTTCGTATGGGGTTCGCCCACCCAGAGATCTTCCAGGGAGATTATTTAGTGCACGTTGGACTCCATATAGATGAGTCAGCCAACCCCTGCCAGTACCGAAGACTCTAGCTGTCAAAGATTGCTTTAAGTCACGGTTCATCCGCTCCACAAAAGAATTGGCCTCAGGCCGATATGGAGATGAGAATTGCACCTGCACCCCCAAAGACTTCATCGCATCCTGGTAAGCCTTAGAGGCAAACGCAGGACCTTGGTCGGAATGGAAGGTGCAACAGGCAAATGTCCCGACAAAGACACGCAAATCCTTTTTAACAGTTCGAGCGTCAACAATACGTTGCGTCCAAACCCAAAGGAATCGAGTGCACGAATCCACTGCAACCAAGATATGTTTAAAAGCAGTGTCAGATGTCAAAGGACCGCAGTGATCAAGATAAACGCAACCAAAAGGTTGATTTGAGATGTGAAGTTGAGTATGTGGTGGAAGTGAAACAGTCGAAGGTTTAATCTGTTGACAAAAGTCACAGGAAAGAACATATTTACGTACCTGTTGATACAAACCACGCCACCATAAATGTTGCTATAAAAGTGAAATAGTTGCTGTCACCCCGGCATGTGCAGAAGCAACGCCTTCATGCGCAGCTACTATCAAAAAAAGTCTGCAGTCCCCGTTGGGAATCAGCCGATCCCCAACGGATGGAATAGTTACAAATGGAAGTTGATCAGACTACAAGTAGTATGTATAACGTGAAGGGAAACCTTGGTGAAGTTCTGTTCCCTCCTATGTCGCAGTATAGCTGCTAGAATATCATCATCAATTTTGGTTCTAGACCTTGTGACTGCTGCTACTGAACAAGTGGCTACTGCAGATTTGGCTGCCTCACAAGCCATCGAATTACCAACAGCGTGTGCTCCCACACGTTGATGGACAAAAGTATGAATAACATGCGTAAATGGCAAACGTTCCTTAAGAGCGGCCACTCAGACCCAAAGCGTTTTATGCTTAATGCGCTACCTTGAAGAATCACGAAAATCATTTTGTGTCCAGAAGAACAAATTGTCATTGAAGGATTGTACACAGTAAAACAAATCGCACACTACAAGTGTAGGAACATCTGGATCAGCAAATTCAAGAGCCAAAACTAAAGCACATAGCTCCGCCAATTGAGCAGTGCAATCACCAAGAGATTGTGTGTGCACCAAGGATGATTTCAAATCCCCATCAACAATCTTTCCTGCCACAATTGCGCTGGCTGCAGAATAAACATGCTTAGAACCAACCGCCGGCTGCGCAGAACCGTCAGTGCAAATGACACATTTGTATTGATCAAGAGGAAGCAATGGTAATGGAGGAGGATGAACATGTGTTTGCAAAGAAGGGACAAAGATAAAGTTGACATCAGCCGACGTCAAAGAACTAGCCCATTGTATCCAACATGGATGCAAGGCTTTGGACTTCGGGACACTAGCCTTTGTAACTGCTTCTAAAGCAGATACCGGCTAGACCATGAAAATGCGTTTACCTTGTGCCAGAGAGCGTTCCTTAAGAATCGCCATCTGGACCGCTTTCAATATTTTCTCTGTAGAAGAGAAACGCATCTCAGCTGGAGTATACAAATGCGATTTATAAGCAATTAGGATGGTGTCCCCTTCATTGAAAGTCGAGTAAGTAAAACCTAACGCACCTGGTACAATCCTTATGACAAAATTTGTAGAATTGTCTTGTGTTAACAAGAAGTTGGTCACAAGCAGATCAGACTGCAGAGACCGAAGAATCGGGGTATGTTCTGGAAGCCAACAGGAGGCCGAAAAAGAAGGTTGTATCAAGGAGTAAAGAGGTTTGATACAGTGGGCATAATCAGGAATGTATGTCCTCCCGAAGTTAAAAAAAAAACAGCAAAGATTGCAATTTTTTAAGTGTAGATGGAGGTTGCAATTGAGCACATTTTTCCAGAAAGTGGGGGGCCAACCCCCACCTTCAGTATTAAGTTTGTAACCAAGAAAAAGAACCGCCAAGAAGGCGATGTGAGACTTAGCAAAATTGATTTTGTAACCAAAGTTTGCAAAATGTGTGATAATGCGGTCTACATGCAAGAGATGCAGCTGTAAGTCGTCATCCGTCAAGTATATGTTGTCGATGTACTAGAAGGCATCGGGGTCAATCTCATGTAAAACAGACACTATGAGTGCCGTAAAGACACCAGGGCTATTCTTATATCACATAGGCAATCTCGCATATCTGCGCTGATTTCCCAATGCAATGAATGCAGCCAAATCACGGCTCTCAGGAGGTAAAGAGTGACTGAAAAATCCATTGGAAATATCCAAGGTGGTTTTCTATTTTTTGCGAACAATGGGTTTTTTTGGGGTTTTTTTTAATGGAGTTTTATATAGCGCGAACTTGACCCGAAGGTATTGGGTATCAGAGCACTTTACACGAGCACCAGTTGCGTTACATGAAGATACATTAATTTTTATTTTTTTAGGCACGGGGAGATTAAGTGATTTGCCCAGAATCACAGGATGTTGCGTGTCCTTGCCGAGACTCGAACCCGGTTCCCCAGATTTGATGTTGACCGCCCTAGCCGTTAGGCCAGCTCCTCTCCCCAATGTTATTCACTAACGCAGAGTTATGTGTGTTCTGAACCGCAAAGGTTCGAACGTGTTTTAAATGTCTGTAATCTAAAACTATATCGGAAAAGGAAGATTATTCATTGATGAAATACAGGGTTCAATCACACCCTGGTATTCCGATTGGGTCAAGATTTCACTTACAGACGCTTTAGCATCTCGTTTGATTGGATACTGTGGTTGGGGCTGGGGTGTGGAACGCGAAGGAATCACATGAATCAGGGAACCCTCGTCCCAACCTGCATGATTGCGATATAACGCCGGAGCGAAGGACAATGTCCACTTTGAGGCATAAGCCATTTTATCATCATCAGGTACATATTGTGAAAAACTAGGAAGAATAACATCCTCCCCTTTAGAGGAAGCTAGGACAAAAGGGGAGGCC
Source organism: Calotriton arnoldi (assembly GCA_963921515.1). NCBI lineage: Eukaryota > Metazoa > Chordata > Amphibia > Caudata > Salamandridae > Calotriton > Calotriton arnoldi. The sequence goes on from CAWUFW010000068.1 coordinate 6,068,032, forward strand.
AATCAACCTCCGCCAACAAAATATCATAAGAAGAAGTGAGGTTTTCCTAAAATACTGCTCTAATTGTTCGTTTAATATCACCTTCAATTTGGAGGGTTACTTCATAAAGCCTATCTGGAGGAGCAACTCGAGTATCAGCTGTCTCTACTGTAATAAAAGTGTCAGTTGCTTTCCCCTCCAGACACTGGTGGAGTGTCTGCCACACTATGGTAACCTCTGCCGCGCTGTCGAGAAGGGTTACTGCCCAACTCTTGTCGAGGAGCAGGCTTCTCACGATCTGAGACATATTTTGCAGTCAAAGCGGCAACTTTTTTCTTCTGAAATGGGTTTGTTCTTGTTTTGAGGTGGTTCCCCCTGCTTGACTTTTACATCAAACTGGTGCTGCGGGTCACGTCTTGCTTGCGCAGACTCGCCTTCTCTGCTATCCTGACGTCCCCCTCCGCCGAATTGTTGATCTGATGATTCCTGAAAGGAACGAGGAGAACGGGGATCAGGAACCTGGAACCTCTTGGATGTCTTAATTTTAGAGCGGTCACGCAAATCATATCTACGTTACGAAGCGTCAGGTGGAGGCGAACCTGCATGTGAACTAGGCTTCTGTTGTTGCTGCCGCTGATTTCTGTTCCAAGCCTTTTTAGGAAAGACTGGACGACCGTCCTTGTCAGGAGGGGGTTTAATTGGTGGTTGACTAAACAGAAGAACACCAAAGCTATTTCGACCCAAAGATGTATATACATCCGATATGATAATTGGCAACTGTCGCTGCCGATCCACTTTCGCCACCGCAGCTAGGCGTTGACATATTTGTAAGCAAACGGCTTCACCTTTAATATTGGCCAAAATCATATCGAAGACAATAGGGAACATTCCCACTAACTTCATCCCCAAATCTAGGGCTGGACCAGCCCAGTGTTTATCTTGTACCTTCTTCAGAACGCTCGGCAGAACGCTCATGGAGGGGGTGTCAAAGCACACTGTATACACTGAAGCAAACACCGTCCACCAGGTGGTGCAGTCACCTTAAGCGGGAATCAGACTACTCTGTAAACTCATTCTAAGGATCCTGTATTTTTGTACAGGAGTCGTATGACAAAAAACAGCCTCAAGTTGCTCAAATTTTTGTGCAAGCCAAAATGGCAAGTCATCTCTATTTTGAGGACGTTTACCCATCACTGAGTTAATCATGACGGGACTAATGACAAGACCACCACCATGTCCTGGTGGCTGAGGAGCAGCTCCAGCCAGAGCCACATGAATGGCATGTGACATAAACTGTATGACACTTCTGTGTATGTGAATCAGTGATGTATGTGACTGACGTAGCTCTGCAAGTGTAACATTAAGATAGTTTGGATGCGGTGTATAACCAGGCAAAACCGGCCAAGTAGCCCCGTCAATAGATAAGGGGTCCATCCAAACAGCAGTAACAGGGTGAGGAAGGGCGCCACTAAACCAAATGGTATGCTCCCAGGCTGTCAACGGAACTTCAAGTAATGCATACGACGATAAGCTGCCGGTACAGCAGCTCTCGTATATTCATGAAACAAATTATCATTCCAATCCACTGCGGAGAATGTAACCCAAGTATAAAAGACCTCGAAGTGAAAAGCAGCATCTGCTTCGACAACAAAAATAATATTAGCCCCTGCTACGGGGACTCCATGTTGAGTCAAGAAACCTGTAACCGCCGCGCGGTTATGTGCCGCAATAGCGACCGGCTGAGCCGTATTAGAAATGGGACAAAGAAACTTAGAAAACGGTAGCGCAAAATAGGGTAAAGAAAAACCTTTTAAATTTTAAGCTTGAAAAACCTATAAATATACAAATATAGGTGGCTAAGCCCCCCCACCACAGACTTCTCCGGAAACCAGTGAGAGGGTATTGTAGACAAGCACAAGCGCTACTCAGGGGTCTCGTGAATAAGTATCAGACCAAACGTTGGTGGCACCATGTTGCAGGGATTCTGCCCAAAAACAGAACTATGCGCAGGATTATAGGACCTTGGTGTATAGGGACTGAGTCATCCTACCACCTTAGTACCCATAAACCCAGGACCAACTAGCTGTAGTGTCTCACTTGCTCTCCTACTCACTCACAGAGAAACAAATGATTAGACACCCCAGAACACAACACTCCCAGATCTCTCAGGAATCATGGTAACAAGACACACCCTTTCACTCACACTCTTGTACTTGTCCACAATAAGATGTGACAGAGACACGAAACAGTTTAAAATATTTATTTTAACTAATGTGCTCTAACATGCAGTATACGTGCCACAACAAGCAGGAAAACGCATAGTACAAATACAGTCAGCATATCAGCTAGTCGATAAATCATGAAGGGAGATGTCATAATGGAAAGACAATAGAGCCTAACCTCCCTCCCCTTGCTAAGAAGTAGTATTATTATATATTAGAAGATCTCTGGGCTTTTTCAGCAGACCACATACCTTAGCCTATAGATGGTAGATCTACATCATAGGTGCTGTCTCGCTCTTCTCCCTGGAAAGGTCCTTCTCCAAGTGTGTCCCACCTATTCGTGTATTCCCATAAAACCAAAGTACGTTGTCCAAACAACAGCAGCATTGGTATGTTTTGTCTAGCTGCTAAGGCCTGGCTAGAACAAAATAACAAGGGGCATTGTTGTTCGACCTTGCATATAATGTTCAGCCAAAATCCCAGGAACATGCAGAGAGTGAACACAGCGATGAGTTCTCATGGGAAAATAGCCATAGAAATTATTGGAAAAAATAAAGACACGTAGTAACGTGTGCAAAACAGCAGGCAAGCTGCAGCGTGCTCATGCTAAGTTAGTGAAGATGACTGTGTCCCTATGGGCCACATGACAAAGGGTGCCTCAGTATCCAATCTGGGATGTACCCAAGTACTTGACATAACAATTTAAGGGAGAAAGGAGAGAAACTGGGGTCCTGATTAGCAGGATCCCAGTCAGACTACTCAAAACAGCTTAGCACCAGGCAAAAAGTGGGGGTAACCATAAAAGCAGATCCTTCTTTCCTACACAACCCCCCAACCAAACGTAAGGAGATGAGACTAACATTGCCCAATTGAGTCTTCATTTTCTAAGTGGAAATATCTGTAGAGTCCATCTGCATTGGCATGGTTACTCCCAGGTCTATGTTCCACTATATAGTCCATCCCCTGTAGGGAAATGGACCACTTCAAAAGTTTTGGGTTTTCACCCTTCATCTGTTTAAGCCATAAGAGGGGCTTATGGTCTGTCTGAACAATGAAGTAAGTGCCAAACAAGTATGGCCTCAACTTCTTCAGGGCCCAGACCACAGCAAAGGCCTCCCTCTCAATGGCTGACCAACGTTTCTCTCTGGGGTCAACCTTCTGCTGATAAAAGCAACTGGTTGATCCTGGTCCTCTGCATTATTTGTGATAACACAGCCCCTATCCTCAATTCAGATGCATCTGTCTGGACAATGAAAGTTTTAGAGTAGTCAGGACTGAATGGGAGCAGTGGGAGCAGTGCACATGGCCTGCTTGAGGTCATTAAATGCCTTCTGACAGCTTACTGTCCACTGAACTTTCTTGGGCATTTTCTTAGATGTCAGATCATTCAGGGGAGTCACTATGGACCCATATGCCTTCACAAATCTTCTGTAATACCCAGTCAGGCCCAAGAAAGCTCTGACCTGAGTTTGGGTAGTAGGAGCAATCCATTCCATTATGGTCTGGATTTTGCTCTGTAGTGGTTGAACTTTGCTTCCACCTACCAGGTGACCCAAGTACACAACCTTGCTCTGCCCTATCTGGCACTTGGTTGCCTTGATAGTGAGGCCTGCTTTTTGCAGGGCCTCCAAAACATTCTTCAGGTGGACCAGATAATCCTCCCAGGTGGAGCTAAAGACAGCTATATCATGAAGATATGCTGCACTACAGGCTTCCAGACCTGTGAGAACTTTATTCACCAACCTCTGGAATGTAGCAAGTGCATTCTTCAAACCAAAGTGCATTACAATAAATTGATAGTGCCCACTGGGGGTTGAAAATGCTGTCTTTGGCTTGGCATCCCCAGCTAGTATGATTTGCCAGTAGCCAGCAGTCAGGTCAAATGTACTCAGAAACTTGGCTGTGGCCAAAGTATCTATAAGTTCATCTGCCCTGAGAATTGGATGAGCATCAGTCCTAGTGACTGCATTGAGACCGCTGTAGCCTACACAAAACCTAATTTCTCTTTTTCCACCCTTGGTGTGAGGTTTGGGTACTAGGACTACTGGGCTAGCCCTAGGGCTATCTGAGGGTTCAATTACTCTCAACTCCAGCATCTTTTTGGACCTCTTTCCTGATGAAATCTCTGACATGGTCAGGCTGCCTGTAGATTTTATTCTTAACAGGTAGACTCTCACCTGTGTCCACTTCATGGGTACACCAGGTGGTTTGACTGGGTGTCAGGGAAAACATATGCCTGAAATGATTGAGGACTTTCCTACAATCAATCTGCTATTGATCAGTGAGGCTTCCTGCCATGGCCACTCGATCTACTGATCCATCATCAGGATTCTGAGTGAAGAGATCAGGGAGAGTGTCACTCTAATCATCCTGTCCCTCATCAGTTGCCATAAGCAAGCCCATGTCAGCCCTGTCAACAAAAGGTTTCAGCCTGTTCACATGAAGTACTCTGTGGGGACTTCTTGGAGTGCCTAGGTCCACCAAGTAGGTGACCTCACCCTTATGCTCAAGTTTAGTGTGGGGTCTACTCCATTTGTCTTGGAGAGCTGCTGGGGCCACAGGCTTCAACACCCAAACCTTCTGGCCTGGCTGGTAAACAGTCAGGACAGCCTTTTGGTCATGTCAAGCTTTTTGAAGTTCTTGGCTTGCCTCCAGGTTTTTGCTGGCCTTCTTCATATACTCAGCCATGTGAGAACGCAGGTCAAGTACATAGTCCACTATGTCCTGTTTGGGAGGTTTGAGAGGTAACTCCCATCCCTCCTTCACCAGACACAAGGGACCACTAACTGGTTGTCCAAACAGAAGTTCAAAAGGGCTTTAGCCAACCCCCTTCTGAGGAACCTCTCTGTAGGCAAAGAGAAGACAGGGTAGTAGGACATCCCATTTTAGCCTAAGCTTTTCTGGGAGACCCATGATCATACCCTTCAGGGTTTTGTTGAACCTTTCAACAAGCCCATTGCATTAAGGATGGTAGGGTGTGGTGTATTTGTAATTCACTCCACACCCTTTCCACATTGCAGTTATGTAACTTGATATGAAGTTTGTACCTATGTCAGTTAGAACCTCCTTAAGGAAGCCCACTCTGGAAAAGATTCCCAGGAGGGCCCGGGCCACTACAGGAGCTGTAGTGGTTCTAAGGGGAAAAGCCTCTGGATACCTAGTGGCATGGTCCACCACTACTAGAATATAACTGTGCCCAGATGCAGTTGGTGGGTTCATGGGACCAACAATGTCAATCCCTACCCTTTCAAAGGGAACCGCAAACACTGGAAATGGAATTAAGGGGGCCACCTGACTTACCACTGGCTTGGCAAGTGGCACAGGAGAGACAAAACTCCTTTGTGCCTTCAGACATATGGGGCCTGTGAAAGTGAGGGACACACCTGTCCCAAGTCTTACTTGACCCTAAGTGTCCTGCCAGAGGAATATCATGTGCCAGGGAGAGTAGGAACCCTCTGAACTTCAGGGGTATGACCAACCTCCTGGTGGCACCAGGCTCGGGTCTCTATCCTCTGAGTGCAGAAGTCCATCTTCCCAGTAGATCCAAAGGGACCCACTGATATTCCCTGTGGCATCAGCAGCAGCTTGCTATCTGAGGGGTTCAAGAGAGGGGCAGGTCTTCTGCTCCAAACTCAAATCTGCCCTGGAAGGGCCCCCTGCCCCCAAGAACTCAGTCTGATCAGGCCCAAGCTCCTCTGAGGCAGTACCTACACAGGGGCTAAGATCATCTTCCTCAAGAGACTGATCTTCACTGTGAGTCTGTGAGAAGGGCACAGCCTTACCCTTCCTGCTCCTTCTCTTGGAAGGCACCTGGTCCATTGTTCCAGGATCCAGGGCCTGTTCAGTGGTAAGCTATTTGGCTGAGCCCTGGTGACAGCAAACACACTTGTAGAGATGCCCAACATTTCGGCATGAGTCCTGAACTCTACTTCAGCCCAGGCTGAAGATTCTAGATCATTGCCCAGCAATCTAAAGGTAGGTCTGAGGATGCCACAACCTTTTTAGGCCCAGCTACCCCTCTCCACCTGAGGTTCACAACTGCCATGGAACGGCCAGTCCTGACATTGCTAGCATTGGTCACTTGGTAAACGTGTTCATGTATGATCTGGTCGGGAGACACAAGTTTCTCTGTCACCATAGTGACACTGGCCCCTGTGTCCCTGTAGGCCATTGCCCCTTTTCTATTTATTAAAGGCTGTTGCCTGTACTTGCCCAAGTTAGTGGGACTTACTAGTAGAGTGGCAAGATCTATGCAACCAACACAGACCAAAACAGCCTGAGCTGGAGTCCTGACTAAGTCAGAACCCACCTCTGAACCCAAGGTTAGCCCTGCTGATCCCTTGGTTGCTGTACTACCACTTGTACTGGAGCTAGGGGGTGCAGTTGCCTTAGGGGCAGTGGTAGTAGGAGTTGCTTCCTTGGCCTTTAGACGATCAGCATCCTTTGTCCAATGGGTCTTCACTTTACAGAAGTAGCACCAAGGTTTCTTTTTGGCTTTCTTTGAACTTTGTGACCCCCGCCCGCCCCCCCCCCCCCAGATGTAGATTTTTGGGGCCCTTGGGAAGACTCTGTCTTATCTTTGCCCTTGTCCCCACTCTTATCCTGGGATTTATAAGAATCTTGCTTCTTCTGGTCACGTCCATTGCCCTGGTTTTTCTGCTTCATCCTGGTGCGAACCCATTTGTCTACCTTCTTTCTCACTTCTTGGGGAGAGGTCAGATCAGAGCCCACCATGTTCTGGTGCAAAAGCTGGTTCTGACAATTATTAAGGATTTGCTCCCTCATAATCAAATTGTACAATCCTTGGTAGTCATGCACTTCGCTTCTATGTAGCCAGCCTTCCAGAGCCTTAATGGCACTGTCCACAAAATCTACCCAGTCCTGCGTGTGTGCTTTCTGGGTGTCTCTGAACTTAATCCTATACTGTTCAGTGGTTAAGCCAAACGCATCTATGAGAGCACTCTTCAGTAATTATTAGCATCCTCTTCTCTAACAGTGAGGAGCTTATCTCTACCTTTGTCAGCAAAGGGGAGCCACAAAATATCTGCCCACTGATCCTGGGGGACATTCTGAACTTTGCAGGCCCTTAGCAAGGCAGTTATCCATTTGTGGATGTCATCCCAAACATGATAGGGAGGGACTATCTTGCTCAGGTTCCTATGGTCAAAAACAGTTTCTCTAACTCTAGGGACACCATTGCTGCCACCATGGGACTCTAGTCCCAATTTCTTCCTTGATCTATGGACTTCTAGGGACTCTTTGTCAAGGACCAACTGCTCGTGCCTGAGCCTAAGCCTCGCTTTCTCAAGGTCAAGACGTTGGTATTCCCTATCTAAAGAGTTCTCCCTCTTACTAGATATGGAGGACCCTACTGACTGTCCTGAAGCATTGGATTCTGCAGAGGAGGATCTAGACATCCTTGGTCTACTCTGCACTCTCCCAGGAGGAACAAAGTGGGCCCCCTCAGGGCCACCTGCAGTATCCTCTGGTAGATCTGGGTTTTCCTGGTGGGAGTCCTCTGACTCCTCCTGGTCAGGGTCAGCCTCAGGGTCATAGAGGGGTCCTGCTCCTGACCCATCTTCTGTCCCCTTCCCACCCAATCTTTTCTGTTCATCTGACCTACTAGCTTTCTGTAGGTCATCTAACAGTAACACCTCTAGAAGGCGTTGAGTGTTGCCATTTTTCCCTGCCTTCAGCTTTCTAGAGGCACACAGGGCTTTCAATTCTTGGAACAAAAGCTCACTGTATCTAGGAGGCAGATAGCCACTGGCATCTCCTTTAGAAGACATACTAAGTGAGGTGTAGTGTTGCACCTACCTAACCTAGTGGGAACTAAACTCTCGGAGGTTGGAGAAAGGATGTGCTAGACCCTTAACTTCCCAACCCTAAGTTTAGTAGAACTTACTATTCTAAACTTGTATTATATGTGCCTAGTATTAGTGATGGTTTTTCAATTAATCACACCAACATTTATCTTGTAAAACAATGAAGGCTTGAATCCCAACCGTTGCACACCAATGTGAGAGGCTGGCCTGGTATATGATGCACATTTATGTAAGTAGACACCCTGCACCAGTCCAGACAACCCTTATGGTGATTTAAGAGGTCTTAGACAACCATAGAAAGCTCTCTAAGTGGTAACTGTGGAGAGCAGCCTTCAGGCTTAGACCAGAAGGAGTGTAAAGCAGCTTGTTTTACCAGAATTCAAATTATAGGTATAGATTAAGTGAAAAAGAACCATACAAGGTATTTATAAAAATATGTATTTATTATATATTACTCACTAACATGTTTAAATATCTCCTACCCAGAGATATGCACAATGCACACAATACTTTGCATAGAAATCACGTAAATAGCACAGAATACACAGTAAACACCAGGGGGAGACCAAACCATATATTAAGAAACTGGTATAAGAACCACGACTTGTGTCAAGACAATGTCTATAGGGCGTAGAAGTGACGGGCCCCCAAGGAACCACCCAAGGTGAGTGACTTGGAACCCCACAGAGATCGTGTGCAGTGTGGGAATATGACCACGTTCTCCGTACAAATCAACGTGTAAGTCGCGGTTGCAATTTTAAAGAAAAAGGACCCTTACCAGTGGACCCTGAAGAAACCCCGAGGAAGACAGAAGGTTGGAGAGCCACCTCACCCGTGGATACCCTAGTACTCACGTTACCTACACCAGGGAAGCCGGGTGCATAGGTGTGAAGTTGTGTTGGAAACCTTTGTCGAACCCAATGGAAGACTTCAGGAAAGTGCCGCTGCTGGAGAAGGAGACAAATGTTCGGTGGTATCCGAAGGTGGATTCTAGTTGAGAGGTACCTGCAAGCAGAGGGAACAGAGTCTATGTCACTAAGGAGGGACCCGGAGACCTGGAAGACGTATGCCCACTGATGTTGGGTGTTGCAGGAGTGTCGACGGTGACCTTGACTCTGCAGCTGTGAGGACCAGGCGATGCTGAGGAAGACCAGGAGCTGTGCACGAGCTGTCCTATGTCAGATGTCGAGAGTTGAGGGGTCAGTGTCCATCGGAAGCACCAACAAGCATTGGCAACTGCAAGCAACGTGGAAGTCAAAGAAGGTGCAATGTCAGGACCAGCAAGGCCCAGGGGACTCACCACAAGCAGGGGAGTCAGGGCAGGTCCCGTTCAATCAGGGGACCCCAAAAGAAACAAAGGTGACCCTCATATGGACCCACAGGCCGGAGGCACTGGAGTCGCAAGAGGACCTTGAGCAGCTCATCAAAAGATCCAGGCCATGATGCAAACGATGCGGTGTGGACAAAGGTTCTGGTCACTGGAGATGCTTGAGGTTGGGGCTACTTGGAGCACGAAGATCTTGGTGGAAGGAAGCCAGCAAGCCTCTGCAACGGTATGTCGACGCAGTGCACAGGGATTCGGTTCCTGTGGCTCCTACGAGGGATACTGGCCTCAAACTTGGTGAGAGGGCAGGGCAGGCCTCGAGAGATGTGGGGAACCACCACCTGTGTTGCTGAGCTTTTCGGAGCCCGTGGGAGCTCAGGATCAGCAGACCGGTCAGGTTATGTTGCGGTGCCAGCAGATGCAGGGAAGTGACTCTTTCACTCCAAGGGAGATTCCTTCAGGTTTCTTTGATGCCCACAAGCCTTGGAAGGTTCCTGTATGGTGCACAGACAATGCAGCAGACTGAAAGGGGACGAAGTCGAGCCCAAACGAAGTCCAGCGAAGTCCAGAGTGCCAAGACGGTAGAAGTTGAAATAGTGTCTGAATTGAATCGTGTTCCATGACAAATCTAGGGACCCACCCACAGGTAAGCCCTTAAGTACCCTAATGGAAGGGTTGTGATGATTCAGGGTTCCCTCCCAGGGGAGGGAATAGACAGTGGGGAGGATACTCCCATGTCCTTTGTCCAGTTTTGTGCAAGAGCGGGAGCCAACGGCTCCCAGAGCTGGTTTGAACTGGACTATGCAAGGAGGCGCCAAATGTGCCCCTCATGCAGACTGAGTGGCGCTGGCAATCGCACCCACCCGGCCCCAATACACTAAATACTGTCTGGGAGGTGGACACACCTCCCTGTAACAGGATACCTCTTGTTCTGCCTTCCACTGCTCGAGCTTGGCTCAGCAGCAGGAGGGCAGAATCGTGTCTCTGGTAGGCAGCTACCATGTTGTGCTGTCCGGGTCTAGAAGACTGGTACCGGGAGCACTGAGAGCCTAATTGAAGACCATTCTAGTGCTTGGAATTCCAACATGTTTGACACCAAACATGATAGGATTAGTTGCATCCAGTTTCGAGATGGTCATCATGTAATTACGCGGTGCCCCTCTATATGGTATAAGGCTGCTTAACTTACAACCTTGGAGAATGGACTCCGTAGGCTGTAGGGGTGTCCTGCTCATGCAGGGGCACCCTCATTCTCAGAACCAAGCACCCTGCCTTCAGGATTGCAAAGGCCTGCTATAGGGGTGACTTATAGGTTTTAAGTGCATTGACTCTAGATATAGGAAACCTGTATCTTTCGTAAGTGGTGCTAGCACCAGCTTACACAGGCTGCAATGGCAGGCCTGTAGTTACAGTTTGAGTGGTCTCCCATGGGTGGCATAATACATACTTCGGCCCGTGGGGGACTCTGGGGTACTTATGCCCTGGGTACCTTAGTACCATACACTAGGGACTGACAAGTGTGCCTCAGTATCCAATCTGGGATGTACCTAAGTACTCACCATGGTCCAATTTAGGGAGGAAGCACAGAGACTGGGGTCCTAATTAGCAGGATCCCAGTCAGACTATTCAAAAACAGCTTAGCACCAGGAAAAAAGTGGGAGTAAGCATAAAAGCAAATCCTACTTTCCTACACCAGGGCCTGTAAATTAAATGTTACTAGTAGCCCCGCAGCACTGATTGTGTCGTCCATGTAAGCAGCATCCTAGCCATGTCACAGGTCTGACATGGCAGGGCCTGTGCGTGCAGTTCGTGGTCACTGTGATTTGGCAGGTAAAACTACTTGCCAAGCCCTGAACTCTCCCTTTTATTACATATAAGTCACCTCTAAGGACGGTCTTTGGCAAACCAGAAGGGCAGGGTGCAATGTAGGCAGAGGGAAGGACATGTGCTTGTCTGCTTAACATGTCTTGTAAGGGTAGTGAAAAACAGCTTATTTCGCTTTCACTATGGTGAGGCCTACTTCCCCCATAGACCAGCCTTGGGAATTCCCTTACTTGCTTCTAAGTGCTAATTCCTGATCCCAGGGGAGTGCCTTTATCATGTCTGGTATGGGTGGAATAGTAGTAATAAATGCGCTTTGCTGTTAAGGTTAGATTTAACAGCACTAGTGCAGAAATGCAATTTCCAAGCAGTTGACATTTTTTGCTCTTAACTTTGCTCTATGTGACCTCCAGCCACATCTGGATGGGTGACAGTTCCCATTTGTGCATTCTTCCCGGACAGCCAGAAACCCAGGAATGCCAGGGGTGGCTGAACACCCCTCTGTATAAATCTGCATTCCGATGGCCGTCCTGGGCAGATGGGAGCAAAGGCGGCTCCCACCGGGACATCAAGGTGTATTGGCCCGACCCCACCCGAATGGCTGGTGATACCCATAGATAACCTGGCCTATAGGACTGGCTTGAAAGCGGTGCTCATGCACTTCAAAACGCCTCTTTGAAGTTTTCACCGCATCAAAGGCACATTTGGGTATAGGTTCTGGGTCTCGGACCCTCCCAAATCAGACGCTTCTGGACCTACACCGAATCTCTGTCAGATGAACTGCGGTGCTGATCAAAGGACTCAACTGGACTGTTTTTCTGTGTCTGCTTTCCTGCTTGTTACCCTGCTCCCTGCTGCTCTCTGAATCTCCTGGAAGGAGAGCTGGACTCTGCCTTTCCTCCAAAGTGATCTCCAAGGGTGGTTAGCTTGCCTCCTGTTTCTGAAATCTCAGGTACACAGAAGACGTCCTGCAGTTCTGCTGGACTCTGCCTTCTGCGAGTCCTAACCTTGCCTGAGGTGCCCCCTCCAAGTTCTGGGCCTTAGGAGTGGGTTCTGCTGCTGAATTTCTGCCAAATCAGATGCGACGTCGGGACTGACGCTGGACAACACAGAGCCTCGCAAAGCATCGCTGCACGACCTCTCGGAACCGAAACCAGAAGACGCAAAGCCTCGTCAGGAAGACTGAGCCCCAGTATCCAAGGTAATGTGCTCAGCGGGCCCAAAGGGGTCCATGTAGACAGCCCGCGCTCCATCGCTGTCGGTCTGAACTTTGGATTTGCACCGGTCCCTTGCCCCCTGCAGTAACCTTTATAGAGCTTCCTGCTTCTAAGAACGTTATTGCATTTATTTCTACAACATTCAATATCTTGACTTTGATGGATTTTGATCTTTTGGTATTGTTTTGCTCAGAAAAATGTTCTTTATTTTTCTAAACTATTGTGGAGTCTTTTGTTGTGTATTACTGTGTTGTTGTATGAGTTATTGCAGAAACACTTTACACATTACCTTCTAGGTTAAGCCTGCCCGCTCTGTGCCAAGCTACCAGGGGGTAAGCACAGGATTATATGGGATTGTGTCGTGACTTACCCTGACTAGGATTGTGGTCCATACTTGGACAGGGTGCATACCTTTGCCAGCTTGAGACACAGTTTCTAACACCCTGCAACTGGGGCGAACCCGCAACAGCAGACAAGCTAATACCAGAGCACAAAGACAACACATAATTGTTAAAACTGTGTTAAACAAGTGTTAGAAATGGGGATCTCTAGTTGGCAATGGCTGGCCACTGTCCAAGTAGGGACCCTTCTTCCTAAGTCAGAGTGAGAGGGCTACACTCTTTGATAACCCCTGCTCAACCCTGTGGTAACGTAGCACGAGCAGCTAGGCCTATCTCAGAGGCAGTGTCTGAAGCATTTATGACCATACACAGTAACACAGTGAGGAACACTACAAAGGGACACCACACAAGTAGTTATCAAAAATAAGTATCTTTATATATAGACGTAACACAAGACCAACAACGATCAAAAAGCCACAATACTGTAAAAATAGGGTTACTCTTGAAATGCTGCAAAAATAGTTCAAAGTGCGCCAAGAGGAGTTCAGTTCAAAGCAGTGGTCTCTGCTACCCTTTTACTTACAAAGTACCTGGATTTCGTAGCAAAATCAACAAATGGTCGCAAGAAGCTGTAGCGATGACTTCCTGCACGCGAGGCCGGCGATGCGATGAATCCTTGCCGCGAGGGAGGATGATGCGCCGATCTGCGGATGCGTGCGGAGGCGATGCGACCAACTTCTGCACGTTAGGCCGTTGGTGCGATGACTCCTTGCCGCGAGGGAGGAGGCAATGCGGCGACCCTGTTGAGTGTGCAATTTGGTTGTGGTACGAAGACGTGGCACTCCGCAAGGGAGCGACGGTCCTGATGCAATGCGGGAGAAATGGCGGACGCCCGGCGTCCGCGCTGCGATGTCGTGAAGCGATGATCTTGGTGCGATGATCTTTGGTTGCGAGCACTTGGAAGCCCGCAAGCGTGCGGTGCGATGATCTTTGGTAGCGAGCGCTCAGCGGCAGCAGCGCGATGATTTTCTGGGCGGTTTCGGCTGCAGCGGCTCGCAAACGGCGTTAGCGACGATTTCAGCATTCTTTTCTCTGTAGTAGAACTAGAGGCCTTGGAACTCACAGGAGCCTCACCTGCAGATAGAAATCCTCGCTGGGAGGAATCAGGAGGCTGGTGGTGAAGTCTGATGTGCCTGAGACTTCAACAGGAGGCTAGCTCTCTCCTAGCCCTTGGGTGATTGCTTAGCAAGATAAATAAAAGTTCTCTCAAAGTCCTTTTCCCTCTTCTTCCAAGTCCAATGATAACCACTGCAGGCCAATCCAAGAAACAGCACACAAGCACAAGGATAGTCACCTCCTGCAGATTCCTTCAGTTACACGGACAGAGGTTCGTCTTGATGTCCAGGAGCAATACACATTGTAGGGGTTTCAGCATAGATATTTATACCCCAAAAGTCTTTGTTCTCAAAGCTACAAGTCACTGAGCGTAGCCAGAACCAGTTCTGCTCGGTCCTGGAGCACTTTGTTTACCAGGCTGCATCCTTCCTTTCAGAAAGAGGGGGCCTTCTATCAGACGCACAGCAGGAGATGGAGCCATCATTCACTTTGCCAGGCACAGCCCTATTCAAGTCAAGGAGCCACCCCTCCCCATACTCCAAATACAGATCTCTCTATTCAACCCAGGTCTGGCTCAGCCTGCCCTGTCCCTCCAAAACCAGACAGCCAATACACATAACAGCAGAGCACACTGGAAGGCTTGGGCAAGAAAATACCTACTTTCTAAAAGTGGTATTTTCAAACACAGAATATAAAAATAAACTTCACTAAAAGATGTATTTTAATATTCTGAGCTCAGGCATACGAAATTCGTTTTTCTACCATGTTCCTGGGGTCAGTTAGTACTATAGAATGTAATAGTCAAACTTGCCCATTCTGGCCTATGGGGAACAGGTAGCCTTACAGTAGTGAAAAACGAAATTGGGTGTAATTCACTACCAGGACATGCTACACACACCAAGGCATGTCCTACCTTACACATACAATGCACCCTACCATAGGGGTGACTTACATGATGCCAAGGGAAGGTTCAGGGGCTGGGAAGTGGGTGCACTTCACAGCCAAGATGGCAGTTCTCTACTGCACACAGACTCTGCAGTGGCAGGTCTGAGACACACTTTACAAGCTGCTTCTGTGGGCGGCGCAAACCAGCGCTGCAGGCCCACCAGCAGCATTCGGTTTACCAGCCCTGGGCACCCACAGGCCACGCTACTAGGGACTAACAGGTAAACCAAATAAGCCAATCAGGGATATACCAATTCACATGTCATATTTACACAGGGAGCTTCCGCGCGGTGGCACTGAAGGGCAGTGGCACAGCGCCCAGAGCATCTAACACCAGCAAAACGGAGGAGACAACAGCGAAAAATGGGAGGGAGACCCACGCCAATGGTGCCAGGTCTAACAACAAGCATCTACATTACATCAAATCCACTTTAAGATGACATCACACCCAATACCTCGTCATGACAGCTACTAATATCCACTTCACAAGGACAAAAGGCTGAGACACCTCTGCTGGGGTCTAAGGCTGAGGGCCTGATCAAGAGTGGACCTTTTAGGAGCAATAGTTATTGCAAAAATAAAGATGGAACATTCAAAAGGGGAGGGAGGTGAAGGGAACGGGGAGAAAGAGGAAGCTGTGGGAGAGAGGAGGGCAGAGGGGAGCGAGGCAGTCAGAGGGGAGGGACGGGGCAGAGGGGAGAGAGGGTGGCAGAGGGGAGGGACGGAGCAGAGGGGAGGCAGAGGGAAGGGACGGCAGAACAGCCGTCGCATTTATAGCAATATAGCCCAGTTTCACCAGTCACAGGCCTGAGACCCTCGGGAAAGGAGGAGGGGTCATGGAAAAAGATAAAATTTGCTGTTTTTAATTTGTTTTATCTAGCGCAAACTCTGCCCGAAGGTATTAGAGCGCTTTTCATGAGTGCCAGTTACAGACCTGCCAACCTGAGCCAAAATCCCACCCTGTGCGGATGAGCTTGCTGAGGCTGGAGCAGATGTCCTGGGGTGTGTTTACATCCCTTAATGGACGCCAGCAGTTCAAAGTCTCAGAAAACTAAATGGAAACCCACTATTTACAGTGGTTTTCAGCTCGTTTTCCCTGCCATAGTAGGATAATGGCTCCTCATCGGGAGACCATGTGATGGGGGCAGATATCATGTGTCACACAGTGGTACCGTGTGAGTTGGCATGTATGTAACTGAACTCTCCATAGACACCTAGGCCAAGCAGTAAAGGCTAATACATACCTGCCAACTTGAATAAACACAATCTCACCTTGTGAGGAGGGGCATGGCCTTGAGGGGGCAGGGCCTTGTGGCAAGAAGTATCTACCAGGCACTTTTGAACTCCACCCTGCCCCCAAACCCCCTCCCCCACGCAAACAAAAGCTTGCTGAGGCTGGTGCCAATGTCCTGGGTTGTTTTCACACCCCTTAATGGCCGTCAGCAGTTTAAAGCATCGGAAAACCACTATTTACAGTAATACCAGCTCCTCACAAATGAGACCGTGTGATGAGAGCCGATATCGTGTCACACGATGGCACCGTGTGAGTTGCAGGTATGTAGTTACATTACACAGGGATACATTCAAAGTGTGTATGAGGCAGGGAGGGTAAGTGATCTGCCCAGAATCACAGGATGTGGAACAGACGCTGAAACTCGAACCTTGTTTCCAAGCTCTAAAGTCTCAGCGCCTTACACCACGATTACATCGCAAACAGAAGGAGGGAACAAAACCCCCTCACTCACTAACTTCCAAGGCTCCAGACCAACCACCCCACAAACTCACCTGCAGCAGATCACAGGGCGCGCTGACTTCACACAGCAGGGGTGAAAATAACTCGCCTGCCTGAGTCTGGCATCCAGTGTTTATGTGGCTACCCCACCCCTGTTATTACACGTAACGTCAGAAGTATCTCATCCAGTGGGGGTATCAGCCGGGGGCAGCCCCAGAACACCCTCCATTCACCCCCACCAACCAGATGGTCATAAATTGCAAAACGGAGTGATAAGGGGCGGAGCCAACAAAAAAGTTTCCCTTTATTAAAAAAAATACAGGAACAAGCATTAAGATGTCATTATAGATACATTGTATACATTAAGGCAGATCTTTTAACACGCCGCCCCAGACTCTCCTGATTGACAGGAGTGAGTGAGTGAGCCCTGTTCATTTCTAAAAGAGAAACAGAGATATGTTCGGCGGCTGCTCGGGGGGAACAGAAACAAGAAAAGCTGAAAACAGACCCCAGAGAGCGCTTCCCGATGGCGGATATTTTACCATCTCAGCTGCAGCTCTGCCACGGACAGTACAATACTCCTGGCTGTGAGAAAAGATACAAACACTTTGCCACTGGATTCAAGATAGCCTGGCTGATGATGGCTGTAAGCCAGAAACCGGTCCCAGGATGCTTGTTTCCGGTCCAGGGAAGACATGGCTTGGCAGTTCGGGCTGGACTGTTCCCATGAGGCACAGGGTCAGACTGATTTGCATATGGCCATGTCTGAACTGGGGTGGCGGAGTGAGCTAAAGAATGATGATGGATTAAACCCAGATCAGTTGACTGGGGGTGAGTGCTTGCAATGTTCAACACTCCGTCCATCATCCCCTTTGGTTTTGCTATGTTCGCCCTATGTTGGCAGGGTATGCCCAGACGTGGGTCCCTTGCTCACTTTGCCACTGGATTCAAGATAGCCTGGCTGATGATGGCTGTAAGCCAGAAACCGGTCCCAGGATGCTTGTTTCCGGTCCAGGGAAGACATGGCTTGGCAGTTCGGGCTGGACTGTTCCCATGAGGCACAGGGTCAGACTGATTTGCATATGGCCATGTCTGAACTGGGGTGGCGGAGTGAGCTAAAGAATGATGATGGATTAAACCCAGATCAGTTGACTGGGGGTGAGTGCTTGCAATGTTCAACACTCCGTCCATCATCCCCTTTGGTTTTGCTATGTTCGCCCTATGTTGGCAGGGTATGACCAGACGTGGGTCCCTTGCTCACTTTGCCACTGGATTCAAGATAGCCTGGCTGATGATGGCTGTAAGCCAGAAACCGGTCCCAGGATGCTTGTTTCCGGTCCAGGGAAGACATGGCTTGGCAGTTCGGGCTGGACTGTTCCCATGAGGCACAGGGTCAGACTGATTTGCATATGGCCATGTCTGAACTGGGAGTGGCGGAGTGAGCTAAAGAATGATGATGGATTAAACCCAGATCAGTTGACTGGGGGTGAGTGCTTGCAATGTTCAACACTCCGTCCATCATCCCCTTTGGTTTTGCTATGTTCGCCCTATGTTGGCAGGGTATGCCCAGACGTGGGTCCCTTGCTCACTTTGCCACTGGATTCAAGATAGCCTGGCTGATGATGGCTGTAAGCCAGAAACCGGTCCCAGGATGCTTGTTTCCGGTCCAGGGAAGACATGGCTTGGCAGTTCGGGCTGGACTGTTCCCATGAGGCACAGGGTCAGACTGATTTGTATATGGCCATGTCTGAACTGGGGTGGCGGAGTGAGCTAAAGAATGATGATGGATTAAACCCAGATCAGTTGACTGGGGGTGAGTGCTTGCAATGTTCAACACTCCGTCCATCATCCCCTTTGGTTTTGCTATGTTCGCCCTATGTTGGCAGGGTATGCCCAGACGTGGGTCCCTTGCTCACTTTGCCACTGGATTCAAGATAGCCTGGCTGATGATGGCTGTAAGCCAGAAGCCGGTCCCAGGATGCTTGTTTCCGGTCCAGGGAAGACATGGCTTGGCAGTTCGGGCTGGACTGTTCCCATGAGGCACAGGGTCAGACTGATTTGCATATGGCCATGTCTGAACTGGGGTGGCGGAGTGAGCTAAAGAATGATGATGGATTAAACCCAGATCAGTTGACTGGGGGTGAGTGCTTGCAATGTTCAACACTCCGTCCATCATCCCCTTTGGTTTTGCTAAAAGATACAAACAAGCATTGGCGCTGGGATTACAGACACTGTAAAGACAGGGCACGAGCACTGGGGACTGTGCTGGTAATTCAGAGCCGAGACAACGAGTCTGATTAGATCTCAGTTGGTTTATTCCCCGGAACTCCTGCTGAATTACAACACACAGGGAGCTCAGTTACATGGATTACTGCCTGGCACTCCAAGGGACCGAAAGAATCAAGTTACTTCCAGTTACAATCTGAAAATATGGAACTTCTGCATTAAAAACAAATATAAACTGCAGCTGGTGTCCACAGGGGGTGGGTCACCCACAATTAATGCAGAGTTTGAACAAGTTAGAGGTTCTGTGTCTTCCTGCAACTGGCATATCTACGTCAGACACCTACAGTGGCCCTTACAGGGTTCTGATATACGTACATATCTACGTCAGACACCTACAGTGGCACTTACAGGGTTCTGATATAAGTACATATCTAGGTCAGACACCTACAGTGGCACTTACAGGGCTCTGATATACGTACATATCTACGTCAGACACCTACAGTGGCACTTACTGGGGTCTGATATACGTACATATCTACGTCAGACACCTACAGTGGCACTCACAGGGCTCTGGTATACGTACATATCTACGTCAGACACCTCCAGTGAAACTTACAGGGCTCTGATATACGTACATATCTACATCAGACACCTACAGTGGCACTTACAGGGCTCTGATATATGTACATATCTACGTCAGACACCTACAGTGGCACTTACAGGGCTCTGGTATACGTACATATCTACGTCAGACACCTACGGTGGCACTTACAGGGCTCTGATATACTTACATATCTACATCAGACACCTGCAGTGGCACTTACAGGGCTCTAATATACTTACATATCTATGTCAGACACCTGCAGTGGCACTTACAGGGCTCTAATATACTTACACATCTATGTCAGACACCTACAATGGTGCCTACAGGGCTCTGATATACGTACATATCTACATGAGACACCTACAGTGTGGTCCATAGAGATCTGATATACTGACATATCTATGTCAGACACCTGCCGTGCTTTCTATAGGGCTCTGATATACATACATATCCAAATCAGACACCTGCAGTGCTTTCTATAGAGTTTTGACGTACTTACAGATCTACGTCAGACACCTGCATTGCTTTCCATAGGGCTCTGATATACTTACATATCTATCTCAGACACCTGCATTGCTTTCCATGGGGTTCTGATATACTTTCATATATACGTCAGACACCTGCATTGTGGTCCATAGAGTTCTGAAATACATACATATTTATGTCAGACACCTGGGGTGCTTTCCATATGGTTCTGATATACTTACATATCTACGTCAGACACCTGCAATACTTTCCATAGGGTTCTGATATACTTACTCATCCTCATCAGACACCTGCAGTGCTTGCCATAGGGTTCTGATATACTTACATAAATACGTCAGACACCGGCGGTGCTTTCCATAGGGTTCTAATATACTTACATATCCATGTCATACCCCTGCTGTGCTTTCCATAGGGTTCTGATATACTTACATATCTGCGCCAGATGCCTGCAGTGCTTTCCCGCGGGCTCTGATATACTTACATATCTATGTCAGACACCTTCAGTGCTTTCCATAGGGTTCTGATATACTTACATATCTATGTCAGACACCTGCGGCCATGTGGTAAAACCACATCCGCAGCTATGGGGTAAAGCACATCAGCAGCCATGGGGTAAACCACATCAGCCGCCATGGGGTAAACCACATCAGCCGCCATGGGGTAAACCACATCAGCAGCCATGGGGTAAACCACATCAGCAGCCATGGGGTAAACCACATCAGCAGCCATGGGGTAAACTACACCCACAGCCATGGGGTAACCACATCAGCAGTAATGGGGTAACCACATCAGCAGCCATGGGGTAAAGCACATCAGCAGCCATGGGGTAAACCACATCAGCCGCCATGGGGTAAACCACATCAGCAGCCATGGGGTAAACCACATCAGCAGCCATGGGGTAAACCACATCAGCAGCCATGGGGTAAACTACACCCACAGCCATGGGGTAACCACATCAGCAGTAATGGGGTAAAGCACATCAGCAGCCATGGGGTAAAGCACATCAGCAGCCATGGGGTAAACCACATCAGCAGTAATGGGGTAAACCACATCAGCAGCCACAGGATAAACCACATCAGCAGCCATGGGGTAAACCACATCAGCAGCCATGGGGTAAACTACATCCACAGCCATGGGGTAATCCACATCAGCAGCCATGGGGTAATCCACATCAGCAGCCATGGGGTAAACTACATCCACAGCCATGGGGTAATCCACATCAGCAGCCATTGGGTAATCCACATCAGCAGCCATGGGGTAACCACATCAGCAGTAATGGGGTAACCACATCAGCAGCCATGGGGTAAAGCACATCAGCAGCCATGGGGTAAACTACATCCACAGCCATGGGGTAATCCACATCAGCAGCCATGGGGTAAACCAAATCTGCATAGTAATATCGAGCTTGATTACTCTTCAGATCCCACATTTTTGCAGTATTATTACAGGAAGCTGTAAATACTTTGGTATACCTGTGCATCTGCTGAGCCTTTGCAATAGTTTGTCCATTGTCTGCACCATTCAACACCGCATGTCATTAGCCCAGGACCCATGTAATGTGGGTGGACTGAAAGAAAGGCAGCTAATACTGTTATCTGGTGGAGATGTAACTTCAATATCCTTCATGGGATTGTGGGTATCGATGCTTGATCCAAACAAACTCCTTTGGTCTCACACACGGCTCCCCTGCAGACAGCAAGCACTGCCTCACACCGCCTATGCTTTCTGCTCCCTGGTTACACAATAAATCTGCCCTCCTTGTGGTCTCCGGTGCAATATCCTGTAGGGATGTGTGAAGTACCTTCCTGCCCTGACCCCACCATGCTTGCAGCCCTCGGACTACAGCACAACTCTTCCCACCATCCCTGCAGCTAGTCCCTTGTCCTGGCAGGCCTCTTTCCTGCCCCCTCCCCCTGCAGACTCACCCGCCTGTCCCCAAATGCTTGAGGTAGGCTGTTAAAGTTTTCGTTCCCCAGCCCCCAGGGGCCTCTCTCTTCATATGCAGTGCTTTGCAGCACCCTGTTGTGGGAGGGGCCATCTAGAGGGCCTCCAGAGGGGCTGTGGGCAGCAACCCCCACTGAGGCCTGGTTACCTGTGTCTGCATGGGGATCTCTTAGAACAATCCCTGGCTCAGTTGCTGCCACGTTTAAGCAGATAGACGAATGGTATATGAAACTACAAGTCCCAGAATGCAACTTTATATGTAAACGGCACATTACAAATCACACAATGTTGTTGTACGTGTATTTTTTAAAGACCTGCGTGCAGTGTAAGGCTGACTCAAGATGGGTGTAGCGTCTTCCCCAGCCCTGGAGTATGTAAATAAATTACGACACACACCGAGCTACGCTTCAGACTTCATTATTTTCCAACATTCAATTACACTCTGCACACTTGTGTCATTATTCCATAACCACACCCTAACACCTCCTGCATCCTACGTAGTTCCTGTTTATAGTCCGCCCAGAACCACATGGGTCCTAGTGCGTACAGCATCCATACACTACATCTCCCTCTAACTCAAGGTGGGGGAGGGGGTCAGCTCCTTTTGACGTAAGAGCCTGTGGGACAGAGGGGAGCATATGGCCTCCAAACCCAGAGCACACTGCATAATGCACAGCACAGGAGGACGTGCAGCGAGACACTGTAGGTGAGTGTGCAGCACTGAACTGCACCCGTACTGCTGTCCTATGTGCTGTACACGAGGACAGAAGGAGGGGGGCAGGAGAGGAGGGCACAGGATGAAGGGATATAGGAAGAGGGCACAGGAGAAGAGGGCACAGCAGTGAGGGGCACAGGAGCCTGACATGCAGTAATACACTGTACAGTGAGTGTGCAGTACTGAACTGCACATGTGCAGCTGCCCTAAGTGCTGTCCATGAGGAAATAAGGCGAGGGGGCAGGAGAGGAGGGCACAGGAGGAAGGGTCACAGGAGAGGAGGGCACAGCAGGCAGCGCACAGCAGGAGGGCACAGGAGGAACGGGCACAGGAGATAGGGACACAGGAGCCTGTGGGACACTGTACAGTGAGTGTGCAGCACTGAAACGCACACATGCTGCTCTCCTTGTGCTGTACTCAAGGACAGAAGGAAGAGGGCAGGAGGAAGGGGCATAGTAAGAGGGCACAGGAGATAGAGCACAGGAGGGAGGGGCACAGGACAAGAGGACACAAGAATCTGACATGCAGGAAGACACTGTGCTGTGTCGGCGCTCAATCTTATTTTAAGATCCGAATCATGGGGCGCGCCAACGGCTCGGAATGGGAGAAGTGTTGTCCCAATACAGACTTTGGTGCTCCCCGACTGGAGCCGTCACTTTGGTAAGGCAATAGATTACGCTCAGTAGTAGGTGATAAACATTCTTGAAAGAGTGATAGACAAGGATAGTTGTTTCAGTGCTTTATATGAATTGAAAAAGACAAATAGGGCATAACAGGATATAAGTAAATACATTTTAGTACCAAGGCATATAGATCATAAGTACAGAGAACTGGTTACACCTCTAAGTGAAATCCGGCATAGATTCACCTGCTGAGGTGCAGAATAGGATCATTCCATACACAGAAATCCACACGTCAGTTTACAGGACTTCTAACAAAGACAGTCATACATTCTACATGAATACAGAGTTCTCTGGATGTGCACCAATAAGGAACAATCAAGAAGAAACAGTTTACTGCAGAATGCATTCATAGTTTCTCTCATGGCTGTAATACATTGGATTTGCAAGCATTCTCACAGTCTCTTCATTATACATTGTAGAACAGTAGTCTGGGACAGCCAAGCATCTCCTTGATGAATTACAGTGAGAGAAACTCTCTGTGAACTTTCCCCAGTTAGTCATGTGATTCTTACAACTCTTTATTAGTATAACTAGACAGCAATAGCCATCACATGGTGTGTTGTGACATTGATGCAAGATGGAGGACAGTATAAACACAACTTAGGTTAGCGTAAACTCAAATTGTGATGATTTTAATAGGCAGAAAAGAAACAGTTCTCCTACCCCTCCCTAATGATTTCTAAATCATCACTTAATTTTTTTATTACAAAACATGATTCATCAATTTCGGGTTCTTCTTGGAATCTCCCAGATCCATCCAGGTGTCATACAGATCGCTTTGCATTTCTTTGACTTTTACATCAAATCTTTTTTTCCTCCTGTTGCTGACAGCTTCTTATACCCACAATCCAAACCCTTTTGTGATGAAATTTCTTTGAAAAACTTAAAAGAAACGAGAACTCATGCAATGCCAAGCAATGTAAGCAGAAGTGGTGTAGAAGCAATTTCAGAATTACCCCAGCTACACTACTGAGCCGTACCCCTATCTTAGAGAATCCTTTCCCAATTGATCCGAATATGGATCCTAATCGTTCCCAGGCACCTCACTCCTCTAGCTCAATTAATTCATGTGTTATATTTACAATATGATCAGTACAGCTGTCACGCTACCGACCTACGCGTGGAACTAATCGACAACATTCCTGTGCACGACTGACCTTAAAAACTGCCTTTCTTCGTGAGGAGCAAATCCAGCGCAAGACAGTTTTGCATGATGATAGCCCTCATTGCAAGCAATTCCATATTCATCATGTTCCACGCACCTGCAGTGCTAGTACTGAGGCGATCAACTAAGGTGGATAGCTTTCTAATCTTCACGTCATTCACTGCCACTCTTACAGAGGGCATGAGTGCTCCAAAGATATTGCTAAGTATCTGTTTAAAGCTATGCTTACTCCTTCTCAAATATTGCTCCAGAGGGAAGTCTAACTCATTAATATGATAGATTCTAGGAAAAACTAGGGCTGCATAACAACTACCTGTCCACTGGTGTGGTAATCGGAACTAATGTGACTTACCGCATACATAATAAATTCTCTTTATGGTAAAATCCAAGTTTGCAAAGAATTTCCCTTTGAGCAAATAATTATGCTCGCATTAAATCCATCCTAATTTCTCGACAGTGTCATTCCCCTCTGGCTGCCGTAAAATGCATAAAGATCCCTTTTTGCTGATTTCAGTGTTTAATGCTGCGGCTACAATTGATTGATGGAATGCTGAATAAATCAAACATTCACCCCCAGTCAGGAGATGCAAATCAGTCCAGCCCGAACTGCTAAGACGGGTACTCCCTGGACCTCTGGACTGGGGATGAGTGGTAGAAAAGTTTCAGCACTCCGTCCATAATCTTGTTATGTTTGCTATGTTCGCCCTACCTGGGCAAGGGTATGCCCAGACGTGGGCCCCTTGCTCGTGGTGTCACTGGATTAAAGCTAGCCTGGCTGATGAGGGTTGAAACCCCGAAACCAATTCCAGGATGCTTATTTTCAGTCTAGGGAGGACCTGGCCTGGCAGTTCGGGCTGGACTGTTCCCACGAGGAGCAGGGTCAAGACTGATTTGCCTTTGGCTGGGTCCAAACTGTGGCGGCATAGTGAACAAAAGAAAGATGGATTAAGCCCAGATCGGTGACTGGGGGTGAGTGGGTGAAATGTTTAAGCACTGCATCCATCATCTTGTTGTGTTTGCAATGTCAGTGTTTACCCTAGGAGGTAAACTTTCACCTTTCCTGATAACTTGTTCTGCATTTGTTTTTCCTTCCCCTCTTTCTTCATCTATTCTTATCCTTTCAATTAATTGTTTATGAATACCCTTTCATCTTGGTTAACTTTGCAGGTTATGTCATGCATGCTCTGGTTAGGAATACTCACATCAGTCACAGGAGAAAAGAATTACACCATATACTCACGCTTTTCGCATGGTTCCTACTTTCTCAGTAAGTCTGTGCATTTGGGCAAAATAAACCTCAGAATTATGGGGACTGAGTCCTCTCATATCATCAGAGTATGTTGACCAAATTCCTGACCAGACCACAGTGCGCCATTTGGGCCCGTAACTTGACTGGGCACCGGATGGTGTCTGCAACAACAAAGTATGACAACCGTAATACCCCCAAGGTAATGGTGGAACCAAATCTTATCCTTTCATTAGTAACTTAAGCTTACCCAAAGTGATACACAAGAAGTACACAAATTGGTGTTTCAATGTATTTAATGAAGAACTTGGACTCTTGTATAAAGTACGTGTGCTGCAATGATTAACAGAATGAAGCAGAATAATGTCATCTGCATTACTAGGACGATGAACCGAATGAACAGTTCAACCATTGTAAATTAGCAGTGGATTATATGAATACATATAATGGTACTCTGACCTAGCGCGTCCTAACCTCAGTAAGCATAGGTGTGTGCATCTGCCAAGATACCCTGATTGATAAGAACAGACCGAGCAGCCCTCCACCGCCAGAATTCTCACATATTCATCTAACATTTGTTTATACACATTATAACTATACACACTTTTGTGCCGGGGAATATGTGACACCTTGCTTTTGGATGGGGTAGGCCTTACTAAGGGCTCTAAAGCAGGATTAACTGTTACATGAGGGATATCTCCTCCCACAAAGAGACATCCATCAGCCATCCAAACATAGAAACATAAATGACAACTGCCATGCTTACAAACAGAGGGGGATATTATCAAGAAAAGGCGATAATTATCGATAACCGCAGTTAGCGCGCCTTTTCTTATCGCCGTCTACCGCGGGAAACTATCGACGTGTTAGCGTATTACCAACACGCCGCTAACAGGCGATAGCTTCCCTCGGTGGATGGTGATAAGAGAAGGCGCGCTAACTGCGGTTAGCAATAATTATCGCCTTTTCTTGATAATATCCCCCATTGTTTTGAAACCAAAAGAAGCCTTTTATGCTCTGAGAGGCTGTTGTGCACATGAGAGAATGTAGGTTTATGCAAAGCACGGACCACTGCGAGAATGAACAATATTCATCCATATAAATGCGAGAGTGCACACGGGCCGCTTGTGATCTTTAAGCACCTGTGATGCCAGGCAGTGCTGGACATCTACTGGACGACCCATAAACCCGACAATGAACTAGAGCTCCTGCTAGGAGGCCAGCAGTGACCCAGCCAGGCTCCAGTTATATTTCATACTCCGGTGTTACACAGACCAGGCTCTGGCAGATTTGCTGTTTCCAAGAACTGTGCATTTTTCTGCCTCTAAAATGTGTACATTGCAATTCTCAACATCCCCATCTAACCCATTTACCGCCACACTGAGTGCAGCATTAACAGAAGATTGCATTCAGACGGGCGCTGCGTCCATCCTTCCTTCATGCGGGGTTAGCGATTGGACATCATCCCGCGCTGGGTTACATTGTTAAACTTTCCTTATTTATTACATTTAAATGAACTTCCCGTCCACGCTCATCTGAATTAGAAATCTCATTTATTGGGACAGTATCGTTGCTGGATGCGAGGCTGTAGTGGTGCGGGTTTCTTTTTTTCTAAGCTGTACCAAACCCTTTGTTTCATCTTACTTCCACTTGCAGTCATGCGCCATGGCCTCGCATCTGTGCTGCCTCAGCCTTCATTACCTCCTCGTCCTGTCTTCCCGTCCCATTCCTGAACAGTGAGCAGCTAGTCTGCTCCCCAGAAACCTAAAACCTAGCAGAGCTTTTCAGCACTTCCCCCAATATGGCGCCACCAATCCGGTGAGGATAAAGGGGGAAGTGCGTAACAACACATCCTGAGAATACCAAAGAAACCTAGAAACCAAAAAACAATCACCACAAAGAAAACCCCAGGGAGGGAGAGAAGGGCACAGCAATGGGACGGGAAGACCAGGACTCGGAGTAATGAATATTACCGGTGAGTAACCAGGCATTACCTCCTCGTCCTGTCTTCCCGTCCCATTCCTGAACAGTCTGTTTCTGGGGAGCAGACTAGCTGCTCACTGTTCAGGAATGGGACGGGAAGACCAGGACTCGGAGTAATGAATATTACCGGTGAGTAACCGAGCATTCCCCACCTCAAAGCTGGCTGGGCCTCGTGTCAGCTGGTGAGGCCCCAGCTGTTGTGCCAATTGTAGCCCAGAGCTGGCAGGGCTGGGATCAGGTCACTCCATATTGTCCGCCGCTTCCTCGGTACCTCCCGGTTCTCTCCACATTTACACCTTTTAATCGGGTTGTTTTCATGATCACTGCAGCCGAGAGTCTCGCACAGAGGGCTTTAAGTGGAAGGCACTGACACTCCCTTCCTGATTCAATGTTCCTCTCAGCCCCTGTCTGTCTCTCCAGCTCCTCAACACTCTCTTTTCAGACTGCTGAGGCTCACAAGACACTGCTGCTTCTCCGATATCAGGTCTAACCACACAGGAGCAGAACAACGCCAATTTCCAATGCCCCTCTTAGAACATCCCTGCTAGGTTTTAGTGATCCTTCGCAGGTGAGTACCACGGGGGGAAAGGGGATTGGGACAGAGAAGAGACACTCCAAGCTCACTGTCTGTTCTGCTTCGTCTTCTTCTTCTTTTAACTCTTACTGTACTGAAAACATTGCACAGATTTAACAACTATTCCAAACTGCTTTTAGACTTACTTTCTTACTTGAAACTAGATCACTTGTCTTACCAGTGTATGTCTTGGAGCCTACTTCTCTTCTTACTTCTCATGTTGTGCTTTTGTGTTTGTGTTGAGAAGATGCCACTTAGTTCTCTCTCTCTCTTGTCTTCTACAGGGATGATCAGCTTTTAATCCTGCTTCTGCTAGTGTACAAGAAAACATATGGGTAATTATATGAATATTATCTCTCTTTTGTGTGATTGTCCAACCCTCCAATATCCCTTTAACCTTAGTCACAGCGAAATGTACTATAGTGGATTTTTAGTTTGGGTTCCGCAATTCTGCATTAGTTGCCTTCTTCCTATTTCCTTGCATGGAGAACACACAAGGCTCTTCTTGGAAAGAGGGTGTCTATTTGAATAGTTTTTTTCGATTTTAGTTTATCTCAAGTATTTTATCTTAGTTATAGGCTTAGACAACACGGCGAGTGGAATTGTCGCGCCCGCGTTAATCTGAGCCCTGACTTAACTGACAGGAAATGTCAAGAGAAATCTTTTAGGTAATGCGCTAATGGCTTTAATGCAACAAGGGAGATTAAAGTCAGCCGACTTCCAATCTCCAACTAGGATACCTTTGTTTATCTCCTCGAGCGTTACATTTTGAAAGAATAGATAGCGTTCAGCTTTTAAAATAGAGAGTCTTTTAATTTCACACACAAGGAATTATCTGTTAACATGCGCCCGAGGTTTCTGAACAGATGCTTACTGAGAGGAAACCAAGGAAGCTGCTATGGGAATGCGTGTGAGAAGAACACCTGAAGTTTTCTGGGCATGCACAAGGGTTAACACTAACCTTGACTCTGAAACATTGAATACAGTCGGAAACTAACCGCGATTTAGTTTTAATTCGCAAACTACCCTAACTAACTTCCACGACGCCTGAAACTGCTCCTCCTCAGCTGAAGTCTTCGGTGAAGTGCGCCTTGGAATGTTAGAGCGCACTTCACCAGGCAGTGATTAACAAGGAGAACTAGACCGCTGAACAGCGGTGTGCTGAAGCATGTTGGCGGCCATGTTGGAATTCCTGCGGTGCCAACATGCTCGCCAACTCAAGGGGCAATTTACTTTCAGGGGAGTTTGATGGGTTTGAAAGGGTGAAACGCTAGCCACAGCCAGGTTGGAGGGAGGAAACCGCCCGTGAGCCCTGACAGTACCCCCTCCCAACGGGGTTTCCTCCAATCGTGGTTTAAAAGGGAATTTAGCATGGAAGGCTCTGATTAAACGGGGAGCATGGCATTGGAACTCTTTTCCCATGAACACTCATCTGGTCCATAACCCTTCCAGTCAATGAGATAGAAAAGTTCATTGCGAACCTTCTTTGAATCTAAAATGCGTTTCACCTCGTACTCCACCTCACCATCAATAATTAAAGGATCAGGAGGGGAGAGACTGTGCAAACCTGGTTGAACTGGTTTAAGAAGAGAGACATGAAAGACTGGATGAATTTTGGTTGTGCCAGGTAGGGATAGTTGATAAGTTACTGGATTAATGACCGTCTCAATAGGATAGGGGCCCATGAAACGAGGTTGGAATTTACGGGAACCTTTGAGTTTGAGATTTTTTGTACACAGCCACACTAAATCCCCTACGTGAAGATTAGGTTCTTTTTTACGTTTTCAGTCAGCAAAGTGTTTGTAAAGATCTTTAGCAATCGACAAATTCTGGGCTACAGAGTGATGAATCTTAGTTACATGTCGGGCAATGTCTTGAACGGCTGGGACTTCTATACCATCAAAATTAACATGTGAATTAGGATGTCTGCCTGAGTTGATAAAAAAGGGGGAGTGACCAGTAGACACGTTGAGGGCGTTATTATGAGCATGCTCCGCTGTCCATAAATGGTCTGGCCAGTCACCCTCGTTATTTAACAAATAAAGGCGCAGGTGCTGTTCTAATTCTTGGTTAATGCGTTCCGTCTGACCATCAGTTTCCGGATGAAAACTGGTGGAGTAGCGATGGTCAACATTAAGACCCTCGATGTAGTCCTTCCAAAATCATGATAGAAACTGGGAGCCCCTGTCTGAGATCAGAACCTTAGGAATACCATGGAGGCGAATTATATGCTGATTGAAAAATTGGGACAATTGTTTAGCAGTGGGTGTGCCCTTGAAAGGTACAAAATGCACCATCTTGCTAAAGGTATCTACACATACGAGGATGGTATCATAACCATGGGATGAGGGCAGATCTACAATCAAGTCCAGGGAGACAGTGTGCCAAGGATACGGGGGAGTTGGCATGGGCTGTAAGAGACCTTTAGGAGCTTGCCTGTCCGGTTTTCCTCGTGCACAAAGTTCACATCCCAAAACATATTGACAGATATCTCTACACATGTTTGGCCACCAGAAACGACGTTTGAGTAAATCTTCAGTTTTCAATATGCCCTTGTGGCCGGCCAGAGGGTTGTCGTGACATTCTTGCATAGCCTTCGTCTGTAACTCTTTGGTAGGTAAATACAAAGTGGTTCCTTGATAAGGTAGACCGTGTCGGATGAAACGTTGCGGATCTTCTGTGGCCCAGGTTTCCATGTCGAGAGTGGTCATTGCATTCCGAACGTGATTCTCAAAGGGTTCCAAAGAGATTGTTCCAATGAATTTATCTTCAGAAATGATTTGCTGATTCTCAATGATGGGAGTTTGATTTTCAGTGTCAAGTCTGGAGAGAACATCAGCTTTTCCGTTCTTAGAACCTGGGCGAAAGGTGATTACGAAATCGAAGTCCGCGAAGTAAAGAGACCAACGCAGCTGGCGGGGTGTGAGTGTGCGAGCAGATCATAGAAATTTCAGATTGCGGTGATCCGTAAACACCGTTACTGTGTGTTTGGCCCCCATTAGGTAATGCCTCCAATCTTTGAAGGCATCTTTAATTGCCAGGAGTTCTTTCTCGGTAATCGTATAATTACACTCCGCTGGATTGAGTTTGCGAGAGCGGTAAGCCACCAGAAGTAACTGCCCCGTGTCCTTGTGCCTCTGTGAGAATATCCCCCCGATGGCTAGGTCCGAAGCGCCGTTTCCAGGTAAAAAGTCTCGGAGGGGTCCGCATGAAGGAGAACTGATGCTGTGGTGAAACTTTCCTTCATTTACTTAAAGGCCTCTTCAGCTTCTTCGGACCATTTGAATGGTACTCCTTTTTTCAGCAAACGAGTTAGTGGAAGGATCTTTTGAGAGAAACCATGAATGAATCGTCTGTAAAAGTTGGAGAATCCGATAAAACTTTGAACCTCTTTAATAGTGGTTGGGGATTTCCAATCTGTTATCGCCTTCACTTTCTGTTCATCCATCTTCACTCCTTCAGGTGATAATACAAATCCTAAAAATTCCACTGTATCGGTGTTGAACAGGCATTTCTCCAACTTGACAAATAGAGAGTTCTCACGCAGACGTTGTAGCACGGCTTGAACTTGACCTTGATGCTCTTCTTTTGAGTTAGAATAGATCAGAATATCATCTATGTACACTATGGCACAATGGTCGATGAATTCACTTAAAATATAATTGATAAAGTACTGGAAAGCCGCCGGCGCATTACAAAGACCATACAGCATTACAAGATACTCGTAAAGGCCATATTTGGTCCTAAACGCCGTCTTCCACTCATCGCCTTCCCGAAGTCTAATCAGGTGGTAAGCTCCTCGTAGAACAAAGTGAGTGTAGATTTTTGCCTCCTTCACCTGGTCAATCAGAACGGAAATGAGGGGCAACGGGTACCGATTCTTG
Source organism: Calotriton arnoldi (assembly GCA_963921515.1). Classification (NCBI taxonomy): domain Eukaryota; kingdom Metazoa; phylum Chordata; class Amphibia; order Caudata; family Salamandridae; genus Calotriton; species Calotriton arnoldi. Next base: position 6,100,064 of record CAWUFW010000068.1, read on the forward strand.
ACTGTTATTCTGTTGATCGCCCTAAAGTCAATGCAAGTCCTGAGATCTCCCCCTTTCTTCAGTACGAAGAAAAGAGGGGATGAAACTGGGGACTGTGATGGTCTTATAAACCCGTTCTCCAAATTTTTGGTCAAGTATTCTTTCAAGTGGACATTTTCTTTCTCCGTCAAGGCATAGACCCGACTGCACGGCAGATTGGCCCCTGGTTCTAAATCTATTTTGCAGTCATAGGGTCTGTGGGGAGGTAACGTCTCAGCCTTGACCTCATCAAATATGTCAGCAAAGTCTTGATATTCTTCAGGTATCGTGGTGGTTTGAATCACGCATACTGAATTCCCACTTTCACATAGCAGGGCTGCAGCTCTGGGTCCGGAGAGATCTGCCACGCTATCGTAACAATGCTGTGTGCAATAGTCAGAATTTAGCTTGATCGTTCGAGCTCTCCAATCGATTAACTGATTATGCTTGGTGAGCCATGGTAGACCGAGAATCAGTTGAAATTGGGGGGCATCAATTATATTGAATTGCAACACCTCTTGATGTCCCTCGGTGGTAGTCATTTGCACTGGTTCGGTATGACTGGTTATAGGTCCTGAAGTTAAATCCGTTCCGTCGACCGCCCTGACCTTCTCGCTTTTTTCTTTCTTGATAGCCTGCAACTCAATATGATTTGCAAATTTATGATCGCAGAAATTACCTGTTGCTCCAGAATCCACAATAACGATGATTCCCGTCAAAACTTCTTTCCTGAATTTTAACGTCACGGACATGACCAAATGGGGTGAGGAGACTTGCAAGGTGTTTGCCAATTGATGATTCATTCGAGTTGTTTCTTCTTTCGCATCCACCAGTCCAACTCCGCCTACTGGTGGTGCAGCTAGTTTTCCTTCTCCTTCACTGGCATCTTGGGTCTTTTCAGGCACGTTTTGACAAAATGTCCGCTGCCTCTGCAATACATGCATAGTTTGTTCTGTCTTCTCCTTTCCTTTTCCTCTTTGGATAGCGGACCTCTAATGACACCAATCTGCATGGGTTCTACTCCCGAAGATCCTTCTGCAGCCCGTGTGTTTTCTGATTTGGCACGATCAAAACGAGGAACCCTGGACCTGAACTCTCTCCTTCGTTCTCCCTTCCGTTCATTTTGTAGATAATCTATTTCCAGAACTAGATACACCAGTGCCGAAATTTCGGTTGGACGATTAGGAATTTGGGACAAGGCATCCTTTAATTCTTCACGCAACAATCTGTAGAATACTGCCGCTCTTTTATTTTCGGGCCAATTCGTCACTACCACCAGTTTGTTAAACTGGGCTAGTTAAGCCACTAGTTCTCTATTGACTTGTTTTAATTCTAACAATTCGTTGTCGGAGGCCTGTGAAGCTGTTCTCCTATCAAAGATTCGGAGAAATTCCTTCTTGAAGTCTTCTAGATTGTATAGAACAGGATCATCTTTGGTTACAAGTGGCATAGACCAGGAGGCGGCGTCCCCACTGAGGTAAGTTAAAATGAAAGCTACGCGGGATTGACCATCGGGGAAAATCGTTGGCCGGCACATAAAGTGTAGAGAACCCTGCGTTAAAAAAATTTGTGCTTTCTGCGGGTCTCCATTGAATCGCTCTGGAGGAGCGAGTGGGATTACAGGAGATAATGAGTGAATGACTTGTGTGGGGGCCAAAGGTGAGGGACTTGCATTATTCTCTGGTTCTCAAAAAATGACGCCCCTTGACTAGTCCCTGCGACAACCCTTTCCGATTTAAAACTAATCATCTCTTGTCTTAAAATTTTATTTTCCTCCCTTACTGCCTCAAGGTCTCTTTGTATATTCCCCAATATGTCTCCTAAATTTTTAATATCCAATCCCTCTGTCATTCTGCTCAGGTTCTTGTACCAACGTGGGCACTTCACTCTGTCAGGTCTAACCACACAGGAGCAGAACAATGCCAATTTCCAATGCCCCCCTTAGAACATCCCTGCTAGGTTTTAGTGATCCTTCGCAGGTGAGTACCAAGGGGGGAAAGGGGATTGGGACAGAGAAGAGACAATCCAAGCTCACTGTCTGTTCTGCTTCGTCTTCTTCTTCTTTTAACTCTTACTGTACTGAAAACATTGCACAGATTTAACAACTATTCCAAACTGCTTTTAGACTTACTTTCTTACTTGAAACTAGATCACTTGTCTTACCAGTGTATGTCTTGGAGCCTACTTCTCTTCTTACTTCTCATGTTGTGCTTTTGTGTTTGTGTTGAGAAGATGCCACTTAGTTCTCTCTCACTCTTTTCTTCTACAGGGATGATCAGCTTTTAATCCTGCTTCTGCTAGTGTACAAGAAAACATATGGGTAAGTATATGAATATTATCTTTCTTTCGTGTGATTGTCCAACCCTCCAGTATCCCTTTAACCTTACTCACAGCGAAATGAACTATAGTGGATTTTTAGTTTGGGTTCCGCAATTCTGCATTAGTTGCCTTCTTCCTATTTCCTTGCATGGAGAACACACAAGGCTCTTCTTGGAAAGAGGGTGTCTATTTAAATAGTTTTTTCGATTTTAGTTTATCTCAAGTAGTTTATCTTAGTTATAGGCTGAGACAACACGGCGAGTGGAATTGTCGTGCCCGCGTTAATCTGAGCCCTGAGTTAAATGACAGGAAATGTCAAGAGAAATCTTTTAGGTAATGCGCTAATGGCTTTAATGCGACAAGGGAGATTAAAGTCAGCCGACTTCCAATCTCCAACTAGGATACCTTTGTTTATCTCCTCGAGCGTTACTTTTTGAAAGAATAGATAGCGTTCAGTTTTTAAAATAGAGAGTCTTTTAATTTCACACACGAGGAATTATCTGTTAACATGTGCCCGAGGTTTCTGAACAGATGCTTACTGAGAGGAAACCAAGGAAGCTGCTATGGGAATGCGTGTGAGAAGAACACCTGAAGTTTTCTGGGCATGCACAAGGGTTAACACTAACCTTGACTCTGAAACATTGAATACAGTCGGAAACTAACCGCGACTTAGTTTTAATTCGCAAACTACCCTAACTAACTTCCACTACGCCTGAAACTGCTCCTCCTCAGCTGAAGTCTTCGGTGAAGTGCGCCTTGGAATGTTAGAGCGCGCTTCACCAGGCAGTGATTAACAAGGAGAACTAGACCGCTGAACAGCGGTGTGCTGAAGCATGTTGGCGGCCATGTTGGAATTCCTGCGGTGCCAACATGCACGCCAACTCAAGGGGTAATTTACTTGCAGGTGAGTTTAATGGGTTTGAAAGGGGGAAATGCTAGGCACAGCCAGGTTGGAGGGAGGAAACCGCCCGTGAGCCCTGACATCCAAGCTCTTAGCTTAAACCTGGCTCAGTTATCCCTTGACCTAGCACTTAGAAGCTCAGGGATGTGCCCATGGTATTCATTCATGTATCCTCGGGGTACCTATTTGTGTGGTTTCTCTAGAGTGTTAAAGGCCTCTTTTCGGTCCCTCGTAGCATTTCACGACCTCTGCCAGTGCATTTCATGGTAGCAGTCTCTGCCCATCTCACTCCAGAACCAGCTTGGACTCAGAGACAGCTCTGGCTGTGCTGTACCCCAACACCACATGTATCCACAGCACCAGGGCTGTGCAGTCCTGGAATCCAGACTTGTACCCCTGAGTCATGGCAATGAATACCCTGCCCCCCCTTCCACTCTAACAGCCTCCTCCCCCAGCACCTCAAAGTGCCCCATGACACCAGGGTTTGAAGTGTAGTTGAAGGGGGCATACCGGGGTTCAGAGTGTGCCACAAGAAAGAACCTCCCTCTTGACATGGAGTGTTATGGGATGGAAAGGGTGTGGCAAAGGGGCAAGGGGAGGCAGGGCAGGGCCAGGACTGCCAACATTGGAAAGATGGGGCCACGGGTACCATCCTTGAAAGATTCTGAGCTCAGACAGGAGTCTGGAAATGGTGCTTCCTAAACCAAGGATCCTATCAATGCCAAGCTTCAGAGAGTGCCGGAGGCAAACCCATGCCCTGGACAGAGAGGCTTCACCTGTTAGGAGCCAAAGATGCCCGCATTGGGTAGTCACAGGGCTCAGGCTCAAGGAGGGGGCCATAGAAATCTTAGTATGGAATACATACCTAACGTCCGCATGTGCAATGCACACTCAGAATGCACCTTCATCTGAGAATTGGTCAAAGATGAGGTAAAAATCTTCAGGAACAGTCAATACTGGGTGATGCACAGCAAGATGTTGGAGAGGACCAGGGACTTGGAGCAGGGCTTGACGTCGGCACAGGCGAGAGGGGCAGCAACCGTTTTCAAAGCTGCATGTATAACTTCTGTGGGGTGAGAGGTCACATGCTATGTGCATATTGTCTGAAGGCAGCAGACTAGATAGGCCTGGGTGAGTAGAGCTTGCTATCACAGAGTTGTGACTGTACTTCTGTGTAGGAGCAGTCACCTCATGCACACGGCCACATCCCTCAGGTTAGTGCTGCTGGCGGTGGTGTGTCACCATCGGGCTTGTATCATTTACCTTCGAGCTGTATTCACACGTATGTTAGTGCTTGCAATTCGATGATAATCATTTGGAAAGACAAAGGTCTACCGTACCACATGAAAAACACAAGATCTGCAGTGCTAGTGCAAGAAACAAAAGTCTGCAGTGCCAGTGAAAGAAACACAGGTGGATATTATCAAGAAAAGGCAATAATTATCGCTAACCGCAGTTAGCGCGCCTTTTCTTATCGCCGTCTACCGCGGGAAACTATCACGTGTTAGCAGCGTATTACCAACACGCCGCTAACAGGCAATAGCTTCCCTCACCGGCTAAAATGTCCGGCGATAAAATTAATGGGACGGCGATAAAAATTCCTGCATTAGTGGGCGAATTCTAGCGATAAGCCCATAGGCAATAAAAAAACGCACACTAGGCAGCAAGTGAGGACTTAGAACAAATAGTTATCAGTCCACCTCCCATAGAAAAGATGCCCAAAAAAAGTTTAATGCAGATTGTAGCAGCCAGGGCCAAGTGCAGCACACATCAACAACCCCCTCAAGCCACCCAACATCCAGGATGACCAGGATGATAGCCTGGATGCCTCGCTGGACTTGTGTCTGGAACCTGGATGCCTCGCTGGACCTGCGTCTGGAGCCTGGAGTGGGATGTGGAGGAGCTGTGGAGTCGATGAGCTGGGGCGGGAGACATTGATGCACGACGATCGCCCGTACCTGGTGGTGAAGTCTGGCAGGTCGCATGGAGACACGTTGCTGACCTGTGTGAGAAGACCGCCTTGCGACCCTTGCAGCTGTTAATGGTAGAGGCGCTCCTGCGCACCAACATAGTGAGGTCCGCATCGCATACTATGATCCACCACTACACCAGGGTGCACAGAGGGGATTACCAACGGTGTGTGCCGTCTCCCTGCAACACTGGCCGGATTATGTTGGGCTGGCCATACGCTGTGGAGGCTGAAGCCTCTGTGCTACAGCGAACTTGTGTGGCGTGAGCGCTGCACCTTCACGGCTAAGGGGGCCCTGCTGCATCAACTGCATCGGGAGGTCCACCAGTGTACTAGGCGGCGACTGCTGTACCCAGCCGAGTGAAATCACCCCTGGCTGAGGCTCCTGCTGGCTGAGTCACAGATTTGGAGAGAGTGCAGTGGATTGCGCCACAGTGTCAATGTCCAGGTAAGGAGAAGGTGGCACGCGTAGCACAGGAGGGCCAGGGGGTGAGTCACTCAGGCCTAACACACGTAGATGACCCACCCCCAGTGGCAGCTCTTCCGCTATGGCGGAAGAGCGTTGCCCCACCGCCTCAAGCAGTGCAGAAGAGGAACAATCATCACATGATGATAACTCAATCAATGAATCAATCAGGGGAATTGTAAGTGCGCAACTCACCCGTGAGAGTATAAAGGCGCTGAGGGGGGCCGCAGAACTGTTAGCCGAAGAGCCAGGTCTTGAGGGTCTTCCTGAAGGTGTTCAGGGAGGGGGCACCTCTGATGTCTGCCGGTAGCACCTTCCAGGTCTTGGATGCAATGTGGGAGAAGAATCTTCCGCCTGCTCTGGCTCTGTGGATGCGCTGGGTTTTGGCCAGTGCGAGTTTGGAAGATCGGATGTTTCTTTTGGGTACGTGGAAGTTGATTATGTCGTTGAGGTATTTGGTTACGTTGTTGTGTAGGCATTTGTAGGCGTGAGTGAGGATTTTGAAGGTGACTCTTCTCCACGGGGAGCCAGTGGAGTCTACGTAGGTGTTGGCTGATGTGTTCGTGCCGGGGGATGCCGAGGACGAGTCAGACGGTGGTGTTCTGTAATGTCTGGAGTTTGCGGAGTAGGGACTTGTAAATGCCGGCGTAGAGTGCGTTTCCATAGTCCAGTCTGCTGGTGATGAGTGCATGGGTGACTGTCTTCCTTGACTCTGGGGGTATCCATTTGAAGGTCTTGCGGAGGATGTGGAGGGTGTTGAAGCAGCTGGAGGTGACGGCGTAGACCTGTCGGTTCATGGTGAGGGATGAGTCGAGTTCGATGCCGAGGTTTTTGGCGTGGTCCGAGGGGGTAGGTGGGCTTCCGAGGGCATCAGCCACCAGGTGTTGTCCCATGCTGAAGGGGTGGTTCCAAGGACAAGGTCTTCTGTCTTCTCGGCGTTGAGCTTCAGGCAGCTGTTGGTCATCCAGACTGCAATGTTGTGCATTCCTTTCTGGAAGTTTAGTCTGGAGGTGGTGGGGTCTTTCTTGAGGGAGAGGATGAGCTGGGTGTCATCAGCGCAGGATACGATGTTGAGGCCGTGTTGTCGGACGATGGCGGCGAGGGGGCCATGTAGATGTTTAAGAGGGTTGCGCTCGGAGATGACCCCTGTGGGATTCCGCTGGTGATTTACATGGGATCGGAGAGGAAGGGTGGCAGTCTGATCCTTTGGCTTCTTCCGGTGAGGAATGATCGGATCCAGTCTAGGGCTGTTCCTTGTATGCCGGCGTCATGTAGTCTGGCGAGTAGTGTGCGTTGGGAGACAGTGTTGAAGGCTGCTGAAAGGTCAAGTAGGCTGCGGAGTGTCCTTGGTCCAGGAGGGTGCGGATGTCATCTGTGGCGGCGAGTAGGGTGGCCTCATTGCTGTGGTTGCTTCGCAATCCGGATTGGGACGGGTCGAGGATGGCGTTGTCTTCAATGAATCGTGTCAGTTCCCTGTTGACTGTTTACTCTGCAACTTTCCCTGCGAAGGGGAGGAGCGAGATGGGCCGGTAGTTCTTGAGGCCGGTGGGGTCAGCTGTGGGCTTTTTGAGCAGGGGTCAGACTTCTACACGCTTCCAGTCGTCTGGGTAGGTGCCTGTTTTGAAGGTGGCGTTGCTGGTGTGTTGTAGTTCGTGTGCGATGGCGGCCGCAGCTCTGTGGTAGATGTGAGGAGGGCAGGGGTCGGTGGGGGTCCCTGAGTGGATGCCTTTCATGGTCGAGGCGGTGTCTTCGGCTGTGACCGGCATCCAGGTGGAGATGGTGGGCTGGCTGGTGTGTCTGGGAGGCGGAGGGCCAGCTGTGGCATCTGCTGGATGTTCTGCAAAGTTGTCATGTAGTTTTTTGATCTTGAGGAGGAAGTAGGTTCCACGCTTATCGCAGAGGTCTTGGGATGGGGTGATGTCTGTGGCTTCGCTGCGTGGGTTGTTGAATTCATGAATGACACTGAAGAGTTGCTTGGAGTTGGTGGAGTTATCGAGGATTTTGTTGTGGATGGAGTCCCTCTTGGTGGTCCTGATTTGGTTGTGGTAGTCTGTAATGGCATCCTTGTAGGTGGTGTAGATTTCAGGTGTATTGGTGTTTCTCCAGTTCTTCTCCAGGCATCTGCAGGTGCGTCTTGCTTCTTGGAGATCGGTGGTGAACCATGCAGCTTTCCTGGGGTGCTGTTTGTCGGGGTTGCATAGTGGGGCGAGCTTGTATGCGCAGTTGGAGATCCAAGTGTGGAGTACTCTAGCTGCGACGTTGGTGTCGGGTGCCCAGGTGTGGTTGTCTCGGGTGAGGGTGGAGTTGAGTTGCTGGTCGGTAACCTTGCTCCAGTTCCTCCGTGGTTTGTGTGGGGCTGGTTTGGGTGCCTTGTGTTTGTCAACGGTGAAGTGTACGCAGTGATTGTCGGTCCATGGCGGTTGCGTTGTGTGGCTGAAGTGAACGCTGTTTCTTGCCACAAAGATGGGTTCGAGGGTGTTGCCTGCTCTGTGGGTCTGTGTGGTGACGAGTTGTTTAAGTCCGATGTTGGCGAGGTTGTCACAAAGGATGGTGGAGTTGGGGTTGCTGGGGTTGTCGAGGTGGAAGTTCAGGTCTCCAATGAGTTTGTCGTTCATTGAGGCGATGGCGTGGGGTGCGATGAAGTCGGTGATGGTGGTGGCGAAGGGTGGCCGGGGGTCTGAGACAAGGGTTCCTCGGAGTGTGGAGTTGTGGCTGGTCTGGATCTGGAAGTGCAGGTGTTCGGCGGAGGGGAAGGTTTCGCTGGAGGTGTTGAGGCGGAGGGTACTCTTGTGGGTGCTGGCGAGGCCCCCTCCCGGGTGGTTGGGGCGGTCCTTCCTCTGAATCTTGTATCCGTCCGGGATGGCGGCAGTGGTGATGTCGGGGGCGGAGGAGGTGTTGGTCCAGGTCTCCGTGAAGAAGGCGTTGTCGGGCGAGAGAGAGTTGAGTAGGTTACAGATTTCCACGGCGTGTTTGTGCACCGAGCGCACGTTGAGGAGGATGCATCTTAGGGTGTCGCCAGTGCTGGCATCGGCTGTGTTGGAGTCCGGGGTGGTGGTTAAGGTCTGGCGGCAGTGGAGGCAGGAGTACTGGCCGTGGGGCGTGTTTGGCGAGGCCTGTTGGCAGTCTCTGACTTTTCCGGGATTGAGTGCATGGAGGGTGGCTGTAGCAGTGGGTGGCCCGAGATCCAGGGTTCCTGGCGCTGGTCGCAGACGGGCGCAGACGGTCTTGGCTTAGGCGTGCCTTCTGCGCGCCAGCGGCGCACGTCCACTGCGCAACCGCACCGCGCCCACCATTTAGTAGGGGGGAGGAACGATCAGCTGGGAGGCGGCAATGGGCGAGGACAGGGGTGCGGGCCACAGGGGCAGCAGCGGCGGGAAGCGGGAATTGCGGGCTCCGAAAAGCAAAAAAAACAGATCAAAAGTTAAAAACAAGGGATAACTAACTGATGTAATCATGCTATGTATCCTCAGGGGGTGGGAGGGTGGGCAGGCCTGCTCCAAACACGGAGCAGGGCATGGGCGGAATGGCATACCCACTCAAGTGCGCAATGACTGTTTGGTCGAACCACTAAGGCCGCCCAAAGCAGTCATGCGCACTTCCCTTTTCGCAATGCAGGCTGCATTACAGCCTGCATGGAGAACATGGCCACCCCTCCGGCCCCAGGCAGCATGACTTTTCCCGTTGCCGATTACCAATCCCACTGCTGCATCGCAGTGTTGTGATTGGCTCAGGGGAGGGAGCCTGGCTGCCTAATTCCATTTCCTGGAAGCAAACGCAGGAGAGCAGGAGCTACAAAGACACGGGACACGGCTTCGAGGTAAGACTTCCCTCAATACATTTTTAACAACACACGCTCATACACACATCCCCATGTCCACGTATCATCCAGTGTTATTTCCAGCATTGACCACCTCACAGCTGTCCAGCCCCCCGCACTTCTCAATGGTGGCCGCTGTGCCCCCATGCACAGCGGGCATACCACTCGTGTGCCAAAGGTACATACGTAGTTGCGACGCATGCCATCACATCGCATTCCATTCCAATGCATACTAATATTAGGCACATTGCAACAGTAGAGTGGGTGTTGCATAGTGGAGATATAAAGATCACTGTTCCCACTTCAAAGAGTGCAACCCAAAACTAACCTTTGCACCACAAACCCAACCGTGAACGCTGGAATTCCTTTTTTGAGCCCCCAAAACACACACAAAAATCACATTTGAGACAAATGCACACCCCAAATTTCATTTTTTACCCCACAATTCACCCAATTTTTCATATTTTACCCCAAAAAACACCCCATTTTTCATATTTTACCCCAAAATTCACCCCATTTTTCATATTTTACCCCAAAAATCACCCCATTTTTCATATTTTACCCCACAAATTTACCCCATTTTTCATATTTTACCCCACAAAACACCCAATTTTTCATATTTTACCACAAAAAACTTACATTTTCAAATTTTACCCCAAAACCCATACACACCTGAGAAACTTTAAATTACCCCATTACTGACCTCACAATGCATTGTGATCAAATGCGATGTTAAGGCACCCGCGTTGTCAGAGTTGTGTTGTTAACAATGTACTGCCTGCATTGTAATGGTCATCTCCCGTGCCAAAGGCAACCGATACGCTACACCGTTTGCGTCCGTCTGCCCCTGGACCGCGCTCAGCACCAAGGAGCATTCCTCTTGGACACTCCACCGCTACGACGCCAGCACCCTCCTCGCCATCAACCCTGGACGCCACCTCACCTGCCAAGACCAACCTCTGCTCTGTGCCGGACATCGCCTTCGCCATCACTGATGGCTGCAGTATCACCCGCAAGGAGCACCCCGACCGTCAAGGAGGAGGCATTGCCGTCACCTACAGAGGCGCACTCCGACTGACTGACAACGCACTCTAATGTGCCAAGGGTGACCATGGACCACGTCAACTCCCAGATCCGGACCAAGCCCAAGAACATCCTCTGCGGCACCCTCATGTGCACGCCCCCCGGGCCATGGCCCACCATTCTCCAAAACCATTGTAGACCTCATTGCACCTCAGGGTCTCCCATCCACCAACGACATACAACTTGGTGAACTCAAGTTCCACCTGGACAACCCCAGTGACCAGAGCACTAAGGGTGGGCGTAATGGCGGAATTCCACGAAGTTGAACATAAACTCTGTGAATTCTGCAACTTTGCTCGTCAGACTCCCAATTAATAAAACAGAAACCTCATATACTTTGGGTAAAATAACAAGTATCTCTGTCTTTACATGATTAAATGCATATAGTCATTTCACAAAAGTGAAAATAAAAATTTTGCAAGCAGTGAGAAAGGTGATGATTTTGGGATCCTCCCTAACCTAGGGAGAGAACCAAGCAGATGCCTTGAAAACAAAGAGCACATCTTGCTGAACGATTCGGTGGTGGTCCCATCATCTTAGGACCACCCCAAGCACAGTTATGGGCAAAAATACAATCCCAACCAAAGGCCCTGCAAAGCATTATGGGACGAGATTAGCAGTGGGCAGTAAATATTATAGTATCCAATATCAAAATAATTCTACAAAGAGCTGCAGTTACACTAGTCGTTACTAAGTGTCCCTCAGGAGTCAAATGCAAAAGCATTGAAATTATTACATCAAGCTGCAGTTCCACTAGTCGTTACTAGGTGTCCCTCATGAGTCAAATACAAAAGCATTGAAACCCTTTCATGAAGCTGCAGTTCCACTAGTCGTTACTAGGTGTCCCTCATAAGTCAAATGCAAAAGCATTTGACTTGAGGGACACCTAGCAACGACTAGTTGAACTGCAGCTTGATGTAATAATTTCAATGCTTGACTCGTGAAGGACACCTAGTAACGACTAGTTGAACTGCAGCTCTTTGTAGAATTATTTTGATATTGGATACTATAATATTCACTGCCCACTGCTAATCTCGTCCCATAATGCTCTGCAGGGCCTTTGGTTGGGATTGTATTTTTGCCCATAACTGTGCTTGGGGTGGTCCTAAAAGAATGGGAACACCACTGAATCGTTCAGCATGATATGCTTTTTGTGTTCAAGGCATCTGCTTGGTCCTTCCCCCAGGTTAGGGGGGACCCAAAAATCATCACCTCTCTCATTGCCTGATATTTATCATCTTCAAAGTTCACTTTTGTAAATTGGTGATATGCTTTTTTAGCATGTAAAGTTGCTTTATCAAAGCATTTGTGGGTGCAGTTTAGTAGCTGACTCCGTTACGTGGAGTTTTCGCCTGAAGCGGAGCACGACATCAGATGCAAGCAGTAAGTCACCTCAACAGGCCACATAGCAGGACACACGGTTGAGCACGTCACCTCCGCCAGCGGGTACCATCATTAGTAACATCACGCCTTGTCCTCCGGAAGCCACTGCCATCATCGCACCCCCTCGCAGCTGGATCAAGGCCACCCCGAAGAACATCTTGTCAACTCCCTCCGCACCAGCACTCCACCAATGCTTCCAAACGATGACACCACTGCTTCCAAACGCAACCACCACCAATGGCTCCTCAACAGCGCCGACATTCGGGCACCCCTCATGCACAGCACTGCGTCAGTACCTTCCGCCTGCCTGATGGCAGGCGTGAGGGTGAGGAAGTGCCACAGGGATAGTCTGGCCCCATGCATAGCTGGAGTTGCGTCATGGTTGTGACACGACTGCAGCAATGCGTGACTTTAGCGCAGGCAGATACGTCAGGATTCCTGACGTATCTGTCATTACTTGCGTCATAGAGTGTTGTCCAGTGATTACAGCGCATCCAAGCTGTCGCAAGAAGGGCGTAGTGAGAAGTGTTGCAACGCTGTCTTGTCGCAGCGCAGCAACACTTTTCATGACTGGGGCACAAGAATGCGCACTATCTTATTGATTGTGTGCATTCCTGCACTGTAGTTTTGTCGCAGGCCAGCGCCAAAACCTGCAGAGATATGGGCCCAAGGTTTATCACCATTTTTAAGACCAGCTATTTTCTGGTCTTAAGTAACTGGCTCTAACTGCAGTTAGAGCCAGTTTTTTTGGCTCTTCAGAATTTCAAGGCGCCCCTTGATAATATGGAGTAGTGGTGTTTGCGTGCCTTTTTGCACTGGAACGCCTACTTTGCATGTTATTAGCGATAAATATCGCTAACATGCTTTGAGATAAAAAAACGGGCCGCTATCACCAAAACACCCACGCTAAGGCCCGTTATCTGCAGCTTGCTAATACTGTGATAAAATTATCACCGTGTTAGCGGCGATAAATCGTTGCTAATATGCCCCAGAAGTTTTCACCATTGCTGCGACATATTGACCTAAATCAGATCAAGGAAATCATACAACAGATGTGAGATCCCTAAATATTACTCTATCAGCTCTACCCTATCTCGTAAAACTTCTGGGATTTTTATTCTGCATCAGCAGAAGGCCTAATGGAACTGTCGTACCCTGACCATTACCCTAACTCTCTGACTGTGCTTTCATTGTTCGTCAACGGCCAATGTGAACGGGCTCCCTTTGCTGTATCGACTTGTCTCGAGAGGGCCCATCAACATCCGTCAGGCAATCATCAGTGTATGAAATCTGATCTTGGCAAGGTAGGTACAGTTTGTACCTGAATACTTCTGAGTCAACTTTCTCTCCCTTTTGGTTCATTAGTGCTGATTAAGTCCGGCCATTCATCTGCAACGTCAGTCACATTGCCCTGTTTTTGTTCCTCTAACTCACCGTTCTCCCTAATTGTATCTAGTCTCTTCTTTGTCATCAACAGTTTTTTCTGGGGGACTGAATGCTTTGGCAAAATGTCTTCGGCTGGACCTCGACCCTTGGAAGTGCTCGATATCTTTGGGTCTGATGAAGCTGAATTGCGATTCTCCTATTACCATGTCTAGAGAATCTGGATTTCATTAAAGACACGGAGGCTGACATTATGCATAATCTTTTAATGCAGTCTCCAAGCAGCCGCATACATCACAATATTAAAAGGTTCCAGAACAGAACAATAGCAACACATAAAAGGCATGAGCCATCAACAATCTGCCTCTTTTAAATGTGGAGAATGAAAGAGTCCATGAGACATCAAACTTTAAAATTTCAAAAACATCCTCGGAAGAGCGAAACGAAGGAGAAGGAAGGACGAGGGAAAAATCCAAAGTCGAGACGTCTCTGAGTCAAGCAGCGTTATCTGAAAAGAGAGAGAAGTGAGTTCTTGAATGTAAGAAAAAGGTATAAGATTTAACAAAGTGCAATACTAGAACTGTTAATAAAAGTAAATTTATTCACTGTAAAATCACCATCCAAGGGTAGGGATGGGTGGGATAATGTCAGCCTCCGTGTCTTTAATGAAATCCAGATTCTCTAGTCATGGTAATAGGAGAATCGCAATTTCATTACAAGAACGGAGGCTACATTATGCATGTTGGAAGCTCTGTAAAACTACATCAGACATATGTGCGATAGGCTTACAATAGTGTCGTGCAAAGGTGCTAGCATTCGACCAGTCAGCAGCTTTGAGAATATCATCCAACTTACCTCCGGAAAAGAAAGATTTACTGGCCATAGCGCCTCTAAGGGAATGAGCCTGAAATTTCTTTAAGTCAATACCTGCTAAGCTCATAACAGATTTAACCCATCTAGCAATAGAGGTTGAGGAAATACTTTTATGTGGTTTAACAAAGGAGATAAGTAGTTGATCTACACCTAGGGGACGAAGAGGAAGCATTCTGCGATCATACTCTCTCATGCAATCTACAACGCAAAGTTTAGGGCATAAATCAAAGCTTGGATAAAATCAGACATAGTTTTAGTTCTTCTATAAATCTCAAATTTGACACCAAACATATTATAGGATGAATGAAATGAAATTTGTACTTGTAAAGCGCACCCATACCCCCAAAGGGGTGTCCAGGCGCTGTACGCATACCGCTGTGGAACCCTTCCTGGCTTTTCCCTGTGAAATGTCCACTCCTGGGCACCCCCAGGGTGAAGCCAGGCATCCCAGCGCTGTTGGGGCCGTTGTGGAGATTAAGCAAGCTATTGCCCAGAGTTGCAGAGTGGGACCCATGATTAGAATAGGCACCGAGGCGAGAATTATCAGGTCCGAGGAAATTGAGCCCAAGACCCGCCGAGGCGGGAATTGAACCCTGGTCCCGGGCCAGATCTCTGCATCAGGGTCTGCCGCTCTAACCATTGAGCCACACTTTGAAACCTCTAGGGCTCTAAAATCAGAGACCCTTCTGCAAGAGATTAGGCATAGAAGAGTGGCAAGTTTAATGGAAAGGTTTTTCCTATTCAGGAGAGAATTATCCGGCCATTTATTGAAAAGATCAAGGATTAGGTTGACATCCCAGAGACTTTCATACTTAGGTTTAGGAGGTCTTCTTAAACGAATGCTTTTCATCACTCTGCAAACAATAACATTTTTACCTACCGTTTTACCGTTGACAAGGACATGGCCAGCAGAGATAGCTGATCTATAGCAGTTGATAGTTCTATAGCTGAGACCTTTTTTGAACTGATCAACAAGGAAGTTAACTACGTCAACAATAGGTGCCTCCAAGGAATCCAGGTTCCTTTCCAGGCACCAACATACCCAGATTCTCCATATGTTATTATATCTGTAGTGAGTGCCTGGGGCCCAAGACTCTCTGAGGAGAGTTGCAGCTGATGACGAAAGACCTGAGATTTCATTAGATCTCCTGACACTTTCCAGGCAAGAAGGGATAAATTCCCGTTCTGAATTAGGGGGTGACTTCCACCGTCTAAGTCTGTTAGAAGATTCTCTTGGGTAGGAATCAAGAAGGGGGGGTTGTAAGCTAGTTATAGAATGGTGGGGAACCAAGCTTGAGATGGCCAAAAGGGAGTTATTAGGACAAGGGAGCATTGATCCTGTCTCACTTTCTGAAGAACTCTTTGGATCATGGCAAATGGAGGGAAGGCGTAAGCATTGACTCCTACCCAAGATTGAAGGAAGGCATTGACTGCCAGAGCACCCGGGTCGGGCATCCAGCTGAAACAATTTTCCAATTGAAATGTTAGTCTGCTCGCAAACAGATCTAACTCTAGTGGACCCCAGATGTTGTTTAGGGTTTTGAAAACAGAAACTTTGAGTTTCCAATCGCTGTGATCTAATAGGAATCTGGAGTTCCAGTCTGCAGAGATGTTCGATTTCCCTGGAAGGTATTCCGCTCTGAGAGCGATCTTGTGTTCTAGACAGAACATCCAGAGTTTCTTTGCTAAGTTGGATAGGCCCGTAGATTTCGTGCCTCCCAGGCGATTTATATACGCAACTGCTGACATGTTGTCCATCTTTAGGATGACCGACCTGCCTTGGAGAGAGTGTTTGAAGCTCATTAAGGAGTAAAGGCCAGCTGTCAATTCCAAGAAATTTATGTGGTGAGAGGATTCCTCTTGTGACCAGATACCACCGGTGTTCTGATCGAGAAGACAAGCTCCCCAGCCATGGAGCATCTGATTCTAAAATTAATTCTGGTTTTGAGCCAAAGATCGCTCTCCCATTCCACGCGTCCAGGTTCTCGAGCCACCAGGAAAGTTCCGATAGGGCTTCCTGATCCAGAGTAATCCGATCTCCGTACCAGAGGCCAGATCTTAGGGCTCTCGCTTTTACCCTTTGGCGGGCACGATAATTTAAGGGACCGGGAAAGATGGCCTGGATGGGAGAGGAGGCCTAGAAGTCTGGCTAGGTCCCTCACAGATAAATCTTGTTTTTTTAGGGCATGTCTTATTTCCTTCCTGATTTGGGCGATTTTTTTGGAAGGGAGTAAGAGGAGACATCTCGATGAATCTACCATGAAACCAAGGAACTCCAAATTTTTGGAGGGGGTTAAGATTGATTTTTCTTTGTTTATGATAAAACCTAAGCTTTCTAGGAGGTCCATCACGGACTTCAGGTCTAGGAGTATTTGTGAGAGGTCTTGCGACATTATAAGAATGTCGTCCAGATAAATGATCATGCGAATACCTCTTTCTCTTAGAGAGGAGGCGACTGCTCTCATGACTTTGGTGAAGCACCAAGGGGCAGAAGAAAGTCCAAAGGGAAGAGCTTGGAACTGGTATAGATGATTTTTCCAAATGAATTGGAGAAAGGGTTGGTGGATAGCGGCCATAGGAATGGTGAAATAAGCGTCTTTCAAGTCTAGTTTGACTAGCCAGTCTCCCTCTAGAAGTAGATCCCTTAGGAGGTGGATGCCCTCCATTTTGAAGTGCCTGTAGACCAAATACTTGTTTAGTTCCCTCAAGTTTACCACAGGTCTCAAACCCTTGTCCTTTTTTTTCACAAGGAAGAGTGTGCTTATAAATCTTAAAGCTTCTAAGGGGACTTCTATAATAGTTCTTTTCTGAAGCATGGAGGAGATCACCTCCTCTACTATTTTTTGTTGATTTAGAGAGAGTGGCATGACTCCGGGAAAGGAGGTTTGCGTAGGTGTATGAGTGAAATCTATCATAAATCCCTTGATGGTGTTTAGAACCCAAGGATCCTGAGTGATCAATCTCCAATTGTGAATAAAGTATTTGAGTCTGCCACCCACTTTTTGGGGGAAAGAAGGAAAAGGAGGAGGAGGGGGGAGTACTCACTTGTAGGATTGTTGGAGCCGGAAGTTCCGCGGGACCTGAATCCTCTGCCGCGTTGGCCTCTCCCTCTTTGGGGGAAGAACTGAGGAGCGTTGTACTGCTGGTATCCTCTTCCGTAACCACGGGATCTCGATTAGGGCCTTTGAAAAAAGCGGCCGGAAGAGAGGCCCCTTCTTCCGGCCCTCCCAAAAAGGTTAGGGTTAAAAATTCTGCGCATATTCTGTTGCGCCTTGTCAAGGGTGGTGAATGTAGAAACGTATTTGCCCAAGGATTTAATGAGGTCTTCCCCAAAAAGTAAACCTTTTGGGTTTTGTGAAGGTTCCCTCTCTGCCATGTCACTGAGTTTAGGATTTATTTTTGTTAGAACAACTCTTCGTCTTTCAGCGTTGAGGCTTGCGTTGGCATTACCTAGGAGTATCAAAGCTCTCTGGCTCCAGCCTCTGATCAAATCGGTATTAAGAGGAGTGCCATTGATATGGCTTTCTTCTGCTGAATCTATGATTCTGGCTAAAGGACCCAGTACATCAAGAAGACGGTCTTGGCAGCCTTTTAGGGATCTTTCCATCCTTTTCCTTGGATCTCGTCCCAGTTTGAAGAGGAATTTGATCAGTTCCGGATCCAAGTTGGGGGTCTGGCAGGTCTTGTCTTCAATAGATGGTCTAGAGCATTCGGCTCTAAGAATGTTCCGAGTGTCCCTCTCAAGGAGGTTTCTTAACCATTTTTTGATACATTTTGCAACGTGGTCTTGGGGGGACCATTCGGAACTTCTGGGATGTTTGAGATTCAAAGGGGAAAACATTTCTGCTCCCAAGGGGTCAAGGATAGTGTCTTTTGAGGAAGATGGGAGCTCCTCATCTGGGCTGTAAAATTCTTGATCTTCTTCGTCAATATCTAGGATATACTCGTCAGGTATAACTGAGGATTCATCATCATCCAAGTCACCGTCTCCCATGTTGTAGTGAGCACTGTGAGATTTTGTGCCGCTAGGGACACCCAGATGCTTTGTGCCACCAAGGACACCCGAATAAGTCGTGCCGCTAGGGACACCAAGGGAGTTCAAGGTGTGAGGACCTCCATTGATAGACAAGGTGCTAAGACCTCCCAGATTTGTCGAGGTGCTAGGACCTCCCGTAGTGCTCTTAGGGGTCACTTCAGTCAAGTTTTTACTTTTCTTCAATCTTTTGCCCCTGAACTCAGTAGTATGGTCAGGATAGAGAGGGTCCAGAATTTCTGTGATCTCATCCTCCTCGATGGGGAGTGACCTTTTAGAGGACATGACCTGGGACAAGGTCTCAAACATGCAGGACCTCATCTCCTTGTGTAGTATTTTTTTAAGAGTTTCACTGTCAATATTGGGAGTAGGGGCGGAAGCGTCATCTGAATCAATATCAGACATGGCGCAGAAAGGAGATTAGGAATAAATTTGATTTGGTAATGGGGGCTTGAATAAATCAAGTTAGAGCAGGTGGTATTGTTTATGATTAATAGCCAAAATAAAAGGAGAAATGTCTGGTCATTTATCCTCTTTATATATTATATAAATATAATATAATAGATATAATATATTAATATCATAGATATAATAATATTAATATCATAGAATGTTGTTGTAAGATAAAGGAGCACCTGCGCTATCGCGTCGAGGGCAGCAGCTGATCGGTGAGAGGCTGCGCCGAGGGCAGCAGCTGATCGGTGAGAGGAGTCGGGCAACTGACATTACCATGGTGATCTGCGCGAGCGACGTAAGCGCTCGGGTGAATGGAAGGAGTGTAGAGGAAGAAAGAACCTTGGCAACGGGAGGACGTAGCGCTCCCGCTGCCAAGGGCTTTTCCTTTAAACTGTAACACGGAGCAGGAGGGTGCCGGAGCTCGCGGCCCGCACCGGAGATGCGTTTTTGTTGAAATCCGTGAAAGGGGAAAGAAAGCGGGGCGAAAGGAAGCAAAATAACGGCTACCAAGGATGGTCAAACCGGGTAAGTACAAAAGCCCGAAAAAAGGAATCAAGAGGGTATGAATGAGGCAAACCCATAAGCAATCCCAAATATACGATACTTACCGGAAACGCATCGCAATGGGGGGTAGGAGAGGAACAACAACAGGCGTTAGTTAGCTGATATTAGGAATATTAAGAAATAAATAAATACTTAAGGATCAAAATTAAATGGAGGAGGGATCTTCATAGATTGGAGATCGGTATAGAGGCAGGGGTGGGGTTAAGCCACAATAAATAGCTAAGTGCCAAAGACAGGTAATGGTAAGAAGAAAATAAACTCAACTTATCTGCTCAGAGCCGCATTTAAAAGAGGCAGATTGTTGATGGCTCATGCCTTTTATGTGTTGCTATTGTTCTGTTCTGGAACCTTTTAATATTGTGATGTATGCGGCTGCTTGGAGACTGCATTAAAAGATTATGCATAATGTAGCCTCCGTTCTTGTAATGAAATCGCTCTCCGATGTGGGGCTCCTGTGCCTTGTGACTGCCTCTGTAACATGCAAGGTCTGCTGTGACAGATTAGTTTCAGCCATCCATGAGTTCTCACTGTTCAGGTGGATGCGAATTCTCAACCCAGTGGTCGGAATTACAGCAGTTGTTGGAATGACAATATAACTCAGATCATTCTCTTGTCCCAAGTGATGCTCACTCAGGGTAAACCGTGGGCCCTCGGTCTGATCTTCCTCTTCTTCTGATGCTTTTGACACCTCAAACCTGCGTGACTCGAGGAATTTGTGGATTTTGGCTCTGCTTCTTTCTCTTCGCGCCTTGCCCTCTTGGTATGGGGGGGTGTGTGTCCAGTTCGGGAGACCATCACATTTGACAGCAGTGTTTGTGATAAGGAACGCCGACCACTCCTCCAAACAGTTCTTGCAGACACGTTTCTTCACGTGGATCCAATCGCCAGGGTTCAGGTCATGCCCTGGAGACCCTCGGACAGCTGGAGTAGCGAAGTCCATTTGATGAGTGATAGAACGCATCACATCAGATAGTTAATTGCAGTACTTGAGGACCAGGTAATCTGTGATATTCCCAAAGGTGACTGCTGGAACAGAAGGAATTCGCATAGCTTTCCCCATTAGCACCTTTTGCTGGGAAAATACGGTTCTCTTGCAGGAAGTGCTTTGAATGCTCATGAGTCCAGTCTGGGTTTTCACGATTGCTGCCAGACGCTGCACACTGAGCAATTGAGAGCAAGCGCGAGGAGGTGGAAGACGCTGCGCTGCTTTTCGCTGTTTTTCCTCCTGTTTTTTACCCTGCCAAGTCCTTCTAGGCACTGCTGACCCCCGTTGAGCGCTGAGCTCCATCGAGCCCTGCTGAGGCTACTCGCGGTTCCCGGCCCTTGTAGCTTGTAGCCTGCAGCTTGTGGGCTCTTGTGGTTCCTGCGGGCTCATGGAATTTGTTCTGGCGGGACTTTCAAGTCTGCCAGAGTAGCCTGTGCGTAGAGCAGGCGCACGTTGTACCGCAGGGAGCGAGGCGGTGGAGAACGGTGGAGAACGAGCCAAGAGCTGAGGATCCGGAGCCGAAGCGTGTGCATAAGGTGAGGGGGCGCCACGCCACACCAACGCCAGTAAGGGCTCCGTATCAATCCCCCTGCAGCAGCAATAGCTCCCCATACCGATCTCCCAGACCGCCCCATCAGTCCAGACTACCGGTGCATATCTGGACGTGTCTGGACGAGAGGGGTCATTGTAGGCACCTGAGTAGAAAGGGCTTCAGCAGGATTTCATAGCGTCTGCATCTGCACTTGTTGAACTTTGTTGAATTCTAGTAGTTCCGGAAGGTTTGCCGCACATAGCCCCCACTTGGGAAGTTATAGGGGGCCTAGCTAGGCAAAACTGAGCCGTTACAGCCCTTAGCACACAGCCTCATACAGTCCACACTGCTCAAGCAAATGACGAGTTGGACATCGGGGCTAGGAGTCATGAGATCGGGCAGAGTAAGAAAAGCACCAACGAAACCAAAACCACAATCACAACCTAAAGCAACCAAACGGAAGAACGAGGGCAGGAGAGGTCCTAGAGAAACTAGCCCACTGGATCTTGACATTGATAGCCACAAGATAGAACGTGAAAAGTTTGATGACACGCAAAATAACTCGACAGCTAATACAACATACAGTCCTCAGAGCAGCCTGCATCCTAACGTCGTCAACAACAATGTCTTCTTACCCCAGGAAGGCACTAATGCAGCAGCAAGGGACAATGAAGTCAACACAAGGCTGGGTCTGGAAGAACAGGACCTAACCGGGGCAGTAGGAACACCACCAAGGAGGAACCCTTGTCTCTTCCAGCCTAAAATATATACAAAGTTCTCCTTCCTGAAAGATCCAGGGACAGCAATATTTTCAAAAAGTGCCACCATAGAAGGGTTGCAATCTCCTCTTTTACCCCTAGTCCTACACAGCCTTGATCAAAAATTACATCCACCGGCAGCGAAGGAAATCGTTGCACAAATACATTCCAATGGCAGACTTCAAGTAAGTCCTCATTCCAAAACCAAGGGGAACAATGATGTAAGGCAAGCAGTCGAAGAATCAAATACTTCATGCACAAATAAGGAGTACGATTGTGACCAATTTGAACACCAACTTGCTCACCAGAAGGACAACAACAATGAGCATGCCACCTCCTTACAAAATAATCCATCGGTTAGTTTATGCAATGCTCAAAATACTACCTTGTACTCTCAACTATTTAGGCCAGCATCCGAGGATCCATTAGAGTCAGCAACTTCAATACCTGACCAGCAAGGGGGACCAACATCAGGCGCAGACCCTCAGAATCCTCAACCTTCCCCTAATACTGCCGAGATTACTCTAGGCGAGGGTGCTTACACTTTACTTCAACATACGAGGTCTGACATGGGACCTGCCCTAAAGCTTCATCAATGCCTCTCACTGGCAGTAGACCAGCTGGAGGAGCAAAAACCAAGGAAACCGGCATTACAACTAAATAACTCTCTCCTATAACCCTCATCACCCACCAGTTTGGACAAAATATTGCCTGTGGCAGGCTCGCCGGTATCTGGCAAATCTAATGAAACACCACATTTAGTGCAAGGTCAGCCACCCCCAAATGAAGATCAGTCTGCTTCCAATGGCGACATGTCCTTCCTAGCTTCCCAAGAGTGGGAGGAACTAGTCGCCTCTTATAGTCATGACTCCAGTAATCCTCCAAAAATTGTGCAGACTGGAAGAAACAACATTAGTCACAATAACAAAATTCTAATTTGGGAATCGTTACTAAGTACCATGCAATATTCAACTGCTGCTTTGCAATATCAATCTCCTAAACTGGACCTTCAGCTCACAGTTTTACAAACTCTAGCCGAGTTCACTTCGAGGATAGATAGGAAGCTAGGCGATCTGAACGGCCTAATAAAGAGAGGGCAAGAAGCGGCCTCAAAAACACAGCCCGTGCAACAAGAATGTTCTTGCGCCCCAATTGTGGATAAATTACAAATGCTCCCGACAATATTGGGTGACTTGCTGACCGCCCTGAAATTAACAGCTATAACCCAGAACACTGACAGTAACGACAACTTGTCGGCAGACAAGACAGCATTGGGCGCACACCCCACAGGGCCGACATCATTAAGCAGGGAATTTTTATCAGAAGGAAGCAGTCCCTCGCAAGGCATTAAAACCGAATCATTAAACAAAAATGATTTAACAAAAATTATCAAAAAAATCTGGTCGCACGCGAAAAAGGAAAGGTAGGAATAATAAACCAACAGTCCAGGTCCACAATTCAGCCACCTATCTTTAGCCTGGCTCAGCCACAACTGATCTAACAAACGATGAAACATTTGCGCCAGTGTTGGCAAAAGGCATGAGGGTCTCGATCACAAGACCCAATCCCACAAAGCTCTCAGGCGCATGGGGTATCCCAACGCAAGGCCTAACAGAGACCATCAAGCCTTCAAGGACTGCGAAGAACTTGCTCCGGGAATTGGAGCACTGAAACATGAGAGCTCTAAACGGCCGGCTTAAAGATGACAACCCACCAGTAGCTACGCATCACTCGACTACAGCATTATCATACCTAGACTACACCTTTACGACTCTGACTCTGTTCAATAAAATTGCAACCTTCAAGATTGGCAATAACGAATTTAGTGATCATTTGCCACAAGAGTTGTGTCTTCAAACAAGACTGTGCCAAATACCAGAAACTAGCAATTCTATCATACTGGAAGAAACCAGTAATCTTAAAAGAATAAGGTGCGACCTAATCACCCTGGTATAGACTCTAACATCACTGAAGCTACCTGGGTTGACTATCTCTTCAAACACTTTAACGATCAGGAACCAGAAACTGTCACCCCCCTTGTTTATGCGGGAACGTTTGTATCAACAATATAATAAGGGCAGGAACAAATCAATACCGCCCAAGCGATGTCGACAGTGGACAACTCAAGACGGCACTGCCACCAGGCCCACATTGCCTACTAAGTGCAGTAGACGAGCAAAATGGTCCCTTGGCTATAGCAATAAGGAAGCAAATAGCCAGAGGTAGGCAGGCAGGAGCACCTGGCCCAAACGGCATACCACCGATGTTGTACAAACAGGATCCTGAATTTTGGAGCAACGCACTAGCTCCTGTGATAGGACATGCTCTAAGAACTACAGCATTTCCAGAGGCTCAATTATTAGCCCTATATATAAGCAAGGAGTGAGGTCTGCTCCAAACAATTACCGCCTGCTAGCCCTTATAGATACTGAGGCCAAATACTATGCGGGATTATATTAAATGATCTGGTTAGCTGGTCTTCCACGAACCACATTATACCTATAACTCAAACAGGTTTCCGTCAAGGGCATGGAACCATAGCTAATATTATGGCCTTAACTTTGCTTATGGATGCTCCGAAGCAGGGCAAATACCCCCTATACCTCTGCTTCATAGACTACTCAGCTGCCTTCGATCACGTTGACCGTGCTAGGCTCTGGCACAAGCTGAACAGATGGGGGATACCACCACCCCTCTTAGACCAACTCATACAACTGCATACTAATAGGTGGATCAGAATTAAACTAGGCGCCAGGAAGCATCTTTCAAGCAGAATCACCACGACAAAGGGGTTAAAGCAAGGATGCGTTTTAGCCCCCTTGTTATTTAGCCTTTTTTTGGTGGACTTACCGGCAGAACTGGACAGTTGCTCTTCACACGCCCCGAAGCTAGGTGGCATGATATTGACAAACTTGCTATATGCTGATGACTTAGTTTTGATAAGTCGAACTACTATCGGACTTCAGCATCTCCTAGATGCAACTAACAAATTCTCGCAACGGAATGCTTTAAAAATAAATTTCAAAAATCCAAACTTATGGCAGTAAATCAACACAAGAAGGCAAACCCTAGCTGGTATTTGGCCGGTAAACGTCTAGACCAAGTAGCAAACTATAAATATCTGGGCGTGCTCTCAGATCAAAATAACTCCTTTAAGCCGCAGTTGGAATCCCTACGAAGGAAGGGAGCTATGACTTATTTAGCACTACAATCTTTGAAGAAGTTGCTGCCGGACCTAACACTTGAAACCTTTTTTAAAAGTCCTCCGAGCCAAATTGCAGCCTACGATCACCTACGGGAGTGAATCTCTGACTGGAAGAGACGCAGCAATACTCGATAGCGTTATAGCAACCTCGTACCGAGCGATTTTCCAGCTTCCCAAATATGTTTCACCGGCCCAAATTAGGCTGGAATTTGGCCTCCAAAACCAGGCGATAGAAAGAAAGGAGCCTTTGCAAAAATCTGGCATAAAATTAGAGCTGCTGATACAGGGTCCTTGAATAATCATCTCTGGGTTGAGCTGTCCTGCACTGGAAAACTGCCAGCCAATGTGTACCTTCAGGAATCTATTTACACTTTAGGTCTGACAGATACCCCGGAACACCTCAATGGGCCACTCGGTTTTAAAAAAATTAGTAACAAAGTCAACAAGACTCCTATCAGCCATAGAGGACAAGAAAGCATTATCCACATGAGCTCATGGCTGGGTTGTGCTCAATAACTATGATGTCCTTAAACCCCAGCCCTATCTCATGGCCGGAACTAAGATTGTGACTAAGGAAAAATTCTTAAGACTCAGTTTGGGAGTCGGTTCAATCAATCCGTTCTTACCGCCTTGTGAAAGAAGAGGAGGAGACCAGCCATGCCATCTGTGCGCTTGCGACACGGAGAATCTCATTCACATTATATGTATCTGTAACAAGCTAAAGGACATACGGAAAACTTTGTTAAAACCACTCTTTAATCAGCACGGAGTAAGGTCCTGCAGGCAGGCTGTGATGCTGTGCTTTAATCCAACTTTAGTACAGCTAAACTGCCGCCTTACAATTTTTTTTGACTTAACAGCATTGAGACTGAAAAAATCTATTCTCAGCAGTTAAGATCTAGTCCCGTACAATGGTTTTGGGCACGATTTGAGCCAGCCCCGTAATGAAATACAATGGCTATTTATAATGGCATCATGACGTCACAATTAGGGTAACAGGGAGCCTTTACTTGTCGTACGGGAACATCTCGTCAGCTTAAACAGATAGCTCTTATCAAATTGACTTTTAACAGACTGAGCATTAACTGTGTTAGAGATGCAAGTACCTCCAAGATTAATTTTAAGTGTTTATGCATAAAACAAAGTAATTTATTTTAAACTTTGTAATTCTTGTATTAGTGCAATGTCCTTTGATTTTATCGTCAATGTACTGTATGCAATGGTTTTAATTAACCGCGCATAACAAATAAATTTACTTACTTATTCCTCATGAATGTTAATATGGAAATCGATGCATTCATCGATAAAAAGAAATCTCTTCCTCATTAATAGAATCACCTGTTCTGAAATCCACATCAACCTCGACTCGCAAATATGAAGTCAAGCAGGCCCTAAGACCTAGGCCCACGATTACTGATTGATATGTCACAGGTGGGAGGGTGCGTAGCAGGAAGCCAAACTCTCGGACAGGAAACTCTTGGTCAATACCACAGATAAGCGCAGCAACATTATAATGGTCAGGGGAGATTGCTGCAATAAAACACACATGGCCGAAGGGGGTAATCGCGCTCCTAAAAACACCATATAAAGTCAAATGGTACATGAGCTAGGAACATATAGCCAATCAGGACCTAGCACACACAGCACACATAGTGAGTACGCGCTCCCCTTGCCGGACATCTGGACATGGTACCCAGTGGCCACAGTGTCCATGCGAGGTCGAGACCCACCTGTAGTAACCATTTGACCATTAATTCATAACTCCCAAGGCAGCAACCAACATTCCTCACCATATATGGTACACCAGAAAATGTTATTACCTGTTGTATTTTTGTATTAAAGAAGAACCTATACCAATTGTAAGTTGAGACAGTCCTCAGACCTTGGGCCTGAAACTGTTCTCCCGGCCTCTATGTTTAATTAAACAAACTGTTCCTGTTTTGCCAAAAGCCTCTTGTCTTCTGTTTTTTTCTAAGGTTTTAAATCAAGCAACATTTTGGCAAGCCATACGGGAGGATTGGGACCTCATACCTAACTGCAGCCGAAGTAAGGAGACCCCACCCGGACAGATTATTGTTTATGTGAAAGGTGGGCAGACACCGCAATTGATTGAAAATTCTGTCTCATCCCTGGGGTGGAGTTCCATTCTCAAGCAGCCATCACAGAGGGTAAGAGACTACATCCGAACCAAAAACATAGTCTAAAAGCATTTGGCGTATAGGTAAACTAGGGAGAAGAGTAAAAAGATAACCTGAGAGCCCTGCCAATGACATTGCCTATTTTATATGTCTTAACTGAATCAGCTATAAGGCGGCCTCAGAGGTGTTCCTGTGGAAGTCACTTTGGTCCGTTAGCTGAGTACGCTAGCAAGGTAAAGAAAGGTAGTGTATACAGTTAATAGCCCTTGAAAACTCCCAGGATGCAGATTTTTGTGAAATAGCTATCCTGATTGGGCAGAGTTGACACCTCAGGCTTATAGTTTTTTATCTCAACGTTTTCCATGTGCTAAAGAGGTTTCTTAACGCCTACAGTATCTGGAAGGAGTGTGGGAGGTGCATCTGGCTTGACCCTGGGTGTCACAGGATGAAATTCAAGCATAGGGAAACATTGGACCCAGGAAACTGGGCGTAACTTGTGTGTGGCCAAGAGGGGCTGGTGATTCGACAAGTTACTACTACATGGTTTCTATGATTAACACCGTTGTCTAGGAGCGGTTGGTGGCAGACTATCCAGCTCACTTAGGAATGTATTCCACGCTAGTCTTCTCTTGCTAGAGGATAGTGTGTGATGAATATACTAATTGTTTGACAAAGTAAATTTTTGCAGTCAACCATTATTGAACTGTATTATTATGTGATGATGTTGTATTGATGATTGATTGCAAACTGTATTATGTGAAGAACTGAGATCGTGCAAATGCTATTCTAACATATTGCATAGTCGCCCTATATTGCGATACTACATATGCATTGCTATCTGGTTGCTGTTGTAATGCTTGTTCGAACTGTTTGACATAGATATTAAGCATTGAGCTCCTAGTACGTAATTTGTAAGAGTCCACCACATACCACATACTAATGCCCTTACGATTAGACAAACCAAACTACTAAATGCCATTTGAGTTGTTTTATCCAAATTACTAGAGTTGCTGTGGATTCTCCATTGAAGCACATGGAAACTAGGTTCCCCAAGCAGTTAAAGAAAAGTAATAAGTTTTGCCATGAGTGGCATATACACAAACAGGCATACACATTTCCCTGGCCTAACGAGGGAACCTTTGATATAAATATAATTGAACACACTGAAACACATATAACAAGCATTTGCATAGCCAATAGGTCTCCCCTTTGGGAACTTATAAGTGTTTAGCCATGCAACAGTTGATGTTGTTGCACCAAGGAGATTGTGCTGCATAACTAAATACTTATAAGGTCCCAAAAGCGAGACCTATTGGCTATGCCAATGCTAGTTTTGTTTTTTTTTAATTGAGGGGACCGTGCATTCTTGCATTTATTTATACAAGTGCGAAAAAGTTAAAAAGAATAATGTGCAAGAAGACCAGGATAACCAGAGTGTATTGGACTTCATACAAAGTGTATTGCAAAATACGATCCAGTCCCGGGTGGCACTAGGTCCCCTTGAGGTTATTTTTAAATATGAACTTTCAACTTGTTTTGAAAATGACGCATGCCCCTGCCAGCTGGTCTGCTGGGTACATTCTGGGGAAGCCTGCATTGTACTTTTGCACAATACAGGAAAGCAGCACCCCTTGCCCCTCCACTCCCACCAGGAGGATGCCTTTCTAAATCTATTTATATCAAAACCTTTTTTCCATCATATTTCATGCATATACAAATGGAAACTTCCACTTACATTTCTGGCTGGTAATAATGAGGTGAAACCTTTGCCCAGACAGTGGTAACGTGTAAAAATGACAAAGTAATAACTCGGGTACTAGTATCACAAGATGTGCTGCCTTATGACACACAATTTAGTCTTTAGAGTAATAGACCTGTTGCTCCCAAGAGACATGAGCTGAAAACCCCCGATGGAACATAAGCAATTACCTTGAGATCTGACCTAGCCCTAGGCCTGGGTGCCCTCTGTATACTGCAGGTGCTGTCAGTGCACATGGCTCGAGTTGTTTGTAATCACAAAAGAGCCCAGGATAAACCATACCTACAAGGCAGCAGTGAGTCCAACACCTCTTCAATTAACTATGTGAGAAGTCAGTCACCAAGAGAATGATCTATGCTCCTCCTTGAAACTATAATGTGAAGCTAGGGTCACAAGTGATTCCGCGGCCTAGCAAGGGTGCCATGGGCCCTCATGCAAGTAAGAAAAAAGCCAGCCCCCATCCCATAGTGCGGAAGTTATAGAAAAAAAAACAATTAGCCGTAGTTGGATGCAGTCGGCCCCTCGGACTCCTGGTGCCACTGCACCTGCTACACTTCGGATAGCTGCGCCCCTGCACTAGTTCGTTACTATTTCGAAAAGAGGTGCGGGATTCCGAGCAATTTGACAAAAGTAGCAATTGAGGCATTTTTTGAAAGGAAAGTTCGCGAATCTTGTATTGTTTCTGGAGTGAGCTGGGCCCCTCTGAGAGTGCTACAGAACACAAAGCCCATTCATTCAGAAGTGCCTGAAGACACTAGCATCATTCTAGGAGGCACATTTGTAGAGCTAGGCGATTTTTTTCTCAGCATGGAAGCTGGTGAAAGAGCTAAGGGGCAGATGTATCAAGGATTGCATTTGCGATTCCTTAATAGCGAATTTTAGCGAATTGCTATTAAGGAATCGCAAAATGCTATGTATGTAGGAATCGCAATAATAATTGCGATTCCTTAATATTCCTTAATTGCGAATTGCAAATTGCGATTCGCAATTAAGGAATACCTTCCCATTCATTCCTATGGGCGTAGAGGCCCATAGGAATGAATGGGAAGACATTCTCAATTTGCGAATCGCAATTAGAAAATCGCAAATTGAGAATGCAATTTCAAGGGTGCCAGGGTGTCCTTTTGACACCCTGTTGCGCCCCTGAAATATGTAAGGGCATGTATGTGCGCCACATGGCACTTTGAAAAATGCTAAAAAGTGCATTTTTCAAAGAAATCGCATATTACCACCAACTTGAAGTTGGTGGTAATTTGCGATTCCTTAAGGCCAAATTGCACTTTTTTGGTGCTTCTTACATTGGATTTAAGGAATCGCAATTTGCGATTCCTTAAATGCAATTGCGAATTTCGGCATTTGCGAACGCAATTTTGCTTGATACATCTGCCCCTAAGTGAACTAATGCAAACACTGTAGAGATAAACGTTATCATATAACATATAAAGCGCTCTGATACCTTCGGGTCTAGCTAGCGCGATACAAATCTCAAAATAATAATAATAACAGGCTCCAAATTCAGTCTTCATCCTTCAGAGGTCGATAAAATGAGTAACCCTGAGTTGGGTAGTAATGTACATATCAGTGCCTAGATACCAAACAAAAATGGTAGACAGCGCTATGTAAATAAAGTTAATTGTGTTATTTTTGTCTGCCACAGCCCTACATAAGTTCGCTCAACAATACTTTTTCTGGGCTAACTAAACATAATTTTACATTAAAAGTAGTACTTGTGGCGTGCACATTCCTTGCACAGGATGTGGTTTCAAAAACATAAAACGGCGCAAAATTTTTTCACGATTCTCAGGTCACACATAGTGAACTCACCCCGCAGCTGGTGAAACGAGGTGCAAGTGGCACCGAGTGTTGAAAACCAGAGGTGAAATGGGCAACACTGAACAAAAGGCACAGCCTCTGAAGAGTTGTGGCAGATATAACACCTGAGCTGTGACATGGCCGAGGTGCGATTGGCGGCGGCACAAGCTACAGTAAGGTCCCTGCGAGAGGACTGGGGCAGATGAAGAGCGCGAATAACAAAAGGGCAGAGGGGACGTGAAAAGCCAAACAAGGAAGGGACAGAGAGGATCAGGTTGCAGACTCTATGGTCAAAGATCAAAAGATAGCAACACAAGAGGAGCCTTCGAGTGACGAGGCGCTAATTGTCTGCCCTGCAAATGGGCGCGGGGAGGAAGCCAAGATAACGATCAGGGAGGAATGCAGCTGGCACAATGCGCGCCGCTGCTCCCTCCCAAGACCCCTAGGCCATGGGAGTGAAAGTTTTGAGGAAAGGCGGGACATGCACCCGTCTTTGGCCATTTGCGTGCTTCATTGTTGAAAGCCACATGCAAAGGCCAATGGGATGTTTGGGAGGAGGCAGACCCACACGGAGAAGTCTCTTGGAAGTCTGAAGTGATTCCAAGAGGCCCTCTCCTAGTGCAGCGCATGTGCGCTTTGCTAGGCGAGACCTAAAAACTAAATATGCAGGACAGAAGAGATGAAAGAGAGTCAGTGTTAGAATTATGGGCCATCTTCGAAGAAGTTCAAACCGATAACCCCACAATGCGATAGTGAGCAAGGCGTCGGCAACTCTCCCATCATATGCAGGGATGGATGTACTCACACCAGCTCCCCCTGCATTAGGCTATTCAAACCCAATATTAGTAGAAGCCAACGAGCCCCCCACCGAAAAAATGCCAGTTAGGTCCAAACCCAAGAAATCTAAAAGCAAGCGAGCCCAGATGCCTCCAGAGAAGCCCAAGTCCCTAGGGAAGTTCTCAATAGGCTTGACTCCCTGTACACAATGCTCGACATGTGACACCTCAAAGTCGGGTAAAATGTACATTCCCACTGGTTCAGGTGAGCGTAAATGAGTAGCAGGAAAGTTTGTGGCGGTTCTCGATTGCTACTCAGCGATGTCAGGAGATGACGGGGGAGCAAGTCCCCCAGGAACCGATGATGAGGGTGGGGCTACAGGGGGTTCCCAGGTAGCAGAGAAAGAAACAGAGAGCCAATTTGAAAGCAAAGCCAGGCTAACAGAACCAGAGCAGAGCTCAAAGCAAAAGAGGCAGGCCAGACGGCACAAAGAAGAGAGGCATGAGCTGATTCTCGAGAGAGAGAGAAAGGGCACGCAACCGCGAGTTAGAGCAAGAATATAGGACAACGCACTCTTTTCACGAGGAAAGCAGGCCAGCTACAGGGCGCAGCGCTGGGAATACTCAGATGTAGATGAAAGGCTAATGGCAGGGCTCAGAGCCACACCGTTTGGTCGACAAAGGAGAGGGGCTGACCAAGAGACAAAGGAACAAGGCAGATTGGTGCTTACCCACCCACGACATAGGAAATACTAAATGACACCTGTGCATGCACACTAGGGGAGCAGCAACGAGGATACTCGCTGGCCGGCATGACAAAGACAAACTAACCCAGAGGGAGATAATATCCAAAATGGAAGGCAGGACTTTTGTTTACTCATTTTGCTACCTGGTAGCAGATTGGACTGAGGAAATGTTATATTATGTTATGTTAAAATATTTTTATAGTGCATGGCTGGCCCAGCAACGGGACGTCCCAGCGCTGTCTGTGTGGTAGAGTGGGAAAGAGAGGCAGCTTAGTGATCAGAGAATAGCCAAGTCTTCCCAGCCCTTCTAAAAATCCAATGGTTAAAGATGCTGCGGGTAGGAAAAAGTAGGGAGTTCTAAAGGGAAGCACCAACGCCTTGAACGAGCGATCACCCACTCTGGCCTTGCGTACCTGAGGCACTCGGGCCAGATGGAGATCTGCTGAGCGTAAAGCACGGGCGGGTGCATAAGGGAGACACATATCACTCAGAATCCTAGGGCAGAGGCCAAAAAAAATCTTATGGATGATGCAAAGAGCTTTAAAGAGGATTCTCAGTTCTATTGGCAGCCAGTGTAGCCGGCGAAAGAGGTCAGAGATGTGACAGTGCTCAGGGAGCGCAAACAGAGCGCGGGCTGTGGCATTCTGGGCACGTTGGAGCCTATTGATCACTGACTTATTAGAGGCAAGGAACAACGCATTGCAGTAGTCCAAACTGGCCGGGACAGTGGATTGAGCAATCAGCTGCCGGGTGTGGGGATCAAAAAGTCCTAGAATAGGCTTTAAGTCACATAACAATCCGAAAGGAGGTACCTGCTATTGATTTAGTGTGGGCCTCAAAGGAGAGGATGCTATCCACCCAAACTCCCAGGTTCTTGACCACAGATTTAGGCGGGGGTGCACCAAGTGCAGGGGGCCACCATTGGCTACCCCAAAGATGGAAGTCCCTACCCACCAGGAGGACTTCAGATTTGGTGGAATTGAATTGGAGGTAATTGTCAGCCATCCAATCAGAGAGAGCAGTTAGGTCTTCCTGAAATTTCGCTGAATCCTGGCTGGGATTGCTAGAGAAGGAAAGCACCAGCTGCGTGTCATCAGCATATGACACCAAGGAGATGTTCTGGGCTTTTGCTATCAAAGCCAGAGGTCGGATGTATTGAATAAGGTAGGACTCAATGCTGAGCTCTGGGGCATGCCACAGCGTAGTGGGTGGGTGAGGGAGTAGAAAGGAGGGACGATGACTTGAAAGGTCCGGTCGGCTAGGAAAGACGATAACCAAGAGAGGGTCTTGCCATCGATGCCGATCTCCCTCAGCCGGTGTAGCAAGATCTTGTGGGAGAGCGTGTCAAAGGCTGCGCTCAGGTCAAGAAGAATCAGCGCTGAGGTTCTGCCCTCATCCAGAGAAGCCCATAGCTGCTCCGTATCCGCAAGCAGAGTGGACTCAGTACTGTGCCGAGGCTGGAAACCATTTTGAGATGAATCCAGTATAGAATTAACTTCCAGGTATTGGCTTTGAATAGTATTGACGTGTGATTCCGTAATTTTGGAAAAGAACGGGAGCTGGGAGATTGGTCGGACGTTTTCAGGCTTGGAAACCTCCAGTGTCGGTTTTTTTGGCAGAGGAACAACTTTGGCGTGTTTCCACGATTTGTGGATAGACGCAGAGGATAGAGACAGATTGATCAGCTCCAAGCACCCAGGTAAGAGACGTTGTTGAAACTTTATAAAAAGGTCAGGTTTCAGAGGATCATCCGGGGACCCTGACTTTACGTTGACAAACAAAGCTTCCAGGGCTTTGGAGGAAAAGAGGAAAGACAGTAGGTCTCAAGACGAGAGGGAGGACTCCTCAGGGGGTCAGGAACTGTATTCCCAGGACAAAAACTGCTATAAATACGTTCAACCTTACTGATGAAGAATTTAGCCAATACCTCACACTGCAAGTTGGAAGATTTGGTGCTGTCAGGGGCAGAGGGGAATTTCACCACATCTTTCAGGAGGGTAAAAATAGTTTTAGTAGGGTTGCTACTTGTGTTGATCATATGTGCATAGTATGTGGCCCTAGTCTTCCGGACCAGTCAATGATATGCTTTAATCACGTTTCTATATCGTGATTTGGCTGTGGGGTCGTAGGGCCGTCTCCAGGCCTGTTCCAGAACCTTACAGTTGTTCCTCGCTAATGTTAGTGACTCATCAAACAAGGCGTTGGCCCGTGCACATTTAGGGTAGGTTAGTTTGACCGGGATACAGTGCTTGAGTGACACACCCCAGGAAGGATTTGTTGGCTGCTTCTATATTAGCGGGCCGTTCCGGTCTCTGAGTGCTTAGGGCAACTTGGAAAGCGGCAGGGTCCAGTTTATGCCAAGGACGTTTATTCGAAGGGTTGTGATGGGGCTGTAGTTTGGAGCCTGCTAGATGTATCCATAAGGAAATGAGGGAGTGATCGGTCCAAGTCATAGGAAGGGGGGCCTGCACCTCTAAGGACGGGAAATTCAAAAAAACAGGGTCGAGAAGGTGACCAGATAGGTGTGTTGGCCCCGGGACCAGTTGCGACAATTGACAAGCTGCCATATCACCAAGGAAGTTAATGATATCAGGGGCATATTGTGACTCCAAATGCAGGTTCAGGTCGCCTAAATTTTAAAATTGGCTGTCTAAAGTACCAATATAGTGACAGCAATGGCCGGGCGGCCGGTAAATGAGTAGCCCAGAAAATGTGAAATTGTCCGTCAGTGCAATTTTAAAAAGTGCGTTTCACAGTCGGGGATACCTTCCGGGATGAGACTACAGGTGTGGGTAGCTTTGTATATAATTGTGATGCCCCCTCTCTCCGCTCTGTTCAAGTTATTCATAGCGTAGCCGGCGGGAAGGGCCAGGGCTGGTATAGCAACAGAATCCTCGGAGAGCCATGTCTCCGTAAGGAATAAAATATCAGGGGACCCTTCAAGTAGGAGGTCAAACACCTCTACGTAGTGCTTGACCAGAGAGCAGCAATTTAGGCTACAAATTTTATATTCCTTCACATTGGGGGAGGGAGCTACAGAGCTTAAGCAAGGGCTAACCTTAAAGTTGCACCAATTACAATAAGAGGGACAAGCAGCAGGGGACCAGTTGTGATTCCCACAAGGAGCTACATAGTGCAAAGCAAACAGGGCCTCACACGAATAGATCAACCTGTGGGGTAACAATGGAGCAGAGTGCCTGGCTCCTGGTGACGTTCAGGTGCGGACTGGTGCAGACGGGCTTGCCTTTAGTGTGCCAGCGGCGCGCCAGTTGCGCGTCCGCGCTGCCGCGTGCATTTAATACCTGGGTGGCACAACTGGCTCCTCCCAG
This sequence comes from Calotriton arnoldi, assembly GCA_963921515.1. Lineage (NCBI taxonomy): Eukaryota > Metazoa > Chordata > Amphibia > Caudata > Salamandridae > Calotriton > Calotriton arnoldi. Next base: position 6,135,369 of record CAWUFW010000068.1, read on the forward strand.
GCTCGTCCCGGATTGGATGACACAGGCCAATCAGAGCGGAGCACAGCAGGTGTTTAAAAACATAAAACAACATATCACAGAGTAAAACGAAGCAGTGTGCAAAATAGCTTTTCAATGCAAAATAGCTTTTCTGTGCAATCAGGCAGTTTCCTCTCACTAAAACCACTCGTATCAACAGCGCGTCCGTGCTGCAGCGTGCATTTAATACCTGGGGGCACAACTGGCTCCTTCCAGGCTCCTCCCAGATTGGCTGAAACTGGCCAATCAGAGCGGAGCACAGCCGGTGTTTAAAAACATAAAACAACGTATCACAGAGTAAAAAGAAGCAGCAAGCAAAATAGCTTGCATTATGATAGATCTTGGCCAAGAGAAGGATCATTTGAACCAGAGGACATTGCGGTAGCAGAGGATTGCACCAGGCATGAAAGGGGGAAATCATTTTTTGGACTTCCTCTACATGCAGCGATGCCTCATGAGATGAGAAAGCTATGTTGAGGAGAAACCCATGGAGTCGACTAGTGTAAGAATGTACCCGTTACTACAGAAGGGGGCGGCGGGCATTGTATAGGCGCCATGGGCCCAGATGAACAAAGAGGACCAAGTTACCCTCATTGATGGATGGGGCAGGAAACTGGATTACATGCTTAAAAAAAAACACTGCAGGTATCAACCTAGTGATAGGAGATATTAAGAGATATTAAGAGTCTGCTAAGCATTCTAATCGGGGAGCAGACTAACACGGTGTTCACCCAAGCTCTCATTCCAGCAATCACACTAACAAATACCATGCATGACGGGGCAGTATTTAATATGCACAGGCACCGGATCTGGACGGCCCTGAGAGAAATATTCCCTGACCTCCCAGATGTAGGAGGGCTAATGGCAGAGACCATGAAGCCAGACGAAAGCATAAACAATTTCTTAAATAAAACAAGGGAAGATGGGGACAAGAGACCGGACAGTCGTGGACCGATACAGGCCCACAAGTCACATTTTTCTACAATATTCTTAAGAAAGGGTTGCCCACCGAGATACAGAACAGGCTGAACAGTGTAGTTGGGTTAGATGCCAAACCCTGGCAAGAGATACAAGCCTATAAACTCCACTACCATAAGAGGAAGCAAGATAAGAATAGAGAGAGAGAGAGAGAGAGAGAGAGAGAGAGAAAAGACAGAAAGGGGCCGAGGCAGAACCAGGGTACCACTAAAGAATCACTGCAAGACAACTGGGAATGGGTAGTCCTGGGAAGAGCGAATGTATCCACATTGGCACAGAAGGTGGCGATGACAATAGGGGTACTGCTGCAGAGGTTTAGAAAGGACCAAGCCTGTAGCAGAGGGACCCAAGGAAGGAGTACACAATGAACAGAAAAAAGTGGCCAGACATCACAGAACTCCAACTGGCAAGACATGGTCGCAGTTCCTCCTCATCTCCCAGAGCTAGATAAGGCACAGGGATAACAATACTTTACCCGAAGTCTAGTGGATGGGGAGCACATACAAAACCACATATGCCCGTAATATCAGTCTTGCGTCAATCTGAGGAAGAACCTACAGTAACAGTACTAGTAAACAACACACCTTACAGGTTCCTGAAAGACACATGGACAACAAAGTTATGCCTAAGGAAAGGGATAGTTCCCCAATTCAGAGACACTATGGACACAGAGGGGTTTTCGGGTAAAGGGATGAGGGTCCTGTTCACAAAACCCCTAGAGTTGGACATAAGAGGTACTCGCGTGAAGGGGCAGCTGTCATACCATCCATCACCCACAACTAATCTATTGGGAAGAGATTTATTGGTCAAGCTAGACATGACCATTAACATCTCTGACAATGGGACGATGGCCTGCTCCACTCATGGGGTTTCACCGTTAAGACTCATGTCATTAAAACGTCCCCACAGCACAGGTGAACCAATACCAACATCCCCCACCAATCAGACTGCCTTCACTAAGGCAGTCCTAAAGACTGCCACTAACACACCGGAATTGTTGAGACAGAAGTTGCAACTGCCCAACAAATTTGTATTCCGCTGGAAGGAACACCATGGCTGGGAACCCTAAGAGAAAGAGTTGTTCTACTGAGAGTCGGTTGAAATACAGCCTGCTTATGGGGTCTTGGGGACCACTGACCAAGCAAACGTGATATGGGTGTTTATCATCTTTCTAACACCTGGCCTCACCGTATGGGAGGAAACAGATGACCGGCTGTATGGTGAATGCCCAGGAGCTTCATAAATTTTTTTCACAGACTCGATAAAGGTTAGGGTGGAGCTACAAAATAAGGCACTGGAACCAATGTCAGTACTAATAGTCTTCCAGGAGCAGGACTTGTCAAAAGTATGGCAGTGGGAGTGGGTATTTGATTACAGCACGCTCATCGCCCCATGACTCGAGGCCATGAAAAATCAAAAAACTGGCCGCAAGAAATTAATGTGGACACCCAAAATTAGGATACCTTCTGTAAACTCAAAACAAAACATTAAATTCCAAGACATGACACATCCATGGAGGTAAAGATGTTCTATTTTTTAGTACATGACCATCAAACCCTAAGAGAAGCAGACTTTCCCAGCTTTCACTGCCTCCAACCGCAGCTCAGTCCAAGTGATGACCATTCACATTCCACCCCAAGCGACACTCAGAACCTTCCACAGTGCTACCTCATCAAGATCTATCCTTAGTGACATGGTCAACCATCTAGACCCATAGCTGCAAGAAGAATAAAGTAAAGCATCGCTCATCTTCATAGCTTATAAAAAAAAAAAAAAATACAATACATCGAAAATGTGACCTGTTGAACTAGTGCAGGAGTACACAAACCCTGAGTTATACTCACATTTAATATATACAGCAATGTTAGGACATGACCTGTTGGGCGAGTGCAGGAATACATGGACCCTGTGCTATACTCAACATTTAATATATACAATAATGTTGCACACATAAACCAGATAGAGAACAATGAATGTGATCAGCTTGCCGGTTCAGGGAATACAAAGAAAGAACCTATTACATTTCATAATCATCTAGCCACTTGGGCTTAATCCTCAACCTTTTTGGGGTACTTTCATCCACACTTGACTCATCAAGTGTAAGTTTCCTGGACCACTCATCCTGAACAGTGGAGTTTCCAACTTTTACCAATCTAGGAAAACTTCACACCGCAAAGCCCAAAAATCTAAAAAACCAAAATCCAAAAATCCCAAAAAGCTAAAAATCACCCAAAACACAAAAGCCCCCCAAAAATACAAAACCGCAATGTTTTTTCTCATCTCACGTATTATAAAAGGACCCATAAATTTTGACAAACATTTCTTCACCATTCCAGACCTTTTCAAAAGCGCCTTGTCACCCGTTTTCCAGCCACCAGCACACACACAATTTTTATAATCAAAACGTTTCTTATACTTGCTTGGATGCTCCTGCCTACTTAATTTCATCTCATCATCAGACCACTTCCTCTCCACTCTTGTGCTTAACTTCGACCAAACAGAGTTAAGCTTGCAAGGAGGCCTCCTACCCCTCAAAACTGCAAATGGTGAAATCGATGTTACATGATTAGGAGTAACACGATGGGCCCACCACGTCTCCCTCAAAACATCTTTTAAAGAGGATCTATTCAAAAGAGCACGCTGAGCACAACTCTTTACCAGCCTATTCATGCTCTCCAAGAGACCATTTGCTTGAGGCAAATAGAGAGCTGTTTTGACATGTATGATAGAGAGCTCTCTCAGAAAATCACACATATCCTGGGATACAAATTGCACCCCATTATCCGTGACCAGACTCTTCGGTATACGTTCACTGGAATTCACCACAGGAACACACTTTGTGACAACCCACTTGGATGTATGATCCACTAAGAGCATTACAAATCGTTCATTCTGATTCAACAAATTAAAACAACCCGCAATGTCGAAGGCCAAATTAGTCCATGGCTTATCCAGGATCTCGAGTGGAGACAACGGAGTAATGTGAATTATTTTTTTTACTTGTCATTGTTGGCACAGGAACAACAATCCTTGACTAGTACCTCAATCTCATGATCCATCCTTGGCTACCAATACCACTCACGCAATCTTGCTTTAGTCTTACTCCTGCCTAGATGCCCTTCACGAGCTAGATTCGTAAGCTTCCCTCCCAAGGCACATGGGGGTATAACTCGTTCCCCCTAAATAACTTCCCCTCCACAATGCATAGTTCTTCCATGACCGTTAAGAATCCACTTAAGGCCGTAGGGATGTCTTTCTTATCTGGCCAGCCCCTCACAATAAACTACGTTTTTCCATATCAGAATCCACGGTGGCCTCCTCCCACTCACTATCCTTTAATGCAGGTTTGCGCACCTGGTTCACCAACCTCACCTCTGGATTGCACACTCCTTCATTAGTAGGCATCCTAGATAAACAATCAGCTGCACAGTTCCTAGAACCAGGGATATATTCTACTGTAAAATTGTATTTAGACAACCCTGCCATCCACCTCCCGATCCTGGGGGGAAAATTCTCGAAATCCCTACACATGAAAATCCTATTGTGTGGCCTATGTTCAGATCTCACCGTGAAGGGTAGTTCCCACAGCAAAAAAAAACTTGAAATGCTAAATGGTTCAATACACAGTCAATGCGTCTCGTTCAATGACAGAATAACTTTCTTCTGCCCCCTTCAAAGAATGAGGGGCAAAGGCTACCACCTTGAACTCACCATTATCCACCTGGGCCAGCACAGCACCTGACCCCTTCACACTGGCATGAGTGGATGAAATGGCCTTCTTTTCAGAATCAAAATGACCCAAAGTTGGCAATTTTGCTATACCAACCTTTATGACACTAAAAGCTTGAATACAATCATCTGCCCACTCAAACTGGCTTCTTTTTTTAATAAGTTCCTCAAAGTTTGAGAGATGCTGGCAACGTTCTGGATGAACTTTGAACAAAACTCCACTAACCCAAGGAATGAACACACTTGGTCCTTATTCTCTGGTTTAGGAGCCTGCACAATTTTACTGGCTAAATCCAACTTAGAAATTATCCCTTCCCCAGAGACAGTGTCCTAAATATGTTACAGTTGCACCCTGAATTTACATTTTTCTTTATTGACTACTAAGCCTGCCTCTTGGAGACGCCTCAACACCTTCCGCAGAATCTCATCATGTTCTTGCACATTCCTACCATAAACTAATATGTCATCTAGGAAAAACATCACTTTGTCCAAACCTCCAAGCATCTTCTTCATGACCCTCTGGAAACAAACCGCCACAGAAGCAAGACCAAATGGCATGCGAATGAAGTGGAACGCTCTCAAAGGAGTCACGAAAGAGGAAAGATGCCTGGAATCTGGATGTAGCATGACCTGATGATAAGCTGAATATAAGTCCATGACACAAAACTTTTTTGCATCCTTAATTATTGCCAAAGTTTCTGAAATATTTGGCAGTGGTTGTCTGCCGACCCATATATACTTATTCAGCCCTCTTAAGTTCACAGATAAGCGGATCTCTTTCCCACCATCCTTGGGCGCCAAAACTATTGGGGCCAACCACTCTGAACACTCTATTTCTGCAATCACACCTCTATTTTTTTACCTTGGTGAGTTCTTGTTCCAGTGAAGCTAACATCATATGGGGATCTCTTATTACCTTGGACACAAATGGTGTTGCACCATTCTTTAACACAATCTTGTGTTCAAAATTCTTTAACAGTCCCAACTCATTGCTAAACACATTTGGGAATTCTGTGCCTATACCTTCATGATGCTCTTCCTCCACCGGCACCAACACTTTCCTCTGGTGTCTCTATCCCAAAAGATTATCACCTCTTCTAGCCACATACACCTTTCCTACAGTTTTGCGGTCTTCAAATGTTATTTTCATCACAGAATAACCCAACACATCTATTTTCTTTCCACCATACCGACCGGATTTATGTCAGAATCATGTAAAGTTATGTTCTCTTTGCCAAATAGCAGATCACAATTCTTATCACCAATCATGGTAGACAGGGACCCTGAATCCACCAGAATCAACATACTCTTTCTATTCACCACAATCTGAAAGTTTGGCATTCCAACGGGATCAGCATAAACTAATCCATCATTCCTCACACTGAAAACAAATTTGCCCTCCTCCTCGTCAGCATTCACACTTTGTTTGAAATTGGAACCTCTGCATACTAGTGCATAATGCCCCTTTTTGCCACATTTATTGCAAGTCACAAATCGAGCATAACACCCTGAGCCATTTGAAAAATTCCCCTCACTCCCACACTGAAAACATTTCACCACACCACTCCTAGAATCGTTAGGAATTTGTTTTTTTTCCTCCTACCTCCTTGTTCCTAACAAACTCTTTGTTTCGAACACTCACATTCCCTTTCATTGCAATGACAGGTGTATCCACCGCTGTGAGATGACCATTTACTTTGTCATCACACATCTCACATGCTAGTGTTCTTCATCGCTTCCACTGTTGTGTAGTTCCTATATACCTATATAGGTTCTGCGCGTTTAGACAACATAGACTATAGTATTGGTGTCAGACTGATTCTGAACACCCCTATCGGGTATGTTAGCCTGTATACCAGCTAGCTCACAGTGCCACTAGAAACTCCTCTTACCAAGGAGAGAATAGTTCTTGGCAACTATCAAACACGACAACACTGATCCCTCAGGACTGTGGAAACAGTGTACTACTTTTCGCTCAGTAACTCGTGCTCACTTATTCTCAGAGAGATACACAGAATAAACGGTAGGGATGTTTTCAATAAGTATTTATTGAACAGTTGATATTGTAGTGTAAAATAGATGTCCTGAAACAATCATTAGACAGTACAGGATATAGATTACTAGAAGCACTAGGAAAGTAAAAGGATGGTAGATTTCTACCATTCTGCTAAAATCATGAATGCAGGCAAGTATATAAAATACATGACAATAAAAATGTGTACTCCTACGATGCAATCCTAACTAGATGTACCTACGTGTACCTAACATGTGTAAAGGTGTTTAAGCCAAGAATCCCCCTAGGATAAGTTGAACCCCATTACCTGAAGTGAGAGACTGTGGGACCCCCGTTCTGGTCTCGAGATGGACACCCCGCAAGGGACGTCAGACCACTCCGAGCTGGAGTGTCTGCATGCAGGAACCTCAGCGTCTCGCGTCAGTGTGTCGGCATGGAAGTCCTGAACTCCTCTGTCTAACTCAGCAAGATGTGGTGTTTATATACCCAAAGGTCTCCCCAGGGGTTCTACCTTGCTGTGCCACTGTCGGACTTAGGATGACGTCGGACATGAACCTTATACATAGTTATTATGGAGGAGATGGTAGGCCTGCTGTGTTTCTGAAGTCGAAGGATCCTCATGCATAATGTATGAGGATATTGTTCAGGGAAAGCCCCACGTTCTGTAAGCAGTACGTAACTAGGTAAAGGGTCAGTCCTAACAGCCCGTTATGTATGTAGTGTAGGGGCGAATATAGGTGAAAGGTTGCGGTGTTACCCTAGCCTATATTTGGGTACCTATATCAAATATAACACCCACTCCTCCACCGACCAGACGACATAATTACATTCTAGCGTATTAGTACGCAATAACTACAATAAAAAACAATACTTTCGTAAAAATATTAAAAACCTTTAAAAAGTTGCTAAAAAATGTTTTTTTACTCAAGCAATAGCTCTAATGTGTCCGTATATATAGTTCGAACAACTATAAGCATTGGAAAGCCATGCAGGTCAAAAGTCTCATTATCATTTTTCGAGTTCCAATTTATGAGTCAGTTTTGAAAAAGAAAAGAAGGCTGAATTTTTCCCAGCACGACGGGCCAAATGTTTATGTGTCTTGGCTGGCAGACGCCACATTGCTGCTGCCTGCCTCCGCAGACGACGATCCCTGTAACACCTCGCAGATTATGTCAATTGAGCACAGATGATCTTCCGTACTGCCTGCAGCCGGTGCTGGGGCAGTCTGTATGCCATCCAAGGCCTGGGTGTCAGAGGAGCCGGTATTCATTCCAAAAGGAGCCGAAACTTCCTATGGTGGCTCTAAGAATGCTTCCAACAACATCGGAATACGCTGGGGACACTGCAAAACATGCGCCGTTATCGGGTCCAGTAGAGCATCAACATCCGGTGGCGCAATCGATGGAAGTGTCAGACAGATGTCCAATACGCATTCTTCACCACAGAACAGGCATCGGAGAACAGGTAGGACACAGTCTAGCCAGACTGGGCTAAATGACAGAAACCAAGATGCACTTAGTTCCCTTAGGTGAGGTGTGCCCAGATGTTGTACCATGCGATCACGTTATTTACGCTCCAGGAGCGCTCTCTCCATTTTCTTGGTTACTGGGACATCCATTGCGTAGCAGAAAACTTACAATCAGGATACCTGCAATTAGGAGCAGGATCAGCGAAATTCCCCCAAAAATGCTTACGAATACGGAGTGTATGAAGTTTGGTATAACTCCGAGAACCATCTGAAAGGTGCTTAACAGTCCAGAACCTATGGTCTTAAATAGGTGGACAATGCCCGTCGTATCAGACATGTTAAAGATACGATTTACCATTTTTGCAAAATGGAAGGGGCAGTTTGTATGTATGAGCGCCTGTATCTCAGCCGAAGACCTTGCTATTTGAAGATCAAAAGTCTCCTGGGCGGAGGTTAAGGGCACGCTCTTATGAAGAAGAATGGCTTTCATTCTGCTCAAAGTATCAAACCGTATAAGAGAAACATTCAATGAAGGCCATAGTGGCGCCTGCCTGATTGTGTGTGTCAGTGGAAACAATACTTGCATACAGCAAGTAACCCTGGAGCTCACAGTGACTAGATATGCAATGCCCGGAAGCATCCCACAACAACCTTGATCATTTAGCATCAAGTAGCTCCCATTAGAAAGCAACTCGAATACCGGTGTAATCACAGCTGCCAGGGTACTTCTCAGATGGCTGACAGGTTTGCCACTGAACAATTATAGGCCCGTGTAACATAATGTCCTGGCATATGAGAGACCCACTTAAAGCGTTCTCGCAGTTTGTACCGCTTAGAAAAACTTCTCGATCCCAACTCCGGCATCGAAATCTATACGGTAATTCCCAATATTCCTTGATGAATTCCCTACCCATTTCTTCATATCTGCCTGCCTGTTTTTGTTCTAAGCAAACACAAGGAAATAATGGACGGAGTGCTGAAACTTTTCAAACACTCACCCCCAGTCACAGATCTGGGTTGAATCCATCATCATTCTTTAGCTCACTTTGCCACCCCGGTAATGTTATATGGCCATGGATCAACCATTCTGTAGACGGTGATTCTGCTACAGTGAAAGCTAACCTATCCAGCTTTTCAATATGCAGCATTGTATATTTTGCTCCTCTTTGTGCCATTTTCATCGGTTTTTCTGTTAGATTGTATGCAGAAAACAAGGACGTACTGTTGATAAAACGCCAAGGCACATAACCAGGGCGCAATGATTGCAGCGTCCAGCTTAACAACATAATAGAACTTAATTGTGATTGTCCGTGCTGTAGTATAGACAAATCTTATTCTAGTATATCAATAGCAGAAGATACAATGTTGCCCAGTGAATAAATCCTGGATGTTAATGTAGTCATACCATTGTCGACTACAGCTAACGCTTTTTCTAAATTGATCCTATCTATTTCTCGTAATCTCTCCGCTGCTACTTGTTGGAAGATCTTCCAGATTTCATTATAGACAGCATAATAGAAACGTTTTTGACGTGGCTTCTTGGGACCATATAAGAAATCCCGTAGATCCACATCCTTTGTGAGTAAGGATAAGTGTTGTCTCACCTCTGTGAGTGTTGAGGCTCTTTGGCAATCAAGGCATAACTTTCCAACACTGTATGATGTTACCACCCCCGGATGTTCTCTCTGTACATAGCGTGGATCTGGCCTATGGATACTAAACCCTTCGGAGGTACCCTTGAATTTTTCTTGACTTCTGTTAGTGTCTGTGGGCCAAAACAACCATTCCTTCCAATTGGGGTCTGTTCTATTGTATTGCATGACATCATCTATCATAGCCCCTTCTTTGGAAGTAATGTTGCACCCGGTCTGTGATGATGTTGGAAACCGTGGTGTGTTCAAATCCTTGTTCTTGGCTACCCCAAGACAGGAAGTCTGTTGCACAGTTTCATTTAGGAATGTTATCTGCTGTGGAATGAGGCATGCTCTAAATAGGGCTTCTGTTCCCTGGACTTGCCAGTCCCTCGAACCCCAGACTGATTTTAAATCTATAGTGTCTTTCCATAAGTCGAAACCCTGTTCAGACAGCTGGGCAATAAAGGAAGCAGAATAAATCTGTTTGGTGTTAGTCAGCATATTTTTCTGTGCAGATGTAAGTGCAACGTTATAATAATATGAGGCTGGGTCTGAAGTATTAAACCCCGAAAAATATGAACATATTTGTGCAAATGTTCTTGAACTACTTTTTGGTGGTGTAGGGCAATGTTCCCATTGGTAATATGTGAAAACATTCCTAGGGTTACTAGATTTGTGTAAAAAGTGATGACCAAAATGTTGATAGCAATACATGGTGTTAAAGTCTGATGTGTCTTCTAACATTTCATTGTTGGAAAATGCAGCAGTTTGTTCTAAATCAGACATGTTATTTACAGTTTCAGTATCCCAATCATCGGAAAATATACTGATAGTAATAACATCACTCAAAGAAATTTTAAACAAATGAGGTATTTTTTAAAAGTCCTGTAGGGCAAAAATGTCATGATCAACCTTGTCCCAAACTATACCATCCATTATAGGAACAGCTGTAATGTTCACTGATGACAAGTCTCTGTGTTCACGATGTGATGAAACATGAGGTTTCAGGAGCAGGTTTACTTTTGATGCTGCAGATCTTTGGCGAAGGTAAGTTCCATTAATAAGTAAGTAAAAAAACAGTCACTAAGCCTAACCAGAAGAGAAAGAAAAGGATCCCGGTAATTACCCATAGTTGTAACCACAATGACACCAGGTAAGTCTTTTTTTTAGAAAAATGAGAAAGTCTTTAAGTTGTTGTAGACAAGGCTTTTGGGCTGGCATTGTTTCAAGTTCACTTGGATCCAATGAAAAGGTATCAAAGTCTATGAAATAGCCAGATGCTGTTCGATCAATTTTTGGTAGTTCAGCAGATTTCGTTGAACTTGTAGATGGCTCTTGTCGAGGCACATTTACGTAGACATCAGTGCTTGGTCGAATTGAAATTTGTCTTTCATTTTGATTTTGATTTTCTGTTTGAATATCAGTTCCAAGAGGAACGAGTTCCATTGCGTTGTTGCATAGTCCATCATTCCGTGTAGGTGACTCTTCGAACGTGATGAATCTTTCTGTTTGAACTTCCTGTATGGTAGTGAGAGGAGGACGTCGGCTACCCAGGAGTCCACGAGGCCTACTATTCAGTTTTCGCCACATAGTGTGGTTTGATCAGATCAATGGAGACGAATCTCTTCTCCTTTCCAGCAAGAGGTGGTAGAAGTACAGTTCTTGTTCCTTCGACTGCTAGAACAGGTACGGGTTTTCTGTGAGATGGCCCAAATTCTTTCTTGTCCAATATCTTTTCTCAGACCAGATCCCCTACTTTAGGAATCCAGGCAGGTCTTGCAGTTACTGATTTGACTTCTTCAGTGGCGGTCTGGTATTACTTTGTCGTGTCCTGGATTCATTCAGATCCCGTAAAACAGCCAAACGTTTATTGATGTCAAAAGGTTTTTCATCCGCCACTGTGCCTTCACAATCAAGATCAGGTAACCCACATTCTTGTCCCAAATAGGACCTCGTAAGGAGTGACCCCCCTAGAGAGCTTCTTGGCAGATTGTTGAGGGCACGCTGTACCCCATATAGGTGATTGACCCAACTACCACCCAAACCTAATACCCTAGCTGTTAAAGACTGCTTTAAGTCCCGGTTTTTCCTCTCCACTACCAAATTACCCTCGGGATGGTACGGAGAGGAGTACCGCAATACCACACCCAAACCTTGCATGGCTTCCTTGTAAGCCCGAGAGCTAAACACGGGGCCACGGTCAGAATGTAATGTGCCAACTGCGTATGTCCAGATAAAGACTCGCAAATCTTTTATAACAGTTTGAGCGTCAGCCGAGCGCTGAGGCCATACCCATAGGAATCTTGAGCATGAATCCACTGCGACCATGATATATTTATAAGCCGCATCTGAATTTAGGGGGCCGCAGTGGTCCAAATAGACACAGGCTAATGGTCTATCTGATATTAGTAAAGGTATCTGCGCAGGACGTTTCACGGTGGAGACCATCTGTTGACAGATGTTGCACTTCAAGACAAATTCCTTTGTCTGTGTTAATAACCCTGGCCACCAGTAGCGTTGTTTAGTAAAGAAACTGCTGCGTTTACTCCCGCGTGTGCAGGACCTAGACCCTCATGTGCAGCTAGTATTAAATCTAATCTGCGATCCATGTTTGGTATTACTCTATCCCACACTCCAGGAATCTGAGCATACAGAATGTTGTTTACATCTAACTTGTAGGAGTACTTGAGTGGAAAACCTTTCGGTACTGCTGGGCTGTTTTTGCGTGAAGCAATGACAGCTACCATTATCTGTCCGTCTATTCTCGTTTTTTGAATGGGTGATTGCAGCTACAGAAACAGTTTGAACTGCCCCCTTTGTGGCTTCATCAGCCAATGAATTTCCTTCAACGTGAACGCCATCACGTTGATGACTCAGCGTGTGTATCACGTGAGTTCTTGGTAGTTCGTTTTTCCACTTCGCTACCTGTTCCCATAGCATTTTATGCTTGATTGTGCCACCTTTTGAATCTTTAAACCCATTCTGTCCCCAATAGTGAAGGTATTCATTGTATGAATGGACACAGTAAAAGGAATCGCACACAATTAGTGTGGGGAATTTCCGATCCGTATTTACTAATGCCAGTATCAGAGCTTTTAATTCTGCCAGCTGAACCGTGCAGCATTTTTGTGCAACCTGGATGGAACTTTCCATCCTGCATGCAACCTTTAACGATTGAGCAAGCCATGCTGGATTGTTGTTTACTTCCTATGGCCGGCTGAGCCGATCCGTCAGTGTAAATGATATATTCATACTGATCTAGAGACATTATTTAATTCAGTAGAGGATATTCTTGTTCGTGTTGGAGGAATGCTTGTGTTTTTAGACTTGGGTCGTATCTGTATTCTACATCTGATGCAGTGAGAGAATTAGCCCATTGTATCCATCTCGTATGTAAGGCTTTAGCATTTGGAACGCTTGCCTTTGTAGCAGCATCTAAGGCCGGTACTGGTGTTACGAGAATTATTCGTTTCCCCTGAGCCAGTGCTCTTTCTCTCACTACCGCAGTCTGTACGGCCGTCAGAATTTTTTCCGTAGATGCGAAACGCATTTCAGCATTGGTGTACAAGTGTGATTTGTATGCTATTGGTACTGTCTCACCTTCATTATATGTCAGGTAGGTGTATCCTGATTGACCCGCGACTACACGGATCACTAGATTGTGGATATTCAGACGTGTTTGTAAATATTTTGAAGCTATCATGTCAGCTTGTAGGGAACAAAGTATATCTGTATGTTCCTGTGTCCATTACCTAACTAAAAATTCAGGTCTTATAAGGTCGTAGAAAGGTTTTACTCTTTCTGCGTAATCCAAAATGTAAGTTCTGCCAAAGTTTAAAAATCCTAATATGTATTTCAAGTTCTTCAAAGATTTAGGAGGTTACAGCAGCGCACATTTTTCCAAAAAGTTTGTTGCCAGGCTTTTCCCTTCACTTCGAAAGCTCGTATCCCAAAAATAGGACACTGAGGTGGGTTATTCTTGATTTTTTAAAGTTGAATTTGTAGACCTCAGAGGCGAATCCCATGATTATGGTGCTCACCCTGTTCAAGGGATCCTTTAAATCATCATCCGTTAGATAAATGTCATCTACATAGGACAATGCTTCTTCATCCAAATTCTGAAGTAATTTAGTTATCCTCGCGCTAAACAACCCGGAACTATTTATGTACCCTTGGGCTAGTCTACAATATTGACGCTGGGAACCTAGCGCTGAAAATGCTTTTAAGTATCTACACTCAGGTGCTATATTTTGGCAGAAGACTCCATTTGAGATGTCCAGTGTTGTCTTGTATTTTTTCTGCACAATGTTATTCATCAATGCGGCACTGTGTGCATTCTGTACTGCAAATGTTTTTGTACATGAGTTTAAGGGGCATATGTATCATGCTAAATTGCGATCGCAAACGCCGAAATTCGCAGAATTTCAGCGTTTGCGATCGCAATTTAGCTGTGTGCAATGTATCAAAAGAAAACCCACTCGCAAAATAGGGAATCGCAAAATTTGCAATTCCCTATTTTGAGAATGCATTTAAGGATTCGCAAATTGCGATTCCTTAAATGCAATGTAGGAAGCACCCAAGTTGTGCGATTTTCTCTTAAGGAATCGCGAATTACCACCAACTTCAGGTTGGTGGTAATTTGCAATTTCTTTGAAAAATGCACTTTCTTGCATTTTCAAAGTGCCATGTGGCGCACATACATGCCCTTAGGGCATGTATGTGCGCCACATCTGCACCCATGCTTATTTCAGGGGTGAAACAGAGTGTCCTTTACACACCCTTGCATCCTTGAAATTGCATTCGCAATTTGCGAGTACCTAATGGGTACTCGCAAATTGCGAATGTCTCCCCATTCATTCCTATGGGCCTCTAGGCCCATTGGAATGAATGGGGAGGTATTCCGTAATTGCGAATCGCAATTTGCGATTCGCAATTAAGGAATATGTAGGATTCGCAAACGTTTTTGCAAATACTACATACATCGCATTTTGCGATTCTCAAATAGCGATTCTCAAAAACAAATCGCTATTTGAGAATCGCAAATCTACATTTTCATACATATGGCCCTAGGTGTCTGTAGTCTAAAACTAGACGATATGAATTGTCGGCTTTCATGACGGGAAACAAAGGGTTATTCAATGATGAGGTGCAAGTTTCAATCACCCCCTGGTATTCAAGTTGATCTAAGATCTCTCTGACCTGTGTTTTAGCTTCTTGCTTAATTGGATATTGTCTCTGTGGGGTTGGAGTAGATTTTAATGGTATCACGTGGTGGGTTGAGTCCTCATCCCATCCAACATGATTTCGATATAGTGCAGGGGCTAGGGCTACCGCCCATTCCTGTGCATAGGTGGATCTGAAGTATATTGGAACGAGGTCAAAGAAGGCTGGCATAATTACTGTTTCCCCTCTTGGGCAATCCATAACAAAAGCAGGCGACCAATCTTTTTAAGCGAATAATATGTCATAGCCAACAGTCAGGTTCTTCCAAAAAATACCTTTTATTTTTCATTCTTTGTCCCCCTCCATCCGGAGTGTTATCTCATGTAACTTATGTGGGACACTCACTCTAGTATCAGGTGTTTCCACCGTGATATACTCACTCAACTCCGCTGTCACCAGCAATTCTTTCAGGTTCTGGCGAGCTATTGTTACTTCTGCTGCGCTGTCTAGCATCATCAGAGCCCATTCCCCATTCATTAGTTGAGTCCTCAGAATTCTGGGCATGTCTGATCTTTAGACCTGCTACTTTCTTCTTTTTGAATTGAGGTTTAGATTTTTGTTTGTCTTCTTTTTTAGGTGCATAGTCCGCAGCGCATTGCGTGTCTCTGGACTTTGTACGCTCCTCTTGTCTGTGTTCTGACCGTCCTTCCCTCTCTGAGTTTTTCGATGAACCCTGAAAGGAACGAGAGGAATGTGTATCAGTGTCTTGATACCTGTCAGGTTTTCTAATGTTGTCCCTATTCCTAAGGTTATACCTCCTTTCGGAGGGCTCCTGTTGAGGAGATCTACCTCTGGATTGAGATCTAATATCTTTATCCTTTTGTTGCCTTTTATTTTCCCATTTCTTCGTTGAAGAAGTATATGTTTGCTTAGGGGTATCCTTCTCAGGAGTACCCACCAATTGAGGTTTCACTGGTCTTGCTCCCAGACTGTCTCTACCTAATTCTGCATAAGCAGTTTCAATTATTTTAGGTAACTCTGTCTCCTGTTGCCACAGAGAAAATTCTCTCAGTCTTTGGCGTATAGCCACCGACGCTGCCTCTCCTTCAATATTCGCTAATATTATAGCTGATACCTGGGCATAATTACCTAGTAATTTCATCCCCAAGTTCAGAGCAGGTTCTGCTCCGTACTCATTCTGTATCTGTCTCGATACATCTGGTATTACTGCTAAGGAAGCGATACCATGAGTTCTGGTATATATGGCAGAGAAAACTGTACCCCAAGAGGTACAATCCTCTATCTGGGGAGCTACTCCCATTGGCAAGCAGATTGTTAGCATTCTGTGTTTTTCATGTGGGGTAGTGTGTGGAAACACTGCTTCCAACTGTGTTATTTTCTGAGCTATCCAGAACGGCATTTGCTCACGTCTTGTGGGCATTTTGACCATTACTGCATGTAATGTTTGTGGTGCAATTTTAGTTGTAGAAGTCTGGACTAGTCCCATTGTTGTTGTAGCCGGTGTTCGCTGTACTGTGAGTGTTCTCATCACGAACTGTGTCATGTTTCTGTACAGTCTTATTAGTTCTTTGTGGAGTGTACGTAAATCTCCTACTGGCATTGTGTCAATGTCAGGATGTGGTGTGTAGGCTGCCAATACTGGCCATGTTGCTCCGTCTCTTCCAAGCTGACCCAGTCTGATTCTATTTCTTGTATGGGGAGGGCGCCTTTAAACCAGTATAAATGTTCCTGGTAAGTTAGTGGAATTTCAATATATTTATATGGATTATATCCGTTTGGCATTTCATCCTCTAAATAGTAATGAAATGTCTTTGTTACTGCATTTGCTGCTGGGAATGTAACCCACAAATAGAATACCTCTGTTCTATATGATTTGTGTGCCTCAATCACGAATGTTACCAGTCCACCCATGGATGTCAAACCATAGGCACCCAGTTTTATGGTGACGGCAGTTCTGACATTTTCTGCAATATGTATTGCATCTGCATCTTCTTCCTCATCTGTGGCATTTAATTGCAACTCTTGCACTATGGTCTCTCCGTTGATAGACATATTTGTTATTTATTTAAGAAGAGCATTGTTAGGGAACTTTAAGATAAGGTGTTTATGCACAATTCTAGGAACTATGTGTCCTTCAAGCTTGATTAACCAGCAGCCGATAAATAGAATTTAGACTACTCAGCTGTGGCGGAGTTTGTGCCTTCCCACTCCAGACGTCTCTGGAAGAATGTGAGTAGGGGTCTCTGAGTTTAGCACGACTGAACTACTCAGATTCTACTGTTAAATAAGTACCCAACCAACGTTGGCGGCGCCATGTCGTGTAGTTCCTATATACCTATATAGGTTCTGCGCGTTTAGACAACATAGACTATAGTATTGGTGTCAGACTCATTCTGAACACCCCTATCAGGTATGTTAGCTTGTATACCAGCTAGCTCACAGTGCCACTAGAAACTCCTCTTACCAAGGAGAGAATAGTTCTTGGCAACTATCGAACATGACAAACCTGATCCCTCAGGACCGTGGAAACAGTGTACTACTTACGGCTCAGTCACTCCTGCTCACTTAGTCTCAGAGAGATACACAGAATAAACAGTAGGGACGTTTTCAATAAGTATTTATTGAACAGTCGTTATTCTTGTGTAAAATAGATGTGCTGAAACAATCATTAGAAGTACAGGATATAGATTACTAGAAGCACTAGGTAAGAAAAAGGATGGTAGATTTCTACCATTCTGCTAAAATCATGAATGCAGGCAAGTATATAAAATACATGACAATAAAAATGCGTACTCCTACGATGCAATCCTAACTAGCTGTACCTAAGTGTACCTAGCATGTGTGTAGGTGTTTAAGCCAAGAATGCCCCTAGGATAAGTTGAACCCCATTACCTGAAGTGAGAGACTGTGGGACCCCCGTTCTGGTCTCGAGATGGACACCCCGCAAGGGACGTCAGACCACTGCGAGCTGGAGTGTCTGCATGCAGGAACCTCAGCGTCTCGCGTCAGTGTGTCGGCATGGAAGTACTGATCTCTTCTGTCTAACTCAGCAAGATGTGGTATTTATATACCCAAAGGTCTCCCCAGGGGTTATACCTTGCTGTGCCACTGTCGGACTTAGGATGACGTCGAACATGACCCATATCCATAGTTATTATGCAGGAGATGGTAGGACTGCTGTGTGTCTGAGAATCGAAAGATCCTCATGCATAAGGTATGAGGCTATTGTTCAGGGAAAGCCCCACGTTCTGTAAGCAGTACTTAACTAGGTAAAGGGTAGTCCTAACAGCCTGTTATGTATGTAGTGTAGGGGCGAATATAGGTGAAAGGTTGCGGTGTTACCCTAGCCTATATTTGTGTACCTATATCGAATATAACACCACCATGGATATCGCATCCCTCAAACAAGGATTCTTTGATAGTAACCTTTCCTGAACTTTGGGATTATTAGTGCACCTGACAATTTGATCTTTCACCAATGAGTCAGATAAATGGTCAAAATCACAAGTGCTGGACAAGGTTTTCAAAGCAGTCAAATAACTTTCTATTTTTCCATGCTTTCCTTGTACCCTCGTGAAAAATGTATGTCTTTCCAACACTACATTCACACGCAACTCAAAATGTCTGACATGTCATAAACATTATTAGGCTCCCCCTCTTCATCTCCAATGCCCACCTAATTAAGACACTCATAGACATTCTTGCCTTCTATGCCTAAATTATGCAATAAAATAGCCTGTTTCTGGACCGCCGAAAACTCCACCCCCCTCCCCATGGAAAGATATATGAATCAAAACGTTCCTTCCATCTCATCCAAGGTAGGACCAGGTCACCCTTATCAGGAAGAAAATGAGGAGGTTCAGACATGTTGGACATGATGGAAATAAAAACTAAAACGAATTACATGTTGCACAGGAACTGTCCAATTTCTAGGACACAGATAAGGTACTAGAAATACGGGTGTGTTCACCATGTCTGATAAAAAAAACCCACCAGAAATGGAATAAAGTCTTTTGGTGTGCCTATCACTGTGACTAACTGTAGAATACAGTAACGGCACTAAAAGTACAGGTGTGCCTATCACTGTGTTAATACATGCAACTGCAGTTCACAGTAATGGCACCATATTTACAGCTGTGCCCATCACTGTGTCAATAATCATTACCAGTATAATATCGAACACACATTCTGTAAATACTGAGATTCCCTTCACATGAATCCCAGGTGTGCCCATCACCACGCTCTAGCTCAAAGTAGAGGCACCACCACCATGTAAGTATGTACTTCAGGGAATAGCATTCTCCACACCATAATTATACTTGTTCTCACACAATCTTTTAATGCCGACAGAAAAAATCTGCCAAAAACAGCTGCACCACGTACTTAACGTATGACGGCAGGAATTCTGGTATGCTGACTTCACCGCACCCTGCAAAATCTCTTCATCCAAATGGCCGCCTTGCACAATGTAGTGTAATGTCCAATGCAATTTGACCTTGTTTCCTTGACGTATATACGTTTTTTTGTTTTGAAAGGAGATCGGGCTTGAGATTGGAACGTCCACACTCGCATTCCTAAGCTGATCCATTGTTCAACGTCATCATTTTATTCTCCTCCTTGCCGAAAGTGCATCTCCTGCTGCTCCTCTACTACTCAAGTTGCTGATATGTGCGTAGAGTCCTCAATCACCAGTCTTCACTGGAATTATCTGCTGAAGTCCATTATGGATACACGAAACAGCACAGGTACTTTTCAACACGACGCACCGCAACAGGCAACACTTGAAGAAGTTTCTGCAATGTGGAAAAATGCATGGGGACTTTTTCTGTAGGGTTGAAGGCTCTTGCTCGTCAACAGTATTAAATTCCAAGACATGACACATCCATGGAGGTAGAGATGTTTTATTTTTTAGTGCATGACCATCAAACTAAGAGCAGCAGACTTCCCCAGCTGCTACTGCCTCCAACCGCTGATTCTTGCCATCCAAGCACTACATATTCTACACAGAGACATGCAAGAAGAGAGAGGTTCCCCTGAGCAGGAGAAGTTTTCAATTTAGTTCTCCATGGTGGGTATCTGGTTTATGTAAATCACTGTTGCCAGTTATCATTATGTTGCTGTTGGTATGTGGGGTTATAAAATTGTGGATTACCTGCTGTAAAAACAAGGTCCTCAAACTGGGAAGAATGGAAGTAATTAGGAAGGTAGTTGTAGTCAAAAGCGAGCATAAGGAACAACAGGCCCCATATAAAGTAACCTTATAAATGCATGAGTTAGATGCTGTAGTTAAAAAATGATGTTAATATGGAAATCGATGCGTTCATTGATAAAAAAGAAATCTCATCCTTATTAATAGAATCGCCCATTCTGAAATACACTTAATCCTTGACTCGCAAATATGTAGTCAAGCAGGCCCTGAGATCTAGGTCCATGATTACTGATTGATAGGTCACAGTTGGGAGGGTGCATAGCTGGCTGGCAAACTTTCGAGCTGGAAACTGTTGATTAATCTCACAGATAGGCACAGCGACATTACAATGGTCAGGGGAGAAAGCCCCAATAAAGCACATATGGCTGACTGGGGTATGCAAGCTCCTAAAAACCCCATAAAAATTCCACATGAGGGGGCGTGGCCTGGTGTCTGCCAAGATGGCAGGGTAAAGCGAGAGCTCTGCCGGGGCCGCGCCTAAGGCCCGTGATATCCGGCTTAAATCCTGTTGCTGCAGCACTACAAGTACCTGCGGAGCGGCGGGACACCAAGCGCTCTCGTTTGGAGTCCGGAAACGGGAGCCATGACCTGCACTGGCGGAGAAAGGCGACGGCAAGCGGGTGAGGCCGACGAGCGTAGAAGCCTCCGGAGCGGCTGGGCGTTGCTCGCGTAGGACGCATCCGGACGTCGGATCATCCTGGGCCGCGAGATCGAGACACCGCTGTTTGTGGCCTGGGGGGGCTTGTGTTTGGCCCCCGAGATCCTGTACCGTGCCGCCGGACCCGCCCGGTAAGATCTGAGGTGCCGGGCGATGTACTGTGGTGGCGGTATTGCTGTGTGGCTGCGGGACTGTGCGTGGCGGGCCACTGCTTCGGACCTGAGCGGGCGGGGCTGGTCAGAGACCCCCCCACATGGATTGCCTGCATCGGAGATACTGGGGGCCGTAGAGGAGGCCGTCTCTCATCCTGCGCCCGTGTTGTGAGGAGCCGGGTGCCGATACTGTGGCCATCGGCCTGCCACGCCCTGGCGCGCACAGAGGAGAGAGATCCTACACAGCGCTGCTCCCCCCGCCCCCAGTGTGAATAGTGGCGTCAGGCGGCGTCGGGCTGCAGCAGTATAGTGGCCAAGCAGTAGCGGAATGCAGATTGGTGACCTTGCTGCATCGAACCTAGCGGGCGGGGCGGAGGAGCCCCCTGCTTGATCCATCGCATTCCATGCTGCCGGGACACTTGTGAAGTGAAGCCCGCTTGAATGAATGTGCGTGTGGCCTCATCTGTGGCTCTCCTGCCCATCCACCTTTGCTTTTGGGCCCGGTCATGTTAGATCGGGGCCGGCGGGGCGGGGGCTCCATTCAATGACCGCATTTGCAGCCAAGGACTGGGTGCCTCTTTCTTTAGCCAATTCTAAGGCACCTACGACGGACACATTCACGCTGGGTGCGGGCCTGCAATTGTACTGCTCCTTGGGAGTATAGAGGGGTCGTGCCCCACATAGCATTTCGCAGGTACTCAGGCGGGGTATAGCTCTTAACTCGAAGACGGATGGGATATAGAGGATCTCACCACACCCCAATCTGCAGCGCGACGCAGTCTCCAGTGGGAAGGAAGGGGGGCTCCGCCTCACAACTAACTCCGGCACTGGGTTCGGGCGCATATCATCCCTCGAGTGGGCGACTATTGTGGACGTGGTACTCTGTGGGGGTGCCTGTGGCTGTGCGGGGTGCCCCGTCCTGGTGGGTGGCTACCGTCGGCGATGAGGTCTAGTGATTGGGTCCACTTGGAGCCATAGCGGAACTTGGGTGTGCACTGGGGATTCACCATTTATCGTCTTTACTGTGGCCCAGCCTGATGCAAGATGAAGCCTAAAGGAGCTTCGCAAGTGCAGTCCAACAAATTGGACAAGTATGCGGTTCCGAAGCAGCCGCCCACGGATGAGTGGGCCGTTGGGGGACAGGAGGAGGCACCCGAACCATCTTTAAGCTCTATAATGGCAGCCATTCAAGTTCTTGGAATGACGCTGGAAACAAAGATCGATAAAGTTTCTATTGAAATGAACTTGATCCGTGCTCATATGACCAAGACCTTGGAGAGGGTTACAACGGCAGAGACTAACATAACAGAACTGCAATCCACCACACGTAAATTGGAAGAGCGGGTTCAGCAATTAGTCCATCAACACAAACAGGTGGCCCTGAAGCTGGACGACCAGGAAGGTAGGGCCCGTCGGAACAACATACGAGTGGTTGAGGTCCCGGAGGGGGCGGAGGGTCCCAGTATGGACCTATTTCTGTAGGACGTAATACTGAATCATCTCAAACCTAAACAACTCTCCACCTTCTTCCCCGTGGAAAGGGCCCACAGAGCTCCGGTCCCTCCGCCGAAACCGGGGGCTCCCCCCAGGACAATCATTGCACGGCTCCTGAACTATAGGGACCGGGACGCTATCCTGCAGACGGCTCGCCTCCACGGCGACCTCCCTTATGAGAATACGACTGTTAAATTCTTCCCTGACTTTATTTTGAAGGTGCAGCAGGAGCACCGCACCTTTGATGGAGTGAAGCGTGCCCTAAGGGAGAGGGGCATAAAGTACATGATGTTCTTTCCGGCAAAACTCAAAGTTATTGATAATGGTAGATCTTGGTTCTTCACGGCCCCCTCGGATGTGCAGGCATGGTTGGACGAGGGGCGATCACAGCGGAACAATCAGCGCAGAGAGGATGGCTGGAAAGACCCGAGGGGTTGGACAGGCGAGAGAAACGTTCTCGGCGGTCACGTTCCTTGAGCCCAGCGGCCTCAGAGACTCTTGGAAAATAATATTTGTGACCCGGACTTGTGGTTTGTGGAACTTGCAGATGAAGCACGTAACGTATATAGTCATGTCTAATTAGTGGGTCTTTGCAATTCTTAGGTGGAGTGGCCCGTGAAATGTGGTAGTGTTCTGCAACGGACCTGTGTTGGACTTGGGCTGGGATGCGGCCTTATGGGGACTTAGGGTGGCAACCCTCGGCAGCCCCTTCAATTTTTGAGTGTTTATTGGGCGACAGGCGCTCTGCTAGTTGGGGATGTGCGTAGTTTTAGGCCTACGAAGCAGGGTAGCAGGGAGGGGGGATGTTGTTCATGGGGTTTTCTCTGTATAGTTCTGTTATGTTTGCTTCAGATTACCAATGCCATTCAAAGTGACTTGGGTCGTAGGACAGTAGGATCCATGTCGATACATAGGGGGTGGGGGCGGCGGGGTGGGGTTGGGTTGGGTTGAAGGTGGGTGGATTTTTGCCACATGTTCCTCTCAGATGGCCTCCCAACACACTAAAAAACTAAAGGTGTTATCGTGGAATGTGAATGGTCTGGGGGACAAAATTAAAAGGACTATGGTGTTACAATATCTCCGTCGGCACTCCCCGGACATAGTGCTCCTGCAGGAGACGCACCTGAAGGGAAACAACTACCTAGCGCTCAACCGGTTTGGGTACACGCTTGTAACACATGCTGGGTTCACAACTGGTTCTAGGGGGACAGCGATATTGCTTAAGAACTCGCTGCCACTAGTGGTATCTCACACATGGTGTGAACATTTGGGACGTTATGTTCCGTTGTCAGGAACGTGGGAGGGGCACACCCTCAACATATGCTCTGTGTACATCCCTCCGAGAATGCATGGGGCGACCTACCCAGACCTTAGCAAATTACTATTGGACATGCCAGTGGGTACTCTCATTCTGGGAGGGGACATGAATGAGACGATGTCACCTGAACTAGACCGAGATGCGAACTCCCACAGGGCTGGGGGGGTGCGGCCACTGAAGGTTTTTGCGACTGCTATGGGGCTGGTGGACCTGTGGAGGTTACATAATCCCGCTGCTAGACAATATACTCACATCTCCGCGGCGCACAGTAGTGGGTCTCGTTTGGATTACATCTTCACACACACTATCTCCGTTGGACTCTTCCAGGCGGGCTGTCATAGGGCCCGGGGAACATCGGACCATTCCCCGGTGGAGGTGTTTCTGCGGGGCCCGGTTAGGGACTGGACTCTACCTCTGCACTTAGATTTCTATTTATTCAAAGACCAGGAGTTTAGAGAGCAGTTTGAAGAACGTACTGAGCAATATTTTACAGAAAACTCGAGATCTGTGCAATCTGACTGTATTTTGTGGGAGGCTTATAAAGCGGTGGCCAGGGATTTTGTGCAAGCGACTGCTGGGGCTCGACGCAAAGAAAAGAGGGCGCAATGCGAGAGTTTGGAGCGAGAGATTACAGCTCTTGAATCTGCGCTAGGAACAGAACAGGGGGGCGATGCAGGCAGTCTACACACACTTAGACTCAAACAAAAAGAGCTCAGAGATCTAGAGGAAAACACGGCTCATACGCATGCTATAGCGACGCAAAGACGCATATACGACCTAGGTGATAAGGCAAATAAATGTATTGCATGGTTGGAGAGTAGGGATAGAGGTCGTAACTGGGTCTCTGAGATACGGACATCTGACGGCACGGTGAAGGGGACAGGCACAGTCATAGCGGAGGTGTTCGCCCAATATTATGAAGAGATCTATCAGACCCAGACAGATAGGGGGGTGGAGGATTGCACGGAATTTCCAAAGTATATAGCTTTACCAATGCTTAGTGCGGAGGACCGAGAGGCGGTTGACGCGGACTTCTCTACAGAAGAAATTGAGGGTGCCATACGGGACCTTCAATCCGGGAAGGCAGTGGGCCCGATGGGTGTACCTGGCACCCTACATGCTCCGTATGGTCCAAGAGGCGAGGGCGGAGGGTCAATTGCCACCCGACCTGAGGACGGCTACTATTGTCGTAATACCTAAGAAAGGCAAACTGCAAGATTGTTGTAGTTCATACCGGCCTATTTCACTCCTGAATTTTGAGGCCAAGGTATTGGCGAAGGCGCTCGCAAACAGACTATCTCCTGTGATACAGTCTCTGATTCACCCGGACCAGTCCGGATTTATGCCCCATAGAAATACCAGACTGAATCTCCGTTGCTTATACGGGGTAATGTATATGGTGCAGCAGCGACCGGACGATCAGGTGGCGCTCCTATCACTTGACGCCCATATGGCTTTTGATAGTATCGAGTGGCCATATTTATTTGCTGTACTCGCCAAGCTTGGATTTGGTCCGGGCTTCCGAACCTGGATTGAACTGCTCTACGCAGCCCCACTGGCACGCGTCACGGTTAATGGAATGGTGTCCAGAGTTTTTCGGCTGCATAGGGGTACGCGGCAGGTCTGCCCGCTCTGGGCGGTTCTCTTTGCGCTCGCACTTGAACCTCTGGCCTCATGGGTAAGAGGGGACCCGCTGGTGAGAGGCATTGATGTGGGAGGGGGGTGGGAAGAACACATCTCCCTCTATGCGGATGATATCCTGCTGTACCCCACAGACCTAGGCAGACCTTTCATAGGCTTATCCACATCATTCGGTCCTTCGGCCAATACTCTGGTTATCGCATAAACTCGGACATATCCCTGGTATACACTCTCGCAGGGGAACCCCCAGTTCTGTCGTCGGCATGTAAAGAGCTGGTTCACAAGGAGTCCTTTAAATACTTGGGCATCTGGATCACCAAGACGGAGGAGGGGTTCATGCAGCTAAATGTACACTCGCAGCTGGACAGGTTGAAAGGGGATGTGGCCCATTGGTCGCACCTACCTGTCTCCCTTATGGGAAGGGCGGTCTTGTTCAAAATGATGGCCCTCCCGCGCCTCCTTTACGCTATACAAAATACCCCATTCCAGATTCCGGAAGCCTTCTTCCGCGCGGTTGAGTCGGAACAGCAAACATTGATATGGGGGAGGGGGGGATTGCCCTAGAATTGCCCTAAAGAAATTGCAGCAAGGGGTCTACGAAGGGGGCTGGAGGTACCGGACATCAGAAAATATTACTGGGCAGCTCAGCTTGTTAACATTAACGGGTGGGTCTTTTTGCCGACTGAGGAGCCTGCCTACCGGGTTGAACGCTTCGCTATGGGAACGGGCAGCTATCTATCTGCTCTTTATGGGGGAAGGAGGGGCACCTCGTCCCTGCTGGTCCACACTCAGACAGTTGTTTCGGTATGGCAGAAGGTGACTGTTAGACCTGTCAGCCCTAGGGTGGTCTTCCCCTACATTTTTTGCCCTTTTTGCCTCCCACTTGACCTCACATTTTTGTTGGACTTAGGACTCTGGGCACCTTACCGCTGCTAAACAGTGCTGAGGTGCAGGTGCTCTCCCCTAAAAACATGGTGATGCTGGTATGTCTGCCACAGGCCCCTGCTACTGCAGTAAGGCCTACCTCTCCCATCTGCACACTGGTAGTCTGAATGGGCTGGGACTGGCTGCTACTGTAGCCTTTACGGCCCGCCTCTCATCACTGTAGACAGACAGGTCAGGGAACCCCCCCGGAGCTTCCTAGATTCTTCCAGAAACTTCGACCCCCTAGACTCTTCCAGAAATTGCCGCCCCCTTCCAGTCACATGATTTTAGGATATAAAAGGGAGGGTTCTGGCCACACATCTTTGTTACACTGCTGGACCAGGACAAATCTCTGCAGGAGTGAAGACTGCGGTGCTAGGAGGATTGCCACACTGCTGAGGCTGACTGCTCCCAGGATCTGCTGCCCCAATGTGCTGAGCTGCCCTACTGCCTGCTGATCTTGCCCTGCCAGGGAGACTGAGAAAACATCTCCAGAGTGTCACCCCAGGGGGAAGGACTGATCCCCTGGTCACTGGTCTTACCAGGACAGCAAGGACACTAAGGACTGTCCCTGCAGCGTGGGGGAGCTGCCTTACTGAAAGAAAGCACCAACGACCACAACGACCTGTTCCCCTACCGTGCCCCTGCAGCGCTGATTACCTTGAACTCACGGCCGCTGCCTGAGGACTGTGTCTGACCTGGAAAGCGCTGCTGTGCGAAGCGCTGTGGTCTGGAAAGCGCTGTGAGCCAGACATCACCACCGCTGCCCGATACCCCAAATGCGGTGTGCAGCGCTGTAACCTGGGAATCGCTGTGAGCCAGAAATCACTGCCGCTGCCCGGGACCCTGAGTGTGCTGTGAGCTGTAAAGCGCTGTGGTGAGAAGCGCTGTTCACCCTGACTTCACCGTCACCTGGCCGAACGGCGTGCGCTCGCTGACTCACCTCCCCCGTGGGTTGGGACCTGGGGTGGGCCCCGGCGGCACTCTATGTCTGCGGGGCTCTGTGCCTGCCTCCGCTGCCACTGTGACGGCTGAGCCCGTGGAAATCGCCCCAGGATCACGGCCGCGGGCCCGAGTCCCGGCGCACCAGAAGCTGTTGCTGAAATTCATCGATGCGGCCCGGAAGCCTTGGGAGCCCCGGGCGCGTCATCACCGGCGAGACGGGGAAGTCGCGCTGTGATTGGCTCCCGCGCTGGAAGTCGCCCAGCAACCAGAGGGCTCGTCCTGAGGCCAGGCTGTAGAGGAACTCCGGAAGGGCTGCCCTGCTGCTTCTCCGCGCAGCCGCGAGGAGACCTCTACGCCACAGGGACACCAGGGATGCCTCGAGCCGGCGCCTGTCCCAGATACAGGTAGCGTGTGCATTGTGCTACTGCACCTCGGGAAGCCTGGGGCGGATTGCAGGACAGGGGTGGGACGAATGCCCACCTTCTAAGGGCGCCGGGAACTGCTTAAGTGAATGTGGGGACGGTGTCAAGACCGAGCCTGCCGGACACTGCCTTCATTTAAATAGGGGGAAGCCTACTCTCACCGCGACTGGCCCCAGAACCGGCCATTCTCCCACCAAAGCAGTCTAAAGATTAAAAAGGGGCAGCACTTTAGCTACTAGCGCTTCTGGGAACCTGGCAATACACTTAATACTACTACGTAGCGTGAGGGTCATTGCGCATCAGGGTTAGTGCCAGCCCCAAAGGACCTCATTGTTATAACCCTCATTGAAGGACCTCGTTACTCTGAGCCCCAGCTCGTTTTTCCACGGGACTTTTTCCCCCTACCTAAGACTGAACTGGGGATTACCGGACCATTGTCCGAAGAGACTCACAAAGCCTGCCCATCTCTTCTATGGTTATAATGCACAAGGAAAGTCCTGAGTATATGTGCATTTTGTTATTATTGCTCTTCCCTGAGACTGGCTGGTATCTGTGTGAGAGAATTACTACCACTCTATAAATGTTGTCACGGGAACCTACTAGAGAACCTTTTGGAAACACTTCCTCCTCTGAGGACCTTTTTGTGGTGAACATTGGGTTCCTATCGTTTCTATGCTTGATAAGAATTTAGATAAAGATCTCTTCACTTTTACCTAAAGCTGGAGTGGTGTCTCCTTTTTGTGTGTGCTTCACTGGGTTGGTGTGAGTGCGTGTTACACAAATACTTTACACATGGCCTTCTGCGTTCAGCCTACCTGCTCTGCGCCAAGCTACCCTGTCGGAATCGGTGGTCCCTACTTGGACTAGGGTGCATACCCCGGCCAACTGGAGACCCAGTTTCTAACAGCGACCAAAATGATTGGCTGGGAAGCACGTTTTGAAAGAATTGCCTGCCTTTGGAGGGGAGAGGGGAGCCAGGACTACCATCCCCAGCCTCCCGTGTGGCCGTCGCCGCCTGCGTCACCATCTCGCACCAGGAGGCGCTTGAAAAGTGCTCACGGGGTCCCGCAGCGCGGGACGCGTGCGAGCGGCTCCCGGGCGAAGACCGGGCGAAGACCGGCCCGTCATAGGCTGGGCCACATCTCTTGGTCCCGTCTTCCAGTAAGACGTCTAATTTGGGTAAAACTGTTGTTGATTGCCCAGGAAATCCGGGGACAATATTGAGCTTATTGTTATGGTTCGCCCGCTGTGATTGTTATTAAGTTTAACATTTCTGCTGACTGATATTTGTTTCCCTAATAACATAGGTAGTCCATCGTGCCTCGCACTATTTTGAACAACCATCTAATAGTTCCTTAAGGTCTATCAAGTTTTGTCTTTTTTCGGTGTTAAGTTTCCGTTCGCTATAACTATAATCTTTTGCGATAGTTTGTTTAACATGGGGAAAATAAAAACACCGAGTGAGCATAAGACAACACGGGAGGTGGGTCCCCGGCAGACCATATTAAATTACCTGACGGGGCAATGTGGGCCACAGAGCAGCAAATTATCTCGGTGGAGGAAGTCATAAACACTGAAAAGTTAAGCACTGAGATAAGTACACCTGTAGAAGCGATAGAATCAGGGACAGTTACCTCTTCACCCGCACAAGAAATATCAACAAGAGGCCCAGCTAAGACTAGGTGTATATTGAATGTGTCCGATCAAATCTTGGTTAGCGACCAGGAGAGTGTTTCCCAACCGCCGGGTAAGCGACCAAGAAACACAGATCTGCCTCATATCTCAACAAAGGCCTTGATTCCAGAGTTAAATCAAACACGGCATAAAACCTTAAAAAAAAGCCCAAAGAAAGATAAACCCTGTTCGCTAACAAAACAAAGAAAGAAAGAAAAACCTGTAGCCGGGGCCCAAAGTTGCGATATGGTTGAAGTTGAAACACTGAAACACAAAATAGACTCACTTGACACCTTTCTTAGAGATATCTTGATAACTATGACTGCTAGAATGGATGCGATTGAGGCATCACTGTCAAAGTGTCTGGATTTCCATCAATCACTTGCATCCAATATGGTTAGAACACTTAATTGCAGTGCAGTTACTACGGGGCTGGTCTCTAAGCCACAATCTGGTTGTAGGGAATCGAGTACAAGTAACCAACTGATCACGAGGGCTGCCATGTGGAATAAAGACCAAACCACGAATTACGCTCAGCCAAGCGGATCGCTGAACCCCGTTTGTTTAGCCCCGCCGTCTCTGCCGAAGCTAAATAACGCTCTTGTTTATAGGGATTTCAACACAGCTCTGGTAATAGAGAGGATTAAGACTGACCTGCAACCACTAGTTAGCTTGGATGGGAGACGAAACCGCGCACAAACTACTTGCCCAAATCAGGAAGATCTTCCCATTGTGACTACCTTAGACCTCCCACCAGAAGTTACCCCGTACACTGTCATTCTAGCTAATGTCCCTAGTTTGTCCCCGGGGGTAGAAGAGACTTGGGACTCACTTAGAAATAAATCCCTATGTTGGCTGAGATCTAAAATAGGTCAAACCGAGAGGTTATTTACTGAGTTTAAGATGGCAAGAAGGATAGGCTGGCTAGGAAGAGGGGGCGAAAAAGTTAAGTGGTGACTGTGTGGTTTTGTCATTCACAACCCCACAGTTTGTTCAAATGATTTTGTGTAGGGCCGGTAACCAGGTACTCTTAAGTAATGGTATTAATTTACTTCCCCTGGGATATTTTTACCAACCTATAATTAGGATGTGCCCTACTGTGTCCTCAGATCCCCACCCGGTAATCTATAGCCATCAGTATAATGTACCAGTCCACAATAGGTTTGATATCCTCCCTAATTTAGAAGAGGTGGATTGACTGAAAGTAGATCATCTAAGGCAGTGTGTGTGTAGGCCCGGTTTAAGTGGAAATAAAACAGAGATTAAATTTGGTAGTCAGTGGGGTGAAGATACCAACGCGTACATTAGCGATGCCCTGATGATAACAAAGGATCCTCTCTTGAGCCGTGAGGGTTTAGTTACTGAATCCCTAGTTAACGCCACGATGGCTGAAAATGATTGTAGTTTACGCCCCACTGTATCAACTATGCACATTAGACCACCGACCCATCAGTTTATACAGCTTCTCCCTATACCTGTTAATGTAGGTCCTCCAATAGAAGTAACTGAAGGTAACAGGAGGCATTATTGCCGGTTTTTGTTCTGGAATGTTGCAGGCATAAAAACCAAGGTAACAAATTGTGTATGGTGCGAATTTATGAAGATATTTGAGGTAGTTAGCCTCCAGGAGACCTGGGTGGAGGACCCAATTTATATAGATGGCTTTAGAACCTATCACATTCCAGCCACCTCATCGACCCACGGCAGAGCAAAAGGGGGTTTATGTATTTTTGTCTCAAATCATCTGAACTTGCAAAAAAATCGCAATGATTTTTGTTGATTCATATTTCCAGATTTTGCTCTTGGATGTTGATAAGTCGTTAAGTATAATATTAGTGAATTTTTATAATAACGTTCCCCATGGCAGTTTCGAGAAAGTACTGAGGTCAATTAGTACCATCTTACAAAACACTCAGGCCTCATTATCCAAAGATGTATGTATCTTGTGGGGAGGTGATTTTAACTGTGCCATCTGTAAACATGCTGATAGTGGGTGTTGTGGCATTTACTGTGATAAAAACTTCTCCTTTCAACATTTTGCACATAATTATTACAGAGACATTTTAAATGAAATTATGTTTGAAGCTGATTTGGGATATGCAAATAATTTATGTACCCCGCCGGTGCCATTTAATCCTACCTTTAATGTGCGCTGTATTTTTTCACTTATAGATTTTATCTTAGTATCCTGTAGATACGCCTCTAGGGTGCAGGAGTTTTGTACTCATGAGATTTCAGTGAGCGACCATTTCCCTCTGAGTGTGTCAGTTTTGATGGAAAACAATATGGATAGCTCAATAGATTATGAGATGCGAACAGTAGGGAATATTACTTTGAATAGGCAAAATGGGTACGCCTTTAGATGGGACAAAGTTCACCCGGAGAAATTTACAAGGAAAATTATTAGAAATTGTAATGATGTGGTTATGACCTGTCTAGATGAAGAATCCTCTTATAAAGATATAATAGCTGGCTTCCTAGTCATAGCCGACTATATTAGAAAGGACTTATTGGTGAAGAAGAATAAGGAGGTAGTACAGCCACTAGGGTGGTTTGACACTAAGTGCACTAAGGCCCATACCAAGCTCAAAAATTTGCTACAGAAATCCGGACGAGATTAGAACAGCTAGAAAAGAGTTTAATAAGATACTGCAAGTAAGGAAACGGGCCCTAAAAGAAGAAGCATGGCAGGCGTTATTTTCAGCATCAAAGACAAGGGATTCTTCAGCCTTCTGGAAGGCAGTCAATATGCCTTTTTTGGTTGAGAGAGACAGGGCGTCAATTGAGATAGCCATCAGCGCCGGTGAGTGGGTGGAACATTTTGCCAAGTTATAAAGTAATCCTTCCTCCGTGTCAATCGCAGAGGGAATGACTGAAGAACCTCCAGGAACCTTATCAACCAGCAGTCATGATAACCTAAGTTTTGACCTTAGTGAGGTCAACTTAGCGATAGAGTCAAGCATGGGCGGGAAGGCCCCCGGGCCTGATGGTATTCCTGTTGACTTTTTTAAATATAATATCTCTTTGGGGGGCCCATTATTAACCCAAGTCGTAAATGCCTGTACCAAGACGAGTTTTTTATCATCTTGGTTTGAATCTATACTGGTCCCGATTTTTAAAAAAGGAGACCGGTCAAATCCAGCATGTTACAGGCCGATATCCCTGCTTGACTCTACGGTCAAGTTGTCGGGAGAGTTTTGTTAACGAGGTTACAAGACTGGGCGGAAGACCAGGCGAAAATTAGTTACTTACAGTTCGACTTTCGCAAGGGCCTAGGTACTGTGGAGCAAGGCTTAAATTTAAATATGTTGATTGGCAAGTACACTAAGGCTAAAAGAGGTAGGCTATTTTTAACCTTTGTTGACTTAACTGCGGCGTTCAATTCCGTCATCCATGAAAAAATGTGGAGAATTTTAGAAAACATGGGGGTGGAAGTTTCCTTAATTTTGTTTTTAAGGCACTTATATTTGGGGGCAAATGCAAGGGTTCGATTTGAGGCGGGCAGGGAATGCACAAATCAATTTAAGATGAAGAGAGGAGTGAGGCAATGTTGTGTCCTGGCACCCTTCCTCTTTACGCTATATATAAACGATTTAGGAAGGGTATTAGAGTAAGAGTGCCAGGACCTCCCACAAGTGGGGAAACGCCCAATGCCCGATGCGGTTTTAATGGCACGAACCCCACTGGGTATTCAGAGGTTAGTTTGCAGTTTTGCGAACTACATGTCAAACCTAGGTTTAAAAGTCAATATATCCAAGACATTTGTTATGAAATGTGGGGTTGGCAGTAAGAAATGCAGACCGGTATGACTAGGAACCAAGCAAATCAAGTGCTCCAAAACTTTCTCCTACCTTGGGATTTTATTTGACAGAAGAGGGACTTGGTGTCAGGCAATTAAGGCAAGGAGGTTGTTATTTTTAAAAGCTGTGGCCGCTTTATCAAATTTTTATAGGAAGTTAGGAAAACGGGCGCCAGAGGTAATACTTCAGATCTACAAGGCAAAGTGCATCTCTATAGTTACCTATGGTGCTGGTATTTGGGGCTAAGAGGATGTTAATTCATTACAATGTATTGAGAACAGGTTTCTAAGGTTCTTGCTGATCGTTCCCGATAGCACCTCAACTTTTATTTGCCATACTGAACTAGGCATGTCGTATATTTCGGACATTTGTAAAATCCAGCCAGTTCTCCTGTGGCACAGGATCTGGACATCGGAACAGACAATGTTAAATAGACAGATCCTAGGTGATTGTGGCAGGTTGGATGGTGCTGTGCACATTAGATGGCTTGAGTATGTTACAAATGTTATGTTTAAACTAGGTCATCCAGAATATTTCTTAGACCCAACAAGTTTATGTACTGTGCAGAGGAATGATCTTAAAGATAGCTGTTTATTCTACCTGGAAGAAACTAGAAGAGATGCCGAAATGAATAAAATCACAGTCCAAGCCCATTACCTCACCACCACTACCTTTAAGATTCAGCCCTATATAGGGCAGATAACAGGAGAACACAATAGATTTCTGCTGACACGCTTCAGACTGGGAATCTTTCATAGATTAACTACATTCCCGGTTCAGAACTACTGGTCTAGGGAGCTGTCTAACTGCCCTTGTGATGATATATCAATTCAACTATACATGTGGTGCTTTTTTGTAAAGGAAGAGGTGGATCCTGCC
This sequence comes from Calotriton arnoldi, assembly GCA_963921515.1. Lineage (NCBI taxonomy): Eukaryota > Metazoa > Chordata > Amphibia > Caudata > Salamandridae > Calotriton > Calotriton arnoldi. Next base: position 6,169,510 of record CAWUFW010000068.1, read on the forward strand.
GATCTTGAGAAAAATTGGTCTAAGACAATGTCGCCACGCATTTTGATTTTACAAACTTTAGGTGAGGATCAAACTATTGTATTAGTCCCAGCATTTTTAAAGAACGTTTTAAGGTGTAGAAATTCGATTATGATGTGATTATACTTATGTGTATTTCTCGATGATTTTATTGTATTTTTTTATGATGGTTTTTGTATATGGTGATTTGATGATGTTTTTTATTGTGCTTTTGTGATTATTATGTAAAAAATAATCGAATAAAGCTGATTGAATTGAATTGATTGGCTGGGAGGCCAGACTCACTGAGCAGACGCCACTCTGGGAGGGAGACTTTCTAAGAGAGGTGAGGCGTCTGAAGGGTTTCCATAGATGGAGTAGCATAGGCATTGATCTCCTGGGGGACGTTTAGATAAAAGGGAAAATGTTTACATTTGACGGTCTTCAGACAGAGTTCCAAATGGGCATGACTGAACACTTCCGATACCTACATTTGCGACACACACTTCACTGCCACCTGAAGGAAGGGGACTCCATACCGAAGTATACACCACTTGAAGACAGACTCCTCCTTGACCCAATGATAGATAAGGCAATATCCCTCACCTACAAAAAGCTAATCAAGAATATACCTGACTGTCTGGGACCCTTGCGGGCGGCATGGTAATTGGATGTGGGTCTTCTCGAGGAAGATGATTGGAGAGAGGCCCTGCAGAGCCCCAGAGAGATAGCGGTACGAGCAAGACTTAGATTGATCCAACTGCGCATCCTACACAGGTCTTACGCCTCGAGGGCTGTACAGTACTGTATTGGCCACTGTACCTCGGTGCAGTGTATTAGGGGCTGTGGGGAGATAGGAACTTTCTTTCACATATTGTGGGCCTGCCCTAAGATTCAGGTTTTCTGGGCGGGCGTGGCCAGAGTGATGACATCGGTAGTGGGGGAGCAGGTCCCACTAGAAGGGAGATGGCATATCCTGGGGGTGACAGGTGAAATAGCATGGCCCAATTGGCCCACGACATGGCTCGCCCTGGCGGGAGTGGTGGCAAAACGTAATATCGCCCATGCATGGGGCTCCAGTGCAATCCGAACGGTGGAATCCTGGGAAAATGATTTAGACTGGTGCCAATGGGCTGAGCAGGCTGTATATCAGAGTAGGGGATGCCCACGCAAATGGGAGAAGATATGGGGGGCCTGAGTGGGTTACAGAACTGGACAGTCCCCAGTTTAGTAAAGGGCCGCAGGTTTGTTTCAGATTAATGTTGATTGATTGAGAACTATGTTAGACGGGTGGAGCGGGTGGGCTAGTGGGAGGGTTGAATTGTGGTAATATTTTGTATCTATCTACGCCAAACTCACTCTATGTATATTGCAATGTTTTCTGAAGCATTTGTTTTTTTTTGGTTAATAAAAAGAATCTTTAAATTAAAAAAAAAGCCACATGAGGTAGGAACACATAAGCAATCAGGACCTACCACACAGCACAAGTAGTGATCACACGCTCCCCATGCTGGACATCTGGACATGGTATCAACTGGCCACACTGTGTCCACGCCAGGTCGAGACACACCTGTAGTAATCATTTGACCATTAATTTATGACTCCAAAGGCAGCAACCAACATTCCTCACCATATGTGATACGCCGGAAACCTTTATTACCTGTTGTATATTTGTATAAAAGAAGGACTGTTAGACCTGGCATCTTTTGGCATGTTTTCCCTGCCTTTTTGATTTCAGACCTCCTGGTTTTGAATCTGTTTTTTCTGGTTTAATGTCTCTGTGCACTTTCTCACTGCTGTTTAGTGTTAAAGTGCAAGTGCTCCTTTTGTAAATTGTGTTATGGATTGGTGTTTCCATGATTGGCGTATTTGATTTACTAATCAGTCCCTAGTAAAGTGCACTGGGGCCTGTAAATCAAATGCTGCTAGTGGGCCTGCAGCACTGGTTGTGCCACCCACACAAGCAGCACTGAAAGGGTTGTTAGACCTGCCACTGCAGTGTCTGCAAGCAGTTTGTAACTGCCATGTCGACCTGGCAAGTGCACCCACTTGCCAGGCCCTAATCTTCCCTTCTCTTGCATGTAAGTCACTCCTAAGGTAGGCCCAAGGTACCCCTGTGGGCAGGGTACTGTGTATGTTAAAGGTAGGACATCCACTGGTGTGTGTGACATGTCCTGGTAGTGATTTACAGTGTATTTCGTTTTTTACTATGGAAAGGCTATCTGTCCCATAGGATAGTATGGGAGTTTGATTATAACATCTTATAAGCATAACTTCCCATTGGCACAAGATAGGGAAATGGAGTTTAGTATGCCTGGACTTTTAGTAAAGATGATTTTTATGTTCTGTGTTTGAAAATACCACTTTTAGAAAGTAGGCATTTTCTTGCTTAGCCATCCCGGGTGTCTCTGCTGGTTTGTGGATTGACTGTCTGGCTTCTGAGTGGCAGCGCGGGGGATGTGCAGTCACTGTAGACAACTGGGGGGGATGAGGTGTGTCCTGCCTTTCCAGGATGAGTCAGGGCTGGACTGAATAGACCTAGGCGGCATTTAGAGTAGTGGGAGGAGATTTCCTTGCACCTTAATGGGCCTGGTCTGCCTTACACAATGCTGTCTCCACCTCCTGCTGGGAAGCTAGTCCAGAGAGGACAGGACTGGTTTTGACTGAGCACAGAGCCTCTCTGCCACAGAGAGGCTCAGGAAGATGCTGTATAAATATTGGGGCCCAAACCCCAGAACTTTAAAACTCGCTGGAATCAAGGAAACTGCCAAGAAGAAGACCTGGAAGAACTGCCAGGAGGAATACTGCCCCTTTGCTGTGTTGTTGCTTTGGTAGGTTGGCCTGCAGTTGCTGCTTCTGCCTTGGGCAGTGAAAGGACTGGACTGAACTTTCTCAAACTTGTTGCTGAGTATCTCCAAGGGCAAGAACTAGAGCTTGCCTCCTGTTCCGAAGTCTCAGGGACCTCAAGGACTTCACTGACCTCTGGGTACTGCCTCTGGAACCGTGGTTTCAGTTGCCACAGAGGGGGGAAAGCAACCGACTCCGTCACCGACTCCATCGCTGGCTCCATGTCCTGAAGGCACCGCAGAGGGCACCGCCTCATCTCGCACCGCAACCCTGGTCTCACTGATGATGACGATGACCGCCGCCGCTTCCACCGAGCCGCTGCTTGCACCATAACCTGTGGGAAGCGCCTCACTGCACTTCGCCGCCCTGTTCTCACCAACACCCGTGACCGCACCGTGGCATGCGGGCACCGCTCGTAAGTCTCATGATGCACCGCCCCGTCCCACACCGCAGTCCGGACCGACCGACGCCAGCTACCCGCAACCGGCACTATCACCTGCACCGTGATCTGTCAGCACCGTAACGAGCACAGCCTTCACTCCGCACCACAGCCTTTGTTCTCACAGACGTCGCTGGGCGACCGCCACCGAGCCGCTGCCTGCACCACGACTTAAGGGTGCCGCACGCCGCACCGCTCCGCTTCACACCACAACGGCGACGGTTGCCATGACTGGCCTGCACCAACGTTATCAGCCGCAATGAAAAGTTACAGTTTATAAGACTGCTGACCCTCCGACCGACGCAGTCAGACACAACTGTTGGATTCTGTTGTTTTCAGCACCGCGGTAGCACTGGATGGAGCTCCCGACTTCAAGGAATTGCATTTTTAAAGTTATTCTTGCAAAGTGCATATTTTTAAGTACTGTATGTTTGATTTTTAGTGTTTTGGTCTTGTTTTGAATGGGAAACGTCGTTTACACTGCGGTGTTTACACTGCGATGCTTTTACAACGCAGGAATTACAACGCAAGTTGTTACAACGACTTGCGTTGCGGGGCGCTCTAACATAAGGAAGAGTATGATTTACTATTCCAACACCTTCCCTACTGTATGTAGACTGGTGTTGGAATAGTAAATCATACTACTCCTAAGTCCAGCGCCCCCCAATGCAAGTCGTTGTAACGATGCCTGCGTTGTAAAGGCATCGCGGTGTAAACACCGCGATGTAACATCATACATTTGTTTTGAATATATAAAGTATCGGATATTTTTCTAAACTGGTGTGTTGTACTTTTGTAGTGTTTTCACTGTGTTGCTGTTGGTTATGTGCATATGCTTTACACGCTGCCTCCGAGATAAGCCTGACTGCTCGTGCCAAACTACCAAGGGGGTGAGCAGGGGTTACTTTAGGAGTGTAACTCTCTTACCCTGACTAGGAAGAAGGGTTCCTACTTGGACAAAGGTACCTACCTCTGCCAACTAGAGACCCCCATTTCTAACAAGGACCAATACCAATTGTAAATTGAGACAGTCCTCAGACTTCATGCATGTAACTGTTCTCCCAGCTGCTTAATTGTTTAATTAAACAAGCTGCTCCTGTTTTCCCAGACGCCACTTGTCGTCTGTTTTTTTCTACGGATTTAACTCGAGCAACATGGGCACCAAGGGAAGGGTGTCAGGCCATTTGAGTGACGTAGAGGCGCAGGCTTTGGCCATCTTGGCTTTGATCTTTCCATTTAGTCGCTCTGCACCCCCTGATGCTTCTGACCTGTAGCTACAGTGGAATCTTTGGTCAAGCCCTAGGACTGTGCACAGTTACTGAATGATTTCATTTTTGAAATGGGTTCCTTGATCTTATTCAAGATGAACTGGCATTCTAAATCACGGTATAAACTCCTGCAACAATAGTTTGGCAACTGCTAGGCAGTCACATCTCCTGGTGGGATATGCCTTGACCTATCGTGAGAATAGACACACAATGACAATGATCTACCTCAGTGGATTACATTGGGGCATCTCCACAAAGAGAATTTGTGGACGATTGAAGGGACCAAAAGACTTTCCAATGAGGCTATTGGCCACCGCAACTTTCTTGCCTATGTTCTGCATTGGCAGATCACGCAACACTGGCACAAACTCGATACCATTGTCCTGAAATGAGAAATATGTCAGTACAATCAGAATATGGATATCATTCCATGTCTACCTGCATGGATTGAACCGTGCAAATGCCGCACCATTGCAGGCAGGAGGGAATCAGTACAGCCACTTGTGCGGACGTTACATGGCACAAGTAGGATGCCTCAACAACTTCACTAAGAGTGCATACAGCGTAGGCGGCTCTCAAAAAAGACCCTTTCAAAAGAAGGGTGTGGTCATCCTCAGGCAGAGGGATATCCAGTATATCAGGTCTTGGATTTGTGGACAATTTCTGTAACACTGATACAGTTGTGGTCAAAATTGCCCTCATCATCTCCCTTAGGGGTGGGCAACAGAGGAGCAGGGTTTAGTGTGTTACACCTTCGGATCCAAACGGTCCCTGCTGCTAAAATTGTTCTCTCATAGTGGGTTAAATGGCTATTTATCAAGTGCTGTATTCTCGTGTAGCGATACCAAAGGGGATGATGGACGGAGCGCTAGAGCAAATCAAACACTCACCCCCAGTCAACTGATCTGGGTTTAATCCATCATCATTCTTTAGCTCACTCCACCACCCCAGTTAAGACATGGCCATATGCAAATCAGTCTGACCCTGTGCCTCATGGGAACAGTCCAGCCCGAACTGCCAAGCCATGTCTTCCCTGGACCGGAAACAAGCATCCTGGGACCGGTTTCGGGTTCAAAACCCTCATCAGCCAGGCTATCTTGAATCCAGTGGCAAAGTGAGCAAGGGACCCACGTCTGGGCATACCCTGCCAACTTAGGGCGAACAAAGCGATACCAAAGGGGATGATGGACGGAGCGCTAGAGCAAATCAAACACTCACCCCCAGTCAACTGATCTGGGTTTAATCCATCATCATTCTTTAGCTCACTCCACCACCCCAGTTCAGACATGGCCATATTCAAATCAGTCTGACGCTGTGCCTCATGGGGACAGTCCAGCCCGAACTGCCAAGCCATGTCTTCCCTGGACCGGAAACAAGCATCCTGGGACCGGTTTCGGGTTCAAAACCCTCATCAGCCAGGCTATCTTGAATCCAGTGGCAAAGTGAGCAAGGGACCCACGTCTGGGCATACCCTGCCAACTTAGGGCGAACAAAGCGATACCAAAGGGGATGATGGACGGAGCGCTAGAGCAAATCAAACACTCACCCCAGTCAACTGATCTGGGTTTAATCCATCATCATTCTTTAGCTCACTCCACCACCCCAGTTCAGACATGGCCATATGCAAATCAGTCTGACCCTGTGCCTCATGGGAACAGTCCAGCCCGAACTGCCAAGCCATGTCTTCCCTGGACCGGAAACAAGCATCCCGGGACCGGTTTCGGGTTCAAAACCCTCATCAGCCAGGCTAACTTGAATCCAGTGGCAAAGTGAGCAAGGGACCCACGTCTGGGCATACCCTGCCAACTTAGGGCGAACAAAGCGATGCCAAAGGGGATGATGGACGGAGCGCTAGAGCAAATCAAACACTCACCCCCAGTCAACTGATCTGGGTTTAATCCATCATCATTCTTTAGCTCACTCCACCACCCCAGTTCAGACATGGCCATATGCAAATCAGTCTGACCCTGTGCCTCATGGGAACAGTCCAGCCCGAACTGCCAAGCCATGTCTTCCCTGGACCGGAAACAAGCATCCTGGGACCGGTTTCGGGTTCAAAACCCTCATCAGCCAGGCTATCTTGAATCCAGTGGCAAAGTGAGCAAGGGACCCACGTCTGGGCATACCCTGCCAACTTAGGGCGAACAAAGCGATACCAAAGGGGATGATGGACGGAGCGCTGGAGCAAATCAAACACTCACCCCCAGTCAACTGATCTGGGTTTAATCCATCATCATTCTTTAGCTCACTCCACCACCCCAGTTCAGACATGGCCATATGCAAATCAGTCTGACCCTGTGCCTCATGGGAACAGTCCAGCCCAAACTGCCAAGCCATGTCTTCCCTGGACCGGAAACAAGCATCCTGGGACCGGTTTCGGGTTCAAAACCCTCATCAGCCAGGCTATCTTGAATCAGGTGGCAAAGTGAGCAAGGGACCCACGTCTGGGCATACCCTGCCAACTTAGGGCGAACAAAGCGATACCAAAGGGGATGATGGACGGAGCGCTAGAGCAAATCAAACACTCACCCCCAGTCAACTGATCTGGGTTTAATCCATCATCATTCTTTAGCTCACTCCACCCCCCAGTTCAGACATGGCCATATGCAAATCAGTCTGACCCTGTGCCTCATGGGAACAGACCAGCCCGAACTGCCAAGCCATGTCTTCCCTGGACCGGAAACAAGCATCCTGGGACCGGTTTCGGGTTCAAAACCCTCATCAGCCAGGCTATCTTGAATCCAGTGGCAAAGTGAGCAAGGGACCCACGTCTGGGCATACCCTGCCAACTTAGGGCGAACAAAGCGATACCAAAGGGGATGATGGACGGAGCGCTAGAGCAAATCAAACACTCACCCCCAGTCAACTGATCTGGGTTTAATCCATCATCATTCTTTAGCTCACTCCACCACCCCAGTTCAGACATGGCCATATGCAAATCAGTCTGACCCTGTGCCTCCTGGGAACAGTCCAGCCCGAACTGCCAAGCCTTGTCTTCCCTGGACCGGAAACAAGCATCCTGGGACCGGTTTCGGGTTCAAAACCCTCATCAGCCAGGCTATCTTGAATCCAGTGGCAAAGTGAGCAAGGGACCCACGTCTGGGCATACCCTGCCAACTTAGGGCGAACAAAGCGATACCAAAGGGGATGATGGACGGAGCGCTAGAGCAAATCAAACACTCACCCCCAGTCAACTGATCTGGGTTTAATCCATCATCATTCTTTAGCTCACTCCACCACCCCAGTTCAGACATGGCCATATTCAAATCAGTCTGACGCTGTGCCTCATGGGAACAGTCCAGCCCGAACTGCCAAGCCATGTCTTCCCTGGACCGGAAACAAGCATCCTGGGACCGGTTTCGGGTTCAAAACCCTCATCAGCCAGGCTATCTTGAATCCAGTGGCAAAGTGAGCAAGGGACCCACGTCTGGGCATACCCTGCCAACTTAGGGCGAACAAAGCGATACCAAAGGGGATGATGGACGGAGCGCTAGAGCAAATCAAACACTCACCCCAGTCAACTGATCTGGGTTTAATCCATCATCATTCTTTAGCTCACTCCACCACCCCAGTTCAGACATGGCCATATGCAAATCAGTCTGACCCTGTGCCTCATGGGAACAGTCCAGCCCGAACTGCCAAGCCATGTCTTCCCTGGACCGGAAACAAGCATCCTGGGACCGGTTTCGGGTTCAAAACCCTCATCAGCCAGGCTATCTTGAATCCAGTGGCAAAGTGAGCAAGGGACCCACGTCTGGGCATACCCTGCCAACTTAGGGCGAACAAAGCGATACCAAAGGGGATGATGGACGGAGCGCTGGAGCAAATCAAACACTCACCCCCAGTCAACTGATCTGGGTTTAATCCATCATCATTCTTTAGCTCACTCCACCACCCCAGTTCAGACATGGCCATATGCAAATCAGTCTGACCCTGTGCCTCATGGGAACAGTCCAGCCCAAACTGCCAAGCCATGTCTTCCCTGGACCGGAAACAAGCATCCTGGGACCGGTTTCGGGTTCAAAACCCTCATCAGCCAGGCTATCTTGAATCCAGTGGCAAAGTGAGCAAGGGACCCACGTCTGGGCATACCCTGCCAACTTAGGGCGAACAAAGCGATACCAAAGGGGATGATGGACGGAGCGCTAGAGCAAATCAAACACTCACCCCCAGTCAACTGATCTGGGTTTAATCCATCATCATTCTTTAGCTCACTCCACCCCCCAGTTCAGACATGGCCATATGCAAATCAGTCTGACCCTGTGCCTCATGGGAACAGACCAGCCCGAACTGCCAAGCCATGTCTTCCCTGGACCGGAAACAAGCATCCTGGGACCGGTTTCGGGTTCAAAACCCTCATCAGCCAGGCTATCTTGAATCCAGTGGCAAAGTGAGCAAGGGACCCACGTCTGGGCATACCCTGCCAACTTAGGGCGAACAAAGCGATACCAAAGGGGATGATGGACGGAGCGCTAGAGCAAATCAAACACTCACCCCCAGTCAACTGATCTGGGTTTAATCCATCATCATTCTTTAGCTCACTCCACCACCCCAGTTCAGACATGGCCATATGCAAATCAGTCTGACCCTGTGCCTCATGGGAACAGTCCAGCCCGAACTGCCAAGCCTTGTCTTCCCTGGACCGGAAACAAGCATCCTGGGACCGGTTTCGGGTTCAAAACCCTCATCAGCCAGGCTATCTTGAATCCAGTGGCAAAGTGAGCAAGGGACCCACGTCTGGGCATACCCTGCCAACTTAGGGCGAACAAAGCGATACCAAAGGGGATGATGGACGGAGCGCTAGAGCAAATCAAACACTCACCCCCAGTCAACTGATCTGGGTTTAATCCATCATCATTCTTTAGCTCACTCCACCCCCCCAGTTCAGACATGGCCATATGCAAATCAGTCTGACCCTGTGCCTCATGGGAACAGTCCAGCCCGAACTGCCAAGCCATGTCTTCCCTGGACCGGAAACAAGCATCCTGGGACCGGTTTCGGGTTCAAAACCCTCATCAGCCAGGCTATCTTCAATCCAGTGGCAAAGTGAGCAAGGGACCCACGTCTGGGCATACCCTGCCAATTCAGGGCGAACAAAGCGATACCAAAGGGGATGATGGACGGAGCGCTAGAGCAAATCAAACACTCACCCCCAGTCAACTGATCTTGGTTTAATCCATCATCATTCTTTAGCTCACTCCACCACCCCAGTTCAGACATGGCCATATGCAAATCAGTCTGACCCTGTGCCTCATGGGAACAGTCCAGCCCGAACTGCCAAGCCATGTCTTCCCTGGACCGGAAACAAGCATCCTGGGACCGGTTTCGGGTTCAAAACCCTCATCAGCCAGGCTATCTTGAATCCAGTGGCAAAGTGAGCAAGGGACCCACGTCTGGGCATACCCTGCCAACTTAGGGCGAACAAAGCGATACCAAAGGGGATGATGGACGGAGCGCTAGAGCAAATCAAACACTCACCCCCAGTCAACTGATCTGGGTTTAATCCATCATCATTCTTTAGCTCACTCCACCACCCCAGTTCAGACATGGCCATATGCAAATCAGTCTGACCCTGTGCCTCATGGGAACAATCCAGCCCGAACTGCCAAGCCATGTCTTCCCTGGACCGGAAACAAGCATCCTGGGACCGGTTTCGGGTTCAAAACCCTCATCAGCCAGGCTATCTTGAATCCAGTGGCAAAGTGAGCAAGGGACCCACGTCTGGGCATACCCTGCCAACTTAGGGCGAACAAAGCGATACCAAAGGGGATGATGGACGGAGCGCTAGAGCAAATCAAACACTCACCCCCAGTCAACTGATCTGGGTTTAATCCATCATCATTCTTTAGCTCACTCCACCACCCCAGTTCAGACATGGCCATATGCAAATCAGTCTGACCCTGTGCCTCATGGGAACAGTCCAGCCCGAACTGCCAAGCCATGTCTTCCCTGGACCGGAAACAAGCATCCTGGGACCGGTTTCGGGTTCAAAACCCTCATCAGCCAGGCTATCTTGAATCCAGTTGCAAAGTGAGCAAGGGACCCACGTCTGGGCATACCCTGCCAACTTAGGGCGAACAAAGCGATACCAAAGGGGATGATGGACAGAGCGCTAGAGCAAATCAAACACTCACCCCCAGTCAACTGATCTGGGTTTAATCCATCATCATTCTTTAGCTCACTCCACCACCCCAGTTCAGACATGGCCATATGCAAATCAGTCTGACCCTGTGCCTCATGGGAACAGTCCAGCCCGAACTGCCAAGCCATGTCTTCCCTGGACCGGAAACAAGCATCCTGGGACCGGTTTCGGGTTCAAAACCCTCATCAGCCAGGCTATCTTGAATCCAGTGGCAAAGTGAGCAAGGGACCCACGTCTGGGCATACCCTGCCAACTCGTGTAGGTCATGAGATTTTCAATAGAGTGGAGTACCAAGATAATTAGGGGGTAAACCATCACTATTTCCTCAGTCTGATGAATGTTAATGCTAACCGCTGCAAACCGCTTTGAGACAACCAGGCAACCCTGGTGCCACCAGACAAGAATAGCTGAAAGATAGGCGACAGGGTGCTGGATCTCCCCATGAGATTGTGTTAGTACGGAAAAATCCACTGATTCCAGTGTCGCATTTATCCATATATGCACCCAGATGGCACCTTAGAGGTGCTCTCTGAAAACCTACCAGCCTCCAGTGTGTTCCCTGACTTGTCTCTGCCAGCCTGCCACCCAAAACACTGTTCTGACCTTCTGGGGTGAGAGTCTTTGCTCTCAGAAGGCCCAGAACAAAAGCCTGTTCAAGAAGAGGGTGTAACACCCCCTTCCACAGGATGACCTGCTGATTAGCCGTACTGTGGGATGAAACTCTTGCCACACTCACAGGAGAGGAAGCCGCCCATTTTGTCCAGGACCCCTTGGCACCTAGACAGGTGGGAAAATATTGAGTCAGGTAGGCGTTCCACCCTCTGGCTAGTACCACCCCTAAGGTAGGCTACACTGAGATAGACTCGAATTTTCAAAAGTAGCCATCCTTGTGATGGCATACTTAGGAATTCTGGGACAGGGTTATGTCCACTTCTCACAAGAAGTGGTCATATAGGGGGCATAGTGACCCCAAGGGTAAGTAGCCCTTTGGCTACTGCCCTACACTCCCTTAACACCCCATATTTCAGAATTTAGGGGAGTCCCTGGCACCAGACACTCATATCCTGATGACCTACCAAGAGAGAGGACACTGAAGTGTCGCAAAAGCAGAAGAGGAGAGAAGAAGCAGCTGTGTGCATCTCTCATCAAAACCTGCACCAAAGTGGACTTGTCCTGCAGCTGTTGACTCCAGAACCCTGGGTGGACTGGCTGCATTTGATAAAGATCAAGACCTCCCGAAAAAATTGAACTTTTCCCTGCATCCTGCAGAAACTCCAAGAGCAAGGACTCTGAGGTTTCCGGAACCACCAAAACCCAACACCTGAAGCCACAACTGCACCAGTCACCTCTGATCCGAGTGGAAGTGGGCCATCGATGCCAACAAGGTTCCCAAGCCCTCCAGAGCTCAAGTCCCTTGTGGTTTCATACCTTGTGAACTATCCGATGTTGCTTGCGGCTTCTGCACGCAGGCCCCCTCGACTGTGATTGTTCCTGGTAAGAGAACCAGACTACTACAGACACCTCTACATCTGTCGCCCTGGGCCATGGAGAAGAGGACCCTAAGTTTCACTACATCCTTGAGCATCACAAGCATTGATCTCCCCTGTTGGTTCACCCAGACTGGCTGTCCAGCCAGAGCCTGGAGCCTCTTTTCACAGTGACCGATTTCCATAGAAACTATTGGGCTCCTGACGCTGTTTTGCACTCTGCCCCATGCCGCTTCTGGTGTACTGTTGGTACTGCCCTGGAACTTGCCCACCACTCACCTTAACTCCTGGAGATTGGTCCAATAAGTTGCTGTACTGTACCTGTTTGCAGAACTGTTTCTTCCTTCCATAGAAAGATTGCAGAACTCCAAAAAAAAATCTCTGATTCTTAAACATATATAAAGATACTTGCAATTTTTATAAATTGGTGTGGATCTCCTAATTGAGTCGTGTGCGTCATTTATTGATCATTGTGTGTTTTTGAGCATGTCTTGCACTCCTCTGTGTTAAGCCTAAGGCTGCTCGACCACACTACCTCCTAACAGTGCACTTTGGGATTGCATAGCAAGCACTCGTCCGCTCATAAGGAAACCCCTGGGCTCTCTACATGGTATATCAGACTTTTGATATATCACATAAAGAGCCAGCTCCGTACATTAACCCATACACAAAGGATGCCAGGAACCCTCCCATGTTCTCTCCCAATGGGGAGCATGAGGAGGGGGCATCGGGGAAGAGAGCACAGGAGGAGGGTACAGGAAACAGCGATACAGTAGGCAGCAGAGGAGGGCACAGGAGGCAGGGGCACAGGAGATGAGAGCACAGGACGAGTGTAGAGGAGACAGGGGTACACGAGGCAGCAGAGGAGGTCACAGGAGGCAGGGGCACAGGAGAGGAGGGCACAGGAGGAGTGTACAGGAGACAGAGGCACAGTAGAGGAGGGCACAGGAGGAGTGTAGAGGAGACAGGGATACAGGAAGCAGCAGAGGAGGGCACATGAGGAAGGTGCACAGGAGAGGAGAGCACAGGAGGAGCGTAGATGAGACAGGGTACAGGAGGCAGCAGAGGAGGGCACATGAAGAAGGGGCACAGGAGGGGAGAGCACAGGAGGAGTGTAGACAGGGATACAGGAGGCAGCAGAGGAGGGCACAGGTGGCAGGGGCACAGGAGAGGAGAGCACATGAGTGTAGTCAGGGATACAGGAGGCAGCAGAGGAGGGCACAGGAGGCGGAGGCATTGGAGAGGAGGGCACAGGAGGAGTGTAAACAGAGATACAGGAGGCAGCAGAGGAGGGCACATGAGGCAGGGGCACAGGAGGAGTGTAGAGGAAACAGGGATACAGGAGGCAGCCGAGGAGGGCACATGAGGAAGGGGCACAGGAGGAGTGTAGACAGGGATACAGGAGGCAGCAGAGGAGGGCACAGGAGAGGAGAGCACATGAGTGTAGTCATGGATACAGGAGGCAGCAGAGGAGGGCACAGGAGGCGGAGGCACAGGAGAGGAGAGCACAGGAGGGGTGTAGACAGGGATACAGGAGGCAGCAGAGGAGGGCACATGAGGAAGGGGCACAGGAGAGGAGGGCACAGGAGAGGAGGGCACAGGAGGAGTGTACAGGAGACAGGGATACAAGAGGCAGCAGAGGAGGGCACAAGGGGCAGGGGCACAGGAGGAGTGTACATGAGGAAGGGATACAGGAGAGGAGGGCACAGGAGGAGTGTAGAGGAGACAGGGATACAGGAGGCAGCAGAGGAGGGCACAGGGGGCAGGGGCACAGGAGGAGTGTACAGGAGACAGGGATACAGGAGAGGAGGGCACAGGAGGAGTGTAGAGGAGACAGGGATACAGGAGGTAGCAGAGGAGGGCACATGAGGAAGGAGCACAGGAGAGGAGAGCGCAGGAGGAGTGTACAGTAGACAGGGATACAGGAGGCAGCACAGAGGGCACAGGAGGCAAGGGCACAGAAGAGGAGAGTACAGGAGGAGTGAAGAGGAGACAGGGATACAGGAAGCAGCAGAAGAGGGCACCGGAGGCAGGGGCACAGGAGAGGAGAGCACAGGAGGAGTGTAGACAGGGATACAGGAGGCAGCAGAGGAGGTCACATGAGGCAGGGGCACAGGAGAGGAGGGCACAGGAGGAGTGTACAGGAGACAGGGATACAAGAGGCAGTAGAGGAGGGCACAGGAGGCAGGGGCAGAGGAGAGCACCGGAGGAGTGTACAGGAGACAGGGATACAGGAGGCAGTAGAGGAGGGCACAGGAGGCAGGGGCAGAGGAGAGCACAGGAGGAGTGTACAGGAGAAAGGGATACAGGAGGCAGCAGAGGAGGGCACTGGAGGCAGGGCACAGGAGGAGTGTACAGGAGACAGGGATACAGGAGGCAGCAGAGGAGGGCACAGGAGGCAGGGGCACATGAGAGGAGAGCACAGGTGGAGTGTAGAGGAGACAGGGATACAGGAGGCAGCAGAGGAGGGCACAGGAGGAAGGGGCACAGGAGAGGAGAGCACAGGAGAAGTGTACAGGAGACAGGGATACAGGAGGCAGCAGAGAAGGGCACAGGGGGTAGGGGCACAGGAGAGGAGGACACAGGAGGAGTGCATGGGAGACAGGGATACAGGAGGCACCAGAGGAGGGCACAGGAGGCAGGGGCACAGGAGAGGAGGGCACAGGAGGAGTGTAGACAGGGATACAGGAGGCAGCAGAGGAGGGCACAGGAGGAAGTGGCACAGGAGAGGAGAGCACAGGAGGAGTGTACAGGAGACAGGGTTACAGGAGGCAGCAGAGGAGGGCACAGGAGGCAGGGGCACAGGGGAGGTGAGCACAGGAGGGGTGTAGAGGAGACAGGGATACAGGAGGCAGCAGAGGAGGATACAGGAGGCAGCAGAGGAGGGCACAGGAGGCAGGGGCACAGGAGGAGTGTAGAGGAGACAGGGATACAGGAGGCAGCAGAGGAGGGCACAGGAGGCAGGGGCACAGGAGGAGTGTACAGGAGACAGGGATACAGGAGGCAGCAGAGGAGGCAGGGGCACAGGAGAGGAGGGCACATGAGGAGTGTAGAGGAGACAGGGATACAGGAGGCAACACAGGAGGCAGGGGCACAGGAGAAGAGGGCACAGGAGGAGTGTAGAGGAGACAGGGATACAGGAGGCACCACAGGAGGCAGGGGCACAGGAGAGGAGGGCACAGGAGGAGTGTACAGGAGACAGGGATACAGGGGGCAGCACAGGAGGCAGGGGCACAGGAGAGGAGGGCACAGGAGGAGTGTACAGGAGACCGGGATACAGGAGGCAGCACAGGGGGCAGGGGCACAGGAGAGGAGGGCACAGGAGGAGTGCAGACAGGGATACAGGAGGCAGCAGAGGAGGGCACAGGAGGAGTGTACAGGAGACAGGGTTACAGGAGGCAGCAGAGGAGGGCACAGGAGGCAGGGGCACAGGAGAGGTGAGCACAGGAGGGGTGTAGAGGAGATAGGGATACAGGAGGCAGCAGAGGAGGGCACAGGAGGCAGGGGCACAGGAGGAGTGTAGAGGAAACAGGGATACAGGAGGCAGCAGAGGAGGGCACATGAGGAAGGGGCACAGGAGGGGAGAGCACAGGAGGAGTGTAGACAGGGATACAGGAGGCAGCAGAGGAGGGCACAGGAGGCAGGGGCACAGGAGAGGAGAGCACATGAGTGTAGTCAGGGATACAGGAGGCAGCAGAGGAGGGCACAGGAGGCGGAGGCACAGGAGATGAGGGCACAGGAGGAGTGTAGACAGGGATACAGGAGGCAGCAGAGGAGGGCACATGAGGAAGGGGCACAGGAGAGGAGGGCACAGGAGGAGTGTACAGGAGACAGGGATACAGGAGGCAGCAGAGGAGGGCACAGCGGGCAGGGGCACAGGAGGAGTGTACAGGAGACAGGGATACAGGAGAGGAGGGCACAGGAGGAGTGTAGAGGAGACAGGGATACAGGAGGCAGCAGAGGAGGGCACAGGGGGAAGGGGCACAGGAGGAGTATACAGGAGACAGGGATAGAGGAGAGGAGGGCACAGGAGGAGTGTAGAGGAGACAGGGATACAGGAGGCAGCAGAGGAGGGCACATGAGGAAGGAGCACAGGAGAGGAGAGCGCAGGAGGAGTGTACAGTAGACAGGGATACAGGAGGCAGCACAGAGGGCACAGGAGGCAGGGGCACAGGAGAGGAGAGTACAGGAGGAGGGTAGAGGAGACAGGGATACAGGAAGCAGCAGAAGAGGGCACCGGAGGCAGGGGCACAGGAGAGGAGAGCACAGGAGGAGTGTAGACAGGGATACAGGAGGCAGCAGAGGAGGTCACAGGAGGCAGGGGCACAGGAGAGGAGGGCACAGGAGGAGTGTACAGGAGACAGGAATACAGGAGGCAGTAGAGGAGGGCACAGGAGGCAGGGGCAGAGGAGAGCACAGGAGGAGTGTACAGGAGACAGGGATACAGGAGGCAGTAGAGGAGGGCACAGGAGGCAGGGGCAGAGGAGAGCACAGGAGGAGTGTACAGGAGACAGGGATACAGGAGGCAGCAGAGGAGGGCACTGGAGGCAGGGGCACAGGAGAGGTGAGCTCAGGAGGAGTGTATAGGAGACAGGGATACAGGAGGCAGCAGAGGAGGGCACATGAGAGGAGAGCACAGGAGGAGTGTAGAGGAGACAGGGATACAGGAGGCAGCAGAGGAGGGCACAGGAGGAAGGGGCACAGGAGAGGAGGACACAGGAGGAGTGCATGGGAGACAGGGATACAGGAGGCACCAGAGGAGGGCACAGGAGGCAGGGGCACAGGAGAGGAGGGCACAGGAGAAGTGTAGACAGGGATACAGGAGGCAGCGGAGGAGGGCACAGGAGGATGGGGCACAGGAGAGGAGGACACAGGAGGAGTGCATGGGAGACAGGGATACAGGAGGCACCAGAGGAGGGCACAGGAGGCAGGGGCACAGGAGAGGTGAGCACAGGAGGAGTGTAGAGGAAACAGGGATACAGGAGGCAGCAGAGGAGGGCCCCGGAGGCAGAGGCACAGGAGGAGTGTAGAGGAAACAGGGTTACAGGAGGCAGCAGACGAGGGCACAGGAGACAGGGGCACAGGAGGAGTGTACAGGAGACCGGGATACAGGAGGCAGCAGAGGAGGCAGGGGCACAGGAGAGGAGGGCACATGAGGAGTGTAGAGGAGACAGGGATACAGGAGGCAGCACAGGAGGCAGGGGCACAGGAGAAGAGGGCACAGGAGGAGTAAAGAGGAGACAGGGATACAGGAGGCACCACAGGAGGCAGGGGCACAGGAGAGGAGGGCACAGGAGGAGTGTACAGGAGACGAGCACACAGGGGGCAGCACAGGAGGCAGGGGCACAGGAGAGGAGGGCACAGGAGGAGTGTACAGGAGACCAGGATACAGGAGGCAGCACAGGGGGCAAGGGCACAGGAGAGGAGAGGAGAGCACAGGAGGAGTGTAGACAGGGATACAGGAGACAGCAGAGGAGGGCACATGAGGAAGGGACACAGGAGAGGAGACCACAGGAGGAGTGTAGTAGAGACCAGGATACAGGAGGCAGCAGAAGAGGGCACCGGAGGCAGAGACACAGGAGAGGAGAGCACGGGAGGAGTGTACAGAAGACAGGGATACAGGAGGCAGCAGAGGAGGGCACAGGAGGCAGAGGCACAGGAGAGGAGAGCACGGGAGGAGTGTACAGAAGACAGGGATACAGGAGGCAGCAGAGGAGGGCACATGAGGAAGGGACACAGGAGAGGAGACCACAGGAGGAGTGTAGTAGAGACCGGGATACAGGAGGCAGCAGAGGAGGGCACCAGAGGCAGAGACACAGGAGAGGAGAGCACGGGAGGAGTGTACAGAAGACAGGGATACAGGAGGCAGCAGAGGAGGGCACAGGAGGCAGAGGCACAGGAGAGGAGAGCACGGGAGGAGTGTACACAAGACAGGGATACAGGAGGCAGCAGAGGAGGGCACAGGAAGCAGAGGCACAGGAGAGGAGAGCACAGGAGGAGTGTACAGGAGACAGGGATACAGGAGGCAGCAGAGGAGGGCACATGAAGAAGGGGCACAGGAGAGGAGGGCACAGGAGGAGTGTACAGGAGACAGGGATACAGGGGGCAGCAGAGGAGGGCACAGGAGGCAGGGGCACAGGAAAGAAGAGCACAGGAGGAGTGTACAGGAGACAGGGATACATGAGGCAGCAGAGGAGGGCACAGGAGGCAGGGGCACAGGAGAGGAGAGCACAGGAGGAGTGTAGACAGGGATACAGGAGGCAGCAGAGGAGGGCGCAGGAGGCAGGGGCACAGGAGAGGAGAGCACAGGAGGAGTGTAGACAGGGATACAGGAGCAAGCAGAGGAGGGCACATGAGGCAGGGGCACAGGAAAGGAAAGGAGGAGTGTAGAGGAGACAGGGATACAGGAGGCAGCAGAGGAGGGCACAGGAGGCAGGGGCACAGGAAAGGAGAGCACAGGAGGAGTGTACAGGAGACAGGGATACAGGAGGCAGCAGAGGAGGGCACAGGAGGCAGGGGCACATGAGAGGAGAGCACAGGAGGAGTGTAGAGGAGACAGGGATACAGGAGGAAGCAGAGGAGGGCACAGGAGGCAGGGGCACAGGAGAGGAGAGCACAGGAGGAGTGTACAGGAGATAGGGATACAGGAGGCAGCAGAGGAGGGCACAGGGGGCAGGGGCACAGGAGAGGAGGGCACAGGAGGCAGGGACACAGGAGAGGAGAGCACAGGAGGAGTGTACAGGAGACAGGGATACAGGAGGCAGAAGAGGTGGGCACAGGGGGCAGGGGAACAGGAGAGGAGGGCACAGGAGGAGTGTAGAGGAGACAGGGATACAGGAGGCAGCAGAGGAGGGCACAGGAGGCAGGGGCACAGGAGGAGTGTAGAGGAAACAGGGATACAGGAGGCAGCAGAGGAGGGCCCCGGAGGCAGAGGCACAGGAGGAGTGTAGAGGAAACAGGGTTACAGGAGGCAGCAGAGGAGGGCACAGGAGAGGTGAGCACAGGAGGGGTGTAGAGGAGACAGGGATACAGGAGGCAGCAGAGGAGGGCACAGGAGGCTGGGGCACAGGAGGAGTGTACAGGAGACAGGGATACAGGAGGCAGCAGAGGAGGCAGGGGCACAGGAGAGGAGGGCACATGAGGAGTGTAGAGGAGACAGGGATACAGGAGGCAGCACAGGAGGCAGGCCCACAGGAGAAGAGGGCACAGGAGGAGTGTAGAGGAGACAGGGATACAGGAGGCAGCACAGGAGGCAGGGGCACAGGAGAGGGGGGCACAGGAGGAGTATACAGGATACAGGGGGCAGCACAGGAGGCAGGGGCACAGGAGAGGAGGGCACAGGAGGAGTGTACAGGAGACCAGGATACAGGAGGCAGCACAGGGGGCAGGGGCACAGGAGAGGAGGGCACAGGAGGAGTGTAGACAGGGATACAGGAGGCAGCAGAGGAGGGTACATGAGGAAGGGACACAGGAGAGGAGAGCACAGGAGGAGTGTACAGAAGACAGGGATACAGGAGGCAGCAGAGGAGGGCACAGGAGGCAGAGGCACAGGAGAGGAGAGCACAGGAGGAGTGTAGAGGAGACTGGGATACAGGAGGCAGCAGAGGAGGGCACCGGAGGCGGGGGCACAAGAGAGGAGGGCGCATGTGTGTAGACAGGGATACAGGCGGCAGCAGAGGAGGGCACAGGAGGCAGGGGCACAGGAGGAGTGTACAGGAGACAGGGATACAGGAGGCAGCAGAGGAGGCAGGGGCACAGGAGAGGAGGGCACATGTGTGTAGACAGGTATACAGGAGGCAGCAGAGGAGGGCACCGGAGGCAGGGGCACAGGAGGAGTGTAGAGGAGACAGGGATACAGGAGGCAGCAGAGGAGGGCACAGGAGGCAGGGGCACAGAAGGAGTGTAGAGGAAACAGGGATACAGGAGGCAGCAGAGGAGGGCACAGGAGGCAGGGGCACAGGAGGAGTGTACAGGAGACAGGGATACAGGAGGCAGCAGAGGAGGCAGGGGCACAGGAGAGGAGGGCACATGTGTGTAGACAGGGATACAGGAGGCAGCAGAGGAGGGCACAGGAGGCAGAGGCACAGGAGAGGAGAGCACAGGAGGAGTGTACAGGAGACAAGGATACAGGAGGCAGCAGAGGAGGGCACATGAAGAAGGGGCACAGGAGGAGTGTAGAGGAGACAGGGATACAGGAGGCAGCAGAGGAGGGCACAGGAGGGAGGGGCACAGGAGAGGAGAGCACAGGAGGAGTGTAGAGGAGACAGGGATACAGGAGGCAGCAGAGGGGGGCACAGGAGGCAGGGGCACAGGAGAGGAGGGCACAGGAGGCAGGGGCACAGGAGAGGAGAGCACAGGAGGAGTGTAGACAGGGATACAGGAGGCAGCAGAGGAGGGCACAGGAGGGAGGACACAGCAGTGAGAGTGTGGAACCAGATACACTGATCTGTTCTTCTCTCCTGATTTTAAGTGCACAGATTTCAGGTGACAAGAAGGGAGACAAATTGGTGGAATTAAAGAGACATCCACCTGGTATAAGGTTGCCAGAATTGAATGTAGGAAATGTATTTTCCCAATTAATGCATGGGGAGCTTGCGACATGTGACTTTCAGCTTTTAATGCATGGGGTACACTGTACAACATGTTTAAGATGGCTCATTGTGACTTGACAAATGCACATCAAGCCTTACACGATATTACTCGCCAGTGTTCACAAGAAGGTGTAAGAGTTTCCTCCTGTGGACACATTGCCTTCCCTGGCCTCACAGATTTGATGATCCCTATATTTTACCCACAATGACCATCTCTGAACTAAATGGCATCCTTTTGGAGATGGCTGGTAAAATAAGGGAATGGTGTATGTACAAGTATAATTTGTTAAACGTATTGGAAGAGGATAGAACTAATAAAGAAGAACAGAATGAGATCGAAAAATCTAGCACCACAGAAGAATTAATTTGTAGAACTTTTCGATAAATTAACTGATGTGCAATTTGAACCCAGACATAGCATTCCACACCCTAAAGCACAAGATGAGTGTGGCACCAGGGATCGCCACTTGTTCTACAACGGAAGAGGGGGTTGTTTACGGAAGGTACTGACACTGTTGGCACCACACATTGACATCAAAAGATGCACCACCCTGAGCTCTATCTGCCTTTTGCCCAACGATGATTGTGTGCTCGCCACTGACAGACACATTAAGGTACAACCACATTTAAGAAACACAGCACCACCACGTGCCGATGGAGACCTCTTTGCTGATAGATCTTGTCCAAAGATGAGATGGGGACATTGCAGGCTTCTTATGCTGTGGGCACAGCTTGCAGTGGGTGATGAGGGAGGTTTTTTGACTACTGATTTTTCCTTCACTATTCTTTTGTTCCCTAAAACATAAAAATGCCTGAAATGTGTTAATGAGAATGAAAATAGTTGCATGTGTAATTCATATAGGATAGCGTGGGTGGAGTATAGAATTATTGGTTTAAGTAGGAGACAGTCCTTGTGGAAATATGGACTATTGGGAAGGGAACACAAGCGTTTAGAAGGATACAGAGAAAAGAGAGGTTGGGGTGATGTTGGAAAAAAAGGAATATAAGGGGCAAGTGATTGTGGCCATGTTTTTTTGAAGTGAGGGAAGAATTCAGGTTTCGTTGAGGGTGCATTTATTGTGTGTTTTGATACATATACATGTGTGTTCATATTAATATTTCCCTCCTTAGGGACAAACTGGATTGCTGACAATACTCTTCAATAAGCTTAGATTGTAAGTGGGTTCAGCTAAAATGCACTTTGATGCAGTGCATTTGCCATGGACTAGAAAGAATGAACCATGTGTGGTGGTGTTATGCTTATAAATGTTATCAGTTGTTGTTATAGTTTAATAAAGTGTATTAATATAAGAGTACAGTATTAAATGAATAACTATCCTTATTATTGATACAGGATTATATGTGTTACACAAAAGCTAGCTTGACTCCAGTGGCATGGACTGAAGCTAGACTGGCTAATGAGGGGTGATGCCCTGAAACCCGTCCCAGGATGCTTGTTTCTGGTCCAGGGAGGACCTGGCTTGGCAGTTCAGGCTGGACAGTTCTCATGAGGAGAAGGGTCAAGACTGATTTGCAAATGGGGGGGGCACTAGTGAGTCCGCAGCAAGATGGCTGCATACTAGTGCAGCTCCACTGGCCGGGGCCACTAATCTGTCAAGAATCCTAAACCAGGACAACAATTGATTGCCAAAAACAGTGGAATATGTCAAACAGACACCGAGATCGCCATAGCAACAAATTACTGCAGTTTTGAAGTACTCGAAGCTGTGCCTTTCGCCGGGATACGGCCTGATGCAGGCTACATGGCGGCCTTCGCTTGCTACCTGAAAACGATGCCCTGCGACCGAGCCGTGCTGAAGGCGAAGAAAGCGGTCTTCATGTGAGGATGCCTTGCACTGCCAAGTGGTAGCCCTAAACCGTTCGCTGAGGCACTGAGCCAGGGCACAGCAGCCACCAGCAACGAGAAGAAGCTGCACCGAGTGAAGGTCGCTGTAAGCAGCGCGAACTGGTTGGACTAGACTGCGGCTTGCGAAGATGGCCACTGCCTATAACGGAACGACTTCAGCCTGGGGATGCCAGACTGCAGATGAGGAGTGAGTCAGGCGGCCCCAGCAGACGCGGAGGATCTTGGTCGGGTCTTGCTGCTGGAGATAAGTTGGAAAATCGTTCACATCAGGGGAGAAGTGGCATCATATGCATGGCCTGGCCACAGCTCTAGGCCTAACACAGAGAAGCTAATTAGTTGCCTTGTGCAGGCTAGAGAGGCTGCCCAGCGAGGTGCAGAGTATGGCCCTATAAAAGAGGTGGGAAAAGAACGCTGGGGCCGAGCAGACCGCAGCTGACAGTGGGGAGGTATAGAGTCAGTATCTTGGGCCCTGATTACCAAGTGGTTTCACAGTTGGGACTAGCGCAGTACACTCGTGAGTCTGAGATAGTGGCGAGAAAATGGATCAACAGTGGACAACCCACCGCAAAGTACCTACAAACCAAATATAAGAAGAACATGCACGGATGCTGCTAGAATGCGCAAAGCTGACAAGCAGTAATGAACTCTGTCATTTGAAACAAGACACTCTACAAAAACACAGCCACACATGCAGCTGGACCCTGTGCAGGACATGGCAGTAGCTACACCCTGGAAAAAACTCTACAGGCAATGCAGCAAGGTCTCCAATCCACAGACGGAAAAATAGATCCGCTAAACATGAGGATGGATCAAATGGCAGCTAAATTGGACAGAAACGGCACCCGTATCCTGGAGGCCGAGAAGCGCATCTCCACTGCCGAAGATGGCCTAACCACAGGGACCGATAAATGCTCGAGCATGAAGAAAATCTTGTCAGTTATCCAAGCAAAAAATGAAGACCTGGAGGCCCGGTCAAGGAGAAATAATCTACGCATCATGGGCATTCCAGAGTCCACAAACACAGGCAAGCTAGAACACTATACAGAAGCAATGGTTAAAGAAATGCTGGAAGCTGAACATGTCTCCTCTGTGCTGATAGTAGAACGCGCACACAGATCCCTAGCCCCCAGGCCTGTGCCCGGTGCACCACCGTGCCCCATCATTGCCAAATTGCTGAATTACCGGGACCGCAACACGGCACTGTGCCTGGCATGCAAACTAGGAAATACAACCTATCAAGGGAACGAGGTGACACTGTACCCAGATTTCACAGCTGCGGTCCAGTCGGCGCGACGTGAGTTCTAGCAAGTAAAACTTAAACTGGAAGCCATGGACTTGCAATACACCATGCTATACCCTGCCAGACTGAGGACCCAACATGATGGCAAATTGAAAATCATCATAATCCCCAAAGAAGTGATGGTCTATATAAAAAAGCTCAAATGTTCCGGAAGAGCCCATAAGGGCACAGAAAGGCACAGAAGATGAAAAAGACGCCGACTAATTCGGGGGGCGGCGACTGGAGAAGAGACTCAGAGACTACAGCGGACAGGGCGGTGAGAACTCATAAGATTATGTTGAAGTTTGTGAATGCAACCACAGGGAAAGCGGTGTGGCACACAAGGATTACCGATGCTATACGCTGGCTTGCTGCGACCCAGTGGGCCGTTGCTGACTTGGATCAGTCAACTGTGTAATATCCACATGCTGTAGGGGAAAGGTAAATTTAGCTGGACACCTCAAGCTCCGCAGACTTTTTGAAAGTGACAATAGTCCAAGTACCACTTCCCCCGGCCACCCCTGTTAATTGGGGGTGAATCATGCCACTGATGACCCCCTAGAGGGTATGTCCCATACATTAACAACATCTTTAAACTGGGCCTGGTCTTGGGCCACATGTTGTCCTGATTATGTTTTTTTTGCAGTTAAAAGTTCTTGGGAAATCCTTTGGAAAATTAGGGTTGCCGAGGTTGGTGGGTGCTTTGGTTGGCGTATGTCTTTGTTTTGCCATGTACAATGCCAATGATCGCAAATGCTATTTGATCACGAAATTATGCATGCATGACTTGCCATCACATGCCAGCAGCCCATAGGGCAGGCAATATGTCAAAGATAGAAGGGAGCATATCATGGATCACATGGAATGTCAGGGGCATAAACAACCCAAATAGATTAGGCAAGTGCTAGAGTATCTAGATCGTCATAACATCCAGATTGCACTACTTCAGGAAACTCATCTTGCACAGCACTCCGAAAAGAATTATAGCGACGCGCTGGGCTGGGGTTTAAGCTGCCTCTTCTTACTCTTCCTATGATAGGGGTGTCATGATCCTCATAAAGCAACATGTGCCGTTTACAACCTCCCATGTGATCGCGGATGATCAGGGTTGGTATGTTATTCTGCAAGGGAAACTCCATGGTAAATTACTAACGATAGTTAATGTGTACGGCCCTAAAGTAGATGACCCAGAGTTCTTCACGAGTATAGGGATTCGCTTACATGCACTGCAAACATCCAGCGTCATCTGGGGGGAGACTTCAATACTCCTTTAATTGTGCAGGAGGGTCGCTGGACAGGATCGAGTAGTCTGATGGATGCGCTGCGGCTGTGCTTCGAGAAGGAATGCAGGAATATGGTCTGCTAGATATTTGGAGGGTAAGGAACCCAAAGGCAGGGAGGGGACATATCACTCATATGTTCATAACTCCAGGTCCAGACTGGACTATTGGTTAGTCACTAAAGACGTGAATGCATGGGTACACAGCGCCAAACACCTTCCCAAATCACTATCAGATCACGCACCGGTCCAGCTCACGATGGACATTCTAGGGCAGGCCCTACCCCAGTTCCAATGGAGACTGCAAGCATCAGCCTTATTGGACCAGGTCTTCCGGGAAGGCCTTCGGGAAGCAATTGTTAACTACTTCCACACTAACGTGGGCTCAGTACACAGTATGGCCACTTTATGGGACGCGTTTAAAGTAACAATCGGGGTCATGTATAGGGCTCCAAGCTGCGGTTCTGAAATCTATACGCAATCGTTGGAGAACAATTGAATCTACACTCTCAGATCTGGAGCGATAGTACGAACAGACCCCTGACCCAGGCACACTGGCGTTGATATGCGAAGGGATCACTTAAAAATATAATGAGACAGCAGAGCAGGAGATCAAACACATGTCACATAGATGAACAGCTAGGATTTATGGCAAAGGGGGCAGACCGGGCCGTGCGCTTGCCAAATTGTTACGAAAATATGTACGCCGATCGACTCTCAGCCATGGAGATCAACACCAATGCTTACCTAGAGGATATGGCATTAGTGTGGCTCTCTCAGGGGCAAAGGGAGTTCCTGGCGCAACCACTCACCATAGACGAAATAAAGGAGGAAATAAGCAAACTCCCAAATGGCAAAGCTTCTGGGAGTGATGGGTTACTGTGTGAATTTTACAAAGAGTATGCACCCCTGATAGCCTTGCACCTTCATGCAATGTACGAGGAAGCATACCAAAAACCTGCAGTACTGCAGATAAGGTGCGTAGGTTATGCGTAGTGGAGCGCTCCGTCAAGACGCTAGCAACTTATTTGCAGTACTGCACCAGCTAGACCCGGTGCTACCGGCTGCAGTGGTCCTGCTGGACGCTGCTAAGCGTTTGACTCCATTCAATGGTGCTTTATGTTTGCGATACTCCGTCGTATGGGAGTCACAACAGCCTTCATACGATGGGTGCAGCTGCTGTACTCTGAACCTGCAATCCGTGTACGCGTGAACGAACACACATCAGAAGCCTTTGCGGTATGCAGAGGCACGAGACAGTGGTGCTAGAACCTCTGGCATGCAACCTGTAACAACGGCATGCAGTAACCGCACTGAGATTCCGCCAGCACCCATTAGCCATTTCGCTCTTTGCAGGTGATATGGTGCTCTCTGTGAGAGATCATGGTGCTAATTTGGAACACCTTATTAGAGAATACATTTGCTATGAAAGACACTCAGGCCTAGATATAAATTTGTCAAAATCAACTATCTTCCCTTTAACTCAGTGTGCGACACGACAGACGCTAGAATTTACTCTTGAGTGGAGTGAGGAGCTTGTCAAGAACCTGGGTACATGGATACACAGGGACCTAAACTTGGTCTTACAGTTCAACTATGGTAGGGCTGTCTCCTGTCTTGAGGAGCAGGTATTGAGATGGATAAGACTCCCGCTATCGCTAGCTGACAGGATAGCATTAATGAAAATGGTAATACTACTGAAATTTCTATACCTGTTCACAAATATCCATATGTGCCTGTCACTAACATTCTTTACACAATTACGCTCACAATTGATTAGACTAGCGTGGGCAGGGAAGCAGCCCAGGTTAAAATGGGACATCCTGACATTACCCTATGCTCGAGGAGGCTTTGCAGCACCGTATCTAAAACTTTACTATCCATGTGCATTTCACCCATTATTGGCAAAACGCTCCAAGATACCTCCCACATGTAGCAGTTGAAGGGGATGCTGCGTATCCCATACCCCGAGAGGCCATGATCCCAAATGAATGCAGTGAGGTCACAAAAGAAGGGCTAAACACTATACACTGCACCACACAAGACTGGAAGACATTGGAGAAAAGAACACAGAAAGCACCATTGTACGCACCGGCCCTGCCACTGGTGCATCAACCGGGGATCTCGGTGTCAAGAGAAACAGGCTCACTGACTCTCCTGGGTGTGGCAGGGCTGCACACTCTAGGGAATGCCTATAATGCCAGGACATTTATAGGTTCAGCTGATCTACACTGCAGAGGCGGTAGGCCCCCCCCATCTCAATCAATCAATCAGGGGTTTGTTAAAGCGCGACTACTCACCCGTAAGGGTCTCAAGGCGCTAGGGGTGGGGTGCAGGTTCCATCCATCTTCCTATATTGTAGGCTTCGAGCCGCGCTCTGCGACCTGTACCCACAGTTCCCGGAAGAACCGGCTGCGCAGGGAGCACTCCAGTTGTTCCTCACGACTGACACCCGAAAGAATCGAGTTACACGTTTGTACAATGCGTCCCAGATAGATTACCCTCCGGAGCCAGGTGATCCGTTACAAAAATGGAATGAGGTTCACCCTGCTCCAATCACAATGGAGGATTGGAATGCATGCTGCGCATTAACTGGCCAATTGACACCAAATTGCAATCTGACAATTATACATTTTAAATTCTTACATCAAATGTATCACACCCCAACCCTACTATTTGGCTTTGGATTCAGGGAAAATGCAAATTGTGTGAGATGCAGGGCCTGGGACGCTGACTTTATATAATTGGCATGGGGCTGCTTGAGGGTATACCAATATTGGGTGCGGGTTACACACACACTCTCTGAAATAGTGGATGCTATGGTGGAGTGCACTCCCAGGGTGTGCCTACTTGGCCTGACTAAAGAAGCCCAACCTACTAATCGTAAACTGATGGCCATTGCCCTACTATTGGCCAAGTGGAGGGTAGCAATTCACTGGGGTGGCAAAAGGTACCCTAAACATGAACGCTGGCTGCTAGACATGGCATACTGCTGTGACCAGTTGGAATGTTATGCTGAGGAGCTCCCCCATGCCTAGCGACCCAAAGACATTTAGGAGCCTCTCCCAACATACTTACGGACTAGAATGTGTGTTATGTTCTACCCAACCTTTTATTAATGTAAAACTGTCTGTATATTGAAGCTATGTGATCTACAAAATGCTTGTGCTAGGATATTATGCTGGTATATATGGCATCTTGTACTGTTTTTGTATTTGAAAAAGCATAAATAAGATATATTTTTTAAAAAAAGACTGATTTGCATTTGGCTGGGTCCAAACTGGGGTGGCATGGTGAACAAAAGAACGGTGGATTAAATCACATTTTTGTGACTGGGGGTGAATGTTTGCATTGTTCATGATTCCGTCCATGATTTGTTCCTTTTGTTTTTGTCGCCCTAAGTGGGAAAGGTATGCCCAGATGTGGGTCCCATGCTTACTGCAACACTGGATTCAAGCTAGCCTGGCTGATGAGGGGTGATGCCCCGAAACTGGTCCCCGGATGCTTTTTTCTGGTCCAGAGAGGACCTTGCCTGGTAGTTTGGGCCGGACTGTTCCCATGAGGAAGAGGGTCAAGACTAATTTGCATATGGCTGGGTCCAAACTGGGGTGGCGTGGTGAGCAAAAGAACAATGGATTAAACCCAGAGCTTTGTGACTGGGGGTGAATGTTTGCATTGTTCGGCATTCCATCCATCATTTGTTCCTTTGGCATTGTGAAGGCATGCATGCTAAATGCATACGGGATTCTGTCATACATCCACTCATGATGACCCCACACAGCAACAGCAATGACTCCCCCAGGGAGCAACAGTATGCAAGCCAGACAATGTCTAGACCTAAAGACTGACTGTGTCTGGAGGATTAGGAACAATATGTTATACCTGATGATCAGAGGACTGGATTTGAAACCGTGTTTTATTTTATGTGGAATCAATCTTGTCTTAGTCACGTTTCGTGATATTCAATGATGATAAGGCCTGATTAATATGTGCAGAAATAGAATAATCTTGCATAAGCTAATGGACCCTGCTAAACTAGGAAGCTTGTAATGCAAGATTTGCTCAAAGACACTAATTTCAACACTACTTTCAACATGCATTAGCTTCTAGCCCAGCTACAGACCATATAAAGATGAGGTGAAGCGTCTACCTCTGATTGGTTACTGCATTTCTTATGCTTTGAGAATACTCGCTGTCCCAATCACTGGACATGTGAGCACCATCACCCTGTACCATGCAGGTGGCATGCACTTTTAGCTTCTTATGATAGCTGTGGAAGGAGGGAGGAGACTCAAGTGAGGACAGATTATTCCGGACCAGGTCTATGAGTCCCTGTTTACTCAGTGTCACAAGGAGTTTGCCACTTGCTTAGACAGTGTGGCAAAACCGACAGGCATCTTGGAGGCTTTTGGAAGCAGGTCTGGAGTTATAGCTAAGCTATTGCGGCCCTGGGCAGGTGCTCACCTTATACAGGCCCGAGATGGTTTGACTTTGAGTGCTCCTGCGCCTCCAGGAGGCTGAAGGAGGCTTCGAGCATTACACCAAGAGACCCCCTGGCTGTCAAGAGATATCGCAGACAATATAAGGCCCCTCTGGCAAAGAGCAAGTCCGCTTTGAAGGAGGCCTGGTGAGAGCTGTTAGAGGCCCGTACCCTGGGTAACAGCTCCAAATTCTGGAGCATTATCAATAGCCTCTTTTTGGCAGAAGATAGCCCAATTTACTGGACGCCCATATTACCGAGAATGATTGGGTAAGCCACTTTGAGGGCATGTTTCAGCCTGATCCCATCTCGAGGGCAGCCCAGGAACCCGTTTTGGGTAAATCCGAGGTCATATTTACAGAACAGGAAGTAAGAGCAGGTATTATGGGGTTGTCTAAAAACAAGGCCCCTGGCCCCGATTGGATCCCCCTAGACCTCTATATTTTGAATTTGGACATCTGGGTACCTGTACTCACCTCAATTATTAATGCTGCTGCGGTCCTGCTGGGCCGCTCGGACACTTGGGCCTTATCCACCATTGTCCCTGTTTTTCAAAAAGGGAGATAAGGATAGCACTCATTGCTATAGGCCCCTCTCCCTTTTGATTCTGTGGTAAAGGTGGTGGGTCGTATGGTATTAGATAGGCTTGTAAGCTGGGCAGATGATAATAACATCCTGGCAGAGGTCCAATATGGTTTTCGCCCTGGTTGCTTAATGGTGGACCAGAGTTTAAATCTATATATGGTCTTGAATAGGTATACCATCGCCCGCCCGGGCACCATCTACTTACCTTTTATGGATCTGTCTTCCACGTTAGACCACATTACCAGATCCAAGCTCTGGCAAATGATGCTTAATATTGGCATCGACAAAGACATTGTCCTGTTTCTAAGGGATCTCCACAGAGACACTAAAGCCGTAGTCCACTGCTCTAAAGATCTCAAAGAGACCCGCGAGATTCCTATCCAGAGAGGGGTGCGTCAAGGGTGCATCTTGGCCCCTTTTCTTTTTAATTTGTACGTTATTTATCTGGAGCAGGCCCTTTTGAATTTAAAAACCGACTTTCTCCAGGTGGGCAAGCAAAGTCTGCCGGCCCACTTGTATGCTGATGATGCTGTCCTCATGGCGAGGACAGCGAGGGGCTTACAATCCCTGTTTGACTCCTTTGAACAATTCATAGAGGACCTGGACTTGTTGGTCAATAACAGCAAATCGTTTGTAAGGCAGGTGGGTCTTCGATCAGCTAAGTCCTATACATTTACGGTAGGGCTATGCCGGTCCCCAAGACAGACGTTTTTTCCTACCTGTGGGTAGTGTTTGATGAGGACTTGAATTGGCACCCTTTGATAAGCAAAAAGAAAGGGGATCTGGCCAGGGCGATTGCTGCTGTTTTCAACTTTGCTTCCAGACTGAGAAGTAGACTGATCAGGGCACTTTTGCAGATCTACAAAGCCAAATGTATCTCGAAGGTTACATACGGGAGCGAGATCTGGGGCCATATCGGGCAGGATGCATTGCAAATGATTGAAAACACCTTTCTGAGACAGATTCTCTGCTTACCGCAGTCTATCTGATCTTTTGTAGCGCACAAAGTATTAGTGATGGCCTTCCTCTCAGATGTGTTGGCTTTTCGTCCTTTATCGTTGTGGATGAAAATCTGGAATAAGAAGGAAAATGCCCTTAGTAAGGAAATTATAAGGGACTGTCTCTCCCTTGATCACGTTAATCGTATTTGCTGGCTTAAGTATGTTAGAGAAAGCTTTACCAGTCTGGGAAGGGCAGATCTAGTTGAGAACCCAGAGGAAATCAGTAGTAGGGATATGACTTGGGTGAAGGAGAACTTTTGTAAAAAGCATACGTGGGCCTGAGAAGAATTGGAACTGAGGAAGCCTAGTGTGCATAGGTATTTCTTACTGAAAACAGTGTCATCAACGAGCACTATCTTTTACGGTTCAAAAGTAATCATGACCGTTTTTTACTGACTAGGTTTCGACTGCACCTCTTTCATTATCTTCTGGCCCATCCCTGTGGTGCAGTGCCTCCAACCCCGTGGCTGCGATGGAAAGTCTCCAGAGGATATGATGCACTTTTTTATGTTTTGTAGTTTTTATGAGGTACCCAGAAAGTCTTTTATCATCCCTATTCCTAAAAAAGCAGGTTTTAGGCAGGTTAGATCTGCTTTTATTGTTCTACAACTACTCTCAAGCCATTCACTATTGTATGTTCTTAGCTTTTTAAGGGCTGCAATTAGGCTCAGGTCCAGCTGTGATTAACCTTTATGGTCAATTTCCTGTCACTGTGACAATATGAATTTGGTTTTAATATGGTCCATGTTTATAATTTTGTATCTTATGGGGTCGTGATGGATGGTTTTATTGCCCTTGACATAGTCCCTACTATTAGTTTTGTATTTTATGGTGCTTCGATGACGCCTTTTCATATTTTGGACCTCTTTGTCCTCGATACCGTGCTTGTTTTAACCTTGTATTTATGGGCCCACCATGGTCACACTGGACTGTTTTTCCATAGTATCGGATGGAGATTTTTAATTGTGTTTGTTTGACTTTTATGGTTTTCTTTGTAAAACCCGAATAAAGTGTTATTGATGATGATGATGATTGGTTCTGAACCGAATAATTGTGTAACTTGTACTATCTGATGATGAACACATGATGTATTAGTTCATAGTTCTGAAGAACTTCTAATATACTTGTGATTTTATTGGACATGTACTAAAAACACCTTTTTGTGGTTTACAGAAATAAAAGGCCATGCTGAACTTCTGTAATTTAGACTCTTGTTTACCAAGCCAGCTGTCCTGTGTACACATATAGTAAAATCTTCTATATATGAGCCTGATGGAGTCAGTGCTTTATTTTATTATTTAGGCTTCCACAAGAGGCAATGGAGATGAGGACACAGGAGGAGAGGCAGAGAAGGCGGGGGCACACAGAACTGGGACATATGAGGCATGGGTACAGGGGTGGGGCACTGGAGACAAGGACACAGGAGAAGAAAGCACAGGAGGTAGGGCACAGGACCCAGGTGCACAAGAGGAGGGCACCAGAGACAGAGGCACAGGAGGGGAACAGCACAGCTGCCAGGTTTTCAGTTTATATACGTGTGACATTTTCATGCTTTCAGTGTTCTTATGTGTGACATTCCAAAGCGATACCAAAGGGGATGAAGGACGGAGCGCTTGAGCAAATCAAACACTCACCCCCAGTCAACTGATCTGGGTTTAATCCATCATCATTCTTTAGCTCACTCCACCACCCCAGTTCAGACATGGCCATATGCAAATCAGTCTGACCCTGTGCCTCATGGGAACAGTCCAGCACGAACTGCCAAGCCATGTCTTCCCTGGACCGGAAACAAGCATCCTGGGACCGGTTTCTGGCTATTCAGCCGTCATCAGCCAGGCTAGCTTGAATCCAGTGGCAAAGTGAGCAAGGGACCCACATCTGGGCATACCCTGCCAACTTAGGGCGAACAAAGCGATACCAAAGGGGATGATGGACGGAGCACTTGAGCAAATCAAACACTCACCCCCAGTCAACTGATCTGGGTTTAATCCATCATCATTCTTTAGATCACTCCACCACCCCAGTTCAGACATGGCCATATGCAAATCAGTCTGACCCTGTGCCTCATGGGAACAGTCCAGCCCGAACTGCCAAGCCATGTCTTCCCTGGACCGGAAACAAGCATCCTGGGACCGGTTTCTGGCTATTCAGCCGTCATCAGCCAGGCTAGCTTGAATCCAGTAGCAAAGTGAGCAAGGGACCCACGTCTGGGCATACCCTGCCAACTTAGGGCGAACAAAGCGATACCAAAGGGGATGATGGACGGAGCGCTTGAGCAAATCAAACACTCACCCCCAGTCAACTGATCTGGGTTTAATCCATCAACATTCTTTAGCTCACTCCACCACCCCAGTTCAGACAT
Organism: Calotriton arnoldi; assembly: GCA_963921515.1. NCBI lineage: Eukaryota > Metazoa > Chordata > Amphibia > Caudata > Salamandridae > Calotriton > Calotriton arnoldi. Next base: position 6,203,134 of record CAWUFW010000068.1, read on the forward strand.
GGCCATATGCAAATCAGTCTGACCCTGTGCCTCATGGGAACAGTCCAGCCCGAACTGCCAAGCCATGTCTTCCCTGGACCGGAAACAAGCATCCTGGGACCGGTTTCTGGCTATTCAGCCGTCATCAGCCAGGCTAGCTTGAATCCAGTGGCAAAGTGAGCAAGGGACCCACGTCTGGGCATACCCTGCCAACTTAGTGCGAACAAAGCGATACCAAAGGGGATGATGGACGGAGCGCTTGAGCAAATCAAACACTCACCCCCAGTCAACTGATCTGGGTTTAATCCATCATCATTGTTGGCAGGAATCACCATCACAGCGGATTCTGTAAATACATTTTCCTGTTTGCTACAGGGCTCCGTCAGCAGACCGAGCTCTGTAGCAATCAAGTCACTTTTTTATTTAAAAAAACAAAATCCCAAAATGGGATTTTCTTGTATTAAAAGCAATGCACCCCTCGCCATAGGAGTCCTCTCCAATGACGAGGCTAGTATTTAGCAGCTTTCACTGGCCCTTACCGGCAGGGTATTAATGGGGGTGAAGGGCATTGAAAACTGACCTGTCATTCCGCCCATCTAAATGACAGGTCAGCCTCCAACGGCCCTTACTCCACTGGCTGTCGGAGTGGATTAACCTCGGCGGAGACAGAGTAGTGCGGTGATTAACCCTTAGGCCCTCCAGCATTTTAATGTGGCAGGTGGGCTGCATTCATAACAGAAGGATGCTCTGTCGCCATTGTGGCGGAATAACCCTACAGCCAAGAATTAAATCTGGCCCTTACTTTGCTACTGTTAGTGGCAACCGAACACCATCCCATCTCTGCAAGAAATGCTGACGCTGGAGGAGCATCAACCGCTGGAATTTCCTTCACCGCACTATCCCTATGTTGCATGGAAGTTCACTTAGTGATTTATGATTCAGATTTAGCACTTCTCCTACAAATTGGCTGATTCTCATTAATTACCCACTTCTAAATCAGGACTCTAGACTGGTAGGGGACTGAAATAGTGCCTCCGACGAACAAGCCACAATTCTCTTATTACAACTCCTGTTGAAAACTCCTCACAACTTCTCTCCTTCCGCTCTTTACTGTTTGCCAATTATTCTCCTCTTTCTACCTTTGCTCTCTTTCCATGCTCTCTATCTTTTGTTTTCCCTCTCCTCTCATTCCCTTTCCTTTTCATCTTCCCTCTTGCCTAGTCCCCTTTTATCTTCTCTGTTTCTGTCTGTGCCTCTTATCTATACCGCTCCTTTTCTCTCTTCTCTCCTGTTTCTCCTCGTCTTTTACTACCACCTCACCACTCTTTTTGTCTGTGTCCTGTCCTCTCTATCTCCTTTTGTCTCTCTCCTCCCATTGTGGTCTTTTCCCTTCTTTAGTCTCTCCCCGCTAACCATCTCCTCTCTGTTGTTCCACAAAGACCCCTGTATACCCAAAACCTTGTTTAAACTTTCAGTTGATAGCGCTTAAACACAGAAGAAGTGCCCACAGTTAATGACACAGAGATTCAAAGTGCGCCTGTAACTTTTAACCAATTAAGACAGCAATTATTATCACTGGAGGGTATTCGGCCAGTGCCCAAAGCCAGATGTGGCGTTTTTTTCTTTCTTAGCTGCAGCAGCTCCTCCCCATCCTAGCACAGACACGCTGTCATTCTGTCAGCCGACCCATTGTCACATATAAACTGACAATGGGTCAGCCCCAGCAGGCACAGCATGTGCTGCGCCTCCTCTTGTCCCGTCCTTAAGGCACAGCAGGGAGGCGTTGCCTCAGGAGATGCTGCTTCTGAGTTGAAAAGTTCACACTTGCCTCACAAGGGAGGTGGTGGGGGTATTGAGAACATTCTGCTTGTGTCCAGGGGCCCAGCTAGCATTGCTGCAGCCTGTGCAGTGCACCGGGCCCTGAGGCAATAATCTTCCCACCCCACCTGCAATGGCTGCTCTTACTTCAGCCGCTGTGTAAACCCCTTCAAACCAATCTATTAAATAAATGTTCCAACCTTTTAAATAAATGCTTTAAGGTGGAATGCCACTGGCAGTACTGCAGAAGTTGATCATGTGATGGATTGGAAGGAAGGCATAGCCTAAAAACTGAAGGTTTTCATTTTATTTATTTTTTGTATTTTTCTTTTGTCCTCATTCACCTCAGGTTCTAATGTCTAGTACCTTAGCCCACAAGTGCGAGAGGGAGATACTTGCCACGTATATTGACCCTCGGCAAGCATCTTACCCACAGTTCTTCTGCCAGGCTGAAATCTCCATCCATGGTGTCTTGAAGTTCCCAGTACCAGAAAGAGACTTCTTTGTTCCTTGGGGGTTTTCCAACAAGTTGCTCTTCCCGGCCATTTCCAATACACAAAGGCAGCTTCCGTCCCTGTTCCCAACTCTTCAATTGTGTATATTTGAATCTTGAAAATGTGCCCCCCAAACGCATACCCCAGCATTTCTTATTGGTAGTGCCAGTTTATCTTTAAGACACTCTGGTGTCCCTGGAGATTCCCAGATAGGGGATAAGAAGGAGTAATAATCTAGGTTTGATTGTCGTCTAATAGTGTACCACATTCTAGCTAATGCTTGCAGCACTTTTAATTGAATTTTTTGGAAATATTTTGGATCACCAAATTTAAGGAGAAATCTGTCTACACCCGTCTTGCTTTCTTTTATCATTGCCGAAAACATAGTTCCTACTTCTGATTCATCCGGTGTATGAAAAAGCATTCTGGAGTTTGTGAGCTGGAAGGCCCAGGCATAATATTGGATATCTGGTAAGGATAATCCCCCTTTCTCTCTTCTTCTCCGCAACTTTTCCCATAAAATCCAAATCCCTAGATAAGCCCAAATAAAGGCGTTTATCGGCTGCTGGATTTAATATATTGCAGCTTTCTCAAAGTACAGAGGGATTGTGTTAAATAGAAGAGTAATTTTCAGCAGTATCACCATTTTAATCTGATTAACCCGCCCAAAAATCGTTAGGGGGAGATGTATTCAACCCTTCATTAACTGCACAATTTCTCTTGATATCTTAACCAGATTTTTTGCATGAACTTTGTTTATGTCTTCCACAATTTTTAGACCCAGCTATCTCATTTCCTTCTTAATCAACAAGTTATCCTTTCTCTGGTTCCCTAACATAACCTCTGTTTTCCCCTCGCTCACCAGATAACCATATACTTTACCGAATTCTAACGCCATCTGTATGGTGGCCGGTAAAGCCGCACCAAGGTCAGAGGAGAAAACCGCAAGATCATCAGCATATAATGCTCCCTTCTTTACCCAACACCCCTGGGAAAAGCGGGAATGTTAGCTGCCCTTCTAAGTTTATGTGCAAAGGGCTCTATCTAGACATTAAATAAGAGGAGGGACAGGGGACAACCCTGCCTTGTGCTCCTTAGTATTTTAAAAGTGATAGGTTTCCATTCACTAAAACTCTTGCTGAGGGATCCTGGTATATCAGTTGGATTACTCTACAAAATGTATCCCCAAGCTCGTACCATTTCAAAACAGTAAGCAGGTAAGACCACCTTATCCTGTCAAAAGCTTTAGAAGCGTCTAACATTATAACTGCTAGGGGGTAATGGCAACATCTATAGCTCCTATGAGCCCATAAATTAACTCATGTAAGTATCTCCCTTTAATGAACCCTTTCTGATCCTTATGTATCACATCTCCGGCTATCTTACTTAATCTCCCTGCCAGGATTTTTGTAAAGATTTTATAATCAGTGTTCAGACGTGATATCGGTCTATGCGCGTCACAGCTAGTGGGGTCCTTACCTGGCTTCAGAATAAGCATAATTAACGCTTCATCCCACGATTTTGGTAGCTGCATCCCTTGATCTAAATTCTCCCTAATCATTACTGTCAAAAAGGGGGTTTAATACCTCCCCTAAAATTTTATATAACTCCACTGGTATCCCATTGGGTCCTGCAGCCTGCCCCCCTTACTTAACTGTACGACCATCCTAACTTCCTCTTTTGTAATGTCCTGGTTAGAGCATTTTTCTGCCTTAGGTCAAGGGGTTTGATGGAATCTGCTTAACCAGTCATTCACCTCTTCTTCTGATACTCTTCCCTCTTCCGAATAAAGATCTCTGAATTAATCTTTAAATGCCTCCTCCAGCTCAATCTCACTGGTCAGCATAGCACCTGAAGGCCCTTCCTTAATTTCTTTAATCTGATTTCTATTTTGGTCTGTCTTAATCTTCCACGCTAATAACTTCCCTGCTCCCTCCCCATACTCAAAATGGGCCAACTTACTAGCATCCCCTCTTTTTTTAATCCGGGTTTGAAGAATTTCTTTGATTTGATTTTTCAATAACCGCAGTTTTTCCTCTGCCAAAGTCTTGCTATCGTCGGCTAGATTTAGCTTTATTTTGGTCTCTAGATTTTTCATTTCATCCTCTAGCTGAGATAACTCCTTCCTATATTGTTTATTTTTGTAACAAACTGCGCTCATAATCTTACCCCCAATAAAGGCTTTGAGCGTATCCCATATTACCCCAGTGGGAGCCGAGCCACTATTAATTTTAGGGAATTCTCCTACTTCCATTTTCAAGGCTTCCATTACCGCAGTATATGCTAGTATAGTACGATCTAGTGTCCACCTCCTTTCTGTAAGCCGGCTAGTGGTCCTGATTGTTATAGTTACTGCTGAATGGTCTGACAGATGGGCCATCATATATCCAATACCCAGATCGTCCTCTCTAAGGCTCCACTCTACTAAAAAATAGTCTATCCTCGATCTATGCCCGTATTTCTTATTATGGAATGAGGCACCCTGCAAGGATCTAAGGTTTTCATTTTTATTGTAATATGAGGTTTAGCAGGGGCAAAGGGAGGTCCATGGACCTAAAGATGAGCTTCAGTTGACCAGTGGATGAGATGCATTTTAAAAAATTGAATTTCAATTCCTATCCAACATTAATGGCCTGTGATGCTATAACAGGCTTTATATACCACAATGTTCTCACAAAATTACTCCAATACTAACCAAGCAAGGATGTGATCCATAAGTGTGGGTAACTTTTTGGGGGGTCCCCTGGCCTTCTTAAATTCCTAATCCAACTCTGGAGGTTCTGTGGTTTAGGACACTGTGCTGGGATGACACCGACTCCATTTCTCTTTGTAAAAAAATCATTAAACATGACACTCGGGGGGAGATTTTCAAAAAATCCATGCAATGCAGCGCAGCCCCTACGAGGCTGCATTGCGTTGTGTGACAGGGAGGGAGCAGGAGAGTGCCATATCTTCAGAGATATGGCTCTCTTCTCCCGTTTCCTTTGTGCCGGCGCTGATTTCAGCTGCTGTGCGCCTCGCCCACACCTTAGCACTAAAACGCTAGGGTGTGTGCATGAGTGTAGAATAGGTTTTGTACAAGAAGGGTAGCCTTCCTAAACAAAATACTATGCCTAGACACAATGCAAAGCTTTTCCCACTTCGTATGCATGCTGCACAGTGCAGCACGCATGCAAAGTCGGAAAAGCACGGAGAAATGAAAGCATTTCTCCTGTTAGCGCCTCCTTAGAAGGGGCGTTAACTTTTGGCACAAAACCATGTCTACAAATCTTTGTAAATATGGTTTTGCATCAAAAGGCATGGGTGGTTGCATTGGAATGCCCATGTAACGCCCCCTTGGCGCTAAGTAATGCAAAGAAGTGCTCTGCGCTACTTTCAGGGTGCTTTCCAGTGAAAGTTTATAGTAAAAAAAACATTTTGCGCTGGTTAACGCCACTTTTGTGACGCTAACCCAGTGCAAAATGTTTGTAAATCTCCTCCTTGGACTGCAGCTGCATACTTGCCAAACCTCCTGACACAGGCATGATGTTCCCAAACTGAAGGGCTGCTGCCTCTTGTTGAAAGAGGATCATACTTTTGCTTTGGGGGGCAGTGAATTACAATCATGCACTACATTAGTTTGCAAACAACATCATTGACTGTTGATACAGGAGGATGCCTGCCAGGACTGGCCTTAGACGGTGCTTTTAGTACTGCAGCTTTTAGTGCTGCTTGAGGTGCTGGGCGTTGCCAACACACATGGAGTGAAGGGTGTTTAATGGGAATGCTCCCGTGGAGCGAAGAGGGATAGTGCGCTCTGCGGTGACGTAACTTAAATAATAAAAAGATGCTGTTGTCCTGTGCAGGAGTGGAGCCAGTTACAGCATCTACCAAGTCAGCATGTGTTGTTTGCAATGCTCCAAGAACTGAGCCATGACACCACAGAATACTGATGAGGCGGGCAGCTCACGCTCACCAATGCTGCTTTGTTGATGCGAGGGGGAGATACACTCACGATGTGCACTCTGCCGTGTCACATTTTCCCTGCCACCACAAGCGGCCCTCTATCAGTTCCCGTTCTCATCTCCAGTCAGCTGGTGCAGCTCCAGAATAGGGGATGGTACCTAATACTCCGGTCCAATACTGACTGTCTTTGTGGCGGCGACTAAGCACGCCCCCATACCCAGGGCTGAGCTCTCCAGTCACCTTGGCATCGCTCCCGGCAACTGAGCCCTTTGTCAAAACCTTGCCTCCACCCACAACAGACCCTAAAATGGAAGCTGTGGGTCGAGCGATTAGAGATGTACCATGCTGCCATGGCACTCATGAATGACTGGAAGAGGCCCATGTTACTCCACCTGGTAGGGGAAGAAATTTACATAATTTCTAGCAACGTTGTTGAGGTCGGACCACCCTTCGCGTATGTGTTGCTAAAGACTGCACTCAGCAACTACTTTACTGCAATGGGCAATCCTCATTATGAAAGATTCTTACTGTGCCAAGCCAAACAAGAACTGAATGAGTCGGTAGATGCTTTTTGCACAAAACTCCGGGAGTTGACCAGCACTTCTACTCTCTCAGATGAGATGGACGAAATCAGCACCCAGTTGATACAAGGCTGTGCATTGGTAAAACTGAAAGAGCAAATCCTATAAGACCCTGGGAAGCCAATGGTGTGGTGGTCCATTCCTGCACAAAGGAGAATGCCCCACCAAGGGCGAGAAGCGCTCAACATCTGGCAAACTGAATGACTACATCAAGGTGTGCTGGTCAACCCCAGTGCCAAAAATTAACCAGAAGAAAGCGGTGAACACCCTAGGGCCTCCCCGAGCGCTCTGGAAGATGAAGACATGGACGATGATGAGAAGGAAACTGCTATAAATGTCGTTCGGATGGTGAAGCCACTGTATGCTCAGGCGAGGACCAATCCAAATTGCACAGCGCTAGAAGAGGGACAGAGCCTGAGGGCCATCATTGACACTGGGGTGTCTATAAACATCACTTTTGTGAGACTGTACACAAGAAGCCCAAACTACAGGCATCTGTGTAAAATCAAACGCACACAGCAGTGCCAAATACCTCCTGCTGGCCAGCATGTTTGCAATCCATATAAGCTATGAAGGGCATTCCACTCATGTCAAGAAATATATCACTAGAGAAGACAATGGCATGCTGCTCTGCTGTCAGACTCCTGAAAGACTTCAACAGTTTGGATTAGTTGCTGGAAGAATTCCTGACCCTATTCTTTGTAATAGGGTGCTTGAAGCAGAAGATGGTGCAGCTCCACATCGACCAATCCATCCAGCCAGTGGCACAGCACCACAGTCGGCAGCTTTTCATCTCCAGTCTAAAGTGGAGAAACAGTTGAAGATGTTGGAGGTAGCAGACATCATTGAAACAGTGGAAGGCCCTACCCCTTGGGTATCCCCAATTGTGATAACCAAGAAGCCGAAGCAGCCAGGTGCCATAAGGATATGCATGGACAAGTAAATTCTGAACCTAGCCCATCAAGTCAGAACACCACTTCACCCCAAAAGTTGACCTTGGATACAGAAATAGATTCTGCAACTCCAAGAGTACCAATTCACTTTCAAGTACAAGCCGAAAACTCAGAATTCTGTGGATTTTCTTTCTCGCCATGTGCAGGCCGCTACAGCGGAAGAAGATGTGATCACTTTGGACCGTGGAGAATATGTGGGTTTATGGTGGAACAATCGAAACCACTACCAATGTCACCGGGGGAAATAATTGAAGCCACCAAAACAGATGATTGCATAAAGGTGGCAGTGGAAGCTGCCAAGTCAGGGGACATGAAGATTCTCTGGATTAACCTACACGGCTGGCCTCGCTCCACAAAGCAAGACATTAACTGTCTGTATCAGCAGAGGGCTGCCTCCTGAGAGGCCCAAGCCTGGTCATTGCCCAGTTTGATCCAATGGGTGGATAGCATGGCTCAGAAGTCACACCAGTGGATGGTCAAGAGCAAAAGCCAAATTGGGGGCAATGACTGGTTCCCACGGTGTGATGAACTTGTTGAACATACAGTCCAGAGATGTGAATTATGTCAAGTGCTAGAAGCCCTAAACCACCGGCACCAATCGTAACAGAAGAGATCCCGCAGACTCCCTGCCATTGAGCTAGTACGGACATAATCTGTCAGCCTGATGGATGGTACATGTTGGTCGTCACTAAAGTCCATTCAAAATACCCAGAGGTAGAGGTGGTAATGTCAACAGTGGCTAGCAAAATAGTACCAAAGCTGGGAAAGGTTATTGCAACACATGGTCTCAAAACCAAGCTCTGCACAGACAACGTTCCCCCATTCAATGGGAAAGAGGTGGCCAAGTACCTGCAATTCCGGGACATCAAACAATGCAAGATTACACCCTATGCCTGCAAGCAAATGGGAAAGTAAATGCTTAATGAGAACCCTGGTGAAAGCAATCCGAATTGCTCAAGCTACTGGCCAAAGTGTACAGTGGGATCTCTCACTTCCTGGGGAACTATAGACTAACCCCTCATGTGAGCACAGCTACAGCTCCCACTTTGAGATGTCTAGGCTGCCATGTGGCTAACGTGATTCCCCACCTTCCAGAGTGGGCAGCGACAATCCCGACCAAGGATGGATGGTTAGAACGTCGCCAGGATCAAAATGTGGAAGTCAGCGAATGGCGAAAGGCTTGGAACAAAAAACTACAGTAGGAGATTTGATTCTTAGAAAAGATAGGTACCCGGGGAGCCAATTCCAGCTCCCTTTTGAGCCTATACTGTAGAGAATCACCAGAACTAGTGGTATTATGATATCTGCTGAAAGGGGAACAAAAACTGTCAGCCAAAAGATCTGCTTCTTCATGAAGTACTGGATCCCAAAAACCCAGCAAGAACCTAGATAGGAGATAATTTGATGGATGATAGCTTTGAGGAAGAGGTTGATAGAAGCATGACGGCTGGAAAAGGATCATCGATGGCAGGACAGCAGGACGGAATTCAGGCAGATTGCCCAACTGATAGTTTTGTAGAGGGGTGAATAAGTCGAAACCCCATCACTTACCATTGCAATGGGATCTCTGAATTTGAGAGAGGGAGCCCATCAATACAATTTGAGAACTGATCCAGTCCCGCCCAAGAAGTACAAAGACTTTTTCATTTAGTAACAGTTCTGTTTTGTGTTTTGGAGTTTTTGTTGGTTCATATAGTTTTTCATATTTGAGGATGAATGTGGTGGTGAACGTTTTCAACACGTGGAGTGAAGAGTGTTTAGCGAGGATGAACCCACATGGTGGAGTGATAGTACTCTTCACAGGGACGCCACTTAAATAATAAAAGTGCACTGTAGTCCTGCACAGGGACAGAGCCAGTTATAGCATATACCGAGTCTCCATGTGTTCTTTGCAGTGCTCCATGGCCTGAGCCACAACACCAAACTGTTTAACTCAGTGCTGCTCTCATGAGAGAGTTTACCTTCCTGTGTGCATGTTGGGCCTGGGCTCTGGTAAAATCTTAAGGCTGGTGCAGCACTTAAACTGTGCTGCTGGCTTACGCAGACAGAGACAGAACTGTACTGGGGCTGGAAGAGGTGGACAGAATGTGCCATATGGTGAGGATTGGGCATAGAGCTTGTTTTATTTATATTTATATTCACTGAAAAAACCATAGGTTTCAGGCACGTTATAGTTAGAAATTAGCATTTAAAAAACCTTAGAAATTCACTGAAAAAACCATAGGTTTTAGGGACAGTTATAGTTAGTTGGACATTGCACTCGTACAAAACCCGTGAAATTCCCCCGTTATAGTTAGTTCAGCTAACTATAACTCGCGCCCCCGCAATGCACTGCTGACGACGTCACATATTACATCACTCATGACATGGTCAGTGACATCACTGATGACATCACTGATGACATCTCAAATGACATCACTGATGACATCATCCATGTGAACATTTCATGCATCTTCTCACACCCAAATATAACTTTTGATACACCCACTCTAAATTACACACTACCATTCTCATAACCATAGACACTCCAACACCAATAACTACATACCCACTCACTGATTCTTAGGTCTACACACACATCCACTCACTCACCCGTACAGTCACTCATACTTACGGTCACTCAGTACAGGACTATCATATGCACTCATACACCTATATAGACACTCACACACCGCCACTCATCCAAAGAGGTACTCACACACCTAGTCAGTCATGCAAATAATTAATCACACTCCCATTTACTCAGATGTACAGTTATACACACACCAGCTCAATTACTCATATAAATACTAGCACATTCTTACGCTCTTATACAATCAATGATACAAGCACACACTCATCCATACAGCCACTCTCACAATAACACACTCTCATTTGTAGCCAATTATGTACTCCAACACACATATCTACTACTTTTCACATATGTAGTTACTCACACATGTAACACTGAGATATACATTCACTCACTAACACGCCCATACACACACTCACCCACCCATACAGTCCATCACAGATGCACTCTTGAAACCATGCACCCAGTGAATCACCCACTCACACATCTATGCTCAGAGTCACACACACCCCACCCACACAAACAATCAGGCACCCATACAGATACTCAGACAACAAATCAATAACCCATATAGACACTCATGTAGCTATTCACAAACCCATGAGCCGCTTACACACCAACAGACACACGGATACAGATATTCACACAGTTTAGTCACTAACCCATGCATTCAGTAAGATACGTTTAATCACTCACTTATAGAGTCAGCCACGCATCCATTCAGACACTTATACACCCACTCATTCTTCAATACGCCTTTCCCTATATATATTAAACATATTTCAACTTTACAGAAACACACAGTCACTGCATGATGTCATCAGTGATGTCATTTGAGATGTCATCAGTGATATCATCAGTGATGTCACTGACCATGTCATGAGTGATGTAATATGTGACGTCATCAGCAGTGCATTGCGGGGCGCGAGTTATAGTTAGCTGAACTAACTATAACGGGGAATTTCACGGGTTTTGTACGAGTGCAATGTCCAACTAACTATAACTGTCCCTAAAACCTATGGTTTTTTCAGTGAATTTCTAAGGTTTTTTAAATGCTAATTTCTAACTATAACGTGCCTGAAACCTATGTTTTCTTCAGTGAATTTCAAAGGTTTTTTAAATGCTAATTTCTAACTATAACGTGCCTGAAACCTATGGTTTTTTAAGTGAATTTCAAAGGTTTTTTAAATGCTAATTCCTAACTATAACATGTCTGAAACCTATGTTTTTTTTCAGTGAATTTCAAAGGTTTTGTAAATGACAATTTTTAAATGTATTAATTGTTATATTTATTTTTTTGATACTGATTTACTACATTTTTTTAAACTATTTATTTTTAGATATTTTATTTTTTAAATTACATTGTAATTACATTATACATTACATTACAAAATATACTTTCTCAGAATGAATTACTTTAGTTTAAATACTTTGCAAATAGGTAATAGACTTTTAAGTACAGTAGTTACAGTTGTTGCAATGGGCAACACAATTTCAAACACAATGCAACATTGAGCTCAATGTGAATTTCTAGTTAAATACAATTAGTTACTTTATGGATTACTTTTCTAACCACAGGACTGGATCCTAGATTCAGTCCTGGGACATCTCCTGTAAACAGTTGAGTAAAAGTGTTTTGGTTACAGTAGTGATTTTTAAGGAATATTATTGTATTTTAAAAGTTGACACAAACTTTTTCACATAGAATCACCAATGTTATCCTATGGGAGGAAATTCACTTAGCAGGTAAGTAGTGTTATCGTTACTTTTTCTTACTCAGTGGTGGATCCTGGATCCAGCACTGGTGCATCTCCTGTAAACAGTTGAAAGAATGCGTTTAAGTCATACAGGCGATTTTTAAGGAATATTTGTAGTTTGTGAAAATCGACACTTTGAAACTTTTCTGCTAAAAACCAGATAATGGATTCCTATGGAAGGAAATACAAGTTACTGGTAAGTACGGTTAGAATTACTTTTCAGGGTCAGTGCTGGGCTAAAAGATGCAGCACTGGGTTCTCTCCTGATAACAGGTGAGTAAATCGGAATTCGTAGTTCGGCTGATTTTAGAGGAATATTATAAAGTTCCAAAACTCCACACTTAGAAGAATTTCCAAGTGAAACCAGTCAATGTTAGCCTATAGAAGGAAATTCAAGTTACTGGTAAGTACGGTTAAAATTACTTTTCAGGATCAGTACTGGGCTCAAAGATGCAGCACTGAGGTCTCTCCTGATAACAGGTGAGTAAATCGGAATTCGTAGTTCGGCTGATTTTAGAGGAATATTTGCACAATGGTGAAGGAAGGGGGTGGGGCCTGAGGTGACATGTCTGCAAACACGCCCTGTGGCGCGTTTTAAGTTGGAGAATTAATTCCTCCTCAATCCCGAGGGTCCCTAGGGGCCAACTAGCCCACCAGATACCTCCAGTATGCGCCAGAGAGCTGCATTGCAGAGAGGTGTTCAGAGGCCACGCCCCTTTTTGCAGCTCTCTGCAACGCAGCTCTGTGGCGCTTTCTGGAGGTACCTGGTGGGCTAGTTGGCCCACAGGGACCCTCAGGATTGAAGGGGATTTAATTCCCCATCTTAAAACGCACCACGGGGCCTGTTTGCACACATGTCACCTGAAGCCCCGCCCCCTTCCTTCACCACTGTGCAAACGCGCCCCGTGGCGCGTTTTAAGTTGGGGTATTAAGTCCCCTTGAATCATGAGGGTCCCTGGGGTCCAACTAGCCCACCCTGTACCTCCAGTATGCGCCAGAGAGCTGCGTTGCAGAGAGGTGTTCAGAGGCCACGCCCCTTTTTACACCTCTCTGCAACGCAGCTCTGTGGCGCTTTCTGGACGTACCTGGTGGGCTAGTTGGCCTCAGGGACCTTCAGGATTGAAGGGGATTTAATTCCCCATCTTAAAACGCGCCACGGGGCCTGTTTGCACACATGTCACCTTTAGCCCCACCCCTCCCTTCACCACTGTGCGAACGCGCCCCGTGGCGCGTTTTAAGTTGGGGGATTAAGTCCCCTTGAATCCTGAGGGTCCCTGGGGTCCAACTATCCCACCAGGTACCTCCAGTAAGCGCCACAGAGCTGCGTTGCAGAGGTGTAAAAAGGGGCGTGGCCTCTGTACACCTCTCTGCAACGCAGCCCCCTGGCACATACTGGAGGTTCCTGGTGGGCTAGTTGGCCCCCAGGGTCCCCCAGTATTCAAGGGGAATTCATTCCCCCTCTGCAAACGCGCCAGGGGGCGCGTTTGCAGACTGCTGCAGGGAGGGGCCGGGGCCTCCGGCACGATGCCGGTCTTTTTGTTTTTTCTTTTTTTTTCTTTCTATGGGAGGGGGCCTGTGTGGCCCCCCTTCCCTCGGCCACTTTTGGCCCTGGGGACCCCATCCCCCGGGGCCTGAGGATCTACTTTTTTTTTTTTTTTTTTTTTTTTAAATGGGAAGGGGGCCGCATGGCCCCCCTTCCCTGGGCCTCTATTGGCCCCGGGGACCCCATCCCCCGGGGCAAGCCCACTGTTTTTTTTTTAATAAAATATTCGGAGGGGGCTGCGTGGCCCCCTCCTCAGGCCATTTAAGGCCCCGGGGACCCCATCCCCGGGGCCGGCCTTTACGTTATTTTTTTTTTTTTAAACAATTCCTTTTTTTGGGAGGGGGGCTGCGTGGCCCCCTCCCGGGCACTAATGGCCCCGGGGACCCCATCCCCCTGGGCCTGGCCACTCGTTGGGGACCGTGGGGGGTCCCCAATCCCCGCACGGTCCCGCCGGCTCCCCGCGTCCTGCGGGAGCCGGCATTGCTTTTCCATAAGGGAAGCTGCTGACATGCAGCTCCCCATGTGGAAAAGCAATCTGCTTTGCTTCATTGAAGCGAGAGCAGGTTTCCCTGCTCTCGCTTCAATGAAGCAAAGCAGTTTGCTAAGACAGGACGGGAGCCGCGAGGCTCCCGTCCTGTGATTGCAAACAGCAGTGTCCCGGGGGTAGGCACCCCGGGACACTGCAGGAGCCGGCCCTGGGGGGTGGCGGTCCCCAGGGCCATCAAGGGCTCCAGGAGGGGGGCCGCGCGGCCCCCCTCCCATCCTGTGCACAGCCCCGGGGAGGTGGTGGTCCCCGGGGCTCGGGGGTCCTAAACGGACCCCCACATTTTATTATTTAGTGCCCCGGGGAGGTGGCGGTCCCCGGGGCGTGTGGGGGGGCTCGAGCCCCCCCACACAGGTAATTAAAAAATTAAAAAAAGAAGCCCCGGGGGGTGGCGGTCCCCGGGGCTGCGGGGGGGCCGTGTGCCCCCCGCCACCATTATTTTTATAAAGCCCCGGGGGTGGCGGTTAAATTAAACCCCGCATGCCCCCGGGACTTGGCCCACCCGGGGGCCAATTAACCACGAAGCGCGGGAGCCCGCGCTTTGTTTTTTTTTTATCGGCAGGATCCGCGCACCCAGTGCGTTTTTTGCCGATTTAAAAAAAAATAAAAAATTGTTTGGGGCCCTGGGGGTCCTTGTAGGACCCCCTGAGCAGGCCTAGGGGGTCAGGGTGTTTCTACCCTGCCCCCTTTTTGCGTTTTGCGCAATTTTTTTTACTGTTTTCTTGTGACTCGGTTCTACCGAGTCACAAGATGGCTGCCAACACTTCCTGGTTTGGAGTGTTGACAGCCAATTAGCATACAGCTCGTCATCGGGAGGGTGCGCGGATCCTCCGCGGCCATAGATATATATGTGTTTTTACTTTTGATTTTCTCAGCAACTACTGAACGGATTTACACCATTTAACAAAAAGGGTTCTTTCTGAACCAAGAACTACCTCTTTGCCAAATTTGGTGTAATTCCGTTCAGCAGTTCGGGCTGTAGCCGTGGCTAAAGTTTCCTATGGGAAAATGAATGGGGAAAACACGTTTTGGGACCCCCTTTTTTCTCGGCCCCCGCTTGACGAATCACCCCAAGACTTTCAGGATAGGAGCGGACTGGAGCGGGCCACAAAGTTTGAAAATTTCGCGAAGATTCGTCAACCGACGCAAGAGTTATTTCAAATAGAATGTTGCGGATTTCCTATGGAAAATAGGTCCTAACTATAACTATCTACTGGCGACCGCCAGTAGATAATTTTTATGTGGAACTGGATCCAAGTGGGGAGTCAGGGCTGAGCATGGAGGGTGCACCTTCAATATGAAAGTGAAAAAATTAATTGCAAAGTAAATAACACAGCCGGCCATCGCTCACCAATGAGTGACCTCTCCGTGACCTGGCCTGGTTCATATTGACTAAATTGCCAGGGGAAGCAGCACAAAGCACTTTGGCTTCTTTGTTTGCTATACTCGACAGAGGTGCCGGCAGCGCCTCACCAACCATATAGGGGCTACTAAATGTATGACATTAGCATTTTGTTGTGGTGTGCGGACACCAACACTACAATGTGTAACTTTAACACCTGATGCTTGGTACGTGGCATGGCTGGAGCATGAGGATGGGAACAGACTGGATTCATGGGCATAAGACACAGCAATAGAGGGCCCATGAGATGCATACAGGACAATGGTGTAGGAGATAGAACTCATTTGCACAGGGGGGTGCATTACAGAAGAGGGTACATGAGGAGGGAACAGATGGGATGGGCACTGGAGTCAGGAGAGGAGGGCAGAGGAGGCAGGCAGAGGAGGCAGGGGCATAGCAGGGAGGATACTACAGACAAGGACATAGGAGGAGGATTCAGGAGGCAGGGCACAGTTGCACATGAGAGGGGGCATAGGAGAAAGGGGCACCGGAGAGGGACGTAGATGGCAGGGGCAGATAAGGCAGGGGAACGGCAAAAGGAAAGAAGAGTGGGGGACAGGGAAAGAGGGCAGAGGGACAGGAGATAGGGACAGAGGAGTAAGAGCATGGGAGACATGGGCACAGGGGCACATGATAACGGGGTCACAGGAGGCAGTGGACACAGAAGCAGGTAAGTCTCTGTGCTGTAATGGAGAATGGAAGCAACAGGTATGATGGGGCAGGGGATGTGTGCACAGGAGCAGGAGGAAGGAGATTTCGGACAAATGAGACAATGGCAAGAGACAGGAGACGGGGACAGAGGAACACGTGGCTCTGTCTACTGCACCCATTAATGCAAAGACAGAGATATGGAGACACAGGGACAGGTGATGAGAGCACTGGGACAGGAAATGGGGACACAGAAACAGGTGATGGAGACATTACCTAGGTCCTGGAGGCAGGTGATGGGGCACATGGACAGGAGATGGTAGCACAGAGAAAGTAGATAAGGACACAGGGGCATGTGATGGGGACACAGGGACAGGAGATGGGGACGCAGGGAAAAGGAGTAGGTGGCAGAAGATGGGGACACAGGGATAGTAGATGGGGAAACAGGGACTGGAGATGGGGACACAGGGACAAAAGACTGGGTAACAGGGACATGAAATAGGGCCACAGAGGCAGGAGATGTGGGCACAGGAACAAGTGGCTCAGTCTGCTGCAGCCAAGATTTCAAAGTCAAATATATGGAGGCAGAGGGACAGGAGATAGGAGCACAGGGTTTGGAGATGGATTCACAGGGACATGAGATGGGGACACAGGGGCAGGAGATGGGGGGACACAGGGGCAGGAGATGGGGGAACAGGGGCAGGATATAATGCCACAAGCATAGGAGATGGAGGGGTATTACTTACAATTCTCCAAAGTATAAACATGACATTCTTACCTGTTCCAAATCAAAGGTTCTCGCCAATTAAATTTATTAAGGTTACTCAATGTTATTGAATGGGAGAGATAGGCTTTACTGTAGTCAAAAATGAAATTAAGAGTTTGTCACTACCAGGACATATATAATGTACAACCACATGTCGTACAATGCACCCTCCCCCTTGGGCTGTTTAGGGTCTACACTAGGGGTGACTTACATGTTCTGAAAAGGAAGGTTTCAGCCTAGCAAAATGTTTATTTTGAGCGGTTCAGAGGGCAGTTTGAAACTGCACCATAGGCTACAGTGGCAGGCATGGGACATGTTTAGAGTGCTACTTCAGTGGATGGCACGATAAGTGCTGTAGGCCAAAAAGTAACATTTAAATTACAGGCCCTGGATACCTGTGGTACACTATACTAGGGACTTACAAGTAAATTAAATGTGACAATTGGATGTAAGCCAATTTTACCATGTTTATGGGAGACAGCACAAACATGTTAGTAGTGGTTAGCAGTGGTACAGTCTGCAGGGTCCTAAGGCCAACAAAAATGAATTCAGCAAACCAGCTGGAGCGTCAGCTGAAAGTCTAAGGGGAAACTACGCAAAAGATAGCAGGTCTAACAACCTCCAGCCATGTGCATGAGTTGACATACCCCCTTCCCACTAAAGATCACACCTGACTTCTATTACTTTAATTTACCACATGGAAACCAGACTAAATACATGCAATGTTTTCCTTAAGAGCACAAGACTAATCCCAGTAACCACAGGGAAAACCATCCACTAACCTAGGATTCCAGAGCAGCATGCTGCCTGGCGTAAAGTGCTTTAACGCCTTGTCAAGGGTAGTAACTGCTATATAAATGCAATGACAATACAATAACCCTCTTGTTCCACACTAATACTAATAGCATTACATACAGCGGTTGGGTACTTGATGGTAGGCCATACAGGCTACATAATAATTCCCATGTACTGCTTGACACTCTTACACCCACATAAGACAAAACTGCTACAGGTCATGTCCATCGAGCAGTAGGTTACCAGTCAACAGCGTTAAACCACCCATCTCCATCCGAACAGGCATTGAGTAACTGATAGAGATCTTTCACCTGCCACTGACCAGGAAAAGACTTTAATTTAGTTCAACGCTGCAGGTCCGGACCAGCTACATAATACAACCACTTCATGACACCTCACAATGACAATCAGATATTGGATGATATTAACAAAGATGATCCCATCAGATCTCGCACCATTTCTCTCTCCAACTTAAGCCTGCTCTGGACCATACACTTTAAACACAATAGTTCACAATGAACAACCTAGAAGTCTCCATCTAAGTAAACAATGATCAGAAGAAACACTTTAAAAGGACCTGCAGAGCTACTCGAAGCTTCCAGCTTAATGAAAACCATAAACTGTGCACCTTTCTCTCACACTTCTTCATCCATCACACTGATAAGAGGTGCGTCCTATAAAATGATAACCACACCTCAGTGGTCAACATGCATGACATGGAAACTCTACGCACATAGGATCAAAACAAACACAAAACACTTCCGAGAACACGCCCTACGTGGTGTAGCGTGCTACGCATGTAGGAAAGCGCTTCAGCGCCCCACACAAGGATAATAAGTGCTATGAAAATTTACAATTCAATAGAACATTCAACTCACAAAGCGTAAAAATACTGCAGACAGCATTAACAGGTACAACTGGTCACAAATGTTTCTGGTCACAAGTGCCCAAGCTCATGAGTGCCAGTGCTCACAAGTACAATGAAAACCATACTGTGGCTCTTACAGCTGATAACAAAATATGGGCCAACCCAGAAAAATGTTAGCATCAATGGCGTCCCAACCGTAAGTAGTCTCGTGGCTAGGATAGTGGCCACTATCTTGGTCTCAATGTTCAATAGTTAAATCAGATGAGAAGATGGAAAGTTGGTCTCAGGCTTGCCCTTTTTATGTATCACTACAATCGTAGCACTTTGCAGACCTTTTGAAATAGGGTCAATAAATGTGGCCCCAGTATTACAGCGTAGTGCTTAAAGAACTCATCCGGGAGACCATTGGAACCAGGGGTCTTAGCTGACTTTCATTTGACTATTTCCGCCTGTACCACAGGAGGGTGATGTCTTCCTCCAGTGTCGCTCAGCCACCGTATCCAGGTACTCCAGGATGCGCTGGGCATCAGACAATGGGTGCGTCTTATAGAACGCCCCATGATACAGGGCAAATTCCTCTGCTACGTTCCTATCTGTGGTATGTGCCATCCCAGATTGATCAATGATGCACCTCACCCAGCAAGCCTCCACTTCTCTCCTGCTTAGCCATGCCAGCAACATGCCCGCTGTATCCCCAGTGTCATAGAGGCAGTGGTGTATGGCTAACATGTGGTTTTGGGCCTCTATCGGTGCCAGGTTGTGATATTCTGTGTGTAGAACCTCAATCCTTCTAAGGACCTGCGGGTCCGCAACAGCCCCGGATGATCCCTCTAGTTCTAGGAGCCGGTACTCTATCTCCTCTGTCTTGTGCCATTTTTTCATGCAACTACATATTGTGCCCTATCTCTAAGGACCACTTTGTATGCCTCTGAGAGTACTATTACTGAGTCCACTGGGTCCTTGTTTTCAGTAAGGTAAAGTTCTGTATCTATCTGGAGCTCCCCGGCCACTTCCATGTCCCCTAGGTCACAGGAACTGAGATTCCATTCTGTGCTTCCTGGTGGCCACCTCTCGCCAACTGAGCTCCAGAGTGGGGGGGAGATCCGACAGTCCCCTCGCCAGATATTCTTACCTATCTATCACTGCTATCTCACCCGCCGGGGCAAAGTCATAATCAATCCTAGAGAAAACTCAAAGTATTCCTGAAAAGTAGGCGAAACCCCTACCCTCTAAGTGGAAATGCCTCTGGAGGCCCGACAGACCCATTGTCTCAGCAAAATGTGCCAGGGGAGTGTCTCTCATAGGAACCGCTGCGGACCCAGGGCCATCCCAGTAAGGGGCCATAACGTCATTGAAGTCTCCAACTATGATGTGGAAAGAGGAGTCAGATTCAATGAGTATAGCAGCTACTTCCTCAAGTGTGGGTACCTGTAGCCGGGGGGGAGGGGGGCATATATATACTCACCATGGTGATGTCCGTTCTTCCCTATATCCCCTGAACTCCACCATACCTCCCACTCTGGTCCACCCAAGTCAGAGTCACCCGAAAGGGAGGGTTATTTTTTATCAGTATGGCCACTCCCCTGGAGCCAAAGGTGAAACCCACATGTGCCAGGGTGGTGTATGCTCCCCTACCCAGGAAGCAACACTGTGTCCCCCCTCAAGTAGGTTTCCTGAAGAAAAACGATGTCAGTCCGTAGGCTATGCATGTATTGTGCCACCAGACCCTGCTTTACCGTGCTCCCTAGCTGATTGACGTTCCAAGTCATTAGGTCTCGCCTACGCAGCGCGCATGCGCTGCATAGGCAAAAAGACCTTTTGGAATCGCTTCGGCTTTTCAGCCAAAAACGTGCACACGTTCCATTGCCTTCAATGGCAACGCGTGCACGTTTGGCGATTCACTTGCGGGAGCGAGCGGCGCCATATGGTAGCAATTATGGCTCCTGGCGCCGCTCGCTCCCGCAAGGGAATCGCGCAGGCCCCCTCCCCCTGGTGCCACGCGAGGCGCCCGCGCTTGTTTTCAGTTGTGCCCGGGTTTACAAACTGTCTTTAAGTTATTGTAATAAAAAGTTAGACATATCCTTTTCTTTTTACCATTAAGAGTCCAATTTTCCCGTAATGAGCATTGAAACAGGTAAGTTTCTGCCTTCAAGCCCACCTACTGTAAAATTAAAACTGTAAACGATATACTATGTTAAAGTCCGATTAAAATTTTTTTTTAATTCATGTGTTTTGCACCCCGCTCATGCACCGTATTTTCTGTTACGTTTTTGTTGGTTATCCTTGCAATAAGTTATCCTTAAAACGCGAGCGTCATAATGCTCTGTGTCTGCATCCTCAGCTTAAAGGCCGCAAAATAGATTGAAACAGCAATCATTGGTTTCAGACCTACTAGGATGAACCCAATCAGCCTGAGGATTAAGCGAGGACAACTCTGGAGGCGCCCCGCCTGACCCGAAATTGGCGACCGTCTCTCCTACTGTCGGATATTACTCGATTACACTCGCCCTCTAGGAGACTTACGGACACTGGCTCCTACTTCATGCCACACTTCTGCATAACAAGCACCCCCTTTTATGAATCATAGATTATAATTAGAACCTAATAGTATTGGAACAGCAAAGACCTATCCTCCTTGCCTGTCCACAAAATGGCCGCCACTGTTGACCTCACCACGATGTACTTCGACTCCTGGACAATAAAACAACTGGTCATCGACCAGACCTTGATCTTAGCCCTCATCCGACCTGGATCCTGCACACCCTTCAGGACATTTACCCTGTGAACTTTCCCTCGACCGCTGAGACCTTGCTACCTGACCGATGCCCGGTGGAGCTACCCGATAGCTATAGGGGAGATGGGCTGTGGATTCCCTCCATCGGCTGTCACCTACCCAGCCGGACCTTGGGCAGACCTCCCTTCGTCTCTCCTGCCGTTATCTCCCTCCTTCCCCCTACCCGCCCTATTTATCCTTCCTCCATGCTCTTTAAATGTGTTTTCATATAACCGATGTAACCTGTAACTGTTTTTAACTGTGTAATAATGTGATTCCTAATGTAAAGCGCTCTGATACCCACAGGTCTAGCCAGCGCTATATAAAACTCTTTAAATAAATAAAAAAATAAAATAAAAAGGTGCCTGTTTGTTTACAAAGTCTTAATGTACATCCTTTGCTGTCAACAGGACAAATGTAGGAAAGGTTTAATGAGATTAAAGATGATCATTCTCGTGTATTAGCCCTTTAAAACAATGTACTGTTGGGGAGCAATTTATTGTATGAAAGTTGGTATCTGGGAAGGCTGCAATGTTAGTATGCAATGTCAGTTATTGAGACAATGTGACAAACATTTTTATTGTAAAGTCATATTGGGCTTTCGAAGTATATTAGTTGAATGCTTAAGGTTAACACACAAAATGTTCACTGAAAAGAACTCCATCCACAGAAGGTAATGCACGATGCTTATCGAATTCCATTGGGCTCTGGGGTGGGGGGAGGAGGTGTTGTCACTTGACGACAGGTGCCTCCTGCTGTTAGCATAATAAGCACTTTCTAGAGAGAAGACAAGATGTCGTGTTTTGGTGTAATGGGGCCAACACAACAACAGGCCTGATATGCTTAAAAAAGAAGGTAGAAGTAAAGCCAAGCAAATGCATTCTTATTTGTGAGAGAAATATGGTGTGATTTTTTTTTTTTTTTTTAAGTCTATTTTGTTTGCTTTTCAAAGAACTGAGCTTGAATGTATAGCATGTTGCTTCTGTTATGTCTGTAATTCAATTACGTCTTCCTTGTATGGTAACTTATCTCAGTATTGTCTTCATAAGTCTCTCTCTTGATCCACTTTAGTAGAAAATATGCTTCTGCATATAACTAACGAGAATCGTATTAATTTCGCTTGAATCAAAAACATTAGTTATATGTACGTTCGGGCTAGTTTGTTTACTGCTCTCCATGCCCTTCTTTTCAGCTCTCATTTCTTCCTGTGACAACATAGGCCAGTACTTAACCTCATTGGAGGGATACCATGTAGAAAATGAACATTTTGAAACTCAAAAGCATATAAGACTGTGTACCCTAAAATCTGATTGTTGTGTTGCAATTAAGACCGTTCAAAGCTCTAAATGGACTGCCATGGATTGGTATGCTGCACCCAACTAACACACCGTTCTAGCACAGAGCAGCTTGAAGTCTTGTCATGTGTGCACGCACTTGAGAATCTCCGTACACACATTGCTTATAACCAGAATACTGCTGCCACGTAGCCTATAAAACCAGCCAGCGCCAACTTTGCGCGGCCATATCTCAGAGGTTGGACATGAAGTGCTGCTCCAGTCATATAACGTTCCCATATATAAAGCAGCTCTAATTTATGTTGCTTGTGTTGCAGCATCCCAGTTAAATCTGGCCAGACACTAGCCACCCTTTAATGTAACGTTTGAAACCACAATCTCTTTTAAATACATTTAGTGTATCATCTTTCCGTTGGTACTGATATGCTGAACTTCCATTCAGGAATGTTACTATTTTATTGTCAACTAACTTATTCTGTATATTGAGAGCTTTATCAGTTAACCTAAACCTTCATCTTATACTGTGTAACAAAGAAGGCAATTCGTTGCGCATAGCCAATAGGTCTCGCCTTTGGGACCTTATAAGTGTTTAGTTATCAGCACAACATCCTTGGTGCAACAACATCAAGTGTTGCATGGCTAAACACTTATAAGGTCCCAAAGGCGAGACCTATTGGCTATGCCAATGCTTATTTTTTGAGTACTGTTATGGTCTCAGCCTGCAGCTTTTGGGATCCTGCTGTTGCTCTCCTTATGAGTCAACACCGACAATGTCCCCTTAGGCTCTGTGGTAAGTATCATGGATCACTAGATTCAACCAAACATTGGTGGCATTGCCCGTTCTCATGGTATCCACAATAAGTGCCTTGTTTCTGTGTTATTTTCCTTTGCTTTTAGTCATTATTGTTTTTAGGTATGGTTTATGCCCATAATTTACACAAAAGAGGAGGGGTGAGGGTAATGGACTCACCTACTCCAGACCCCCTGACAATACTTTAATACACCTGAATGAGTAGGGAGCGATAGAAGTGTCTAAAATTCGTGGTGGCACGTGCTGTGTGTCTTAATACTGCCCTCACTCACACAATTGTGTGACATGCTTCATCATAGGGCTGCTACCAAACACCCCCGCGCAGCCTAGCAGGAGTCATATAATGAGCAAGCCACACTAACAGGTGCCATATAATGAGCAAGCCACACTAGCAGGTGCCATATAATGAGCAAGCCACACTAGCAGGTGCCATATAATGAGCAAGCCACACTAGCAGGTACCATATAATGAGCAAGCCACACTAGCAGGTGCCATATAATGAGCAAGCCACACTAGCAGGTGTTCTATAATGAGCAAGCCACACTAGCAGGTGTTCTATAATGAGCAAGCCACACTAGCAGGTGCCATATAATGAGCAAGCCACACTAGCAGGAGTCATATAGTGAGGAAGCCACACTAGCAGGTGTTCTATAATGAGCAAGCTACACTAGCATGCGCCATATAATGAGCAAGCCACTCTAGCAGGTGCCATATAATGAGCAAGCCACACTAGCAGGTCCCATATAATGAACAAGCCACACTAGCAGGTGTTCTATAATGAGCAAGCCACACTAGCAGGTGTTCTATAATGAGCAAGCCACACTAGCAGGTCCCATATAATGAGCAAGCCACACTAGCAGGTGTTCTATAATGAGCAAGCCACACTAGCAGGTCCCATATAATGAGCAAGCCACACTAGCAGGTGCCATATGGTGAGCAAGCCACACTAGCAGGTGCCATATAATGAGCATGCCACACTAGCAGGTGCCATATAATGAGCAAGCCACACTAGCAGGTGCCATATAATGAGCATGCCACACTAGCAGGTGCCATATAATGAGCAAGCCACACTGGCAGGTGTTCTATAATGAGCAAGCCACACTAGCAGGCGCCATATAATGAGCAAGCCACACTAGCAGGTGCCATATAATGAGCAAGCCACACTAGCAGGCGCCATATAATGAGCAAGCCACACTAGCAGGTGCCATATAATGAGCAAGCCACACTAGCGGTGTCATATAATGAGCAAGCCACACTAGCAGGTGCCATATAAGGAGCAAGCCACATTAGCAGGTGTCATATAATGAGCAAGCCACAATAGCGGTGTCATATAATGAGCAAGCCACACTAGCAGGTGCCATATAATGAGTAAGCCACACTAGCGGTGTCATATAATGAGCAAGCCACACTAGGAGGTGCCATATAATGAGCAAGCCACACTAGGAGGTGCCATATAATGAGCAAGCCACACTAGCAGGTGCCATATAATGAGCAAGCCACATTAGCAGGTGCCATATAATGAGCAAGCCACACTAGCAGGTGTCATATAATGAGCAAGCCACACTAGCAGGTGTCATATAATGAGCAAGCCACATTTGCAGGTGCCATATAATGAGCAAGCCACACTAGCAGGTGCCATATAATGAGCAAGCCACACTAGCAGGTGCCATATAATGAGCAAGCCACACTAGCAGGTGTCATATAGTGAGCAAGCCACACTAGCAGGTGCCATATAATCAATAAATTATGTATATGAGGTCATAAGGAGAAACGTGGTCCCTGGTCCGCTGTGAAGAACGCACAGCATCAGCATGAGATACAGGAAGTGACGTTGTGACACTGCCCATCTCCCAGGTGACGCTCGAGTGACGTATTATAACAACAGTATTCTGCAGCAGATACTTGTATTTATTTAGACTTTCAAATAATACCACTTATGGAGAATCTTGCCGCCTTCTCTACACACATGCACAAAAGAGATCCGTTTGATATGAGGGGTTGTGTATTTCCCGCCTCGTTGTTACCTCCATGTACACAATAAACTCCGTGTTCGAGGTCCTGTTTCTTCTGTCCATCTACATACTATTTCAAAGTATTGCAGACTTCACGCATGCAATGCACGGAGAAGTTAAAACAGATGCCAGCAATGTCCCCAGTGTTCAATCTAAAATAAAGATTTCACACTGTCTTCAAACAGTGACAGTTTCCACTGAAAACAAAGCAGTGCACCATTTGAAAGGTAACTGCTAAAAACAACATGCGACGTGTTATTCAATGCGCGTGTCAATTACAAGAGTGAAAAGAGACTGACCTTCAAGGGACACGTCCTCTTCTGTTGCTGATGACGTCTCCTGCTCCTTTCTGCTCCGAGGTGTTTGTTGTAATGTTCGGGTCCCTCCCAGGCTGTTCTTGAAGTGTTGGAGAATGAGAACTCTGCTGCTCTCTGCTTCCTGTTACAAGACACAAAGGGGGTGTCAGTCTCTGCTTCCTGTTACAAGACACGAAGGGGGTGTCAGTCTCTGCTTCCTGTTACAAGACACAAAGGGGGTGCCAGCCTCTGCTTCCTGTTACAAGACACAAAGGGGGTGTCAGTCTCTGCTTCCTGTTACAAGACACAAAGGGGGTGTCAGTCTCTGCTTCCTGTT
This sequence comes from Calotriton arnoldi, assembly GCA_963921515.1. Lineage (NCBI taxonomy): Eukaryota > Metazoa > Chordata > Amphibia > Caudata > Salamandridae > Calotriton > Calotriton arnoldi. The sequence goes on from CAWUFW010000068.1 coordinate 6,229,323, forward strand.
ACAAGACACGAAGGGGGTGTCAGTCTCTGCTTCCTGTTACAAGACACGAAGGGGGTGTCAGTCTCTGCTTCCTGTTACAAGACACGAAGGGGGTGTCAGTCTCTGCTTCCTGTTACAAGACACGAAGGGGGTGTCAGTCTCTGCTTCATGTTACAAGACACGAAGGGGAAGTCAGTTGAAACTAGCTACAGTAGGAAACATATGTGTCTTTCCGGGGGCGTCTATACCAAGGCCGTACCTTCCCGCGTACACAACGGTACATGGTGTTATTATGTGAGGACAGTGCCCTGCAGATAGCGCGGAACTCGGGCATCCGAAAGGCCCAGACAGCATTTCTTCCACAATTATTTTGTAAGAGTGTTCCTTTCAAGACAAATACTGTCGTTTTTAGGCGAAAGAGAACATGGTAAAATAAACCAGAGACTATATAGCATTTCATATCGCTCGACCCCCAAAAATATTTTCAATATACTATTCCTTCAGCAGGCAAACTACAGTTATTTGCTTGAACCCAAGTGCAGATCTGCACATACCCTGACAAGCGAAAGAGCACCAGCACATGTCCTGTCGCGCACAAAGCACTGCCATAGAGTTCTGATATGCTTACATATCTACACCAGACACCTGCAGTGCTTTCCATAGGGTTCTGATACACTTACATATCTTCGTCAGACACCTGCAGTGCTTTCCATAGGGTTCTGATACACTTACATATCTTCGTCAGACACCTACAGTGCTTTCCATAGGGTTCTGATATACTTACATATCTACGTCAGACACCTGCAGTGCTTTCCATAGGGTTCTGATACACTTACATATCTCTATATCAGACACCTGCAGTGTTTCCCGTAGGGGTCTGATATACTTACATAACTATGTCACACACCCGCAGTGCTTTCCATAGGGTTTTGATATACTTACATATCTACGTCAGACACCTGCAGTGCTTCCCATAGGGTTTTGATATATTTTCATATCTACGTCAGACACCCACAGTGCTTTCCATAGGGTTCTGACATGCTTACATATCTACATCAGACAACCCCAGTGCTTTCCATAGGGTTCTGCCACACTCACATATCTCTATATCAGACACCTGTAGTGCTTTCCATAGGGATCTGATATACTTACCTATCTACATCAGACACCCACAGTGCTTTCGATAGGGTTCTGATATACTTACATATCTAAGTCAGACACCTGCAGTGCTTCCCAAAGGGTTCTAATGCACTTAAATATCTGTGTCAGACACCTGCAGTGCTTTCCATAGGGTTCTGATATGGTTACATGTCTACGTCAGACACCTGTAGTGCTTTCCATAGGGTTCTGATATACTTATATATCTACACCAGACACCCACAGTGCTTTCAATAGGGTTCTGATATACTTACGTATCAACGTCAGACACCTGCAGCGCTTTCAGTGGGGTTTTGATATACTTGTCAAATGTATAATTCCCTTTGGATGCGTTTTATCTAACAAACACTCAACATCCACTCACATACATAGAGCCAAACCCAACGGGAGCACAAATGCGCAGGATATCGAAACACTTATAAACTCAATTTAATAAAAGCCTTCAATCACATATACATCATGTTAAGTGTTACAAAATCTAAAAACATAAATCAGACTAATTTAATGATGTAAAAATCGGAAAGGACTCTTAAAAGACAATCACATTTGTCATCGAGACGTTAATTCGTAAAGGTACATAAAACCAACATGCAGCAAGAAACCAGTTCTTTGTCAGAGTGTGGTTCTGTATAGTGCAAATTTAACAACAAACAAGGCGCTGACGCGTTTCGGTGGATTAGAACGAATGGAACCACCTTCTTCAGGACAAAAAACATATATCTTCTCCTCTCCTACGTGTTTTTCATAAGACCTAATTAAGATTAAAAAAAATCTATAATCCATTTTTTCATAAAGTCCGCATAGCATACATATATCAAGACAATACATTATGTCATCTGAAATAGCACGATGATGACTATAAGTGTTCCTGTATCCATACATCCAGGTGCTTTCCCAAATTAGGGGCAACAATTCAGCATTCATGCTACCAATATATCCAACGAATCTACTCAGATTTCTCAAAATTACATCTCGCTCATCCTCATTTCCGCAACTGACAGTCAACCACCCCACTCAAAATTAATAATTATTAATTATTAACTCACCGGTGAATAACACTCAATGAGGCACCGTTTCTGATAAAAATGAAATAGAAGCGAGGCAAACGATAACCTGCACATCAAAAATACAATATAAAATAATTAACAGAAGTGGAGGTGGATGTAAATTTTGGCCCATTCCCCTAGATTGCTCATTGTATAGGTGCATACCTGTTCAGTAAGTATATGCCGATATTTCTAACGTGCATCTAATCCTTAATGCGATTCATAGATAGGCTGGCTATATTCTGCCCCTTATCTCACACTCCTCAAGTATCTGTAACCAAGGACCATGTAATAAATATATAATAATTATATTATATTGCCCTTTGTGAGAATTTATATTACTACAAGAACGAGCAGTTCTACTTCAAGACAATGTCATTATTTAATGTACTGCATTTATGCATATAATACCTGCTGTCGATGTCGACCAGCGTAACCTCACATAGGGAGTTAAAAACCTTCCCTCAGTTGTATTGCATTCAACGGGAACTTTTTAATCTACAAGGAAAGCAACATGATATTTGCTAAACTAATCATGCCATCCTTCGGCATCGTGTTAGCACCCTCCGTATATGCGCATAACACTTACCGTCGGCAAGGGGAAGCGGCTCTTCTCTTGGAAATCCTCACACATGTACGCAAATGTGTATACCACGTGGTTTGCGTCCTGCTGTACCTAATGTCTTTCAAACAGGCGCCATCTTTCAATGATATAGAAATAATTATCGAACGCATTGACTTATGGTTTTTGAATTTTTTGGACAAACCTCGTGGCAGGGATATAATCTATGGTTGAGTTTAGCAACCTAAAAACCCACCACAGGAGATTTGCATCTTGGTTTTGATATACTTACATATCTACGTCAGACACCCATAGTGCTGTCCATAGGGTTCTGATATACGTACATATCTAAGTCAGACACATGCAGTGCTGTCCAAAGATCCTGATATACTTACATATCTGCGTCAGACTCTTGCAGTGCTTTCCATATAACCCTGATATGGTTGCATATCTAAGTCAGACACCTACAGTGCTGTCCATAGGGTTTTGATATGCTTACGTATCCTTGTCAGGCACCTACAGTGTTTTCCTTAGGGTTCTGATATACTTACATATCTACGTCACACACCTGCAGTGTTGTTCATAGAGTTCTGATATATTTACATATGTTCGTCAGATACTTGCAGTGCTTTCCATAGGGCTCTGATATACTTACATATCTATTTCAGACACCGGCAGTGCTGGCCACAGAGTTCTGATATACTTACATATCTACGTCAGACACCTGCAGTGCTTTCCATAGGACTCTGATATACTTACATATATACATCAGACACCTGCAGTGCTCTCCCTAGGTTTCTGATATATGTACACATATAGGTCAGACACCTTCATTGCTTTCCATAGCGTTCTATAGTTACATATCTACGTCAGACACCTGCAGTGCTGTTCATGGGGTTCTGATATACGTACATATCTACATCAACCACCTACAGTGCTTTCGATAGGGTTCTGATATACTTACATATCTACGTCAGCCAACCGCACTGCTTTCCACAGTGTTTTGATATACTTACATATCTACGTCAGACACCAGCAGTGCTTTCCATTGGGCTCTCATATACCTATATATGTACGTCAGACACGCGCAGTGATGTCCATAAGGTTCTAATATACATATATATCTACGCCAGATACCTGCAGTGCTGTCCATAGAGTTCTAAAATACTTACATGTCGATGTCAGTCACCTGCAGTGCTTTCCGTCAGACTATGATATACTTACACATCTAGGTCAGACACCTATAGTGCTCTCCATAGGGTTCTCAAATGCTTACATATATTTGTCAGACACCTGCAGTTTTTTCCATAGGGTTCTAATATATTTACATATCTACAACAGATATCTGCAGTGCTTTCCATAGGGCTCTGATATACTTACATATGTACGTCAGACACCCACAGTTCTTTCCATAGGGTTCTGAAATACATACATATCTATGTCAGACATCTGCAGTGCTTTCCATCGGACTCCGATATACCTACATATCTACATCAGACACCTGCAGTGCTATCCATATGGTTGTGGTATACGTACATATCTATTTCAGATGCCTAGAGTGCTTTCCATAGGGTTCTATTATACTTACATATATACGTCAGACATCCGCAGTGTTTTCAATAGTTTTCTGACATACTTACATATCTATGTCAGGCACCTGCAGTGCTTTCAGTAGGGCTCTGATATACTTACATATCTAGATCAGACACCCGCAGTGCTGTCCATAGGGTTCTGATATAAGTACATATCTACGTCAGATACCTGCAGTGCTGTCCATAGTTTGATATACTTACATATCTGCGTCAGACACTTTCATTGCTTTTCATAGAACCCTGATATTCTTACATATCTAAGTCAGACACCTGCAGTGCTTTCCATAGGGTTCTGATATACTTACATATATACATCAGACACCTGCAGTGCTTTCCGTAGGGTTTTGATATACTTACATATTTACGTCAGACAACCGCAGTGCTTTCCATAGGGTTCTGATATACTTACATATCTTCATTAAACACCCGCAGTGCTTTCGGTAGGGCTCTGTTATACTCACATATCTACATCAGACACCCGCAGTGCTGTCCATGGGGTTCGGATATACATACATATGTACGTCAGACACCTGCAGTGGTGTCCGCAGATTCTGATATACGTACATACCTACATCAGATGCCTACAGTGCTTTCCATAGGGTTCTGATTTAGTTACATATATACGTCAGACATCCACAGTGTTTTCCATAGTTTTCTGATATACATACATATCTATGTCAGACACCTGCAGTGCTGTTCATAGGGTGCTGATATACGTACATATCTATGTCAGATGCCTACAGTGCTTTCCATAAGGTTCTGATATACTTACATATATACGTCAGACATCTGCAGTGTTTTCCATAGTTTTATGATACACTTACATATCTATGTCACACACCTGCAGTGCTTTCCATAGGGTTCTGATAAATGTACATATCTTCGTCAGACACCCTCAGTGCTTTCCATGGGGTTCTGATATACTTACATATCTACGTCAGACAACCGCAGTGCTGTCAATAGGTTTCTGATATACTGACATATCTACATCAGACACCCGCACTGCTTGCCATAGAGTTCTCATATACTTACATATGTACGTCAGACACCTGCAGTGCTGTCCATATGGTTCTGATATACTGACATCCCTTACATCAGACACCCGCACTGCTTTTCATAGGGTTCTGATATACTTCTCAGTGGCTATTAGTTACAAGACCTACTACACGTTACTGGTCCAAAACATATTTCCGTAGGAAAGAAAGTCATTTCAAAAGCATCCTTTAAGTCAGACTCGCCTACTTCTTATTTCGAGGCTTTAAATCTTCTGCTGCGGGAAAATGTCATTTTTTTCTTTTGAGGGTTGTAAAATTCATGGGCCTTGGATCAATCGTAGCTGGATGCGTATGCACATGTGTTTCCATAATTCTTAAAGGTGGGAGCAGATATTGGCTGATATAATCGTACAGTTTTGTTCTTGCATCTTTATCCCAAAAGCCGAACCTTCCATCAGAAGCAGTTGTTGCTGGTGTGCCATGGACAGAGTGAAATCCCATCAATGCATAGATGTCTTGAGCTGGGGCTGCATTAGCTCCATTCAAACGATGGCATTTAAAAGTGAAGTTATTATTCGTAGGATTTGGTGGGTTGGTGTACTGGATCCTTCAATACTTCACAAAGTAAATCTGGGGCTTTTATTCTGTTTGTCTCTAAATATGGCTGGTGTTTGAGAAGAGAATCTGCCCTCCTGAATTCTGAGGGTTTGTAAACTAAAAGACCTCTATGTGCAGTGGTGACAGCAGCCATGGGGTAAACCACATCAGCAGCCATGGGGTAAACCACATCAGCAGCCATGGGGTAAACCACATCAGCAGCCATGGTGTAAACCACAGTAGCAGCCATGGGGTAAACCACATCAGCAACCATGGGGTAAACCACATCAGCAACCATGGGGTAAACCACATCAGCAACCATGGGGTAACCACATCAGCAGCCATGGGGTAAACAATGATGGATTTAACCCAGATCTAATTGTGACTGGGGGTGAGTGTTAAAACTAGGCCTGGGCGGAAAACTACGCTAGGCTCGCTTAGTTTGCGTAGTTTGCGCAACTACGCGCTACGCGAATTGCACGTAGCACAGTGCAAAAACGCGTAGCGGGCATTTTTTGCTTGCTCGCGGTCCTCAACGTCAAGTTGGCGACCGCGAGCGAGCAAAATGACATCCCGGCGAGACTTTTTCCTCGTTCGCCATCAGCAACATCAAGTTGCCGATCGCAAGCGTGGAAAATAAACCTCCCGGCACTTTCTCAACGCGGGGAGGTCAGGCTTCTCATTGCGAGTGGTCGCGTATGCTCGCGACCGATCGCGATGAGAAACTACCAGTCCGCATTGAGAAAACTGCAGCTCAAGTACAAATCTACTCGAGCGGCAGAAAACGACCGCTTGCACTGTGCAAGATGCCGTTTGCAATGATTGCACAGTGCGGACAAGCATCCGGCACTGTGCAATCATTGCGAACAGCATTTCCTACCGCACTACGCAGTTCACGTAGTGCTACGCGTAGCTCGCGTAGTGCGAAGTGCACTTCGCATTGCTACGCGTAGCGCTACTACGCGAACTATGCCCAGGGTTAGTTAAAACGTTTCAGCGCGCCGTCCATCATCTCCTTGTGTTTGTTATGTTCGCCCTAAGTTGGCAGTGTATGCCGATACATGGGTCCCTTGCTCAGTTTGCCACAGGATTCAAGCTAGCCTGGCTGATGAGTAACCCTGGGCAGAGCAGGCGTTGTGCCTCTACACAAAGTTTCACAGAGTTGGAAAGCAACTCTGTGGGACTTCGCTCCACTCCGCGCCCTCCCAAAATAATTAAAATTAATTACAAGGCTCTTACCTGCCCCGTGGCTGCCTCCTCCTGGACATCGCCGCTCTCCTTCCTCGTCCTCACCATCCTGCTTCACTAATAACCCCTACTTTGTATGTCTTGCGAGCACTCGTAAGACGTACAACGTAGGGGTTATTAGTGAAGCAGGACGGCGAGGAGGATGCGCACTCGCAAGATGTACAACGTAGTTGTTATTAGTAAAGCAGGACAGCGAGGAGGAGGCAGGAGAGCGGCGATGTCCAGGAGGAGGCAGCCACGGGGCAGATAAGAGCCTTTTAATTAATTTTAATTATTTTGGGAGGGGGGAGGGCTCGGCTTACTACGCTCTGCCACGGAGTCGCAGTTTTCCCTGAACTCCGCGTTCGCAATGGAACGCGGAGTAGGCAAAACTCCGCAAACTCCGCTGGCAGAGCGTAGTTACCCGCCCGGGGTTACTGACGAGGGGTGTCACCCCGAAACTGGTCCATAGATGCCATGGGGTAAACCGCATCAGCAGCCATGGGGTAAACCACATCAGCATCCATGATGTAACTGGTATCAGCAGCCATGGGGTAAACCACATTAGCAGCCATGAGGCAAACCACATCAGCATCCATGAGGTAAACCACATCAGCAACAATTAGGGAACCACATCAGCAGCCTAGGGGTAAATCACATCAGCAGCCATGATGTAACCTGTATCTGCAGTCATGGGGTAAACCACATCAGCAGCCATGGGGTAAACCACATCAGCATCTATGGGGTAAACCACATCAGCATCCATGGGGTAAACCACATCAGCATCCATGGGGTAAAACACATCAGCAGCCATGAGGTAAACCACAACAGCAGCCTTGGGGTAAACCACAACAGCAGCCATGGGGTAAACCACATCAGCAGCCATGGGGTAAACCACAGCAGCAGCCATGGGGTAAACCACATCAGCAACCATGATGTAACCCGTATCAGCAGCCATGGGGTAAACCACATTAGCAGCCATGGGGTAAACCACATCAGCAGCCATGGGGCAAACCACATCAGCAGTCATGGGGTAAACCACATTAGCATCTATGAGGTAAACCACATCACCAACCATTAGGGAACCACATCAGCAACCATTAGGGAACCACATCAGCAGCCACAGGGTAAACTACATCAGCAGCCATGATGTAACCCGTATCTGCAGCCATGGGGTAAACCAATTCAGCAGTCATGGGGTAAACCACATCAGCAGCCATGGGGTAAACCACATCAGCAGCCATGGGGTAAACCACATTAGCATCCATGAGGGAACCATATCAGCAGCCATGAGGTAAACCCCATCATCATCCATGAGGGAACCACATCAGCAGCCATGGGGTAAACCACATCAGCAGCCATGGGGTAAACCACATCAGCAGCCATGATGTAACACATATCTGCAGCCATAAGGTAAACTACATCAGCAGCCATGGGGTAACCACATCAGCAGCCATGGGGTAACCACATCTGCAGCCATGGGGTAAACCGCATCAGCATCCATTGGAGTAAAACACATCAACAGCCATGGGTTAACCACATCAGCAGCCATAGGGTAAACAAAATCTGCAGCCCTGGGATAAATCACATCCACATCCAAGGGGTTACCCACATCACCTGCCATGGGGTAAACCACATCTGCAGCCATGAGGTAACCACATCAGCAGCCATGGGGTAAACCACATCACCAGCCATGGGGTAAACCATATCAGGAGCCTGGGGTAAACCACATCAGCAGTCACGGGGTAAGCCACATTAGCAGCCACAGGGTAAACCACATCAGCAGCCACAGGGTTAAGCACATCTGCATCCATGGGGTAACCACATCAACATTCGTGGAGTAAACCACATCAGCAACCATGAGGTAACCATGTCAGCAGCCATTGTGTAAACACATACATAGCCATAGTGTAAACCACATCAGCAGCCATGGGGTAACCACATCAGTAGCCATGAAGTAAACCGCATCAGCTGCAATGGGGTAAACCACATCAGCAGCCATGGGGTAACCAAATCACCAGCCATGTGGTAACCATAGCAGCAGTGGGGTAAACCACATTAGCAGCCATGGGGTAAACCAAATTAGCAGCCATGGGGTAAACCACATCAGCATCCATGAGGAAACCACATACCAGCCATGGGGTAAACCACATTAGCAGCCATGGGGTAAACCACATCAGCGGCCATGGGGTACACCACATCAGCAACCATGGGGTAAACCACATCAGCATCCATGGGGAAAACCACATCAGCATCCATGGGGTAAACCACATCAGCAGCCATGAGGTAAACCACATCAGCAGCCATGGGGTAAATCACATCAGCAGCCATGGGGTAAACCACAGCAGCAGCCATGGGGCAAACCATATCAGCAGGCATGGGGTAAACCACATTAGCATCCATGAGGTAAACCACAGCACCAACCATTAGGGAACCCAATCAGCAACCATTAGGGAACCACACCAGCAGCCAAGGGGTAAACCACACCAGCAACCATGATGTAACCCGTATCAGCAGCCATGGGGTAAACCACATTAGCAGCCATGGGGTAAACCACATCAGCAGCCATGGGGCAAACCATATCAGCAGGCATGGGGTAAACCACATTAGCATCCATGAGGTAAACCACAGCACCAACCATTAGGGAACCCAATCAGCAACCATTAGGGAACCACACCAGCAGCCAAGGGGTAAACCACATCAGCACCCATGATGTAACCCGTATCTGCAGCCATGGGATAAACCGCTTCAGCAGACATGGGGTAAACCACATCAGCAGCCATGGGGTAAACCACATCAGCAGCCATGGGGTAAACCACATCAGCAGCCATGGGGTAAACCACATTAGCAGCCATGAGGTAAACCCCATCAGTATCCATGAGGGAACCATATCGCAGCCATGCGGTAAATCCCATCAGCATCCATGAGGGAACCACATCAGCAGCCATGGGGTAAACCACATCAGCAGCCATGATGTAACCCATATCAGCAGCCATGGGGTAACTACATCAGCAGCCATGGGGTAACCACATCAGCAGCCATGGGGTAACCACATCAGCAGCCATGGGGTAAACAGCATCAGCATCCATTGGAGTAAAACGCATCAACAGCCATGGTGTAACCACATCAGCAGCCAAAGGGTAAACCAAATCTGCAGCCCTGGGATAAACCACATCCGCAGCCAAGGGGTTACCCACATCACCTGCCATGGGGTAAACCACATCTGCAGCCATGAGGAAACCACATCAGCAGCCATGGGGTAAACCACATCACCAGCCATGGGGTAAACCACATCACCAGCCATGGGGTAAACCATATCGGAAGCCATGGGGTAAACCCCATCAGCAGCCATGAGATAAACCACATCAGCAGCCATGGGATAAACCAAAGCAGCAGCCATGGGGTAAACCACATCAACAACCATGATGTAACCCGTATCAGCAGCCATGGGGTAAACCACATTAGCAGCCATGGGGTAAACCACATCAGCAGACATGGGGCAAACCACATCAGCAGTCATGGGGTAAACCACATTAGCATCCATGAGGTAAACCACATCATCAACCATTAGGGAACCACATCAGCAACCATTAGGGAACCACATCAGCAGCCAAGGGGTAAACCATATCAGCAGCCATGATGTAACCTGTATCTGCAGCCATGGGGTAAACCGCTTCAGCAGTCATGGGGTAAACCACATCAGCAGCCATGGGGTAAACCACATCAGCAGCCATGGGGTAAACCACATCAGCAGCCATGGGGTAAACCACATTAGAAGCCGTGAGGTAAACCCCATCAGTATCCATGAGGGAACCACATCAGCAGCCATGGGGTAAACCACATCAGCAGCCATGGTGTAACCCATATCTGCAGCCATGGCGTAACCACATCAGCAGCCATGGGGTAACCACATCTGCAGCCATGGGGTAAACCGCATCAGCATCCATTGGATTAAAATGCATCAACTGCCATGGGGTAACCACATCAGCAGCCATAGGGTAAACCAAATCTGCAGCCCTGGGATAAATTACATCCACAGCCAAAGAGTTACCCACAATCGTAAACCACATCTGCCGCCATGAGGTAACCACATCAGCAGCCATGGGGTAAACCTCATCACCAGCCATGGAGTAAACCATATCAGGAGCCATGGGGTAAACCCCATCAGCATCCATGAGGGAACCACATCAGCAGCCATGGGGTAAACCACATCAGCAGCCATGATGTAACCCATATCTGCAGCCATGGGGTAACCACATCAGCAGCCATGGGGTAACCACATCTGCAGCCATGGGGTAAACCGCATCAGCATCCATTGGATTAAAACGCATCAACAGCCATGGGGTAACCACATCAGCAGCCATAGGGTAAACCAAATCTGCAGCCCTGGGATAAATTACATCCACAGCCAAAGAGTTACCCACAATCCCTGCCATGGGGTAAACCACATCTGCCGCCATGAGGTAACCACATCAGCAGCCATGGGGTAAACCTCATCACCAGCCATGGAGTAAACCATATCAGGAGCCATGGGGTAAACCACATCAGCAGTCACGGGGAAAACCACATTAGCAGCCACAGGGTAAACCACTACAGCAGCCACAGGGTTAAGCACATCTGCAACCATGGGGTAACCACATCAACATCCGTGGGGTAAACCACATCAGCAACCATGGGGTAACCACGTCAGCAGCCATGGTGTAAACACATATGCATGAAGTAGTGCCACTCGAATGAGTGGTATCCCTCAGGGCACAGCGGTGTCTGAACAAATCAGATTTTAAATTTTAACGAGAAGTTGAAAAGGAACAACAAAGTTATGGAGTAGTTTTCAACATAATGACTGTAATCTTTATTCGTACATGAATATGTCAAGTTTGTGGCCGCAAACTTGAACTTTTGAATAACCATCTATACTCTAGTCCTGCTATGCACACGCACGACTCTTTTCCCCTGACGAAGGGCTTGCATGCCCGAAATGCATCGGGAGAGTTTACATTTGATGGATAACACGACTTCCAATCCATGAGTTAATGGACATATTCATGTACGAATAAAGATTACAGTCATTATGTTGAAAACTACTCCATAACTTTGTTGTTCCTTTTCAACTTCTCGTTAAAATTTAAAATCTGATTTGTTCAGACACCGCTGTGCCCTGAGGGATACCACTCATTCGAGTGGCACTACTTCAAGCATTGACCCTGACACCCTGTCCAGAGGGTGACACCTCAGGAGCACGCTACAACTAATACCCTAGTACAGTATTTGCTGTGCATCGCTCATCCACATTCTGTAAACACATATGCAGCCATAGTGTAAACCACATCAGCAGCCATGGGGTAACCACATCAGCAGCCATGAAGTAAACCGCATCAGCTGCAAAGGGGTAAACCATATCAGTAGCCATGGGGTAACCAAATCACCAGCCATGTGGTAACCATAGCAGCAATGGGGTGAACAACATTAGCAGCCATGGGGTAAACCAAATTAGCAGCCATGGGGTAAACCACATCAGCATCGATGAGGAAACCACATACCAGCCATGGGGTAAACCACATTAGCAGACATGGGGTAAACCACATCAGCAGCCATGGGGTACACCACATCAGCAACCATGGGGTAAACCACATCAGCATCAATGGGGTAAATCACATCAGCATCCATGGGGTAAACCACATCAGCAGCCATGAGGTAAACCACAACAGCAGCCTTGGGGTAAACCACATCAGCAGCCATGGGGTAAACCACATCAGCAGCCATGGGGTAAACCACAGCAGCAGCCATGGGGTAAACCACAGCAGCAGCCATGGGGTAAACCACATCAGCAACCATGATGTAACCTGTATCAGCAGCCATGGGATAAACCACATTAGCAGATATGGGGTAAACCACATCAGCAGCCATGGAGTAAACCACATCAGCAGCCATGGGGTAAACCACAGCAGCAGCCATGGGGTAAACCACAGCAGCAGCCATGGGGTAAACCACATCAGCAACCATGATGTAACCCGTATCAGCAGCCATGGGGTAAAACACATCAGCAGCCATGGGGCAAACCACATCGGCAGTCATGGGGTAAACCACATTAGCATCCATGAGGTAAATCACATCAGCAACCATTAGGGAACCACATCAGCAACCATTAGGGAAGCACATCAGCAGCCAAGGGGTAAAGCACATCAGCAGCCAAGGGTTAAAACACATCAGCAGCCATGATGTAACCTGTATCTGCAGCCATGGCGTAAACCGCTTCAGCAGCCATGGGGTAAACCACATCAGCAGCCATGGGGTAAACCACATCACCAGCCATGGGGTAAACCACATCAGCAGCCCTGAGGTAAAACCTATCAGCATCCATGAGTGAACCACATCAGCAGCCATGGGGTAAACCACATCAGCAGCCATGATGTAACCCATATCTTCAGCCATAGGATAAACAACATCAGCAGCCATGGGGTAAACCGCATCAGCATCCATTGGAGTAAAACACATCAACAGCCATGGGGTAACCACATCTGCAGCCCTGGGATAAATCACATCCACAGCAAAGGGGTTACCCACATCACCTGCCATGGGGTAAACCACATCTACAGCCATGAGGTAACCACATCAGCAGCCATGGGTTAAACCACATCACCAGCCATGGGGTAAACCATATCAGGAGCCATGGGGTAAACCACATCAGGAGCCATGGGGTAACCACATTAACATTCGTGGGGTAAACCACATCAGGAACCATGGGGTAACCACGTCAGCAGCCATGGTGTAAACACATACACAGCCATAGTGTAAACCACATCAGCAGCCATGGGGTAACCACATCAGCAGCCATGAAGTAAACCGCATCAGCTGCAATGGGGTAAACAACATCAGCAGCCATGGGGTAACCAAATCACCAGCCATGTGGTAACCATAGCAGCAATGGGGTAAACCACATTAGCAGCCATGGGGTAAACTGAATTAGCAGCAATGGGGTAAACCACATCACCATCCATAAGGAAACCACATACCAGCCATGGGGTAAACCATATTAGCAGCCATGGGGTAAACCACATCAGCAGCCATGGGGTACACCACCTCAGCAACCATGGGGTAAACCACATCAGCATCCATGGGGTACACCACATCAGCATCCATGGGGTAAACCACATCAGCAGCCATGAGGTAAACCACATCCGTAGCCATGGGGTAAACCACATCAGCAGCCATGGGGTAACCACATCAACATTTGTGGGGTAAACCACATCAGCAACCATGGGGTAACCACGTCAGCAGCCATGGTGTAAACACATACACAGCCATAGTGTAAACCACATCCGCAGCCATGGGGTAAACCACATCAGCAGCCATGGGGTAACCACGTCAGTAGCCATGGTGTAAACACATACACAGCCATAGTGTAAACCACATCAGCAGCCATGGGGTAACCACATCAGCAGCCATGAAGTAAACCACATCAGCTGCAATGGGATAAACCACATCAGCAGCCATGGGGTAACCAAATCACCAGCCATGTGGTAACCATAGCAGCAATGGGGTAAACCACATTAGCAGCCATGGGGTAAACCAAATTAGCAGCCATGGGGTAAACCACATCAGCATCCATAAGGAAACCACATACCAGCCATGGGGTAAACCACATCAGCAGCCATAGGGCAAACCACATCAGCAGTCATGGGGTAAACCACATTAGCATCCATGAGGTAAACCACATCACCAACCATTAGGGAACCATATCAGCAACCAATAGGGAACCACATCAGCAGCCAAGGGGTAATCCACATCATCAGCAGCCATGATGTAACCTGTATCTGCAGCCATGGGGTAAACTGCTTCAGCAGTCATGGGGTAAACCACATCAGCAGCCATGGGGTAAACTACATCAGCAGCCATAGGGTAAACCACATCAGCAGCCATAGGGTAAACCACATCGGCAGCCATGGGGTAAACCACATTAGCAGCCCTGAGGTAAACCCCATCAGCATCCATGAGGGAACCATATCAGCAGCCATGAGGTAAACCCCATCAGCATCCATGAGGGAACCACATCAGCAGCCATGGGGTAAACGACATCAGCAGCCATGATGTAACCCATATCTGCGGCCATAGGGTAAACTACATCAGCAGCCATGAGGTAACCACATCAGCAGCCATGGGGTAACCACATCTGCAGCCATGGGGTAAACTGCATCAGCATCCATTGGAGTAAAACGCATCAACAGCCATGGGGTAACCACATCAGCAGCCACAGGGTAAACCAAATCTGCAGCCCTGGGATAAATCACATCCACATCCAAGGGGTTACCCACATCACCTGCCATGGGGTAAACCATATTGGCAGCCATGGGGTAAACCATATCAGGAGCCATGGGGTAAACCACACCAGCAGCCATGGGGTAAACCACATCAGCAGCCATGGGGTAAACCATATCAGGAGCCATGGGGTAAACCACATCAGCAGCCATGGGGTAACCACATCAACATTCGTGGGGTAAACCACATCAGCAGCCATGGGGTAACCACACCAGCAGCCATGAAGTAAACCGCATCAGCTGCGATGGGGTAAACCACATCAGCAGCCATGGGGTAACCAAATCACCAGCCATGTGGTAACCATAGCAGCAATGGGGTAAACCACATAAGCAGCCATGGGGTAAACCAAATTAGCAGCCATGGGGTAAACCACATCAGCATCCATAAGGAAACCAC
Source organism: Calotriton arnoldi (assembly GCA_963921515.1). Classification (NCBI taxonomy): domain Eukaryota; kingdom Metazoa; phylum Chordata; class Amphibia; order Caudata; family Salamandridae; genus Calotriton; species Calotriton arnoldi. Next base: position 6,245,191 of record CAWUFW010000068.1, read on the forward strand.
ATACCAGCCATGGGGTAAACCACAGCAGCAGCCATGATGTAACCTGTATCAGCAGCCATGGGGTAACCACATCAGCAGCCATGAAGTAAACCACATCAGCTGCAATGGGATAAACCACATCAGCAGCCATGGGGTAAACCACATCAGCAGCCATTGGGCAAACCACATCAGCAGTCATGGGGTAAACCACATTAGAATCCATGAGGTAAACCACATCACCAACCATTAGGGAACCATATCAGCAACCATTAGGGAACCACATCAGCAGCCAAGGGGTAATCCACATCAGCAGCCATGATGTAACCTGTATCTGCAGCCATGGGGTAAACTGCTTCAGCAGTCATGGGGTAAACCACATCAGCAGCCATGGGGTAAACCACATTAGCAGCTGTAGGGTAAACCACATCAGCAGCCATGGGGTAAACCACATCAGCAGCCCTGAGGTAAACCCCATCAGCATCCATGAGGGAACCATATCAGCAGCCATGAGGTAAACCCCATCAGCATCCATGAGGGAACCACATCAGCAGCCATGGTGTAAACCACATCAGCAGCCATGATGTAACCCATATCTGTGGCCGTGGGTTAAACTACATCAGCAGCCATGGGGTAACCACATCAGCAGCCATGGGGTAACCACATCTGCAGCCATGGGGTAAACCGCATCAGCATCCATTGGAGTAAAACACATCAACAGCCATGGGGTAGCCACATCAGCAGCCATAGAGTAAACCAAATCTGCAGCCTTGGGATAAACCACATTCACAGCCAAGAGGTTACCCACATCACCTGCCATGGTGTAACCACATCAGCAGCCATGGTGAAACCACATCAGCAGGCATAGTGTAAACCAAATCAGCAGCCATGGGGTAACCATGTCAGCATCCATAGGGTAAACCACGTCAGGAGCCATGGGGTAAACCACATCTGCAGCCATGGTGTAAACCACATCAGCAACCATGGGGTAACCACGTCAGCAGCCATGGTGTAACCACATCAGCAGCCATAGTGTAAACCACATCAGCAGCCATGGGGTATACCACATTAGCAGCCATGGGGTAAACCACATCAGCATCCATGAGGAAACCACATACCAGCCATGGTTAACCACATCAGCAGCCTTGGGGTAACCACATCAGCAGCCACGGGGTGAACCATATCAGAAGCCATGGGGGTGAACCACATCAGCAGCCGTGGAGTAAATCACATCAGCAGACACAGGATAAACCACATCAGCAGCCACTGGGTTAAGCACACCTGCATCCATGCGGTAACCACATCAACATCCATGGGGTAAACCAAGTCAGCATCCATTGGGTAACCATGTCAGCAGCCAAGGGGAAACCATGTCAGCAGCCATGGTGTAACCACGGCAGCAGCCATGGGGTAACCAGGTCAGCAGCCATGTGATAACCACATTAGCAGCAATGGGGTAAACCACCTCAACAGCCATGGGATAAACCACAGCAGCAGCCATGGGAAAAACCACACCAGCAGCCATGGGGTAAACCACATCAGCAGCCATGGGGTAAACCACATCAGCAGCAATGAAGTAAAACACATTAGCAGCCATGGGGTAAAACACATTAGCAGCCATGGGGTAACCACATCAGCATCCATGTGGTAAACCACATCAGCAGCTATGGGGTAAACCATATCAGCAGCCATGGGGTCAACCACATCAGCAGCCATGGGGGTAACCACATTAGCAGCACACAGTAACATTTTTCTTGCAGAGGCATTGTCAGCAGAGGGTTATTATCCCACTGCCTGTCATTATACACCTGTAATTTGGGGCTTTTATCCAGCGGACAGTCCTGATAGGATATTCATGCTGTGCTAGTTGTATAGCTTGATTACTCTTCAAATCCCACATTTTTGCAGAATTATTACAGGAAGCTGTAAATACTTTGGTCCTGACTACATCTGCTGAGCCTTTGCAATAGTTTGTCCACTGTCTACACCATCCTACACTGCACACCATTAGCCAGGATCCAGGTAATGTGGGTGGACTGAAAGAAAGGCAGCTTATACTGTTATCTGGTGGAGATGTAACTTCAATATCCATCATGGGATTGTGGTTATCGATACTTGATCCAAACAAGCTCGTACTGTCTCGCATACGGCTCCCCGGCAGACAGCAAGCACTGCCTCACACCGCCAACGCTTCCTTCTCCCTGGTTACACTATGAATGTGCCCTCCTCGTGGTATGTGGTGCAATATCCTGTAGGGATGTGTGAAGTGCTTTCCTGTCATGACCCCCCCGTGCTTGCAGCCCTCGGACTACAGTACAACTCTTCTGACCATCCCTGCAGCTATTCTCTTGACCTGACAGGCCTCTTTCCAGTCCCCTCCCCCTGCAGACTCACCCTCCTGTCCCCAAATGCTTGAGGTAGGCTGTTATGGTTATCGTTCTCTGGTCTCAGGGACCCCTATCTTCATATGCAGTGCTTCGCAGCACTCTGTTGTGGGAGGGGCCATTTAAAAAGCCTTGGGAGTGGGTGGAAGGCAGCAGCCCCCACTGAGGCCTGGGTACCTGTGTCTGCATGGCGGTCTCTTAGAACGGTCCCAGGCTCTGTTGCTACCATTTTTTAAGCAGATAGACTAATGGTATATGAAACTACAAGTCCCAGAATGCAACTTTAAATGTAAACTGTGCATACGGGCAGTGTAAGGCTAACTCAAGATGGGTGTAGCGTCTTCCCCAGCCCTGGAGCATGTAAATGAATTACGACACACATGGAGCTATGCTTCAGACTTCTTTATTCTCCAAAATTGAATCAAGCTCTGCACACTTATGCCATTATTCCCATAACCACACCCTAACACCTCCCATCATGCTACGTAGTTCCTGTTTATAGTCCGTCCAGAACCACATGGGTCTTAGTGCGTACAGCATTAATACACTACATCTCCCCCTTTGTTAAATAAAAAGATGGCAAACATCATTAAGAATCACATCTCCTCAATTACTCAGCAAGGCGCTCACACTTGTCTGTCGGCACGGGTGATCTGAGGTGATCGAGATCCACCCTGATCGAGCAAGGGCGGCACAGGCTCAAGCGATTGAGCTGGACCTGCAGGCGGGGTCGCCTTACACGTGCTTTCAGGACTCAACAAAGGTTGAGGTAGGTGTTTAGAGACACGTGGCATGGTAATGCTAACTCAAGATGGGGGAAGGGAGGCAGCTCCTTTGGATGAAAGAGCCTGGGGGACAGAGGTGAGAATGTGACCTCCAAACCAGGAGCACACTGCATAATGCACAGCACTTAATGTGACTTCTAGAAGTGCGTGAGTGTGCACAACTGAACCGCACTCATGCTGCTTCTGTATGTGCTGTGCACAAGGACAGAAGGAGGGAGCAGGATAGGAGGGAACAGGAGGAAGGGGCACAGCAGAGAGGGCACAGGAGGCAGGGCACAGCAGGAGGTCATAGGAGGCAAGGCACAGGAGAGGAGGGCACAGGAGGAAGGGAAACAGGAGTCTGTGAGACACTATACAGTGAGTGTGCAGCACTGAACCGCACATGTGCTGCAGTCCTATGTGCTGTATGCAAAGACAGAAGGAAGGGGGCAGGAAATGAGGGGGCTGGAGGAAGGGGCATAGGGAGGAGCACAGGAGGCACTGCACAAGAGGGAAGAGCACAGGAGAAGAGGACGAAGGAACCTGACATGCAGGAAGACACTGTACAGTGTCGGAGTACAATCTTATTCTAAAATCCAAATCATAGGGCTCGCCAACGACTCAGACCGGGAGCGGTGTGGTCCCGATACAGACTTTGGTGCTCCCCGACTAGAGCCGTCACTTTGGTAAAACAATAGATTAAGCTCAGCAGTAGGTGATAAACATTCTTGTGAGAATGACAGACAAGGATAGTCGTGTCAATGCTTTATATGAATTGTAAAAGGGAAATTTGACATAACAGAACATAAGTAAAAACATTTTAGTAGCAAGGCATACAGATCATAAGTACAGAGAACTGGTTACACCTCTAAGTGAAATCCGGCATAGATTCACCTGCTAAGGTGCGGAACAGGGTTCCTCTGTACATAGAAATCCACACTTCCTTTTATAGGACTTCTATCAAAGACAGTCAAGCATTCTACATGAACATAGAGTTCTCAGGGTGCGCACCAATAAGGAACGAGCAAGAAGAAACAGTTTACCACAGAATACATTTGAAACTTCTCTCATGGTAGTAATACATTGGATTTGCAAGCATTCTCACAGTCTCTTTGTTATACATTGTATAATGGCAGTCTGGGACAGCCGAAAGTGTCCTTGATGAATTGCAGTAAGACAAACTCTCTGTGAACTTTCTCCTGTTAGTCGTGTGATTCTAACAACTCTTTATTTAGAACGAGGAGACAGCAATAGCCATGACGTGGTGTGCTGTGACGTTCAGGGCTGGCTTTAGCACTGGTGGCGCCCTGTGCGACAATGTTTCTTGGCGCCCCCCCAATGACCACCTCTGCCACGGATTCCCTCACTAGCACCCATTAACAGTGCCCCTCAAGTCTCCATAACCACTGTCTCTCAGATTCGTTTAGTTTTATAGCGCCACTCATACCAGTGTAAGGTGTTGCAGCCCTTTACATCACACACACATTGCACAGAGACAATCATTTGTGTAAATCAGTGTATAGGAAATGTTACATCAGACAGGACTACAAGGTGTAGTGTAGGAGTGACATGTCATCGATACTGGTAGGCAATATAGTTTGAGTCCTTATTCTGGAAAAGCACAAATTTAGAATTTAAAACATAACATCATTTTTAGGGGTTCTCTTTAATAATAATAATAATTGTTTTCTACCCAAATGAACCCTTTTGGCAAGATTAGGATAATGATAGACTGGGCAAAAAAACATATAGCGCTAACATATACCTAGCAGTTTGCAGCAGCTCGAGGGTGACAGTTAAAAGCTCAATGTTCTATATTAGGATTTTGACTTATAAACGACAAGTAACAAAAGGAGCTCTCTTACAGAAGCAGTAACCCACTGACCTATTTTCATTATATGTACTTTGTTATCAGCATGGTACTCGTTCTTAGCAGCAGGCATTTTAACCCTCTGCACTACCTTAGGATGAGTCTAAACTTCAACTAGACAAACCTCCGGTCTTTTTCCAGGAAGACGATTAATCACGGGAGTTATCCTGACATTTTAATTGATGCCTGATAACTGCTGAAGGCCAGGAACGCGGCAGCAGGTGCTTTTAGAATGAGAATATACTTGGAAAAATGACGCCCTCATCCCAAGTCAGCGCCCGGTGCGGTGGCACCGATCGCACCGCACTAGAGCCGGCCTGGTGACGTTGATGCAAGATGGAGGACAGTGTAAACACAACTTAGGTTAGTGTAAGCTCAAATTGTGATGCGTTTAATAGGCAGAAAAAAACAACTCTCACAAATCCCCAATGATTTCTAAATCATCACTTAATTTCTTTATTACAAGACATCATTCATCAACATCGGGTTCTTGGAATCTATCAAGGTGTCATACAGATCGCTTTGCATTTCTTTGATTTTTACATCGTCTTTTATTCCTGGGGGCGTGGCCAAGCTGCCGAACGCGATGGCCGTGCAGCTCTGAAGCTCCTTCGTATTACCCATAGAAACTTCATTTATCAGCACCAAAGACGTCCCCTAGACTATGGGAGACCAACGCAAGAGTGGCGCAATGCATCTGTGACCTGGCGGGGATTGGAACGGGGGCCCGCGGAGGAGAAAACATCAACCAAACCGGGCCCGACTAATTCCATCGAGCAGAGCTGTGCGCTGCGGCCTGTAACCGATCCGGGCCCCGACTTGCGGCCTGGCGGCCTGCCGCGCGACGGACCTGCGGATTGCCGGAGCCCTCACCCAAGCAGAGTACCGGAGTGAGCGGCGAGGTGAGCGTGGCTATCCCGGGCCCGACCACCTCCTCCCCCCCAAGATTTGGCTTGGCCATTATGGGGAGGACCGCAGGTTGTATACGTGGGGCCCACCCGGCGGTGATCCCGGAGGCCCGGCGGTGACAGGGGCTGTAGGAGGGCCTGGGATCCGGGCGGGAGCGAGGGAGGCCAGCAACATATAAGCCCTCATCTTTGACCTGCGGCCGCGAGATTGGTGCTGTGGTGGGGCCCAACAATATGTGAGTCGTCTTAAAGGCTGCGGGACATCAATACGAACTGCCTGGGATCTCCATGTGAAGGAAACAAGTTATGAAGCTGCAGGGTATCCCGGTCTGCATTGTGGCAGCGCTTTCTGTAGGGGTGGTGTGCTGCGGCTAAACACCCCAAAGGAGTGATAGTTCACGGGTGGGTCCGACGCGCGGATATCCGGTAGGCCCGGGGCTCTTCCCTGAGTCTCCTGCTTTACTCCTGCGAATGTTGCAGACTGCCTCCCTTCTTTCCCACTTACATTGGCCCAACAGGAACCTTCTGGCTGGCGCAACGGAGGGTGTACATTAGTGGATGTGGTCGAGAAGGCATGGGCCGTAAAGACCCGAAGCAGCGAGTGTTGCAGTTTCCCAGGGTGACGGAGAGGGTCCCAAACTACAGACGCAGGTATGGCTACTGGGGGCGCTGACTCAGGTCCCCCAGTGGATCAACCCATAAGCCCAGATTTCCTGTTGCAGGAGCTACGCGCTGGATTTAAATCCTTGGACAGCCGATTTGACATTTTGGACAAACGTCTGGACAATCTAGGCGCCAAAATTGTCATTCATGAGAAGCGTCTGGACACTGTTGAGGGGAGGGTGTCAGATTTGGAGGATGGGTCAGCTCAATCTGTGCGCAGACTTGAACGATTTGAAAAGATACTCTTTTTTTGACATAAATGCATGCAGAGACCACAAATTACCAATGATAAACCAAGTGGAAACTCCAACATAGCAAACATGCACATATCTCCAACTTCAATGCAGAGAGCTGGGAATGCAGAGTGCAACACATCCAGTGGAGGGGATAAGTAAGGAAAGGCCCAGTCATTGTCTGAATTGAGCAGAGACAAACCCACACCCAAACCTATTAAGCTAAAACACAACACAGTTTTGCTCACGGCAAGCAAGAGAGTGCATACAGGAAAGTATTCTACACACTCCATACACAGAAGGTTGAAAGGAGTGGTGGGGCAGAGGTACCCACAACAGCTGGAACTAGGAGTGCTGCCTAAACACAATTTCATATTACATATGGGGCTGTAATAGTTGAACTAGTTTATTTACTTCAATGATTTCTGCAGTGCCCTAACATGCATTTTCTTACAATAAAGGGCTTACTAGTCGTGTGGAACAAACTCTAGCTCACTGCACCACTGAAGAAATGCCAGGTCCACTTTGGCTCATAAACGAAATCAGGAAATTAGTTAGGCACAAAGTGAGGCCACAGAAATGATCCAATGCCACATACAAACTGATGCAAACACAACACTTTGGACAGAAATCTGTACAGTTTTTGGCAACATTAATGAATCAATAGGAACAGAAAACTGCTACAACACTTGTGTACTTGGCCCAGCTCAAGGAGAAGAGACAGGGGTGGGAAACAGGGTAAAGAAATAACAGAGGATAAGACCGGGCGCTGGTGGCGGGAAGAAGACAATCTTGACTGGAGTTTAATGGAACAGCAATGGTGTCAGAGACTGGGCCTCAGTCAGGGAAGGGGAAGTAACAGTAATCTGGAAGGCAGTACTCCTGCTTCAGGAGTAAAAGGAGATGCAATGCTCCCATTGAGAGAATCCATGGTACAAAGCATTACCAGTGAACTTGCTTAACATGATGGGTAGTGAGGAACAACATTTCCAAAGGGAAAGCACAGGCTTCAAAGAGGGGGAAGTGCTGCCAGAGAGCACTTGTTTCATGAAATGAAGAGAAACAGTGTGTCCATGGACAAAGAGCATGCTTTAAGAGAGGAGCAGTACTCCTAAACAGCACTACGTTCAGAGGAGAAGCAATACTGCCATAAAGGTCTCTGATTCAGGAATGGGGAAAGAGGTGCTCTAACATAGCACCTGCTTCAGGGGAATGGGGAATCAGTGTTGAGGTATACAAACCCCATGCTTCAGGGAAGGGCGGAGAAGTACTCCAATTGAGAAATCTGTTTTTATAGGAGAGGGGTAATGGTTGTCCATTGCTCCCATGGAGTGTGTTACTTTTTCCTGCTCCAGAATCCCACAGAACAGAACCCTGTAGATGACACACAGTGCACAACTGGTAATTACAGCAGATTAAACATCTAAACGTGGACAGCCACAAAGTCCAGATCCTCGAGCAACAAGTGCAGTAGAACAAACCATAAAGAAAATCGGTTCATATATCAGGTGCAACAGCACAAAGCATAACAAATGATGTCCATGCAACAACACAAACCAAAGGAGGCATGGATGATGCAACAGAGGCAATAGCACCAAGTATCAAAAGTGGGATTCTCTGGGTAGAGATGGGAAAGGAATTCCAACCAGTCTGAAAATAAAAACGAGTTGAGAGATTGGAACATACTTCAGACCCATTCTCAATCATCAGCAAGTGAATTCTTCACTTTTCTCAAAAGGGCAACAGTTTTAAGTGAAACTAGGCTCCAACTCAGGGAAGAAGTAAGAGTCTGTGCCCCAGGCCACGGTGCTTTGGTTGCACAATGATAGGTGCAGGCAAGATAAGGCGATCCCATGGTACACAGCATTCCTGTGGTCAGTTCTGAAATAAAGATGTCCAGTGTAGAATTCTGCCATGCGCCTCAGCCATTCAGTGACAACAGAACATTCCACTGCTCTCCATGATCACATCCGAGATCCTCGTTCCTGAAGAATCTTGGCTTTCTCACTGGGCTCTATCACAAGACCATTTGTCGAGTTATTTAACTCTCTGGAGACGACACACAGAAATTCCGATTGATCCTCATTTCCATAGTTATAGGAGGAGCCGATACTGATGAGCTGCTCAAACTTCCACCCATCGGACATTGTGGAGACCATCTGTGTAAGCTCCTCCTCCTGAGACTGCAAAACCCGGTACACATGCTTCACCGGACCCTGAGAGGTCCTATTCTCGTTGTCTCGTATCCGCTCCTTCACCAGTCGAACGAGTGAGGAAATGTTGTAAAACTCAGCCTCCTCTAGGACACCTTCTTCAGACAGTTCTTTGTTGAGGATCAGCTTCGCGTGCCTCAGGTAGTTGAGGATTGGCCCAAAGTAGGTAGGATCTCTATCAATTAGGTAAGCTCCCGTCTCATCCTGAGGCCCCGCCCCCTCCAGACAGAGCCGGCTCAGCAAGGAGTGCGGTTCCCGATTAAGGCTTTCTCTGCTGGTAATGAAGCACGTACCGCCCACGTTCAGCCTCACCCACTGAAAGCGGGAAAAGATACTCAAGGATGTGGCATTTAAAAACGAAGATTTAGAATCCCGCAGTAGGCGGAACAACCTGCGCATTCTTGGCATTCCAGAAACATCAAACACTGGTCGTATGGACCAGTTTGTGGAAAACCTATTGGCTGAGCTATTTGGTAGAGAGGTTTTCACTTCCGCTTTCATTGTTGAGCATGCACATCGCTCTTTGGGCCCTCGCCCTAACCCTGGCTGCCCTCCTAGACCTATAATTGCGAGCTTGCTAAACTTCCGCGACAGAGACACTGCGCTGCGACTAGCAAGGGAGAGGGGCTCACTACACTGGCAGGGCTCTACGTTATCATTGTACCCAGATTTTACCATTATGGTACAAGAGGCGAGGCGTAAATACAATGGTGTGAAAGTAACGTTGCGCAATTTGGGCCTACGCTATGGGCTACTATATCCGGCACGCCTTCGAGTTGATATTGGACGGTAGGTCCCGAATGTTTGAGTGCCCCTCAGTTGTACAGGAATTTTGCAGAGGCTACAGGGGTGGTGGGCAGCGAAGCAACAAGGATGCAGTGGAATCCTCCCCCCGCAAAGTGGCTCTGCTGCCAGTGTGGAACTTTTCTCCACTGAATGATTTAGGCGCAGGATTGTGACTCTCGATATCTCTAACAAGATGTAGCTGCGCTGTCAGCGTTCACGGACTGTCATTGGACTCATTAGATAACCATTAGTTTCGGTATACGGAGTGGCGTTGCCACCTCCCCTGTGTTTAGCACACTTTTGTGTACGATGTTGATAATTTGTATGGATAGTTATTTCTCTTCAGTGTTGAATGGTTTGCTGGGGGTAGTTGATTGTATACTTAACGGGGATGTTCCCTGCGTCAGGGTGTGCAGGGATGGGAGGGGAGTGGGGGGAGGGGATTTACCATTTTCCTGGCTGCATTTACTGCCGTTCCATTTCCTTAATTGTATATCTTGCCACGTTAATACAACGGATAATTCGAACACAGTGTTTTATATAACAATATGCCTACTATAGATAACTTACCTACCTCTTCCAACCTCAAGATTATCACTTGGAATGTTAGGTGGTTGAACAACACAAAGAAAGGGAGGAATGTAGTGCAATATTTACAGAGATATGGATTGATATTGCATTTTTGCAAGAGACTCACCTTCCTGGAACGGAGGTTACTGCGTTTGCTTCCGCCTGGGGTCCACATACGTATTTCGCTGAGTACAGCACCTATGCTCGAGGCACAGCGATTTTAATACATAAACGCCTACCATTCCATCTACATAAAGTACACAATGACACTGAAGGCCGCTACACCATGGTAACAGGGCAATTAATGGCCCATTGTATTGCCCTAGTGAACATATATGCTCCTAACACAGATTGTCTGGAGTATTTTCATGATTTACATTCTCACATTCTGCAAATGGAGGCAGAGTTTATATGCATGGGGGAGATTTCAATCTACTAATTGACCCAAAACTAGACAGCTCTTCCATTTCCTCAGACTCTAAACCACAAACGCGTCAAGCTCTGTCTGAGCTTTGCGATTCCATCGTTCTGTTAGATGTTTGGCGACGAAGACACCCGTCCACCCCCGCTTACACGCATTACGCCATCCAGTATGACACTTGGACCAGATTGTATTATTGGTTAATTACTCCAAGTTTGGCTACCTGGTACAAAGCTATTACACTACTCCCTAGAACGTATTCGGATCACGCCCCGGTGGTTTTGGAGCTGCTGGTTCCCAGGCCGGAGGGCGTGGAAAGACAGTGGAGATTCCCTGGACAGGCATTGCTGGACAGTCTCTTTCGTGCATAGCTGCAGGTAGCTATTGAAGAATATTTTGAATTAAACATGGGCTCTGTCGCTACTTGAGCGACACTCTGGGAGGCATTTAAGGCCTACCTCCGTGGCGTTTGTATTTCTAAACATGCAGGAGTATTGAAAGATCTCAGAGCTACGATTACGTGCCTTGAGCGAAAATTAGAAGCCCTAGATAGGGAGCAGGTTGCCCGACCTGACTCCACAAGATATAGTACTCGATTGACCCTATTGACAGAATTTAGGGAGGCCGCAGAAAGGGAAACTCTTTTTTTATCGAAATATAGCAAGGCCCGGCGGTAAGGAGAGGGGGATAGACCAGGGCGGATGTTGGCCAGACTGTTGAAACCCCACGCCGGACGTGCCTATATCACTGAGATTCGTACCCCTGAAGGGCAGATTCTCACGAGCACATCGGAAATACGCAATTAATTCTTATCATACTACATAAACCTGTACACTTCCCGGAGAGACGATGACAGCTCAGCACAGGCTGCTTACTTGGCAGAGATTGCGGTGGTCTGGCTAGAAAAATTAATGCAGGAGTTCCTAGAGGAACCCTTTTCTAAAGAAGAAACCTCCAGCACGATAGGCGCGATCAGTGGATCCACGGCCCCCGGGCTAGATGGATTTTCAGGAGATTTTTATAAGGCTTATAAGGATATATTGGCACCGCACCTGCTCGAAGTTTACAATGAGGCCTTGGAACAAGGCGAGAGGCCCCCCACACAGTGGGAAGCGGTAATCATACTACTTAATAAGCCGGGTAAAGATCTGTTGTCATGCGGGGCATATCGGCCCCTCTCGCTCCTGAACTTAGATTATAAAATCTTGGCTAAAATGATTGCGTCGCGTCTAGCCATTACTAGACGGGATTATATCCCCAGCTCAATCTGGTTTCATTCCCCACAGATCGACCGCCCTGAACCTGAGGACGCTATTTGCTGTCCTACATGGAATCTCACCGGAGGTGCCTGCTGCCGCGATATTGCTAGACTCCAAAAAGGCCTTTGATTCTTAGGAATGGCCTTTTTTCCTGGCAGTGATGCGCAAAATGGGCATGCTGAATGGTTTTATAGCTCTCACTGCACTATTATACCAGAACCCCACTGCTAGGCTGCGCTACAACGGTACATTGTCGCGATCTTTCCGCCTCACCCGGTGCACTAGGCAGGGGTGCCTGCTCTCCCCATTACTTTTTATTATCGTGATGGACCCTCTGGTTAGGCACTTTCATGAAGGTCATCTTCACAGAGGTCTACAGTTCTAGACCGGCCCTTTACTCATGTCTCTCTACGCGGATGACATTATTCTTTATGTGCGCACCCCGGAGGAGAACCTCGATCCACTCATCAGTGAGATTTTGTCGTTTTGGGTTGCATTCTGGCTTGGGGATTAATTGGGAGAAATCAGTGATTTTTCCGCTCACTCCTGTAACTGGGAGATGGGACTGTGAGTTCCCTCTTGACTGGTGCTCCGATTCGACGCGGTATCTAGAGATACACATCCATATAGATACAGACCAGATAATTAGATTGAATTATGGTCCTGCGATGCACACACTGGAAGAACAGGTCGAGAGGTGGCTTCGCCTACCTCTCTCACTGGTTGGGCGTGTTGCCTTGATCAAAATGATTGTCCTCCCTCATTTTTTATATTTGTTTAATAATATTCCGATTCCGCTTCCTAATAGCTTTTTTCTCAAACTTCGGTCCCATTTGATTCGCTTAACTTGGGGTGGCAGGAAACCCAGGGTCAACTGGGATGCTATGACTCTGCCTTACGCCAGGGGTGGTTTTGGGGTACCTAACTTTCAAATATATTACCTGGTAGCTCAGTGCAGTTTTGCACACTCCTGGTACCATCCGGATGCTAGATTGCTCTACTCAAAGCCCGAGGCCGATCTTGTGTTGCCTGCGAAACTTCACACAGTCTTACCTCTGGGCCTTCCAAGAGATCCTAGAGATATTCAAACCGTCTCCACCACCAGTTGGGCCTGGCGGAAATTGGTTCGAGTCACAACCGCGAATACACTATATTCCCCGGAAATTCCGGTATTGAATAATAAATGGATCCCTATCATGACAGAAAAAATGGTGCAGCGCACATTTACCAAATTTACAATAACCAAGATAGGCGAGCTATTTCCAGACGGCCACGTCTTTGACGGAGGCGAAGAGGATAGATTTAGCAAAGCTACGTTTATGGACCAATTTATTCTTCGACGGGTGCGCAGCATGCTTAAGGCTACAATCACTGAGTTCCCCTTGGCACCAGCTGAATTCCGCTCGTTAACCACTGTCATTTCTTCCCCAGGAAGTGACTGACTGGTCTCTGAAATGTATAGTTCATGTATGAAACTAGTTCCTCGCAAGGGCACCAAGATTAGGGAGGCTTGGGAACGAGATTTGGGACATCCTATTCCGGACACACACTGGGACTAATGAAAGACCTTTCCTTAAACAGCAGACACCGGTTATTACACTTTAAATTTTTATGGAGGGTCTACATGTCCCCAGAAAAACTACACAACATTGACTCTAGCAGGCCGCACTCATGCTTCAAGTGTGGAGCATCACACGTAGACTTTGCACACTTAGTCTGGAACTGCGCAAAGATTGGGGCATATTGGCGATCGATCTGCACTGAAATAGCTAAAATGATTGATGGGGAGGTGGCTCTCTCACCGGAGTCTGCATTATTGGGCTGTGTACTAAATTCCCCTAAGCCTGTTCGTAAATTTAATGCGATGGCCTTCCTGCTCGCCAAGCGGGAGAACGCCCTTAAATGGGGCTGCAAGGCCCCTCCCACAACCAAGGCCTGGCTCCAGAGTTTAGCCTATTGCAACACGAACAGTGACCTGTACGCAGAGACCATACCCGCAGCGTCGCATCCAAAGGACATTTGGGGCCCCTTCCAAGCCTATCTAGAGGACATGACCACCACCCCCACTTCACAACCCCTGGATGGGCTGGTCCCCATGGGAGTGGGGTGATGCATTAAAGTGTGGGCAAACAACTCTCGGATGCATCCATTGTTATTTATATTTCATTATACGGGAGAGCAACATGATCTGTTCAAGTTACAGCTGACTATTGGGGTGGTGGAAAGCATTGTCTGGGAGTTCTGTTTACATGGATATGCAGGTATTGATGTGAGGCCAGCTGGAGGGGTGCGGTGTTAATTGTGGTAAATGAAATTTAATGTTCATTGTATGATTTAACGTGGAGTTATCTACTGTGGTGCGGCAGTGAATTATGTCTGGGTCCTTTACGGTGTTTTGCATTATGAAAATGGTAAATAAAGTTTTTTTTTAAATTATTTTCTTCCTCTTGTTGCTGACAGATTCTTATACCTGCAATCCATACCCTTTTGTGATTACATTTCTTTGAAAAACTGCAAAGAAACGAGCACGCATGCAATGCCAAGCAATATAAGCAGAAGTGGGGTAGATGCAATTTCAGTATTCCCCCAGCTACACCCCTGAGCCATTCCCCTATCTTAGCGAATCCTTTCCCAATTTATCCGAATACAGATCCTAATCCTTCCCAGGCAACTGACTCCTCTAGCTCAGTAAACCCATGTGTTATATTTATAATATTAATATTACAGCTGTCAAGCTGTTTACCGAAGCGTGGAACTTATTCACAACATTCCTGCGCATGAATGACCATGCAAACCGCCTTCCTTCGTGAGGAGCAAATCCAGCGCAAGGCAGTTTTGCATCATCATAGCTCTCATTGCAAGCAATTCCTTATTTATCACACTCAAAGTACCTGCAGTGTTAGTGGTGAGGTGATCAACAAAGGTGAATAGCTTTCTAATCTTCACATCATTTCCTGCCTCTCCTAAGGAGGGTATGAGTGCTCCAAAAATATTGCTAAGTATCTGTTAAAAGTGTGTTTACCCTTTCTCAAATATTGCTCCAGAGGCAAGTCTAACTTGTTAATATGATAGTTCCTAGGAAAAACTAGGGTTGCATAACAACTACCTGTCCACTGGTGTGGTAACTAAAAATAAGCCGACTTACCTCATACATAATAAATTCCCTTTATGCTAGCACCTAAGTTTGCAAAGGTTTCCAGTTGAGCAAATAATTATGCTCGCATTCACTCCATCCTAATTTCTCCACAGTCTCATTCCCCTCTGGCTGCCAAAAAATGCATAAGGATCCTTTTTTGCTGATGGCAGTGTTTAATGCTGAGGCAACAAATGATTGATGGAATGCTGAATAAATCAAACATTCACCCACAGTCAAGAGATGCAAATCAGTCTTGAACCTGCTCCTCATGGGAACAGTCCAGCCCGAACTGCCAAGCTGGGTCCTCCCTGGACCTCTTGACTAGGGGTGAGTGGTTAAAAAGTTTCAGCACTCCATCCATCATCTTGTTGTGTTTGCTATGCTCGCTCTAAGTGGCCATTGTTGTGCCCAAACGTGGGCCCCTTGCTTGCTGTGCCACTGGATTCAAGCTAGCCTGGCTGATGAGGGGTGATACCCGGAGACTGATCCCAGAATGCTTGTTTTCGGTCGAGGGAGGACTGGCACTTTGGGCTGGACTGTTCCTATGAGAAGCAGGGTCAAGACTGATCTGCACATGACTGGGTCCAAACTGGGGTGTCATAGTGAGCGAAAGAACAATGGATTAAACCCAGATCTCTTGTCTGGGGTGAGTAGTTGAAAAGTTTCAGCACTCCGTCCATCATCTTGTTATGTTTGTGATGTCAGTGTTTAGGCTAGGAGGTGGTTCCTTTACAACCTCTTCAGCTTTCCCTATATTTTGGTCTACATTTGTTGTTCCTTCCCCTCTCTATTCATCTATTCTTATCCTTTCAATCAATTGTCGATAAATACCCTTTCATCTTGGATAACTTTGCAGGTTATGTCATGCATGCTCTGGTTAGCAAAACTCATGTTAGTCACAGGAGAAATTAATTTCATTATATAGTCACGCTTGTCGTACGGTTCCTACTTTATCAATGAGTGCATTTGGGCAACGAAAACCTCAGAATTATGAGGACTGAGCCCTCTCATATCATCAGAGTATGTTGACCTAATTCCTGACTAGGTCACAGTGCGTCATCTGGACCCATAACCTGTTTGGGCGCCAGATGGTGTCTGCAACCTCAGAGGATGACAACCCTAATTCTCTCAAGGCAATCGTGGAACCAAATATTACCCTATCATTAGTAACTCAGGCATGCCCAAAGTGATACACAAAAAGTACATGAATTGGCATTTCAATGTATTTAATGAGACATTTGGACTCTTGTATAAAATACGTGCGCTGCAATGATTAACAGAATAAAGCAGAATAATGTCATCTGCATTACTAGGACGATGAACAGAATGAACAGTTCAATCATTGTACATTAGCAGTGGATTATATGAAAACATATAATGGTACTCCTACCTAGCCCATCCTAACCTAAGTAAGCATAGGTGTGTTCATCTGCCAAGATACCCTGATTGGTCTATCTCCCCATTACCTGGGTGTGTGTAGCATCTGGCAGTCTGTCTCTGTGTAGATCAGGACCGCGTCCCATCCAGGATAGGGATGGAATTCATCTGGGATAGAATTCACGCATGGTGAGATGTTGACAATCAGTCAAAAAGTGCTCCTCTGTCTAAACAAAGGATGCGTCTATTTTATATATTAATATCCATACGTTTTGTGCCTGAGATCTTGTCCAAGCTCTTTTCCGGCGTATTTGTTGATTCTATCCACCCAGAGTTGTCACCAACAGACAAATACCAACAACAATAATTTGCGTAGCGTACCGAGCCCTTGAACAGAATGTTCTAGGAGATTGTAGGAAGGAAGGATCCTTCTAGCATGGTTACCCCCACTTTTTGCCTGGTGTTACTGTGTTTTTGACTAGTCTGACTGGGATCCTGCCAATCAGGACCCCAGTCACTGTGCTTTCTCCTGAAATTAGACATTGGTAAGTAGTCTGGTACTCTCCCAATTGGCTACTGGTGTACCCTTGTAAGACCCTATAATATGGTACTGAGGTACCCAGGACATAACTACACCAGGGGTCTACCATGGGCTGCAGCATGTACTGTGCCACCCATGGGAGTCCACTTAAACTGTGACTACAGGCCTGCCATTGCAGCCTGTTTGAGTGGGTGCTAGCACCCCTTACGACAGATATAAGTTTCCTTATATATGAGGTTATTGCACTTAAAACCTATAAGTCACCCCTATGGCAGGCTCTTCAGTCCTGAGGGCAGGTTGCTCAGTTATAAGTGTGCCCCTGCATGAGCAGGACACTCCTACAAACCCCAGAGTCAAATCTCCGGGCTTTGTAAGTGCGGTCATCCATTTTATACATATAGTGGACATCAAGTAATTTACTAGATTTCTTACTATAAGTGGCTGCACCAAAATCGGTCATGTTTGGTAACAAATATGTTGGGATCCTACCCCAACACCTATTCCAGTGTTGGACCTAGGATCCCATGTACTGGTGGGTCCCTTGGGGTACCCCGCTGTATTCCCGGTACCAGCCTTTCAGAGTCTAACAGCAAGCTAGTGCTGCTGCAGACGACAGACACAATTCTGCCTTCCTACTGCTGAGCCAAGCTCGAGCAGGGGAAGGAAGGACAATAGGTTTCCTGTCACAGGGAGGTCTGACCACCTCCCAGATAGGACTTTGTGTACTGGGCTGGGGTGGGGGCACTTGCCAGCACCACCAAACTGCTTTGAATGGCACATTTGACACCCTCCTTGCATGCTTCCGTTTGAGCCAGTTCAGGGGTCCCTTGGCTCCCGCTGTGGCACAAAACTGAACAAAGGACATGGGAGTATCCTCTCCTCTGTCCAGACCCTCCTCTAGTAGGGACCCCGGAATCATTCCAACCCTTTCCCTAGAGTACTTAAGGGCTTACCTGTGGGTGGTTCTTTAGATTCATTGTGGGACAAGATTCAAACCTGAAACCATGTCATCTTCGACCATCTGGATACCTGGACTTTGTTGGACTTCGCCTGGAACCGAGACTGCAACAAGGTAGACTCCTGCAGCTCCTGGTCTCGCTGGTCTGCAAGTTTTCTGTGTCGTCTGTGCCTGTGCTTCTTCCAGGTTCCTATCCAGACCTGTAGGCATCACGAACACCCGAAGTAATTTCCCTTGGATTGAAGGAGTCACTCCCCTGCATCTGCAGGCACCACAGCGAACCTGACCGGTCTGCTGCTCCTGATGTCCCATGGACTTCAGAAGCTCAGCAACACAGGTGGTGGTTCTGCAACTGCCTCGAGGCCTTACCAGTCCTTTCAGCAAGTTTGGGGCCGGTATCCCTCGTCGGAACCGCTGGGACCGAACCCCTGTGCACCGTATCGCCTCTGCACTCTAGAGATCTTCGGGCTACAAGATGCTCCAGCCCCCGGCATCTCTTCCTGCCAAGTATAGCATCCTCACTGCATCCTCTGCACTGTGGGTTTTCCATCTTGGTGAGCTGCTCGAGGTCCTCTTGCGACTCCTGTACCTCCGGCCCATGGGTCCTCTTGAGAGTCTTCTTTTGCTTGCTTGCTCAGGCCTGCCCTGACTCCCCTAATTGTGGCGAGTCCCTTGAATCTTGCTAGTCCCAACGTTGCTCCTTCATCGTTTACCATGACAGTTACTGCTGCCAAGGCTTGTTGGTGCCCCCGCCAGACAACGGCCCCTTGTTTCTCGACATCCTTCATGGGACAGCTCGTAGACAGCTCCTGGGCTTCCTCAGCATCACCTGGTCCTCACAGCTGCAGCGACAAGGGCACCGTCATCTCCCTTGCAACATCCGACATCAGTGGGCATTGCTCTTCAGTGTCCCCTGGTCACCTTCGGGTGGCGTAGACTCGGTCTCCTCTGCTTGAAGGTTCTTCTCATCTTGAATCAACCCTTGGATTCCACCGGACACTTTCCAAGTCTTCTCCAGTGGCATCTTTCCTGAAGTCCTCCATTGTGGTCAAAAACAGTTTCCAACATCACTTCGCACCTATGCATCCGGCTTCCCTAGTGTAGGTATCCTGGTTCCTGGGGTATCCACGGGAGGGGTGAATCCCCAACCTTCTATCTTCCACTGGGTGTCTTCAGGGTCCACTGGGAAGAGTCCTTTTTCCTAAAAACGGCAACCACGACTTACCTATTGACTTTCATTGAGCACGCAGCTATGTTCCCATTTAACACAGAGCCTCCGTGGGGTCCTGGGATACTTACCTTTGGTGGGTCCTTGTGTCCCCAGCTCTTCTGAATCCATTGGTCCCAGTCCCGACTCTGGTCCCGGTTCGCATTCCACTTTTATAATCTATGGTTTGGTCTCCCCCTGGGGACCACTGTATTTCTTTGCAATTGAATTATTCTTGTGTATTTGTGTTGATATCTCCAGATAGGAGATAAAGCAATGTGCCAGTTAAGTATTGTTAAATAAATACCTATTTTTATATATACTCTGTGTGGTTCTTCTTCGTTTAACCTACACTACATGATTAAGATCTGGGAAAACAAGCTGCTTAACACTCCTCCTGGATAAGCCTGAAGGCTGCTCTCCACAGCTACCACTACCATAAAAAGTCAAATGCCACATGAGTTAGGAACATATAGCCAATCAGGATCTAGTACACACAGCATACACTGGCTCCCCGTCAACAAGAGAATCACGTTCAGACTCCTCACCCACGCACACAAGGCCCTCCACGACCTGGGCCCAAAGTACCTCAACGACCGCATGACCTTCTACACGCCCACACGCCAGCTACGATCAACCAGCCACGCCCTCGCCACCGTACCACGCATCCGCAGAACCACCGCCGGAGGAAGATCCTTCTCCTACCTGGCAGCCAAGACCTGGAACTCCCTCCCCACTCACCTTCGGCGAACCCAGGACCATCTCTCCTTCAGGAAGCAGCTCAAGACCTGGCTGTTCGAGCAGTAACTTACCCCCTCCCCCAGCGCCTTGAGACCCTCCCGGGTGAGTAGCGCGCTCTATAAATGCCGTGATTGATTGATTGAATGATGCGCTCCCCATATCAGACATCTGGACATGGTATCCACTGGCCACACTGAGTCCACGCGAGGTCGAGACTCACCTGTATTAACCATTTGAACATTAATTTATGACTTGAAAAGCAGCATCCAACATTCCTCACCATATATGGTAAAGTCAAGACTTTTATTACTTGTTTTTGGATAAAAGAAGGACCTATACCAATTGCAAGTTGAGACAGTCCTCAGACCTCGTGCCTGTAACTGTTCTCCCGGCCGCTATGTTTAATTAAACAAACTGTTCCTTTTTTGCCAAACGCCTTTTTTCTAAGGATTTAACTCGATAAACATTTTGGCAAGCCAGATAGGAGGATTGGGACCTCGTACCTGACTGCAGCAGAAGGAAGGAGATCCTGCCTGGAAGGATTCACGTTTGCGCAACAAGAAAGGTGGAGAGACACCGCAATAGATTGGAAGTTCTACTTAATCCCCGAGTGGAGCATCATCCTGAAGCAGCCATCACAGAGGGTAAGAGACTACATTCAAACCTAAAACATAGTCTAAAAGTATTTGGCGTATGGTAAACGTGGGAGAAGCGTACAAAATAACATGAGAGCCCTGCCACTGACAGGGTCTGGCATATTACCTGTTTTATATGTCCTAACTAAATCAGTTGTAAGGCAGCCTCAGAAGCGTTACCATGGAAGTCACCTTGGTTTGATAGCTGAGTACGATAGCTAAGGTGAATGTAGTGTAAACAGTGAATAGTCCTTGATAACTCACAGGACGCTTATTTTTGTGACATAGTTATCCTGATTGACACCTCAGTCTTATAGTTTTTAGCTCAACATTTTCCCTGTGCAAAAGAGGTTTAGTAACACCCATAGTATCTGGAAGAAGTGTGGGAGGTGAATCTGGCTTGACCCTGGGTGTCACAGGATGAAATTCAGGCATAGGGAAGCATTGGACCCAGGCAACTGGGCGTAACTTGTATGTGGACAAGAGGGGCTGGTGATTCCCAAGTTATTACTACATGTTTTCTGTGATTACCACCTATGTCTAGGAGCAGATAGTGGCAGACTATCCAGCTGAAAGAACTAATTATTTGAAAATTTTAATTTTTGCAGTCAACCATTATTGAACTGTATTATTATGTGATGATGTTGTATTGATTATTGATTGCAAACTGTATTATGCGAAGAACTAAGATCATGCAAATGCTATTCTATTATGCGTCGCATATTCGCCCTATGTTGTAATACTACATATGCATTGCCCTCTTGTTGTTGTTGAAATGCTTGTTTGAACTGTTTGACATAGATATTAAGCACTAAGCTCCTAGTATGTAATTTGTAAGAGTCCACCACATACCAATGCCCTTATGATTAGACAAACAAAACTACTAAACGTCATTTGAGTTGTTTTTATCCAAATTACTAGAGTCGCTATGGATTCTCCATTGAAGGCCAGTTATGTCCAAACCCGAGAAATCTAGAAGCAAGCAAGCCCAGAATACCTTCAAGTACCTAGGGAAGTTCACCAAAAGCTTGACTCCCTGTACACAATACTCAACATGTGACACCTAAAAGGCAGGTAAAATGCACATTCCTACTGATTCAGGTGAGCGTAAACGAGTAACAGGACAGTTTGTGGAGGTTCTCGATATTGACTCAGCGATCTCGGGAGATGATGGGAGCTCCAGTCCTTCAGGAACCGATGACAAGGGTGAGGTTTACAGGTGGTGCCCAGCTAACTGGGGAAGAAACAGAGAGCAAATTTGAAAGAGAAGCCAAGCTAACGAAAGCCGATCTGAGCTCAAAGCAAAAGAGGCAAGCCAGACAGCACAAAGAAGAGAGGTGTGAGCTGATGCTCGAGAGATAAAGGGCGTGCAACCGGGAGCTAGAGTAAGAATATAGGACTACGGGCACTCTTTTCATGAGGAAAGCAATACTCAGCACTGGGAAGACTCGGAGGTAGATGAAAGGCTCCTAGCAGGACTCCGAGCCACACCGTTTGCTCGACAAAGGAGAGGGGCTGACCAAGAGATAAAGGAACAAGGCAGCCTGGTGCTTACCCACGCGAGACATAGGAAAAATAAAATGGCACCTGTGCGTGCACACTAGGGGAGCAGCGACGAGGATATTCGCTGCCCCTCATGACAAAGAAAAACTAACGCAGAGGGAGATAATATCCAAAATGGAAGGCACGACTTTTGCTTACCCATTTTGCGACCTGTTAGCAGATAGGAGTGAGGAGAGGGACCAATATGATAGATCTTGGCAGAGGGAAGGATCGTTTGAGCCAGAGGACATGGCGGTAGCAAAGGAATGCATCAGGCATGAAGGGGGAAATCCTAGTTTAGACTTCCTCTACATGCAGCGATGCCTCGCGAGATTGGAACGCTATGTTGAGGAGAAACTCGTTGAGTCACCTAGCGTAATAGTGTGCCGTTACTACAGAAGGGCGCGGTGGGGACTGTATATACCATGGGCCCTGATGTATAAAAAGGGGTTGAGGACCAACTTACCATCATTGCTGTATGGGGCAGGGAAATGGATTACATGCTTCGAGAACTGCAGGTATCAACCTAGCGATAGGAGATATTAAGAGTCTGCTAAGCAGTCTAATCGGGGAGCAGACTAACACGGTGTTCCCCCAAGCTCTCATTCCAGCAATCAAGCTAACAAATACCCAGCATGACGGGCCGCTTTTAATACTCACAGGCACGGGATCTGGACTGCCCTGAGGGAAATATTCCCTGACCACCCAGATGTAGGAGGGCTAATGGCAGAGACTATGAAGCCAGAGGAAAGCATAAACGATTTCTTAAATAGAATGAGGGAAAGATGGGGACAAAAAACCGGACAGCCGTGGACCGATACAGGCCCACAAGTCACATTTTTCTACAATATTCTTAAGAAAGTGTTGCCCACCGAGATACAGAGTGGGCTGAACAGCGTAGTTGGGTTAGATACCAAACTCTGGCAGGACCTACAAGCCCATATACAACTATAGAGAACTCCACTACCATAAGAGGAAGCTAGATAAGAATAGAGAGAGAGAGAGAGAGAGAGAGAGAGAGAGAGAGAGAGAGAGAGAGAGAGAGAGAGAGAGAGAGAGAGAGAGAGAGAGAGAGAGAGAGAAAAGACAGAAAGGAGCCGGGGCAGAACCAGGGTACCACTATGGAATCAAGACATGGTCACAGTTCTGCCTCAGCTGCCAGAAGTAGATAAGGCACAGGGACAACAATGCTTGACCCAATGTCTGGTGGATGGGGAGCACACACTCAACCACATATGCCCCGTACTATCAGTCATGCGTCAATCTGAGCTGAGAAAAGAACCTACTGTAACAGTGCTATTAAACAACACACCTTACAGCTTCCTGAAAGACACAGAGGCAACAAAGTCATGCATACGGGACGGGATAGTCCCCCCTATCCAGAGACACTAGGGACACTCAGGGGTTTTTAGGTACAGTGATGAGGGTCACATTCACAAAACCCCTAGAGTTGGACATAGAAGGTAGTTTTGTGAAGGGGCAGCTGTTATATCATCCCTCGTTCCCAAATAATCTATTGGGACAAGATTTAATGGGCAAACTAAACATGACCATTCACTTCTCTAACAATGGGACAATTGCCAACTCCACCTGTGGGGTTTCACGCCTAAGACTCATGTCATTAAAACGACCCCACAGCACAGGTGAGCAAATGAGAGCTTCCCCCACCGATCAGACCACCTTCACTAAGGCAGTCCTAGCAATTTTCTTTAACACGCCGGAATTGTTCAGACAGAAGTTGCAACTGCCCAACAAATTCGTATTCCGCCGGGAGGGACACCATGCCTGGAAAGGAAGTATTATTCTACTGAGAGTCAATTGAAATACGGCCTGCTTATGGCGTCTTGTGGAGCACTGACCAAGCAAACGTGATGTGTGCATTTATCATCTTTCTAAAACCTGGCCTTAGTCTATGGGAGGAAACGGATGGCCAGCTGTTCGGCGAATGCCCCGGAGCTTCATAAATTATTTTTGCAGACTCGATAAAGGTTAGAGTAGAGCTACAAAATAAGGCCCCGGAACCAATGGTAGTACTGACAACCTTCCAAGAGCAGGACTTGTCAAAAGTACCACCGCAACTGTGGGCAAATGGGCCTTATGACGTGGGTCTCTTTAATACCACTAAACCCATGAAAATAAAGGTGAGAGAAGGGGCCACCCTACCCAGATTGCACGAATACCCACTCTCTAGGGAAGCCGACGACGGTATAGCCCACAATCCAGGCTAATTTATCAAAGTGTACTCTACGCGGGAGTATCCCTCTGTAATACTCCAATGTTCCCAGTCAAAAAGAGTAAAGGGGTAACGTAGCACTTGGTACAAGATGTACATCCCCTCAATGACATCGTGGTCCTAGAGTTTCCCACGGTACCAGACCCCTCCATCATCTTAACCAATATACTGGCAGACGCACATTACTTTTCCGTAAAAGACAAAACAAATGCATTCTCTAGCATCCTGCTACAACCCGACAGTCAGTATCTGACCACATTTACATTTTAAGGGGTTCAGCTGCTATTCCAGTGATTACCACAAGGGTACTGTGAGTCCCCAAGTGCCTTTAATTGAATACTGAGAAGGGATCTCGCTAACTTCCAGTCGAATAGCACCCTGATACAATATGCGGATGACATCCTGATATGTAGCCCCTCTGAAGCAATATGTCATCAGGACATGATAGCTCTTATTATTGCGCTAGCTGAGAAGGGATACAAGGAGGAGAAAGGGCAACGTGCAGTATATACAGCAGGTCAACTGATTTCAGGGGCCGGTCGATGGGTCACCCCAGAACGAGCACACTCCATTTGGGCTAAGCCACCACCTCAAACTAAAAAGAGCATGCAAAATTCTTGGGCCTTTACAATTACGTCTGGCAGTGGGTCTTTGATTACAACATGCTCGTCAACCCCCTTACTCAAGGGCATGAAAAAGGCAAGAACTGGCAGAGAGAAATTAATGTGGACACCCGAAATGCACAATACCTTCTGTAAACTCAAAACACAACATTAAATTCTAAGACATGACACATCCATGAAGGTAAGGATGTTTTATTTCTTTTTATATGACCATCAAACCCTAAGAGCAGGAGACATCCCCAAGTGTCACTGCCCCCAACCGCAGCTCAGTGCAAGTGATGGCCCTTCACATTCCACCCCAAGCGACACCCACAACATTCCATAGTGCTACCTCATCAAGTTCTCTCCTTAGTGACAGTCAACCTTCAAACCCATAGCTGCAAGAAGAATAAAGTAAAATATAGCACATCTTCCTTCCTTATAATATAAAACAACCAACAAATACAATATATCGATAATCAAGAAAAAACCTGACCTGTTGAGCTAGTGCAGGAGTACAGTAACCCTGATTTATATTTACATTTAAATTATACAGCAAAGTTATGCCGTGAGCTGTTGGGCGAGTGCAGGAGTACAGGGACCCTGTGCTATACTCAACATTTAATTTATACAGTAATGTTATGCCATGAGATGTTGGGCGTGTGCAGGAGTACAGGGACCCTGTGCTATACTCAACATTTAATATATACAACAATGTTATGCTGTGAGCTGTTGGTCGAGTGCAGAAGTACATGGACCCTGTGCTATGCTCAACATTTAAATTATACAGCAATGTTATGCCGTGACCTGTTGAGCGAGTGCAGGAGTACACTAACCCTGTGCTATACTCAACACTTAATATATACAACAATGTTATGCTGTGAGCTGTTGGTCGAGTGCAGAAGTACATGGACCCTGTGCTATGCTCAACATTTAAATTATACAGCAATGTTATGCCATGAGATGTTGGGCGTGTGCAGGAGTACAGGGACCCTGTGCTATACTCAACATTTAATATATACAGCAATATTATGCCGTGACCTGTTGGGTGAGTGCAGGACTACATAAACCCTGTGCTATACTCCAACTTTAATATATACAACAATGTTGTGTACATAAACCAGGTAGAGAACAATGAATGTGATCAGCTAGCCGGTTCAGGAATGCAAAGAACGAACCTATTACATCTCATAATTATCTAGCCACTTGGGCTTAATCCTCAACCTCTTTGGGACACTTTCATCCACACTTGAATCATCAACGGAAAGTTTCCTGGACCACTCATCCTGAACAGTGAAGTTTCCAACTTTTACCAATCTAGAAAATCTCCACACACCACCCAAATCCAAAACCTCGACGTTTTTTATCATCTCACTTATAAAAAGACCCATGAATTTTGACAAACATTTCTTCACCATTCCAGACTTTTTCCCTAGCACCTTGTCACCCGTTTTCCAGTCACCAGCATGCACACAATTTTATCATCAAAACATTTCTTATACTTGCTTGGATGCTCCTGCCTACTTAATTTCATCTTATCATCAGACCACTTCTTCTCCACTCTTGTGCTTAACTTCAACCAAACAGGGTTAAGCTTGCAATAAGGCTTCTTACCCCTTAACACTGCAAATGGTGAAATCGATGTCACATCATTAGGAGTAACACGATGGGCCCGCCACGTCTCCCTCAAAACATCTTTTAAAGAAGATGTATTCAAAAGATCACGCTGAGCACAACTTTTTACCAGTCTATTCATGCTCTCCACTAGAGCATTCGCTTGAGGCAAATGGAGAGCTGTTTTGAGATGTATGATAGAAAGCTCTCTCTGGAAACCACACACATCGTGGAATACAAATTACACCCCATTATCTGTGGCCAGACTCTTCGGTATACCTTACCTGAAAAATTTTCTCTGAGAAATTTGATAACAGTCCTTGTATTCACCGCAGGAACACACTTTGTGACAACCCACTTGGATGTATAATCCACTTAGAGCATTACAAATCGTTCATTCTGATTCAACAAATCAAAAGGACCCGCAATGTCCAAGGCCAAATTGGCCCATGGCTTATCCAGGATCTTGAGTGGAGACACTGGAGCAGTGTGTTTTTTTTTTAACTTGCCATTGTTGGCACAGTGCCAACAATCCTTGACTAGTACCTCAACCTCATGATCCATCCTTGGCCACCAATACCACTCACGCAATCTTGATTTAGTCTTACTCCTGCCTAGATGCCCTTCATGAGCTAGATTCATAAGCTTCTCTCTCAAGGCACATGGGGGTATAACTCGTTCCCCCCTAAATATCTTCCCCTCCACAATGCATAGTTCTTTCATGACCGTTAAGAATCAACTTAAGGCCGAACGGACGTCTTTCTTATCTGGCTAGCCCCTCACAATATGTTTTTCCATATCAGAATCCATGGTGGGTCCTCCTACTCACTATCCTTTAATGCAGATTTGTGCACCTAGTTAACCAACCCTGCCTCTGGATTGCACACTCCTTTATTAGTAGGCATCCTAGATAAACAATCAGCTGCACAGTTCCTAGAACCGGGGGAATATTCTATTGTAAAATTGTATTTAGACAACCCTGCCATCCATCTCCTGATCCTAGGGGAAAAATTCTCGAAATGCTCACACATGAAAATCCTATCGAGTGGCCTATGGTCAGATCTCACCATGAAGGGTAGTTCCCACAAAAAAAAAACTTGAAAAGCAAAATGGTTCAATACACATTCAATGCCTCTCGTTCAGTGACAGGATAACGTTCTTCTGTCCCCTTCAAAGAATGAGGGGCAAAGGCTACCACGTTGAACTCGCCATTGTCTACCTGGGCCAGCACAGCACCCAACCCCTTCACACTGGCATGAGTGGACGAAACTGCCTTCTTTTTAGAACAAAATGACCCAAAGTTGGCAATTTCGCTATACCATCCTTTATGACACGAAAAGCTTGAATACCGTCATCTGTCCACTCAAACTGACTTCCTTTTTTTAATAAGTTCCTCAAAGGTTGATAGATGCTTGCAAAGTTCAGGATGAATTTTGAACAAATCTCCGCCAACACAAGGAATGAACGCACTCGGTCCTTATTCTCTGGTTTAGGAGCCTGCACAATGTTACTGGCTAAATCCAACTTATAGGCAACTTAGGACTTACCCCCTTCCCAGAGATAGTGTGTCCTAAATATGTTAACGTTGGTACCCTGAATTTACATATTTCTTTCTAGACTACTAAGCCTGGCTCATGGAGATGCCTCAACACCTTCCGCAGAATCTCATCATGTTCTTGCACATCACTACCATAAACTAATATGTCATCTTGGAAAAACAGCACTTTGTCCAAACCGTCAAGCATCTTCTTCATAATCCTCTGGAAACAAACCGACGCAGAAGCAAGACCAAATGGCATGCGAATGAAGCGGTACGCTTCCAAAGGAGTCACAAAAGAGATAAGATGCCTGGAATCTGGATGTAGCATGACCTGATGATAAGCTGACGAGAAGTCCATTACGCAATTTTTTTTAGCATCCTTGATTAGTTGGCAAAGTCTCTGAAATATTTGGCAGTGGTTGTCTGTCAACCCATTAATACTTATTCAGCCCTCTTAAGTTCACACATAAGCGGATCTCTTTCCCATCGTCCTTGGGTGCCGAAACTATTGGGGCCAACTACTCCGTACCCTCTATTTCTTCAATTACCCCCTTATTTTTAGGTCTCGCCTACGCAGCGCGCATGCGCTGCTTAGGAAAAAAGACCTTTTGAGATCGATTCGGCTTTTCAGCCAAAAACGTGCACGCGTTCCATTGCCTTCAATGGCAACGCGTGCACGTTTGGCGATTCACTTGCGGGAGCGAGCGGCGCCATATGGTAGCAATTATCGCTCCTGGCGCCGCTCGCTCCCGCAAGTGAATCGCGCAGGCCCCCTCTTCTCCCCCTCCCCCTGCTGCCGTGCGAGGCGCGCGCGCTTGTTATATTGAGAAATGACCAGCGAGGCTGCATGGTGAGTACTTGTACTCACACACACAGCTTAATAATAGTAAGTACGACTAAATCTTGTTTTGAGAAGCTTATCGTGGTCACATTCATATGAGGCACATGGGATCAGTGACTCTGACAGGCAGACACTTTTTCCTGAGGTTCAGGCTCAGTGATGGCACTTTAGCATCTTGAGTTGCCTCCAGCCCAGCAACATGGCGTGATAGTACCTTGTGTAGCACACACAGGCCAAATCACCGTTCGCCTTGATCTCAGCACTATCCTTTTTGGCTGCATATAAACTGTCTTTGATCCGCACGTAAGCCTTGTGGTTTTCTTTTGTGAAATTTGTGTGAAACCTTTTATCACATTTCTGCTGCATGTCCGTGTTTGATCCTCCATGTGATTGAGAGCCCATGACTATAATGTGCTTTAAACAAGGAAGTCTCACAAAAACAACACTTTGTTCCACAGGCCAAATGATCTTCTGTGTTCTTAGATAAAAGTACTTCCGCATTTCGGTAGCAACCTTATCTGTGACTTGTATTTAATCATTATTAAGTACTCATTGAGGCAGAAATAAATTTAAAGCTACATCATTACAGAGCCGAGCCCCAGAGTGAGACGTTCTTAACTGATCAGCGAGCACCTAGTCTTTTCACTGTATGCTCTTTCAGCAGCATAAACAAAGTCCGTGGGGCAGTGACAGAGCTGAAGTATGTGACTGGTGGCCTGTTGGTGCTGTTGAAGCAGTAAAAAAAAAAAATTCAATTTCATTTTCTATCCAAACAGGTTCTTTATTTGAGCATCTTTTTTGTATTTAAAAGCCTTTTGTACATACAACTCGCCAACATATCCTTATCCAGAACTTCAAGACCAGTGGTTTTTCCTGAAAAATGATATTCGAAGAATAATACAAATGTAAATCGAGCACAAGCTTTGTACGGTTTAGTGAGTTTAGGCTATGTACCTATCCGCATCATCAGTTAGTCATTAGTTGATAGTAAAGTGTAGTGTTGCATGTGGTTGAAATGGGGTTGCAGTTTGTCTGAAAACCCTCCTGCTAGTATGGGATCCACAAGATGCTTTAACCCTTTCCGTGCTCATGACGAGCTCAGCTCGTCATGCTGCGCGGTAGCGCTGTGCGCATGACGAGCTGAGCTCGTCACGACCCCACCCGCGATCGGAATGTCCAGCATACGAGCGGAATTCCGATCGCGGTCAAGGGGTTAAGCAGCTCGCATTCGGACTTTGCTTAATTTCAGAATGGGTGTTTACTTTTTAAAATGGAACATTTGCTGATATATGAACTTGTTTCGACAGATTCGACTGTTATTGTGGGAGATAGACTGGTTCCTTTGAGGGTTCTACCTCCAAGAAATATTGATTTGCTTCTAACAACTAGAGTTTTGACGTTTGAATAATCGTTGCTGGTAGTTTATTTTTTTTCTTCTTTTCTCCTGTTTTTGCAGAAAGGCGCATGCTTGGTATGAAGTGATTGTTCTTCCATGTATGTTTTGTCTAACGTGTTGCCAGTGTGCTGTTTATTTACATTTTTTAGGGCTTTTCTGTTGACTCTCACTTTGGTTAAGAAAACAAGCATTGGCATAGCCAATAGGTCTCGCCTTTGGGACCTTATAAGTGTTTAGTTATCCAGCACACTATCCTTGGTGCAACAACATCAAGTGTTGCATGGCTAAACACTTATAAGGTCCCAAAGGCGAGACCTATTGGCTATGCCAATGCTTGTTTAACTTGGTAAGTTGTTGTTCCAGTAGTTCTAACATCATATGGGGGACTCTTCTTACCTTGGACACAAATGGTGTTGCACCATTCTTTAACACAATCTTGTGCTCACAATTCTTTAACAGTCCCAACTCATTGCTAAACACATTTGGGCATTCTATGTATATACTTTCAGGATGGCCTTCCTCCTCCAGCACCAGCACTTTCCTCTGGTATCTCAATCCCAAAAGATTATCACCCCTTTGAGCCACAGACACATTCCCTACAGCCTCACGGTCTTCAAACTTTATCTTCATCACAGAATAACCCAACACATCTATTTTCTTTCCACCATACCCGACCAGATTTATTTCAGAATCCTGTAAAGTTATGTTCTCTTTTCCAAATAGCAGATCACAATTTTTATCACCAATCATGGTGTACAGGGACCCCGAATCAGCCAGCACTAATATACTCTTTTCATTAACCATAATCTGACACTCCGGCATTTCAATGGGATCAGCATCAACTAATTCATCATTCCTCACACTGAAAACAAATTTGTCTTCCTCCTCATCAACACAATTCACACTTTGTTTGAAACTGGAACTTCTGAATACTCGTGCATAATGCCCCTTTTTGCCAAACTTATTGCAAGTCATGAATCGAGTATAACACTTTGAATTATTTGAAAAATGCCCCTCACTCCCACACCGAAAACATTTCACCACAACACTCTTGGAATCATCAGGAATTTATTTATTTTCACTCCTACATCTTAGTTCCTAACAAACTCTTTGTTTCGAATACTCACATTCCCCTTCACTTTAATGACAAGTGTATCCACCACTGTGAGATCAACTTTTACTGTCATCACGCATCTCACATACACACATGCTAGTGTTCTCCATCGCTTCCACCTTGGATATCGCTTCCCTCAAACAAGGATTCTTTGATAGTAACTTTTCCTGAACCTTGGAATTGTTAGTGCACCTGAAAATGTGATCTCTCACCAACAAGTCAGATAAATGGTCAAAATCACAAGTGCTGGACACGGTTTTTAAAGCAGCCAAATAACTTCCTATTTTCTCATGCTTTCCTTGTACCCTCGTGAAAAAATCACATGCAACCCAAAATGTCTTTCCAACATCATCACTGACATCATAAACATTATTAGGCTCCCCTCTTTATCTCCAATGCCCACCTCATCGAGACTTTCGTAGACATTCCTGCCTTCTATGCCTAAATTATGCAATAAAATAGACTGAAAACTCCATCCCCCCATGGCAATGATATATGATTCAAAACTTTGCTTCCATCTCTTCCAAGGTAGGACCGGGTCACCCTTATCAGTAAGAAAATGAGACATGTTGGACATGTTGGAAATAAAAACTAAAACGAATTACAAGTTGCACAGGAACTGTCCTATGCCCAGGACACAGATAAGGTACTAAAAAAACGGGTGTGTTCACCATGTCTTATAAAAAAAAAAACTGCAGAAATTGAATAAAGTCTTTTGGTGTGCCTATCAACGTGAATAACTGCAGAATACAGTAACGGCACTAAAAGTACAGGTGTACGGATCACTGTGTTAATACATGCAACTGCAATTCACAGTAAAAACACCAAATTTACAGGTGTGCCCATCGCTGAGTCAATAATCACTGTAAATACTGAGATTCCCTTCACATGAATCCCAGGTGTGCCAAGAACCACGCTGTAGCTCAAAGTAGAGGCACCACCACCATGTAAGTATGTACTTCACGGAAAAGCATTCTCCACACCATAATTATTCTTGCTCCCACAGAATCTTCCAATGTCAACAGAAGAGAACTGCCAAAAACGGCTGCACTACGTCACTTAACGTATGCCGGCAGGAATTCTTGCACACTCACTTCACCGGACCCTTCAAAATCTCTTCATCCAAAATGGCTGCCTTGCACAATATAGTGTAATGTTTAATGGAATTGGACCTTGTTTCCTTGACGTATATACGTTCTTTTGTTTTGAAAGGAGATCGGGTTTGAGATAGGAATGTCCACACTCACATTCCTAAGTTGATCCGTTGTTCGACGTCATCATTTGCTGCTCCTCTTTGCCGAATCCGGAGCTCCTGCTGCTCCTCTACTTCTCAAGTTGATGATATGCGAGTAGAGTCCCCAATCACCAGGCTTCACTGCAATTCTCTGCTGTTGTCCATTACGTATACACAAAACAGCATAGGTAGTTTAATTTACACCATGACGCACCGCAACAGGCAACACTTGCAGAAATTTCCACAATGGGGTAAAATGCATTGTATGTTTTCTGTAGGGTTAATGGCTCTTGTTCGTCACCAGTATTAAATTCCAAGACATGACACATCCATGGAGGAAGAGATGTTTTATTTTTTAGTATATGACCATCAAACCCTAAGAGAAGCAGACTTCCCCAACTGCTACTGCCTCCAACCGCAGCTCAGTCCACGTGATGACCATTTACATTCCACCCCAAGTGAGACCCATAACCTTCCATAGTGTTAACTCATCAAGTTCTATCTTTGGTGACATGGTCAACCTTCTAGACCCATAGCTGCAAGAAGAATAAAGTATAACATAGCACAGAGATAACGTGCTCACCTGTGCTAGGGACACCCAACTATAAGAAGGAATTCTTCTTGTTTAGCCACAGTGATGGACGAGTCATGTCAGCAGTCTTGATGCAGAAATATCCCTTGAGGCACAAAACCCTTGCATACTACAGGGCCCACTTAGACTGAGTCATGCAGGGTCACTCTGGTAGCAGCATCTTTTGCCTTCAATAAAAGCACTTCCATTGTATTGGGGGCACCGCTGAAATTCATGATTGTACAACATACACCCCTGTTGGGATCAGCCAGGCAGAGGAGGATCCCATCCCAGAAAGTGAGGCACTGTTCGTCAACTGGTCCTCTGTGATAGACCAGGAGACAGGGGTACGAAACACGGGGCAGAAGTAGTGACAGCTCATAGCCATGCGCCTTCAGAAATGCTGCAGGTCACAGCTCAGCTAACCCTCCTACCACACATCTAAGCACAGGCAGCAGAGTTTATAGAGTTGATTGATGCTCTCACCCAAAGCAGTGAGAAGGCGGTAACAATTTACTCTGACTCAACCTATATCACCACTCCAGTGCATTCAAGCATAAAGAGTTGGAAAAGGCGAGGCTTCCTGAAATCGGACGGTACACCTATCGTGCACAAGGACCTCCTCGAACTACTAATTAATGCATTGACCCTACCTAAACACATAGCCGTAGTAAAATATAGAGCACATACCGGGGTTAAGGACTTCATATCACAGGGAAATGCACTAGCCGACTAGACGGCAAAGAAGGCAGCTTATGGAGTGGTTGGGGAGACACACACACTCCGTGTACAGCAGCCAGCAGAGACGAAACCCACTCAGGACAGACCATACACAGAAACGGCAAAATTATATCTGAAAGAGTTGCAAGAAACAGTGTTAGCACATGAGAAAGAGTTATGGGAGGCAAGGGGGCCGTACACAAACAGCACACAACTTCATATATCAACACACACCCACTGGAAAACCAGACATGCCGCTGAGCTTAGTAAACATATCGCTGCCACAATTACAGCTTTTAGCTGACTCTTTAAAAGAAAATAGTCTGGTGGAACTTTAGATTGATTGGTTTACCTCGAACATTGCAGAAATAGTAGTAATGTACTTGAATGAGTGCACTGTACACTAAAGGTCATAACTTCCTGCATCCCTAGACTCAGAGG
The DNA here is from genome assembly GCA_963921515.1 of Calotriton arnoldi. Lineage (NCBI taxonomy): Eukaryota > Metazoa > Chordata > Amphibia > Caudata > Salamandridae > Calotriton > Calotriton arnoldi. The sequence continues at coordinate 6,279,681 of CAWUFW010000068.1, forward strand.
ACCCTTCAAGGCAGTGCACATTGACTTAATTGACATGATTGATTGATGTGCTAAATACAGGTAATTGATTGTAGTTGTGTGTTGCACTCTATATGGATCAAAGCAGGCCGTTGCGTGCATTGTGATGCCAAAGCAGCAGCAACATTCCTGGTGAGGGAGGTAATACCCAGACTGGGGTGCCAAGCGTTATCGGATCAGACAATGGGAAACACTTCATCACCACCATGTGTGACAACATCTGTCCCCTACTAGGAATAACACATAAACTAGCATCAGATTACCATCCCCAAAGTAAAAGCATTGTAGAAAGGTTCAATGGTTTACTAAAAAATAAAATAAGTAACATTTGTGCCACCCTCAAGAAGAAGTGGCCACACTATCTCCCCCTGGCCTTGTTTGCACTGAGAAACATGCCTAGCGGCGATCACCATCTCATACCACACCAGATAATGACTGGGAGACTGATGGGGACGCCCATCCCAACAATTAGAGCCAGGTTAAATACGGAGGCTAGCTCCAAACCATTGGGTGATGACCTGCATATATACTTATCAGAATTAATGAAGACTGCTACGTTTTTGTCCAGACAGTTCGTCCACAGAACATCTAAGTGATCCAACGCCAAGCTGCCATATCAAACACCTCAGCCTTGACAAGAAGTGTGCGGTTGGAACTTTGTAAGGAAATGGAAAGAGCCTAAGCTTGAGGGGCTTTTCAACACCCATGGCCCTCAAGGTAGAGGGAAAAAGGGGGAAGATCTACCTCTCCGATGTATGGTTGAACCCTTTCCCAATGCAGACTCCATGATTTAAAACCACACACATTTTTGAACTGGTCAGGAGGAACACCGTCACTGGAGAAGCACAGGTGACTCCCAGGGGACCCATACCTGGAACTACAGTATCACAACAAAAGTTATGTATATTTCTATGGTTATGTGCGATATGCCTACTATAGGTAGTCCCACACTTGAGTACTACAGAGGAGCTGCGGAGTCAAAAGAGATTCAATAATTTGGAATCTACAGCACCTGCGTAGGGACCTCTCGTATGTTACCTACAATTACACTAAACAGAACACCAGCATACCACATGCACCCTACAGCGCCCTTTTACATAACGCATGGTACCAATACATCACCACAGTCAGCTCCCAAGCATCAGCCAGTTCATGTTATGTCTGCTCATTGATCCTACATGCTGTAGGAGCAGATAGGCTTTACTTGTCCCATGAAGTAGCCCCCGAGAAAGCAAAATGCCTTGTTCATCTCTAACTATTTAGGATAACATCCAAGATCCAACACAACAAGATAGAACCACACAGGGTAGCTGTAAACCTGACTTGATACGACACCAAACCAACATGGCTATACATCACTGAGCCCACGGATATCAAAACAGAGCTGGACAGGATGCGTAGGAAGGGTACCATAGGGGAAAATATCACTTGGCCTGAGAATTCTCTGGAAGAGAATTTTTGGAGGTAGCAATACCTCCATCTGAGTCCAGCATCTATCTATGGACTGAGAGGGGCACTTTGTGTATCCGGGGTGGTCTTCTCAAACAACAAGTGGTCTCCCAGAATGGAATTAGTATGTTGGATGGTCCAACTCAAGGATAAAAAGGGGAATGGGTCACATGGGGGAGGTTTGAATGAAAGTATGGCGACCCAATATCAGGAAATCTGGGACACTGAGGTGGGTGGATACACTTGGCTAGAAGGGAAAGGTCAACACCTGATGCCACAGAAACCTACAATGTATTCCTTTGAGGTCACTCAAAAGATGTGCAGGGGGACCTTTTGAGTGTATGGAAAATCCCCTCCTTGAGTAGAACTGTGGCAGATCACGTAGCTCATCTTACATTACAAATTGGTGGTGTCTTCACAAGTAATGCATAGCATCACAATTTTTATTGACTCTGGAGCTACTGGCAATTTTGTTGATGCAGGCTTGGCACGAACTCTAAGGCTGCCATGTAGTTGAAAGAAAGAAACCCACAATAGTACAGACAGTGGCTGGGAGGGTCCCAACACCCGGCCCTATCACTATGCAAACCACAGATGTCTGTGGATTTTAATTTAATGAAAACAAAACATGTAGAACTCATTCATTTCAATCTTCAACCTCAGCGACCCCAACTCCGCCGCCCTCCTGGGCAACCTCGCCAACATCGGACTAAAATAGCTCATCACCAGCCCCACCCACAAGGCAGGACACACCCTCTGCCCCATATTTGTAGGAGGGAACAACATCCGCTTAAGCCACACTACGCAGCCCCTCTGGACAGACCACCACTGCGTATACTTCTTCAACACTGCCACAGCTCACAAACCCACTCCACGTCCACCGTTAAGGAACTAGAGCAAGGTCACAGAGGAGCACCTCAACTCCACCCTTATCCACGACCCCCCGCCTTGACTGATGCTAATTCTGCTGCCAAGGAACTACACCGATGGATCACCACCTGTGCAGACAAGCTCGCACCCCTCCGCAACCCCGACAGACAACGCCCCTCGAAGGCCACCTGGTTCACCAACGACCTCCAAGAATCCAGACGGATTTGCAGACGGCTCAAAAAACAATGGAGGAACAGCAAAAGCATAGAAGATCAGACCACCTACAAGAACGCCATGACAGAATAGCACCAACTCATAAGGTCTACGAAAAGGACCTTCATCTGGAACAAAATCCTCACCAACTCCAGCAACTCGAAGGAACTCTTCAGCATCATCCAGGAATTCACCAAAGCCCCCAGCGAAGCCACGGACGTCACACCCTCTCAGGATCTCTGCAACAAACTCGGCTCCTACTTCCACCTAAAGATCAAGGCCTTCTACGACAACTTCAGCGAACGGACTACAGAAACCACCCTTTCCACCAGCAACGACAGTCAGCCCACCATCACCGCCTGGACCCCGGGTCACCACCGAAGATACCACCTCGACCATGAAGAGCACCCACTCAGGAGCCCCCACGGACCCCTGCCCACCACACATCTTTCACAGAGCCGCCGCAGCCATAGCACCCATGCGACGTCGCACCATCAACGCCACCTTCGAATCCAGCACTTTCTTCGATGACTGGAAACGCACAGAAGTCAAGCCCCTCCTAAAGAAGCCCTCTGCAGACCCGACAGACCTGAAAAACTACCGACCCATCTCTCTCCTTCCCTTCTCAGCCAAAGTCAATGAGAAGATCGTCAACGCCCAGCTGACAAACTTCATCGAAGAGAACGCCATCCTCGACTCCTCCCAATCCGGATTCCGCAGTAACCACAGCACTGAGACCACCCTCCTCGCTGCCACAGATGGCATTCGCATACTCCTCGACCAAGGCCACACTGTGGCCCTCATCCTTCTAGACCTCTCCGCATCCTTGGACACCGTCTCCCGCCGTACTCTCGCAGCCAGACTCCACGACGCCGGCATACAGGGAACCGCCCTCAACTGGCTCCGCTCCTTCCTCGCCGGAAGAACCCAAAGGATCAGACTCCCGCCTTTCCTCTCCGAATCCACTGAGATCAACTGCAGAGTTCCCCAAGGATCGTCGCTCAGTCCCACACTCTTCAACATCATGGACTCAGCATAATATCCTATGCCAATGACACACAGCTCATCCTCTCCCTCATGAAGAACCCCGAAGACACCAGACTCGGCTTCCAGGAAGGAATGAAAGACGTCGCAGCTTGGATGAGCAGCAGTTGTCTGAAGCTCAACTCGGACAAGACAGAAGTCCTCGTCCTTGGACCCACTCCCGCAGCCTGGGACAACACTTGGTGGCCCACCTGTCGTGTAGTTCCTATATCCCTATATAGGTTCTGTGCGTTTGGATAACATACACTATAGGCTTGGTGTCAGACTGATTCTGTACACCCCTATCGGGTATGCTAACCTGTTTACCTTTTTACCAGATAGCTTACAGTGCCACTAGAAACTCCTTGGAACAAGGAGGGAATAGTTTCTGGCAACTATCGAACATGACAACCCTGATCCCTCAGAATCGTGGAAACAATGTACTACTTTTCACTCAGTCAATCGTGCTCACTTATTCAGTTATTCTCAGAGAGTTACACAGAAGAAACAGTTGGGCGTGTTACAATAAATATTTATTGCACAGTAGTTCTTCTCGTGTAAGAGATATGTGCTGTGACAATCATTAGACAATAACAGATATAGGATTAGCAGCACTACGAGAAGGAAGAAATAGTAGAGCTCTATCATGGTGCAATAATCATGAATACATACATAGATATAAAACACATGATAAAAATGCGTACTCCTAAAATGCGTCCCTAACTAAATGTACCTAAACTGTACCTAACATCTATGTAGGCGTTGGGTAGGTATTATGTGCTATGCCAAGAGTCCCTCTGGGTTCTAGTCAACCCCATTACCTTAGCATAAGAGAATGTGGAACCGTCTTGATCTCGAGTTGGACACCCCACGAGGGATGTTTAGACGACTACTAGCTGGAGCTTCTGCATGCAGAACGACAGCTTCTCTGGTCAATGTGTCAGCCAGGTAGTCACGGTCTCCTCTAAGTTACTTGGGCAAGATGTGGTATATTTATTAACCCTGGGCGGAGTTCGCGGAGTTGCGCTACGCGAAACTCCGCAAAGTGGGAAAAAAACTCTGTCTCGCTACGCGGAGCTCCACAAGCGGCAGAGTGCGATAGAGAAATGCTGTTTGTGGTGATTTTCAGTACCGTATGCTTATCCGCACTGTGCAATCATCGCGAATAGCACCATACACAGCGCAAGCGAGCTCTGCTTTCCTTTCTGCCACTCGAGTAGACTTTTACTCGAGCGGCAGCTTCCTCAACGCGGAAGGGCAGTTTCTCAACGAGAGCGGTCGCGAGCATACGCGACCACTCGCAATGAGAAACCTGACCCCCCCCCCGCGTTGAGAAATGTCACCAAGAGGTTTATTTTCCACGCTCGCGCTCGCCAACTTGATGTTGACGATCGCGAACAAGGAAAAATCTCGCCGGGAGGTGGATTTTCCTTGCTCACGCTCACCAACTTGACGTTGGTGAACGCGAGCAATGAAAAAACTCTGCTACACTGCGCGAAGCGGAGTTTTTTGGAACTCCGCGTAATGCGGAGTGCGGAAAACTCCGCAAACTCCGCAAGCGGAGCGGAGTTCACCGCCCAGGCCTAATATTTATACCCAGAGTCCACTGTTTCTATGTGTGGTTAGTGCTGACATTTTGTTGGACGGAGGAAGACGTAAGAAATGGACCTTGAATGTAGATAGTGGTTCATGCATAATTGATGAGCCCTTTTGAAGATGTATGCTGTATGCCTCTGTCAGGGAAAATCCCTTCAGAGCTGAAGCTAGATAAGGTTCATTTCTAAGAGCCCGTTATTGCGTAGTGTTGTGGGCTAATGTAGGTGAAGGAGCATGCCTATATTAGGGCTGCACGGTCCATGCCTATATTAGGATAGCAGGAATCATGCCTATATAAGGTCATCATGATTTATGTCTATATTAGTGTAGGAAGGTGGAATTCAACGTGTTTACCCCCACTTTTTTCCTGGTGTTTTATTGGTTTTTGACTAGTCTGACTGGGATCCTGCTAATCAGGACCCCAGTCTATCTGCTTTCTCCCTAAATTGGTTGTGTATGTACTTTAGGTACACCTCAGATTGGATACTGGGTACCCTTATAAGTCCCTAGTAAATGGTACACCGTGTACCCAGGGCATAGGTACCCCAGAGGCCTCCCAGGGGCTGAAGCATGTATTGTGCCACCCCTGAGAGGCCATTCAAAATGACACACCTGGTCTGCTACTGCAGCCTGTGTAAGGTGGTGCTTGCACCCCTTACTTCAGATATAGGTTCACTATATCTGTTCTAAATCACTGCACCTATAAATTTATCAGTCACCCCTATGGCAGGCCTTATCAATCCTGAAGGCAGGGTGCTGGGTTTTATGTGAGAGGGTGCCCCTGCATGAGTAGGGCCCCTCTGCAGCCTCCGGAATCCATTCTCTGGGGTTGTCTGTGATGCAGCCAAACTATATAGACTTAAGTGCATTATAACCTCGCGGTAAATGCTAACTTTAAAACAGCTGCTTAGAAACATGTTGTGTTTGGTGTCAAACACCTTGGAATCATACCTCCCCGCCAGTACTGGCGGGGGAGGTATGATTCCACCCTTGTAAAGCAACCTACTATGGGTCACCGGTCTACCCGGTACCAGCTTTCTCGACCTGGGCAGCACAAAATGGATGCTGCCAGCCACAGACACGAGTCTGCCCTCCTGCTGCTGAGCCAAGCTCGAGCAGAGGAAGGCCGGACAATAGGTTTCCTGTCACAGGGAGGTGTGACCACCTCCCAGACAGGCTTTAGTGTATTGGGGTAGGGTGGGTGCACTATAAGAGTGCCAGAAAGTCTGCACTGGGGGCAGATTTGGTGTCCTTGTGCATAGTCCAGCTAGAACCAGTTCTGGGAGCCACCCCTCTGGCCTGCCCCTCCCCTTGGAGGGTCCCCAGAGCCAGTCCAACCCTTTCCTGTGGGTATAAAGTGAGAAACCTGAAACCTGGACTTTAGATTTTACCTGGACAAGACTCTGCTCAGAAACCAAGTCGACGGTCTACACTTCGCTGGACAACAGAAGAATCTCCCTTGGAGTAAAGGAGTTACTCTCCTGCAGCAGCAGGCACCTAAGCGCGACCGACCGGCTTACATCTCCAGAGCTTCTGCAGATTCCGAAGATTTCTGCAACACAGGAGGTGGGTTTCCTAAGGTCCCTGAGTTTGGTCTACCCTCTCAGCGATTCTGAGACTAGTATCCCTCGTGGGGGCCGTGCAACCCGTACCCCTGTATACCGCGTCCATTTGCAAGTGCACTAGCTTCACAACATTCCTTGAGGCTTGCATTGGACCACGTGTGGTCCCTACTCCGAGCAGCATTTCCACTGAAGATCTCCGGCCTCCACTCCACGAGTGCTCTGTGGGCCGGTACTTCGTGTTTTCGCTCGACGTCCCTTTGCGATCCCTGGTCCGTTGACCTGTGGGTTCTAACGAGGGTCACTCTGTTTCTTGTTGGGCTTCCCTGGTTGCTCCAGATGTGCCCTGACTCTCCATTGCTTGGAGAGTCCCCAGGACCTTGCTGGTCCTCACCGTAACCTGCTTCCTCTGCCTGCGTGGGTTGCCGTTGCCAAGGCTTGTTGGTGCTCCAGCTGGACACTGACCTCTCAGTCATCGACATCCTTCGTGGGACAGCTCACCTCCGGATCCTGGTCATCGTCGACGTCTCCTGGTCCCCATGGCTGCAGAGACAAGCATCCTTACTTTTCACCTGAAGCACCCGACATCGGTGGGCATTCGATTGCTCAGCCCCATGTCACGTGAAGTGATCCAGACTCTGTCCCCTCTGCTTTCAGGTTCTTCTCACCTCGAATCCAGGCTTGGATTCCACTGGGCACTCTTCGCTTTCCTGGCAGCAGTACTTTTTTGCAGCACGCCATTGAAAACGGCGGAGGATTCCGACACCACTTGACCCCTATGCACCCAGCTCCTCTGGGATAGGTAACACGGGTACCTCGGTACTCACAAGGGTGCTGACCTTAGAACCTTCTATGTTCCAAAGGGTTTGCTTGAAGTCCTCGTAGAAGTGTCCTTAATCTGTAATTTTCCAACCGCGACTTTCCCATAGAGTTGTACGGAGCACGGGGTCGTGATCCCACACTGCACCCGTCCTCCGTGGGTCCCCGGTGTCACTACTTGGGTGGTTCCTTGGGGTCCCAGCAATTCTACGTGCTCTAGGCACTGTGTCTATTGAAGTCATGGTCCTTATACCATTTTTTAGTATATGGTTCAGTCTCCCCCTGGAGCCTGCTGTGTATTGTGCTACTTACAACTGTTCCTTAGATTAAATATTGTGTGCTATATGTTCTAATCTCGTGTCGAGATTAGTAGAGAGTGTTTTAGTAATAAATACATATTTTTACATATATACTGTGTGGTTCTCCTTTCATTTGGTCATTCAAGAAGTTATATACTGGTAAAACAAGCTGCTTTACATTCCTTCAAGATTAAGCCTGAAGGCTGCTCTCCATAGCTACCACTAGGATAGCTTTCATAAAGGTTATCTTTAACCTAATCACCATAAGGGTCGTTTGGACTGGTGCAAGGTGCCCACTTTAATTAGTGGACAGCATATACCAGGCCAACTTCTCACAATTAGGGCATGTTACGATTATGCCTATTTAGGACATCTATACGAAATATATAACACCCACTCCTCTCCGAACCGGACGACATTTACTAAGTGCTAATTAACTACTAAGAAACGCAAAGTAAAATCTGTCTATTAAAACATTAAAATAATTCTAAAACCATTTGTTTAAAACAATTTTTGTAAAAAAGAAATCAGTTTGTTTCATGAGAGTTGGATTACTGTAAGCAGAATAAGGCCATGTCTTTTTCAATGAGAAAGTGTCAGTTTAGTAAGAGTTCCAAATTTAGCTCGTTTATTTTGAAAACAAGGAAGCCGAATTCTTTCCCAGCACACTGTGAGCCAATTCGTGATTAAGTGTCCTGGCTGGTAGACGCACCAATATCAGTGTCGGCTGCTGCATGTGTCGTGTCTAACACCTCGCAAAGTACATCAATCGCACAGAGATGGCATTCAGTACTTCCAACAACTGGTGCTGGAGCAGGTTGTGCAGTCGTTGTTACCTTCGTGCCTGTGGAGCCATCACGTAACCCAGCAGGAGCAAACGGCACCTGTGGATTCTCAAGGAATGCCGCCATCAGTATTGGTAGCCGCTGAGGACAACGCATAGCATGGGCCTGTACAGGGTCCACCTTAGCATCAATATCCGTAGGCGTGACAGATGGGAGTGTCAGACAGAGATCCAACACGCATAATTCTCCGCAGAACAGGCATCGAAGGATAGGTAAGATGCAGTCCATCCAGACTGGTCTAAATGACAGAAACCAAAATCCATTCAGTTCCCGCAGGCGAGGAATGCCTAGGTGTTGCACCATCTGTTCACAGTCTTTCCGCTCTTGGAGAGCCTTTACCATTTCGTCAGTGATTGAGCCGTCCATTGCGTAGCAGCAAAATAATAATCAGGATTCCTGCAACTAGTGCGAGGATCAGAGGAAGGCCTCCAAATATGCTTTCAAATACGGAGTGTATAAAATTTGGGATAACTCCGAGGACTGTCTGAAAGGTACTTAACAGTCCTGACCCTACGGGCTTAAATAGATGTACAATACTACTCGTATCAGACATGTTGAAGATACGACCCATCATTTCTGCGAAATGAATAGGGCAGTTGGTACGTATCAGAGCCTGTATCTCAGCTGAGGTCCTTGCAACTTGAAGTTCATATTTTTCTCGGGCGGAGGTTAAGGGCACGCTCTGTTGTACAAGCATGGCTTTCATTCTGCTAAGAGTATCAAAACGTATGAAAGAAACATTCAGCGAAGGCCATAACGGCGCCTCCTTGACTGTATGTGTTGTGGGAAACAATACTTGCATACAACAACTAACCCTGGAGCTAACTGTTACAAGATAGGCAATGCCCGGTAGCATTCCACAGCAGCTTTGATCGCTCAGCATTAGGTAACTCCCATTCTAAAGTAACCGAAAAGTCTGATTAATCACTGCAGCTGGGGAATCCCTCAGATGGCAGGTCAGGTTTGCTACAGAACCATTAGAAGCTCCGTGCAACGATATGTCCTGGCATATGAGTGAACCGCTTAAAGCGCTCTCACAGTTTGTACCGCTTAGAAACACTTCGCGATCCCCACTCCGGCATCAAAATCTATATGGTAATTCCCAAGATTCCTTAATGTATTCCTTACCCATTTTTTCATATTTGCCTACTTGTTTTTGTTCAAGACAGTACTGAAATTGGAAAGTTGTGACCGGGAGAGTTATGTGGCCATGGATAAGCCATTCTGTGGCTGGTGATTCTGCCACCGTAAATGGTAATCGTTCCAGTTTTTCAATGTGCGGCATTGTATAGTTTGCTCCCCTCTGTGCCATTTCGATCTGTTTATCTGTCAGATTGTATTCAGAGAACAGAGACGTTGTGTTGATAAAACGCCAAGGCACATAGCCTGCACGCAGAGATTGCAGCGTCCAGCCTAATAACATAACAGAACGTAATTGTGATTGCCCGTGTTGTAACATGGCTAAATCTTGTTCTAATATGTCTATTGTGGAGGATACAATGTTGCTCAGTGAATATATCCTGGAAGATAGAGTTGTTAAACCATTATCTACTACTGCCAGAGATTTTTCTAAGTTTATACGATCTAATTCCCGTATTCTCTCTGCAGCCTCTACCTGGGACACCTTCCACATTTCATTATAGGCAGCATAAATGCCGGCATATATGAAACGTTTCTGATGTGGTTTATAGGGACCTAATAGGAAATCCCTAAGATCTGCGTCTTGTGAAAGTAAGGACAAGTGTTGTTTCACCTCTTTAAGTGTTGAGGTCTCTAGCCATTCAAGGCACAACTTCCCAACACTGTAGGACGTCACTACCCCCGGGTGTTGTCTTTGAAAGTAATGTGGATCTGGCCTATGGATGTGAAACCCTTCAGTTATACCCAAGAATCTCTCCTGGCAGCTGTTAGTGTCTGTGGGCCAAATCAACCATTTTCTCCAATTGGGGTCTGATCTATTGTGCTGAAGTATGTTCTCAATGGTGACTGATTCTTGTGATGTAGTGTTACCCTCGGTATTCGATGGTTTTGGTACCCTAGGTGTTTCAGGTCTTTAATCTTGGCTAGTCCAAGGCAAGATGTTTGTTGCACTGTATCATTCAAAAACATTAGGTGTTTGTTAACATATTTTTCTGCACTGTTTTGTTTGCAATCCTATAAAAATAAGACGCTAGGTCAGAAATATTAAACCCTGACAAATATGGAAACTTCTGTGTAAATGTTTTTGAACTGCCCTTTGGCGGTATTGGACAATATTCCCATTGATTGTACACAAACACATTTTTCGGTATTGCTGATTTGTGCAAGAAATGATGACCATAATGTTGGTAACAGTACATTTGTTCATAGTCTGACGAACCTTCCAATGTATCACTACTGGAAGATGTGGCAGATTTGTATAAATCAGACATCATGTTATTTACAGTTTCAAAGTCCCAATCATCAGAAATTGTACTTGAGGTAATGATATCACTTAATGAAATTTTAAAGTAATGAGGAATTTTTAAAAGTTCAGTCGGGCCAAAAACATCGAAATCAACTTTGTTCCATACTATACCATCGGGTACAGGAACTGCTGTAATGTTCACTGAAGACAAGTCTCTTTTTCATGATGAGAGTCTTTGTGTGGTTTTAAAATTAAGTTCACATTTTGATGAGTAGAGCTTTGACGAATGAATCTGCCATTTACAAACATACTAATAGTTATTACTAAGCCTACCCAGAAAAGAAAGAAAAATATCCCGGAGATTATCCACAGTTCAGTCCATGGTGACACCAGGTAAGTCTCTTTCAGAAAGTTCAAAAAGTCTTTGGCTTGCTGTTTGTAAGATTTTTTGGCTGGCATCGTTTCAGGCTCGCTTGGATCCAAAGAAAACGTATCAAAGTAAATGAAATAGCCAGAAGCAGTTCGATCAATGGTTTGTATTGCATCAGGATTTGTTGAAATCGCTGTGTTTTCTTGTTCACGTTGAACTTGTTGATTACATTAATGTAGGCAGGTTGTTCTGGTCTGACTGTGACTTGAGTTTCAAGAGGAACGAGTTCCATTGCATTGTTGCATAGTCCTTCATTCCGTACTGGTGACTCCTCGAATGTTATGAGTCTTTCAGTTTGAACCTCTTGATTTGTAGCCAGAGGAGGGAGTCTGCTACAGCGGAGTCCACGGGGCCTACTGTTTAGTATCGGCCACATAGTGTGGTTTGATTAGGTCAATTGAGACAAATCTTTTCTCCTTTTTTCCGGCAAGGGGCGGCAGAAGTACTGTTCTTGTTCCTTGAACTGCTAGGACCGGTACAGGTTTTCTGTATAAGGGCCCGAATTCCTTCTTGTCCGCAATCTTCTCCCTAACCAGATCCCCGACTTTTGGGATCCAGACAGGTCTTGCTGTGACTTTTGTGTCTTCCCCAGTGGCGGCCTTCTTTACGTGGACATTGCTTTGCTTTGTCCGGATTTCATTTAGATCCTGTAAAACAGCCAAACGATCATTGATTTCAAATGGCTTTTCATCCGCTACTGTGCCTTCACAATCAAGATCTGGTACCCACATTCTTGTCCCAAACAGGACCTCATATGGAGTGACCCCCTCCAGAGAACTTCTTGGCAAGTTGTTTAATGCCCGCTGGACCCCATAGAGATGTTTTACCCAGCTATCACCCGTGCCTAATACTCTAGCTGTTAAAGACTGCTTCAAGTCCCGTTTTTTTCTCTCCACAACAGAATTTCCCTCGGAATGGTACGGAGTTGAGTACCGCAATGCTACACCCAAACTTCCCATTTCATCCTTCTAAGCCCGAGAGCTAAACGCAGAGCCCTGGTCAGAATGTAATGTGCCAATTGCGTATGTGCCGATAAAGACTCGCAAATCTTTTATAACAGTTCGAGCGTCAGCCGAGTGCTGGGGCCACACCCATAGGAATCTGGAGCATGAAACCACTGCGCCCATTATATATTTGTAATGGCCATCCCTCTGTAGAGGGCCACAGTGGCCCAAGTAAACACACGCTAGTAGTTTATCAGATTTTAACAGAGGTGTCTGCGCAGGACGTGTTACAGTGGAGACTTTCATCTGTTGGCAGATGTCGCAATCCAAGACATATGCTTTAGTCTGCTTTCTTAGTCCAGGCCTCCAGTAGCGTTGTTTCAGTAAGGAAACAGTTGCTGAAACTCCCGCATGTGCGGAACCTATCCCCTCATGTGCTGCTAGGATTAAACCTAACCTACGATCCATGTTTGGAATTACTCTTTCGCCCACTCCAGGAATATGAGCAAATGGAACGTTGTGGTTGTGTGCATCTAACTTGTAGGAGTACTTGAGTGGAAATTTCTTCGGTAGTGCTTTGCTGCCTTTGCGCGAAGCATTGACAGACACCATAATCTCACCGTCTATTTTCGTTTTTGAACAAGTGATTGCAGCTATGGAAGCCGTTCGCACAGCCCCCTTTGCAGCTTCATCAGCCAATGAATTCCCTTCAACGTGAACGCCATCACGTTGATGACTCAGCGTGTGTATCACGTGAGCTTTTGGTAGTTCGTTTCTCAACTCAACTACCTGTTCCCATAGCAGTTTATGCTTAATTGTGCCACCTTTTGCGTCTTTGAACCCGTTTTGTTCCCAATGTTGGAGATATTCATTGTATGACTACACACAGTAAAAGGAATCACACACTATTAATGTGGAGAATTCCTGATCTGTATTTACCAGTGCCAGTATGAATGCTTTTAGTTCTGCCAGCTGAGCCGTGCAGTCCCCTAAGGACTGAGTTTTAGTGCAATCTGGATAGAATTTCCCATCCCGCATACAACCTTTAACGATTGCGTATGCCAAACTGTATTGCTGCTTACTCCCTATGGCCGGTTGAGCAGATCCGTCAGTGTAAATAATGTATTTATACTGATCTAGAGGCAAGATTTCAGAGGATATTCTTGTTCATATTTCAGAAATGCTTGTGTTTTTAAATTTGGATCAAATCTGTACTCAACGTTCGATGCAGTAAGAGAATTAGCCCATTGTATCCATCTCGGATGTAAGGCTCTCGCATTTGGAATGCTAGCCTTTGTAACAGCCTCTAAGGCTGGTACCGGGGTCACGACAATTATGCATTTCCCCTGAGCCAGAGCTCTTTCTCTTGCTACAGCGGTCTGAACTGCTGTCAGGATTTTTTCTGTTGATGTGAAAAGTGTTTAAATGCCTGTAATCTAAAACTAGACAATATGAATTGTCAGGTTTTGATACGGGAAACAAAGGATTGTTCATTGGTGAGGTGCAGGTTTCAATCACCCCTTGGTATTCAAGTTGATCTAAGATCTCCCTGACTTGTTTTTTTTAGCTTCCTGCTTTATTGGGTACTGCCTTTGTGCAGGAGGTTCATTTTTTAACGGAATTATGTGGTGGGTTGAATTTTCATCCCATCCGGCATGTTTTTTATATAATGCTGGAGCTAGGGCAACTGCCCATTTCTGTGCATATGTGTGTTTAAAATTAATCGGAACGTGGTTGGAGAAAGCAGGCATGATTATAGTTTCTCCCATTGGGCACTCCCTGACGAATTTTGGCAGCCAATCTTGTTCTGCTAACAGGATGTCATAACCCTTTGACAGTCTTTCCCAAAATAGTGCTTTAACTTTTCTGGGCTTGTCCCCTTCCATTTGGAGTGTTATTTCATATAACTTATGTGGGGCGCTGACCCTAGTATCAGGTGTTTCCACCATGATATAATCATTCAGGTCCGCTGTCTTCAGAAATTCCATCACGGTCTGGCGAACTATCGTTACTTCTGCCGCACTGTCTAGCATCGTCTGAGCCCATTCCCCGTTCAGAAGCTGTGTCCTCAGAATTCTGGGCATGTCTGATTTTTAGACCTGCTACTTTCTTCTTTTTAAATTGAGGTTTTAATTTTGATTTGTCTTCTTTTTTGGAAGTGTAATCTTGAGCGTGCTGTTTGTCCTTGGACTTTGTACGCTCTTCTTTGTGTTCTGACCGTCCTTCTCTCTCGGAGTTCTTTGATGAGCCCTGAAAGGAACGAGAGGAACGTGTATCAGTATCCTGGTACCTGTCAGGTTTCTTTATATTATCCCTATTCCTGAGATTATACCTCTTTTCAGAAGGCTCCTGTTAAGGAGATCTACCTCGGTATTGAGATCTATTTCCTTTTGACTTTGGTTTTTATTTTCCCACTTCTTTTTAGAAGGAGCAGGAGTCTGCTTTGAAGTGTCCTTTTCAGGACTGCCCATCAGTTGTGGTTTTGAAGCTTTCCCACCCAAACTGTCCCTGCCTAACTCTGCATACGCAGTTTCAATTATTTTGGGTAGTTCATGTTCCTGATCATAAGGATCGAGCTCCCTCAGCCGTTGGCGGATTGCCACTGATGGTGCCTCCCCTTTAATATTTGCTAATACTATTGCTGAAACCTGGGAAAAATTACCTAGTAATTTCATCCCTAAGTCCAGAGCAGGCTCTGCCCCGAACTCATTCTGTATTTGTCTCAATACATCTGGTATTACAGCTAAGGATGGTATACCATGAGTTCTGGTATATATGGCAGCAAAGACTTTACCCCAAGAGGTACAGTCCTCCAGCTGTGGTGTTATCCCCATGGGCAAGCAGATTGTTAACATTCTGTGTTTTTCAACTGAGGTGGTATTTGGAAATACTGCTTATAGTTGTGTTATTTTCTGAGCTATCCAGAATGGTATTTGTTCGCGTTTTGTGGGCTTTTTACCCATGACTGCATGTAAAGTTTGTAGTGTAATTTTTGTTGCCGGGCCCGCCATAGGGGCTTTATCCGGCATAACAGCTGTTTGCTGGACCGTTAATGTCCTCATGACAAACTGAGTCAAGTTTCTGTAAAAGTTTATTAACTGTCTGTGTTGTGTGAGTAAGTCACCGATTGGCATTGTGTCAATGTCAGGATGTGGTGTGTAGGTCGCTAATATCGGCCATGTAACTCCTGGTCTTCCTAACGGACCAAGCCTTACTCTTGCTCTTGTGTGGGGGAGGGCACCATTAAACCAGTGATCATGTTCCTGAAATGTAATCGGAATTTCAGTGTCCTCAAACGGAACGTAATTCGCTGGTGCATCTTTTACTGTGTAGTAGTGAAACGCTTGTGTTCTTGCATTTACTGCTGGGAATGTCACCCATGAATAAAATACCTCTGTTTGAAATGCTTCGTGTGCCTCAATCACAAATGCTACTCTACCACCCGTGTGGAGCAAACCATATTCAAGTAGTTTACCCATAACAGCGTGTCTAACTGTAGGAGCACGTTGTATTGCACTGTCGTCCTCCTCATCCGAGGCTCGGACTGTTGCACGTTGTGCCATGAGTGGTGCTCCTTCTTCTCCACTAGTCATTGTGTTTGGAACATGGAATTATTTTCCAAGGGAACAAAGATAAGGTGTTTTGCACACTTGAGGAACACTGTGTCCTTCAAGCTTGATTAACCAGCAGCCAATAAATAGGATTTTTTTGCCTACTCAGCTGTGGCGGAGTTTTGTTCCCACCCACTCCAGACGTCTCTGGTGTTTGTGAGCAGGGTCTCTGAGAAAATAGCACGACTGAGCTACTCAGATTCTATTGTTAATTAAGTGCCTAACCAACATTGGCGGCGCCATGTCGTGTAGTTTCTATATTCCTATATAGGTTCTGCGCGTTTGGATAACATACACTATAGGCTTGGTGTCAGACTGATTCTATACACCCCTATCGGGTATGCTAACCTGTTTACCTTTTTACCAGCTAGCTCACAGTGCCACTAGAAACTCCTTGGAACAAGGAGGGAATAGTTTCTGGCAACTATCGAACATGACAACCCTGATCCCTCAGAATCGTGGAAACAATGTACTACTTTTCACTCAGTCAATCGTGCTCACTTATTCAGTTATTCTCAGAGAGTTACACAGAAGAAACAGTTGGGCGTGTTACAATAAATATTTATTGCACCGTAGTTCTTCTCGTGTAAGAGATATGTGCTGTGACAATCGATAGACAATAACAGAGATATAGGATTAGCAGCACTACGAGAATAAAGAAATAGTAGCGCTCTATCATGGTGCAATAATCATGAATACAGACATAGATATAAAACACATGATAAAAATGCGTACTCCTAAAATGCGTCCCTAACTAAATGTACCTAAACTGTACCTAACATCTATGTAGGCGTTGGGTAGGTATTATGTGCTATGCCAAGATTCCCTCTAGGTTCTAGTCAACCCCATTACCTTAGCATAAGAGAATGTGGAACCGTGTTGGTCTCGAGTTGGACACCCCGCGAGGGATGTTTAGACCACTGTTAGCTGGAGCTTCTGCATGCAGAACGACAGCGTCTCTGGTCAGTGTGTCAGCCGGGAAGTCACGGTCTCCTCTAAGTTACTTGGGCAAGATGTGGTATATTTATACCCAAAGAGTGTCCACTGTTTCTATGTGTGGTTAGTGCTGACATTTTGTCGGATGGAGGAAGACGTAAGAGATGAACCTTGAACGTAGATAGTGGTTCATGCATAATTGATGAGCCCTTTTGAAGATGTATGCTGTATGCCTGTGTCAGGGAAAATCCCTTCAGAGCTGAAGATAGATAAGGTTGATTTCTAAGAGCCCGTAATTGTGTAGTGTTGTGGGCTAATGTAGGTGAAGAAGCATGCCTATATTAGGGCTGCACGGTCCATGCCTATATTAGGATAGCAGGAATCATGCCTATATAAGGGCATCGCAAATTATGTCTATATTAGGTCATGTTACGATTATGCCTATATTAGGACATCTTTACGAAATATATAACACACCACCCTCGGCAACCCCCCCACCCCCACGGACCACACCCGGGACCTCAACATCGTACTCGACTCCTCCCTCACCATGTCCCGCCAGATCAACGTTGTCGCCTCCACCTGCTTCCACACCCTCTGCATTCTTCACAAGACTTTCAAGTGGATCCCCCCCGAAGCCAGAAAAACTGTCACCCATGCACTCATAACTAGCAGACTGGACTACGGGAACGCCTTCTACGCTGGAATCAACAAATCCCTGCTATGCAAACTCCAGACCATCCAGAACACCACAGCGAGGCTCGTCCTCGGCATCCATCGACATGAGCACATCACCCAACACCTGCAAGACCTCCACTTGCTCCCCGTCGAAAGGAGAGTAACCTTCGAGACACTCACCCACGCCTACAAATGCCTCCACAACACCGGACCCCAATACCGCAACAAGAGAATCTCCTTCCACGTACACAAGAGAAACCTCTGATCCGCCAACCTCGCCCTCGCCGAAATCCCGCTCATCCGCAGAGCCAGAACGGGTGGAAGAGCCTTTTCCTACATCGCGGCCAAGACCTGGAACGAGCTCCTGATAGACATCAGACGCTCCCCTACTCTGCACACCTTCAAGAAGAGTCGCAAGACCTGGCTTTTCGGCTAACTCGGAGCTGCACCCCCTGCCCCCAGCGCCTTGAGACCCTCATGGGTGAGTAGCGCGCTTCACAATTCCCTGATTGATTGATTCATTTCAATCTTATCAGTTCCCCACAATATATTTTTATTTTGGGAATGCCGTGGCTGACGTTATATAACCCAAGGATTTTTAGGGAGTCCAGAAAATACTTTTTCACCATTCTATAGAAAGCATTCTCTCCAGAAACAACAAAAAAACATAATCATTCTGGAGTAACAGCGGGTGAAAAAGAAGTAGAATTACTGGCAGTTTATGCACAGTTCCAGGATGTGTTTAATGAAAAACAAGCAAACACATTGCCACCACACCGCCCATATGACTGCCAAATCGATCTGGTACAAGGGGCAGTGATTCCTAATTGTCAAATATATGCTTTAACCAAAAAGAAAACAGTCATCTACGAGAATACTTGGACAAATATCCAGCAAACAGGTTTCTCAGACCATCTAAATTCCCAGCAGCCTCCCATTTGTTTTTTTTTTACCAAAAGCCAAAGGTGAACTGCCCACGTGCATAGACGTTCAAGCCTTAAATAAAATCACCATAAAAGATAAATACTCACTACCATTAATCCCGATATTACTGGATCAAGTGAAGTCAGCGGTCATCTTTACAAAGCTGAATTTAAATGGGGCATACCAACTTGTCAGAATGGGCCAGGGTGATGAATGGAGGACTGCTTTTAAAACCAGGTATGGACTTTTTGAGTATATCGTTATCCCTTTTGGTGTTGCAACGCCCCTGCAGCGTTTCAATTTTGTTTTGAATGACATTCTTCGAGAACATCTAGACAAATTTGTTGTTGTCTACATTGATGACATTTTAATCTACTTGACAATGAAAAAATCTCACGTTGACCATGTAACCAAAATCCTAACCGTTTTACAAATTCATGGGCTTTACTGCAAATTTAGCAAATGTTATTTCCACGGTATTGAGGTGGAGTTCCTAGGCGTGATCCTCTCACCCAGAGGGTTACAGATGGCTGATTGAAAAATTCAAGCAATTCAGCAGTGGCCTACCCCAAAAACAGTATGAAACATCCAATGCTTCCTTGGCTTTGCCAATTTTTATCGGCGCTTTATTGATCATTTTTTGCAAAAGGTAGCCATGATTACTCGTCTCCTATGAAAAAATACGTTTATTTGGGACTCTGAGGCACAAAGTGCATTTGAACAACTAAAAGCAGCTTTCACTTCATCACCAGGTCTGGTTCACCCTAATCCTCAGTTGCCTTACATCCTGGAAGCTGATGCATCTGGCAAGGTTATTGGAGCCATATTGTCCCAAAGACATCCTGATTCTGGCCAACTTCATCCTGTGGCTTATATGTCCAAACGTCTCTCTTGAGCAGAGAAAAATTACACTATTGTGGAGAAGGAAATTCTGGCTATTCTAAATGCTTTTAAGGAGTGGCAGCATTATTTATTAGGAGCACAACATGTGGTAACTGTGTATACTGATCACGTAACTTGCAATTTATATAAACCGCTGGAAATATCGCTCCCCTGTCATTTGAGATGGATGACCTTTTTTTCTGAATTTGATTTTGTGATTACTTTTCGTCCAGGATCAGATAATCGTAAGACTGATGCTTTAACTAGACAGGACTCCACGTCAACATCCCAGTCTGATATACCACGATCCATCATAGGTCCTTCAAAGGTCTAGTATAGTCTCAATGGAGGATTTTTTAGACACAATAAGGGAAAATTCAATATACAAGACGGACCACTGTGGTTGCAACAATCACCGAAATGACGAATAGTACAATGTTTGCCCTTCCATGATTCTAAATTGTACATCCCTACCGAACAACTATGCAAGATAGTGTTTTAATGGCATTATAATCACCCATGTGCAGGGCATCCAAGGCGTCAATGGATGTTGATTGCAACACAACAACACGTTTGGTGGCCCACAATGAATCAATATATTAGTAGGGTGACCACAGAATATGAAATCTGTGCGAGAACAAAACGTGATTATGGAAAACCGAAGGTCTTTTGTTACTTCTGCCAACCCCACAAAGACCGTGGGATCATTGTTCATTGGACTTTATTACAGATCTACCCCCGCATCATGGAATTACTTGCATTCTAGTTGTCAGAGACAGTTTTTCTAAACTTGGCCATTTCATAGCATGTAAGACACTACCTACATCAGGAGAATTAGCACAGTTACTGCTGCATAATATTGTTTGTTTACATGGGATTCCTAGTAGAATCATCTCAGACCATGGCACTCAATTCACGGCTACATTTTGGACCAATTGGTGTAAGACTCTACAAGTTGCCCCAACCTTATCTACAAGTTATCATCCACAAACAGATGGGCAAACAGAGCGACACAATCAAACCCTGAAACAATATCTCAAGTGTTACGCTACCTCAGCCACCAACTCCTGGATAGACATGCTATGGTTAGCAGAAATTGCCTATAATTCAGTCTATCAATCATCTATTCAAACCTCACCTTTTCTATGTACCTATGGTTTTCAACCCACATACTTGCCAATACAAAGTCTAAGTACGTTAGATGATTCTGTACCAACGGTAACAGCTGGAATAAAAAACATTCTAAAAGATCACTCGCAAGGGGTGAACCAATTAGACAAAGCCAAAAAGGCCAACATACAAAACAGGAGATCAAGTGAGGTTGTCCACAAGACATATCACATTTAAAAACAAGAAGGTTTTCCATCCCAAATACATTGGCCCTTATACAATTGTACAAAAAATAAATCCTATGACATACAGCTTAGACTTGCCAGTACATTTCAAAATTCACCCCTTGTTTCACACGTCCCTTTTGAAGCCAGTGAAACAACTCTGCAAATCTCAACCCCTTCCACTGATGGTTCATGGTCAAGAAGAGTATGAAGTTAAAACATTGTGGATTCCCGGAAGAGGGGGAACAGACTTTGGTATCTTGTATCTTGGAAGGGTTATGGGCCAGAGAGTGACTCCTGGTAACCAGCCAGAAAAGTGCATGCTCCACGATTGGTGGTTCCATGCCTCCCATCTGAACAAACCAGACCCTAGAGACCGCTCTGGAGAGGGGAGTACTATCATGATACCAGCCAGCGGCTCTAGGGATGCTTCTGTTGCTCTCCTTATGCATCGCCACAGAGGATGTCCCCGTAGGCTCTGTTGCAAGTATCATGGATCACTAGCTTCAACCAAGCATTGGTGGCATTGTCCGTTCTCATGGTATCCACAATAAGTGCCTTGTTTCTGTGTTATTTTTCTTTGCTTTTATTCTTTATTGTTTTCAGGTATGGTTTATGCCCAGACAAGTTGCTCATATTTGTTATTGTTTTTAGGTCCTGCAGACTAAGATCCTATAGCCTGCAGGACCAGATCACTGTTTCTTCTGTGGGAACTGCATTTCCCAACGCAGTAGCCATGTTGGGAGGGGCTCGCATATAAAACGGGGCCGCCCTTCACCTCACGCTCGCAATTCTTTGCTTTTCAGAGAGTGCAGCTGCGCCCGTATTCCAGCTCCCGCATTCGTCCAGAGTGTGGCCAGATCTTATGGAGTGCAACAAGCAAAGTCGGAAGACCAAAGTCACCTGAACAGCAGCATTCGGTTCCGTTTCCTGTAGAGATTGGTCGCATCGTAAAAGGGTAAGAGCTGGTTGCGCTGATGATTCTATATTTGGGCACAATATAGCACTTTGCTCCAATGTGATAAGTAATATTTGGACCGTGGAAGTGTTGGGCACAATATAGCGCTTGCTCTGATGTGTTAATTGGCATTTGTACTAAGGAAGTTTTGGGCACAATATAGCACTTTGCTCTGATGTGTTAATTGACATTTGCACCGTGGAAGTTTGGGGCACATTATAACTCTTGGACACAGCAAAATGTATTTACGTTGCGAGGCAGGTCCCGCACATTCATGAATCATTAAAGACTCACTTTATAACTGTGGATTACTCATTGAGACCTAGTAATCAGACTCAGGAAGCAGAAGAATTTTTACCTCAGATGAATACCTTCCTGTTTTACAGACGTATCTACAAGTTCAGCTCAAGACAGCCAAAGAGCAAGACCTGGTAGGTGTCTTGTGCAGTTCATTTTAGACCTATGATGTTAAGTAGCATAGCTATAATGACATAGCACTTATTTATATACTATGGGCCATATTTACAATGAAGTAACCCAGAGTGGTGCCGCAAGCCCTTTGGCTGGGCCAAGCTGTGTTACTTCAGAACCACTAGGGATGCATCATATTTTCAACAATATGACATATCCCTGCAATCTGCTGCCATGCGCCAACACATGCACCCTTGCACCATGGTGCAAGGGTGCCTGCGTTGCGGGGATGATTGTCTTTATGCAGGGAGGGACACCCTCCTGCACAAAAATAATCACGGGAGGTCTTTTCCTCTTTCGATGCGTGCCCCAGGATGCAGCACACATAGAAAGAGAAACAAACGAGGAGGCGTAGGTTTCTTACGCAGCCCCAGGTTTACGAAAGGTTGTAAATCTGGGAATGCAGAAGAATCCATGGGTGTTGCGTGTTGTCCTTACAGTTGCACATTTGATGAGTTTGTATCTTTATTTAATCATGTATTTGTGATTATAATTTAAGAATTCAGTTTTAGTTTTAGCATTCAGCCAATATGGTTGTCACAACAAGTTCGAACATAGTATTTTTTTATGTTCATTTCGAGATCGGGCTAGTGGTCACATGTTCAGTTTTCAGTTCATGGCATGCTCTAAATGGATTGGGTGCACCTGGAGCACACTGAGGGTGTAATAAGAATTAGTCTCTTCTGCGCACATTCGGGATCATTAGTTGAAGGAGTCACGGTGCTGATCACGGCGCTTAGATGTTGGATAATTGGATCGTATCTGTTGTTTTGTAAGTGCACTTCTTGACTCTTTTTTAGTTTGCACGCACACGGTCTAACATGGGAGACCTTGCATGAAAGTCACACTCTTTATATGTAAGATTAAACACCTTTCTTAGTTCTGGTTCATTTTGAGTTATAACGGGGCACAGACGTTAGTGTCTAAATGGTGTGTTTTCAGTCGAGTCTTCGTATATTTACATCATGGAGTTGATGTTTTTTTGGGACAGTCACCTTAATATATTGTTAATTACCATGAAATTATTCAAGAACGCTGATGGTTTGTTCTCATACTACAGCTGCCCCTGACGAAGGGTGCAGTGCCCGAAATGCATTGGGAGAACACTTGAATGGTTACCTAGGATGAAAAGTGGATTCTAACGTGCTGCAATAAAAGACCTGGATGGGCATTTATTCTGCATTTGAAGTTTGGAATCTCATTGCCTCCATTGCGAACCTAAAGATCAATGTTACATAATTTTGGATAAATATGGATTACTCTATATTATGATGGTTTACTTGAAATTACGTTGTTGGATGCTACAATGCACATTTGTGTGGCTGTGTGGCTTGAAACTGAGCGTGACGGCGCAGCAGTTTAATATTGGGAATTCCATGCCCGTCTTTGGGACAGAGCATAGATCAAGCCTGCATGCAAGGAATTACGCCTTTGAGCAACTTTAAAAATTGTCGAACTTTAAATAACGACGGGTGTGCACTCTATTACTTGTTGAGATGTCCTTACAGTTCCGCCACCTGAACTCATCAAAAAGCTTCTGACATTTATGAGTGAGCCGGGTCTTCAGACAGTCTGCCCACTGTTTCAGGATAAACTGTAACAGTATACGAGCTCTGTTACCCTCCATACTTGTCTACGCCGGGTCGCCACCGGAGTCAGCTAAGTGAGTCCAGCACACCTGCTGTGGGGCACCTCCATCAGAGTCTGTAGATCCTTCACTTTAATCTTGAGTGTCCCTCCTCCTCGTTGTGCCCCCCCCTCCATTATTCTAACCCTGGGCCCCCCTCCCCCGCTTCACTAAACTCTAAAGTTTGGGTCGGGCTCCCAGTTCTGTCTAGCGTGTGGTCACCAGGGACACCTCTCCAGGTATTGTTATGTTTCATATCAGTACTCTAATATAGGTCCAGGGAACATCGTACCCTTTCCCTACATCATCTCCCCTACATTTCACATAAACGAGCCTTATAAGGAGATAACTCCTAATAAGGACAGAACGCCTTATAGGGACAGAACGCCTTATAAGGATTGACGCCTTTTATGGACTAAACCTTTCACCTAGTTCCATGCAGAGGGAGGGTTTTCCCCCAATGAATAATGCTAAGACATCATCCTTAGCACATATGAATAATTTATGAGGACACTACCCAGGGGGTATACTTCACCTTTCCTATCTACGGACAAGGTTTAATCCCATATGTCATCCTCATATTAAACAATGGCTAACACATGCACAAGGACTGTATAAATACAGCACCTCTTGCTATCAGTAGTTGGAGGGAACCGAGACTTCCAGGCCAACACACTGACCAGAGACGCTGCGGCTCCTGCATGCAGTCGCTCCAGCTGATAGTGGTCTAAACATCCCTTGCGGGGTGTTCAACTCGAGACCAGGACGAGGTCCCACACTCTCATTATTCTAGTAATGGGGTTCGACTAAATCCTAGCGGGATTCTTGGCTCCTAGGCTTATTAGCTCTTTCGCACCTACTCACATGCTAGGTACACTTAGGTACATCTAGACAGGCATCGTAGGAATATGCGCTTTATTTTATAAAGGCATTTTATATTCATGAATATGTTCATGACTATTGCAAAATGGTAGAACTGTACTATTCCTTTTTATTCCCTGTACTGCTGATCCTATATCTCTGCTACTGTGTAACAGTTGTAGCAGCGCATATATTTTACACTAGAAGAACAACGGTGCAATACATTCTTACTGTAAACACGCTCGACTGTTTCTTCCGTGTATCTCTCTGAGACCAAATGAGCAAGCACGAGTGACTGGGTGAAAAGTAGTATATTGTTTCCACGAGTCTGAGGAATCAGGGTTATTATGTTCTGAGGTTGCCAAAAACTAATCTCTCTGATAAAAGGAGATTCTAGTGGCACTGTGAGCTAGCTAATGCAAACAAGGCCAACATACGCAGTGGGGGTGCACAGAATCAGTCTACCACCAGACCCACAGTGTATGTTATCCAAAAGCGCAGGTACTGCAGGGGTACTATAGGAACTACACTACAGTATATCAAGCAGGGGCCATTCCTCCAGCCAGTGCCATGCCTCCTCTGGCATTTGGAAGATTAAGGTCTTGTCCCGAAATATCCCTTTCAAATTTGCCGGGAACAATAGCATGTTTTGTAACTGGAGTGCACGTAGCTTACCTTTAATTAAATCACAAGTTCTAATCTTTTTCTGCACCTGTCTAGAGTAGTCCGGGAATATCATGATTGTGGAAGAATCATAGCAGATAGTTCCATTCTGTCTAGATTCGTTGAGAATCATGTCATGGTCTTAAATTCAGAAAGTGTGTGATGAAAAGCTCGCGGGGGTACACCGGGTGGGGGCCTCACACTCATTGCTCTATGTGCTTGTTCAATGTCCAAGCAAGTGGAGAATTTGTATGTAGAGAAGGTGGTACAGAGCCACTAGTCCAGGAAGTCAACCATGTTGCTTTTTTCCACCCCTTGGGGAATCCCACAAACCGCAGATTGTTTCTCCTTGCTCTATTTTTGGCATCGTCCACACGCCAGACGAGATCCTTCTAAATCGCCTTGACCTCCAAGACTCCTTGTTTGAGGGTATGGACCATGTCTTCAAGTTCAGATATTCTACCCTCAGCTATTGTCATTCCCTCCACTACGTTGCGCAAATCCTGTCTTAATAGGGATACGTTGAATCACACCTGTTTGTTTCTTGATTCTAGAGTCACTCCAGAGGTTTGGATAGCCTTGAGCAACTCAACATTGTCCGGCAGCTCATGGGGGTCACTGAGGACCACTGCACCTTGCCCACCCAGAGAGAACCTCTCCTCAGCACCCCCTCACAGTTACACAGCACTCCATCAGGTTGTGTTCACTGCCAGCTCCTACCGGCTCTGCAGGGCCTTTACTGTGAGGTTGACTCCTTGCAGCCCAATGGAGGAAAGCCTTCAGTCACCAGCAACCACTCGGGTCCGGGCATGGTCCCACTTAGCCTCTAGGCCCTGCTGCATCCACCGTAGAGATAGCCCCATCAACCCCACCACACATTGCAGGGTCCACTTCTCCTGGCGTCATCTTGTGTTTGCAGTCAGACTCCGATTGGTGAGAGGCCCCAGTGGCCTGTAGATGAGAGTGCGACATAGGGTAAGGTTGGATGTTACATGAAGCTTGAAAGAAATGTGCTCCATGTTAGAGGATGATGTGTACATTGAGATGGGGCAACTGATGGCGATCTTGTGGATGATAGGGATTCCTCCTCCAGAATTGTGAAGTCTATCTCGCTTGCTGATCTTATAGATGAGGGGGGGGGCTGTGGAGATATCAGATGCCGATGTAGGGTTCTGACAGGTTTTCATGAGGAAATGCAGTTCCGGAGCGCTGTTGTGTAGCAGGTCCCATATCTCTGTGGTGTATTAGGGGAGTGAAGGGAGTTTGAGGAGCATGCATGTGAGTGAAGGGTGTTGTGCAGTTGTTTGCAGGACTGTGTGAGTGCAAGAGTGGGGTGTTGGTGCTAACGGTGCAGGTGCAGTGAGTTGTGGGTGTGAATAAGTGCATGAAACATGCAGGAAGAGCAGGAGAGTGGTCTCTCAATGTTGTGTGGTACGGCAAGGCAGTTGTGTGTAGAATGGAGGCTGGGCTGGAAGTCATAGAAGGTCACAGCTGGGTAGCAGGGAGAAGGGGAGGACAAGTTTCTGTTGCTGCGCACAGACTGGTTTCCATTTGGTGCACATGCGGCACATCCACACTGCAACCACCACTAAACAGGTCCATCATTAAGCAGGGGAGAGGAATGATTTCACATCTTTTGCAGATGGACAATGGGAAATCCATTGATGTCACTTCCTCTGCAGATGGATGATGAGAAATCCAGCGAAGTGACTTCCTGTGTAGCTGGAAGATGGAAATTAGTTCTCTTGCTTGGCTTCTCCTTTTAAAGACAGATTTGGTGGGGAATCATTGATGTCACTTACTGTGTAGATGGAGGATGAGAAATCCAGTGATGTCACTTCCTGTGCAGATGGATGATAGGAATCCAGTGATGGTGATAGAGCGCTATGCTCTCGTAAAAATTGTATGGGTGCATCATAATCACTGATAGTCTGTGCCCGCATATATCTAGTTACCTATATTAATGAATGGTTAGATAATGTAGTCGTAAATTTCATTATTAGAGCAAATAGAAGGGTAGTTGTGCTATTATGATTTTGCAAATGTAATGCTTAACTGAAATGTGTTCAAGATGATGCATTAACTGAATAGGCCATGTATAATCGAGGCGCAGTAGTTAACCGTGTACCATATTAAGTACACGTATAGTTCATTTTCCGCATATGTAATGGAATGGACTAGTGCTTATAACAGTGATCATAATGGTGTGTTTAAATTGTTTAAAGGCCTGACTGCATATACGTCAAGGAAAGGCCTGATCCATTTTATGTTAGCTTATTTTAGCCGGAAGAAATGCTTCTCTTGGAAAGGCTCTCTGGGCACAGTTGGTAAATTCATGTAGAGGGGAAAAGTTTGTTGAAATGTATCTTCTGTTGCAGGTGCAAGGACATATGCCTCGTTAGCAACACACTGGCTCTTTGTTTTACGAGTTAGGGTGGTGGGAGGCAGGAAGACGGGAATACACTGGAATGTAGGGATGATACTTTCAGCGGAGAAGGTGCCTGGAACTCAAGGTCATCTTAACCGTCCAGGATGAAGTAAGAGTTTCGATGGAAAAGTACGAGAAGGAAGACCTGGCCGAAGAGGCGTGACAAGGGCGTGTTCAATTGTTTTTGGGATTTGTATTAGGGACAGTGCCCCGACGGTGGAGGGTAGAGAAGAGGTAGAGGAGATCAGGGAGAGAGGACAGAGGGGAATGTTAGGAAGGAGCATCTCAGAACGAGCTCGACATGTTATGTGAGTGTACTTCTTAGGAAGACTTCACAGCTGACACCTTTTCTTTTACTCTTGCCTGGGAAATTCGTTAAGTAGTTATGTCACCAAAATGATAGAGTAGGGACAGCAATTGTTTATGCTTATTTAGATAAATGAGGAATAATATAGAGATTGGAGCTGTTATTGCTTGCCTAATACTTCTGGAGTTAACGATTCTTCTCATCCTGAGTCGGATGAGACTCCTGCGTAGGATGTTATTTGTATTAGTACCCATGTATTTCTTTAACCTCGTGTTGAGGTGCTTGCATGTGCAGTTATTCCTGGCGGTAATAAACCCTCAAAATTGAATTTGAAGTCAGTGGTCTTTTAAGGTAAACGGGGTTCTAAGATGATTGTATAACTGAAAGGATTTTCTTCCCTTTACACTATTCAGCAGGTAAAAAGATCCTGGCGACCTGGAGATCCTTAGAAAAGATAAGACAAGGATCGGCGTTATCAGTTGGTAGCAGTGTAGGATGGTTTCCTCTGATAGTAAGGGGAGATCTAGATTAGGATAAGGGATTAGTTGCCCCATAGACCCCAGTAATGGTGATCCAGTGGATCGTAGGAGGAGGACGTCGGCAGTCGCTGAAAACTGACGGAGAGTGACGGGGCGGCGGAAGTAGCAGTTCGTGGTAGAGTGAGTATGAACAGGGTGATGCTTGTTAGATTGCGGTGTTTAATTGTTGTGTGATGTCTTGCGGAGTTGGAATGAGAGTCGTGTGATTGAGGATCGGACTGTGAGTGCGCGCGGGACCGAGAGACTTGATTATTGTGGTGTAGAAGACACCCAGGACTGAGATCGTTGACCAGAAGTTGTGGGGGTCATGAGACGTCGTTGATCAACCCATTGAAGATAGGGAGCACATGTGTGAGTGCGTGAATAACCGACGCTGGTCGTAGGTTGTTGGGTGCTGAAATTGAGCGGCTGAATCCTATCGATTGTATTAGAGGTGATTATCCGGTCATTTCGCGGACAGACAGTTGCCAGATTGAGGTCAACGATTTCGAGAGGCTGATCGGTCATTGGTGGACCGACAGTCAGAGAGGTAATTGTTCGGTAAGACGGACAATTGCTTCAGAGTGTGATTGGGACACGAGCGAGTGAGAAAGGCTGAATTGAGAAGGAGGGGAACTGCTGCGAGCGGAGGAAGAGTGACGTCAGACAGTGCCGCGCTGCGATAGGTCGGCTGGTGTGAGCCGCGCTGGCATTGGTGGATCAAATCAGGAAGCAAAACACGAAATACTGGGTGCGAACAGACATCTGCTTTACCATGAAATGCTTTAAAGTTTTACGAGAACTTTGCAGAGGCGACAGACGTGGTTATTCGGGGTGGAGAGGAAGCCGCTCTCGAGGATACGCTGGCACATTATATGGCTACGAATGTAGGATTGCATACTATAATTTGGCTTGAGAACTGGCAAAAAATGACAGAAGGAGAAGGAGAATTGACTTTCCCACGCTATGATACTTTCAGGTTGGAAGTGTTGTACCAGCTAAAGGGTATAATGGCTTCCTTACGACCACTGCCTAGACCGACACAGTTCGAGGCGCTACATGCATGGATTAGGGCAGCGTATGACAGGAAAAGAGATAAGAGCCAGTAAAGGGTGAAGAAATCGATCAGGGCATTTCAAGATGCGAGGTGGGATGCACTGGAGAAAAAGTGGAGGGTGGAAATGATCGAAGGAGATAGGCTGTACCCACTGCTAATAAAAGATGGGAAAATAACAAGGGTTGAAGAGGACGACAGTGATACAGATGACAGCCTGTTAGATAGGTTGCTAGCAGAGAGACCACCTCCATTTAATCCAGATTCAGAAGAGAGAAAATCAACTTCAGCAGTAGAAACTGGCGAGACGCAGAATCAGACTAACATGAGGGTAGTGGGAAGAATTTCCACAGGAACAGAGGGAGCGGGAACACAGCCTTCCACTGGGAATATGCGGTTACCAGACTCCCTGACGGTACCGGTTACTATTGGTCCTATAGTATCGGTATATGACCCAGATCGAACGAGTGAAGGAAGCTCAATGCAGACGACCGGGGGAGAAGGGACCAGTGCGGGAGTGAAGGGCTTAGGAGTACAAGTGGTCCACTTCCCGAAGCCCTTAGAAACAAGCACACCGTTACCAGCCACTGCAGACTCCTCTTTTAGGCAGGAGGATGAGAGACCAGTCAGACCAAGGTCTTTACACGAATCCAAGTCAGCTTTGAGGATGTGGACACCAACAGTAAGAAACCAAAGTGATAGGATGCCAGGCGATAGGGAACAAGACATTTCGAAAGGTAGACCAAGTTCCAGGACTACGATAGAAGAGAATAGGTCACAAGGACCAAATAGTGATTACAATGAGCGGAATGGAGCAGCTTGCCAAGAAGTACTGAGGAGTGCAGTACAGGCAAGGTTGCTAGACGTAGTGAGACTAAAAGCGGAGGTAGACGAAATGATTAGTGGAAGCCTGCCTTTGGAGAGAATAGAGATTTATGGGCCAGATGAGTTGCTTTTCATAGAAAAAGATGTGACTCGGAAAGCCAGGATAGCACATGAGAAATTGACAGCATTAGCCAGGAGATATGAGGTAGATTTGAATAAAACAAATACGCTGCAAGGACCGCATAGGTTGCAATATAGTGATCAGGAACTGGAGGAGAAAAGGATCACAGGATTAAGGACCCATACTAAAGATCTGATTGTAGGGATGCGTATATGGAATTTGTTGGACAAATGGGAAGAAAGGTGGTCAAAGAAAAAAATAGCAAAGAAAATTGTAGGAGAAACGCCGCCTCCGGGGGGAGGGGCGATGGGAGTCGGAAACTTTCCTTTACGGGAAGTACAGAACGGAGGGTACATGCATGTGCCGTGGAGTAGAGGTGACTTGGCTGCGTCTACAAATGACTTTCCTCGGCTGAGGGAGAAACCCGTACAGTGGTACAAACAGGTTGAGCGGTTTGTTAAAATCTCGAAGGTGCTGTGGACTGACTTGAACACCTTGTTTGACATAGTGGTGCCGGGAGATTTGTGGACAGCTTGTAAAATTGCAGTTGAATGGCCGACCTTTGAACCTGAAAGGGATGCTGTCACAAATGGTCCGTCACCCCTGGTTATGAAAAAATTTGAGCAAGTGATTACATGGTTGAAGCTGAAGATTTCGCCTCAAGATATCGATTGGGTTAACATAGACCGAACTGTGCAGGAACCTAAGGAGACAGTGCATGAATATTATGAAAGACTCTTGCAAGCTTTTAAACAGTATAGTGGATTAGATGCCTTAGACCCCAAGGATATGGGACAGTTTGTCTCAAAGTTTGTTTTAGGATTAAGATCAGAGGTCAGCCTCATGATACAGCACCATTTGATCTGTTGGCAGAACAAGCCGGTAGATGAAATCTTGCGGTATGCGAGGTACTGTAGTGATGAAGTGGACTCGAAACATCGGAAGCTAAAGGACAAACTGATGCTCGTTCAGATGCAGACAGCTCAGGTCCAGCCTAGTGGAGGGACCCTAGGAAGAAGACAAGGAAATTACCAAGGGAACCAGAATGGGCAAGGTCAAGGAAAGGGGAAGCCCATCGATCCCAAGACGGTGCTGGATGTGGTGACACTGAAAAAGACCACTGCGTGTCATCTTTGTCACCAGATCGGACATTGGAAGCGCGAGTGCCCCTTGAATCCAGCCAACCAAGTGCAGCAGGAGGTAGAAGGGGTTCAGGCACCTGTGCCGGAGGTAGTCAACACTGTGTTGAAGCCCAGATCGATGAAAGGGGGAACGTATAACCCACAGGTATCGGTCCCCCAGCCACCAAGGATCTCACAGGGAACACAGACTTACCAGCAGATGCCCCTTTTCGAAGGGTATGATGAGTACAGCTCAGACCCGTTATCCTGACGGTGCCTGAGGGGTGAGGAAGACTGCACACTTGGAGCAGTCTTGGAAGTAGACCAGAGAGGACCTTTTGTGGAGGCAGACATTGATGGTCACCCTACCACTCTTTTGGTTGACACTGGTGCTACCCGGTCTACTGTAAGATCAGCAGTAGTCCCAAACCTACCCCTCTCGGGACAATCGATTCAAGTTGTTGGAGTAGCGAACAAAAGAATAAACAGTCCACTGACCGAACCTATCCCAGTGAGGATAGGTTCCTTCCAAACCAGACATCAGTTTGTGGTGTGCGATACCAGTCCAGTTTGTCTTCTGGGAAGAGATCTGTTATGTAAATTGAACTGCACTATTTATTGCACACCGAGGGGAGTGGAGGTTCAGACGAGGGATGATGATGCGACTTTCAAAGTTGCTAATCAGCATCTGTGTATAGACTTGTATCCAATGGTGACCGTGGAAGAACTTCCACCGGATTTGAGGGACGCTGTGTCACCAGAGGTGTGGGACTTCACCGGAGAAGAGATAGGACTAATCAAGGGGGTTGAACCTGTGCAGATCCAGGTGAAACAGAATGTTGAATTCCCTAGAACGCCCCAATACAATTTGTCGCCTGAAACGATCGCAGGAATTAAACCTGTAATCGAGTCTTTTGTCAAGCAAGGCATTCTGAAGGAGATCAGAGGTAGCCCATGTAATTCACCTATTATGCAGACCCTCCAGGATTTCGCGATTTCGCGGTTTGCCGCGAAATCGGCACTTTTGTAAAAATGCTGCGATTTTTACAAAAGTGCCCGCGAAATCGGCACTTTTGTAAAAAAGCACGATTTTTACAATTGTGCCCGTGAAATCGGCACCTTTGTAATTGCCCGCGAAATCCAGATATCTCCAGACCCCCTTCTATTGGCCCGGTGGCTCTCGCCAATAGAAGGAGGGTCCTCACAGCAGGCAGGCGAGGTGGTGTATATTTACATTACTCACCTGCCCTGCTGTGCTGTTCCCTCATTCTCAGGACTGCAGTCTGCTGCTCACCTCATCACCTCACCAGGTAAGGATTTGGGATTTGGAAGGAAGCTGTGTTTGGGGGGTGCCTGCCGCGTGGGGGCATTATGTTTTTATGCCGCACACAGGGCACGAGGCGGGCCCCTCCTGGCATTCCTTTTTTTTAATTGTTGGTTGGGCCCGCCGCGTGCCCAGTGTGCGGCGGACCCGGGGGCATTATGTTTTTGGGGCCCGCCGCACACAGGGCACGCGGCGGGCCCCTCCTGGCATTTAAAAAAAAAAATTGTTGGTTGGGCCCGCCGCATGCCCAGTGTGCGGCGGGACCCAGGGGCATTAGGTTTTGGGGCCCGCCGCACACAGGGCACGCGGCGGGCCCCTCCTGGCATTCCTTTTTTGGGGGGAATTGTTGGCTGGGCCCGCCGCGTGCCCAGTGTGCGGCGGGCCCCGGGGCATTATGTTTTGGGGCCCGCCGCACAAAGGGCACGCGGCGGGCCCCTCCTGGCATTATACATAGCTTCATGTTGTAAAATAACTCAGAAAGGCTAAGATATCAGTGTTTGTTGTAGGAAAAATTGCAAAATAAAGTGCCGCAAAATGCCGCTAAATTTCCATATTTGTGCCGCTAAATTTGCTAATCCATGCCGCTATATCCTGGGGGGTCTGATTATGGGACTACAGAAACCGAGCGGGAAATTCAGGATCGTGCAAGACCTGCGAAAGGTCAACACGATAGTTGTCCCTTGTTGTCCAGTGGTACCGAATCCATCAGTGATACTGTTTCAGATTCCATGCGAAGCCGAGTGGTTTACTGTCATTGATTTGTGTCAAACATTCTTCTCGATACCGCTCCATGAGGAAAGCCAATTTCTTTTTGCATTCCGGCTGGAAAATCGTGTGTTAACATGGTGTCGTATCCCTCAAGGGTATACAGAAAGTCCATCGATCTTTAATCAGATCTTGAAGAAGAATCTTGAGAGTCTCGTATTGCCGCAGAACTCAGTTCTCGTGCAATACATAGACGATCTGCTTGTAGCATCAGAAACGGAAGATGCTTGCAGAATAGACACGGTAGCCCTATTGAACCATCTAGCAGAGAACGGGCACAAGGTGTCTCCAAACAAGTTGCAGTACTGCCTAAATGAGGTACAGTACTTAGGTCACAGATTGGAAAAAGGCAAGAGGAAGGTGTCACCAGATCGAATTGAGGCAATAATGAACATGGCAGTGCCCACCACACAGAGAGAAGTCAGGATGTTTTTGGGAATGGTCGGCTATTGTCGGCAGTGGATCCCCAGCTTTTCTTTGAGAGCAAAGCCTTTACAGAGGCTTACGCACAAGGATGTGAGTGATCCGGTACCATGGGATGAGGAATGCTTGGTGTCATTCCTAAGACTGAGGGAAGAGTTGAGTAGTGCCCCAGCGTTGGGAATGCCTGATTACCACAAAACTTTTTCACTGTTCTGTTGTGAGAGGGAGGGTTGTGCACTAGCAGTCTTAGCTCAGAACCATGGATGTGTCCGTAGACCAGTTGCCTACTTTTCAGCTACTTTAGATCCAGTAGCTTCTGCGTTGCCCTGATGTCTAAGATCCGTTGCTGCAACAGGTGTCAGCATTGAAAGATGTGAAAGCATTGTAATGGGTCATCCTTTGACTGTATATGTGCCACACTCGGTTGAGTTATTGATGACCAGGACTAAGACTCAGCACCTAACGAATAACAGGTTAACAAGGTATGAGCAAGTCATACTTGCCACAGAGAACGTGACTCTGAAAAGGTGCTCTGTCTTAAACCCTGCGACATTAATGCCCATACCGAATGCAGATGAAGATTGTGCGGATCATGATTGTCTTGACGTGACTGAACTCTGCACCAAACCGAGACCTGACATTGTCGATGAACCACTGACTGACCCAGATGAAATTTTCTTTGTCGATGGTTCATGCCTAAGAGACAATGTTGGCCAACTAAGAGCAGCATTTGCTGTATGTACCATTTCCGGGGTGGTTGAGGCTGCTTGCCTAGAAGGAGTACACTCCGCGCAGGTAGCTGAAATCATTGCCTTGACTCGTGCCTGTTTGGCCGCTGATCAAATTCGAATCACGATCTACACGGACAGCCAGTATGGGTTTGGTGTGGTTCATGATTTCGGACAGTTATGGTCCCAGAGGGGATTTTTGACATCATCTGGATCACCCATTAGGAATGGAGAACACGTAAGATAACTGTTAGATGCATTGCAATGTCCGAAGGAAATCGCAGTTGTCAAGTGTACTGCGCATGGAAAGGGGGAGGATTTTGTGTCTTTGGGAAATAATTATGCGGACGAAGTTGCCCGCTTCTGTGCCGAACAAGGGTGCATATTTACAGAGTGTTATACAGGAGAGAGCCAAGAAAGAACCGAGCTCAGCATAATGTTGACCATGGCAGACACTTGGGAGGAGCTCAAGCGACTGCAAGATGAAGTCTCAGATCAGGAACGGAACGGATGGGTCAAAGCAGGGTGTGAAAGAGGGGATGTGGATGTTTGGGTCTCCAGTGATGGGAGAGCTGTGTTGCCAGAGAATCTACTGAGTCCGATGGCGAGACTAATACATGGTCCGGTACACCTTGGTAGGGATGCAATGATGCGTGTGTTTAGACAAACTTGGTATAACCCACGATTTCGTGCAATGGCTGAAGCAGTTTGTCAGAGGTGTGTTACGTGTCAGCAGATGAATGCTGGAAAGAAAACAGTAGTCACTTTGAGTCACATTGGGAGGTCAGGAGGGCTTTTCAATAGAATTCAGTTAAACTTCGTGGAAATGCCTAAGTGTAATGGGTTGAGATACATTTTGGTGCTGGTATGTGTATTCTCACGATGGGTGGAGGCTTACCCCACACGCAGGTGTGACACTCTCACAGTGGCTAAGTTATTGTTGAGGGAGCTCATCCCGAGATTCGGGATTCCAACCTCTTTGGAATCAGATAGAGGAAGACATTTCCACAGTGAAATCATGAAGTTACTTTGTGCCGCATTGAATGTTGATCAGAGACTCCATTGCAGTTACCGACCAGAGGCTTCTGGGATGGTGGAACAGATTAATGGAACTTTGAAAGCCCGGATGGCAAAAATGTGTTCATCAACGTCCCTGAAGTGGCCTGACGCTTTGCCGCTCGTACTGATGAGCATGCGAAGTGTCCCAGATAGGAGGACCGGGTTGTCCCCCCACGAAATATTAATGGGAAGGGCAATGCGGTTGCCAGCAGTACCAGCTACAGCTTTGATAAACATCACTGATGACTTGATTCTCGATTACTGTAAAGGACTATCTGATGTGGTCCGTTCTGTGTCCCAGCAGGTGCAAACCGCAGCTGTTCCGGCTTCGAGTGACCTGTGCCACGAGCTGTGTCCAGGCGACTGGGTGCTTGTTCGAAAGCACGTGAGGAAGAGCTGTCTGGACGTTCGGTGGCGAGGCCCGTACCAGGTGATACTGGTAACGAACACAGCAGTGAAGTGTGGAGGATTGCTGAACTGGGTACATGCTTCCCATACCCGCAGAGTTTCAGCACCCTCAGAAGAAACAGCTCCTCTCGTAAATGAAAATCCAGCTGATGTGGCAGGGCCACATGAGAGGACAAGTCAAGCTGTGAGGGCCGCTGACGCAGCTGGTTGTGCACCAGAGCTAGCTGAAAGGGGTTCCGACAACCAGATCCTCGACTCTAACTCGGATGCTGAAGGTGGTGCAGTGGGTGGAGTGGAGTCAGATTCAGCAGAAGAAGGAAGTGGTGCACAGGGTATAGAAGGGGAAGGCGGAAGAACGACCAGAATTGAGGAGGCTTGGCCTGAAAGACAGAGGCAACTGAATCTGAGGTTGGCGCCCGAAAGAGATCTTGCTCCAGTGTCTGAAACGACTGAAACAGAAGCAAGTGACGAAGAGCAGACTCAAGAGGGTCGGCGAAGGTCGAAAAGAACAAGAGTACCCTGTCGGAGATACTCTACCCCTGAGTGGACTTACGCAGTGACTGATGCAGGGGTTAGTGAGTTCGGGGAGACTGAGGTCTGTGCAGGTGGTCAGCAAGAGTCCAAGCATGGTGCTGAAGGTGGTGCTGTTGATACCGGGACTCGAAGTCTAAGGAATACTGACCCTCACGGTTCCGAATCCCCCGCTTCTGAGTAAAGTCCGAGAATTGGTTTTGCATCGACTCGAATTTCCGTCTTTTGGATTTGAGCCGTCTTCACATGAAGTGGTAATTCTTCGCCTTGAACTTTTGTATCATGTTTTAGAAGCACTTGCAGATGATCTTATGGTGGATGAAATATAACCTGTTGTAAATAAAAAGTCTAAGAAAGAAGATAACCTAGGTCCGAGTGGAAGAAGAATAAACTTGGGGACTTTCCACCGAAGAGGAACAAAACTTAGGGAAGTCTTTTTCTGGACTATGTAAATAAGACTGTAGCTGACAAGGGGATTTCCAGAGGTTTCGAAGTGTTGCTCGAGTTGGTTAAGCAAGTCACGTGCGGAGAAGACAGAGACTTTTGAGTGCTCATTGCTGAAACTAAGAATTTTCGAGAACTTTCGAGGTCATGGAGGCTGGAGATCCAAATCGTAGATCCAAATTGATTGTAGGCATACTTATAGGGGGTGTGATAGTTTCTATAATCATAGTAATTGTAGTCTCATATACAGTTCCACACGAGCTAGCAGTGGAGGGGGTGCCAGGGACTCCTACACCTACTACACCTAGCCAAAAAGAGGTAAACATAGGAGCTGACAAGGCTTTGCTGATAGAAGAAAGTCGTAGATTGCATGTAGATTTGTCTAGAAGTGATTTTAAGCTTAATGCATACGCCAAGCTGCTATATGAGTACGTGGATGCGATGGATGCGAAAGATTGCTATGTGTGTATGCAGTTGCCTGCTTCAGTGGATGAGGGTATTAGATATCACCACCTTCCACTGACATATGGAATTTCATGTAGTTTGTTGCTTAGTATCTTTTATGAAAGAGATCAGTTTGAGTATTTATTTTCCAACTACGATGCAGTGCTTCCTGAAGTCCCAGCTTACAAACATTTGAATAAGTACGACTACAATAAAACAGAGGATAGACTTAGGAAGTTCTTCATACCGTCTTTGGAACTGGACACAGCATATGCTCACCGACATAATTTGACGTGCTCATTATCAGAGGTAGAGAAAAAGTTTGTAGATCAGGTAGAAGACAGATATAGAAAACTAACACAGACACGAGACACAGGGCATAGTACGGTGGATTGGACAGAGGAGGAAAAATTGCACCGAACAAAAGGAAGTTATGGTCCTATAGCTTTGGACAAGGAGCAGAGAGGAAAGCTGTGTGTGAGACGTTATCAGACTTACTATGAAAAGGTCCCAGTGGGGCAGAGCATGTGTGATCATGTTTTCACCATGGCAGATGCAATAAAGAATTTTCTCCAAGGCCCTGTACAAGTAATACCTACGGTATACTTCGTGTGTGGAAGGAATGCTTATGTGAGATTGCCTGCGAACTGGTATGGTACATGTTACTTGGGGATAATCTTCCCAAAGATTTACTATACAGAGGATTTGGAACTTTTGGAAGGAGGAAAGCATTCAAGAGCAAGAAGAGGTGCAAGTGCAGGGGTCGTAGTGGGAGATATCTTTGGAGCAATGATACCAAGTTTGGGAGTGATCTTGAATGATGTGAAGATTCGGAGATTGGCGACTGTGATAGATAAACTATCAATGAATACAGCAAAGTCGTTGGTACTGGTGGAGGGAGAGATGTTGTCGATAAGGACAATGGTTTTACAGAATCGCCTTGCTTTGGATGTCCTATTGGCAAAAGAGGGCGGAGTCTGTAAATTATTGAAGGCTCAAGAGTGCTGTACTTATATACCAGACCGCAGCAAGGATCTGGAGAAATATATAAGTAACATCACTACCATCCATACGAAAATAGCGGACTTGACCGAAGAGGGAGCTTGGGAAAAGGTTGGAAAGGGATTTGGTCAAGTGGGGAGTTGGTTTGCGAATTTGGGAAAGGGATTCCTTGGCTATATTCTGAGACCTCTCCTTATTGTGGTGGTTTGTGTGGTTTGTCTGTGGGGTCTGATCAAAGCATACAAATGGTATTGAGCAGGCAGGGTTGAGAGAGCTCTGAGAGAAAATGAGGCGAGAATGGCTAGACTGCAGGACAGTCAATATCAAAGACTCAAGAGATTGGAGAAGAGCAGACCAGGGAGAGTGGCAACGAGTACTGTTTAGGTCGGTTCTTTCTCCAAGGGAGTTGAAAAGATGTGATGACAGGAGTCATCAAAGGGGGGAACTGATAGAGCGCTATGCTCTCGTAAAATTGTATGGGTGCATCATAATCGCTGATAGTCTGTACCCGCATATATCTGGTTACCTATATTAATGAATGGTTAGATAATGTAGTCGTAACTTGCAATATTAGAGTGAATAGAAGGGTAGTTGTGCTATTATAATTTTACAAATGTAATGCTTAACTGAAACGTGCTCAAAATGATGCATTAATGGGGTAGGCCATGTGTAGTCGAGATGCAGTAGTTAAACGTGTACCATATTAAGTTGCACGTGTAGTTCACTTTTCGCATATGAAATAATGGATTAATGCTTATAGAAGTGATCATAATTGTGTGTTTAAATTGTTTAAAGGCCTGACTGCATATACGTAAAGGAAAGGCCTGATTCATTTTATGTTAGCTTATTTTAGCAGGAAGATATGTTTCTCTTGGAAAGGCTCTCTGGGTACAGTTGATAAACTCATGTAGAGGGAAAAAGTTTGTTGAAACGTATCTTATGTTGCAGGTGCAAGGACATATGCCTCGTTAGCAACACACTGGCTCTTTGTTTCACGAGTTAGGGTGGTGGGAGGCAGGAAGACGGGAATACACTGAAATGTAGGGATGATACTTTCAGCGGAGAAGGTGCCTGGAACTCAAGGTCATCTTAACCGTCCAGGATGAAGTAAGAGTTTTGATGGAAAAGTACGAGAAGGAAGACCTGGCCGAAGAGGCGTGACAAGGGCGTGTTCAATTGTTTTTGGGATTTGTATTAGGGACAGTGCCCCAAGGGTGGAGGTTAGAGAAGAGGTAGAGGAGATCAGGGAGAGAGGACAGAGGGGAATGTTAGGAAGGAGCATCTCAGAACGAGCTCGACATGCTATGTGAGTGTACTTTTTAGGAAGACTTCACAGCTGACACCTTTTCTTTTACTCTTGCCTGGGAAATTCGTTAAATAGTTATGTCACCAAAATGATAGAGTAGGGACAGCAATTGTTTATGCTTATTTAGATAAATGAGGAATAATATAGAGATTGGAGCTGTTATTGCTTGCCTAATACTTCTGGAGTTAACGATTCTTCTCATCCTGAGTCGGATGAGACTCCTGCGTAGGATGTTATTTGTATTAGTGCCCATGTTGAGGTGCTTGTATGCACAGTTATTCCTGGCGGTAATAAACCCTCAAAATTGAATTTGAAGTCAGTGGTCTTTTAAGGTAAACGGGGTTCTAAGATGATTGTATAACTGAAAGGATTTTCTTCCCTTTACACTATTCAGCAGGTAAAAAGATCCTGGTGACCTGGAGATCCTTAGAAAAGATAAGACAAGGATCGGCGTTATCAATGTCACTTCCTGTGCATATGGATGATGAGAATACAGTGATGTCACTTCCTGTATAGCTGGGCGAGTTCAGTGATGTTGCAATGATGGGGACCAAATCGGAGGCCCAGAGAGGTGGGGAGAGGGCTTGCCTTGGTGCTTGACTCATGCATGAGCCTGCAACCTAAAAATACTTAATCTCATCTAGCCGATCTTTCATCCGACAAATCAATTACATAAACTCACATAGCCCCCACTAATGATGACATCTACCTCATTTTAATTTAATCTACCACAAAGAAACTGGAGTAAATACATGACATGGTTTACTGGGAGCACAAGCCTTGTTCTGACCACCAACAATAGTGACTAGTGGATTAACCGATATTCTTGGATTCGGGAGTAGCATGTTACTCATCATAAAATACTTCAATGCCTCATCAGTAGTAGTAAGTGATATATAAATTACAAAAAAGATTAGGCTAAACGTGCCCTGTTGCTTTGGGGAGGTTTTACTGATATTTTCAAGTGATGTCACCACATGTCACAAACAGATGCAGACATCTGTGAGCTGTGTGGAGAGGTTCATGAGGAAGGGTGAAGGACGAGCAATATATCTACTGGCTTTAAGTGAGACATTATCAGGGACGAGAGTTGGAGCATCATCAGGTTGGTTCAGGTCTGTGGAAAGAGAGCTCTGTCGCACAGGCGAGACCTAATGGCTTTGGGTTAGTGTTCTAGACATTTTGCAAACCAATGTGGGTGCTATTCAGCATGGCTAATCTTTGGTGGGGTGGCGTATGGTAGGGGAGGGTGGGGTGGGTTGGGGAGGGTGGGGTGGGGTGGGTGTGGTGGGTGATGTGAGATAGGGTAGATTGGTGAAGAGTGGGGTAGAGTGGGATCAAGTGGAGTGGGGTAGATTGGTGTAGAGTGAATTAAATTGGTGTGCAGTGGAGTAAATTGGTGTGGTGTAGAGTGGATTGGGGTAGACTGGGGTGGATTGGGGTAAATTGGGTTAAAGGGGTGTACATTGGGTCAGAGTGGGGTAGAGTGTAGGTTAGTGGTATAGATTGAGGTAGAGTGGAGTGAGGAAAATTGGGGAAAAGTAGAGTTAGGTAGATTGGGGTGGAGTGGGATAGAGTGTGGTGGGGTAGATTGGGATAGAGTGGAGTGGTGTGGGGTAGATTGGGTAGGGTGGAGTGGGGCAGTTTGAAGTGGAGAAGAGTAGGGTGGAGTTAGGTAGAGTTGAGTGGGTAGATTGGTGTAGAGTGCAATGGGGTAAATTGCGTTAGAGTGCAGTAGAGTGGGGTTGTGTAGATTTGAATAGAGTGGGGTCAGGTAGATTGAAGTAGAGTGGAGTAGAGTGGGTGGAGAGGGTAGAGTGGTGTAGGGTAATTTGGAGTAGGTTAGAAAGGGGTAGAGTAGAGTAGATTGATGTAGAGTGGAGTGCGTTACAGTGGAGTGAGGTGGAGGGATAGAATGGTGTAGAGTGGAGCGAGGTAGAGTGGAGTGGGGTAGATTAGGTTGGAATGGAGTTGGTAGATTGGCATGGAGTAAATGGGAGTTGGGTAGATTGGAATGGGGGAGATTTGGGTGGAGTGGGGTAGATTGTGGTAGGGTAGAGTGGGGTAGATTGGGATTGATTGGGGTGTGGTAGATTGGGTAGGGTGTAGTGGGGTAGGTTGGGATGGAGTGGGGTATATTGGGATAGAGTGGATTGGGGTAGTGTAGATTGGATTGGGGCAGAGTGGCATAGCGCAGAATGGGGTAAATTGGGGAGGGGTAGACTGGAGTGGGGTAGATTGGTATAGACTGGAGTTTGGGGTAGATTGGGATAGATAGCAGTGGAGTGGGGTAGATTGGAGTAGGGTTAGATTACAAAGCAGAAGTGGTCACCGTGGAACATGCAAATGGGCAGCATTCTTAATCATAGTTTAAACCGGATGAAATGACCAGGTCACAGCTGGTCCTACAACAGGGGTGCCTTCCAATGACCCTGTTGTTTTTCAGCCAGTGCAATGCAGTCTCCATGACAGGATTTTTAATGGGCAGGGTTGGACTGACCTCTAGGGCAATCAGGCAGTGCCCGATGGGCTGGTCTCACAGGTACCTGTGGGGGCCATATTTTTTACTGGTTTGGGGCCGGCTTTTACCGATGACTACCCCAATATTAACACAAGTATTGCCTGCAACAAACACAAATGCATGCAGTCTCTCATACCTTGCAAAATAGCCATACAGGGTGTCTTTATCAGTTCAAAACTGCCCTAAATTGCAAATAGGGGCCACTTTTTAGCTACTTAGAGTACTAAACACTGTGCCTGGGCCTATTTTTTGTCCCAGGCCGACCCTGGTAATGAGAACAGTGAAAGTACATGGGTAGCGTGTTTACTGCTTTTGACTGACAACAGCACCGCCTGAAGCCCACCCACAGTGGTGCATTAGTGGCTCAACAATTGCATCATTGGAGGGCTTTGGATGAAAAAACAAGCGGTGTCGGCGTTACATCCTGTGATTCTAAGCAAATCACTTAATCTCCCAGCATAAAAAAATAAATGTGAACTTTTGTAATGTTACTGTTGCCCTTGTAAAGTGTCCAATATTTTCCAGTCAGGTTGGGCTATATAAAAACGCAACAAAAATAAAATAGTTCTTCAGTTTACAGTGGGAGAGGCAGACGGATACAAATCTGTACATGTCCATGATCCACACAAACACAAGGAAGTCACGCAGTAAGCGACACCTCACGAGTGTTTCCGAATTAGAAGGCAGCAAAGAAGAGTGATACGGAAGCCAATGCATGGTAAGTACATTTTTTAGATACAATACGTCATTGCCAAGCAACAACACATGTGCGCCGGCTCAACCTAAAATAGGTTGTTGCCAAGCGACAGTGCGTGTGCGTGCCTGAAGGCTGTGCCTATGTGAGGGCTAGTGTTGCAGGTCATTCCCAAGGGTACCTCTGGGTCAATCAACAGGATGTGATACTGAAAAACTACCTGTAGGTAATCTTTGTCACCACTACATGTTGTCAACCACGGCACATGCCATTATGATTGTGTTGTGTCTTGTCCAATAATACCGTACCATACTATTTTTATTTCTTTGCTTTCGCAAGTGTGAAACTACAAGGAAGCGCCCCTTGTCGTGACCGGAATACTTAATTACCCTTAATGTGAGGGTATGTAGGAGATGAATGAAGAGTGTTCTACACTTGCATGCCCACATTTGCTGTGCTGTA
Organism: Calotriton arnoldi; assembly: GCA_963921515.1. NCBI lineage: Eukaryota > Metazoa > Chordata > Amphibia > Caudata > Salamandridae > Calotriton > Calotriton arnoldi. Next base: position 6,323,565 of record CAWUFW010000068.1, read on the forward strand.
GTGAGACACAGTCCAATTTCCACGTGGGACACAACCTTAAAGTGAATTGCAGTGTTCACAATGTGTTTAGGTTTTATTGAGATTCACATCAAACAAAGAACAAGAAAACTAAAATCTGGTATTTTTATTTGTCCTGAAATCATTTCCAGGCCACCCCCTCCCACTTTTCAATATTTAATGTTTGCCTCACCGTAAACAGGCCCAAAATGCCGCTTGTCAAGGCATTTTCAAGATGCGAAAGTCTTCAGTCTAAAGCTGGGCTCCGAGGCTGGGGGTGTGACTGGGGAATGTACTGTGGTAATTCTATTGTCTACCCACATCTAACACTAAAATCCAGTTTGAAGCGGGCACTGTACCCACAACAAACCTAGAAACAGAAGCCCAGTAGGACAAAAGCTGGGTTCTTCAGCAACTAAGCAGGGGCTCCACAAACATTTTCTGAGCATCCACTTCTTTTTTTTAGTTTAAAAATGCTTTAGTGAAAAATATTCAAAAGAAATACAGCAACATGTATGAGAAACGCATCATTGAGATATGTCATATAGAAATCTATATCAATACTAGAAAAAGGATAAAATATACACGTAATCTCATTATAACAAATATAGGATACATGACGGCTCTCATTAAGTAAATATAGAAAACCATGTTGCAATATAATACAAATAGCATTTTATACACTTTACGTATTTTTAATGGGGTAAAGGATAAAGAAAAAAAGAGGGGGACGAAAACTAAAAAGTATATGAGTTATAAAGAAAGAGGGAGGATGGCAATGAGGGGAAAGTATTGTGATAAGTAGAGGTATACAATAAGCTATGTAATGGAATGGAGAATAAACACACGGATAAAGCAAAAATCAATAAATTCAAGGAGGTTTAGTTACTTCATCATTTTCAACACTAGTGAAGAAAGGGTGAGAGAGATAGGAAGCCAAGGGGAGCAGTGGCATTGCAAAGGGGGGGTTGAGGGGCGGCACGAGTTTTGGGGGCGGCAGCTTTTACATGCGGCTGTCGCGGGGCAGCAAACACAGGGACTGACGCCAACCACCCACCCCGCTCTTACCTGTGGCCATCGCAGGGCAGCAAATGCCCGACTGCCATGGGCAGCAAAAGGTCTAGCTACGCCACTGAGCCAAGGGGGAGCCAGAGTAAATCTCATTTGATGGCATATGTAATGAGGAAGTGTGGGAGGTATCCAATCTAGGATCATGACATATCAAGTTCCACCACGCCATATAGGAAACCTTGTCAAAATTCTTCCAATTGGAAGTAATAATCTGAACGGCAACCGCCAGAAGAGGATCCATCAAATCGCTCCTGGCCCCAATTCCCGACCATATATCCAAATAACAGCCAAGAAAAATATTAGCAATATGAAAGGGAGGTGAGACTGAGAATAATTGATACATCCCTGCTTCCAAAAAGTCAAGAGTTTAGGACAGAAAAAAAACATATGAAGAAAATCACCATCACAGGAACCACAAGACCAACAGTTATTATTAGGTAGAAGTTTCATTTTAAATAACATAGAAGGTGTTAAAATCAGTCTGTTTGGGGGCGTGGTCTCGCTACTGATGGAGTGAGACGCACGCCGTTGGAGCTCCGGGCTGCCGCCGGGGAAATCAGCATATTAATGCGGCACTGCAGCACCGGGGGTACCTTGACTGAGGGTGGCTGACTGGCGGAAGAGCCCAGGCTGCTGTCCAGAGGCCTGGCGATCCCCCAGGTTGGCCGGTGGCGGTGCGAATGGGGACGGAAGGAGAGCGCCCTGGCCTCGGGTACGCACCCGCCATCTTGCGGAACCCGACCCTGCGTGCCTCTGAGAGGGCGGTCTCCGTCGCGGGCCTGCACTCGCTGGCCGAGAGCCACTTGCGGAGAGAAGCCTGAGCCCCTAGGAGAGGTGCAGGGGCTGGGGCACACAGGCGCTACTGTCCCTCTGCCTCAGCGGGCAGCGACGTGAGGAGGAGTGGTTCGCACCGGCTGGCGAGAACGCAACTGCCATTTTGAGGGTCCCGACCGGGAGCGCCCCTGAATGAATCCCGGCACTGCATGGTGACCGCTGAGTGGAGATTGCCGGCGTCAAGAGGACTGATCTAGCAGAAAAGGTACGGGGGCTGGGGTGCATCAGTGCTACTACCCGGGGGCCCCCTGCCTGACAGTGGCCCGCCTAGCTGCCATCTTGGGCCCTCATAGTTCAGATCTCCCACGGGGCCTGGCTGGCGCTGCTTCCTCACGAAGGCACCTCTCCCGCAGCTGGCCCCCCGGGCCTTGCATACTGCCATAGCTGGAAGCGATGAGCTGCAGGCTGGGAGGACTCTACAAGCGGCCCCTTCTGCCAGAGGCCGGCTCAGCAGCCATCTCTTGACTTTTGCCGACAGCCCGCCCTAAGTCCTTGGGGGCCCGGATACACGCTTTTTCCATCCTGGCAAGACCCTGGGGCGCCCCTGCTGATGTTACTGGGGGCATCGACCACAGCGGGGAGTTGGACAATACTGGACTGCGCCTCGGCGGGAGCGTGGCGCTGGACATCTCAGGCTCCTGCAGTCATCCAGGGCCCAGCGGACACCTCTACTGCACTTGAGACTTCCAGCTGACGCTGCCAAGGGCCCTGGGATACACATGGCAGGGCGTGGGGTGGCAGTAGTCCACGGCCGGGGGTGAAGCACCGGCTGCCTCGGGTCTCCCTGGTCCTGGGGGGTGCCTGATGGATTTGGATCTCCCACACTGCATGCTCACTGCACTGGGGCACTTCTTGCTACGTTGAAGACCTGGATTGACACTCCGGAGATCAAGGCAGCTGTAAGCAATCTCTCTAGAGCCATACGCCCATGCTCCTCTTGCCGAAACCCTGGCCTCCGGTTACCGGCCTGTGGAGCCTGATACTCTGCCATACCCCTCTGCTGCGGCGCACTGACCCTGTCGGACCGCCCCGGTGAGTGAGCAATGTGTAGGGCTGCCTGACAGCACTTTGAGGGAAATAGACACCTTGTCGTACGACACCCCAAGCAACCTTGCAGAACCTAACCGACCTTCTGGGTTACTACTAGGTGCCACCTCAACTGCGGAAACTACTGCCCGGCCGGTGTGGGTGGCCCTCCCTCGGTGCCCTAGTAGAGGGGTGGCGATATCAACGCTTTTTTGGCCTGGCCTCTGCTCTTTCTCCGGTCCGGCTCTGTCCGTGCTTCACACCCTCCCAATTGGCTGGCAGAACGCGCGGGAGAACTCTGAGGAACGGGCCTGCGGCTGCCTCTGGGCCCCATCACCGGTGCTGGACCTTGCTTCCCCGGCCTCCTGACCCAGTGGGCGGGCCTACCTTTCTCAACTGGACCGGACAGTAGCCTGTACCTGTGATGCATCTTATCGCCTGGGACCCCCTGCTCGTGGCATCACCCCTGGGGGGACATGACTCGCACGAGGACCGGGAAAGAACCTCCCACGGCCCCTAAAGATAACCCAGGCGCAGCCCTGTGGAACAGATCGGGATCAGCCTCAGCAGCAGACATGGCATCAACAGCCGGGGGATCTTCTGATCTTGTCACGCAATCCTTTATGGCCTCCTTCATGCATGAACTCAAATCTGAAATTGTCTCTCTCCGAACAGAGGTGCAGGCCTGCGTCAAGGAGCTCCGGAGGGACGTTGTGGAGCTCGGAGGGAGGGTGGATGACCTCAAAAAGACACTTGACGCCCGCTCGGAGGACCAGGAACACCTATGGCAGCGCTTGGCCACCCTGGAGGAGCAGCACATTGAGTTGCAGATCAAGCAGGAGGACTTGGAAAACAGGGGGCGCCGAAACAATCTGCGCCTGCGGGGGGTCCCAGTTGGGGCGGAAGGTTCAGACTTTATGACTTTTGTGGCGGACCTGTTTCAGGACATCAGGGGAGACGAGGATGCATCTCCGCCAGCCCTGGACCGCGCCCATCGAGTGTCTGGGCCACCTGGGCGGCCGGGCCTCACCCCGACATCTTGGCCCGGGTCCATTTTTTTACAGAGAAGGAGGCCATCCTCAAGGCAGCTCGAGACAAACCGGATCTCACCTTCAAGGGTACTCCCATCCAACTGTTTCAGGACCTTGCACCCACAACCCTCCGCCGCCGCAGAGATTTCCGGCCTATTACGGATAAACAATGGGAACTGGGTATCCGCTACAAATGGGGGCACCCATTTGTACTTATCTTTCAGTGGGAATCCAAGCGCCGGGTGCTGCGGTCCTTCCGAGAAGCTGCCCAATTGCTTCAGATCCCTGACACACCACCCACGAGTCCCTCACGCCTACCTTCCAGGGTGCACGGGCCAGCTAAACCCCAATGGACTAAGGTTCATCGCCCCAGCCGCCCTTCCTCCCAGGGAGTCTACACTTCTTCCCAAGAGAAGCAGGACATTATACAGCATATCCGCTCCTTGGAGGGTCGACACTCGCCTCCAGGCTCCCAGCCAGCTGACAAATAGTTGATCAATGCACCCGCCAGCTGCTTGTGTTGTTTCTCCCCGCCCACTGAGCAGGCCCTTCGAGGAAATGGGAATAGCGCTCCACCCCCTGATAGACATCCCGTGGATATGGCTGTCCTGTGCCTGAACTGCATCCGGACGGCGGTACCGGACCGTACTCCTAAGAGGGCGATTTCGATCTCCTATGACCCGCCCCAGCCTCTATTCCTTGCAGAGTGACATCTCTGGGATGGCCTGTGCCTTAGTGCCTGGCTTATCCTCGGACTGGAATAGACCCTGTTGGCCATGTTCGCCGTTGTTATGTTTGAGATATTATGCCCTTCTCTTATTCTCTCTTTCTTTTCCCTTCACTTACTCCCATCCCTGGTGAGGGGGCAGCCCTGACATCTCTGGGGGCTCTCCCTGGACAGGTTGTCCTTTTTTTGCCCAACAATTTGCAGCAAACACTAGGGTTTTTGGGTTATTTGGTCCTCCCCGGGGGGGGGGATGTGGCGCTCCACCCCGCTCCCGCCCTTCTACCTGTGTTGGCGCTCGCTCCTGACCCACTGATATCATGACCTCGGCACCCTGCCTGAAACTCCTCTCCCTCAATGTGAAGGGTCTTAACTCCCCCAACAAGCGTTGCCAGATATGGCGATATCTACTATTACAAAACCCGGACATCATATTTCTGCAAGAAACCCACCTCCTGAGAGGCGACGTCGCTCGCATGACCCATCCTCGATACCCTCTTCAATTTTGGGCATCCGCGCCCACCAAGTCAGCAGGGGTGGCAATCCTCTGTGGGGCGGGTATCCACCAAGGGGACTCCAAAGTAATTCGTAGTATAGATGGCAGATTTCTCAAAGTGATGGTCAAGGTTGGGCACTGCACTCTCACCTTATGCAACACTTATGCACCGAATCAGTCTCAAGACTCATTCTTGCGGGGGTTGCTGCGGGAACACATAAGACATGATGACCCTGGTCTCATCCTGGGAGGGGACTTCAATTTGGTATGGGAGGCAGGACTCGACCGTAGCGAAGGCTCATTCCACGGGGCAGGGACCATGTCTGCGGCCTTAAAGAGGCAACTAACTGCGCTTGGCCTTACAGATATTTAGCAATACTATACCCCGGACGTGCGCAATTACTCCTATTACTCTCATGTTCATCGCTCCTATTCGCGCATAGACAACCTTTTTGTCTCACACTCCCTTGTTAAGGACACCCTCTCGGCGTCAATGTCGGATATCTCAGTTTCTGATCACGCTCATGTGGAACTTCTTATTCATGACCGCTTCTCTCGCCCTAAACGCCCCTCCCAGTGGCGTCTCCCCCGCATATTCTCAGGGATCCAGTGGACGTGGCGGAAATCCGAGACACTATCACGTCCTACTTCGAGACCAACGACCTCCCAGAGACCCCACTCCCTGTAATCTGGGACTCGTTCAAGGCCACGATTCGTGGTAACATCACATCCATCGCTATTTCTCGGGCTCGGGAAGCTCGCCTGTTTGAAGACAAACTCTCTCGTGACATAAAGGCGCTGGAGAGATTAGACCAGGAGCACCCCTTGGCGATACATAAGAGGCGCCTAGCCATGTTGCGAGGCCAGCTCCGGGCGCATAGACCCAACAAGGCCGAACACACTCTCTTGGCCCTGCGGCAGCGGTATTACGATGGGGGGACAAAGTGGGCACAGTCCTGGCACACCGCCTTTGTACGCGGGCAGCCAAGGCGCACATCGCTAAACTTAAACTGGGGGACGGTACGTGGGCCACTACAGAGGTTGCCAAGCTACAAGCCTTCCAGAATTATTACGCGTCTCTTTACGCCCAGGAGCCGCCTGACCCAGGCCAGTTATTGGCCACCTTGGAGGCCTGTGAGTGGGTTGTATGATTGAACAACTACTGCCTAAACCACAAATTCTTTAACCACGAAGGCTAAACAACGAGCAATGCCAAACAACTACATTTCTAACAACGAGTTCCTAAACCACGAAAATTATTAGTTTATACAAACTAGATTTAAGTGACATACAGTTCTACGTGGTTTAGTTCTGTGCACTTTTTAGGAACCCAGTTGTGGATATCTATTGACATGCATGCTTGAATATTGTCCTGCATTAAAATACTCGAACATCATTTTTTTTTTAAACGATTATATTCCACACTATGAGAATGAATTATTGAAGTTTGGAATTGTAAGTCACATGCGCCATCTAGTGGCATGTTGACTGTTCTTGAGCTACATTGTATAAAATTGTAAAAAAATGTTTTATCCACATTTTACTGAAAGTTGAAATCGTAGTTGAAGAACCGAGAACGTTGTTATTTTTTATATAGAAACAGGGTGTGCCTGTCAAATTAAAATTGAGGACCAAGCACGTAAGAGTAATGGGTTCAAAAAGACAGTGACTGAGTAAAATATCTATGACTTTCTTAGGAAGCAAAACTACCAAAATGAACAAAGTGGCTTTGGGTTATTAAGCGCTTTAATCAGCATGACATGAAATCGCTTTTCTACACAATTTAATTTTGTGAGTTGCGGAATAATGAAGAACAAAAGTGCTTTTTCATAACGATAACTTTTTTCTGCGCGATGGCTACTACAGTTTCTGCAGCCTCGTGGATCGGATCCATACTTTGCCGTATAGTATGGCTTGTTTTAGTCTGCATTAAATTTTGCAGGTGTGTTTTGCCCCCGGTTTCAATGTATTATACATGGCAGATAATTAAGTGGTGCTAGTCGGTGAAAGCAAAATTTGGCTAACTAACACTTTTCATAATAGGTTGTATCGTTCATCTGCCGAGGGAATTATTCCAAGGGTCGATGAGGCCTGGGGGCGGAGAGGAGTGACGTGCCACGCATTGTGGCAGGGGGTGAAGAGTACGCAATGTCAGGCCTTGGCAGTCCTCGTTGCCCGCCAGCCAGGTGGATGCACTTCCGAAAGAATGATTCCAAGGGTCGATGAGGGGTGGGGCGGGAGGGGGGCGGAGAGGCGTGACGTGCCACGCATTGTGCAGTCCTCATTGTTCGGGCTTCATTGTTCAAGAAAAGTCGTGGTTTAGGAAAGTCGTTGTTCGGGCTTTGTTGTTCAGGTAAGTCGTATTTCAAACTTCGTTGTTAAGGATGTTTCCCCCTGTGAGTGGTCTCCGATTAGCAAGTATCATTCCCAGCTGCTAGAGGAACCTATCACTCCGGAAGAGCTCGCCGGCGCTCCAAAGGATTTCCCTCTCGGCAAAACTCCAGGTCCGGACGGCCTCCCTGTCTCATTCTGCCACGCCTTTTTACCGCAACTCCAATCTCATGTACTCCGCCTCTTCAATTCCTTCTCAGACGCGGTAGGACCCTCCACGGATATGGCTATGGCTGAAATCGCCCTTATTCCCAAGCCGGGGAAAGACCTTACGCTCTGTTCCTCCTTTCGCCCCATCGCACTCCTTAACACAGATCTCAAACTTTACACTAAAATACTAGCTAAATGCCTCAGCACGCACCTCCCTGGCCTTATAGAGCCAGATCAGGTGGGCTTTATTCACCAACGCCAAGGGGCAGATAATGTACGACGCGTTGCACACTAAGCGGCCGATTCCGATGTCGGACGGACTCAGGTCCGTCCGACATCGGTCAGGAGCTGTAACCGACCGACCTGCTGTCGTCGGTTACGGCCCTGCAGTACAATGCGACCGAACCCTGTTCGGTCGCACTCGTATACTTCACAATGGGAGCATGCATTCCGAGCGGAATGCATGCTTGCATTGGGAAAAGCAGGGGTGCAGTTCATCCCTGCACTCTGTGGCCGGCACCCCAAGGTGCCTGCCTCCGGGTGCAGGGATCAACAGAGGGGCACCATAGGTGCCCCCAGGGCGCCATTCGGCGGCCTCGCACCCATGGGGGCCCTACTGGGGGCCCCCCAAATACAGTTTATGACTGCCTTTTCGTGCCGGAAAGACTGGCATGAAAAGGCAGTGAAAGACTGCCATCGTACTCCCTCGGTCGTGAAGAGGAGGCCGGGGGAGTACTGAAGGATTTCCGGACGGCGGACGGGCTCTCCGAGCCCATCCGAAGCCATCCGGAAATTCGAGTCGGATTCCTTTCCGACCGAGCCCATCGGAATGGCTCGGTCGGAAAGGAATCCGGCCGGCACGTTCTGATTCGTTCGGAAGGGCTCTGGCCATCATTCGGTGCCCTTCCGGCCGAAATCGGAATCGGCCCCTTAGTTGGGAAGGCACACCATTGGAAGATACCCTCCTGCTTGTTATCGCTCGATGCTGAGAAAGCATTTGACCGAGTAGATTGGATATTTCTCGGAGCTGTTTTGCAGAAAATAGGGTTAGGCCTGCAGATGATTGCTAGAATCATGGCTCCCTATATCTACCCGCTTGCTCGGGTGCGGGTCAACGGCCAGCTCAGGCAAACCATCTCCATCCACAGGGGCACCCGACAGGGGTGCCCCTTGTCCCCTCTTCTATTTGCCCTTGTAGTGGAACCATTGGCCATCATGATCCGCCAAGCCCCTGACATCCATGGCATCAAACTTGGGGGCCGGGATCACAAAATAGCTTTATTCACAGACGATCTCCTTCTCACTCTGTCAAGTCCATGCTCTTCTCTACCTGCCTTGCATAAGTTGCTCCAATCATTCGAACGGGTCTCGGGGCTTAAAATTAACCATGCAAAATCATGGGCTCTTAATCTTACGATCCCAGCAGAAGAGGTTACTGCACTCCAATCTCTTGTTCCTTATCAATGGGCGTCACACTCCATTCGATACCTGGGGCTCAATTTGACCCCCAACCTTGCCACATGGTCTCAAGCAAATTGGCAGGAGTGTAAAACTGCTGTATTAGCTGACCTAAGAGCATGGACGTCCATACCACTTTCCTGGCTGGGGTGCTTGAAAACGGTCAAAATGTCGATCCTTCCAAAGATACTCTACCTTTTCCAGACGCTACCCACGCCCATTCCGGAGCATCAAATTCAGGGCCTTCAGCGTGAACTCACCGCGTTTATATGGGGAGGGAGTAAACCGCGTTTCTCTAGTAAAATACTCATGCTTCCGCGCGACAGGGGAGGATTGGCCTGCCCTGACCTGTTGGAATATTATTGGGCGTCGCACCTCTTCTTCATCTCGGAGTGGATGGCGTGGGAGAGCGAAAAAGTTTGGTTTCATATGGACAGGGCAGTGACCTGTCGCCCTATCTGGGACCTTGCTTGGCTCACTCGGGAAGCACGCTCTCGCAGCGCCTATATCGCAGTTCCTACTAAAACGGTACTCGAGATCTGGGACAAATTAACAACACGCAAAGGCCTCACATCCTTCCCGTCGCTCCACACTCCCATCGCTCGCAACTTCCACTTCCCGCCGGCCTATCGCCCGCCTTATTTCTCAGGCTGGACAGAAGGGGGATGTAGGGTGATCAGGGATCTCTTCATGGGGGATACTTTTAAAACCTTTGAACAATGTAAACGGGACTTCCAGCTATCGGAGGAGGCGAGATTTCAGTATATTCAACTTCAGGACTGGGTCCAGGCGTCTTCTCTGTCAAAAGCGGCCACTCGCCCTTTCACCTCATTTGAGCGGCTGGTATGCTCATTTGATAACTCTAGGGGACTAATATCTCGTACATATCAGGTTCTCCAACATTCACAACAAACCGCTCTGCACCCCTATCAGCTGCAGTGGCAGTCCGTCTCCGACACGGATATCACTCCCACCCAATGTGAACACCTATACCGGGACATCCCGAAGGTCTTCCGTAGCATATCCCAACGGGAGTCCATGTATAAAGTTATGACACAATGGTAATACACCCCTCACAGGTTGCATAGGATGTTCCCCACCACTTTGCCTCTATGCTGGCGCTGTGCTGGCGCCCCAGGGGATTTCCTGCACATTTGGTGGACATGCCCACACTTGACCATCTATTGGAAGGAAGGTCTCAGTCACATTCTACTAGTTTTAGGCTACCCGCTACCTGAAAACCCGCTTACGATTGTCCTGGGCCTCCGGCCGGTGAACCTGCGTGTCATGACCCGCCGCAATCGGCATCTCAGCCTCCACATGCTTGGAGCTGCTAAACAAATCATTGCTCTTTATTGGAAAAAAGCTGACACGCCCCCGATTAACGTATGGTTCACTCGCCTGTGGCACACAGTGGCAATGGAGTTACTCACAGCGCGCTTGCAACTCCAGGACACTATATTCACCAAACTATGGAAACCACTAGTGGATTACCTATGCCGACTGGAGCATGCTCGACATCAGCCACCAAAGTTGCGGGCTTTACGCCTTTTTGAGGATGCAGTCTATCCCCCAGATACAGATAGTCTTTGGAGACCCACCGATGGCCCTATTCGAGCTATGCCCCGGGCGACACTTCCCCCTCAGAGCCCGAGATCTCCAAATCTTCTTATACCATAGTCGACCCTGACCCTTACTCACATGCCATTAGGAACCACTTGTGACACTGACAGCCACAATGCCCGCATCCTTGTAGGCCTCACATCCGGCAGCGTTGAACCCCCTCACACTCCGCCATTCCTCTCGCTCTCTTTCCCCTCACACCCACCCCTTCTTTGCTCCCCCTCTCTTTACTTCTTTGTTTTTATGATGGATATACTGTTCCCAGTTGCAACCGTGATCCCCACAAGCGGACCCGAAATATGTGCTCCTTGGACTGAGCTCTACTGGGTGGGAGTCCAGTCTCGAGCATTGATGGCTTGGTAACCGTCCCATGTAATGTAATGTAATGTAATGTAATGTAAAGTAAAATAAATTTATACCGCGCAGCTGTCACCCCAAGGGTATCCTGGCGCTGAGACTGACCAGAAGCTGTATGGATGCAAAACAGACGGACAGATAGTCCTGCCTGCAATGAGGGAAAGCTCAGAATTAATCCTCCCTTGGGAAAAGCCATGTCTTCAGCTTTTTCCTGAATAATAGTAGTTCCTGAGTTTGTCTAATGTCTACAGGGAGGTCGTTCCAGAGCTTCGCCGCCGCAACGCTAAAGGCTCTCTCGCCAGTTCTTGTTTTTTTGTATCTTGTCATAATCACCAGATTGGTATTTGCTGACCGGAGATTCCTTTTTGGGGCGTACCATTTAAATTTATCTTGCAGTGGTTTCGGGCCTAACCCATGGATTGCCTTGAAAACAATACATAGTGATTTAAACTTAATCCTCTGGCCAATTGGCAACCAATGAAGGTCCTTCAAAGCCCTTGATGTAGATGACCTACGATGCTTGTCAAGAGCCAGTTTGGCAGCTATAGTTTGGATCCTCTGGAGTTTCAAAATCAATGAGTTTGGAGCCCCCAAGTAAAGAGAGTTACAATAATCCAATCTACTCAGTATCACTGCTCTCACCACCTGGTGTTAGTAGGAAGAAGTGGAAGGATTGTGCGTAGTGCTCTGATCAAGGAGAGACAGGTGCCCACTAGCTTATTAACTTGAGACTCCAGCTGAAGGTCCTCATCCAGCATAACTCCCAAGTTACGTACTGTTTTGTTTGGTATCAAAGGTTTATCAGTAGGAGAGAGCCTAAATTCCGAGTGAAGTGGGCGAGCAACTTTGGCAGTGGAACAAACTACCATCTCGGTCTTGTCTCCGTTAAATTGCAGGGAGTTATGTCTGAGCCATTTTGTGGTACTCTGCATACATTCCTGAAATTGATCCATTGATACTGCCTGGGCTCCTTCTAGGGAAAACACCAATTGCGTGTCATCAGCATAATTAATCAAGTCAATGCCGAAGGACTTTATAATCGGTATAAGCGGGCGCAGATAGATGTTGAAAAGTACTGGGCTGATTGCGGAGCCTTGTGGGACCCCTTGTAAGACCGGGGTCTTGGGGGATGTGAATGGCGGCATGGTCACCACTTGTTGTCTGCCATTCAGATATGACCGTAGCCATTGTAGTGCCAGCCCTTTCACTCCCAACTTCTCCAGTCTCATCAGCAGAATAGCATGATCCACTGTGTCAAATGCTGCGGACATATCGAGTAGTATCAGAACTGTTGCCACCCCATTGTCGGCTCTCATTCTTAAGTTGTCAAGTGCCGATACCAGGGCTGTTTCTGTGCCATGCCCTGGTCGGAAGCCGAATTGTGCTTCGTCAAGCAGATGGTACTCCTCCAAATAATATGAAAGAGATTTGCTGACCGCACTCTCCAAGATTTTTACTGGGTAGGGCAGCAGCGATATGGGCCTAAAATTATCTGGACACGTAGGATCAAGAGTCGTTTTTTTTCAACAGTGGAGTCACCATTGCCTGCTTCCAGCAGTCAGGGACCATGCCTTTATCCAAGGATTGACGGCAAATCTGCCACAGCCGGGGAAAGATTTCCGAATGAAATTCTTTCCACAATTTCTGCGGGAGGGGGTCCAAAGGTGAACCTGAGGAGACCTTCAAGGCTAAGTTGTTAAATATTTCCAAATTGGAAATACAAAATGAGTCCAATGTTACTAATTGAGCATTGGCATTATTTTCTACCAATTGTTCCAAATCTGCTATAGTGTTACAATCATTAGCCCCCTCCTGAGTGATCTTTAGGTTAAGGCCCTCAATAATCCTGCTGATTTTCAGATTAAAGTGCGCAGCAATATCATTGCAGAGTCCTTGTGATGCCTCGACCCTATTGCTCATACAAGCAGGGTTGGATAAATCCTTCATTATTGTGAAGAGGGCTTTTGAGCTGTTAGGTGACTGCAAAATCTTATTGGCATAATGTTCAGCTTTAGATTTAACAATCATCTCCTTGTAAAGGTTCAATAGCTGTTTCCAGATTTTTTTATCTGCATCCTCATAGAGCTTGCGCCACTTTCTCTCAGCCTGTTTGCACTTTAATCGCAAATTTTTCAAGTCTGCGTTGTACCAAGGGGCTGATGGTTTCTTCTTATTACTTATGTCTTTAACCGGAATGTGCAAATCTAACGAATGGTTGATTTGATCACACAGGGCCTGGTAATTGTCGCCCACCGATTTGTTAGGGGAAAAGGTATCTTTTCCTGGTAGCAGTGGCCTTTTATCGTCTTTTATTAGTTTGAACCATTCTCTGCCTCTGTAAAGCGTTGCAGTTCTAATTGGCTTGTTTTTTAAGCCGGGTATAGACAGCCAGAACTGGACTAAGAAGTGGTCAGTCCATGCTTGAGGCAGTATCTCGGCCACTGTTGCCTCTGTGCAATTGGCGAAGATGAGATCTAACGTGTGGCCTGCTAGATGAGTCGGTAGAAGAACTAACTGTTGTAGGTTTATGCTCTCGCACGATTGTGTCAACTCCTTAAAAGCCGGGCTAATGCCTCCATTGTCCCAAAGATTAAAATCGCCCACCACAATCAGTCTTGAATGAGTAAGCGATAAATTAAAAATTGTGTCAATCAATGACTGAATGTGTAGGGTTTGGCTACCAGGAGGCCTATAGCATACTATCCCTGACATCAATTGTCCCTCTGCTTCCTTCAGTGAAAAGCCCAATATTTCAATTCCCTCGACTGCATCAACATGAAGGGGTATAAAGTCCCACTTGTCTTTAAATATTACTCCCACTCCGCCCCCTCTCCCTGTCGGCCGTTGTTTATGAAGGATTTTATATCCTGCTGGGCAGGCTTGCCCTATTACGACCGAGGAGTCGGTTCGTGCCCAAGTTTCAGTCATAAATAATACGTCTAAGTCCATATCTTCCAGCATTATATGGACTTCCTGATAGTGTTTAATAAGGGATCTAGTATTAATTAGGCCGCAATTCAATTTCTCGTGTTTATGCCCTCCTTTGCATCTGACTTTATTTCTTGCATCTATATGTGCCCCCCTGCCCACAACCTTACCTATGTGCATAAGTTGTTCCTTGGAATAGCACATTCTAGTTTCGCCTGGAGAGGAGGTGGCAGCATGGCTGGCGCTATGCGCCGCCGGTGCGCTGACGGGCGCAGACGGGCTTGCCTCTGGCGCGCCTCCGGCCCGCCATCGGCGCGCCCGCTGCGCGCGCGCGCTGCGCGCGCGCTGCGCGCGCGCGCTGCGCGCTTGCATCACCCTTCTTAAATAGGAGGCGTGTGCAGATTGCAGGAAAGCTAGAGCGCTGACCAAGATGGCGTCTTCAGGGACCCGCTCTAACAGGCGGAAGTACACCAGCACGTCTCGGTCAGCGAGGTAATTGTCAGATATTTTGCGGCGAACACGAGTAAAACAGCTAAATGCCTATCGTTTGTACAGGTGTGCAAGTTCCCCCGTTTTAAAAGAATTCCCCAATTTTAGCAGCAAATTACAACACAGATTATTTAAACAGAATAAAAACACACAGTAAAAACCAAGTTTAAAACAGGGTCTACTACGAGCGTGCGCTTTAAAATGCAGAATGCAGGACTACAGCATACACCCTGCCGGTAGTCTCAGATGTAGTGTACATGATCACTGAAACCCAAGGCTGTACACACGGGAGGTCCAACCTTGATGTAATACCCCTCCTTATAATCACTACCCCAGGCCACATACAATGATCCCGACACTGAGTTAGTTGAACTATGCAGGTGACAATAACGTACATTATATAATAGTCATTGATTACTGGCTGGGCTGACATGGAGTAACATTGCGGGGAAAAATGGTCAATACTAATACTGAGAACTGCATTGTGAGATTATCTTAAATGCTAATAAAAACAAGTTAAACAAA
Source organism: Calotriton arnoldi (assembly GCA_963921515.1). Taxonomy (NCBI): domain Eukaryota; kingdom Metazoa; phylum Chordata; class Amphibia; order Caudata; family Salamandridae; genus Calotriton; species Calotriton arnoldi. The sequence goes on from CAWUFW010000068.1 coordinate 6,338,665, forward strand.
AACAGTCTGTTTGGGCTCTATCTGAATCTTGAATAGAAAGCTGTTTCTATATAAAGGCTACTTTAACTTCTGTAAAGAAATTAGGAAAAGGTATAGAATCACCAAGGGATGTATGAGAAAAGGAGAGGAATCAATAATGTTATGTCCAAGAATATCTTGAAGGAGTGAATATTTGTGTCTATGAGAGAAGGATATGAAAGCAATTACGTAATTCCTCAAAGGATATGAATTCATTATTAGAGATGAGTTGGGAAATGGATGTGATGCCAGAAGCAGGACCATTTAAGAACTTTATTCGATATAGTAATATTTTTTGGGGGGGTTTTGTATTGCACAAATTCGACCCGAACGTATCAGAGCACTTTACATGAGCACCAGTTGTGTTACAGATGGGCACATTCATTTTGTTAGGCATGGGGAGATTAAGTGATTTGGCCAGAATCAAAGGATGTTGAGCGTCCCTGACGAGACTCGAACCCTCTTCCCCAGCTTCAAGGTTGACCGTTCTAACCGGTACGACACACCCACTCCTCATAGCATAGCAGAGTCATACAAAATAGGGGATAATGACTGGAATTGAGAAGACGAATATACCTGAGAAACATACTTTTTAGAAATGATACTAGAGTGGTTTAACATAGAGGAAGAGAGATGCCTGGGTTTTGAGGGAAAAAGAACAAATTGAAAAAATAAAAAAGGAGAAATGAGCCAGAGTTCAAGGGATTGCCACAGAGGAGAGGAAGCCGAACTAACAGAACCTAGAGAAGACCAAATCTGTTCAAGAACAAAAGCTGAATGATATCTTAAGAAATCTGGAAAGTTGAGACCGCCATTTATTTTAGGCTTCTTTAGCTTGAATAGAGAAATGCGAGCGGGGCTTTTATTCCACAAAAACATTGAAGGTAAACTATCTATAGAATGAAAAAAAGTGTGAGAAAACCTAAGAGAAAGCATTAAAAAAAAAAAGAATAATGGGCAAGAACATCATTTTAATGGTGGCTAAGCTGCCCCACCAAGACAGATATAGGGGGAACCATTTAGCGGAAACAGAAATAATCTTCGTGCTTAACGCATCTATATTGGCCTTAATAGTTTCTTAAATAGATGAAGAATAGAAAATACCTAAACATTAAATCCCAGAGGAATTCTAAAGGAAACCAGTATTTCTGAACATGTCCTGAAGACAAAACCCATTAAGAGGCATGATTTCAGATTTATCAATATTTAGTGGATCCCCGGACATAGAAAAGTAGCAAGACAATAGACAAAAGAACTCAGGGATAGAGGTAGGAGGGTCAGAAACAGAGGTTCAGAAACATAAAGAAAAATATCGTCAGCATCAGCAGTACATTTAATATGCATATTATGGTTGGGAGATGAGATGGCTCCTGTGTTGCATGAAGCTGTTCCTCTAGACCATGGGTACTCACAAACTTTCTCTCGGGGGCCAAATTTACAGTGTGGTTTGTGGCCAAGGGCCACACCGGTGGGGGCGGGGTCAGTGGGGGAGGGGGACGGGGCTAGAGCAAACAAAAAACTATGACCATGAGGTTGAACACAGGCCCCTGCAGCGGACGCCTCCATCCACTGAGCCACCAGACCCGGCATACACACATCTCTCTCTATCTCTCTCTCTCTTTCTCTCTCGCTCTGTCTCCCTCCCTCTCTCTCCCTCCCTCTCTCCATCTCTCCCTCCCTCTCTCTCTATCCGTCTCCCTCCCTCTGTCTCTCTCCCTCTCTCCGTCTCCCTCCCTCTCCCCCTCCCTCTCTCTGTCTCCCTCCGTCTGTCTCCCTCTCTCTGTCTCCCTCTCTCTGTCTCCCTCTGTCTCCCTCTCCCTCCCTCTCCCTCCCTCTGTCTCCCTCTCCCTCCCTGTCTCCCTCTCCCTCCCTCTGACTCCCTCCCTCTGTCTTCCCCCATCTCCCTCTCACTCTGCCTCCTTCTGTCTCCCTCTGTCTGTCTCCCTCTCCCTCCCTCTCCCTCCCTCTGTCTCCCCCTGTCTCCCCCTGTCTCCTTCTCACTCTGTCTCCCTCTGCCTCCCTCTGTCTTCCTCCCTCTGTCTCCCTCCCTCTGTCTCCTTCTCTGTCTCCCTCTGTCTGTCTCCCTCCCTCCATCTGTCTGTCTCCCTCTGTCTGTTGCCCTCTGTCTCCCTCTCTCTCCCTCTGTCTCTGTCTCCCTCTCTGTCTCCTCCCTCTGTCTGTCTCCCTCTGTCTGTCTCCCTCTGTCTGTCTCCCTCTGTCTGTCTCCCTCCGTCTGTCTCCCTCCGTCTGTCTCCCTCCGTCTGTCTCCCTCCCTCTATCTGTCTCCCTCCCTCTGTCTCCCTCCCTCTGTCTGTCGCCCTCCTCCCTCTGTCTGTCTCAATCTGTCGCCCTCCTCCTTCCCTCTCTGTCTCCCCCTCTGTCTCCCTCCCTCTGTCTCCCTCCCTCTGTGTCCGTCTCCCTCTGTGTCCGTCTCCCTCTGTGTCCGTCTCCCTCTGTGTCTGTCTCCCTCCCTCTGTCTGTCTGTCTCCCTCCCTCTGTCTGTCTGTCTCCCTCCCTCTGTCTGTCTGTCTCCCTCTGTCTGTCTGTCTCCCTCCCTCTGTCTGTCTGTGTCCCTCCCTCCCTCTGTCTGTCTCCCTCCCTCTGTCTGTTGCCCTCTGTCTCCCTCTCTCTCCCTCGGTTTCCCTCTCTGTCTCCCTCCCTCTGTCTCACTCTCTCTCTGTCTCCCTCTCTCTGTCTCCCTCCCTCCGTCTCCCTCTCTCTGTCTCCCTCTCTCTCTGTCTCCCTCTCTCTCTGTCTCCCTCTCTCTCTGTCTCTCTCCCTCTCTCTCTGTCTCCCTGTCTCCCTCTGTCTGTCTCCCTCTGTCTGTCTCCCTCTGTCTGTCTCCCTTTGTCTGTCTCCCTCCCTCTGTCTCCCTCCCTCTGTCTGTCTCCCTCTGTCTGTTGCCCTCTGTCTCCCTCTCTCTCCCTCGGTTTCCCTCTCTGTCTCCCTCCCTCTGTCTCCCTCTCTCTCTGTCTCCCTCTCTCTCTGTCTCCCTCTCTCTCTGTCTCCCTCCCCCTGTCTCCCTCTGTCTCCTCCCTCTGTCTCCCTCCCTCTGTCTCCCTCCCTCTGTCTCCCTCCCTCTCTGTCTCCCTCCCTCTCTGTCTCCCTCTCCGTCTCCCTCCCTCTCTGTTTCCCTCCCTCTCTGTCTCCCTCTCTCTGTCTCCCTCTCTCTGTCTCCCTCTCTCTGTCTCCCTCTCTCTGTCTCCCTCTCTCTATCTCCCTCTGTCTGTCTCCCTCTGTCTCCCTCTCCCTCCCTCTGTCTCCCCCTGACTCCCTCCCTCTGTCTCCCTCTGCCTCCCTCTGTCTCCTTCCCTCTGTCTCCCTCTCTCTCTGTCTCCCTCTGTCTCCCTCTCTGTCTCCCTCTGTCTGTCTGTTGCCCTCTGTCTGTTGCCCTCTGTCTGTTGCCCTCTGTCTCCCTCTCTCTCCCTCTGTTTCCCTCTCTGTCTCCCTCCCTCTGTCTCCCTCTCTCTCTCTCTCCGCCTCCCTCTGTCTGTCTCCCTCTGTCTGTCTCCCTCTGTCTCTGTGTCTCCCTCCCACTCTGTGTCTCCCTCCCTCTCTGTGTCTCCCTCCCTCTCTCTCCCTCTCTGTCTTCCTCTGTCTCCCTCCCTCTCTGTCTCCTTCCCTCTGTCTCCCTCTCCCTCCCTCTGTCTCCCCCTGACTCCATCCCTCTGTCTCCCTCTGCCTCCCTGTCTAGGGCGACCAGATTCTCAAAACAAAAAACGGGGACAGGTCATAGACATAGAAGTAGGACTACGGTTTGCAGTAACCATCGACATAAAAGTAGGACTATTTGACAGCTGTCATAGACATAGAAAAAGGACTACAATGACAGCTCCCTCCACAGACCGAGATGAAGCATTACAGACGACAAATCAGAGGTCTTTTATTGGTTCTAAAGCCAAGAGGAGGGAGAGTAGTGGGAACCTCTGTCTAGTAACACGGAGCAAGCCACAAAGTCTGCTGCAGTTAATTTGTTGATTTTCGATGAAGCCATCACACTTGGGAGATAAAAGACCGACCAAGGCCAAACCTGTCCACTACCTCAAAAAGCTAATGCCACGCCTCGCAATCAAACACGTTTTCAGCATCGAGGGATATGGGTGTGCCTCCTTCCTCCAAGTCTGAAGTTTCCCACAATAGATGGCCTATTGTCCTCAGGTGACTCCTAGACGAGCGCCTTAGGACAAAGCCCAACTGAGAGGTGTGGATGAGAGATGGTATCACCTTGTGCAGTCTGGTAGATAACATTTTAGCTAGGACCTTGATATCCACATTAAGTGATTCTGTTGTATAATTTTCACAATTCGGATGATTCTTTCCTCTTGTGGGTAACAGCATTATAATTGGATTATTGGAAATTAGACTTGGCACCTTTTAATTTCTGCTTCCGCAATTCTCCTCAGGTGACTTACATGTGGGAAGACTGCTGTGGCTTAAGGAATTTCGTTATGGAAATCTGTCCCTCTAGAAACTGTGGACCTTCATTTGTAAGGCGGGAATGCTAATAGAGTCTAAGAACTCATCCTCTGCATCTGAGAATTCACCAGATGAAGCCCTGTATAATGCCTTCAATTAAGAGACAAATGTCTCTGATGTCCTACGGGTGAGTTTGAATTTGCCCTCATTGTTCCGGATAACAGGGATGGCCAGTTTTGCCTAGTCATTGCAGTTGGAGTGCCAGCATACTCCCAGCCTTTTCATGTCTCCACTTGAGCTTCACCAGAGCCTTTTCAGCCGCCTTTGGTATAGTGTGAATTAGGTGTAAATTTCTCTGCCTCTAGTTGTTGTTGTAGTTAGGGTGTTGGGCAGGTTCTGCCATTATGGTGGCTATATTGCCCACCAGCCTCTTTTGTTCCATCAGGGCCTTTTTCTTGGCCTGGGCTGAGTCCTTCATGAAGAGGCCTCCCCGCGCCACCTTATTTCCTGCCCATATTGTTTGTGGCGAGGCGACTGATTGTTCATTTTCAGCCCTATCTAAACGAACATGCAAGTTCAATATGCATTTCTCCTCTGGGAGGCTGTACAAAGAAGCCTGCATCCTCCACATAAAGGGTGAAGGAAGGGGTTGGTGGCCCAAGTAAATGCCTAAAACAACAATAGCCTATTCAGAGAGGCCCTTTGGTAGAATGTTCAGTTGGGGACGGGAACTGTAGTAACACTCTATGCTCCATGAAAAAAATTGTTTCATGATGAAGTGTAATATACTTGTGAAAAAAAGTACATTTGTCAGCAAAGTGTTCTATGCACAAGACATCTACCAGTGAGGGATCATTTATGATGTCTCTTAGCAATGCCCTTTCATTTGAAATATATTTTTCGATGGGCCCAGTACTGTCCAGGATAAGGTCAAGGGCAAGTTTCAAATATCCTCCCACAATAACCTTTGTCTTGCAAAAGCAGTCAGTAGTCTGGATAACTCTGACAGAAAGGAGGACTTGGCATTATCGGGGGACTCTATAGAGCCCACTTACATTGTCTGATCAGCCAGTTTCAGGAAAACGTCATTGCCATCCATATCTGTTTCCATCACCAAGTTTGATCCTAACCCGTAGGTGGCGCTGCGTTGTACAAAGAGAAGGGAAATCCCGAGAGAAAGTGTCTCTCTTCAAAGGATTTCCCTTCCTGCTACAACGCTCACCGAAGTGACGTCACGCCTTAAGCAGTGCAAAGAGAGCATGCAGGCGCAATGTTAAACGAAACACCAATAAAAAACCGGGACATTTCTATGTTTAACCCAGACACTGTTTAAAAACCCGGACATTTCTTTAACTTGGAGAAAAGTGTCGGGACACCGGGACACTTCTCCAAAAACGGGGACCGTCCGGGGAAAACCGGGACGTCTGGTCACCCTATCCCTGTCTCCCTCCCTCCCTCTCCCTCTGTCTCCCTCTGCCTCCCTCTGTCTTCCTCCCTCTGTCTCCCTCCCTCTGTCTCCTTATCTCTGTCTGTCTCCTCTGTCTGTCTCCCTCTGTCTGTCTCCCTCTGTCTGTCGCCCTCTGTCTGTCACCCTCTGTCTCCCTCTGTTTCCCTCTCTGTTTCCCTCTGTCTGTCTGTTGCCCTCTGTCTGTTGCCCTCTGTCTGTTGCCCTCTGTCTCCCTCTCTCTCCCTCTGTTTCCCTCTCTGTCTCCCTCCCTCTGTCTCCCTCTCTCTCTCTCTCCGCCTCCCTCTGTCTGTCTCCCTCTGTCTGTCTCCCTCTGTCTCTGTGTCTCCCTCCCACTCTGTGTCTCCCTCCCTCTCTGTGTCTCCCTCCCTCTCTCTCCCTCTCTGTCTCCCTCTGTCTCCCTCCCTCTGTCTCCCTCCCTCTGTCTCCCTCTCTCTCTCCCTCTGTCTGTCTCCCTCCCTCTCTCTCTGTCTCCCTCCCTCTCTCTCTGTCTCCCTCCCTCTCTCTCTGTCTCCCTCCCTCTCTGTTTGTCTCCCTCTCTGTCTGTCTCCCTCTCTGTCTGTCTCCCTCTCTGTCGGTCTCCCTCTGTCGGTCTCCCTCTGTCTGTCTCCCTCTGTCTGTCTCCCTCTGTCTCCCCCTGACTCCCTCCCTCTGTCTCCCTCCCTCTGTTTCCCTCTCTCTCTGTCTCCCTCTGTCTCTGTCTCCCTATGTCTCTGTCTCCCTATGTCTCCCTCCCTCTCTCTGTCTCCCTCCCTCTCTCTGTCTCCCTCTCTCTGTCACCCTCTGTCTCCCTCTCTCTGTCACCCTCTGTCTCCCTCCCTCTGTCTGTCTCCCTCTCTCTGTTACCCTCTGTCACCTCACCCCACGTGTGTGTCAGCCCGGGCTGAGACAGCTTCCCGGGCACACACACAGCCGCACCCGAGTACTTCACAGGTCTTTAAAGACCATTCACTTAGTTAATGAGGCTTTGTTGTAGTTCACCTTCTTAGCGCCCTGCATCTCCACCCAGAGTGGAGATGCAGGGGCGCTAAGAAGAGGTGAAATACAACAAAGCCCTCATTAACAAGTGAATGGTCTGTTAAAGAATCGCCCGGCCTCCATAGAGCGCTGCTGCAACCGGCGGTGTTTGCCGACACTTACTTAAAAAAAAAAAAAAAAACACAGGTAGGATATCTGCAAGGTCCGCGGGCCGCCAAGGAAGGCTTGCCGGGCCGCTGGCAGCCCCCGGGCCGTACTATGAGTACCCGTGCTCTAGACTATCAAACTAACACACAAAATCGAATTGGCAAAAGAACAGGTGGACTAGCTGTTTTATTCCAGCAAACATCAAATATCACTAAAGCTGACAACGTCTCCATACGAGGTTGTGAGGCCCTCTTCACCAGATGCAGCCCTACACCAATTTCCTCCTGTAACTTCCTGCTCCTTTGCAGACCTCCACCAACAATGCAACATTCCTAGATACACTTCTAGACGCAGTTTCAAACCACTACGCTGCAACCTATACATTATTGGTGACCTAAACATTTAGTTTGACGAACCCAATATGCCTGCCCCATCCGAAAACAACCATCACTGGCCTAGATACACTGAACCTACATCAGATCATCCACAAATCCACACACATTTCTGGACACATCGTAGATGTCATTTTTTGCAAATACAGAACTAGTTACCTTTTAAACAATGACTCCACTCACATGGTCAGACCGCCATTTGCTTGCTTTCCAACATAAAACAACACAAAGCAACACATCTAAAACCCATTACATGCATCCCCCTATCAACCGTGGAACAAACTCAATTTTGAAAACTTAGAAACACAACTAACCTCTAATACAGATCTAAGCACAATAAATCCTGTTAAAAAACGATACGAGTGGCTACAGGAAGCTTTGATATCATAATACCACAAAGAAGAACAAAACAGGACAAAAGAAAACAGGCACCTTGGAGAAATACAGAGCTAAAAGAGATTAAACAGCAAAATAGAAAGCTGCAACACACCTGACTCAAAACAAACAACAATTGAGACAAACTTCACCTACAGAAACTAAACAGATTATGCAAGTCAGCAATCCAAAAAGCTAAAAAAAGATACTATTCAGACAGAATTCAAAATGCTAAATGTGCAAATAAAGAATTCTATAAAATTCTCTCTGTATTTCATAAACCAAATTACCTAGTAGGATCTCATCCCATTACTCAAGAATTCACAGACAAACTGGCAAATCATTACACAACCAAAGCAGACATGACTATTTATAACAAAGGAAAACCACCAACACCAACCCTTTACCAAAAGAAACCCTCCAAGAGTAGGCTAACCCAGCCTCTGCATTCCTTCCAACAAATATCACACAATTTAATGTCTGGATTTGGTCAAAGCAAGCAGACCTGCCGGCAGCCCTTCTGACCCATGTCCACCACAAACCTTCAAGAAAATTCTTCTAACTACCTCAGTTGCCACACCTATAAGAAGAATCATCAACAATCCCTAACTATGGGAATATTTCCCAAATACCAAAAAAAGTCATACATATGCCCATTACTAAAGAAAACACACCTGGACCTACTTAACCTCGACAACAACAGACCAATTACAAATTGACCTCTCTTGGGCAAGCTGATAGAAAGAGCAGCATTCACCCAGATGACACAATTCACTGAAGATCGTTCCATACTTTCAGACTTTCAAACAGAATTCCATCCAGGAAGAGGCACAGAATCTGCCCTCATTGCCATCTGGGATAACTTTAAGAACACAGTAGACTGCAACGGGGTTGCTGCACTACTTCACTTGGACCTATCGACTGCCTTTGACATAGCTGAACATGACACTCTAAAACAAAGACTCTGCAAAGCAGGCATAGAGGGGACTGCTCTCGACTGGATCACATCCTTCCTACAAAACAGAACAAATGTCATTTACACCCACCCTTTCTCATCCAAACCTTACTTCACAAAAGCAGGGGTCCCTCAAGGCTCCATCATCTCACCCATGCTTTTCAGCATCCACATGAAGTCATAACCGGCACTGATCAATGAGTTTCACCTCACATGCTATAACTATGCAGATCTCACACAAATACTCCTTGAACTGGGAAGCCCAAAGACATTTTTCAGCTGCTTCAGAGCCGTTGATCAATTTATGAAATGGAACCATCTCAAATTGAATGCTTCCAAAACAGAAATACTCACATGTGGCAATTAAAAATGTGATGACCTATTCTCCTCCTGGCCTGACGATTTGGGACACAGCTTAAAGTATCTAAGGAAGTAAGAAACCTCAAAATTACCATGTACTCCAAGTTATTAATGAATACCCAAGTGGACAAACTAGCAATATCAAGCTTCATTACTATAAAAACTCTGTGACACATCTTTCCCCAGTAGGGATTTCCACACAAGATCCAGGCTACTATCTCTCTTGTACTGTCTAAACATGATTACTCCAATAGCCTCAAACACAGATCATTTTTAACAACAATGAAAAGATAACAACGGATTCAGAACTCTGCTGCTAGACTGCTCCTGCATGTAAGGCCACAAGCCCACATCTCCCCTGCCTTGAGGGCCCTACATTGGTTGGATCCCCATTCAAGCTGCTTTTTATCACCCAGAAAGTGATACATGAAACAAGGCCCTAGACCTCTTTAACGTCATGAAGCAGAAAGCCTCCTCTCTCCGTCAACACTCATGCAATGATTCTACCAAGTGCTGCAAACAATTTGCAACATTCTTCTCTTAAAAAGTATCTAACATTGAACTCACTCTTCTGCCACCCACCCCCCTGCACCATGATTACCCCCCAGAACACTGAGGATCCACCCAAGGCCCTACATCTAAACAACCGCTGTCTCCCCAATCTCTGCCTATAAGCAATCCAGAACACCAACCACAACCTTTTACAACTGAAAAATGATGCAATTTGGACTGAATTAGACTGTATCCCTGAAGAAGAATTCAACAAACTACTCTCCTGCATGAAGCTGACATTGCACATCTCCGACCACCTCCCTGCTGCACTTGTCAAAATTCTTAGCTACATCATCTCCCCCGTATGGACCAAAATCATCAACTCCACCCTATTGAGTTTCTCAATGTCAGCCTCACCTTAAACTTGGACAAATCACCCCATCATCAAAACACCAGATGCCAACCTGAAAGACCTTAACATTTACAGACAGATAACTAACCTCCCCCTGCTTGGCAAAGCCATCGAAAAATGTGTGCTTGCACAACCAAACAATCACGTTGAAAAAATACAACCTCCCAATCCGGATTCAGGAGAGGCTGCAGTACAGAGACTGCAATACTGAACATCACAGATGGCCTTCACAGATCTCTGGATGATGGACAGGCGTGCCTCCTAGTCCTCCTGGATCTCACGGTGGCCTTTAATACTGTCAACCATGGTATCCTCCTGAACACCCTCTCAGCGTGCAGGCATCAATGGAACTGTCCTTCGGTGGTATGCTTCTTTCCTGAACCAGTGATCACGGCTAATAAAGCTTAACAGTTACACCTCCAAGCAATATCACTATCACAAGAAGTCCCCCAAGGATCAATTGTGTCTCCAGCACTATTCAACCTCTACATGGAACCCCCTCATTATGGTCCTGAAACAAGCCAGAATTGGCTATCATCTGTATGCAGATGACACCCAACTCTACATTACAATCTCCTCAATTAAAGACATCCATCGCTTAAACTGTACTCTCTCAATGGTTGGTTCAATCCTGACTAACCAGCAACCATCTTAAGCTCAACCCCAACAAAACCAAACTCCTCCTCCTCATCTGACTGAAAGATAAGTCCTTTCCCGTAGCTATCTGGCTCGACAACCTCACTGCATTAAACTGCAAACTATCCATCCCTAACTCGATCAAATCTCTGGGGATTACACTTGACACAAACTTGAACATGAAAGAGCATATTAATGCCTCAACTAAAAGTGCCTTGTACATGCTGAAACACCTTAAAAAAGTCAAACCCTTCATCCCCATAGGGGACCTAAAGACAGTGGTGCAGTCCTAAGTCCACTCCAGGCTGGACTACGGTAATGCAACAGTCACTGGCACCCCAAAAACACACTTAGCCCCTATGACAGCTACACTCAACTGAGCAGCCAGACTACTGTCGGGAAGAGTCACTTTAACCACATCACTTACACTCAAGAAACTCAACTGGCTACCAATAGAGGCAAGATGTATACTCAAAACTGTCTGCATAACACACAAAACTCAAGAAAGAAAACCTCTGATCTGACCTATATTACTTTTCAAAGCGACCTCAAAGGGTTCGAACACACAAAACTCTCCACAGGGAAAAAACTCTCTACCTCACAAACAAACTTTCCAAAGCTGGCCTAAAGAGACCTCTTCATAGCTCAAGCAGCCTACTCTTGATTCCACCCAAACTGAAGAAAGAAAAATCTCGCACCCGCTCCTTCTACTGGAAATGCTCCAAGACTATGGAACTCGCTGCCACAGGATCAATCTCACATTCAAACATTCCAACACTTCAAGAAGAAACAAACTTTTACTTTTCAACAAGTTCCTAAACCTCGCCCCCCCGTCCGCCATGCCACTGGACCCTCTAAATAAATCTGAACTTCACTACCTACTACCTCAGTAAAAACTGTACCTCCACTCCCAACCCTACCATAACTACCTCAGAACTGTTTTGCTCAACAGGCCTGCGGAGTACCACTCATCAGGCGTTAGACTAATGCATTTCAGTGTGGTGGTCCGCATCACCGTACTGAAATGCATTGTCACGCATGGTAATTTGGTTTTAGCTGACAGCGCATTGCTGCGGCAGGCTTTGTGGCTTGGGGGTTTGGTTCAGGCAACTCGCTCTGGCCGGTCAGCGCTGATTACAATGTCTGTCAGTCACTCTGCGACTAAAGCCACTGACTTGACATTGAGTCTTGTGACTTAATTTGGCCAATCAACAGCCAATGCCCGGGCTGCACGCAGATTCAGTTTGCACAGCCGGGAGCTTGCAGGGGCTGCTGAGCTCACACCGCGCGGCCCCCATAAGATCATTAGGACCTGCGCAGCCGCAGAGGGAGAGTCGGGGGTGCAGCCATGAATGCAGTCAGAGTGCGACTGCTGTCGCTGCTCAGACTGGACACAACGGGCGGCGATTGCTGAGAGTCTCCAGTGAGTGTCACTGTGTCGATTGGGCTGCTGAGATCAGAAGCTGAGGCCAAGTATCCCAGTATTCTCTGACTTTGCTGTCTCTGCTGCTTGTCGTGTTGCTTCTCTGAACCTCCTGCAGCGATAAGGAGGAACCGGCGCCCTTGTGCACTTAGCTGCGGAAGATGCCCTTTTCAGAGCCACAATGTGCTTGGACGCTGGCGCTCAGAACTTGGGACCCGCTACCATGTTCTCTGTGTGTGCTTCTTGGCAGTGACGCACTGATCCTCAACTCTGCAACTGCCTCAGAAAAGGTAGGGCCTATAACACTTTGCTGCTGCCTTCAGCAAGCTACGTTATATATGTATGGAAGGCCCTCGCCCCCCACTCTGTTACATGCAGGCTGCAGCCACATGAATGTAAGCATTCCAGGGCCCATAGGTGCTGACTGGCAGGGCTGCAGTCTATTGGGCATGATTAGAACGTTGCAGGTTGTGTGCTTGCTGAGCAATTCGAAAGCACCATCATCTGTCCTCTCTCCATTCCTGCACCAATGTCCTTGAAAGTCCATGCTGGCTGTATGAAAAGAGGCATTTAAAGGTGCTGCCAGCCCAAGGCCTCAGAACCTGCACCATCGACGGATCGCCCTGCGGGCCAAAGCAAGGCAGGTAATGCATGCTGCAATCATCTCTGCAGAGCACCACCTGTCCACTCAGCCCCGTCCGCCCCAATGAAGACCGCCTGGCTCCCATCCTTGCAGTAAATGACTGGGCAGCACTTGTCACTGGTGAGATGTGCTGTGAATGGGTTAAGGTGGAGTGGGATAGGCCAGTAGCCTTGCTACATTTCCCAGTAAATTAGGTTGTAAACTTTTTCAAAGACCCACACATGATAATCTGGAGTTCATACAAGATAATCCGTATTCATTTTTAACACTGCTTTGCTTCATTTGTTTACTTTATCAGCCACGGACCATTAAAACAGCTATGAGACACATTTTATGGAACAATTCTCTTTATTGAGATCTGTTAAGCTTTGACCCAGCTCACACCTACAACCATTGGCCGGCAGCGACTGCCATGTGTGAAGTAGTACAAAGTCTTATGCCTACAACCCTGGGGCCGGTGGCGTGTCTCCCAGTTATGAGTTTTATATATGAGATAACAACTAGGAAGTGAACCAGTGGCACAGAGAGGCCAAATATATCAGTAAGTGGAAAGTCACAACAAAGGGATGAACACCCCCCCTTCCTCCCTCCACCCCAATCTCCTCCACACCTTAGTGGCTTCGTCCGAGTTTCTGCCGGGACATAGGGGCTCGGTGTCAAGAATAGGGATATTGTTTGTTCAGACAGCGGCCTAAGTGGACTCCCTTAACTTTAGAGACACCAATCGCAGGATTTGCAGGTATTTTGGGCAGGTCACTTCTCGTTATCAGTCAGGATCTGCTCCCAATAACGGACTAGCTTGGGACAGTTCCAGAGAAGATGAAGAAGAGAGCCCGGTTGCCCGCATCCCCGCCATCAAAGCGCTGAGCGATTCCTCTTCCAAATATGGACTCGAGCAGGTATTAGGTACCAATAAGAGGCAACTTTATGAGCCAACTCCGTGCCCGCCATATCGTGTGCCGTGTGGTGGGTCCTGAAATGGACGGCCTGCCATTCTTTGCTGGAAATTGAACGCCCCAGTTCCTCTCGCCACCTAAGCTGACCATTGGACCTGGAGGGTTTGGCGTCTGCCGATAGGAAGGCATAAAGCTCAGAGATAATACCTTTGTCCCCCTCTTTGGATATGAACCATTTTTCAAAATGGGTCAGAGGGCAAGATGTGCCGGAGTCCAATGTCAGGGGAGGTCACCCAGTGTCTCACCTGCGTGTATGGGAACAAGTCAGTCGTCAGTAGTCCGGTCATAGCTGATCGAAGGGAATGATCCCATTGGGGTCGAAAAGCAAGCCCACCTGTTTGCAGCCCATTTCACACCAGCGCTGAAAGACCTCGGATCTACACCCCAAGGGGAAGTCCGGATTGTCAACTATCGCTTTTCATCAGTGAGGGGAATGTTGTGAGGTTGTGCCGATGAGCTACAGCGTCCCAGATCTTCAGAGTCATGCCCTTCACTGGTAAGGAGTAGAGCTCCTACGTCCTTGCTTGAGAGGTAGCCAGATCTCCATCCAGACATTGGCTCCCACAATCCTCTGATCCATAAAGGACCAATGCTTTGCTGATAGTGGATGGTTTCATTCCACAATAAAGCACAATTGCATGGCCTGAAAATAGCTTGAGATCAGGGGTAGCCCCATACCACCCTCCGCTTTAGGTCGAGTAATAAGCTGTTGACTAAGGCGCAGTTGTTTGCCGCTTCAGACGGACCGATTAATGGCAAGTTGTATGTTACTTAGGATCGATGGAGGCAGGTTCAGAGGTATCGTCTGAAAAATGTAGAGGATACGAGGCAGAACCATCATTTTGGCGGCTGCGATACGGCCAGTCCACAACAGGCCGGCGCGAATCCAGGTAGCTAGCGTCTTGGTGATCTGATCTAAGAGGGGGCCATAATTAGCCACCAGTGTCCCCGCCGGCGTGGAGGCCAAAAGGATATCCAGGTATGGGATCGTGTTTGTTGCCCACTCAAAGGGGATCTCTGATCGCAGTGCAGCGATTAGGGCTGGAGTGACTGGGAGGTTCATGATCTGAGATTTAGGTTGGTTCACCTTGAACCCGGAGAAGCCGTTGAATTCCCTAAATTCCTCCACGAGAGCTGAAAGTGAGGTCATTGGAGTTGTCAGGGACAGAACAACATCGTCCGCATACATGCTAATCGTGTGAGTGTCTGCTCCAAGCCGTATCCCTGAGAACCGCAGGTTGTCCCGTAACTTTTGCTCCATGGGCTCCATATAAAACGCGAAGAGGAGCGGGGAAAAAGGGCAGCCCTGGCAAGTCCCCCATGCTATGGGTAAAGATGCAGAAGAGATCCCATTGACCCTAACAGTCGTCCTGGGGGCGCTGTAGATGCAGAGCATCCAGGAGATTAACCTATCCCCAAACCCAAACGGACAGAACGTAGCAAACAGATACGGCCAGTGGACCCTGATGAACGCCTTTTCAGCGTCAACGGAGAGAGAAGTACTTCTCTCCGCGATCGTCGGATGAGGTCCGTGAGGTGGATGAGGCTCTTCCCATTGTCTCCACATTGTCTCATCTGGATAAATACCGCCTGGTCCGGGTCTACCAAGCCCGGCATAATTGGATTGAGATGCGTGCCAAGATGCCCGTGAACAATTTAGCATCCATGTTGAGCAAGGAGATGGGTCGATACAACACACATTCCTTGAGATCTGTATGGGGCTTACGCATCACTGAGATGGATGCCTCCAACATTGTATAGAACAGGGACCCTGAATCCAGAAATGACAGCTTGGCCAACAGGGGGGCCAGATCCTGGCAGAAAATCTTATAAAACAGGGGGGTAAAGCCATCTGGGCCTGGCGCCTCGGAGGGTTGAAGGCGAGCAAACGCTGACACCAC
Organism: Calotriton arnoldi; assembly: GCA_963921515.1. Lineage (NCBI taxonomy): Eukaryota > Metazoa > Chordata > Amphibia > Caudata > Salamandridae > Calotriton > Calotriton arnoldi. The sequence continues at coordinate 6,354,234 of CAWUFW010000068.1, forward strand.
CTCGTCTATTTGAATGGGCCAATCTAGCTGGGAAGCAACCTCTGGCGGGAGCCGTGTCAACTAGACGTCCCACAGATAGGCCTCAATAGCTCCAGACGGGGTGTCCTCTCCCGCATATAGCTTGCTATAGAAGGACTGAAAGGCCCCAGCTTTCTCACGATCTGAGTGCACTTCTTCTCCATTAGTGGTGCGGATCGCGTCGATTGACCCTGACAATGCTCTGCTGTGTGGTCTGTGCGCTAGCATGCGGCCCGAGCGGTCTCCACTGACAAAGAACTTATATTTAAGTTGCAAAAGGGCATATTCTACCCAGTCGAGATCCAGGCATCGCAGGAGAAGGCGCGGTTTCTCAAGTTCCTTCCACACTTGTGGGGCATCTGTGCATTTGTGAATCGACTCAAGGTCAGAGACGGTTGTCTCAATCTGTTGTCGCTTTTCTTTACGCAATTTATTCCCTGCTGCCGCAATAGCTATAAATTCACCTCGGAGGACTAGTTTCAGTACCTCCTAAACTGATGCAAGACAGGTCTCCTCACGATCATTGATGCTGAGGTAATACCCTATAGCCACACAGATCGACTTCACCGTCTGTTTGGACTGTAACATGGCGTCCCGTAGGAGCCATCGAGAAGGGCGAAAGTGCATGGCCCACAGGTTCAGCGTCAGTGTGATCGGGGCATGGTCAGACAAAGAACAGGGTCAATGCCTGCCTGCCTGGCACTCGCAGTCAGGGCAGCTGTTGTGAGAAAGTGGTCAATTCGGGCGTAAGACTTCTGGGCTGCTGAATGGAATGTACAGTCCCTGGCGGTGGGATGGAGGAGTCTCGAAATGTCGCTAAGCACACCATCTGTCAACCATTGTAGCCCGGCAGGTGAGAAAGCCCCTGTCTGGGAAGAGCGCTAGCTAGAACGATCTAAGTCTGACTCCATCACTAGGTTAAAATCCCCCCCTCTTAGTATGGCCGGGTCTGGGGAAGCTAGGACTGTCGCCAGTGTGTTGATTATGAAATGTTTTTGCTTGTCATTGGGAGCGTATAGAGTAGCTATCGTGAAGTGAGTATCCCCCATTGAATCCTAAGCCCTAGGGCTGTTCCCTTAACTTCCATAAATGTGGAGATGACCTTCCCATGGAACTTTTGGGCATAAAGGATAGCTATCCCATTTTTGTCGGGCCAGATGACCTGAACGGCCGGGGGAACCAGTGGGATCGCATGTGGGGGGTATCTTTAGAGAATAGGTGTGTCTCCTGTAGCAAGCAGATATCATTGCCTGACCGCTCCAAGAGAGACAAACCCGCTGTGCGCTTTACTAGGCTATTTAGGCCTCGAACATTGAGGCTAATGATGTGTAAAGTCTGAGTCATAGGGCTGGGGCTTGCATAGCGCTATTAGGTCTGTCTGTCTTAGGGTTCCCGGATGGGGGAGTGGGTGCATATGTATTAGGCCACATCGAAGCACCAGTGAAACGAAAGATGACAGAAAGAATCCCCCCAAAAATTAATGTGACGTAGGAAATAACATACATCCAGGTGTACCTCTGCTGTAGGAGGGTCCTCCATGGTGACGCAGCCCCCAAGTAAGCAGGGCATAGGGGGATACCTTCTTCAGTCTTGTAGTCCCCCGCGGCCTCCGCTATGACCACCGCTATACCCTCTCCTGCGACAGTCCTCAGCTGGGCTGTCGAAGCTTCATGATGCCTCTGAAGCTGCTTGTCTCTCCTTGCACATGGTGTCTGGATCTGGCTTTGTTCGGACCGGGGCGTTCTTGACTTGCCGCCACCCTTGCTGTTTCAGTCTTTTGTTGCTAGGGGAAAGGGACAAATCCTGTGGTCCACCGGGCATTTCAATTTGAAGCAGGGCGCGAGCTTCCTTGAGGGATCGTAATTGGTGTAGGGTTCCTTCGAGATGAAAAATGATGCAAAATGGGTGGCCCCATGAGTACGGAATGTTGGCATTCCACAGATATTCTGTCACTGGACGAAAGTCTCTGCGTTTCTGTAGAGTGATCCAGGAGAGCTCCTGGTACAGCACCGGAGAGTGACCTCGGAATTGAAGCAGGTGCACCTCCCCAGCTTTCTTGAGGATGTCTTTCTTTGTCTGGAAATCGTGCACACATACCAGGATATTAACGGGGGAGTTCTTTTACGGTTTGAGGTGTCTGATCCGATGGACCCGGTCGAGTTGCAGGGTAGCCTCCCTTGCTTGTCCCAGGATGTAGCGGAAGAGATTTGTGACATAGTACCGGAGGTTTGATCCTTCTGCTTTCGACGGCACACCCCTGATGCGAACGTTGTTCCTACAGGAGCAATTATCCAGATCCTCGTTGTGCCCCTGGAGATCTAGGTGTTGTTCTTTGAGTCACAGTACCTCTTGCTGCAGCCACTCCAATTCTACTCCTCGGCTCTTTTTCCCTGTCCTCCAGAGCAGCTACCCTGTCGCCAACCTCCTCGATATTGCACCAGACCTCCCGGAGGTCCATTGCTTGCTACGCTTTCATAGCTTGGAAGTCTCCCCGTAGAGAAGGAAAAAGCGATTCTAGGAAGGACTTAGTACTTTGAATCCCTAGCACACGTCAAATAAAATCACACAGATCATGACAGCAGTAGCTATTGTATGTCATCTCAAGTATATACACGAATCATAGTTGTATCTTCATTCTTTTATTCTTTTTTTCGTGGAATCTTCCTATGCAGATTGTAAGCCAGATCGAAAGCCAAGCCAGATCGAAAGCCAACACGTGTTTTGTCGCCTCAGTTTTATATATACATGCGACTTTTTCAAGGCTTCACTGTCTTTAATTTGAAGTTTTAACGTGTGGTGAAAATTACAACCCACACGGTCCACACTGGCTGGGTTGTGTGAATATTTATGTTGTTTGAACAGAACTGCACAGGGCTGGAATGTTCAGGCTGGCAATAGGATTGGACAGGACCAGGCTGGTTCTGTTTGGGGTTATCGGGGCTAGAATGGACCTGGCAGGGCTACACTCGATTTGCCGAATGTGTCTAGAATTGCTTTGAACTGGATGGGCTGAGGGGGCGTGGCCAAGATGGCGACCGAGTAGGACGTGCCTGCTCATCGCTCAGTCTTGCAGATCAGACCCGCGGATAATGCTTTGAGAAGCGGGGCCGTGGAGCCCGGTGGTAACCCCTGAGCAGTGGCCTGAGTCGATGGTAGTTTTATTGGGACCGGAGCTGGAAGAAAGCGAGGCCGGCGCTCGCCGAGACGCCAGGGAGCAGAGTGGCGCGGCGTGGCTGGGCTGCGGCAAGCCGGAGAGGAGACGGAGCGGACGACCCTCCGGGGATTGCGGCTGCGGGCCGGAGAGAGAGCACGGCCCAAGGTCGCTGAGCCTACCGGACCCCTCGAGAAGAGACGCCGCTTCCATCGACGCCGAGATCAGAGAGGCTCGACGGCCGGAGGGTGAGATCCGAGCGGGGCTGCAGCGGCAGTCAGCAGGGCCTGGTGGGAGGCCTACACAGCACAATATGCCAGAGGGAATTCAGCTTGAGGTAGGAGCATACTACCCAAAGCAGACGAGAGCCAGCCTGCTGCATACCACCCACGGTGGGGCATGCAGTAACTTGACCCCCACACTTCCTGCAGTACGGGTCGGGACCGCAACGAGGCCTGTACGCGGTTTTGACGGAGCAACCGGGGAACGAGGACTGTACCCCTAATAGAAAGTCAATGTCCTCGCCACGAGACCGGGCTCTACGTCGCCCTCAGTAGGCCCCAAGCGCGAGCCAACAGCTGACTGAGAGAGCGGAGGGGGGGGACAGTCTGGCCCACTGCATCGAGCACAGGATCGAATCGTTGAGAGGGCAGAATCTATGAACTGAGAACATAAAGCCCACATTGTAACGCTATGGCTGCGCGGCGCCGAGCCGGCACCTACAGCCCCCTTGAAGTCAGAGAGGCCTGGGGACAGGAGGGGCAAGGGGCGGGTGGCTCACGTGAATCACTGACAAAATATCGGAAGACATATTATCGAGCTACAATAATATCGATACAAAATTATCGATAACATTAATATCGACATCATATACCTATTTAAAAAATATCGAGGATACAATATCGAAGTACATAAATATCAATTTCACAAATATCGCTAACATACTTATCGAAATTCTAAAATATCGACCTTTATTAAAATACATTAACTAAGTAAAAAATATCGTACACAAAAATATCGACAACACTAATATCGTAAAACTAAATATATCGACTATATAAAACTATAATAAATATAAAAATATAACGACATAAAAATAATTAAATTACTAAAAACACAATACTAAGGGGGTCATTACGATGGCGGGCGGAAACACTACCGCCGTGCCGACGGAGGTAAAAACCGCTAGTTACCGTCCGCCAGAAACTGCCCGCACTCCCTCCAAATTAGGATGTGAAAAGTCAGGCTAATACCGCCCGCAAGCCTGCGACGCCGCCCGCCATCAAAGTGCGCCTGTTTACGTTGTGGCGCCAGCCAACGGAGGCACACCGTCCGACGAAATGACGTACCGCCCGGCGTTCAAATTACGATGACACAAGCAAACAGCCTCATCGGCAAAGAGACACCGCACGAGAACAGGAGGCGGAAACCACATTGTCGACCACAGAAACACCAACCCGGCCTACTCCGACATGAATCCTGCACTCCAGGCCATCCCAATGCTGTACCTGATGCAGCAGCTAGGAGTGAACGCGCAACGACGACGCAGGTAGGCAGACACACAACAAGGGCATGCAAATACCGCACACAATGCAAGGGCGGAATAACTGTACATGGGCCCCTAGACACCCCTGTGGGGACAGGACACATCCAACACTGTACCCACACATATCCCACCTGTAAAATATAATCAACCCGCAACATCCTGGGCACCCAATACCCCGGACCAGGAGGTGACGTACCCGGCACGGCACCGCAGCGCCCGGCGATGACGCACATGCGCACAACGCAGAGGCCAACGACAGCGCCACGCATGGGCTGCACACAAACACCGCAGGGTCACAACACCACACCACACACACCAGCCCCACCCTGAAGGCACATGTCACGTGGTCCCCCTGCGTCAACCATGACCACAACCGACAACTCACAGTTGCCAAAACATAGTCACACAAGTGTGCCGAACAGGGGAGCAAAGTGACGTCGGAAGAGGACACACACCTGTGTGCAAAGCATGGAGAATCACACGGCAGCTGCGACAGAACTGCACAAACAATGGACATTGACCGCAAAAGGCACGCCAGTCACAACAAACAATATCTATACCATCCTGCACGCAACAACAAGCCATGCCATGTCCAAAATAGAGAAACCCTGCTGCCTGCGAACAGGTGTTCACAATCACGGCGCCCACACACAAGTCCCAATGTACAGCGGGAAAGAAGTGACCCACCCACACATGGGAGAGCAGATAGCAGTGAATGTCCTTCCATTCCCACAGCCAAATCACATTGCAACATATCCCGCAGGAGAACGGAGCCATTGGAACAACCACAACCCAAACATAGCCATGCTGAGTCAACCATCCCCTGGCAGATAACGCCGAACATGAAAGAAAGGTAAAACCACAAAATACAATTATACCACTGCGCCTTGTGGCTCAAATGCAAGTAATCAGGAAGGAGTCAGACACCACTGGCCTTGACCATTCATAGGAGCATGTGGGATGAGGGCCTGTGGCCGCCTCCCAAGCCATACACAAAGTCCTGCCGCCTAACATCCATTCAAGAACACACAGCACCGTCCAAGGTTGCACTCAGCAGACAGCCCAGGCAGCCGGAGCACGCCACCACAGCACCCAGCAGCAAAATGGACGGGGCACCAGTACTATACACCTACGCCAGACAGATGCAGCTGTACAGCAATAGCTTGATACAGACAGTGGGCTGTGCAAATCTGGCTATGCTGAATGTAAGTTATCGAGTAACTTACCGCATTGAAATGTTCAGCTGCGTCATCCCCGTTTTCTACTTTTGGAGGTGCCCGTACCACTGGCCTGTGGATTTATGTCTCTCCAACCCGGCATGTCCAATTGGGGACCTGGTACACCTGTTCTCACCCCTGGACGCCCATGACAGGAACTGTTCAGTGTATGGGGGCATGGCGTTTGTGGCTGCAATAGGACACACACTGCAATGGAACCAGTGTGCCTCCGCACAACGTATGCTGGATCACAGTTTCATCGAATGTCACCCGACATGTCCCATCAGGATCCTACAAGGGACAACCTACGAGGAACACGTTGCAACACACCATCCGCTTCATTGGATGTCAACCACAAATACCACCAATGCGAGGGATGCACTGCAGGAAGGTATCGCATACCTGACAACCTGTCAATTCATGGGTCCCCAAATCAATACCCACAATTGAACATTCATGTGCAACACCGTACCCATGCTTGCCATCCGCACGCAGAGGCCAGTCAGCTGTGCAACAACTATACCATGCACACGGAAACAAACACCTGACCATCAACACCACCGTCATGACACCTGACATTACCGGGACATGCACCCTGTCCATCACCACATCCCGTGTCCCTGCATGAACACGGGGAGGCTGAGGAATGGGACCTGTGTACAGTGACCACATGGCCAACATTGCATGAACCACATTGCTACAATATGCATGCCGCGCACCTGAACACAGGCACCTGTAAGTGCACGCTGATCTGTCTGCTGAATAACTTGAGAACTGTCATCACACCTTCTCCTGAACTTCCGTGCAAGGACATTTGCATGGCCAACAAATGCAACACCCCACAACATGTCCCAGGGCATTGAGTCATGTACAGTAGCCACCATATCGCAACAACTTGTGAGACTATGCTGCATGCATGTAGGATCATGCTCTGATGCCACCTCTGACGCAGGTGTGTCAGAGTCACTATTGTCATAAACCTGTACCATGGGACTTAGATGTACTGTGCTCATGATGTCAAGCTGTCTGGTACTGTAAACCAATACTGTCTGTGTCACAGCCTAGGGCACCTCAGTAATGAGCTAATGTACTGTAGCATAGCAAGGGCAGGGCATTCTTAACTCTGAAGCCTTATTTCCACGATTAACGACTTATCACATCTACCTGTACCCCCTTTTGAATGTGTAACCATGCTAAGTATATCCTCCACATGCATTACGCTGCCAGTAGTGTCCACATCCTGCATAACAGAGGAAGTAAGCTTAAATACATGCCTTAAAGCAAATATCTGACTCTGGAGAATTATTGATCGTAGACAAGTACGAATGAGAGAGGATGAGAGTGTGAGAAGTACACGGGACTCGTGAGATTACCATGTAGTCAAGTGACATTGGATGTCCGCCCCTGAGAGAGAAGCACAACTGTGGAATACACACATGTGGCATGTGAAGCGGGAAGGCCTCTTGGCACAGGTAGGTCTGTGGCACGGGTGGGTGCACACATGCAGTGTCAACATAGACTGTGTGGGGACGAACCCGCCGGGGTACATTACCACTGTTCTGGGTATGTGGAAAGACCAGCTTTCTGGGGATGAATGTGGACTAGTGTGTGCACAACAGGCGGGCACACGACCCATGCTGCATCAGGTGTGGACGTTGGCCCTCCCTCTGGGGACATGCTGGATACTGCTGTGCATCAGCCAGGCCCGTGCTGAGACATGTACACCCCTGGCCATCAGGTGTACCCCCTACATCGTCCACCTGCACAGGCTACCCAGGGCATGGGATGGCAGTGGAGCTTGGTGGGTGGGAGGTCATGGCACCTGCTCTTGGTCACATCTCGCAGGCAATACATTCTCAGTGTGCAGCAGGGCACAAGTCCTGACAGAAGAGGTGGTGGCACACAGATGTCATGACAGGTAGTGACGACACGGAAGATGGCCTGCACCATCAGACTCATTGCCTCCCCTCGCCCACCCCACTGATGCGATTGCATCATGGGAGCACGCGCGTGTGCAGCAGCTCCAATCTCTCCCCAGAGAGGCCCAATAGTGTATGTGTGGCTCCATTCACCCCAGTCACCGAGCTCACGGCAAAATAGGTGGTGGGACGCCGTACACCCGCATGGTACCCGGACTCGAGCCCTGGTGTGCAGGCAGAGCTACCTAATGTCCTAGCGAAGTGTGTGAGTTGCATGACACCCGTTGGCTGTGGATGGCTCGGAGGCTCCTCACCAGGAGGCCCATATCACACACCATGGGTCCCTTGCCAATGACAGCGGATGCTATGACATTGCGCGCCGGAGTGTGTCGACATGTCATCTGGGATGGTGTATGCGGCATGGGCCGCTAGGGCAGCTACAGCTGCTGTGTGTTGCATGTGGTGTATCTGGACTCCGGAGTCAGCCATGCTTTGTCACTGTTGTCCAGGGCACGAGTCGGGGTACCATGCGGCTGTACGGCGTCCCACCACCTATTTTGCCGTGAGCTCGGTGACTGGGCGAATGGAGCCACACATACACTATTTTGCCTCTCTGGGGTGAGATTGGAGCTGCTGCACACACGCGTGCTCCCATGATGCAATCGCATCAGTGGGGTGGGCGAGGGGAGGCAATGAGTCTGATGGTGCAGGCCATCTTCCGTGACGTCACTACCTGTCATGATGTCTGCGTGCCACCACCTCTTCTGTCAGGACTCGTGCCCTGCTGTTGTCAGATGCGCCACTGTCCGGGGGTGGGGGAAGGTCAGGTATGTCAGCCTGACAGTGGCCCAGTTCAAGGACCACCTTGACTGGGGGGACAACTATTGGACATACTGGTGTAGCCCACCCACGCGCTAATGTAGGCCCTCCATGAACTATGTCAACTGCGGAAAGGTGTTGCCATGGGCAAGAAAGTCATTGAGGGAGGCTGACTGACCCACGCACAGATGCCGCACATGCCCAACAGACACGGCACTGAGTAAAGCAGGGGTCGCAGGGGCAGCTGTGCCTGGTGTGAAAGACACTCTAACCGTCATCCTAGTGCCGACACATGTTGCACCAGTGGAAGTAGTTGGGAGGGCGGGCATTGGTCTCTGCGTGGCTGCAGAGGAGCTAGAGTGCACGTCCCCTGTGCTATCAGACATGGACACATGACCTCTGTACTCAGTTGACGCAGCAATTGTCGTATGGGCCTGTGAGTCATCCAGCACACGTCTGCCCCCTCCGATGCGTCGGTCACATTAGTCTCACCCAGCTCCTGTGCAGCTGCACCATCCAATGCCTCACCACTGTTGACCGTCCCCTGTCCCTCAGCACACATGGTAGTTGACACATGAGGGAGAACGAGGTGGCCTCACTCATTTAGCATCAAATCCACAGACATGTGCAAGGGAGCCAGCACAGAACATTCCCAAGTGCACATGTTGCATGATACCTGCGCAAATGCATACAGCAACCACAATCAACACGTAATTGCTGTCGTACAGGTAATGAACCCGCCAATAAGTGACACATGTGTTGTGCACATGGAACAACACCCGGATTGTCACCCTGCGGCCATAGCCACTCATCGCTGTGTACACACCCACTCTCCTGATGGTGTTAAGGATGACCACTACAGAATTAGGCCAAGGACATACCTGCATGGAGCAGAATGTGTCACCACACACACTGACTGCAACATGACAGTCCACAATGATCATGAGCCCATGCCAGACAACTGTCCATCGCACGGGCACAACTACTGTTGCACAGTGTGCCGGATGTGTGAGTATCAGGAATATGTGGTGAGGCATCGCACACATGTGTTTAGGATGAAATCAGAGTATGCACAGTACCACACACATACATGTGAATTGCCACTCCAGCTGACTACAGGCTGTTCCTGAGGCCTACGACTCTGAACGCAATGACTATGCTGAGTGCCCAAATTACATCTTGTGCCTCGGGAATCACCTATGCATGTGAGTTGCACCCAGCACAGAGTACACTCACAACCCACTGCATCACACAACTAACATCACATTACCCAGAACATGGGTAGGCTGTGGACACATGCTGCCTCTCGCTGCAAAGGACACAATCCCACAGTACTGTACACCTGCCTGCTGCTGATGCCCCTACAAACGTGCATCCGCCACAGGCTGTGTGACTGTCAATAGCAGACCATTAGTGGTGACATGCAGCGCCGTGCCAACCTGTCAATACGAGGGAGCATCCCCCGATTAGTCGCCGCAACATGGCCACACATACAGCAGAGGACGTCACCCTCTTCGTGGGATTGGCTGCACTGTCGGTTACACGTACACAGAAGCATCAACGTGGATGCAATGGCTCATCACAAGGCCTTGGGCTGGTGGACTTCCAACTGCAGGGATGGTACACATGAGGGTTGGAATATCACACATACTCTTCACAGCATCACCCACATCCACCAATAACAGTGGCATGATGCTGACCCATCCTAAATGAACAGAGACGTGTAACAGAGGCAAGACGGTATGGGACATGGCATAACAGCATGTGTACATCACACGTGAATGCATGCTGGTGGGAGTGTGTACACAGTACCTGTCCATCCCATTCAATTCAGGATGCCAGCACTTTGAGCAATGTGTAGTCTGCCCACATCTACTGTCCATTGTCAGGTAGACCGACACATGGCTCACAAGGCTACACATCTGTGTGGGTGGACTCACTGTGTCCAACACTGCGCTGCCCTCAACGTACTCGCCCTGTGAATGGCTCACCCCGCAATGGAGGACACAATCAGTGCCACCATCTCTCACACACATCCCTATCACAAGGCCTGGAGTGTTCAATCGACAGAGCTGAGTTAGCGCATATCAGGAGAGTTGTGAAATAATGACACATGTAACCCACTGTACAGTCAGTGTAGTTTCCTTCTAGGATTGGGCGGTCAATGTGCAGCCCAGGTCTGCCGAGACTGAGAAGGCCAGCAGGGAGCCAGCCAGCCATTCACACAAGCAATAGCTGCCCAGAATCATGCATTGCCAAGTGTCTGCGTCACTGGGTGTCTGACATGAAGATGCCATGTACCACCACTCGGGAGGGACATGCATGGGGAAACACCTGAGAGCCTACATGCCCCTTCCACCTGTTGTTAGCATGGTAAGCGGTGCATGTTGGAACCCCACAGGCTCAGTCTCATAGTGCTGCGTATGAACGACATGTGTGTCCCCCACATGCACTCCCACACACACTGTAGTTGTCTTACACACACATGACTTTTGCCGGTATTCGCCTTGGGCAGTGTGCGTGGAGCTCGGAATCCAGGAACTGCAGCACCTCGCCGGTGAGTGGACATGGACATGTCATCAGAGTCGTCGACATTAAGGTGGACAGGTGGCATCAGCAGCAGGTGTTGTTGAGGGGTGGCAGTCAGCAGTCCCTGGTAGCTGTGGTAAAGCCTGTCACCCTCCCACACTGATATAGCCCCCTTGGGGCTGTTTCTGCGTGACCAAGCTGCTGCGATTGGTGTACCGCTCAGCCTGTGTACGTTGTGTTGTTGGTGTGTGCCATACTCACCCAGCCTCGGAAGAGGTGTCAGGCACAGCAGCTAGGTATATTGCCGTGGTGTTGCCGCTACCCACATATGCAGTCTGACTCCATCATCATGCCTATCAAGCTAATATGGCCTCAATCCCCATGTGCATGCTCATAGCAATGGTATGTGTCAGTGGTCCTTGCTACTGGTAAGGGGATCTGTGTAAGAGTAATGTTGCTGTGCTGTCCCTACTTGTCAGCTGTTCGTTGATACTATTGCTTTGACAGTGATCTTTGTTTTGTGTATGTGTAAATGCCATGTTGTGTGTTGCATTGACATGTGTCCACTTCCATCTGTCCTAGGAGGAGACCAAACATACATCGCCCCTACCAATTGCTGGCAGACATGGAGGATGTGGAGGTCATCAGGAAGTTCCGGCTGGACCGACCCACCCTGCATCGCCTATGTGCCATGTTGGAACCCCACCTTCGTCCTCGCAGGGTGTATCCAACAGCACTCACCCCCACGGCTAAGGTGATGGCTGCACTGCATTTCTTCGCTACCGGTTCATTCCAACACACGGTGGGCAGTGGAGGTGGGATGTCCCAGCCCATGTTCAGCAAGGTGCTACGGGATGTCCTGTCGGCTATGATGCGGTACAGGAACCAGTACATCAGATTCCCCAGGGCCCGTGATTTGCCTGCGGTGAAGGGTGCTTTCTATGCACTTGGACGCATCCCCCAGGTTGTTGGTGCAATTGATTGCACCCATGTTGGCCTTGTTGCACCACAGGCCATTGAGCACATCTATAGGAACCGGAAACATTTCCACTCCCTGAATGTGCAAGTGGTGTGCCTGGCGGACATGATAATTACACACGTGTGTGCGAAGTTTCCCGGTTCCACCCATGACTCGCACATCATGTGCCACAGCATCCTCCCACGTCTGATGACCAATCTGCAACCGGACCGTGCGTGGATTGTTGGTGACTCTGCATATCCTAATGGGCCTTGGCTGTTGAGTCCACTCCGCAATCCTCGTACACCAGCTGATGTCAGGTACAATGAGGCATATGGGAGGACCAGACGAATGGTGGAGCGGACATTTGGACTCCTGAAATCCAGATTCAGGTGCCTGGACCGCACCGGGGGTGCACTGGCATCCTCCCCACAGAAGGTGTGCCAGATTGTTGTGGCATGCTGCATGCTGCACAACCTCGCTATTCGCAGGCGGATCCCCCTGATAGTGTATGACGGTGATCAGCCAGGGCCCCCGCCTGCAGGCCAAGCCATGTCCAGTGACGAGGACAGTGGAGAGGAGGAAGCAGTGAATGAGCGTCAGCAGCTCATCGCCCACTACTTCACTTGACGGTGAGTGACCATGTACGACGGCTGATGTCGCTGTAGTTGTGTATGTGTATGTGTGCATTGTCAGGGCGGCCTATTGTTGACTGTGTGCTGTGTGGCAATGGTCCATGTCCAGGGTAGTATGCCACTGAGAGTGGCTGTGACATTGTGCCCTGTTGCTGTGTGAGATGTGTGTACATTGCTTAGGCCTGATGACAAGTACTGTGTGATGAGTGTGTGACACACACAGTCAATGGACTCTTGTTCTGTTTGTCACCCCTAGGTCCCTACAGCCTCTCCTGGCCGATCGACAGAACACACTACAGATGAATTTCTGAACATGCTGATGTTTGTGCACCATTGATAATAAACATAGCAGATGACATAGGATGTGATACAGGTGTATTTATTTAAAAGGTGACATGTGATTGTGGGAAAGGTGATCAAGAAGGTGGTGCATGCTGTACAATGAGTGGACGGTCCTGTCCGCGTGATGGTCAAGGTGTACCCATGTTGTCCTGGGTCCGCAGTCCAACAGACATTTGCCACTCGACTAGCAGTGTAGGGTAGGATGGTAGTCCAAGTGAATGCAGGGGGTGGCCACCATGGCTGGCTGACTCACTGGCGTTTGGAGCGTGCAAAGTCCTCCCTGGACATCTGTTGCCTCTTCGGACGGCCCCTTCCACGTTTGGAAGGAGGGGTCGTGGTTGTGGACTGCTGGTGGTGGCTGAGGATTGCCCACTCGCTGTGGACGCAGGGGAACTGGATGTTGCACGTCCCTGCGCCCCAGCAGGTGGTGGCGTAGGTGGTGTGGTTGTCCTTGAGTGGGCCCTCACCTCCACCACTAGCTGGCCCATGAGGTCCACAAGTCGGCCCATGTGGGCGTCCATGGACCTCAACACCCCAAGGACCTCCCTCGTGTCGGAAGCTGACCTGGCCCATTGTCCCTGGGCCTCTTCATAGGCCCCAAGGACTCTGGCTATTTGCGGCAGGGCTTGGCTCCCAGGCTCTGTTGGCATTGGCCTGACCCTGCTCCTCCCACCTGGACTGCTGCCACCGACCTGCCCACTCGCCACATTGGTCACCCGGGGCCTCCTCCTGGCTCCCAGGGTAGATGTTGAGGGTCGTGCCACCTCTTGGGATGGCTGAGTGGTCAGGGAGGCCGTGGTGGTGGTGATGGTGGTGGTGGTTGCGGCGTGGTGTTGGCCGCAATGACCGTGGCAGCAGGGGCCTGGGACTGGTCACCAGCCCTGGGAGATGGGTTGGTGGGTAGGAGGGGTCCTGGGGTGCTGTTGCGCCCTGCCGCGCCAGATGTGCCAGCTCGGGGTCCTCATCCGTAGAGGTGTCCAGGCTTTCCACATCCGTGAGTCCGTGTGGGGGGCTTGTGGACTGGCTGTGATGGCTGGTGTCTCCATCCGCAGCATCATGCTGGTCGTCACCTGTGGGGCGGAGACGAAAAGTTATTGTGTTGCACCTTGCAGGGTTTGTGTTAGATGTCTGACATGCACAGTTTGTGCACTGATTTGCCGGATGCGTGTGTATGTCTCTACAATGTGTGTGCGTGATCAGGGCAATGGAATAGTGTGATGGGTGCATCTGGCATGGGACGGATTTGAAATGCCAATTGGTGTGTGTTGCAGTACCCCTACATTTTGTGGCTTTGGTGGGAACGGAGTACAGCCCCATGGACGGTTTTGTGTTGGAATATGGTACTGTGGTACATACAGTGACATATGGGTGCAGAAGGGGACATGTGTTTTGGCCACACGACACTACAGAGACAAAGGTGTGTGTATGTCTGACTTAGCCAGCATATCTGCTCACTGTTGTCATTTATGGGCATTCCACAGCAGGCATTGTAGTGGGTGAGTAATGGTTGTATGCCACACGACGTATTGCAGATGGTACAATTCCTTGGTGTGCGTGCTACTCTCACCCATGTGCAGCAATGTAGTGCTCTTGGGGTGTTGACTGCATTTTGTATGTTGTTACTCACAGTGTGACGAGCGCTTCAGACACAGCAGACACATTATTGGTCATCGGCAGGACTCTTTGCTGTACTACCGTCTATGGGGCAACTGTTTAGATGATATACCTTTAATGACACTGGGGCTGGATGATGGGATGGATGAGATTTTGAATGTGCATTGTGTAGCTGTGTGGTTCATGGGTCCAGTGGTGTAGGTGACATTACTGGGGTTCCACTATGTTTCATTTGGACGTGATAGACTTACATGGGTGATGTTGTACTATGTCAAGGGTAGAAGCAGACACGACTACATGGACAAGACTTGGATGGTGTTGCTGATGTGTGTGATGACTGACACAGTGCACGCCATGTGGGTCAGTACTCCAGTTAGACTTGTGCATGCTGATGTGACTCGTTACGTGTTTCTGCATTTGAGATGGCTCATGTGGGATATGACTCTGTAATTGATGTCCGGGTGCACATTGGTCACATGTTTGTGACAGGGAGTAGTGCTACCTGTCGCTCTGCTAGGTGACATGTCCCACATGTTAGTCGTTGTACAGTCCTCATGCCTACAGACACCCCGCCCTGTACAGTAGTCTACCCAATTGTTGGTTTTGAGGGTGAGATGCAATGGCTACCACATGGTTGTGGGAGGGAGGGCTGCTCCATCTTGCTGGTCTGTGGGTGTGGGGGCCGTGTTGTGAGTCGTGGTGATGGTTTACCATCCACAGACAGCCCTCCATGTAGGGTAACATATCTACCTGTCGGGTGTGGGTGTGCACTGCAATGGCTGACACATGGGTGTGGGGAGTGCTCCATCTTGCTGCGCTGTAGGAGTGGGGGCCTGGGTGGGGGGGACTTTGGCAGTCCCCCCTCCGATACTCGGAGATTGTGGTACGGATCCTTACCTGTTACTTGTTGGTTAGTGCAGCTATGGCTGACACATGGGTGTGGGTATGGGAAGTGCTCCTTCCGGCACATCTGGGGTACAGAGGGACCTGGTGGGGGTTGTGGTGCTGGCTGACTGTGCACATGCCCCCATGGTTTTGTTTGTTGGTACCTTTGGGCTGTGTGTGTTGGAGTGTCTGTTGCATGTGTGAGAGATGTCTGGTGTGTTGTGTGCTGGACATGGGGGTGTTTGGCCCTCGGTGCTATGGCATTGTGTTGGTGCATGTCTGTACATGGCGGTGTGCTGGTATACATTTGTTTGTACTTACCAGCCTCCACTCCCCCTGGTATTCCGATGAGACTCTCCGGATGTAGTATGCCTCGCACCTTCTCCTCCCACGCCTTGAAGGTCTTGAATGGCTCGGGTGGTCCGCTGCCAGTCCTGTCAGCCAGCTCACGGTTCTTGGCCTCCTTCTTCCTGACCAGGCTTTTCATGTCCTGCCACCTCTTGGTAACTTCCCCCGGTTGCGTGGCATGTTCCCAACTGCATTCACCTGGTCTACGATCCTTTCCACATCCTGTTTCTGGTGGGTACTGGTGTCTGTTGGACCTGGTTCCCATAGATTTGTGGGTACACCTTGATGACCTCGTCGACCATGACCGTCAACTCTGTGGCAGTGAACTTGGGCATTCGTTGTGTTGCCATGGTGCGTAGTGTAGTTTTTGTGGTGCTGGTGTGGTGTGTTTGGTGTGTGATGTGCAGGGGGTTTGTGGTGCCGGTGTTTAGGTGGTGGTGGTGGTGGTTGTGGTGATGGTTGTGATGTGTGTGCGTGTGGTATGCTGCTTTCCTCTGTGTCTCTCCGTGTTCTCTGCTGTGGTGTTGGCTTTGTCGTGGTGCAAGGGTTTGTGGTCTGTGAGGGGGCTGCTTTTGTACTCACCTATGTGGGTGTGTCATGATGGTCTATCGTTTTCAGGTGTGTTGGGCGTGGTGTCCTGGGATTTATGCTAATTCTATATTTTGGCAGGGGGATGTGTCTTTGGGATGGGTTCTGTGTCTGTGTATTTTGGCGTCGTTTACTGTGTGGACTTGTTGGCCGTGTTGTGTGTATTTGTTTGTGCCGCCACTGATTTCTGTGCACGGACGTGGCCGCCAGGCCTTCCGCCTTGTCAGTTATTCATTTTTGTAGTTCACCGTTGCGGGCGGGATATGTGTTGGTTTCCCGCACTCATGTCGGGGGGATCATAATTTGACGGGCGGTGTGTAGTCCGTCCGCGCGGTCGTATTTGGCTTTTTCGGGCGGTATTGCGACCGTGGCGGACGGATTGTCTTGGACTCTGTCATGGACGGGCGGTATTCTGTTATTTTTTTCCGCTGCGGGCGGTGGTTGTTTGGCGTCATCATAATTGCTCGTTCGGTATTTCAATGTTGCAGGCGGGCGGTATTTTCAGGCTATGGCGGTTGGCGGTATTTTTACCGCCGGTTATCGTAATGGACCCCTAAATTAATAAATAACAATAACAATTTTACTACATAAAAAAATTAATTAACATAGCAATAAAATTACTTAAATATTATTAACAACATTACTACATTAAACATTAATAATATTAAATATTACTATTACTATTCAATTATATAATATAATATATAACAAAAGCTATTTAAAAATATATGCAAAATTATACATAACTTACTACTAATTAGCGTTTTCCTTATTTGGAAACTAACTACCAAAACATTTAAAAACAAATTCAAACTAACCAATAAAATCGAAATTACAACATCCAACACACTATATAAACAATTAAACTTCATTCCTATTCCACACCCAAAAGAAAGAAAACTAAAGAAGGAGAAACTCTACAGGAATTCAACTACAGATATAAGAAGATCAACATATACCAAATAATTAACTCTATCAAAAGTAAGTAAACTAAATTAAAAGAAATAATACTAAAAGTAAAAAACTTTAATCAATAATATACATAACCTATAAATTAACCAATGTCTTCTTTCTATTTTATATTACCACTACAGGAAACTCTAGAGGAAAATAACAAACTACAGAAAAGCCCCCCAAAAATATACAACTAACAAAGTAAGGGGCCCATTATAACGGGCGGATCGCCACCGCCCGTATGGCGGTGGCGATCCACCCGCTATTTCCCTCCGCCCGCCACACATTTTCCCCCTGCCATATTACTATGGCGGGGGGGACCGGCGGAAAAGGGGCATTATATGGTGGCGGTGTCTGCAAAACAACGCCATCCATATTATGATGCTGGCGGAGGTGTGCCTTTCCATGGCGGCGTTGCCGCCATGGAAAGGCATACGGTAATTGCTATTGGGGGCCCGTTGCAGGCCCCCAGAATGTTGGGGGGGTAGGGGGGTGCACATGGGGGATACCTATGGTACCCCCCTGCATTTCAATGTACAACGTGGCAGGCACTGTGCGGTGCCTGTCACGTTGTGCATTGAAAAGCACAACTTGCATTTTTGGCATTGCAGCGGGCAGTGCTTTCAGCACTGCCCGCCGCAATGTCAGGAATGCGGGATGCGCAGTGTGGCGGGTGCATCCTAATGGCATGTGCGTGACCGCCGCATGCATTGCGGGCGGTCCCATTTCCCGGGGGTATGGCGGGCGGACAAAGTCCGCCCGCCATGCTAATGACCCCCTAAGTATTTACCAACCAATCTTAAACAAATAGATTAAACAACAACGCAAATTCAAAACCAATCCCAAACCCCCTACCCACCCCCTATAAAAAATATAGAAACAAATAATAAAACAAATGTACTTTTTTTTCCAGACAAAGAAAATACAGAAACAACATTCCACAACTAAAGAGTAAACGTCATCAAACTGAAATACATAAAGACCAACTTTGTAAGTATATTGTAAATAAATGTTTATTTGCTTAAATTAAAATACATAGAACAACATATTTAATAACAATAATATATATTTTTCATAGATTAACGTACATCAAAATGACTGAAGGAGCCGAATTTATAACAAGCCAGAAAGGGAAAATGTTACTATGCTATATGGGATACACTTATACACAAGAAAAACAATTTGGATTAAAAGTTAACTGGAAATGCGGTAAAAACTACTCTAATAAATGCTACGGGCGTGCTACAACTAGGGAAACAACAGTACTGTATACTAGAGAACATAACCACCCACCAAACGTGACAGAAATAGAAGTCAGATCTGCATTAGAAACAATAAAGGAAGCTAGTACAAGCTCTCAAAAAGCTACAAGTGTAATTTTAAAAGAGCAGCTTCCCAGAATTCCTAAAACTGCTACTACACAAATGCCATCTGTAGCTTCACTAAAGAGAACTATAGCACGTACTAAAAAAATTACTACTACTTCCACCCCAATTCCTAGAACATATAGTGAAGTTATTATAAGTCCTGAACAAAGTATCACTTTACACAAAGAACCATTTGTCATTTTTGATAATAAAAGCAATGACAAACGATTAATAATTTTTGCAACTGCAACTAATCTATTAAAACTACAAGAATGTCAATACTGGATGATGGATGGGACTTTTACTATATGTCCCAAGCCCTTTTTCCAACTGTATACAATCCATGGGCTACATCAGAATTGCAAAATACCATTAATTTACGCATTATTTCCAAATAAACAGAACTCCACATACATGCAACTATTAAATACAATAAAACAAAAAACTAATGACTTTTCTCCACAAAAAATAATCCTAGATTTTGAACAGTCAATGATTAATACTATATTAAAAACACACCCCCATACCTGCATCCAAGGCTGTTACTATCATTTTAATCAGTGCTTATGGAGACACATGCAAAAATCAGCACTAAGCATTGAATATGCAACTAATTCTTCTTTTGCATATCAAATAAAAAAATTAACAGCACTAGCTTATGTACCTGAGACAGACGTCACAGAACATTACAACATCTTAATAGACAGCACCTTCTACAAACAAAATGAAGCAAAACTAAGTCCACTATTAGACTATTTTGAGGGTACATGGGTGGGCAGACTACACAGATCTGGCCACAGAAGAAACCCTAAATTCTTAATACCCTGGTGGAATGTATACAGAAGCACATTAAATGGGGAATCCAAAACTAATAACGCAGTCGAAGGATGGCATAATGCCTTCCTTCAATCAACAGGCAGAACAAAACCAACACTAGAAAAATGTATATCATGCCTACAAAAAGAACAGAGTTATCAAGAGTTCCGAATGGAACAATCCATAACTCAATTAACTCCAAAAACATCAAAATAAACTAAACAAATGCATAAATATCTAGAACAACAAGTAAAATTGTACCCTAGTACAAAGGGCCTGGAATACCTAAACATAATATCCAAAACTCTTCTTTAAAGCATTAATACAAATAAATTACAAATTACTCATCTTTCAAACATAACATAAAAGTAAAATTTATTTATTTTATCACAAAAATAATTACTGTGTGTAACATATTTTTATTTTGTTTATAAAATATATTAACACACATTAATGATATTTGTAATAAAATAAAATACAACAATAATAATAAAAAACATTACCCACCCACAATAAATAATAATAAATAAACTTACCAGGTTTATTCCAAATGCTGTAAAATCCATTTCTGCTAACACAATCCAAATATAAAAAAAACAGTTTCCCCCAAAAAAATGGAAAAATACAACTGTAGCAAAAATTAATAATCCATGTAGCAAAGGTCCATAGGAAAACCATAAAAAACCCGAAAATGTATAAAATAGTAAAAACGCTCCAGGAAAACCGAAAAATTTAAAGAAGTGTAACAAATATATTAGTCAATAAAACTAACAAACACTTCTTTAAAAAAAACGACTCCTTCCGATACGAAGAACTTCTGAAAATAAAAAGTGTCAAAACAAAAGCACATACATTCCCACCCACATAAAATAACACATAAACACTTACTAACAATAATACTAGCTTTAAATTTGATAAAAATATACATTGAACACCGTAATCCTAACTCTGTAAACAGGCCTACACAACGTTAACAATACGTAAATACACCACACGTAACTATAACATATAACATTTCCGAATATAACTAATAAACATCTAACTACACTAAACAGTATCTAACTAGGTTCAAAATATATTAAAAACTTAGTTAAAACAAAGAAAACAAACCTTACCTTTAGCGACGTGAAGTGTCTCCCAACCGCGAGCTTCTCTTCAACCAAAATGACACAAAACGACATAACCCGGTTACAAAATAGAACGCCCAAAACCTAATAAAAAGTTTAACCAGAGAAAATGTAACTCATTTAGGGGTCCATTACGATAACCGGCGGTAAAAATACCGCCAACCGCCATAGCCTGAGAATACCGCCCGCCTGCAACATTGAAATACCAAACTATCAATTATGATGACGCAAAAAAACCACCGCCCGCAGCGGAAAAAAATAACAGAATACCGTCTGTCCATGACAGAGTCCAAGACAATCCGTCCGCCACGGACGCAATACCGCCCGAAAAAGCCAAACACGACCGCGCGGACGGACTACACACCGCCCGTCAAATTATGATCCCCCCGACATGAGGGCGGGAAACCAACACAAATCCCGCCCGCAACGGTGAACTACAGAAATGAAGAACTGACAAGGCGGAAGGCCTGGCGGACACGTCCGTGCACGGAAATCAGTGGCGGCACAAACAAATACACACAACACGGCCAACAAGTTCACACAGTAAACGACGCCAAAATACACAGACACAGAACCCATCCCAAAGACACATCCCCCTGTCAAAATATGGAATTAGCATAAATCCCAGGACACCACGCCCAACACACCTGAAAACGATAGACTATCATGACACACCCACATAGGTGAGTACAAAAGCTGCCCCCTCACAGACCACAAACCCTTGCACCACGACAAAGCCAATACCACAGCAGAGAACACGGAGAGACACAGAGGAAAGCAGCATACCACACGCACACACACATCACATCCATCACCACAACCACCACAACCACCACCTAAACACCGGCACCACAAACCCCCTGCACATCACACACCAAACACACCACACCAGCACCACAATAACCACACTACGCACCATGGCAACACAACGAATGCCCAAGTTCACTGCCACAGAGTTGACGGTCATGGTCGACGAGGTCATCAAGGTGTACCCACAAATCTATGGGAACCAGGTCCAACAGACACCAGTATCCACCAGAAACAGGATGTGGAAAAGGATCGTAGACCAGGTGAATGCAGTCGGGAACGTGCCACGCAACCGGGGGAAATCACCAAGAGGTGGCAGGACATGAAAAGCCTAGTCAGGAAGAAGGAGGCCAAGAACCGTGAGCTGGCTGACAGGACTGGCAGCGGACCACCCGCGCCATTCAAGACCTTCAAGGCGTGGGAGGAGAAGGTGCGAGGCATACTACATCCGGAGAGTCTCATCGGAATACCAGGGGGAGTGGAGGCTGGTAAGTACAAACAAATGTATACCAGCACACCGCTATGTACTGACATGCATGTCCAGAATGCCATAGCACCGAGGGCCAAACACCCCCATGTCCAGCACACAACACACCAGACATCTCTCACACATGCAACAGACACACCCACACACTCAGCCCAAAGGTACCAACAAACAAAACCATGGGGGCATATGCACAGTCAGCCAGCACCACAACTCCCACCAGGTCCCTCTGTACCCCAGATGTGCCGGAAAGAGCACTTCCCACACCCACACCCATGTGTCAGCCATAGCTGCACTAACCAACAAGTAACAGGAAGGAGCCGCACCACAATCTCCGACTATCGGAGGGGGGACTGCCGAAGTCCCCCCACCCAGGCCCCCACCCCTACAGCGCAGCAAGATGGAGCACTCCCCACACCCATGTCTCAGCCATAGCAGTGCACACCCACACCCGACAAGTAGATATGTCACCCTACATGGAGGGCTGTCTGTGGATGGTAAACCATCACCACGACTCACAACACGGCCCCCACAGCCACAGCCCAGCAAGATGGAGCACCCCTCCCTCCCACAACCATGTGGTAGCCATTGCATCTCACCCTCAGAACCAACAATTGGGTAGACTACTGTACAGGGCGGGGTGTCTGTAGGCATGAGGACTGTACTACGACCAACATGTGGGACATGTCACCTAGCAGAGCGACAGGTAGCACTGCTCCCTGTCACAAACATGTGACCAATGTGCACCCGGACATCAATCACAGAGTCATATCCCACATGAGCCATCTCAAATGCAGAAACACGTAACGAGTCACGTCAGCATGCACAAGTCCAACTGGAGTACTGACCCACATGGCGTGCACTGTGTCAGTCATCACACACATCAGCAACACCATCCAAGTCTTGTCCATGTAGTCGTGTCTGCTTCTACCCTTGACATAGTACAACATCACCCATGTAAGTCTATCTCGTCCAAATGAAACATAGTGGAACCCCAGTAATGTCACCAACACCACTGGACCCATGAACCACACAGCTACACAATGCACATTCAAAATCCCATCCATCCCATCATCCAGCCCCAGTGTCATGAAAGGTATATCATCCAAACAGTTGCCCCATAGACGGTAGTACAGCAAAGAGTCCTGCCGATGACCAATAATGTGTCTGCTGTGTCTGAAGCGCTCGTCACACTGTGAGTAACAACATACAGAATGCAGTCAACACCCCAAGAGCACTGCATTGCTGCACATGGGTGAGAGTAGCACGCACACCAAGGAATTGTACCATCTGCAATACGTCGTGTGGCATACAACCATTACACACCCACTACAATGCCTGCTGTGGAATGCCCATAAATGACAACAGTGAGCAGATATGCTGGCTAAGTCAGACATACACACACCTTTGTCTCTGTAGTGTCGTGTGGCCAAAACACATGTCCCCTTCTGCACCCATATGTCATTGTATGTACCACAGTACCATATTCCAACACTAAACCGTCCATGGGGCTGTACCCCGTTCCCACCAAAGCCACAAAATGTAGGGGCACTGCAACACACACCAATTGGCATTTCAAATCCGTCCCATGCCAGATGCACCCATCACACTATTCCAGTGCCTTGATCACGCACACACATTGTAGAGACATACACACGCATCCGGCAAATCAGTGCACAAACTGTGCATGTCAGACATCTAACACAAACCCTGCAAGGTGCAACACAATAACTTTTCGTCTCCGCCCCACAGGTGACGACCAGCAGGATGCTGCGGATGGAGACACCAGCCATCACAGCCAGTCCACAAGCCCCCCACACGGACTCACGGATGTGGAAAGCCTGGACACCTCCACGGACGAGGACCCCCGACCTGGCACATCTGGCGCGGCAGGGCGCAACAGCACCCCAGGACCCCTCCTACCCACCAACCCATCTCCCAGGGCTGGTGACCAGTCCCAGGCCCCTGCTGCCACGGTCATTGCGGCCAACACCACCGCCGCAACCACCACCACCATCACCACCACCACGGCCTCCCTGACCACGCAGCCATCCCAAGAGGTGGCACGAACCACAACATCTACCCTGGGAGCCAGGAGGAGGCCCCGGGTGACCAATGTGGCGAGTGGGCAGGTCGGTGGCAGCAGTCCAGGTGGGAGGAGCAGGGTCAGGCCAACGCCAACAGAGCCTGGGAGCCAAGCCCTGCCGCAAATAGCCAGAGTCCTTGGGGCCTATGAAGAGGCCCAGGGACAATGGGCCAGGTCAGCTTCCGACACCAGGGAAGTCCTCGGGGTGTTGAGGTCCATGGACGCCCACATGGGCCGACTTGTGGACCTCATGGGCCAGCTAGTGGTGGAGGTGAGGGCCCACTCAAGGACAACCACACCACCCACGCCACCACCTGCTGGGGCGCAGGGACGTGCCACATCCAGTTCCCCTGCGTCCACAGCGAGTGGGCAATCCTCAGCCACCACCAGCAGTCCACAACCACGACCCCCTCCTTCCAAACGTGGAAGGGGCCGTCCGAAGAGGCAACAGATGTCCAGGGAGGACTATGCACGCACCAAACGCCAGTGAGTCAGCCAGCCATGGTGGCCACCCCCTGCATTCACTTGGACTACCATCCTACCCCACACTGCCAGTCGAGTGGCAAATGTCTGTTGGACTGCGGACCCAGGACTACATGGGTACACCTTGACCATCACGCGGACATGACCGTCCACTCATTGTACAGCATGCACCACCTTCTTGATCACCTTTCCCACAATCACATGTCACCTTTTAAATAAATACACCTGTATCACATCCTATGTCATCTGTTATGTTTATTATCAATGTTGCACAAACGTCAGCATGTTCAGAAATTCATCTGTAGTGTGTTCTGTCGATAGGCCAGGAGAGGCTGTAGGGACCTAGGGGTGACAAACAGAACAAGAGTCCATTGACTGTGTGTGTCACACACTCATCACACAGTACTTGTCATCAGGCCTAAGCAATGTACACACATCTCACAGAGCAACAGGGCACAATGTCACAGCCACTCTCAGTGGCATACTACCCTGGACATGGACCATTGCCACACAGCACTCAGTCAACAATAGGCCGCCCTGACAATGCACACATACACATACACAACTACAGCGACATCAGCCGTCGTATATGGTCACTCACCGTCAAGTGAAGTAGCGGGCGATGAGCTGCTGACGCTCATTCACTGCTTCCTCCTCTCCACTGTCCTCGTCACTGGACACGGCTTGGCCTGCAGGCGGGGGCCCTGGCTGATCACCGTCATCCACTATCAGGGGGATCCGCCTGCGAATAGCGAGGTTGTGCAGCATGCAGCATGCCACAACAATCTGGCACACCTTCTGTGGGGAGTATGCCAGTGCACCCCCGGTGCGGTCCAGGCACCTGAATCTGGATTTCAGGAGTCCAAATGTCCGCTCCACCACACGTCTGGTCCTCCCATGTGCCTCATTGTACCTGACATCAGCTGGTGTACGAGGATTGCGTAGTGGACTCAAAAGCCAAGGGCCATTAGGATATGCAGAGTCACCAACAATCCACGCACGGTCCGGTAGCAGATTGGTCATCAGACGTGGGAGGATGCTGTGGCGCATGATGTGCGAGTCATGGGTGGAACCGGGAAACTTCGCACACACGTGTGTAATAATCATGTCCGCCAGGCACACCACTTGCACATTCAGGGAGTGGAAATGTTTCCGGTTCCTGTAGATGTGCTCAATGGCCTGTGGTGCAACAAGGCCAACATGGGTGCAATCAATTGCACCAACAACCTGGGGGATGCGTCCGAGTGCATAGAAAGCACCCTTCACCGCAGGCAAATCACGGGCCCTGGGGAATCAGATGTACCGGTTCCTGTACAGCATCAGAGCTGACAGGACATCCCGTAGCACCTTGCTGAACATGGGCTGGGACATCCCACCTCCACTGCCCACCGTGTGTTGGAATGAACCGGTAGCGAAGAAATGCAGTGCAGCCATCACCTTGGCCATGGGGGTGAATGCAGTTGGATACACCCTGCGAGGACGAAGGTGGGGTTCCAACATGGCACATAGGCGATGCAGGGTGGGCCGGTCCAGACGGAACTTCCTGATGACCTCCACATCCTCCATGGCTGCCAGCAATTGGTAGGGGCGATGTATGTTTGGTCTCCTCCTAGGACAGATGGAAGTGGACACATGTCAATGCAACACACAACATGGCATCTACACATACACAACACAAAGATCACTGTCAAAGCAATAGTATCAACGAACAGCTGACAAGTAGGGACAGCACAGCAACATTACTCTTACACAGATCCCCTTACCAGTAGCAAGGACCACTGACACATACCATTGCTATGAGCATGCACATGGGGATTGAGGCCATATCAGCTTGATAGGCATGATGATGGAGTCAGACTGCATATGTGAGTAGCGGCAACACCACGGCAATATACCTAGCTGCTGTGCCTGACACCGCTTCCGAGGCTGGGTGAGTATGGCACACACCAACAACACAACGTACACAGGCTGAGCGGTACACCGATCGCAGCAGCTTGGTCATGCAGAAACAGCCCCAAGGGGGCTATATCAGTGTGGGAGGGTGACAGGCTTTACCACAGCTACCAGGGACTGCTGACTGCCACCCCACAACAACACCTGCTGCTGCTGCCACCTGTCCACCTTAATGTCGACGACTCTGATGACATGTCCATGTCCACTCACCGGCGAGGAGCTGCAGTCCCTGGATTCCGAGCTCCACGCACACTGCCCAAGGCGAATACCGGCAAAAGTCATGTGTGTGTAAGACAACTACAGTGTGTGGGAGTGCATGTGGGGGACACACATGTCGTTCATCCACAGCACAATGAGACTGAGCCTGTGGGGTTCCAACATGCACCGCTTACTATGCTAACAACAGGTGGAAGGGGCATGTAGGCTCTCTGGTGTTTCCCCATGCATGTCCCTCCCGAGTGGTGGCACATGGCATTTTCATGTCAGACACCCAGTGACGCAGACACTTGGCAATGCATGATTCTGGGCAGCTATTGCTTGTGTGAATGGCTGGCTGGCTCCCTGCTGGCCTTCTCAGTCTCGGCAGACCTGGGCTGCACATTGACCGCCCAATCCTAGTAGGAAACTACACTGACTGTACAGTGGGTTACATGTGTCATCATCTCACAACTCCCAGGAAATGCGCTAACTCAGCCCTGTCGATTGAACACTCCAGGCCTTGTGATAGGGATGTGTGTGAGAGATGGTGGCACTGAATGTGACCTCCATTGCGGGGTGAGCCATTCACAGGGCGAGTACGTTGAGGGCTGCGCAGTGTTGGACACAGTGAGTCCACCCACAAAGATGTGTAGCCATGTGAGCTATGTGTCGGTCTACCTGACAATGGACAGTAGATGTGGGCAGACTACACATTGCTCGAAGTGCTGGCATCCTGAATAGAATGGGATGGACAGGCACTGTGTACACACTCCCACCAGCATGCATTCACGTGTGGTGTACACATGCTGTCAGGCCATGTCCCATACCGTCTTGGCTCTGTTACACGTCTCTGATCATTTAGGATGGCTCAGCATTATGCCACTGTTGTTGGTGGATGTGGGTGATGCTGAGAGGAGTATGTGTGATATTCCAACCCTCATGTGTACCATCCCTGCTGTTGGAAGTCCACCAGCCCAAGGCCTTGTGATGAGCCATTGCATCCAAGTCGATGCTTCTGTGTATGTGTAACCGACAGTGCAGCCAATCCCACGAAGAGGGTGACGTCATCTGCCGGATGTGTGACCATGTTGCGGCGACTAATCGGGGGTGCTCCCTCGTATTGTCAGGTTGGCACGGCGCTGCATTTCACCACTAATGGTCTGCAATTGACAGTCACACAGCCTATGGCGGATGCACGTTTGTAGGGGCATCAGCTGCAGGCAGGTGTACAGTACTGTGGGATTGTGTCTTTTGCTGCGAGAGGCAGCATGTGTCCACAGCCTACCCATGTTCTGGGTTATGTGATGGTAGTTGTGTGATGCAGTGGGTTGTGAGTGTACTCTGTGCTGGGTGCATCTTACATGCATATGCGATTCCTGAGGGTCAAGATGTAATTTGGGCACTCTGCATAGTCAATGCGTTCAGAGTCGTAGGCCTCAGGGACAGCCTGTAGTCAGCTGGAGTGGCACGTCACATGTATGTTTGTGGAACTGTGCATACTCTGATTTCATCCTCAACACATGTGTGCGATGCCTCACCTCATATTCCTGATACTCACACATCCGGCACACTGTGCAACAGTAGTTGTGTACGTGCGATGGAGAGTTGTCAGGCATGGGCTCATAACCATTGTGGACTGTCATGTTGCAGTCAGTGTGTGTGGTGACACATTCTGCTCCATGCAGGTTTGTCCTTGGCCTAATTATGTAGTGGTCATCCTTAACACCATCAGGAGAGTGGATGTGTACACAGCGATGAGTGGCTATGGCCGCAGGGTGACAGTCCGGGTGTTGTTCCATGTGCACAACACATGTGTCACTTATTGGCGGGTACATTACCTGTACGACAGCCATTACGTGTTGATTGTGGTTGCTGTATACATTTGCACAGGTATCATGCAACATGTGCACTTGGGAATGTTCTGTGCTGGCTCCCTTGCACATGTCTGTGGATTTGATGCCAAATGAGTGAGGCCACCTCGCTCTCCCTCATGTGTCAACTACCATGTGTGCTGAGGGACAGGGGACGGTCAACAGTGGTGAGGCATTGGATGGTGCAGCTGCACAGGAGCTGGGTGAGACTAATGTGACCGGCGCATCGGAGGGGGCAGACGTGTGCTGGATGACTCACAGGCCCATACGACAATTGCTGCGTCATCTGAGTACAGAGGTCATGTGTCCATGTCTGCTAGCACAGGGGACGTGCACTCTAGCTCCTCTGCAGCCACGCAGAGGCCAATGCCCGCCCTCCCAACTACTTCCACTGGTGCAACACGTGTCGGCACAAGGATGACGGATAGAGTGTCTTTCACACCAGGCACAGCTGCCCCTGCGACCCCTGCTGCACTCAGTGCCGGGTCTGGTGGGCATGTGCGGCATCTGTGCGTGGGTCAGTCAGCCTCCCTCAATGACTTCATTGCCCATGCCAACACCTTTCCGCAGTTGACATAGTTCATGGAGGGCCTACATTAGCGCTTGGGTGGGCTACACCAGTATGTCCAATAGTTGTCCCCCCAGTCAAGGTGGTCCTTGAACTGGGCCACTGTCAGGCTGGCATACCTGACCTTCCCCCACCCCCCGGACAGTGGCGCATCTGACAACAGCAGGGCACGAGTCCTGACAGAAGAGGTGGTGGCACGCAGACGTAATGAGAGGTAGTGACGTCACGGAAGATGGCTTGCACCATCAGACTCATTGCCTCCCCTCGCTCACCCCACTGATGCGATTGCATCATGGGGGCATGCGCGTGTGCAGCAGCTCCAATCTCTCCCCAGAGAGGCCAAATAGTGTATGTGTGGCTCCATTCGCTTCAGTCACCGAGCTCACGGGACGATAGGTGGGGGGACGCCGTACAGCCGCATGGTACCCCGACTCGTGCCCTGGACAACAGTGATGATGCATGGCTGACTCCGGAGTCCGGATACACCACATGCAACACACAGCAGCTGTAGCTGCCCTAGCGGCCCATGCCGCATACACCATCCCAGATGACATGTCGACACACCCCGGCGCGCAATTTCATAGCATCCGCTGCCATTGGCAAGGGACCCATGGTGTGTGATATGGGCCTCCTGGTGAGGAGCCTCCAAGCCATCCACCGCCAATGGGTGTCATGCAACTCACACACTTCGCTTGAACATTAGGTAGCTCTGCCTGCACACCAGGGCTCGAGTCCGGGTACCATGCGGGTGTACGGCGTCCCACCACCTATTTTGCCGTGAGCTCGGTGACTGGGGCGAATGGAGCCACACATACACTATTTGGCCTCTCTGGGGAGATTGGAGCTGCTGCACACGCGCGTGCTCCCATGATGCAATCGCATCAGTGGGGTGGGCGAGGGAGGCAATGAGTCTGATGGTGCAGGCCATCTTCCGTGACGTCACTACCTGTCATGACGTCTGCGTGCCACCACCTCTTCTGTCAGGACTTGTGCCCTGCTGCACACTGAGAATGTATTGCCTGCGAGATGTGACCAGGTGCAGGGTGCCATGACCTCCGACCCACCAAGCTCCACTGCCATCCCATGCCCTGGGTAGCCTGTGCAGTTGGACGATGTAGGGGGTACACCTGAAGGCCAGGGGTGTACATGTCTCGGCACGGGCCTGGCTGACGCACAGCAGTATCCAGCATGTCCCCAGAGGGAGGGCCAACATCCACACCTGATGCAGCATGGGTCGTGTGCCCGCCTGTTGTGCACACACTAGTCCACATTCATCCCCAGACAGCTGGTCTTTCCACATACCCAGAACAGTGGTAATGTACCCCGCCGGGTTCGTCCCCACACAGTCTGTGTCGACACTGCATGTGTGCACCCACCCGTGCCACAGACCCACCTGTGCCAAGAGGCCCTCCCGCTTCACATGCCACATGTGTGTATTCCACAGTTGTGCTTCTCTCTCAGGGGCAGACATCCAATGTCACTTGACTACATGGTAATCTCACGAGTCCTGTGTACTTCTCACACTCTCATCCTCTCTCATTCGTACTTGTCTACGATCAATAATTATCCAGAGTCAGATATTGGCTTTAAGGCATGTATTTAAGCTTACTTCCTCTGTGATGCAGGATGTGGACACTACTGGCAGCGTAATGCATGTGGAGGATATACTTAGCATGGTTACACATTCATAAGGGGGTACAGGTAGATGTGATAAGTCGTTAATTGTAGAAATAAGGATTCAGAGTTAAGCATGCCCTGCCCTTGCTATGCTACAGTACATTAGCTCATTACTGAGGTGCCCTAGGCTGTGACACAGACAGTATTGGTTTACCCTACCAGACAGCTTGACATCATGAGCACAGTACATCTAAGTCCCATGGTACAGTTTTACGACAATAGTGACTCCGACACACCTGCGTCAGAGGTGGCATCAGAGCATGAGCCTACATGCATGCAGCATAGTCTCACATGTTGTTGCGATATGGTGGCTACTGTACATGACTCAATGCCCAGGGGCATGTTGTGGGGTGTTGCATTTGTTGTCCATGCAAATGTCCTTGCACGGAAGTTCAGGAGAAGGTGTGATGACAGTTCTCAAGTTATTCAGCAGACAGATCAGCGTGCACTTACAGGTGCCTGTGTTCAGGTGCGCGGCATGCATATTGTAGCAATGTGGTTCGTGCAATGTTGGCCATGTGGTCACTGTACACAGGTCCCATTCCTCAGCCTCCCAGTGTTCATGCAGGGACACGGGATGTGGTGACGGACATGGTGCATGTCCCGGTAATGTCAGGTGTCATGACGGTGGTGTCGATGGTCAGGTGTTTGTTTCCGTGTGCATGGTATAGTTGTTGCACAGCTGACTGGCCTCTGTGTGCGGACGGCAAGCATGGGTAGGGTGTTGCACATGAATGTTCAATTGTGGGTATTGATTCGGGGACCCATGAATTGACAGGTTGTCAGGTATGCGATACCTTCCTGCAGTGCATCCCTCGCATTGGTGGTATTTGTGGTTGACATCCAATGAAGCGGATGGTGGGTTGCAACGTGTTCCTCGTAGGTTGTCCCTTGTATGATCCTGATGGGACATGTCGGGTGACATTCGATGAAACTGTGATCCAGCATATGTTGTGCGGAGGAACACTGGTTCCATTGCAGTGTGTGTCCTATTGCAGCCACATACGCCATGCCCCCATACACTGAACAGTTCCTGTCGTGGGCGTCCAGGGGTGAGAACAGGTGTACCAGGTCCCCGATTGGACATGCGGGGTTGGAGAGACATAAATCCACAGGCCAGTGGTACGGGCACCTCCGACAGTAGCAAACGGGGATGACGCAGCTGAACATTTCAATGCGGTAAGTTACTCGATAACTTACATTCAGCATAGCCAGATTTGCACAGCCCACTGTCTGTATCAAGCTATTGCTGTACAGCTGCATCTGTCTGGCATAGGTGTATAGTACTGGTGCCCCGTCCATTTTGCTGCTGGGTGCTGTGGTGGCGTGCTCCGGCTGCCTGGGCTGTCTGCTGAGTGCGACCTCGGACGGTGCTGTGTGTTCTTGAATGGATGTTAGGCGGCAGGACTTTGTGTATGGCTTGGGAGGCGGCCACAGGCCCTCATCCCACATGCTCCTATGAATGGTCAAGGCCAGTGGTGTCTGACTCCTTCCTGATTACTTGCATTTGAGCCACAAGGCGCAGTGGTATAATTGTATTTTGTGGTTTTATCTTTCTTTCATGTTCGGCGTTATCTGCCAGGGGATGGTTGACTCAGCATGACTATGTTTGGGTTGTGGTTGTTCCAATGGCTCCGTCTCCTGCGGGATATGTTGCAATGTGATTTGGCTGTGGGAATGGAAGGACATTCACTGCTATCTGCTCTCCCGTGTGTCGGTGGGTCACTTCTTTCCCGCTGTACATTGGGACTTGTGTGTGGGCGCCGTGCTTGTGAACACCTGTTCGCAGGCAGCAGCGTTTCTCTATTTTGGACATGGCATGGCTTGTTGTTGCGTGCAGGATGGTATAGATATTGTTTGTTGTGACTGGCGTGCCTTTTGCGGTCAATGTCCATTGTTTGTGCAGTTCTGTCGCAGCTGCCGTGTGCTTCTCCATGCTTTGCACACAGGTGTGTGTCCTCTTCCGACGTCACTTTGCTCCCCTGTTCGGCACACTTGTGTGACTACGTTTTGGCAACTGTGAGTTGTCGGTTGTGGTCATGGTTGATGCAGGGGGACCACGTGACTTGTGCCTTCAGGGTGGGGCTGGTGTGTGTGGTGTGTTGTTGCGACCCTGCGGTGTTTGTGTGCAGCCCATGCGTGGCGCTGTCGTTGGCCTCTGCGTTGTGCGCATGTGCGTCATCGCCGGGGCGCTGTGGTGCCGTGCCGGGTACGTCACCTCCCGGTCCGGGGTATTGGGTGCCCAGGATGTTGCGGGTTGATTATATTTTGCAGGTGGGATATGTGTGGGTACAGTGTTGGATGTGTCCTGTCCCCACAGGGGTGTCTAGGGGGCCCATGTACAGTTTTTCCGCCCTTGCATGGTGTGCGGTTTTTGCATGCCCTTGTTGTGTGTCTGCCTACCTGCGTCGTCGTTGCGCGTTCACTCCTAGCTGCTGCATCAGGTACAGGATTGGGATGGCCTGGAGTGCAGGATTCATGTCGGAGTAGGCCGGGTTGGTGTTTCTGTGGTCAGCAATGTGGTTTCCGCCTCCTGTTCTCGTGCGGTGTCTCTTTACCGATGAGGCTGTTTGGTTGTGTCATCGTAATTTGTACGCCGGGCGGTACGTCATTTCGGCGGACGGTGTGCCTCCATTGGCTGGCGCCGCGACGTAAACGGGCGCACTTTGATGGCGGGCGGCGTCGCAGGCTTGCGGGCGGTATTAGCCTGACTTTTCACATCCTAATTTGGCGGGAGTGCGGGCAGTTGCTGGCGGACGGTAAATAGCGGTTTTTACCTCCGTCGGCACAGCGGTAGTGTTTCCGCCCGCCATCGTAATGACCCCCTTAATGCAGTAAAATGTTACTTTACATAGAAAAAATGTACAACTATTGAAATAAAATAGTACAATTTATTTTGATTTAATAAAAAATTGTGACATAATGTACTTAATTTGTAAAATTATAAAAATAAATATTATAATAAATATAATATTTATTATTATAATTACAGAAAACAAAATACAATAAAACAATGTATAAATAATTGTTATAAATGTTATTCATTCATTATACAAATACATTTCTGTTAAAAACTTGTTTTAAGTTAAAAACATTGTAAAAATTAATTAATATTAATATTTTTAATATTAATATTAATTAAAAAATGTAATATGTGTGTAACAAAAATAGAAAAATGTTAAACATTTATATTATATGTAAACAGTTTGCACTTTCTTTGTATAAATATATACAATACCTATTACTGTATTAAATATAATTGAAAACACAAAATTCTACTGTTTTGTTAATAATTAATATGTACTAAAAAAAATGTAAACAATATTGTAAATAAACATAACATATTTTCTGAAATATATGCACTAATATGTTTCTATTGAATTATAATGTAATAAAATATGTTACTGTATTATCCTACTCAAATTAATAAACAATAAAAAATTATAAAAACTACAATAAAAATGGTGTGTTTCTAATTATTTTGATTTTACTTATATTATCCATATTTTACATATATAAAATACAATTATTTTTTAACAAACATTATAATAAATAAATATTGTCAATTTATTAACTACCATTACGCATTTTTTAATGCAAAATTATGTTATATATTTTTCTAGTAATACATTTTAATATATTAATAAATATATTACATAAAAATTAAATATTATTTATTATCCTACACTATACTTAATTAATAAACTATTACAACTGCAATATATAATAATTAAATACAGTTACTATACACTAACATATTTTTATATACTATTCCTACCCCAATATACATTAATTTCAGCAAATGCTGCACAGTTAACATAATTAATTTACTATAACCACTCCAATGCACATTAAAGTAAATGTTGGACACTAAAATTAAATAGTTCTATATTCCCAATTCAATGTAAATTAATTAGGGTAAGTGCTGGAAACTAACATAAATAATTTACTATTCCCACTCCAGTCTATAATACATTTGAGTAGGTGCTGGACAGTAAACATAAATAATTTACTATTCCCACTCCAGTCTATATTAAGGGGTCGATTCCGATTCGGGCCGGAAAAAGCACCGACCGACTCGGAGCCGGAATTTATTCCGACCGACACGTACCTGTGGCGCCCGACACGCCAAGTACGATGCAAGGCGTGCAAAATCCGACCGACACGTACTGAACCCAAGCCGAACGACCGAGCCGCACGGAAAACAGCAATCCGGCCGGAAAACACGCGAATCGAACCGACCGACACGCACCCGGAACAAATCCAACCGAAACGTACACGCGAACTCCAAACCGCAAAGTACGATGCAAGGCGCGAAAACCACGAACGAGTCGAACGGAGGACAAGCCGTACGACCGACACGCATA
Organism: Calotriton arnoldi; assembly: GCA_963921515.1. Classification (NCBI taxonomy): domain Eukaryota; kingdom Metazoa; phylum Chordata; class Amphibia; order Caudata; family Salamandridae; genus Calotriton; species Calotriton arnoldi. The sequence goes on from CAWUFW010000068.1 coordinate 6,389,561, forward strand.
CAAAACCGAGCCGAAGTAACACAAAACACCGCGACCGACGCGTACGCAGCATAGAAAACTGCACAAACACAGCGTGAATGAAACGGAGAAGACCGTACGAGACAAATGCAGGGTCCGACTCGGTCACAAGAACGTTTCCAACATGCACAAAAAGTACTAAGAAAAAATACACAAAAAAAGGCCAAACAAGCAATTACAAAGCCAATAAATACTGGGGGGGGTGGGGACAGAGAACAAAGACACACCCACAACTCCACCCACATAAAGGACACAAATCCCAACCATGATCCTTTGCAAATGCCATTCTACTGCCAGCACTCAACAGACAGCAACCACACACCCACAGCTCATCCCTCACACAAGCCACACACCATCAGCACACCAACAAATAGCTACCTCACATATACCCAGCAAAACACACACTCACACACCCTCACCTGCACACCAACACACACATCACTCACCATCACCATGCCCCCCAAGAAGAATCACAAGTTCCTAGAATGTGAATTGGAAGTCCTGGTAGACGAGATCCTCAGGGTAGAGCCACAGCTGTTTGGCACACTGGTCCAACAGACCCCCATCTCCCAGAAAACCAAGATGTGGGAGAGCTTCATCAACAGGGTGAACGCACAATCACCATGTCTGCGCACAAAGACTGACATCCAGAACAGGTGGTATGACGTGCGCAGGAGGGTACGGGAGCTGCTCAAGAAGGACTACCTCCTGAGCCAATACACCGGCAGTGGCCCTCCTGCCAAGCCAGTATACCTCAGGCCCTGGGAGGAGAAGGTGCGGGCCATACTTCCGCCAGTGAGCGTCTATGGACTAGAGAACATCCCAGAGCCTGGTGAGTACACAACAAATGTACACAATATTCTGCCACAATACACACACACATCACTGTCAAGGGGAGAGTCAAACCATGCACTCATAGCAATTACACAGCAACCAGAACAGAATCATCCCAAAATGTGTATGTCAGTCAGATAAACACAACACATGCCATCTCAAAGTTACATTTAACCGTGTCATCACATGTACAAACACAACTACAACTACAGCTAGGCAGTGGCACAAATAGAACTAACAAACACATCCAGACATGTAGCCACCACTACAACACCAACACACAGTGAAGACCACTGAAAGGAAGGAATTCTGTGTATACTGGGCAAGTCAGTGTAGCCAATAGCATCATGGGAGTCGTAGTCACACATATTGCTCACCCCCACAACTGTCCCATCAACACCACCATGAACCATGCGCACATCACAGGGAGTGGAAAAGGACTCACAAGATGGCTGACACTGGCTACTGCTGTGGGGAGCACAAGGCCCTGCTGGCAACTGTGCAACAACCAACAGCAGGACACCACTGACTGACATCCTGAGGGACAACTTCCACTCCCTGCAATGGAAGCACGTTCCATGGTGGGATATCTGGCTGGCTGGGTGGGAAGGAGGACTCGCAGCACTGACCATAGTCACAAGCACCTCCCCTCACACACCCCTCAACACAAACTCCACAGAACCCACCTGGGAGAATGCAATGCCTCACATCCTAACTCAAGATCCGACAAAGAACCTCCACCCTGGGTAATGTAGTGTGAAGCACAGGGACACTCTTGGGACTTTTAGCCAAACAACTGCCAGGACAACACTCCCAGCCATCCTGTCAGCACAGACAGCCCACCCCACAGGGAAGCAGAGGCAAAAGGAAGGAAGCATGGGCATGCTGGGAAGGGGGGTGGAGGCAATAGCATGATGGGAGTAGTAGGCACAGATATCGCTCAGCCCCACAACTGGCCCATCAACACCACCCTGAACCATGCTCACATCACAGGGAGTGGATAAGGACTCACAAGATGGCTGACACTGGCTACTGCTGTGGGGAGCACAAGGCCCTGCTGGCAACTGTGCAACAACAAACAGCACAACACCACTGCCTGACATCCTGAAAGCCAACTTGCACTCTCTGCAATGCAAGCATGTTCCATGGTGGGATATCTGGCTGGGTGGGAAGGAGGACTTGCAGCACTGACCATAGTCACAAGCACCTCCCCTCACACACCCCCTCAACACATACTCCACAGAACCCACCTGGGAGAATGCAATGCCTCACATCCTAACTGAAGAGCCCACAAAGAACCACCACCCTGGGTTATGTTGTGTGAAGCACAGGGACACTCTTTGGACTTTTAGCCAAACAACTGCCAGGACAACACTCCCAGCCATCCTGTCAGCACAGGCAGCCCACCCCACAGGGAAGCAGAGTCAAAAGGAAGGCAGCATGGGCATGCTGGGAAGGGGGGTGGAGGCACTAGCATGATGGGAGTCGTAGGCACAGCTCTACATCCCCCACCACATGGCCCAGCAAGCTCACACTCACGCATGCACATCCCACAGAGAGTGGAAAGGCCCATCAAAGATGTCTGACACTGTTGCTGTGTCGTGGGGAGCACAAGGGCATGCTGGGAACTGCACACCAACCAACAGCAGGACACCACTGTCAGCCATCTTGCCATTGCTCTCACACCCACACACACTGAACTCCCCACAAAAGCAAGTAACTATGGGAATGCTGGGAAGTGGGGTGGAGGCAATAGCATGATGGGAGTCATAGTCACAGACATAGCTCACCCCCACAACTGTCCCATCAACACCACCCTGAACCATGCTCACATCACAGGGAGTGGACAAGGACTGACAAGATGGCTGACACTGGCTACTGCTGTGGGGAGCACAAGGGCATGCTGGGAACTGCACACCAACCAACAGCAGGACACCACTGTCAGCCATCTTGCCATTGCTCTCACACCCACACACACTGAACTCCCCACAAAAGCAAGTAAGTATGGGAATGCTGGGAAGTGGGGTGGAGGCAATAGCATGATGGGAGTCATAGTCACAGACATAGCTCACCCCCACAACTGTCCCATCAACACCACCCTGAACAATGCTCACATCACAGGGAGTGGATAAGGACTGACAAGATGGCTGACACTGGCTACTGCTGTGGGGAGCACAAGGCCCTGCTGGCAACTGTGCAACAACCAACAGCAGGACACCACTGACTGACATCCTGAAAGACAACTTCCACTCCCTGCAATGCAAGCACAGTCCATGGTGGGATAACTGACTGGCTGGGTGGGAAGGAGGGCCGGCTGTCAACCAAATACAACCAATGCAGACCATGTTCACACCCCAACAAATACATAGAAATGCCCAAATAATGCAGGACAATGTGCTACACCAATATCAACCCCTGACTGTGACGACTTAGGACAATGCAATGTACAGGCCCGCACCCAGAGGCACAGTCACAACTGTCAGGTGTGTCAACCATTGATGCCTGCAGAAACATAACATACATTGTGTGTGTCTCCCAAAAACAGGTGATGATGGGGACACAGCAGCAGACGCTGAGGAGTCCCAGTCCAAGGCTCAAGAGGATGCGGAGCTCACTGGTGTCGTACAGCCTCTGCCCTACTCGGACGAAGAAGACCAACCTGGCACATCCGGTGCAAGTCAACATGCAGCACCAGCAGGACCACCAGCTACAGCACCAGCAGGACCACCAGCTTCACCCCCTGCACCCACCCCTCCAACGACTGTCACCACAAATACCGATGGCCAAGTGCAACTCCCAGGAAGCCTGAACCTGTTCTGGATGTTCACCTTTGTGCACAAACTGTTCACCCTGTTGACGGCAACACAACTCCCACACATTACATGGGGAGTACAAGTTGGACCAATGTCTCAGACAACTGTGGCCCCGATACTGGGGATTTTGTCTACCAGGACTTTCAATTCACCTAGGAACTTCTGATTGCAAGATATATGTACAGCACTAACCATCCTATGCACTATTCACACAAATGTATCACAATAAACACACTAATACACCATACTTGCCTCTGTTGTGATTCCAACGTGGGTGCTGTCATGGGGAGGATGAACTGCAAAATTATACTGTGTATGCGAACTGCAACAGCAAGTACAACACAGGCATGTGAGTAAAGGCAACGTGACACATATGAGGGAGACACACCACCAGGGCTACACAACACATACACACCTAGGCCATCTGACTCATTGCCTACACTGATGTTGCCAGGGAAGACGGTGCAATGCACAGACACCACACCTATTCCCAGTTGTAGTCAAGTATGCCACAGGTGCAGTAAGCAAATGGCAGTCAAATGTGTGACCACAGACAACGCACATCACAAAGTGAAGCACAGGTTTATTACACAGTTGCAACATGTCGTAACCACTACAGATGCAAGGTAATCCCACCTGGCAGCGGGCACACAGTCAACAACTGTAGAAGGAAGGAAGTCCATGGGTGTTGCGCACATCACCTGTAGGGACACAACAGCTACCACCCTGGAAGTACAATCACGTCGTCGGTGGACACAGTTGACCAAACGAATCTGAAAGTACCCTGTGAAGGACAGAAATGACACACAGTCAAAAGCAATGGAGAACAGGACAGAACAGCAAAACTCATGCACAATACATGTTACAAGATACCCACCCAGAACCAAGTTAGCATGTCAACACTGTTGGGGAGTACAGACCACCTGTAAGCACACATCGCTACACACATCCAGTCAAGTAGCCCATGGACACACTCCAACAGCACCAGAGCACCACCTACACATATCATGCCAACTCACATCATTGACATGACACCTCAGGATACTCACATTCAGCTAAAGAAGTTGGTGATGAGCTGTGTGCGGACATCACCCTCATCATCATCACTGGCATCGTGGTCCAGGCAAGGATCCTCCACAGGTGGCGGATGTTGGTCATTGTCATCCTGGATGAGAGGCAACTCTTTCCGCACTGCCAGGTTGTGGAGCATGCAGCAGACGATGATAATCTTGCACACTTTCGCTGGGGCATATGGGAGGGACCCTCCTGTCTTGTCCAGGCAGTGGAAGCGGCTCTTCAGGAGACCAAATGTCCGCTCAATCACTCTCCTGGTCCGACCATGTGCCTCATTGTAGCGCATCTGGGCTGGTGTCACAGGGTTCCTGAGGGGTGTCAGTAACCACGGCATGTTGGGGTATCCCGAGTCACCTACGGACAGACAAGTGCACATTAGCTGACTTGGAAAAATGGGCGGAATACTACAGATCAGATCACACACAATGGCACAAAGTCAGTACACACCGACAAGCCAGGCACGCTGGTTCTGCATCTGTGCCATCATCCTGGGGATGCGACTACTCCTCATCACAAAGGCATCGTGTGCTGAACCAGGGAAACGGGCACACACGTGTGTGATGGTCATATCTGCAAGACACACCACCAGTGCATTGACCGAGTGGTAGTGCTTGCGGTTACGGTAGGCCTGCTCCTGGGCCTGTGGTGGTACCAAAGCCACATGTGTCCCATCAATGGAGCCAATGACATGCGGCATCCTCCCCAGGGCATAGAAGTCACTCTTCACGTCAGTGAGTCGTTGCAGTCTAGGGAAATAGATGTACCGGTTCAGGAATAGCAACATTGCCTCCAAAACATCGCGGAGCACACGGCTCAACATGGTCTGTGACATCCCACCAGCAGTCGCCACAGTATGTTGGAAGGTACCGGTGGCAAAGAAGTGTAGGGCTGCCATCACCTTCACCTTGGGGGTCAGCGCTGTAGGATACGGCCGGCCAGGCTGCAAATGTGGGGCCAACTGCACTGCCAAATCCTCAATCAGCTGCCTGGTGAAGCGGTACCGTCGGATGCTGTCCCGTTCCACCATCGTTGCCAGGTCTGGGAATGGTCGATGGACAGCAGGAGCCCTGCAGTGCAGAGGAGAAGAAAGCAAGATTGTCAGTCACCCCACATATGCGGCATTGAACACACTCAATATCACAACATACATCATTATGAGGCACAACTACATGAAGTGTGCAGTTCCGTAAGGACATGTATGGTACATACATGGCCAACATCTGTCATCACGGTTCAACAAGTGGCATCAATAAGTCCCAGGTTGGCCCATTGGATATCATGAGGCCGTGTCACAGTTCCCATCTCCTGCTGCCGTGTCACAATCACCCCCACAGTGACATGTGAGGACAGATGTGCCCCAGGCATCACAGCTCAACGACAGGTACATTCCCAGGGACCCTGTATTGCCACATGGACACTGGCATTACATGGAGTATCAGGTATACACCAGAGCAAAACAACCATGACCCCATCAGGTAGTGGTCCCACTTGCCACTGCAGGACAGACATGGACGTCTGTGACACACACACGCACAACATCAAAGTCCGTGCACACACAACGTGGATGTGGAGACTGTCTCCCATTGTGCACATGAAATCAGAGACATTGTAAACACTACATGCACACAGACTGTGGAGGACCATCACTATTGTGCCACTGGGACACCCTGGCTCAAACATACCGTCCCACATGGGACTCACGGGGTATGTGACATGACATACACATACACCACCGTGAAATGTGACCATGGCACATGCACAGATATGAACAGTTGCACATCACAGTGGTCATGTACACGTAACACCCAGGATCCTGTCCCCATGAACACGTGCACAGCCTGGGGGTGGCTGCCCCCAGGTGACACCCACAGGACAACATGTACACCAACATACACACAATAGGAAATGCAGCCTTACATGCCTTATGATACAGTTTGGACAGGCTGTCGTGTTGTAGGTGTGCCCCTCACTCCCTGGGAGCTATCTGTGGCTGGCATATGTTCATCTGAGACAGGCATGGTGACATATGCCAGTCACTTGTACAGGGATGCGTTGAACAGCAATGGACCGATCGGTGCCCCCGGCCGGCCCATTGCATTCAATGTGTGCAGGTACGCATTGTACCCCTGTACGCGTTGATCAGCAATGGACCGATCGGTGCCCCCGGCCGGCCCATTGCATTCAATGTGTGCAGGTACGCGTTGTACCCCTGTACGCGTTGTACCGCAATGGACCGATCGGTGCCCCCGGCCGGCCCATTGCATTCAATGTGTGCAGGTACGCGTTGTACCCCTGTACGCGTTGATCAGCAATGGACCGATCGGTGCCCCCGGCCGGCCCATTGCATTCAATGTGTGCAGGTACGCGTTGTACCCCTGTACGCGTTGTACCGCAATGGACCGATCGGTGCCCCAGGCCGGCCCATTGCATTCAATGTGTGCGGGTACGCGTTGTACCCCTGTACGTGTTGATCAGCAATGGACCGATCGGTGCGCACCCATTGACAATGGCCTAGCCTGGCAACGGACGCGTTTTCGAAATTCGAACGAGTCGGTTGCTGGAAATTCAGTTGGTCACCCACAACAATGTTGCAAAATCATGTATGTCATGAAGTTGAAGATTTGAAGGATGCTGTGGGCGTGTATTGGTGCTGCTATTCCATGGATTGACCAGATTCAGAAGATGCAAACGACTTGGACCTATCACTTTGGACACATGGGACAGTATCTGCCTCTCCAGCACATATATATTGCTGGCTGTTCCCCTGAGAGCTCACTTGCCTGCACTACATGCTCCACGACGACATCTGCCACTGCACTGCTGCTGTCTCTGCCCCCTCTAGACCCTGCAATGGCACGTACTGTGGAGAGAGCCCCAGCCTTCAGCCTTGAGGAGAACCAGGGCCTGCTGGACAGCCTACTTCCACAGTACAGCAAGCTGTATGGGACACCAGGGGAGCAGGTGAATGTTCTGTGCACTGCCTTTCTGAATGTGCATTTTGTCTGACTAGCAAGGCTGAAAGTCTGCACGCCACTGGCTAGCAGGCTCACTGAGTAGTTGTCACCCCCCATAGTGTGTAGTGACATGCACTGGACAGGTATGGTGCAGTGACAGTGCATTTGAACAAGGTTTTACTTCCCATGCAATGATACCATGTAGTGACTTCTGGCAAACTGTCCATGGGCAGCGTTGCACTGCCTGTGTACATCATGTGCCCCTGTGATTGAGACATGTATATACAACTGTGTCATGCACGGATATGTTGCATGTGTAGTAATGGCCTTTTCACTTTGTCATCCTGACAGGTTAATGCCCATCGGAAGCAGGAGATCTGGAAGGACATCGTCCGGGCTGTCCGGTCCGTGGGGGTCTACAAGCGCCGGATCCGCAACTGCCAGAAGAGGTGGCAGGACCTTCGGGGCTGGACCCGGAGGATTGCACGGGTCCAGCTGAAGCTGTCGCCTCCTCGCAGGAGGGGCGGAACACGGACCCTGACCCCCACATGCTCCAGATCCTGGCGGTGGTGTTTCCAGATCTGGATGGGCAGCTGAAGGCCAGACAGCAGCAAGGAGGGGGTGAGTCAAAGACTGCACTGTGAACTCTGTATTACATGCTATGTGCCCTCCTCTGGCCTGGTTCAACTGCCACAGTACAGCAGTCATGTTGTCCAGGAGCCATGTCCCTCTATTGTGCACTGCCCACTCCTCATCTGATACCCAGGTGTGGCCCTTACATTCAGGGAATTGTGTCACTTGGGACTGTGTCCTTGCAGTTTGCTTCACTAAAGGTGGGGGACAGCATCTGTTTCCCTAACTCTGTTGTGGGCATCATGGGTGGGTCCATTGTTCACACAACGCCTGTGTTCGGACATGTAATCTGCGTGTTGCTTTGATATGCGGTCCACTTGCTGAGCCACCACATGTGCCTGGGGTATGTGGCACACGCCCATGCAGTGGGTGGGAACAATGTTTGGGCCCCAGGAGTGTGCAGATTACGTGTGTCACACATACATAGCCAGCTATCCACTGTCTAGGGCTCATCCCTCATTCATGTGGGGCAGGACAGTCATGCCTACTCCAGGCCATGCAATGCACTCAGTACTCCCACTCCCGTGTATCAGCTGACACATTGTGCGCAGTGATTTGACCCCTCAGGTGTCTGCCTCTGTGTCAGTGTGCTGTGGATTTGTTGCCAGGACTGCTGGGGTGTTTCTCGGTAGGGGCTCAGCATGCCACTGGAGATGTGACCAAAGGAGACGATACTTGTGTGTCACATAGGTGTTTGATCAGCTGCCCGTGCAGACTGGGGTATGCGAATGTGAAGTTCAGGCAGCTGTTTCCCATTCACAGCAGATTGTGAGGGGCTCAGGTTCAGAGGGTAGTATCACAGGTCTCCCATATGTCCAATCGGTATGACCTGGACAGATGAGGGTTAAGATGATGTGTTGTGTGGGGGATGTACATGTGCACTTGTGCAGCTCCAGGACTTGCATTCCTCATGACCTACTATTGTGACACAGTGCAGAGTGTTGTTGTCTGGCTGCCAAGTCATACATCACTGAGACAGTGATGTATGACTTAGCAGTCATGCCTCCGCCATGGCATGTGTCTACTTATTGGTGATCCTGCAGGGGAGTGACATGTGCTACATGCACACCATTGTGGCGATGGCTATCAGGACATGGGTGCATCATGGTGTCTGTCGCTGGTATGCATCACATGCATTTCCTATTTGACTCTGGGCATCCCTTTCATCCGGAAACCTGTACTGACTCAGTGGCAAGAGTTGCAAGAGTTGTGATGTGTGCATGTCCACATGCTACACCGTGTCCTCTGCACTGTCCAACTACTGTGTAGGTGGTGCATGTGTCCACACTGGGGTGTTGCTATCCAACAGACACCAGACAGATGGGTGCAAGGCCATGTGGGATGTGAGTGCCATGGTTGGCATCAGACTGACAATTGGCTTCTCCTGTTCAGTTAGGGCACTTTTAGCAATGTTCAACTAATGATGCCAGGGCTTGCTCTGTAATGTGCTGTGCTCACAGTGGTGTGTGCGTTTGGTGCAGGTGACTGATGTCTGTCTGTTTCCCCATTGTTTGCAGATACATCCACGGCCACGGAAGGGGACAGCTCCACGGACCAGGAGGAGCCGGAGAGCCAGACTGGGTCAGCAGCCGAGGAGTGGTCGGAGGGACCCAGTGGCACGGAGGGTGAGGGGAGCCACACCGAGGAGTCCTCAGCACCATCCACCTCAGCTGAGGACCAGAGCAACTCGGAGGATGACTCCCTTATGGAGGCGGGTGTCAGCAGCCACCACACCCCAGCTAGTGTTGCTGTCCCCGCCACCACCAGCACCACCACCGCCCTCCCATCGGCTCCCATTCCCCAGGTCCGTGGAGGCTCCCATGTTCGGGAGCGTGTCTCCTTTGGGCCAGGCACCGCACCCCCTGCCCCTGTGACCCCTGCTGCCCTGAGTGAGGAGTCTGTGTACCTCCTTCGCCAGCTCCATGTAGGGCAGACAGCCATGCTGAGTGTCCTCCATGCGCACACCGCTCTGTTGACTCAGCTGGTGTCGTTCATGGAGGGCATCTCATCGGGCATGTCTGACCTACAGAGGGGCAATAGGTCCATGGACTCCTCCCTGACGGCAGCAGTGTCCCTCCTCAGACAGTCCCTCACCCCTCCTGCCTCTGCTCCATCCACACTCCCCAGCACCTTACCCGTCCCAAGCACACACACACCGGCACAGGCACACACCAGCACACACACGTCCAGCACACAGACACACACGCCACAAACAAAACGCACACGCACGCACAGTCAGGGGACTGAAACCAGACTCACAGGGGATGGGGCCCTGGAACACACACACGCATCCACGAGCACTGTGCAGTCCTCAGTTGCCTCTCCCTCCAAAGCACCCTCCCTTGCCTCACCTGCAACCCCAAAGATCCAGCGGCTCTTCCTCAGTGACCTCGGCCTCTTCCCCTCCGATCCAGCTGATACAGCTTTCAGGGGGAAGAGGAAGCCCACCCACACGGAGCAGAGTGCCCCTCGCCCCCGGACACTCTCCCCCAGGCGCAGACAGACTGAGGCCCCCACCCGCAAGTCCCCCGGAGTCGTAAGAGCAAGACCCCGCCGCCGCCCTGCAGCTCAGGCACCAGGTCTCCTTCCTCCATCCCTCAGGCCCCCACTCCACAGGTGCCCCCACCACACCCTGCCCCAGGTTCCCCCACCCACAGATATACCATCCCCAAGAGGATCCGGCCTTCTCCCCCTGCCACTTGCTCTCCCGGCACCACACCCCCGCTGCGCTTGTCTGTGCCACTGATGTGGTGAGGGTGTCCTCCCCTCTGTCCAGCCCACCTTGCCTGTTCCCCATTCTCCTCCCCTGGTGGTAGGCACTGCAGTGGAGTCCACTACCACCCTGTCTGACTTGGGCACTGCAGTGGCGGACCTGTCCACTCCATCTGCAGGGTCCACTGCAGTCCTGCCGGCACTCACAACATCTGAGTCATGCCCCCCAGTTGTGCCAGCACACACCATGTCAGACACCTCCACTGCAGTTGTCAGTGGCTCTCCAGCACCCACCACCCCTTCCCTGCTTCCTCCTGGTGAGCCCTGATCCTGTCCCTGCGGTGCCTGGCCTGCCCCCCCGGTTGCCCCTCCTAGTGGATTGTCCCTGGTTTTGTGCAGTGCAGGCATGCGTAGGGTGACATCTGCCACTGTCACCCTGTTTGGACTTTGACAATGGACTGGCCATTGGCCTTTGTGTTTTTTCTGGACTTTCAGTTTTCAATTCACACATATGCTGAATAAAGCAACTTTCTGTTCTCTAGTGCTTATGCTTCTGATGTACATGTTGTTGATGATGCTAACCATGCCCTTGCTGTAGTGATGGTGATATTTGGTCTCATGATAATGAAGTGTTACTGTGCAGGAACCCATGTGGTCCAGGGGGAATGTGTCCTAACCTGTGGTGTATCCATGTCATCCATAGCAGCATCTGAGGGTGTCATGTGTTCAGTATTTGGCAATGGGATTTCCTACTTACATTAGCAAATTCACATCTGTGGCTTCCACCCCTGCACATCTGTTGTGCCTGCCATTGTTCAATTCGTCTACTTCCCTGACCATGTGGCCATCTCCACTGGACATGCAGGTTTGGGCATCAATGGGGAAGGACTCATCTGTGTTGTCAGTGCAACATTGCTATACAAGTGTGTTGGATCTGTGCTGATGATTTCGTTGGCACTTCCATGACCAGGCTGATGTGACGGGAGCCTTCATTTGGTGCTAATTGTTGACCAAGTGCTCAGCTGACATGATGGGGCCCTACTGAGGCAACATATGGCACAGCTTTCCTCACACAGGAGTGGAGTCCCCTCATGGCAGTGTGTACTCCTGTGACATTGCCTGCGCCCAAGGTGTGTGTTGTATGAGCATGTCTGTGTGTTCACTTCCGTTTAGCTGTGCATGCTGTGATCCCTAGTGTTCTACCTGTTTGTGATGCTTGCTGAGTTGACCTATGTTCCCCCAAAGTCTTCTCCCTGGGTTCTCTGTGATGTGGGTGCATGGCACATTACTGGTCATCAGGGTGTCACCCATAGGTGTGTTTGCTGTCAGGGCTGAGTTTGTGTGCAGACGCAGATGGGTCACAGTCAGGTTTCCCCTTGGCACTTGTTGTTTGCCCCTGTCATGTGATTTCCAGTTTGTGTTATCTTTCAGTGATTGTGACACGTTGTGTGTGTGACTGCTGGCACTCCTCAGGGTCCGGGCTGCAATGTTGGTTGTTGTCTATGTGTGTTCTTTGTGGGTGACCTTGGCTTCTTCATTGGTGTGTGACTGTGGCTGGGATCCCATTGGTTGGTGTGGTATTGCCGTCATGTCCATGTACAGCGTAGTGTGCAGTGTGTCAGACATTCAGGAGTCTTGTTGAGTGGCCATGTGTGATGTGTTTCTGCACCTTGGTTCCCAACCACCACCCTGGAATAGTCATGGGTGCATGTGCAATGTCACCAGTGCATGTGTGCTTCACTGCTGCACATTGTTGGAGGTCGAGGGGTGTGGTGTTGAGTGTGTGCAGATGAGAGTTGTTGCCCGGCTAGGCCCCTGCCTCCATGTTGGCCTTGGCTTACTGGCCGTGCTGATTGATTTGTGCTTGTGTAGGTGTGATGGTAGTTTGTTGCTCAGGACACATGACTGTGGTTCACACTGTGAATGACATTTAGCTTTGTCATCACAGTGGGATTGTAATGCAGCCCAGGGTCACCACATTGTGGGGGCCCTGGGGGTAGTGCTGTGGTGTGTCTGTGTCTTGCTGTGTCAGTTGCTGTTCCTACGTGCCTGTGTGACATGTGTGATTTGTGCTCCCTCTCATCTGACAATGCCTGCTTGCCCACATAGGGGATTTGGATCCATGAGTTACCTTTGTGTGGCACTGTAAGCACATCTGTATGATTGGTATTCAGGTCTCCTCATGTGTTGTGTGGTTGCCTGGGGACACTGGCACCCCCTCACCTGTTGTGTTTGATGTGCAGTGTGGGTCTGCCTGTTTGTGTTTGTGCATCTGCACCACTGCATTGGCATATCTTGGGTGTGCCATTGGCTGTATGTAGTTTGGTGGGTTTCCCCTGCTGTCCCTGGGACTCCTAGGTCATCGGTCAGCACAATGATCATGGTTTGTGTGTCCCATTGCTGCCATGGTTTGGTATCTGTTCACCTCACATCTACAGTCTCCACAGGGTATCTGCATTTGTGTGCCCATTGGTGCAAATATGTGAGTCTGCATTCTGATGGTCACTTCTGTCATTGTGTCATTGATGAATGTTGACAGTGTCAGCCCCCATGGGTGTTGTTTGTCTGCACATGGCCAAAGGTATGTGTTATTTGCACTGCAGTATTTGCCTCCCCCAATTTATGTTGCAATGGGACACATGCACTACTTTGCCACTAATGTGTTTTATGTTCTGTGACCAGGAATCATCCATGCAGTTTGGCAGTTGCAGCTTTTTCTTTGTCAACACTTACATTTTGGTCACTGTGATGATGGGGGTTTGGACCCCATTGCCACAATGTTCAAAATGTGCTTCAGCTATGGGCCCCACACTTACATTTTGGTCACTGTGATGATGGGGGTTTGGACCCCATTGCCACAATGTTCAAAATGTGCATCAGCTATGGACCCCACACTTACATTTTGGTCACTATGATGATGGGGGTTTGGACCCCATTGCCACAATGTTCAAAATGTGCTTCAGCTATGGACCCCACACTTACATTTTGGTCACTGTGATGATGGGGGTTTGGACCCCATTGCCACAATGTTCAAAATGTGCTTCAGCTATGGACCCCACACTTACATTTTGGTCACTGTGATGATGGGGGTTTGGACCCCATTGCCACACTGTTCAAAATGTGCTTCAGCTATGGACCCCACACTTACCTTTTGGTCACTGTGATGATGGGGGTTTGGACCCCATTGCCACAATGTTCAAAATGTGCTTCAGCTATGGACCCCACCCTTACATTTTGGTCACTGTGATGATGGGGGTTTGGACCCCATTGCCACACTGTTCAAAATGTGCTTCAGCTATGGACCCCACCCTTACATTTTGGTCACTGTGATGTTTGGGGTTTGGACCCCATTGCCACAATGGTCATGGCCTGCTTGCATTGTGGGGGCCACACACATATATGTGTGGCACATGTGATAGGGGGTCACATTGTATGTTCAAAGTCATGTTCAGTGTTGTAGGCATTTGACACAGTCTACACACGCTTGTCATGGTGTTGGGGGATGTCTTTTCTTGCATTCCCTAGGTTGTGGTGTGCTGGTTGTGTCATGCATTGTCCATCCTATGAGTGGGGGTGGTGTTGGTGGTAGGCATCCTGCCCCCATGGGTAGAGGTGGTAGTAGTGACAGGCATCCAGCCCCCTGGGTAAGGGTGGTAGTAGTGGTAGGCATCTGGCACCCCCTGGCTAAGGGTGGTAGTAGTGGTAGGCATCCAGCCCCCCTGGGTAAGGGTGGTAGTAGTGGTAGGCATCTGGCACCCCCTGGGTAAGGGTGGTAGTAGTGGTAGGCATCCAGCCCCCCCTGGGTAAGGGTGGTAGTGGTGGTAGGCATCTGGCACCCCCCTGGCTAAGGGTGGTAGTAGTGGTAGGCATCCAGCCCCCCTGGCTTAGGGTGGTAGTAGTGGTAGGCATCCAGCCCCCCTGGGTAAGGGTGGTAGTAGTGGTAGGCATCCAGCCCCCCCTGGGTAAGGGTGGTAGTAGTGGTAGGCATCTGGCACCCCCATGGCTAAGGGTGGTAGTAGTGGTAGGCATCCAGCCCCCCCTGGGTAAGGGTGGTAGTAGTGGTAGGCATCCAGCCCCCCTGGGTAAGGGTGGTAGTGGTGGTGGGCATCTGGCACCCCCCTGGCTAAGGGTGGTAGTAGTGGTAGGCATCCAGCCCCCCCCTGGGTAAGGGTGGTAGTAGTGGTAGGCATCTGGCACCCCCAGGGCTTAGGGTGGTAGTAGTGGTAGGCATCCAGCCCCCCCTGGGTAAGGGTGGTAGTAGTGGTAGGCATCTGGCACCCCCTGGGTAAGGGTGGTAGTAGTGGTAGGCATCCAGCCCCCCCTGGGAACGGGTGGTAGTGGTGGTAGGCATCTGGCCCCCCCTGGCTAAGGGTGGTAGTAGTGGTAGGCATCCAGCCCCCCTGGCTTAGAGTGGTAGGCATCTGGCACCCCCATGGCTAAGGGTGGTAGTAGTGGTAGGCATCCAGCCCCCCCTGGGTAAGGGTGGTAGTAGTGGTAGGCATCTGGCACCCCCATGGCTAAGGGTGGTAGTAGTGGTAGGCATCTGGCACCCCCATGGCTAAGGGTGGTAGTAGTGGTAGGCATCCAGCCCCCCCTGGGTAAGGATGGTAGTATTGGTAGGCATCCAGCCCCCCTGGGTAAGGGTGGTAGTAGTGGTAGGCATCTGGCACCCCCATGGCTAAGGGTGGTAGTAGTGGTAGGCATCCAGCCCCCTGGGTAAGGGTGGTAGTGGTGGTGGGCATCTGGCACCCCCTGGCTAAGGGTGGTAGTAGTGGTAGGCATCCAGGACCCCCTGGGTAAGGGTGGTAGTAGTGGTAGGCATCTGGCACCCCCTGGGTAAGGGTGGTAGTAGTGGTAGGCATCCAGCCCCCCCTGGGTAAGGGTGGTAGTGGTGGTAGGCATCTGGCACCCCCTGGCTAAGGGTGGTAGTAGTGGTAGGCATCCAGCCCCCTGGCTAAGGGTGGTAGTAGTGGTAGGCATCCAGCCCCCCTGGGTAAGGGTGGTAGTAGTGGTAGGCATCTGGCACCCCCATGGCTAAGGGTGGTAGTAGTGGTAGGCATCCAGCCCCCTGGCTTAGGGTGGTAGTAGTGGTAGGCATCCAGCCCCCCTGGGTAAGGGTGGTAGTAGTGGTAGGCATCTGGCACCCCCATGGCTAAGGGTGGTAGTAGTGGTAGGCATCCAGCCCCCTGGGTAAGGGTGGTAGTGGTGGTGGGCATCTGGCACCCCCTGGCTAAGGGTGGTAGTAGTGGTAGGCATCCAGCCCCCCTGGGTAAGGGTGGTAGTGGTGGTAGGCATCTGGCACCCCCTGGCTAAGGGTGGTAGTAGTGGTAGGCATCCAGCCCCCCTGGGTAAGGGTGGTAGTAGTGGTAGGCATCTGGCACCCCCATGGCTAAGGGTGGTAGTAGTGGTAGGCATCCAGCCCCCTGGGTAAGGGTGGTAGTAGTGGTAGGCATCCAGCCCCCCTGGGTAAGGGTGGTAGTGGTGGTGGGCATCTGGCACCCCCATGGCTAAGGGTGGTAGTAGTGGTAGGCATCCAGCCCCCCCTGGGTAAGGGTGGTAGTAGTGGTAGGCATCTGGCACCCCCAGGGCTAAGGGTGGTAGTAGTGGTAGGCATCCAGCCCCCCCTGGGTAAGGGTGGTAGTAGTGGTAGGCATCTGGCACCCCCTGGGTAAGGGTGGTAGTAGTGGTAGGCATCCAGCCCCCCCTGGGTAAGGGTGGTAGTGGTGGTAGGCATCTGGCACCCCCTGGCTAAGGGTGGTAGTAGTGGTAGGCATCCAGCCCCCTGGCTTAGGGTGGTAGTAGTGGTAGGCATCTGGCACCCCCATGGCTAAGGGTGGTAGTAGTGGTAGGCATCCAGCCCCCCCTGGGTAAGGGTGGTAGTAGTGGTAGGCATCTGGCACCCCCATGGCTAAGGGTGGTAGTAGTGGTAGGCATCTGGCACCCCCATGGCTAAGGGTGGTAGTAGTGGTAGGCATCCAGCCCCCCCTGGGTAAGGGTGGTAGTATTGGTAGGCATCCAGCCCCCCCTGGGTAAGGGTGGTAGTAGTGGTAGGCATCTGGCACCCCCATGGCTAAGGGTGATAGTAGTGGTAGGCATCCAGCCCCCCTGGGTAAGGGTGGTAGTGGTGGTGGGCATCTGGCACCCCCCTGGCTAAGGGTGGTAGTAGTGGTAGGCATCCAGCCCCCCCTGGGTAAGGGTGGTAGTAGTGGTAGGCATCTGGCACCCCCTGGGTAAGGGTGGTAGTAGTGGTAGGCATCCAGCCCCCCCTGGGTAAGGGTGGTAGTGGTGGTAGGCATCTGGCACCCCCCTGGCTAAGGGTGGTAGTAGTGGTAGGCATCCAGCCCCCCTGGCTTAGGGTGGTAGTATTGGTAGGCATCTGGTACCCCCATGGCTAAGGGTGGTAGTAGTGGTAGGCATCCAGCCCCCCCTGGGTAAGGGTGGTAGTAGTGGTAGGCATCTGGCACCCCCATGGCTAAGGGTGGTAGTAGTGGTAGGCATCCAGCCCCCCTGGCTTAGGGTGGTAGTAGTGGTAGGCATCCAGCCCCCCCTGGGTAAGGGTGGTAGTAGTGGTAGGCATCTGGCACCCCCATGGCTAAGGGTGGTAGTAGTGGTAGGCATCCAGCCCCCTGGGTAAGGGTGGTAGTGGTGGTGGGCATCTGGCACCCCCTGGCTAAGGGTGGTAGTAGTGGTAGGCATCCAGCCCCCCTGGGTAAGGGTGGTAGTGGTGGTAGGCATCTGGCACCCCCTGGCTAAGGGTGGTAGTAGTGGTAGGCATCCAGCCCCCTGGCTTAGGGTGGTAGTAGTGGTAGGCATCTGGCACCCCCATGGCTAAGGGTGGTAGTAGTGGTAGGCATCCAGCCCCCCTGGGTAAGGGTGGTAGTAGTGGTAGGCATCTGGCACCCCCATGGCTAAGGGTGGTAGTAGTGGTAGGCATCCAGCCCCCTGGGTAAGGGTGGTAGTAGTGGTAGGCATCCAGCCCCCCTGGGTAAGGGTGGTAGTAGTGGTAGGCATCTGGCACCCCCATGGCTAAGGGTGGTAGTAGTGGTAGGCATCCAGCCCCCTGGGTAAGGGTGGTAGTGGTGGTGGGCATCTGGCACCCCCTGGCTAAGGGTGGTAGTAGTGGTAGGCATCCAGCCCCCCTGGGTAAGGGTGGTAGTAGTGGTAGGCATCTGGCACCCCCCTGGCTTCGGGTGGTAGTAGTGGTAGGCATCCAGCCCCCCATGGCTAAGGGTGGTAGTAGTGGTAGGCATCCAGCCCCCCTGGGTAAGGGTGGTAGTGGTGGTGGGCATCTGGCACCCCCCTGGCTAAGGGTGTGTCTTGTGGTTTGTTGCCTGCCTTGTTATGTTGGCCTAGGCCTAGCTGCCATGCTGCTTTTCTTTGCGCACGTTACACTGAGCCAGGGCTCCCTCGCCCTTTGCTCTTGCCAAGTTCTTTTGCGCTGTCTGCATTTTCTGTCTTTCACCTTTTCTCTTGTTCGATTTGGGCTCAGACTGCACAACATGTACAAGGTCGCATAACAATGTATTTTGGTTCTTCCTGATATGGCCAGTCTCGCGCACCCAGACATAACATTAGGCGCAAATGCCATGAAACTTTGTGTGCCTTTAATACTGCAGTTTTTACTGGCGCTTGACACACTTGGAGGAATCCTTTCCAGGGAGAAGAGCTGTGATTGTCTGCTGATGTAATTCTGCATCTAGAGACCGAGGTATGAGGGTTCGCTAGTCAAAGCCCAGAGGTCTTCTATTTTTATAATAAACTATCTTACTGCACGGGGAGGGTGGTAATGTTATTTAGACATTTATCCACTGAGTTATGAAATGCTTTCCCCGTTTGTATTCTATGGAATTGTAACCATGCTGCTTATATTATTCATATGCATTATGCTATTAGTACTGACACGTGTACTGTACCTTAGAGCACATAAGTTGAAATAAACATTTTAATCTACCCAGTGTCTCTTCATACGCACCTTGTGGACAAGTACGAGTGAGTGTCGAAAGAGTGTTCTTGTTTCTGCGAGTCCTGAGATAGGGATACCGTGTTCTGGGTTGTCCAATCATTGGTGCTTTGGTGCTAATGGGATGCTAAGCTAGTTGGGTTGGGGTTTTGGGTGCTACGGTATATGGTAGGCAAACCACTGTATTCCGGGGTCCTATTATCCTGTGCATAGCTCTGTGTATGTGCAGAAACCCTATGACAGGTGGTAGTAGTGGTAGGCATCCAGCCCCCCTGGGTAAGGGTGGTAGTAGTGGTAGGCATCCAGCCCCCTGCGTAAGGGTGGTAGTAGTGGTAGGCATCCAGCCCCCCCTGGGTAAGGGTGGTAGTAGTGGTAGGCATCCAGCCCCCTGGGTAAGGGTGGTAGTAGTGGTAGGCATCCAGCCCCCCTGGCTTAGGGTGGTAGTAGTGGTAGGCATCCAGCCCCCCTGGCTTAGGGTGGTAGTAGTGGTAGGCATCTGGCACCCCCATGGCTAAGGGTGGTAGTAGTGGTAGGCATCCAGCCCCCTGGCTTAGGGTGGTAGTAGTG
Organism: Calotriton arnoldi; assembly: GCA_963921515.1. NCBI lineage: Eukaryota > Metazoa > Chordata > Amphibia > Caudata > Salamandridae > Calotriton > Calotriton arnoldi. Next base: position 6,409,126 of record CAWUFW010000068.1, read on the forward strand.
GTAGGCATCTGGCACCCCCATGGCTAAGGGTGGTAGTAGTGGTAGGCATCCAGCCCCCCCTGGGTAAGGGTGGTAGTAGTGGTAGGCACCCAGGCCCCCCTGGGTAAGGGTGGTAGTAGTGGTAGGCATCTGGCACCCCCATGGCTAAGGGTGGTAGTAGTGGTAGGCATCCAGCCCCCTGGGTAAGGGTGGTAGTGGTGGTGGGCATCTGGCACCCCCTGGCTAAGGGTGGTAGTGGTGGTTGGCATCCGGCCCCCCTGGGTAGGGGTGGTGGTGCGCATTCAGGCCCCTGTGTGCATATGTGGCATTGGTGATGGGCATCCCGCCCCTATGGTGCTGCTGTTGCTGATGTAAGTAAATTCTGCATCCCTCTGTGTGTGTGTGATGTGTCGTGTACGTGTTGTATGTGTTTTGTGGTTGGTGTCTGACTTACCTTCTGCGCCGTACGCGTCCGTGCCTGTTCCGGTAGTAAATGTAGAATATTGGTATGATCGGGACGAAGGGATTCATGGTTGGTTCGTGTCGTTCGTCTTTCTCGTTGCTTCGCGTCGTCCTCGTCGCTTCGCGTCGTCCTCGTCGCTGGCGTGTTCGCCTCGTAGCCGTGGATCGTGTTGTGGCGCGAATCGGAGCTTATGTGCGCCTCTCCCGGATGCTTTGACGTGCCGTGCGTAGCGACGCGTTCGGCGCGTACGGAAAGCGCATCGTACTTGTTCGGCCGGACGGGGCTGCATTTTGGCTTCCGTGCGACTCGATTCTGCGTTTCCGGATTCGCCTCGGTCGGAGGACAGGACCTGGATTGGGTGAGTACGACTCGGCCGGATTCTGTGCTGTTGTGCGCATCGTACTTACTCGTTCGGTATGCTGTACGGATCGGTCGGGAAACAGGCATTCGCATGGCTTTTTTCCCCGACCGAATGGTATTGGGTGCGCCTCCGACCGAGATCGGAATCGGCCCCTATATTGGGGTAGGTGCTGAATACTAAACATAAATAATTTACTATTCCCATTACAGTCTATATTAAATTGTGGTAGGTGCTGGACACTAACATACATAATTTACTATTCACACTACAGTGTATACTAAATTGGGGTAGATGCTGCACAGTAAACATAAAATATTTACTATTCCCACTCCAGTCTATATTAAATTGGGGTAGTTGCTGGACAGTAAACATAAATAATTTACTATTCCCACTGCAGTCTATATTAAATTGGGGTAGGTGCTGAACACTAAACATAAATAATTTACTATTCCCACTCCAGTCTATATTAAATTGAAGTAGATGCTGGACAGTAACATGAACAAATTACTATTCCCACTCCAGTGTATAATAAATTAGGGTAGGTGCTGGACACTAAACATAAATAATTTACTATTCCCACTCCAGTCTATATTAAATTGAGGTAGGTACTGGACACTAAACAAAATGTATTTACTATTCCCACTCCAGTATATATTAAATTGTGGTAGGTGCTGGACAGTAAACATAAATAATTTACTATTCCCACTCCAGTCTATATTAAATTAGGGTAGGTGCTGGACACTAAACATAAATAATTTACTATTCCCACTGCAGTCTATATTAAATTGGAGTAGGTGCTGGACAGTAACATGAACAAATTACTATTCCCACTACAGTCTATAATAAATTATAGTAGGTGCTGGACACTAAACCTAAATAATTTACTATTCCCACTCCAGTCTATATAAAATTGAGGTAGATGCTGGACAGTAACATAAATAATATACTATTCCCACTCCAGTCTATAATAAATTGGGGTAGGTGCTGGACAGTAAACATAAATAATTAACTATTCCCACTGCAATATAAATTTAAATAAACTATGTACTGATCACTAAACATTATCAATTACATCCCCCAAACATTATTTTTTTATAATAACTCCCCAACATTATCCCCTATAAACGCAAAAACACACTCCTAAAAATAAATTTCAAATTTATAATTCTATAAACTTATTTATTTTTCAATAAAATCGCGAATTTTTTTTTTTCGAACTCGAGGAAGTTAAGCCATCGAGACGGCTATGGAGATCCCCGCCTCTCCGTAGCCTAGGTGATCGTGGCCCCGCCCACTGGAGTGAAGACCGCAGTGGAGATTCGAATGGCGTTCGTCTGAGAAACGCGGAGCCGAGAGCCGCGACATGCCGTGATGAGAACGGACGCTCCGAGAGCTGAGCTTGCGAATTAGCAGTAATAAACGAGCAGGGACGTGGAGTGCCCAACTCGAAAAAACGGATGCCTCAGTTGAAAAGTGGATCAATTTAAATCCCGCGGAAGGCTGGTAACAGCGGAGGTAGAAACTGAAAGGCTGCAGCGCTTGATGGGTAAGAGCGCGAAAATGAGCTCTGGAGCCTGGTTTTGAAGCCTGGCTGTTTGTGCGCCCGGGGGTCTTCTGAGGCAGAAGTCTCGATTTAAAATACCAGCGCCATAGCCAACTCATTAAGATTGACGCCCGGGGCGCAGACTTTAAAGGAGCTAAGCGCAACATTTGGTAGTAGCTGCAGCAGCAGAGGAGCTGTAAGGAGGGCAGGGTGGTGATCAAGACTGGTGTTTTGCCGCTTGTTAAACCTGGAGAAATTGGCAAGCAGGTTAAATTGGTGAAGTGGAAATTTTACAGACAGTTTGAAAAACTTGAGGACATTAAAGGTTACCAAAGGGAGAAAAGAGAGAAGGAACGAAGATGGGAATACACCTAAAACAAGTTAATGCGGTAGCTAGGGTTGAGGCTACAACTGGAATGAAAGCAAAGAAACGCCTAGTTCAAGCTAAGGGGGCTTCATCTGTGGCAAAGGCCTCAGGCGCTACAAATCGTTTGGAACTAAATTCCAGTTTTGAAAGCTCTACAGAAGAGCCGTTTGAGTCACAATCCGAGCATTCTGAACATCTGCCAGGGGGTGAGGACCCCATCCCCATAATCGATGACTCCCATGGGGCAAAGAAGGGCCTGACTGTTGAATCCACCCCGGGGCGTAACAAGGTAGTGAATCACAAAGATTTCCCATTGTTCGCCAAAAAGAGTATTCAGCCACCTGTGTCCCGAAGTCCATCATATGTAAGCCCAGCTCCGTCTGCTACCCCAGAGGAAGACACAACAATTAATTCCCTCGAAAGGCTGCATATTTCACCATCCTACGAAGCTCCATCTTCAGCCTTGATACTCCCGGCCACCATCCCAGTAGAGGTGGGAAACTCATCCCCTTGTCTGCATAATTCATGCGCTTTAGCTGAGCAGCATCCGTTCCCTGAGCAGTCTTCTACTGTAGAAAACACCCTTAAACTACAGTTAGAGAGTGGGCAGCACCTCCAGGAAATAACTGGCGCATCTATGGAGAAGGGCCTAGAATTCTCAAGTCAGATCACCAATACTCTGCAAGAAAATTCTTCCAGGGCCAACTTGCAACAGATGGAAATGAAAACGTCGTTTAATCTCATACTGGAAGAGATCAGGGAGATGAAAAAGTCCCAGGCACACGAGACAGCCGTTCTTCATCATAGGCTGGAAAAAATTGAAGAATCTATCTCAGGTATGCCCGCTAGGCTTGAAGAAGCAGAGTCTAGGATAGCCCACTTGGAGGACCAGATGAGCCACACAATCCAGAAAATTAGTGAAGTGACGGCAGACAAGATCGCCCTGGAGACCAAACTGGAAGAACTAGAAAATCACTCACGCCACTCGAATCTTCGTATAGTGGGAGTTCCTGAGGGGAAGGAGGGCACCAACACCCTTCGCTGGGTTGAAACATTCATTAAACAAAAAGTGCTGCCGGAATTTTCTGGGGATCTAACATTAACCAGGGCCCATCGTGTTCCTGCCCACCCCATCCCAAATTCTAAGTACCCTCGCACCATTTTAATTAACTTTGCTGATTATAGAATTAAAGAGAGTATTTTAACGAAAGCAATTCAGCAGAAACAGTTTACCATCGACGAGGGGACTAAATGTCGGATCTTTTCAGATATGTCAGCAGGGGCGGCGCGTAGACGAAAAGAATTTGTAAAATTGTTGTTCTTATTTAAAGCTCAGGGGGCACAGGCATCCATTGCCCAGCAGTCAAAGTTAAGAGTTCTCGTTAAAGGAAAATTTCATATGCTCTCGCGGGTAGAGGAAGCTCAGGAGCTTTTGAGAGAGATCACTGTTTTAAGATGAAGTTGTTTTGATTCAAAATGATTAATGTTGGAATTTTGTCTACTGGGGTCTTCCTCCGTGTGGGGGGGTAGGTCACCAAGGGTGCAGGATCAGGGCACCCGAGCCATAAGCAGGGAGGGAGAGATGTGGGTAGCGGGGCCTGTGGGGACCTCCACATTTCTTGGGTGGGTTTCAGGGATTCGGGGGGGGAGTAGGGTGGGGGGATACAGCAGTAAAATGAGCAGTTGCAGGGGCATGTTGGGAATGTTCGCCATAGGAAAAAAGAGTAATAGCAAAACGAGCAGTCGTAAAAGCAGTAGTAAAATGAGCAGTTGCAGGGATATGATTGGAAAAATGGTCAGGATTGTGAGAAGCTTAAAAAAAAAAAAAAAAATCTAAATGTTTCAAATTTTTTAATAATATTTAATTAAAAATAGATATTTTTAAAACACTCCCCACCCTTATCCACTAAAAACCCAACAGCCCACTCCTAAAAATATTTATCAAATTTAGATTTCAATATTATATTTTATTTTAAGAATTTATTCCAAATTTATTAAAAATTGTGATAATATTTTATTTAAAAGATATATTTTTAAAACACTCCCCACCCTTATCCCATATAAACCCAACAACACACTCCTAAAATAAATTTTCAATTCAAAATTTAAATATAAATATTTTTTTAATAAATAAATTCTCAATTATTTAATTTTTTTATAATATTTAATATAAAATATATATTTATAAAAGACTCCCCACCCTTGTCCCCTATAAACACAACATCCCACTCCTAAAATTAATTATCAAATTTAAATTTAAATATAAATTTTCTTTTTTTTAAATAAATTCTAAATTTAAAAAAATTGTAATAATATTTTTTTTAATAAATATTTTTAAACACTCCCAAACATTATCCCCTATAAACGCAACATCCCACTCTTAAAAAAAATTCAAATTTAAATTTAAATATTATTTTTCATTTTTTACAAATAATTTCACATTTTTTTGAAAAATTTAATAATATTTCATTTAAAATATATATTTTTAAAACACTCCCCACCCTTATCCCCTATAAACCCAACATCCCGCTCCTAAAATTATATATAAAAGTTTTTTTAAAAATTAAATTATTTAAAATATAAAAAACATAATTTTAATACATTCCAAATAACATATTAAAACACTTATATACAAAATATTACAAAATATACAAAAAATAACAATACTTTATCGATATTTTAACACAACGATATTATGACATTCGATATATTGTACTTCGATATTTTACTACACATAGCAATATCAAAATTTTTGAAGTCAATATGCAAAACATCGATATTTTATACCATCGATATTTTACATTCAATAGTTTGGTACATCGACATTAAAATTTCGATATTTTGACTGCTCACCGGCTCACGTAGCTCCCAAGATCCAAACCTCACTAACCTCCAGGGCAACCTCTGAAACAAAGCAGTCTGAGGCCGAGATCGAGGGCCCACACGTCATAGCTGGGCTCTTATGGAGAGGTCTGCACCCTGAGACGCATTTCTGGCACCAAGTCAGGGTCCTGCTACGGCCTAAGAGAGGGCAGTTCCCCAGAGAGAGGGAGCCCCCCCCAACATGGCAGCGCCCAAGGGGAAAAAAGAGTTCTCAGTAAAAGGCTTGCTCCTTAAACCAACTACTGCTGGAACAACAGAGGCACAAAATGCGATGGAGACAGATGGAACAGAGGCCCAACTTACACGTGCTTTCATTGAATCTCTGTTCATCACGCTCCGAGAGGACTTTAAATCCATGAAAACAGAAATATCCCAGGAGCTGGGCAAGGTGAGAAAGGACGTGGACGTGTTGGGAGGCAGGGTCGACACGCTTGAGTCACAGGGTGCAAACAGAGACGAAGAGCTCGAGCTGCTTCAGCAAGAGGTCATCCGTCTCCGGGACCAGCACCTCAATCTCCAGGCACACGCAGAAGACGTGGAGAATCGCTCTCTGCGCAACAACATCCGTGTCCGGGGAGCAGCGCATGGAGCAGAGGGCCAGAATGTCGCACTCTTCGTCGAGGGTCCCTTCAGAACAGTACTGGGAGGGCCTGATGACATGTAGATCAAGCTGGACCGTGTACATCGCGTAGGCCCGAAGAGACCCTCACCAGCTCCCCCAGCTGACATCCTCGCCTGTATCCATGATTTTCAACTGAAGGAGCGCATTTTGCAGAAAGCCAGAGACTCTCATCCCATTTGCTATCAAGGACTCCAGCTCTCCCTCTATCAGGACCTGGCGGCTTGTACGCTGCAAAAGCAAAGAACTTTCAAACCAGTCACATTGCACCTACGTGCTAATAAGATCCCATACTCCTGGGGACACCCTTTCCACCTCATCTTTCGCCACGAGGAGAAAATCCAGCATGTTCGCTCACTCAAGGAGGCATGTCAACTATTGAACATAAAGGAAGACATTGATGTAAGCCCAACCCACTCGGATAGGACATCCAGGGGCCAAGACAGGAATAGATGGAAGACGGCAGGTGCCGGCCACGTGGAGCTCTGCCCGGATCCAGAGACTATCGCGAGTGAGAGTCAGGCGGTCTTGGCCTCTCTGGGAGAAGACTCGGCCGGCCCGGCCTGAGCAGATTTACACTCCAAGTAAACTGAAATATCTGGGGACATCGGGACCTTCACAGCAAGAGACAGTCATCTTACGCAACCCGCTGGCCCGGGCGAGGCGGAGAGGCGGGATGTACTGAGCCGCTTCCATCCTCCTCCCGTGGGCTTGACCGCCCAGGACATTCCAACTGTATTTACTATGTTGTTTGTTTGTTGTTTACATTTTGTTTTGTGGGGTGTTTTCCTCTCCTGCGCTCCCCATACACGCCCATCAGATCTACGCGCTGGCAGGCCCTCCATCTTGCGCAGAACACCCTCCACCCTGCCCACTTGATGATATTACCCCCTTAATACAAGGTGCCTTCAAGGCCTTGCACTACACCGGTACAGATGCCCCAGTCACTTAAGGTAATCACACTGAATGTTAAGGGGCTTAACAATCCAGTGAAATGTAGAGCCATACTTTTTTATTTAGAGAATACCAGTGCACACATTTGCCTCCTCCAGGAGACCCATCTACTCTTGGGAGACACGCACCGGCTCCGCTCTAGAGCATTTCCCCAACTATTCTCCTCTCTTTCCACTAAATCAGCGGGAGTAGCAATCCTTATATCAGCCTCATTTCCTGGGAAACTGGGCCCTAAACAAGCCGAAACCAAAGGTAGATTCTTAGCGTACTCCTTCCAGGTTGGACCGCACTCCCTCACTATTGGATCCATCTATGCCCCAAACGTCAAGCAAGAGACATTTATCCACTCAGCAGTAGCGGAAATTAGCCTTTCTCCTGACAGGCTATTAGTGATAGGTGGGGACTTAAATGTGACATTTGACAATGCCCTGGACAGGTCGGCCCAAAGACAGGGACAGGCCGGCGCGCTGTCAGGTGAGGGGCGACAGTACCTACAAGGGGCGGGCCTGCTGGACATCTGGAGAGAGGTGCATCCCACCGCCAGGGAATACACCTTTTATTCCCACTCTCACAAAACCTATGCCAGAATTGACTACCTAATCGGCACTCCCGATTTCAAATCGCTCGTCACACAGGTGGATATACTCCCCCCGGACCTTGTCCCACCACTCTGCAGTGTTGGTGGAATTTACATTGCCAGTCGCTAAGCCCCCGCCCCACACCTGGCGCCTGCGAGACACAATGCTGTATCGCCCTGACGTGGTCGTGAGGATCACTAAAACTATAAAGGATTATTTAGAGATAAATGATGTTCCAGAGACCTCAGCGACAACCCTTTCGGGACGCCCTGAAGGTGGTAGTCAGGGGGGAATTCATAGCTATTGCTGCCCATGATAACAAGTTGCTCAGGGAAAAGAGACAACTCCTCACGGCACAAGTGCAAGAGCTGGAGCGCATCTACCAGCGAATTGGGGCCCGAGAGTCTGGAGGCAGTGAGAGGCGTCACGCACTCAATTGGCAGCGCTAGATATAGACAGAGCAGAATACGTGGCGCTTAGGTTACGACGCGCTTTCTACTCGGGGGTAATAGATGCAGGAGATTATTAGCTAATAGATTGAGAATGCAGAGACAGGCAGGCGGAATAGCCGTGGTGCACGCACCAAATGGGGAGCTGTGCGAGACAGACCAACAGATCACAAATGCCTTCCATCAATATTATGCAGCGCTTTACGAGGAGCAAACATTACCAGACGGAGCGCCATCTAGATACCTGCAGGGTGTGGCAACAGCTAGGCTCACTACAGATCAAGCCAATACTTTGGAAGCGCCCATTCGGACGGAGGAGGTCATTACGGCTATCGCCAGTCAGAAGCTTTTAAAATCCCCTGGACCCATGGGTTTAAAGCCCTGTTTTATAGGACGTTCTGCCAGGTCCTGTCCCCAGTCCTCACTAGAGTATTTAATGCTATTGGGACCTCCTTGCACATACCTCAATCTATGCTAGAGGCTGCGGTGGTGGTGATCCCCAAGCCTGGGAAGGACAAGAGGTTTTGTGCCTCTTACAGGCCGATCTCTTTACTCAACGCAGACCTCAAATTATTTAACGGAATTTTAGCAACGTGGCTGTCTCCCCTCCTCCCGGGTCTGATGGATCCTGATCAGGCTGGATTCATTACTGGTTGCCAATGTGTGGACAATACAAAGCGACTCCTACATATTATAGATAAGGCGAAGAGATTTCACACCGAACGCATGTTGCTCTCTGTCGACGCTGAGAAAGCGTTCAACAGAGTCCAGTGGCCTTATTTAAGAGAAACCCTAGCACATTTTTGACTCCCTGACAGATATACACAATGGGTTTTCAGCTGCTACACCAAACCGGTGGCCTCTGTTAGACCGAACGGCTGTACCTCCACTCCATTCCTGATCAAGAGGGGGACCAGACAGGGGTGCCCTCTTTCCCCCCTCTTGTTCGCCCTCTATATGGAGCCTATGGGTCAAAGGGTAAGCGACAATCCACACGTTATGGGGGTGGGCTTTGGGGGGGGACAGGCATACCCTAAGTTTATATGCAGACGATGTAATTGCGTCACTGGAGGCCCCCACGTTCTCCCTCCCGGCTCTCCTGGAAGAGCTAGAGAGGTTCTCTCAGGCCGCTGGCTTCAAAATAAACACTCAGAAGTCACAGCCTGTCACTTAAAGCCCCCACGCAGGAGAGCCTTCGCGAGGCATTCCCCATCCAGTGGGCTCAAACTGAGATCCCATACTTAGGAATTGAATGTATGACGTTACAACGCATACGTTTACAATGCATGCCTTTACAACGCAGTTTTTACATCGCAACATCCTTTACAACGCATTCTTTTACATCGCATGCCATTACATCGCATTTTTAGAAACTACCTTTACAACGCATTCCATTACATCGCATTATACCATTACAATGCATACCATTACAACGCATGCCATTACATCGCATTTAAGGTAAGTGTTGGATAGTGTAGGGGTGAAAATTACTATTCTAACTCCAGTGAGAGCAACAGTAGGGTAAGTGTTGGATAGTGTAGGGGTAAAAGTTACTATTTTAACTCCAGTGAGTGCAACAGTAGGGTAAGTGTTGGATAGTGTAGGGGTAAAAATTACTATTCTAACTCCAGTGAGTGCAACAGTAGGGTAAGTGTCGGATAGTGTAAGGGTACTATGCATTGTAATGGTATGCGTTGTAATGACTTGCGATGTAATGCCTGCGTTGTAGTGACATGCGTTGTAATGACATGCGTTGTAGTGACATGCGATGTAATGGCTGCGTTGTAATGACATGCGATGTAAAGGATGTTGCGATGTAACAACTGCATTGTAAAGGTAGTGCGATGTAATGACTGCGTTGTAAAGGTTGTTTCCCTTAGGAATTAAGCATGCTACTTCTCCACAGCACATCGCATCGGTGAACTATACCGCCCTGCAACATCAAATTCGGGCACATCTAAGCCGCTGGAAAACATATAAACTGTCCTGGTTGGGCCCCCGTAGCGGCGATAAAAATGACGATTCTACCCAAAATTCTGTTTCTGTTCCAAACATTACTGCTCGAGCCACCGCGGGGCATTATTCACTCCCTTCAACAAGATATAGAACGATTCATTTGGGCTGACAAGAGACCCCGGATGCACCGGGCACTAAGTTACAGACCCCCTGGGGAGGGCGGACTGGGGATCCCAAACCTCCAGAACTACTTTTACGCAGTACAGATGCGCTTATTTGTAGAATGGTCCCGCTCAGAATCAGAGAAGCACTGGCTATTTATGGATAGGGCCCTGGACAGAGTGCCCCTATGGAGGATTCCCTTTCTCCCCAGACGTTCTCGTCCTCCAAACCTCTATCTGTTGTTGGTTACACGGACTCCTCTGGAGGCATGGGATAAGGTGGCTGAGAGGAAGGCCCTCACAACATTCCCTTATCCGCTGATACCCATAGTAGCAAACCCCAATTTCTCCCCTGGAATGGATATGAAAACCTTCCAGATGTGGGCCTGAGAGGGCAGTAGGTCTATTTGACATTTCTTTGATGAAAACGACCCACTTACATTTGAGGATTTTCGTCAACAACAAGGCCTGCCAGAGTCTGAGCGTTATAGATGTCAGCAAATTAGGCACTGTGTGATGCAACCAAATATACGCCCCCAAGCACAACGCCACCTGACCGCTTGTGAGAAATGGTTGCTAACCAAATCTTCTGATACCCGTCTAATTACGGAACTATACAATTTGTTGAAGCTACCTCCAGCCACAATTAAATCCCCTAGTCAGCGACGATGGGAGGCAGAGTTAGGCCGGGAACTTACAATACGGGAGTGGGAGGACATTTACTACAGAGCCAGACACACAGGTAGGAGTGTAGCAGGTATCGAGACAGCCACCAAAATTGCTACCTACTGGTACCTCACACCCGTCAGGCTCCATAAGGGGAACCCAACAAGAGACCCCCTTTGTTGGCGGGGGTGTGGGGCACAGGGAACCCTGACACACATCCTCTGGGACTGCCCGAAACTTGCAGTTTTCTGGGAACAGGTTATTGACGAGATAGATGCGTGTTTTGATATACAACTTCCCCGCTTCCCTTCCTATCATCTTGGGCCTACCGAGTGCCCTTATGTTTCCCCTAAAGTTGCACAGAGGCAGACAGATAGGCTTGGCTATTGGGGCAGCCCTTCAACACATTCTAGCGTTACGGGGCACGACCCGCCTTCCCACACACACTGGATGGCTACACCGTATATGGCATGTTTTAGGGATGGAGCGCATCTCTCTCTCCCTCACTAACCAAGGAGCGTCATTCCCAGATCTCTGGAAACCATTCATAACAATGCTCTTGATGGAGCAAGGTAAACGAGAAAAATTTTAACTCCTCAAAATTTAACATTAATAATTAATATAATTGTTCGTTTCAAGAAAGTAACCAACATCGTATGTCTTTTCTAGAAGTGTTCTAGGTAACCTGCTATATGTGTGCAAACTAATCCACTTACAATTGTCAATGTAAATAACATTAATATAGTAAATTGCGTATTAATTAAAATAATATTGCATGATCTGTGCTTTGTAGTAAAGTGGATGGTAAGTAAGGAATAGCTTTATATGTCGCTTTTGCTAGGTAATACCTAACAGGGGTACGTAGAATGACGGGAGGGAAAGGAAAGGGCTTATTTTCTTTATTCTTAACTATTTTCTGTTCATTTCTATAATAGTTCGCTTAGGCCTGTTGGACCGTACTGTAAAAATGGCTGCTGAGGTGAAAAGGCTAAAGTACGCACGCGCAAGATGGCTTCCAAATGAAAGAGAGAAAAAACTGTAAACGAAAGATGTCATGTGATCAGTTCCAAAGCCTGAGATGGAAGCGGGATCAAGGTCGCTATGACCTTATCGCACACGCCTGTGCCAAAGGGGGACGCAGCGAAGGAGCGTGAGAAGTCGCAGTGTATCTGTGAATGGACAAAGCATTGTTCAAAATAAAGTATCAGAAAGGATACAAATAAGAACTTTTCATTAGACTGGTCATGTCCTGAATGTGAGAAAGAATCAAGTTATATACATTCCTAAAGAACTGGTTCGAACAAGGAGAAGAATAATGATGTGTGACACCCCCAAAATGGACCAATTAGAATGAACCTCGTCCCCAAAAATGTAACTTTTTGTTTAGTAAGCCAGTATTAGGGTATAAGAAGGCCTGCTTTTAGGAAGGAAGGTGCTGCTACTATATTTTTATTGAGCACAAGACGCTGATGCTGGAGAACCTGATATATTTTTTTTTTTTAGTAGACTTTTACATTTTAATACGATTAAAAACTTTAGTTTAATCTTAATTAAGAAGAAAAGAGAGAGACTGGCGGAAAACCTATATGGGTGGTCCGTCAAGGAGGACTGTTTTGTAGAACAGTCAGCTTTGGGATTTCTATGCTGAAGATCTGAATTTTACTGCTGTGATGAACTTTATTTTTCCATCTAAAAGGGTATGCATCGTAATTTCAATTTATTCTTATAATGATAATAAATGTATTAATCTGATTAATAAAAGTGAGTTTATTCATGCTTTTAAATATTAGATAAACTTTACTGATTTAAAATCAATGAGTCTGTGGTTCTTTAGCTCAATAATAAATGTAAAATGTTTAATAAGAGTTAATAGGGATTGAGCTGGTCTTAATCACCAATTACTGATTCCTACTAGTTGGTCCATCGATCAATGAGCGGAATACCTGAGAAACTTGAGAATTATTGTATTGATTTAAAGGTATCCCGTCTCCTTCCAGCAAGTCATTAACTTTTTCTCCTAAGTGAAAGGTAGATGTGTTCCGGTGAATATATGAGAGAGTGAATGTATATGCGGTGTTCTGGGCCCCACCGTCATATAGGTATATTTGTGAAGAGAAATGTTTCAACCCGGACGTAAAAGCCTATAGGAGAAGAAATTTTATTGATAACGCTGGATCAGTTTTCTTGGTAGCAGAGTTATGGTTACTATAGAATTAGTTTGGGGATTATTGATTATTGATTTTGTTATTCTATGTTTAATACTTTATGTTGAGTTAGTGTTACGTTTTATGATGTCGATTATTTTAAAGACTTCCGGGAAGTAGGAAGTTGGTTGCCCTGTAGGTAGGCGGGGAAATGTGTGGCAAGTGAAGTCACACAGTGCATTGTCTGATTTCAAAGTGGTAACATCGTCGTGTGTTATCTTTAGGGACATTTTCCGTGTGAGAGTGGTGAATGGATAGCGAAGGCCACCTGTGAAATTTCAGCCTTAAGAACAGGAGTCAATTGTGAGCTCTGAATACGCTTATCCCTGGGAAAGTAACAGGTCTCCCTAAGCTTGTAAGAAGGGTAAGGTAGAGGGAAGTGCTACCTTATCGGCGAAACGGGAAAATTCTGTGGTAGGGTAGAGGTAAGCGCTGCCTACTGGAAATACAGAATTATTGTGTAAATGGACAAAGCTATCTCTTTGGTTTAGCGAAACAGGCAATGGAGATGTTTTATGTTGATTACTAACAGGTTTTAATTAAAAAAACGTAAGAAAAGTTTGCCGAAAATTTTTGTAAAGGAGGGGTCAGGAGCAGAACTGACGTAGACAAAGAACCGCGCTGGAATTGGTCAGTGCATTGATTATACGGAAAACGCCCTGATTGGTGCGTTAGTGTGAGACGTTCTAGGATAGGTTGAACAAGCTGTAACGTAGAAGCTTCGGATTGGAGCGTTAGTGTGAGACGGGCTAGGATTGGTTGGATAAGCTGTGACGTAGAAGCTTCGGATTGGAGCGTTGGTGTGAGACGCGCTGTGATAGGTCTGAGTAACGTATAGAGAACAGTGTTGAGTTGCGGACTTTGAAAGAGGTAAGAAATCGTGAAATAATGGCTTATAATGAGTATGGTAGAGAGAAAACGTCATGGATGGTGAAAATTAAGAATTTATTTAAAAAAGACAAAAAGGTAGTAACAAGAGAAGGACAAGTAATTCCTCCACCGAAAACACCAGCTTCACATATGATGCTGAAATACGGATATCATACCTGCCTATGGTTAGAAAATTGGACCAAATATACCCAAAATGATGGAGTATTGGCTTTTTCCGAGAATGGTTCATTCAGTGTAGCTGTACTTCGAAATTTGAGAGAGAAAATGACCAAGCTTGAACCGAAACCTAGACCAACACAGTTTGAAGCGTTAAGTGAATGGGAAGATGAGATGTATGAACGAGAAAGATTTAGAGGAGTTAAGAATCATGAATTTGTTCCTGGAAGACTGTGGGGAGTGAATCATGAGGACAGAATAAAGCGTTGGAGGTATGCTAATATGACAGGAGGCTTGTTTCCAGCTTTTACAGTTGAAGAAGAGGTAAAGAAAAAGAGTACAGAGAAAAAGAAACATTTAAATACCGAAAGATACGGGTATGGTGGTAGCGAGACAGAGGATGAATTGCTGGAAGATATTTTAAACAGAAATCCACCTCCATACCAACAGAATTCTGCGGTGGTGACACCTAATGCACCGCCAATGGAAACTGGGAGGAATAAAAATCTAGAACAGAGATACGAAATAAATAGGTCAAAAGAACAATTGATAACCCCACCAAACGGAAAGTTTGAAAGTGATAATACAACCGAGTTAGCCAAAACCACGAGAGAATTGACTGAGAAAATAAGAGAATTAACAATGAATATGGAAGCTGTCACTGTACCAGTAACAATAGGTCCAGTAATACCAGTTTTTGAGAATCAGAAAATAGATGAGCATTCTTTAGTTATTCCCATGAGTTCAAGTTTACAAGGAAGGAAAGAAGGGATGGAATTAGAAAAAGAAGAAGCGAGGAAGTTGATTAGTTTATACAGACCAAGTCCACCCACTAATTTGACAGTAAATGAGAGTGAATTTAGAAGGATTCCTATGGGAACTGAATCTGCCTCTGAAACACCAGAGAAAAGTTGAAATTGGATAGAACTAAATAGTACACCTATAGGTCCAACTCCAGATGAAATAAATGAATGGATGAAAACCTTACAAAAGAAAGAGACAGAACCAAAACCACTAGATGTAATTAGGTTAAAAATTGATATGGAAGAGTTAATTTTAGGGACTATCGGGACGGAAAAATTTAAAACATACCAAGATGATGAGGTGATGTTTTTGTGCAAAAGTATTACATGGAGAGCTAGAAATTTGCACGATAAATTAGAAGAGGTAGCGAGCGAACTAGGAGTGGAATTTATAAAAGTAAGAAGTTTACAGAAACCATATAGAGTAGATTTCTCTGAAAAAGATATAGAAAACTTGAACACATCAGGACGGTTAACCCAAATAAAAGAGTTAATTGTGTTATTAAGAAAATGGGGTGATGTGGACAGATGGAGAAGTAGGTGGACAAAAAGAAATGAGAAAACGACTGATAAAGCATCTTTGGCTTTTGCGGTAACAGATAAAGAACCGATTGTAAGGGAATATCCGATGAGGGAAACTCCAGGAGGTAGTTATGTACATGTTCCTTGGTCCAGACAAGATATACTGTCATTTACAAATGACTTCCCAAAATTAAGGGAAAAACCAGTAAAATGGTATGGACAAGTAGAGAGGTTTGTTAAAGTTTCGAAAGTGTTATGGGTAGATTTGGATGGATTGTTCGACATTGTAGTACCAGCTGATTTATGGGCAGAGTGTAAGATTACCATTGATTGGCCAACTGTAGAATACCCAAGAGACGCAAAAACAGGAGCGCCAGGACTAGAAGTTATGAGAAAATATGATCAGGTTATTACCTTTTTGAAAAATAAAATACCACCTAAAGAAACGGATTGGGTAAAAATTGATAGAACTACGCAGGAGAGTAAGGAATCTGTACACGCATACTATGAGAGGCTACTTTTAGTTTTTAAACAATATAGTGGTTATGAGACTCTAAATGAGAAGGACATGAGTCATTTTGTATATAGATTTGTTTACGGATTAAAACCGGAGATAAGTGAAATGATAAAACAACATATGATTTGTTGGCAGAATAGCACAGTGGATGAAGTGCTGAGGTATGCTAAATATTGTAGTGATGATATTGAGTGTAGACAGCGGAAATTAAAAGAGAAAGCAATGTGGGCACAAGTAAAATTTGCAGAAAAACAGGAAGCTCAACTGAATAATCAAAGTAGTGAGTCAGGACAAACAAAATTTTAACCGAATATAGGTAAAGGCAAAGGCCAAATGAACATAGAGGAAGCAAAGAAAAGGTGGCCATGCCACAATTGCGGAAAGTTAGGGCATTGGAAAAACGAGTGTAAATTACCTCCAAAAACTAATACAGAAAATCAACTGTTAAATCCACAGGTGCAGAGTGAGGTGGGTTGCCAACAGCTACAGCAACCGCAGGTAGTTACTCAGCAGAGTCAGGTGCCCCAACCACCACTTCCCAAGGGTGTAAACCTTCAAAGATACAGTACAGAAACAGGATTCTACGGAGGAGAGCAGGTAACACAATTGCTGCGCGCAGCAGCGGTCTCTCAGTTCTGGTTACGACAGGATGGGAATGAGTCGGATGAAAGCTTATGACGGTGCCTAGGAGAGGAGGAAGAGTGCGTACTTGGCGCAACTCTAGAGGTAGATCAAGCAGGTCCATTTGTGGATGGAGAAGTGAATGGTGCAAATGTAACATTCCTTGTGGACACTGGAGCTACCCGTTCTACTGTTAGATCAGTGGAAATTCCAAATCTTCCTCTCTCAGGTGAACATATCCAAGTTGTTGGTGTTTCGAATCAACAAATTAAGACACCTCTTACCAAATTAGTAGAAGTGAAAATTGGACCATTTAAAGAAATGCACCGATTTGTGGTGTGTGATTGTAGTCCTGTAAACTTGTTAGGACGCGATTTACTTTGCAAAATGAATTGCACCATCTATTGTACTCCGGATGGGATTGCATTCCAGACCCCTGAGGAAGATGTATTGTATAAAATGACGATGGTGAATTTAGAGACAGAAGTGAATGATTTATTCCCTGTGTTTGATGTAGAGAAAATCCCAATTGAGCTAAAAGAAACAGTAAAACAGGAAGTGTGGGATTTTACGGGCGAAGATATAGGGCTAATGAAAGGAGTAGACCCTGTCAAAATCTCAGTTAAAGAAGGAACAAGCTACCCAAATACTCCACAGTATAAATTGACGCCAGAAATAATTGAAGGAATTACCCCTGTAATAAACAAAATGATTGAACGAGGAATTCTGAGAGAAATAATGAGCAGTCCATGTAATTCGCCTACAATGGGACTGAAAAAGCCAAACGGAACATATAGAATAGTACAAGATTTAAGGAAAATAAATAAAATTGTTGTTCCTTGTTGTCCAATTGTACCAAACCCTGCAGTAATTTTAAGCCAGATTCCACAGGAAGCGGAATGGTACACAGTCATTGATTTGTGCCATGCATTTTTCTCTATCCCATTACATTCAGATAGCCAGCCATTATTTGCGTTCAGGTTCGGAGAGCGTATTTTGGCATGGTGTCGAATTCCTCAGGGGTACACAGAAAGCCCCTCAATTTTTAATCAGATTTTAAAGAAATCACTAGAAGATTTAAAAATGCCTGAAAAATCTGTGATGGTTCAATACATTGATGACCTACTGGTGGCATCAAAGACGAAGGAAGCATGTGTTGCCGACACAATTGCTTTGCTGAACCATTTAGCGAAAGGAGGACATAAAGTATCTCCATCTAAATTACAGTTTTGTCAACAAGAAGTACAATACTTAGGTCATAAGATTGAAAAGGGAGTACGAAAGGTGACAACTGAGAGAATAAAAATAATTCAAGGAATGAGAGCTCCAATGACACAAAGGGAGGTAAGAATGTTTTTGGGAATGGTTGGATATTGTCGACAATGGATAAGTGGATTTTCACTGATTGCAAAACCATTACAGCGTTTGACAAAGACCCTTTTGAATTGAATGATGAAGAAATGAAAGCGTTCAGAGAACTAAAAAGAAATTGTGTGAAGCCCCGGCACTGGGAATGCCTGACTATGAAAAAGAATTTGAGCTATATTGTAGTGAAAGAGATGGGTGTGCGCTTTCAGTTTTGGTCCAGAGACATGGGAACATGAAGAGACCTATTGCGTATTTTTCAGCTGTTTTAGACCCAGTAGCAAAAGCGTTGCCTGGATGTCTGAAAGCAGTAGCTGCTACCTGTGTGAGTTTGGAACAAAGTGAAGGAATTGTGATGGGGTATCCACTGAGAGTATATGTTCCTCATTCTGTGGAAATTCTTTTGACAAGAACCAAAACTCAATACATGACACATAGTCGGCTGACTAGGTATGAAAAGGTAATTCTAAGTGCAGACAATGTAACCATTGACAGATGCACAAATGTAAACCCTTCAACCTCCTTGCCAGATGAGGAGAGTGTGATAGATACGGATGAAGTTGATCATGATTGTTTGAATGTACTGGAATATTGCACCAAGACGAGACCGGATATAAAAGATGAGCCTTTAAAAGAATCAGATTATGTACTGTTTGTAGATGGCTCCTGTTTGCGAACGAGTGAAGGAGTTTTGAGTGCGGCATATGCAGTATGTACAGTGGCTGCTATAATGGAAGCGTCTTGTTTAAGAGGAATACGTTCTGCCCAAGTGGCTGAACTAGTTGCTCTGATTCAGGCATGCAAATTGGGAAAGAATGTTTGAATCACTGTAATCACGGATAGCCAATACGGCTTTGGAGTGGTTCATGATTTTGGACAGATCTGGTCCCAGAGAGGTTTCTTGACGTCTGCAGGAACACCCATTAGAAATGGTGAGTTTGTGAGAAGGTTGCTTGAGGTGATACAGCTGCCTAAACAGATTGCAGTGGTAAAATGCAATGCACACAAAAATGGGGAAGACTATATAACTGTGGGCAATAAGTTCGCAGATGAAATAGCTCAGTACTGTGCCAAAAATGTAGTATCATTAAATAGAAGCAGAGAAAGAGAGCATATTTCATGTCCTTTGCTTTTTACTAACCCTGTCGAGACATGGGATGAAGTGAGACAGTTGCAAGAAGCAGCAGATGATGAAGAAAAGGATAGCTGTAAAAAAGCAGGATGCAGGAAAAGAGAGGAAAATTATGTTTGGGTTTATAGAGACGAAAGACCAGTTATGCCTGATAGCATGATTTCTGACATGGCACGGATGTACCATGGACAAGCTCACATTGGAAGAGATGCAATGATCAGACTTTTTAGACAAACCTGGTATAACCCAAAATTCAGAGCTATAGCTGAGAGTCTTTGTCAAAGTTGTCTTATTTGTCAACAGATAAACCCAGGAAGGAAGACGGTAGTGAGTCTAGGAACAATAGGACGAGAGGGAGGTCCTTTTACAAGAATACAGATGGATTTTATTGAGATGCCCCCAAGCAATAGATTGAACTATGTTCTTGTGGTCGTCTGTTTGTTTTCTCGTTGGGTGGAAGCCTTTCTGACTAGAAGGAATGATGGAATTACAGTAGCAAAACTGATGCTACGAGAATTCATTCCGAGATATGGTTTTCCAGTAACGATTGAAACAGATAGAGGAACGCATTTTCAGAACGAATTAATTCAGTTGATCTGTGAAGCACTTGGTATCAAACAGAAATTGCACTGTGCATACAGACCAGAGGCTTCTGGAGTAGTAGAGCAAGTGAATGGAACAATAAAAAACAGGTTAGGGAAAATGTGTCAAGCCACAGGACTCATATGGCCAGATGCCTTGCCATTGGTCTTAATGACCATCAGAAGCATACCTGAAAGAAAGACAGGTTTAAGTCACCACGAAATAATCATGGGACGAGCAATGAGACAAGCACATGTACCTGTCAACAAACTGCTGACTATAACTGATGATCTCATATTGGATTATTGCAAAGGATTGGCTGATGTGGTACGTTCTGTGTTTCATCAGGTTGGATCGGATGCAACCACTCTTGAAAGAAAACCAGCTCATGATTTGAATCCTGGAGATTGGGTCCGCATAAAAGTCCACAGAAGAAGAAATTGTTTGGTTCCTCGCTGGGACCAACCACGACAAGTGATCCTGGTGACAACAACTGCAGTCAAATGTGCAGGAGTAAAACACTGGGTCCATGCCAGCCATACAATCAGAGTTCCAGATCCTGAAGCTCGACCTGTAAGTCGACATCTGGAAATATCAGATACCAGTTCAGCATCTGAAGCAGAAGAAGAAACAAATAAGGCTCCAGAATCTGAAGATCGACCTGGAAGTCGACATCTGGAGGACCCGAGTACAAGTTCAATGACAGGAGAAGAGAATGAAATAGCGAAGATTCCAGAATCTGAAGATCGACCTGTAAGTCGACATCTGGAAATATCAGAGACAAGTTCAGCATCCGATACAGATCAGTCTGATTGTGATGAGAACCCGAAAAGAGGTTGGGAAATTGATATCATAAAAGAAAGAACTGAGCAAAGAAATGACAATGATGAACAACCAAGTACCAGCTATGATAAAAATCCTTCGGAAGTCATTTTAATAGATGAAGAAGGGATAGCTTCAAGTAAAAAGTTAGAAGAATCGGAAGACTCCCGAGGAGAAATAGGGATAGATCTGCGAACAAAGGAACAGGGAAATATAGAAATAGATAGAGAGGTCGACGCTGAATCGGAAGAATCTCGAGGAGGGACAGAAGTACGCAAACAAAGAAAAGCACAAGAAGGATCAGAAACAGGTGATGGAAATGAAATTATTAAGTTCAGAATAAGAGATAATAAAGAAAGATCAGAAACGGAATCAGAAGAAAGTGGAGAAGAAAGAAAACAGAAATTAGAATCAAGAAAGAGAACTTGAAAAACAGAAAGAGAGGAAAAAGAAAGTGAACCGAAAAGGCCAAGAAAAGGAGATAATTGGCCCTATGAAGTTAAAAGATTGAGATACAAGATCATAAATCTAAATGGAAAGAATGCAGAACAAGTAAATGAAATAAGTCAAAAAGAACAGGAAAAACAAGGTGGAAAACACTTGCAGAAAACAAAAAGAATAAAGAAAGCAAATCTGAAATATAAATCACCTGAATGGCTATACATTGCATTAACTGACATCAAAGAAGAAGAAATCACTCACGAGTACCCTGAACAAAGCTACAACCTAATAGGTGAAAGTGAAGTGCAACAAGGTTGAAGAAAAGCTGAAGGAAATCTTTATTGGACTGGACAAAACCCTGATTAGACAAAAAAGAGTTCTTCGAAGAACTAAAAGAAGGTATCAAACGAGACAAAGTAAGGATGGAAGGTGGCTAAGAGGCCATTTCTGAGGTATGGTGACACATTTTCTGTATATATATATACCATAAGTATAGACAATAGGCCAAAATGGTAGATACTAAAAATAGAACAGGTAGATGCGAGTTCTTACGTAGATGGTGTAAGTTGTGTTTCTTTTGTACAGGATTATTGATGTTCGTATGGTTTGTCTTAGCAATCACCATTCCAATTAGGTTAGCTATAGAAGAAACCTCCCTATTAGGGAATAGCACAGAAAAGGAGAAAGAAGTTAACATCCAGAAAGCAACCCTAGTGAAAGATAGTACGGAATTACATAAAGATAGATCAATAACTGATTTTACAAAAAATGTTTTTCCAAAATTATTATATGAATACGTAGAAACAATGGATGTGAGCGATTGTTATGTTTGTATGCAATTACCTGCGTCTGTTGCAGAGGGTGTAACATACCATCACCTTCCCTTGACGTATGGAATAACATGTAGTGTTTTAGCAAGTCTGTTTTATAAAACAGGCAGATTAGAATATTACTATACTGACATAGATGACATCTTTGCAAAGATTCCTATAATATCTAGATTGAATAAATTGAAGGAGGCAAAGAGATTTGGCGAATATTTCTTAGAGAAAAGAACCTTGACATTAGATGACATAATTAAACACAATCTTACATGTGAATTAAGAGAGGAAGAAAAAGTGTTCTTAGAAATGGTTGAAACCAGGAGGTTAAAATTTCAGAGAAAAATGATAGAGGAAGAGACAAAAACATCTCTTTGGGCGTTTGTAGAAGAGAATAATGAACAGAAAAGGATGAATGCAGCTATATCTCTGGATTGGCCCCAAAAAGGAAAATTGTGCATCAGTAGAAATAAGACCATATACGATAACTATTTTGTGGGTTCCAGTGATTGTCAAGACAATTATAACATTTTAGGAGGTTGGGGATTCAAAGGGGGAAAAGATCCAATATTTCCAGGGATCTATTATATTTGCGGAAACAAAGCTTATTACAGGTTGCCGGACCATTGGTACGGGTCATGCTACTTAGGCCTGGTCTTTCCAAAAAAATTTCATATAGATAGAGAAGAAAAAGGAACACACAGAATAGGTAAATCATACACACGTAAAAGAAGGGAAAGTTTTTCAGAAATAGTAGGTGATATTTTTGGTCAACACAATAAAGAGAAGGGACTGGGAGCTAGTTTGGAAAAAGTATAGGTCCTGTACCAATGCTCCCGAGAACAACTTGTAAACCTAGAATGGTATCAGTTCCTAAGTGAGTAAAAGAAAGAAAGAAGAATAATTGGCCACCCTATTAGGGGAATAGTCAAACTGAAGTTTGTCTCCAAAAGAGAGTGAGGTGCACGTGAATGGGGAAGGTGTCTCCTTTCTGTTCTTGTGCCCTCACACACCCTACGAGTGTAAAGCATCATCATCGGGCTATGCTCCTCGTGGGGGTGGCGCTGCAGTCCCTCACGGGCCTTACAAGAGGGCTCTCTGTTGGAGATCTTTTCAGGAGATGCCGCAATTGTGCATGTGGGTGTGTGGGAAAAAGGTGATGTAGTGAGTAAGTGATTTAAAATTACCTGGTAGTTACCCAGAGGTTTAATGGGGAGTACTCCAGGTAAGTTAAAAATAGGGCAGGGTTGTAGAGCCTCCTCAAATAAATAAAGGGAGGGATGAATTTGTTCCCACCGCTCTCAACCCGCAAAAATAGTATGTGAAAATTAGGAATGTGAGATGGTCGACATGTTTCGCGCAATCTGTCGGTCCCTAATGGATCCCTGTGCGCTTCTTCAGGACCGTAAGAAAAGGATTGTATAGAGAAATAGAAGGAAATGGGTTTCAGGGAAGAGACACCCTATAAACCCACCATACCTATCTTGAGATCTAGGGGACGTCACAGCGTCCGAGACACGTCTTATTCGTGTGCTCGAGCTTATAAACCTAATGGAGACAATAAAACAAAAGGGAAGGTGAACAAGGAATTAATGGTCAGGGTACAGTATCAACCGGTACATGACGTTGTATACCAGATCTGTGCCTCTTAAACATGACACCCTGTGTATTTTGAAAAACAAGTGGGACTGTGCAATAAAATAACATTCAAACCGATTAATGCATCGGTCCGGTTAGTGACCTAATGCTAATATATGATACAAACAATGATAAACCTTAAAGGTACATGGAAACATTCTCGCCAAAAGAAGGAGCACAAATGGATGGTTATTCTCAGCTCTTATTTAACACAGTCTTATGTCCATTCTCAGTACTCATGATCGTTCTCAGTGCTCATGATTGTAAAGTGATCTAAAAATGAGCAACCGTCATGAAGATGGCAGCACGACCGGTGCGCATACCTATGGTCACTTATAATGTGCACGTGCTGGTTCTGTGAAATAATACATTATAAGGATACCCAGAGATCAAAAACTATGGTGGCACTTCCTATTATTCTAGGAGCACTCGTGGAGTCTGATGCGTAGCGACTCACAACATGTGCTACATATGTACTGCCCCGAACACACACGCATGCAGGATTTTAAGCAAACATACCCTCCTCGTAGTAGAGTCAGGCCACATCGGCTGGTCGTGCAAATGCGGGGTGACAAGGCTGTGGGTAGACAAAAAAGAGAAGAGAAATAGACGGAGGTACCAGGTATCAGGCCGCTGGCCCTCATAACGCGGCGAAGGTTACCTTCAACTCGGTGTTAGCAGCGGTGGGAACTTACTGGATCACCCCAATCTGGCGACTGTGCAACCTAACAGTCTACCTTCGAGCGCCGGTAAAGTATGGGGCACTCGTATCTGGTAAAAGTACGTGGAGCACTTCCTGATTGGGTCACGTGACTACTATGTCATCAGACTAGTGTGAGAGCTAGTACGTCGGGAAACCCGTGGCAAGAGTGGCGGCCATATTGGATTGTGTAATATAAAGGTAATGATTGCAGAAAACGAGGTATCAGAAGACCAGGTGGATCTTGAGGCTTTCTCACACTTGTGACAGTTTTATTCATATTTACTAGATCACCCTAATCTGGCGACTGTAAAACCTAACAGTCTGCCTGCGAGCGCCGGGGAAGTGTGGGGCACTCGTATCCGGTAAAAATATAAGAAGCACTTCCTGATTGGGTCACATGACTCCTATGTCATCAAAATAGTGTAAGAGCGAGTGCGTCGGGAAACTGGTGGTAAGAGTGGCGGCCATAATGGATTGTGCAATGTAAAGGCAACGTTTACAGAGAGCAAGGTATCGGAAGACCCAATGGATCTTAAGGATCTCTCACACCTGCAACAATCTTATTCACACTGCACACTTTATAACATACAGGATGGTAAGTCGTGAGATCAATAGAGTATAGGAAGCCATGTCCCCTATTGCTCATCTCGAGTGCATGGTGGTTACTACAGAATCACTGCATTGAACAAGATCACGCTGCGGATAGCCTTAGGTGGACTATCATAGACTCCAACCCCCACTGGACACCATCTGTATTATTTCAACACGAACAACGTTGGGTGTTCAGGTTACAGAGTAATATGAGTGGATTGAATGACGATATTCCGTGGGTAGAATTGGTATCCTGAGTCTCATCACCCACAGTACGAGCTGGAGTCTCCATTACTAGTTAATATTGTCTGGGGCTCTCTTAAGTAACCACCATGCACTCGAGATGAGCAATAGGGGACATGGCTTCCTATACTCTATTGATCTCACGACTTACCATCCTGTATGTTATAAAGTGTGCAGTGTGAATAAGATTGTTGCAGGTGTGAGAGATCCTTAAGATCCATTGGGTCTTCCGATACCTTGCTCTCTGTAAACGTTGCCTTTACATTGCACAATCCATTATGGCCGCCACTCTTACCACCAGTTTCCCGACGCACTCGCTCTTACACTATTTTGATGACATAGGAGTCATGTGACCCAATCAGGAAGTGCTCCTTATATTTTTACCGGATACGAGTGCCCCACACTTCCCCGGCGCTCGCAGGCAGACTGTTAGGTTTTACAGTCGCCAGGTTAGGGTGATCTAGTAAATATGAATAAAACTGTCACAATTGTGAGAAAGCCTCAAGATCCACCTGGTCTTCTGATACCTCGTTTTCTGCAATCATTACCTTTACATTACACAATCCAATATGGCCGCCACTCTTGCCACGGGTTTCCCGACGTACTAGCTCTCAAACTAGTCTGATGACATAGTAGTCACGTGACCCAATCAGGAAGTGCTCCACGTACTTTTACCGGATACGAGTGCCCCATACTTTACCGGCGCTCGAAGGCAGACTGTTAGGTTGCACAGTCGCCAGATTGGGGTGATCCAGTAAGTTCCCACCGCTGCTAACACCGAGTTGAAGGTAACCTTCGCCGCGTTATGAGGGCCAGCGGCCTGATACCTGGTACCTCCGTCTATTTCTCTTCTCTTTTTTGTCTATCCACAGCCTTGTCACCCCGCATTTGCACGACCAGCCGATGTGACCTGACTCTACTACGAGGAGGGTATGTTTGCTTAAAATCCTGCATGCGTGTGTGTTCGGGGCAGTACATATGTAGCACATGTTGTGAGTCGCTACGCATCAGACTCCACGAGTGCTCCTAGAATAATAGGAAGTGCCACCATAGTTTTTGATCTCTGGGTATCCTTATAATGTATTATTTCACAGAACCAGCACGTGCACATTATAAGTGACCATAGGTATGCGCACCGGTCGTGCTGCCATCTTCACGACGGTTGCTCCTTTTTAGATCACTTTACAATCATGAGCACTGAGAACGATCATGAGTACTGAGAATGGACATAAGACTGTGTTAAATAAGAGCTGAGAATAACCATCCATTTGTGCTCCTTCTTTTGGCGAGAATGTTTCCATGTACCTTTAAGGTTTATCATTGTTTGTATCATATATTAGCATTAGGTCACTAACCGGACCGATGCATTAATCGGTTTGAATGTTATTTTATTGCACAGTCCCACTTGTTTTTCAAAATACACAGGGGGTCATGTTTAAGAGGCACAGATCTGGTATACAACGTCATGTACCGGTTGATACTGTACCCTGACCATTAAGTCCTTGTTCACCTTCCCTTTTGTTTTATTGTGTCCATTAGGTTTATAAGTTCGAGCACACGAATAAGACGTGTCTCGGACGCTGTGACGTCCCCTAGATCTCAAGATAGGTATGGTGGGTTTATAGGGTGTCTCTTCCCTGAAACCCATTTCCTTCTATATCTCTATACAATCCTTTTCTTACGGTCCTGAAGAAGCGCACAGGGACCCATTAGGGACCGACAGATTGCGCGAAACAGGTTGACCATCTCACATTCCTAATTTTCACATACTATTTTTGCGGGTTGAGAGCGGTGGGAACAAATTCATCCCTCCCTTTATTTATTTGAGGAGGCTCTACAACCCTGCCCTATTTTTAACTTACCTGGAGTACTCCCCATTAAACCTCTGGGTAACTACCAGGTAATTTTAAATCACTTACTCACCACATCACCTTTTTCCCACACACCCACATGCACAATTGCGGCATCTCCTGAAAAGATCTCCAACAGAGAGCCCTCTTGTAGGGCCCGTGAGGGACTGCAGTGCCACCCCCACGAGGAGCATAGCCCGATGATGATGCTTTACACTCGTAAGGGTATGTGAGGGCACAAGAACAGAAAGGAGACACCTTCCCCATTCACGTGCACCTCACTCTCTTTTGGAGACAAACTTCAGTTTGACTATTCCCCTAATAGGGTGGCCAATTATTCTTCTTTCTTTCTTTTACTCACTTAGGAACTGATACCATTCTAGGTTTACAAGGTGATATTTTTGGAGCATTGATACCAACAGTGGGAATATCTTTGAATGCATTTAAAATTCGGAAATTATCCACAGTAGTAGATCATTTATCTACAGATACTGATGGAGGGTTCTTGATGGTAAATACTGAAATGATTGCCATGAGAGCTATGGTGATGCAAAATCGACTTGCCCTTGACATTCTTTTGGCAAAAGAGGGTGGAGTCTGTGGAATGCTGAAAGTTCAACACTGTTGCACTTACATTCCATATAAAAGTGAGAATATACGAAAATATATAAGAAATATTACAAAATTGCATGAAGAACTTGTTCCACTGAAGGTTGAAAATGCTTGGGAGAAACTTGGTAAGGGTTTTTCCTCAGTGTCAAACTGGTTTTCTAAAATTAGTAGTTTTATTGTAGGGAAAGTGATGATAACAGCAACTATAATTATTTTAGCAGTTTTATTTGTGAAATTTGTTATTATATGTATCAAAAGAAGGAAAAGACAAAACAAAACAAAAAGAGAAAATAAGATAAATAAGGAAAGAGAAAGAGAGATAGGTGAAATAGAACTGGAAGAACTAAAAGAAAGCATATACAAGAAAACAAAAAGACAAGATGAAAGAGATACAGTTGTGCAAAACTAACAAAAGGAAAAATGGACACAGAAATATGCTATCTGACAAAATTTGTATAACATGGGGTTTTGTGGTGATATTAAAAATCACCAAAGGGGAGAATTGATGGAGCAAGGTAAACGAGAAAAACTTTAACTCCTCAAAATTTAACATTAATAATTAATATAATTGTTCATTTCAAGAAAGTAACCAACATCGTATGTCTTTTCTAGAAGTGTTCTAGGTAACCTGCTATATGTGTGCAAACTAATCCACTTACAATTGTCAATGTAAATAACATTAATATAGTAAATTGCGTATTAATTAAAATAATATTGCATGATCTGTGCTTTGTAGTAAATTGTATTATGGCAAAACAAAGTGGATGGTAAGTAAGGAATAGCTTTATATGTCGCTTTTGCTAGGTAATACCTAACAGGGGTACGTAGAATGACGGGAGGGAAACGAAAGGGCTTATTTTCTTTATTCTTAACTATTTTCTGTTCATTTCTATAATAGTTTGCTTAGGCCTGTTGGACCGTACTGTAAAAATGGCTGCTGAGGTGAAAAGGCTAAAGTACGCACGCGCAAGATGGCTTCCAAATGAAAGAGAGAAAAAACTGTAAACGAAAGATGTCATGTGATCAGTTCCAAAGCCTGAGATGGAAGCGGGATCAAGGTCGCTATGACCTTATCGCACACGCCTGTGCCAAAGGGGGACGCAGCGAAGGAGCGTGAGAAGTCGCAGTGTATCTGTGAATGGACAAAGCATTGTTCAAAATAAAGTATCAGAAAGGATACAAATAAGAACTTTTCATTAGACTGGTCATGTCCTGAATGTGAGAAAGAATCAAGTTATATACATTCCTAAAGAACTGGTTCGAACAAGGAGAAGAATAATGATGTGTGACACCCCCCAAAATGGACCAATTAGAATGAACCTCGTCCCCAAAAATGTAACTTTTTGTTTAGTAAGCCAGTATTAGGGTATAAGAAGGCCTGCTTTTAGGAAGGAAGGTGCTGCTACTATATTTTTATTGAGCACAAGACGCTGATGCTGGAGAACCTGATATTTTTTTTTTTTAGTAGACTTTTACATTTTAATACGATTAAAAACTTTAGTTTAATCTTAATTAAGAAGAAAAGAGAGAGACTGGCGGAAAACCTATATGGGTGGTCCGTCAAGGAGGACTGTTTTGTAGAACAGTCAGCTTTGGGATTTCTATGCTGAAGATCTGAATTTTACTGCTGTGATGAACTTTATTTTTCCATCTAAAAGGGTATGCATCGTAATTTCAATTTATTCTTATAATGATAATAAATGTATTAATCTGATTAATAAAAGTGAGTTTATTCATGCTTTTAAATATTAGATAAACTTTACTGATTTAAAATCAATGAGTCTGTGGTTCTTTAGCTCAATAATAAATGTAAAATGTTTAATAAGAGTTAATAGGGATTGAGCTGGTCTTAATCACCAATTACTGATTCCTACTAGTTGGTCCATCGATCAATGAGCGGAATACCTGAGAAACTTGAGAATTATTGTATTGATTTAAAGGTATCCCGTCTCCTTCCAGCAAGTCATTAACTTTTTCTCCTAAGTGAAAGGTAGATGTGTTCCGGTGAATATATGAGAGAGTGAATGTATATGCGGTGTTCTGGGCCCCACCGTCATATAGGTATATTTGTGAAGAGAAATGTTTCAACCCGGACGTAAAAGCCTATAGGAGAAGAAATTTTATTGATAACGCTGGATCAGTTTTCTTGGTAGCAGAGTTATGGTTACTATAGAATTAGTTTGGGGATTATTGATTATTGATTTTGTTATTCTATGTTTAATACTTTATGTTGAGTTAGTGTTACGTTTTATGATGTCGATTATTTTAAAGACTTCCGGGAAGTAGGAAGTTGGTTGCCCTGTAGGTAGGCGGGGAAATGTGTGGCAAGTGAAGTCACACAGTGCATTGTCTGATTTCAAAGTGGTAACATCGTCGTGTGTTATCTTTAGGGACATTTTCCGTGTGAGAGTGGTGAATGGATAGCGAAGGCCACCTGTGAAATTTCAGCCTTAAGAACAGGAGTCAATTGTGAGCTCTGAATACGCTTATCCCTGGGAAAGTAACAGGTCTCCCCTAAGCTTGTAAGAAGGGTAAGGTAGAGGGAAGTGCTACCTTATCGGCGAAACGGGAAAATTCTGTGGTAGGGTAGAGGTAAGCGCTGCCTACTGGAAATACAGAATTATTGTGTAAATGGACAAAGCTATCTCTTTGGTTTAGCGAAACAGGCAATGGAGATGTTTTATGTTGATTACTAACAGGTTTTAATTAAAAAAACGTAAGAAAAGTTTGCCGAAAATTTTTGTAAAGGAGGGGTCAGGAGCAGAACTGACGTAGACAAAGAACCGCGCTGGAATTGGTCAGTGCATTGATTATACGGAAAACGCCCTGATTGGTGCGTTAGTGTGAGACGTTCTAGGATAGGTTGAACAAGCTGTAACGTAGAAGCTTCGGATTGGAGCGTTAGTGTGAGACGGGCTAGGATTGGTTGGATAAGCTGTGACGTAGAAGCTTCGGATTGGAGCGTTGGTGTGAGACGCGCTGTGATAGGTCTGAGTAACGTATAGAGAACAGTGTTGAGTTGCGGACTTTGAAAGAGGTAAGAAATCGTGAAATAATGGCTTATAATGAGTATGGTAGAGAGAAAACGTCATGGATGGTGAAAATTAAGAATTTATTTAAAAAAGACAAAAAGGTAGTAACAAGAGAAGGACAAGTAATTCCTCCACCGAAAACACCAGCTTCACATATGATGCTGAAATACGGATATCATACCTGCCTATGGTTAGAAAATTGGACCAAATATACCCAAAATGATGGAGTATTGGCTTTTTCCGAGAATGGTTCATTCAGTGTAGCTGTACTTCGAAATTTGAGAGAGAAAATGACCAAGCTTGAACCGAAACCTAGACCAACACAGTTTGAAGCGTTAAGTGAATGGGAAGATGAGATGTATGAACGAGAAAGATTTAGAGGAGTTAAGAATCATGAATTTGTTCCTGGAAGACTGTGGGGAGTGAATCATGAGGACAGAATAAAGCGTTGGAGGTATGCTAATATGACAGGAGGCTTGTTTCCAGCTTTTACAGTTGAAGAAGAGGTAAAGAAAAAGAGTACAGAGAAAAAGAAACATTTAAATACCGAAAGATACGGGTATGGTGGTAGCGAGACAGAGGATGAATTGCTGGAAGATATTTTAAACAGAAATCCACCTCCATACCAACAGAATTCTGCGGTGGTGACACCTAATGCACCGCCAATGGAAACTGGGAGGAATAAAAATCTAGAACAGAGATACGAAATAAATAGGTCAAAAGAACAATTGATAACCCCACCAAACGGAAAGTTTGAAAGTGATAATACAACCGAGTTAGCCAAAACCACGAGAGAATTGACTGAGAAAATAAGAGAATTAACAATGAATATGGAAGCTGTCACTGTACCAGTAACAATAGGTCCAGTAATACCAGTTTTTGAGAATCAGAAAATAGATGAGCATTCTTTAGTTATTCCCATGAGTTCAAGTTTACAAGGAAGGAAAGAAGGGATGGAATTAGAAAAAGAAGAAGCGAGGAAGTTGATTAGTTTATACAGACCAAGTCCACCCACTAATTTGACAGTAAATGAGAGTGAATTTAGAAGGATTCCTATGGGAACTGAATCTGCCTCTGAAACACCAGAGAAAAGTTGAAATTGGATAGAACTAAATAGTACACCTATAGGTCCAACTCCAGATGAAATAAATGAATGGATGAAAACCTTACAAAAGAAAGAGACAGAACCAAAACCACTAGATGTAATTAGGTTAAAAATTGATATGGAAGAGTTAATTTTAGGGACTATCGGGACGGAAAAATTTAAAACATACCAAGATGATGAGGTGATGTTTTTGTGCAAAAGTATTACATGGAGAGCTAGAAATTTGCACGATAAATTAGAAGAGGTAGCGAGCGAACTAGGAGTGGAATTTATAAAAGTAAGAAGTTTACAGAAACCATATAGAGTAGATTTCTCTGAAAAAGATATAGAAAACTTGAACACATCAGGACGGTTAACCCAAATAAAAGAGTTAATTGTGTTATTAAGAAAATGGGGTGATGTGGACAGATGGAGAAGTAGGTGGACAAAAAGAAATGAGAAAACGACTGATAAAGCATCTTTGGCTTTTGCGGTAACAGATAAAGAACCGATTGTAAGGGAATATCCGATGAGGGAAACTCCAGGAGGTAGTTATGTACATGTTCCTTGGTCCAGACAAGATATACTGTCATTTACAAATGACTTCCCAAAATTAAGGGAAAAACCAGTAAAATGGTATGGACAAGTAGAGAGGTTTGTTAAAGTTTCGAAAGTGTTATGGGTAGATTTGGATGGATTGTTCGACATTGTAGTACCAGCTGATTTATGGGCAGAGTGTAAGATTACCATTGATTGGCCAACTGTAGAATACCCAAGAGACGCAAAAACAGGAGCGCCAGGACTAGAAGTTATGAGAAAATATGATCAGGTTATTACCTTTTTGAAAAATAAAATACCACCTAAAGAAACGGATTGGGTAAAAATTGATAGAACTACGCAGGAGAGTAAGGAATCTGTACACGCATACTATGAGAGGCTACTTTTAGTTTTTAAACAATATAGTGGTTATGAGACTCTAAATGAGAAGGACATGAGTCATTTTGTATATAGATTTGTTTACGGATTAAAACCGGAGATAAGTGAAATGATAAAACAACATATGATTTGTTGGCAGAATAGCACAGTGGATGAAGTGCTGAGGTATGCTAAATATTGTAGTGATGATATTGAGTGTAGACAGCGGAAATTAAAAGAGAAAGCAATGTGGGCACAAGTAAAATTTGCAGAAAAACAGGAAGCTCAACTGAATAATCAAAGTAGTGAGTCAGGACAAACAAAATTTTAACCGAATATAGGTAAAGGCAAAGGCCAAATGAACATAGAGGAAGCAAAGAAAAGGTGGCCATGCCACAATTGCGGAAAGTTAGGGCATTGGAAAAACGAGTGTAAATTACCTCCAAAAACTAATACAGAAAATCAACTGTTAAATCCACAGGTGCAGAGTGAGGTGGGTTGCCAACAGCTACAGCAACCGCAGGTAGTTACTCAGCAGAGTCAGGTGCCCCAACCACCACTTCCCAAGGGTGTAAACCTTCAAAGATACAGTACAGAAACAGGATTCTACGGAGGAGAGCAGGTAACACAATTGCTGCGCGCAGCAGCGGTCTCTCAGTTCTGGTTACGACAGGATGGGAATGAGTCGGATGAAAGCTTATGACGGTGCCTAGGAGAGGAGGAAGAGTGCGTACTTGGCGCAACTCTAGAGGTAGATCAAGCAGGTCCATTTGTGGATGGAGAAGTGAATGGTGCAAATGTAACATTCCTTGTGGACACTGGAGCTACCCGTTCTACTGTTAGATCAGTGGAAATTCCAAATCTTCCTCTCTCAGGTGAACATATCCAAGTTGTTGGTGTTTCGAATCAACAAATTAAGACACCTCTTACCAAATTAGTAGAAGTGAAAATTGGACCATTTAAAGAAATGCACCGATTTGTGGTGTGTGATTGTAGTCCTGTAAACTTGTTAGGACGCGATTTACTTTGCAAAATGAATTGCACCATCTATTGTACTCCGGATGGGATTGCATTCCAGACCCCTGAGGAAGATGTATTGTATAAAATGACGATGGTGAATTTAGAGACAGAAGTGAATGATTTATTCCCTGTGTTTGATGTAGAGAAAATCCCAATTGAGCTAAAAGAAACAGTAAAACAGGAAGTGTGGGATTTTACGGGCGAAGATATAGGGCTAATGAAAGGAGTAGACCCTGTCAAAATCTCAGTTAAAGAAGGAACAAGCTACCCAAATACTCCACAGTATAAATTGACGCCAGAAATAATTGAAGGAATTACCCCTGTAATAAACAAAATGATTGAACGAGGAATTCTGAGAGAAATAATGAGCAGTCCATGTAATTCGCCTACAATGGGACTGAAAAAGCCAAACGGAACATATAGAATAGTACAAGATTTAAGGAAAATAAATAAAATTGTTGTTCCTTGTTGTCCAATTGTACCAAACCCTGCAGTAATTTTAAGCCAGATTCCACAGGAAGCGGAATGGTACACAGTCATTGATTTGTGCCATGCATTTTTCTCTATCCCATTACATTCAGATAGCCAGCCATTATTTGCGTTCAGGTTCGGAGAGCGTATTTTGGCATGGTGTCGAATTCCTCAGGGGTACACAGAAAGCCCCTCAATTTTTAATCAGATTTTAAAGAAATCACTAGAAGATTTAAAAATGCCTGAAAAATCTGTGATGGTTCAATACATTGATGACCTACTGGTGGCATCAAAGACGAAGGAAGCATGTGTTGCCGACACAATTGCTTTGCTGAACCATTTAGCGAAAGGAGGACATAAAGTATCTCCATCTAAATTACAGTTTTGTCAACAAGAAGTACAATACTTAGGTCATAAGATTGAAAAGGGAGTACGAAAGGTGACAACTGAGAGAATAAAAATAATTCAAGGAATGAGAGCTCCAATGACACAAAGGGAGGTAAGAATGTTTTTGGGAATGGTTGGATATTGTCGACAATGGATAAGTGGATTTTCACTGATTGCAAAACCATTACAGCGTTTGACAAAGACCCTTTTGAATTGAATGATGAAGAAATGAAAGCGTTCAGAGAACTAAAAAAGAAATTGTGTGAAGCCCCGGCACTGGGAATGCCTGACTATGAAAAAGAATTTGAGCTATATTGTAGTGAAAGAGATGGGTGTGCGCTTTCAGTTTTGGTCCAGAGACATGGGAACATGAAGAGACCTATTGCGTATTTTTCAGCTGTTTTAGACCCAGTAGCAAAAGCGTTGCCTGGATGTCTGAAAGCAGTAGCTGCTACCTGTGTGAGTTTGGAACAAAGTGAAGGAATTGTGATGGGGTATCCACTGAGAGTATATGTTCCTCATTCTGTGGAAATTCTTTTGACAAGAACCAAAACTCAATACATGACACATAGTCGGCTGACTAGGTATGAAAAGGTAATTCTAAGTGCAGACAATGTAACCATTGACAGATGCACAAATGTAAACCCTTCAACCTCCTTGCCAGATGAGGAGAGTGTGATAGATACGGATGAAGTTGATCATGATTGTTTGAATGTACTGGAATATTGCACCAAGACGAGACCGGATATAAAAGATGAGCCTTTAAAAGAATCAGATTATGTACTGTTTGTAGATGGCTCCTGTTTGCGAACGAGTGAAGGAGTTTTGAGTGCGGCATATGCAGTATGTACAGTGGCTGCTATAATGGAAGCGTCTTGTTTAAGAGGAATACGTTCTGCCCAAGTGGCTGAACTAGTTGCTCTGATTCAGGCATGCAAATTGGGAAAGAATGTTTGAATCACTGTAATCACGGATAGCCAATACGGCTTTGGAGTGGTTCATGATTTTGGACAGATCTGGTCCCAGAGAGGTTTCTTGACGTCTGCAGGAACACCCATTAGAAATGGTGAGTTTGTGAGAAGGTTGCTTGAGGTGATACAGCTGCCTAAACAGATTGCAGTGGTAAAATGCAATGCACACAAAAATGGGGAAGACTATATAACTGTGGGCAATAAGTTCGCAGATGAAATAGCTCAGTACTGTGCCAAAAATGTAGTATCATTAAATAGAAGCAGAGAAAGAGAGCATATTTCATGTCCTTTGCTTTTTACTAACCCTGTCGAGACATGGGATGAAGTGAGACAGTTGCAAGAAGCAGCAGATGATGAAGAAAAGGATAGCTGTAAAAAAGCAGGATGCAGGAAAAGAGAGGAAAATTATGTTTGGGTTTATAGAGACGAAAGACCAGTTATGCCTGATAGCATGATTTCTGACATGGCACGGATGTACCATGGACAAG
The DNA here is from genome assembly GCA_963921515.1 of Calotriton arnoldi. Lineage (NCBI taxonomy): Eukaryota > Metazoa > Chordata > Amphibia > Caudata > Salamandridae > Calotriton > Calotriton arnoldi. The sequence continues at coordinate 6,444,987 of CAWUFW010000068.1, forward strand.
CTCACATTGGAAGAGATGCAATGATCAGACTTTTTAGACAAACCTGGTATAACCCAAAATTCAGAGCTATAGCTGAGAGTCTTTGTCAAAGTTGTCTTATTTGTCAACAGATAAACCCAGGAAGGAAGACGGTAGTGAGTCTAGGAACAATAGGACGAGAGGGAGGTCCTTTTACAAGAATACAGATGGATTTTATTGAGATGCCCCCAAGCAATAGATTGAACTATGTTCTTGTGGTCGTCTGTTTGTTTTCTCGTTGGGTGGAAGCCTTTCTGACTAGAAGGAATGATGGAATTACAGTAGCAAAACTGATGCTACGAGAATTCATTCCGAGATATGGTTTTCCAGTAACGATTGAAACAGATAGAGGAACGCATTTTCAGAACGAATTAATTCAGTTGATCTGTGAAGCACTTGGTATCAAACAGAAATTGCACTGTGCATACAGACCAGAGGCTTCTGGAGTAGTAGAGCAAGTGAATGGAACAATAAAAAACAGGTTAGGGAAAATGTGTCAAGCCACAGGACTCATATGGCCAGATGCCTTGCCATTGGTCTTAATGACCATCAGAAGCATACCTGAAAGAAAGACAGGTTTAAGTCACCACGAAATAATCATGGGACGAGCAATGAGACAAGCACATGTACCTGTCAACAAACTGCTGACTATAACTGATGATCTCATATTGGATTATTGCAAAGGATTGGCTGATGTGGTACGTTCTGTGTTTCATCAGGTTGGATCGGATGCAACCACTCTTGAAAGAAAACCAGCTCATGATTTGAATCCTGGAGATTGGGTCCGCATAAAAGTCCACAGAAGAAGAAATTGTTTGGTTCCTCGCTGGGACCAACCACGACAAGTGATCCTGGTGACAACAACTGCAGTCAAATGTGCAGGAGTAAAACACTGGGTCCATGCCAGCCATACAATCAGAGTTCCAGATCCTGAAGCTCGACCTGTAAGTCGACATCTGGAAATATCAGATACCAGTTCAGCATCTGAAGCAGAAGAAGAAACAAATAAGGCTCCAGAATCTGAAGATCGACCTGGAAGTCGACATCTGGAGGACCCGAGTACAAGTTCAATGACAGGAGAAGAGAATGAAATAGCGAAGATTCCAGAATCTGAAGATCGACCTGTAAGTCGACATCTGGAAATATCAGAGACAAGTTCAGCATCCGATACAGATCAGTCTGATTGTGATGAGAACCCGAAAAGAGGTTGGGAAATTGATATCATAAAAGAAAGAACTGAGCAAAGAAATGACAATGATGAACAACCAAGTACCAGCTATGATAAAAATCCTTCGGAAGTCATTTTAATAGATGAAGAAGGGATAGCTTCAAGTAAAAAGTTAGAAGAATCGGAAGACTCCCGAGGAGAAATAGGGATAGATCTGCGAACAAAGGAACAGGGAAATATAGAAATAGATAGAGAGGTCGACGCTGAATCGGAAGAATCTCGAGGAGGGACAGAAGTACGCAAACAAAGAAAAGCACAAGAAGGATCAGAAACAGGTGATGGAAATGAAATTATTAAGTTCAGAATAAGAGATAATAAAGAAAGATCAGAAACGGAATCAGAAGAAAGTGGAGAAGAAAGAAAACAGAAATTAGAATCAAGAAAGAGAACTTGAAAAACAGAAAGAGAGGAAAAAGAAAGTGAACCGAAAAGGCCAAGAAAAGGAGATAATTGGCCCTATGAAGTTAAAAGATTGAGATACAAGATCATAAATCTAAATGGAAAGAATGCAGAACAAGTAAATGAAATAAGTCAAAAAGAACAGGAAAAACAAGGTGGAAAACACTTGCAGAAAACAAAAAGAATAAAGAAAGCAAATCTGAAATATAAATCACCTGAATGGCTATACATTGCATTAACTGACATCAAAGAAGAAGAAATCACTCACGAGTACCCTGAACAAAGCTACAACCTAATAGGTGAAAGTGAAGTGCAACAAGGTTGAAGAAAAGCTGAAGGAAATCTTTATTGGACTGGACAAAACCCTGATTAGACAAAAAAGAGTTCTTCGAAGAACTAAAAGAAGGTATCAAACGAGACAAAGTAAGGATGGAAGGTGGCTAAGAGGCCATTTCTGAGGTATGGTGACACATTTTCTGTATATATATATACCATAAGTATAGACAATAGGCCAAAATGGTAGATACTAAAAATAGAACAGGTAGATGCGAGTTCTTACGTAGATGGTGTAAGTTGTGTTTCTTTTGTACAGGATTATTGATGTTCGTATGGTTTGTCTTAGCAATCACCATTCCAATTAGGTTAGCTATAGAAGAAACCTCCCTATTAGGGAATAGCACAGAAAAGGAGAAAGAAGTTAACATCCAGAAAGCAACCCTAGTGAAAGATAGTACGGAATTACATAAAGATAGATCAATAACTGATTTTACAAAAAATGTTTTTCCAAAATTATTATATGAATACGTAGAAACAATGGATGTGAGCGATTGTTATGTTTGTATGCAATTACCTGCGTCTGTTGCAGAGGGTGTAACATACCATCACCTTCCCTTGACGTATGGAATAACATGTAGTGTTTTAGCAAGTCTGTTTTTATAAAACAGGCAGATTAGAATATTACTATACTGACATAGATGACATCTTTGCAAAGATTCCTATAATATCTAGATTGAATAAATTGAAGGAGGCAAAGAGATTTGGCGAATATTTCTTAGAGAAAAGAACCTTGACATTAGATGACATAATTAAACACAATCTTACATGTGAATTAAGAGAGGAAGAAAAAGTGTTCTTAGAAATGGTTGAAACCAGGAGGTTAAAATTTCAGAGAAAAATGATAGAGGAAGAGACAAAAACATCTCTTTGGGCGTTTGTAGAAGAGAATAATGAACAGAAAAGGATGAATGCAGCTATATCTCTGGATTGGCCCCAAAAAGGAAAATTGTGCATCAGTAGAAATAAGACCATATACGATAACTATTTTGTGGGTTCCAGTGATTGTCAAGACAATTATAACATTTTAGGAGGTTGGGGATTCAAAGGGGGAAAAGATCCAATATTTCCAGGGATCTATTATATTTGCGGAAACAAAGCTTATTACAGGTTGCCGGACCATTGGTACGGGTCATGCTACTTAGGCCTGGTCTTTCCAAAAAAATTTCATATAGATAGAGAAGAAAAAGGAACACACAGAATAGGTAAATCATACACACGTAAAAGAAGGGAAAGTTTTTCAGAAATAGTAGGTGATATTTTTGGTCAACACAATAAAGAGAAGGGACTGGGAGCTAGTTTGGAAAAAGTATAGGTCCTGTACCAATGCTCCCGAGAACAACTTGTAAACCTAGAATGGTATCAGTTCCTAAGTGAGTAAAAGAAAGAAAGAAGAATAATTGGCCACCCTATTAGGGGAATAGTCAAACTGAAGTTTGTCTCCAAAAGAGAGTGAGGTGCACGTGAATGGGGAAGGTGTCTCCTTTCTGTTCTTGTGCCCTCACACACCCTTACGAGTGTAAAGCATCATCATCGGGCTATGCTCCTCGTGGGGGTGGCGCTGCAGTCCCTCACGGGCCTTACAAGAGGGCTCTCTGTTGGAGATCTTTTCAGGAGATGCCGCAATTGTGCATGTGGGTGTGTGGGAAAAAGGTGATGTAGTGAGTAAGTGATTTAAAATTACCTGGTAGTTACCCAGAGGTTTAATGGGGAGTACTCCAGGTAAGTTAAAAATAGGGCAGGGTTGTAGAGCCTCCTCAAATAAATAAAGGGAGGGATGAATTTGTTCCCACCGCTCTCAACCCGCAAAAATAGTATGTGAAAATTAGGAATGTGAGATGGTCGACATGTTTCGCGCAATCTGTCGGTCCCTAATGGATCCCTGTGCGCTTCTTCAGGACCGTAAGAAAAGGATTGTATAGAGAAATAGAAGGAAATGGGTTTCAGGGAAGAGACACCCTATAAACCCACCATACCTATCTTGAGATCTAGGGGACGTCACAGCGTCCGAGACACGTCTTATTCGTGTGCTCGAGCTTATAAACCTAATGGAGACAATAAAACAAAAGGGAAGGTGAACAAGGAATTAATGGTCAGGGTACAGTATCAACCGGTACATGACGTTGTATACCAGATCTGTGCCTCTTAAACATGACACCCTGTGTATTTTGAAAAACAAGTGGGACTGTGCAATAAAATAACATTCAAACCGATTAATGCATCGGTCCGGTTAGTGACCTAATGCTAATATATGATACAAACAATGATAAACCTTAAAGGTACATGGAAACATTCTCGCCAAAAGAAGGAGCACAAATGGATGGTTATTCTCAGCTCTTATTTAACACAGTCTTATGTCCATTCTCAGTACTCATGATCGTTCTCAGTGCTCATGATTGTAAAGTGATCTAAAAATGAGCAACCGTCATGAAGATGGCAGCACGACCGGTGCGCATACCTATGGTCACTTATAATGTGCACGTGCTGGTTCTGTGAAATAATACATTATAAGGATACCCAGAGATCAAAAACTATGGTGGCACTTCCTATTATTCTAGGAGCACTCGTGGAGTCTGATGCGTAGCGACTCACAACATGTGCTACATATGTACTGCCCCGAACACACACGCATGCAGGATTTTAAGCAAACATACCCTCCTCGTAGTAGAGTCAGGCCACATCGGCTGGTCGTGCAAATGCGGGGTGACAAGGCTGTGGGTAGACAAAAAAGAGAAGAGAAATAGACGGAGGTACCAGGTATCAGGCCGCTGGCCCTCATAACGCGGCGAAGGTTACCTTCAACTCGGTGTTAGCAGCGGTGGGAACTTACTGGATCACCCCAATCTGGCGACTGTGCAACCTAACAGTCTACCTTCGAGCGCCGGTAAAGTATGGGGCACTCGTATCTGGTAAAAGTACGTGGAGCACTTCCTGATTGGGTCACGTGACTACTATGTCATCAGACTAGTGTGAGAGCTAGTACGTCGGGAAACCCGTGGCAAGAGTGGCGGCCATATTGGATTGTGTAATATAAAGGTAATGATTGCAGAAAACGAGGTATCAGAAGACCAGGTGGATCTTGAGGCTTTCTCACACTTGTGACAGTTTTATTCATATTTACTAGATCACCCTAATCTGGCGACTGTAAAACCTAACAGTCTGCCTGCGAGCGCCGGGGAAGTGTGGGGCACTCGTATCCGGTAAAAATATAAGAAGCACTTCCTGATTGGGTCACATGACTCCTATGTCATCAAAATAGTGTAAGAGCGAGTGCGTCGGGAAACTGGTGGTAAGAGTGGCGGCCATAATGGATTGTGCAATGTAAAGGCAACGTTTACAGAGAGCAAGGTATCGGAAGACCCAATGGATCTTAAGGATCTCTCACACCTGCAACAATCTTATTCACACTGCACACTTTATAACATACAGGATGGTAAGTCGTGAGATCAATAGAGTATAGGAAGCCATGTCCCCTATTGCTCATCTCGAGTGCATGGTGGTTACTACAGAATCACTGCATTGAACAAGATCACGCTGCGGATAGCCTTAGGTGGACTATCATAGACTCCAACCCCCACTGGACACCATCTGTATTATTTCAACACGAACAACGTTGGGTGTTCAGGTTACAGAGTAATATGAGTGGATTGAATGACGATATTCCGTGGGTAGAATTGGTATCCTGAGTCTCATCACCCACAGTACGAGCTGGAGTCTCCATTACTAGTTAATATTGTCTGGGGCTCTCTTAAGTAACCACCATGCACTCGAGATGAGCAATAGGGGACATGGCTTCCTATACTCTATTGATCTCACGACTTACCATCCTGTATGTTATAAAGTGTGCAGTGTGAATAAGATTGTTGCAGGTGTGAGAGATCCTTAAGATCCATTGGGTCTTCCGATACCTTGCTCTCTGTAAACGTTGCCTTTACATTGCACAATCCATTATGGCCGCCACTCTTACCACCAGTTTCCCGACGCACTCGCTCTTACACTATTTTGATGACATAGGAGTCATGTGACCCAATCAGGAAGTGCTCCTTATATTTTTACCGGATACGAGTGCCCCACACTTCCCCGGCGCTCGCAGGCAGACTGTTAGGTTTTACAGTCGCCAGGTTAGGGTGATCTAGTAAATATGAATAAAACTGTCACAATTGTGAGAAAGCCTCAAGATCCACCTGGTCTTCTGATACCTCGTTTTCTGCAATCATTACCTTTACATTACACAATCCAATATGGCCGCCACTCTTGCCACGGGTTTCCCGACGTACTAGCTCTCAAACTAGTCTGATGACATAGTAGTCACGTGACCCAATCAGGAAGTGCTCCACGTACTTTTACCGGATACGAGTGCCCCATACTTTACCGGCGCTCGAAGGCAGACTGTTAGGTTGCACAGTCGCCAGATTGGGGTGATCCAGTAAGTTCCCACCGCTGCTAACACCGAGTTGAAGGTAACCTTCGCCGCGTTATGAGGGCCAGCGGCCTGATACCTGGTACCTCCGTCTATTTCTCTTCTCTTTTTGTCTATCCACAGCCTTGTCACCCCGCATTTGCACGACCAGCCGATGTGACCTGACTCTACTACGAGGAGGGTATGTTTGCTTAAAATCCTGCATGCGTGTGTGTTCGGGGCAGTACATATGTAGCACATGTTGTGAGTCGCTACGCATCAGACTCCACGAGTGCTCCTAGAATAATAGGAAGTGCCACCATAGTTTTTGATCTCTGGGTATCCTTATAATGTATTATTTCACAGAACCAGCACGTGCACATTATAAGTGACCATAGGTATGCGCACCGGTCGTGCTGCCATCTTCACGACGGTTGCTCCTTTTTAGATCACTTTACAATCATGAGCACTGAGAACGATCATGAGTACTGAGAATGGACATAAGACTGTGTTAAATAAGAGCTGAGAATAACCATCCATTTGTGCTCCTTCTTTTGGCGAGAATGTTTCCATGTACCTTTAAGGTTTATCATTGTTTGTATCATATATTAGCATTAGGTCACTAACCGGACCGATGCATTAATCGGTTTGAATGTTATTTTATTGCACAGTCCCACTTGTTTTTCAAAATACACAGGGGGTCATGTTTAAGAGGCACAGATCTGGTATACAACGTCATGTACCGGTTGATACTGTACCCTGACCATTAAGTCCTTGTTCACCTTCCCTTTTGTTTTATTGTGTCCATTAGGTTTATAAGTTCGAGCACACGAATAAGACGTGTCTCGGACGCTGTGACGTCCCCTAGATCTCAAGATAGGTATGGTGGGTTTATAGGGTGTCTCTTCCCTGAAACCCATTTCCTTCTATATCTCTATACAATCCTTTTCTTACGGTCCTGAAGAAGCGCACAGGGACCCATTAGGGACCGACAGATTGCGCGAAACAGGTTGACCATCTCACATTCCTAATTTTCACATACTATTTTTGCGGGTTGAGAGCGGTGGGAACAAATTCATCCCTCCCTTTATTTATTTGAGGAGGCTCTACAACCCTGCCCTATTTTTAACTTACCTGGAGTACTCCCCATTAAACCTCTGGGTAACTACCAGGTAATTTTAAATCACTTACTCACCACATCACCTTTTTCCCACACACCCACATGCACAATTGCGGCATCTCCTGAAAAGATCTCCAACAGAGAGCCCTCTTGTAGGGCCCGTGAGGGACTGCAGTGCCACCCCCACGAGGAGCATAGCCCGATGATGATGCTTTACACTCGTAAGGGTATGTGAGGGCACAAGAACAGAAAGGAGACACCTTCCCCATTCACGTGCACCTCACTCTCTTTTGGAGACAAACTTCAGTTTGACTATTCCCCTAATAGGGTGGCCAATTATTCTTCTTTCTTTCTTTTACTCACTTAGGAACTGATACCATTCTAGGTTTACAAGGTGATATTTTTGGAGCATTGATACCAACAGTGGGAATATCTTTGAATGCATTTAAAATTCGGAAATTATCCACAGTAGTAGATCATTTATCTACAGATACTGATGGAGGGTTCTTGATGGTAAATACTGAAATGATTGCCATGAGAGCTATGGTGATGCAAAATCGACTTGCCCTTGACATTCTTTTGGCAAAAGAGGGTGGAGTCTGTGGAATGCTGAAAGTTCAACACTGTTGCACTTACATTCCATATAAAAGTGAGAATATACGAAAATATATAAGAAATATTACAAAATTGCATGAAGAACTTGTTCCACTGAAGGTTGAAAATGCTTGGGAGAAACTTGGTAAGGGTTTTTCCTCAGTGTCAAACTGGTTTTCTAAAATTAGTAGTTTTATTGTAGGGAAAGTGATGATAACAGCAACTATAATTATTTTAGCAGTTTTATTTGTGAAATTTGTTATTATATGTATCAAAAGAAGGAAAAGACAAAACAAAACAAAAAGAGAAAATAAGATAAATAAGGAAAGAGAAAGAGAGATAGGTGAAATAGAACTGGAAGAACTAAAAGAAAGCATATACAAGAAAACAAAAAGACAAGATGAAAGAGATACAGTTGTGCAAAACTAACAAAAGGAAAAATGGACACAGAAATATGCTATCTGACAAAATTTGTATAACATGGGGTTTTGTGGTGATATTAAAAATCACCAAAGGGGAGAATTGATGGAGCAAGGTAAACGAGAAAAACTTTAACTCCTCAAAATTTAACATTAATAATTAATATAATTGTTCATTTCAAGAAAGTAACCAACATCGTATGTCTTTTCTAGAAGTGTTCTAGGTAACCTGCTATATGTGTGCAAACTAATCCACTTACAATTGTCAATGTAAATAACATTAATATAGTAAATTGCGTATTAATTAAAATAATATTGCATGATCTGTGCTTTGTAGTAAATTGTATTATGGCAAAACAAAGTGGATGGTAAGTAAGGAATAGCTTTATATGTCGCTTTTGCTAGGTAATACCTAACAGGGGTACGTAGAATGACGGGAGGGAAACGAAAGGGCTTATTTTCTTTATTCTTAACTATTTTCTGTTCATTTCTATAATAGTTTGCTTAGGCCTGTTGGACCGTACTGTAAAAATGGCTGCTGAGGTGAAAAGGCTAAAGTACGCACGCGCAAGATGGCTTCCAAATGAAAGAGAGAAAAAACTGTAAACGAAAGATGTCATGTGATCAGTTCCAAAGCCTGAGATGGAAGCGGGATCAAGGTCGCTATGACCTTATCGCACACGCCTGTGCCAAAGGGGGACGCAGCGAAGGAGCGTGAGAAGTCGCAGTGTATCTGTGAATGGACAAAGCATTGTTCAAAATAAAGTATCAGAAAGGATACAAATAAGAACTTTTCATTAGACTGGTCATGTCCTGAATGTGAGAAAGAATCAAGTTATATACATTCCTAAAGAACTGGTTCGAACAAGGAGAAGAATAATGATGTGTGACACCCCCCAAAATGGACCAATTAGAATGAACCTCGTCCCCAAAAATGTAACTTTTTGTTTAGTAAGCCAGTATTAGGGTATAAGAAGGCCTGCTTTTAGGAAGGAAGGTGCTGCTACTATATTTTTATTGAGCACAAGACGCTGATGCTGGAGAACCTGATATTTTTTTTTTTTTAGTAGACTTTTACATTTTAATACGATTAAAAACTTTAGTTTAATCTTAATTAAGAAGAAAAGAGAGAGACTGGCGGAAAACCTATATGGGTGGTCCGTCAAGGAGGACTGTTTTGTAGAACAGTCAGCTTTGGGATTTCTATGCTGAAGATCTGAATTTTACTGCTGTGATGAACTTTATTTTTCCATCTAAAAGGGTATGCATCGTAATTTCAATTTATTCTTATAATGATAATAAATGTATTAATCTGATTAATAAAAGTGAGTTTATTCATGCTTTTAAATATTAGATAAACTTTACTGATTTAAAATCAATGAGTCTGTGGTTCTTTAGCTCAATAATAAATGTAAAATGTTTAATAAGAGTTAATAGGGATTGAGCTGGTCTTAATCACCAATTACTGATTCCTACTAGTTGGTCCATCGATCAATGAGCGGAATACCTGAGAAACTTGAGAATTATTGTATTGATTTAAAGGTATCCCGTCTCCTTCCAGCAAGTCATTAACTTTTTCTCCTAAGTGAAAGGTAGATGTGTTCCGGTGAATATATGAGAGAGTGAATGTATATGCGGTGTTCTGGGCCCCACCGTCATATAGGTATATTTGTGAAGAGAAATGTTTCAACCCGGACGTAAAAGCCTATAGGAGAAGAAATTTTATTGATAACGCTGGATCAGTTTTCTTGGTAGCAGAGTTATGGTTACTATAGAATTAGTTTGGGGATTATTGATTATTGATTTTGTTATTCTATGTTTAATACTTTATGTTGAGTTAGTGTTACGTTTTATGATGTCGATTATTTTAAAGACTTCCGGGAAGTAGGAAGTTGGTTGCCCTGTAGGTAGGCGGGGAAATGTGTGGCAAGTGAAGTCACACAGTGCATTGTCTGATTTCAAAGTGGTAACATCGTCGTGTGTTATCTTTAGGGACATTTTCCGTGTGAGAGTGGTGAATGGATAGCGAAGGCCACCTGTGAAATTTCAGCCTTAAGAACAGGAGTCAATTGTGAGCTCTGAATACGCTTATCCCTGGGAAAGTAACAGGTCTCCCTAAGCTTGTAAGAAGGGTAAGGTAGAGGGAAGTGCTACCTTATCGGCGAAACGGGAAAATTCTGTGGTAGGGTAGAGGTAAGCGCTGCCTACTGGAAATACAGAATTATTGTGTAAATGGACAAAGCTATCTCTTTGGTTTAGCGAAACAGGCAATGGAGATGTTTTATGTTGATTACTAACAGGTTTTAATTAAAAAAACGTAAGAAAAGTTTGCCGAAAATTTTTGTAAAGGAGGGGTCAGGAGCAGAACTGACGTAGACAAAGAACCGCGCTGGAATTGGTCAGTGCATTGATTATACGGAAAACGCCCTGATTGGTGCGTTAGTGTGAGACGTTCTAGGATAGGTTGAACAAGCTGTAACGTAGAAGCTTCGGATTGGAGCGTTAGTGTGAGACGGGCTAGGATTGGTTGGATAAGCTGTGACGTAGAAGCTTCGGATTGGAGCGTTGGTGTGAGACGCGCTGTGATAGGTCTGAGTAACGTATAGAGAACAGTGTTGAGTTGCGGACTTTGAAAGAGGTAAGAAATCGTGAAATAATGGCTTATAATGAGTATGGTAGAGAGAAAACGTCATGGATGGTGAAAATTAAGAATTTATTTAAAAAAGACAAAAAGGTAGTAACAAGAGAAGGACAAGTAATTCCTCCACCGAAAACACCAGCTTCACATATGATGCTGAAATACGGATATCATACCTGCCTATGGTTAGAAAATTGGACCAAATATACCCAAAATGATGGAGTATTGGCTTTTTCCGAGAATGGTTCATTCAGTGTAGCTGTACTTCGAAATTTGAGAGAGAAAATGACCAAGCTTGAACCGAAACCTAGACCAACACAGTTTGAAGCGTTAAGTGAATGGGAAGATGAGATGTATGAACGAGAAAGATTTAGAGGAGTTAAGAATCATGAATTTGTTCCTGGAAGACTGTGGGGAGTGAATCATGAGGACAGAATAAAGCGTTGGAGGTATGCTAATATGACAGGAGGCTTGTTTCCAGCTTTTACAGTTGAAGAAGAGGTAAAGAAAAAGAGTACAGAGAAAAAGAAACATTTAAATACCGAAAGATACGGGTATGGTGGTAGCGAGACAGAGGATGAATTGCTGGAAGATATTTTAAACAGAAATCCACCTCCATACCAACAGAATTCTGCGGTGGTGACACCTAATGCACCGCCAATGGAAACTGGGAGGAATAAAAATCTAGAACAGAGATACGAAATAAATAGGTCAAAAGAACAATTGATAACCCCACCAAACGGAAAGTTTGAAAGTGATAATACAACCGAGTTAGCCAAAACCACGAGAGAATTGACTGAGAAAATAAGAGAATTAACAATGAATATGGAAGCTGTCACTGTACCAGTAACAATAGGTCCAGTAATACCAGTTTTTGAGAATCAGAAAATAGATGAGCATTCTTTAGTTATTCCCATGAGTTCAAGTTTACAAGGAAGGAAAGAAGGGATGGAATTAGAAAAAGAAGAAGCGAGGAAGTTGATTAGTTTATACAGACCAAGTCCACCCACTAATTTGACAGTAAATGAGAGTGAATTTAGAAGGATTCCTATGGGAACTGAATCTGCCTCTGAAACACCAGAGAAAAGTTGAAATTGGATAGAACTAAATAGTACACCTATAGGTCCAACTCCAGATGAAATAAATGAATGGATGAAAACCTTACAAAAGAAAGAGACAGAACCAAAACCACTAGATGTAATTAGGTTAAAAATTGATATGGAAGAGTTAATTTTAGGGACTATCGGGACGGAAAAATTTAAAACATACCAAGATGATGAGGTGATGTTTTTGTGCAAAAGTATTACATGGAGAGCTAGAAATTTGCACGATAAATTAGAAGAGGTAGCGAGCGAACTAGGAGTGGAATTTATAAAAGTAAGAAGTTTACAGAAACCATATAGAGTAGATTTCTCTGAAAAAGATATAGAAAACTTGAACACATCAGGACGGTTAACCCAAATAAAAGAGTTAATTGTGTTATTAAGAAAATGGGGTGATGTGGACAGATGGAGAAGTAGGTGGACAAAAAGAAATGAGAAAACGACTGATAAAGCATCTTTGGCTTTTGCGGTAACAGATAAAGAACCGATTGTAAGGGAATATCCGATGAGGGAAACTCCAGGAGGTAGTTATGTACATGTTCCTTGGTCCAGACAAGATATACTGTCATTTACAAATGACTTCCCAAAATTAAGGGAAAAACCAGTAAAATGGTATGGACAAGTAGAGAGGTTTGTTAAAGTTTCGAAAGTGTTATGGGTAGATTTGGATGGATTGTTCGACATTGTAGTACCAGCTGATTTATGGGCAGAGTGTAAGATTACCATTGATTGGCCAACTGTAGAATACCCAAGAGACGCAAAAACAGGAGCGCCAGGACTAGAAGTTATGAGAAAATATGATCAGGTTATTACCTTTTTGAAAAATAAAATACCACCTAAAGAAACGGATTGGGTAAAAATTGATAGAACTACGCAGGAGAGTAAGGAATCTGTACACGCATACTATGAGAGGCTACTTTTAGTTTTTAAACAATATAGTGGTTATGAGACTCTAAATGAGAAGGACATGAGTCATTTTGTATATAGATTTGTTTACGGATTAAAACCGGAGATAAGTGAAATGATAAAACAACATATGATTTGTTGGCAGAATAGCACAGTGGATGAAGTGCTGAGGTATGCTAAATATTGTAGTGATGATATTGAGTGTAGACAGCGGAAATTAAAAGAGAAAGCAATGTGGGCACAAGTAAAATTTGCAGAAAAACAGGAAGCTCAACTGAATAATCAAAGTAGTGAGTCAGGACAAACAAAATTTTAACCGAATATAGGTAAAGGCAAAGGCCAAATGAACATAGAGGAAGCAAAGAAAAGGTGGCCATGCCACAATTGCGGAAAGTTAGGGCATTGGAAAAACGAGTGTAAATTACCTCCAAAAACTAATACAGAAAATCAACTGTTAAATCCACAGGTGCAGAGTGAGGTGGGTTGCCAACAGCTACAGCAACCGCAGGTAGTTACTCAGCAGAGTCAGGTGCCCCAACCACCACTTCCCAAGGGTGTAAACCTTCAAAGATACAGTACAGAAACAGGATTCTACGGAGGAGAGCAGGTAACACAATTGCTGCGCGCAGCAGCGGTCTCTCAGTTCTGGTTACGACAGGATGGGAATGAGTCGGATGAAAGCTTATGACGGTGCCTAGGAGAGGAGGAAGAGTGCGTACTTGGCGCAACTCTAGAGGTAGATCAAGCAGGTCCATTTGTGGATGGAGAAGTGAATGGTGCAAATGTAACATTCCTTGTGGACACTGGAGCTACCCGTTCTACTGTTAGATCAGTGGAAATTCCAAATCTTCCTCTCTCAGGTGAACATATCCAAGTTGTTGGTGTTTCGAATCAACAAATTAAGACACCTCTTACCAAATTAGTAGAAGTGAAAATTGGACCATTTAAAGAAATGCACCGATTTGTGGTGTGTGATTGTAGTCCTGTAAACTTGTTAGGACGCGATTTACTTTGCAAAATGAATTGCACCATCTATTGTACTCCGGATGGGATTGCATTCCAGACCCCTGAGGAAGATGTATTGTATAAAATGACGATGGTGAATTTAGAGACAGAAGTGAATGATTTATTCCCTGTGTTTGATGTAGAGAAAATCCCAATTGAGCTAAAAGAAACAGTAAAACAGGAAGTGTGGGATTTTACGGGCGAAGATATAGGGCTAATGAAAGGAGTAGACCCTGTCAAAATCTCAGTTAAAGAAGGAACAAGCTACCCAAATACTCCACAGTATAAATTGACGCCAGAAATAATTGAAGGAATTACCCCTGTAATAAACAAAATGATTGAACGAGGAATTCTGAGAGAAATAATGAGCAGTCCATGTAATTCGCCTACAATGGGACTGAAAAAGCCAAACGGAACATATAGAATAGTACAAGATTTAAGGAAAATAAATAAAATTGTTGTTCCTTGTTGTCCAATTGTACCAAACCCTGCAGTAATTTTAAGCCAGATTCCACAGGAAGCGGAATGGTACACAGTCATTGATTTGTGCCATGCATTTTTCTCTATCCCATTACATTCAGATAGCCAGCCATTATTTGCGTTCAGGTTCGGAGAGCGTATTTTGGCATGGTGTCGAATTCCTCAGGGGTACACAGAAAGCCCCTCAATTTTTAATCAGATTTTAAAGAAATCACTAGAAGATTTAAAAATGCCTGAAAAATCTGTGATGGTTCAATACATTGATGACCTACTGGTGGCATCAAAGACGAAGGAAGCATGTGTTGCCGACACAATTGCTTTGCTGAACCATTTAGCGAAAGGAGGACATAAAGTATCTCCATCTAAATTACAGTTTTGTCAACAAGAAGTACAATACTTAGGTCATAAGATTGAAAAGGGAGTACGAAAGGTGACAACTGAGAGAATAAAAATAATTCAAGGAATGAGAGCTCCAATGACACAAAGGGAGGTAAGAATGTTTTTGGGAATGGTTGGATATTGTCGACAATGGATAAGTGGATTTTCACTGATTGCAAAACCATTACAGCGTTTGACAAAGACCCTTTTGAATTGAATGATGAAGAAATGAAAGCGTTCAGAGAACTAAAAAAGAAATTGTGTGAAGCCCCGGCACTGGGAATGCCTGACTATGAAAAAGAATTTGAGCTATATTGTAGTGAAAGAGATGGGTGTGCGCTTTCAGTTTTGGTCCAGAGACATGGGAACATGAAGAGACCTATTGCGTATTTTTCAGCTGTTTTAGACCCAGTAGCAAAAGCGTTGCCTGGATGTCTGAAAGCAGTAGCTGCTACCTGTGTGAGTTTGGAACAAAGTGAAGGAATTGTGATGGGGTATCCACTGAGAGTATATGTTCCTCATTCTGTGGAAATTCTTTTGACAAGAACCAAAACTCAATACATGACACATAGTCGGCTGACTAGGTATGAAAAGGTAATTCTAAGTGCAGACAATGTAACCATTGACAGATGCACAAATGTAAACCCTTCAACCTCCTTGCCAGATGAGGAGAGTGTGATAGATACGGATGAAGTTGATCATGATTGTTTGAATGTACTGGAATATTGCACCAAGACGAGACCGGATATAAAAGATGAGCCTTTAAAAGAATCAGATTATGTACTGTTTGTAGATGGCTCCTGTTTGCGAACGAGTGAAGGAGTTTTGAGTGCGGCATATGCAGTATGTACAGTGGCTGCTATAATGGAAGCGTCTTGTTTAAGAGGAATACGTTCTGCCCAAGTGGCTGAACTAGTTGCTCTGATTCAGGCATGCAAATTGGGAAAGAATGTTTGAATCACTGTAATCACGGATAGCCAATACGGCTTTGGAGTGGTTCATGATTTTGGACAGATCTGGTCCCAGAGAGGTTTCTTGACGTCTGCAGGAACACCCATTAGAAATGGTGAGTTTGTGAGAAGTTTGCTTGAGGTGATACAGCTGCCTAAACAGATTGCAGTGGTAAAATGCAATGCACACAAAAATGGGGAAGACTATATAACTGTGGGCAATAAGTTCGCAGATGAAATAGCTCAGTACTGTGCCAAAAATGTAGTATCATTAAATAGAAGCAGAGAAAGAGAGAATATTTCATGTCCTTTGCTTTTTACTAACCCTGTCGAGACATGGGATGAAGTGAGACAGTTGCAAGAAGCAGCAGATGATGAAGAAAAGGATAGCTGTAAAAAAGCAGGATGCAGGAAAAGAAAGGAAAATTATGTTTGGGTTTATAGAGACGAAAGACCAGTTATGCCTGATAGCATGATTTCTGACATGGCACGGATGTACCATGGACAAGCTCACATTGGAAGAGATGCAATGATCAGACTTTTTAGACAAACCTGGTATAACCCAAAATTCAGAGCTATAGCTGAGAGTCTTTGTCAAAGTTGTCTTATTTGTCAACAGATAAACCCAGGAAGGAAGACGGTAGTGAGTCTAGGAACAATAGGACGAGAGGGAGGTCCTTTTACAAGAATACAGATGGATTTTATTGAGATGCCCCCAAGCAATAGATTGAACTATGTTCTTGTGGTCGTCTGTTTGTTTTCTCGTTGGGTGGAAGCCTTTCTGACTAGAAGGAATGATGGAATTACAGTAGCAAAACTGATGCTACGAGAATTCATTCCGAGATATGGTTTTCCAGTAACGATTGAAACAGATAGAGGAACGCATTTTCAGAACGAATTAATTCAGTTGATCTGTGAAGCACTTGGTATCAAACAGAAATTGCACTGTGCATACAGACCAGAGGCTTCTGGAGTAGTAGAGCAAGTGAATGGAACAATAAAAAACAGGTTAGGGAAAATGTGTCAAGCCACAGGACTCATATGGCCAGATGCCTTGCCATTGGTCTTAATGACCATCAGAAGCATACCTGAAAGAAAGACAGGTTTAAGTCACCACGAAATAATCATGGGACGAGCAATGAGACAAGCACATGTACCTGTCAACAAACTGCTGACTATAACTGATGATCTCATATTGGATTATTGCAAAGGATTGGCTGATGTGGTACGTTCTGTGTTTCATCAGGTTGGATCGGATGCAACCACTCTTGAAAGAAAACCAGCTCATGATTTGAATCCTGGAGATTGGGTCCGCATAAAAGTCCACAGAAGAAGAAATTGTTTGGTTCCTCGCTGGGACCAACCACGACAAGTGATCCTGGTGACAACAACTGCAGTCAAATGTGCAGGAGTAAAACACTGGGTCCATGCCAGCCATACAATCAGAGTTCCAGATCCTGAAGCTCGACCTGTAAGTCGACATCTGGAAATATCAGATACCAGTTCAGCATCTGAAGCAGAAGAAGAAACAAATAAGGCTCCAGAATCTGAAGATCGACCTGGAAGTCGACATCTGGAGGACCCGAGTACAAGTTCAATGACAGGAGAAGAGAATGAAATAGCGAAGATTCCAGAATCTGAAGATCGACCTGTAAGTCGACATCTGGAAATATCAGAGACAAGTTCAGCATCCGATACAGATCAGTCTGATTGTGATGAGAACCCGAAAAGAGGTTGGGAAATTGATATCATAAAAGAAAGAACTGAGCAAAGAAATGACAATGATGAACAACCAAGTACCAGCTATGATAAAAATCCTTCGGAAGTCATTTTAATAGATGAAGAAGGGATAGCTTCAAGTAAAAAGTTAGAAGAATCGGAAGACTCCCGAGGAGAAATAGGGATAGATCTGCGAACAAAGGAACAGGGAAATATAGAAATAGATAGAGAGGTCGACGCTGAATCGGAAGAATCTCGAGGAGGGACAGAAGTACGCAAACAAAGAAAAGCACAAGAAGGATCAGAAACAGGTGATGGAAATGAAATTATTAAGTTCAGAATAAGAGATAATAAAGAAAGATCAGAAACGGAATCAGAAGAAAGTGGAGAAGAAAGAAAACAGAAATTAGAATCAAGAAAGAGAACTTGAAAAACAGAAAGAGAGGAAAAAGAAAGTGAACCGAAAAGGCCAAGAAAAGGAGATAATTGGCCCTATGAAGTTAAAAGATTGAGATACAAGATCATAAATCTAAATGGAAAGAATGCAGAACAAGTAAATGAAATAAGTCAAAAAGAACAGGAAAAACAAGGTGGAAAACACTTGCAGAAAACAAAAAGAATAAAGAAAGCAAATCTGAAATATAAATCACCTGAATGGCTATACATTGCATTAACTGACATCAAAGAAGAAGAAATCACTCACGAGTACCCTGAACAAAGCTACAACCTAATAGGTGAAAGTGAAGTGCAACAAGGTTGAAGAAAAGCTGAAGGAAATCTTTATTGGACTGGACAAAACCCTGATTAGACAAAAAAGAGTTCTTCGAAGAACTAAAAGAAGGTATCAAACGAGACAAAGTAAGGATGGAAGGTGGCTAAGAGGCCATTTCTGAGGTATGGTGACACATTTTCTGTATATATATATACCATAAGTATAGACAATAGGCCAAAATGGTAGATACTAAAAATAGAACAGGTAGATGCGAGTTCTTACGTAGATGGTGTAAGTTGTGTTTCTTTTGTACAGGATTATTGATGTTCGTATGGTTTGTCTTAGCAATCACCATTCCAATTAGGTTAGCTATAGAAGAAACCTCCCTATTAGGGAATAGCACAGAAAAGGAGAAAGAAGTTAACATCCAGAAAGCAACCCTAGTGAAAGATAGTACGGAATTACATAAAGATAGATCAATAACTGATTTTACAAAAAATGTTTTTCCAAAATTATTATATGAATACGTAGAAACAATGGATGTGAGCGATTGTTATGTTTGTATGCAATTACCTGCGTCTGTTGCAGAGGGTGTAACATACCATCACCTTCCCTTGACGTATGGAATAACATGTAGTGTTTTAGCAAGTCTGTTTTATAAAACAGGCAGATTAGAATATTACTATACTGACATAGATGACATCTTTGCAAAGATTCCTATAATATCTAGATTGAATAAATTGAAGGAGGCAAAGAGATTTGGCGAATATTTCTTAGAGAAAAGAACCTTGACATTAGATGACATAATTAAACACAATCTTACATGTGAATTAAGAGAGGAAGAAAAAGTGTTCTTAGAAATGGTTGAAACCAGGAGGTTAAAATTTCAGAGAAAAATGATAGAGGAAGAGACAAAAACATCTCTTTGGGCGTTTGTAGAAGAGAATAATGAACAGAAAAGGATGAATGCAGCTATATCTCTGGATTGGCCCCAAAAAGGAAAATTGTGCATCAGTAGAAATAAGACCATATACGATAACTATTTTGTGGGTTCCAGTGATTGTCAAGACAATTATAACATTTTAGGAGGTTGGGGATTCAAAGGGGGAAAAGATCCAATATTTCCAGGGATCTATTATATTTGCGGAAACAAAGCTTATTACAGGTTGCCGGACCATTGGTACGGGTCATGCTACTTAGGCCTGGTCTTTCCAAAAAAATTTCATATAGATAGAGAAGAAAAAGGAACACACAGAATAGGTAAATCATACACACGTAAAAGAAGGGAAAGTTTTTCAGAAATAGTAGGTGATATTTTTGGTCAACACAATAAAGAGAAGGGACTGGGAGCTAGTTTGGAAAAAGTATAGGTCCTGTACCAATGCTCCCGAGAACAACTTGTAAACCTAGAATGGTATCAGTTCCTAAGTGAGTAAAAGAAAGAAAGAAGAATAATTGGCCACCCTATTAGGGGAATAGTCAAACTGAAGTTTGTCTCCAAAAGAGAGTGAGGTGCACGTGAATGGGGAAGGTGTCTCCTTTCTGTTCTTGTGCCCTCACACACCCTTACGAGTGTAAAGCATCATCATCGGGCTATGCTCCTCGTGGGGGTGGCGCTGCAGTCCCTCACGGGCCTTACAAGAGGGCTCTCTGTTGGAGATCTTTTCAGGAGATGCCGCAATTGTGCATGTGGGTGTGTGGGAAAAAGGTGATGTAGTGAGTAAGTGATTTAAAATTACCTGGTAGTTACCCAGAGGTTTAATGGGGAGTACTCCAGGTAAGTTAAAAATAGGGCAGGGTTGTAGAGCCTCCTCAAATAAATAAAGGGAGGGATGAATTTGTTCCCACCGCTCTCAACCCGCAAAAATAGTATGTGAAAATTAGGAATGTGAGATGGTCGACATGTTTCGCGCAATCTGTCGGTCCCTAATGGATCCCTGTGCGCTTCTTCAGGACCGTAAGAAAAGGATTGTATAGAGAAATAGAAGGAAATGGGTTTCAGGGAAGAGACACCCTATAAACCCACCATACCTATCTTGAGATCTAGGGGACGTCACAGCGTCCGAGACACGTCTTATTCGTGTGCTCGAGCTTATAAACCTAATGGAGACAATAAAACAAAAGGGAAGGTGAACAAGGAATTAATGGTCAGGGTACAGTATCAACCGGTACATGACGTTGTATACCAGATCTGTGCCTCTTAAACATGACACCCTGTGTATTTTGAAAAACAAGTGGGACTGTGCAATAAAATAACATTCAAACCGATTAATGCATCGGTCCGGTTAGTGACCTAATGCTAATATATGATACAAACAATGATAAACCTTAAAGGTACATGGAAACATTCTCGCCAAAAGAAGGAGCACAAATGGATGGTTATTCTCAGCTCTTATTTAACACAGTCTTATGTCCATTCTCAGTACTCATGATCGTTCTCAGTGCTCATGATTGTAAAGTGATCTAAAAATGAGCAACCGTCATGAAGATGGCAGCACGACCGGTGCGCATACCTATGGTCACTTATAATGTGCACGTGCTGGTTCTGTGAAATAATACATTATAAGGATACCCAGAGATCAAAAACTATGGTGGCACTTCCTATTATTCTAGGAGCACTCGTGGAGTCTGATGCGTAGCGACTCACAACATGTGCTACATATGTACTGCCCCGAACACACACGCATGCAGGATTTTAAGCAAACATACCCTCCTCGTAGTAGAGTCAGGCCACATCGGCTGGTCGTGCAAATGCGGGGTGACAAGGCTGTGGGTAGACAAAAAGAGAAGAGAAATAGACGGAGGTACCAGGTATCAGGCCGCTGGCCCTCATAACGCGGCGAAGGTTACCTTCAACTCGGTGTTAGCAGCGGTGGGAACTTACTGGATCACCCCAATCTGGCGACTGTGCAACCTAACAGTCTACCTTCGAGCGCCGGTAAAGTATGGGGCACTCGTATCTGGTAAAAGTACGTGGAGCACTTCCTGATTGGGTCACGTGACTACTATGTCATCAGACTAGTGTGAGAGCTAGTACGTCGGGAAACCCGTGGCAAGAGTGGCGGCCATATTGGATTGTGTAATATAAAGGTAATGATTGCAGAAAACGAGGTATCAGAAGACCAGGTGGATCTTGAGGCTTTCTCACACTTGTGACAGTTTTATTCATATTTACTAGATCACCCTAATCTGGCGACTGTAAAACCTAACAGTCTGCCTGCGAGCGCCGGGGAAGTGTGGGGCACTCGTATCCGGTAAAAATATAAGAAGCACTTCCTGATTGGGTCACATGACTCCTATGTCATCAAAATAGTGTAAGAGCGAGTGCGTCGGGAAACTGGTGGTAAGAGTGGCGGCCATAATGGATTGTGCAATGTAAAGGCAACGTTTACAGAGAGCAAGGTATCGGAAGACCCAATGGATCTTAAGGATCTCTCACACCTGCAACAATCTTATTCACACTGCACACTTTATAACATACAGGATGGTAAGTCGTGAGATCAATAGAGTATAGGAAGCCATGTCCCCTATTGCTCATCTCGAGTGCATGGTGGTTACTACAGAATCACTGCATTGAACAAGATCACGCTGCGGATAGCCTTAGGTGGACTATCATAGACTCCAACCCCCACTGGACACCATCTGTATTATTTCAACACGAACAACGTTGGGTGTTCAGGTTACAGAGTAATATGAGTGGATTGAATGACGATATTCCGTGGGTAGAATTGGTATCCTGAGTCTCATCACCCACAGTACGAGCTGGAGTCTCCATTACTAGTTAATATTGTCTGGGGCTCTCTTAAGTAACCACCATGCACTCGAGATGAGCAATAGGGGACATGGCTTCCTATACTCTATTGATCTCACGACTTACCATCCTGTATGTTATAAAGTGTGCAGTGTGAATAAGATTGTTGCAGGTGTGAGAGATCCTTAAGATCCATTGGGTCTTCCGATACCTTGCTCTCTGTAAACGTTGCCTTTACATTGCACAATCCATTATGGCCGCCACTCTTACCACCAGTTTCCCGACGCACTCGCTCTTACACTATTTTGATGACATAGGAGTCATGTGACCCAATCAGGAAGTGCTCCTTATATTTTTACCGGATACGAGTGCCCCACACTTCCCCGGCGCTCGCAGGCAGACTGTTAGGTTTTACAGTCGCCAGGTTAGGGTGATCTAGTAAATATGAATAAAACTGTCACAATTGTGAGAAAGCCTCAAGATCCACCTGGTCTTCTGATACCTCGTTTTCTGCAATCATTACCTTTACATTACACAATCCAATATGGCCGCCACTCTTGCCACGGGTTTCCCGACGTACTAGCTCTCAAACTAGTCTGATGACATAGTAGTCACGTGACCCAATCAGGAAGTGCTCCACGTACTTTTACCGGATACGAGTGCCCCATACTTTACCGGCGCTCGAAGGCAGACTGTTAGGTTGCACAGTCGCCAGATTGGGGTGATCCAGTAAGTTCCCACCGCTGCTAACACCGAGTTGAAGGTAACCTTCGCCGCGTTATGAGGGCCAGCGGCCTGATACCTGGTACCTCCGTCTATTTCTCTTCTCTTTTTTGTCTATCCACAGCCTTGTCACCCCGCATTTGCACGACCAGCCGATGTGACCTGACTCTACTACGAGGAGGGTATGTTTGCTTAAAATCCTGCATGCGTGTGTGTTCGGGGCAGTACATATGTAGCACATGTTGTGAGTCGCTACGCATCAGACTCCACGAGTGCTCCTAGAATAATAGGAAGTGCCACCATAGTTTTTGATCTCTGGGTATCCTTATAATGTATTATTTCACAGAACCAGCACGTGCACATTATAAGTGACCATAGGTATGCGCACCGGTCGTGCTGCCATCTTCACGACGGTTGCTCCTTTTTAGATCACTTTACAATCATGAGCACTGAGAACGATCATGAGTACTGAGAATGGACATAAGACTGTGTTAAATAAGAGCTGAGAATAACCATCCATTTGTGCTCCTTCTTTTGGCGAGAATGTTTCCATGTACCTTTAAGGTTTATCATTGTTTGTATCATATATTAGCATTAGGTCACTAACCGGACCGATGCATTAATCGGTTTGAATGTTATTTTATTGCACAGTCCCACTTGTTTTTCAAAATACACAGGGGGTCATGTTTAAGAGGCACAGATCTGGTATACAACGTCATGTACCGGTTGATACTGTACCCTGACCATTAAGTCCTTGTTCACCTTCCCTTTTGTTTTATTGTGTCCATTAGGTTTATAAGTTCGAGCACACGAATAAGACGTGTCTCGGACGCTGTGACGTCCCCTAGATCTCAAGATAGGTATGGTGGGTTTATAGGGTGTCTCTTCCCTGAAACCCATTTCCTTCTATATCTCTATACAATCCTTTTCTTACGGTCCTGAAGAAGCGCACAGGGACCCATTAGGGACCGACAGATTGCGCGAAACAGGTTGACCATCTCACATTCCTAATTTTCACATACTATTTTTGCGGGTTGAGAGCGGTGGGAACAAATTCATCCCTCCCTTTATTTATTTGAGGAGGCTCTACAACCCTGCCCTATTTTTAACTTACCTGGAGTACTCCCCATTAAACCTCTGGGTAACTACCAGGTAATTTTAAATCACTTACTCACCACATCACCTTTTTCCCACACACCCACATGCACAATTGCGGCATCTCCTGAAAAGATCTCCAACAGAGAGCCCTCTTGTAGGGCCCGTGAGGGACTGCAGTGCCACCCCCACGAGGAGCATAGCCCGATGATGATGCTTTACACTCGTAAGGGTATGTGAGGGCACAAGAACAGAAAGGAGACACCTTCCCCATTCACGTGCACCTCACTCTCTTTTGGAGACAAACTTCAGTTTGACTA
The DNA here is from genome assembly GCA_963921515.1 of Calotriton arnoldi. Classification (NCBI taxonomy): domain Eukaryota; kingdom Metazoa; phylum Chordata; class Amphibia; order Caudata; family Salamandridae; genus Calotriton; species Calotriton arnoldi. The sequence continues at coordinate 6,469,277 of CAWUFW010000068.1, forward strand.
TTCCCCTAATAGGGTGGCCAATTATTCTTCTTTCTTTCTTTTACTCACTTAGGAACTGATACCATTCTAGGTTTACAAGGTGATATTTTTGGAGCATTGATACCAACAGTGGGAATATCTTTGAATGCATTTAAAATTCGGAAATTATCCACAGTAGTAGATCATTTATCTACAGATACTGATGGAGGGTTCTTGATGGTAAATACTGAAATGATTGCCATGAGAGCTATGGTGATGCAAAATCGACTTGCCCTTGACATTCTTTTGGCAAAAGAGGGTGGAGTCTGTGGAATGCTGAAAGTTCAACACTGTTGCACTTACATTCCATATAAAAGTGAGAATATACGAAAATATATAAGAAATATTACAAAATTGCATGAAGAACTTGTTCCACTGAAGGTTGAAAATGCTTGGGAGAAACTTGGTAAGGGTTTTTCCTCAGTGTCAAACTGGTTTTCTAAAATTAGTAGTTTTATTGTAGGGAAAGTGATGATAACAGCAACTATAATTATTTTAGCAGTTTTATTTGTGAAATTTGTTATTATATGTATCAAAAGAAGGAAAAGACAAAACAAAACAAAAAGAGAAAATAAGATAAATAAGGAAAGAGAAAGAGAGATAGGTGAAATAGAACTGGAAGAACTAAAAGAAAGCATATACAAGAAAACAAAAAGACAAGATGAAAGAGATACAGTTGTGCAAAACTAACAAAAGGAAAAATGGACACAGAAATATGCTATCTGACAAAATTTGTATAACATGGGGTTTTGTGGTGATATTAAAAATCACCAAAGGGGAGAATTGATGGAGCAAGGTAAACGAGAAAAACTTTAACTCCTCAAAATTTAACATTAATAATTAATATAATTGTTCATTTCAAGAAAGTAACCAACATCGTATGTCTTTTCTAGAAGTGTTCTAGGTAACCTGCTATATGTGTGCAAACTAATCCACTTACAATTGTCAATGTAAATAACATTAATATAGTAAATTGCGTATTAATTAAAATAATATTGCATGATCTGTGCTTTGTAGTAAATTGTATTATGGCAAAACAAAGTGGATGGTAAGTAAGGAATAGCTTTATATGTCGCTTTTGCTAGGTAATACCTAACAGGGGTACGTAGAATGACGGGAGGGAAACGAAAGGGCTTATTTTCTTTATTCTTAACTATTTTCTGTTCATTTCTATAATAGTTTGCTTAGGCCTGTTGGACCGTACTGTAAAAATGGCTGCTGAGGTGAAAAGGCTAAAGTACGCACGCGCAAGATGGCTTCCAAATGAAAGAGAGAAAAAACTGTAAACGAAAGATGTCATGTGATCAGTTCCAAAGCCTGAGATGGAAGCGGGATCAAGGTCGCTATGACCTTATCGCACACGCCTGTGCCAAAGGGGGACGCAGCGAAGGAGCGTGAGAAGTCGCAGTGTATCTGTGAATGGACAAAGCATTGTTCAAAATAAAGTATCAGAAAGGATACAAATAAGAACTTTTCATTAGACTGGTCATGTCCTGAATGTGAGAAAGAATCAAGTTATATACATTCCTAAAGAACTGGTTCGAACAAGGAGAAGAATAATGATGTGTGACACCCCCCAAAATGGACCAATTAGAATGAACCTCGTCCCCAAAAATGTAACTTTTTGTTTAGTAAGCCAGTATTAGGGTATAAGAAGGCCTGCTTTTAGGAAGGAAGGTGCTGCTACTATATTTTTATTGAGCACAAGACGCTGATGCTGGAGAACCTGATATTTTTTTTTTTTTAGTAGACTTTTACATTTTAATACGATTAAAAACTTTAGTTTAATCTTAATTAAGAAGAAAAGAGAGAGACTGGCGGAAAACCTATATGGGTGGTCCGTCAAGGAGGACTGTTTTGTAGAACAGTCAGCTTTGGGATTTCTATGCTGAAGATCTGAATTTTACTGCTGTGACGAACTTTATTTTTCCATCTAAAAGGGTATGCATCGTAATTTCAATTTATTCTTATAATGATAATAAATGTATTAATCTGATTAATAAAAGTGAGTTTATTCATGCTTTTAAATATTAGATAAACTTTACTGATTTAAAATCAATGAGTCTGTGGTTCTTTAGCTCAATAATAAATGTAAAATGTTTAATAAGAGTTAATAGGGATTGAGCTGGTCTTAATCACCAATTACTGATTCCTACTAGTTGGTCCATCGATCAATGAGCGGAATACCTGAGAAACTTGAGAATTATTGTATTGATTTAAAGGTATCCCGTCTCCTTCCAGCAAGTCATTAACTTTTTCTCCTAAGTGAAAGGTAGATGTGTTCCGGTGAATATATGAGAGAGTGAATGTATATGCAGTGTTATGGGCCCCACCGTCATATTGGTATATTTGTGAAGAGAAATGTTTCAACCCGGACGTAAATGCCTATAGGAGAAGAAATTTTATTGATAACGCTGGATCACTCTCTTCAGAATTCAAAGAACTAACTTGCCCCAAATACTTAAGGATCCTATGGCTTACACATCAGCCACAGACCAAATCCCAAGGGGAACCATAAACAAACTTTGCTGGGAAAGGGGTGGGAAACGTAAGGGTGGGGGGCTAGGGAGAGGGGGATAGTCAGGGGTGGGGGAACAATGTTTTTTGTTCAATGCACCACTTGATATAGGCTTTGTAAAGCGCCTTAGGTGGAGATGTTTGGTCTTTGTTGTTTAAAATGATTAAAATTCAATAAAGATATTATAAACCTAAACTGGATGGGCTGGCTCTGAAGGATGACGTAAAGGGTCAAAGTGCATTGAGGAGGGGTAGACCTGCTGAAATTGTGTGTGGTTTGAATACTGGGTTGGACTAGCTGTTTCTGATGCTGAAAGACCTGATGCTGTCAATGGAGTTAGGATTAGACTGCATTGCAACGGGCTACTTCGAATGGGTGCTTCTCATTGCTCAAAAGGTGGCAATTTGGGATATTTAGCTTTTTATTGGGACTTCATTGCCTAGGTTTCCTGGCAGGAAAGTGTCACTCGTATCAGCAGAATGTCATTCAGAAGTACACTAAAACCATGCAAATGTCGCACATAAGCAATATGAAAACTTTACAGCTATGAGACTCCCGTTAGTGCCCTTCCATTTCTGGTGCTTTGCATCAGTTTTAAGAACTTTTTAGCATTTCATGTTGCTCAAATGGGTGTAATTTCTGATATTTATACGTTTCCCTCATCTTCATAGCTTGAATTTTGCTTGCCAGAAAGTGTCACTCATAGTCGTTGAATGTTACGACTAATTACACTGAAATTATGAAAATGTCACACGTAAGCAATCTGAAACCTTGGCAGCTATGGTTCACATATCCCACTACTTAACACATACTCTTTGTATACACTGTGACTATGTACCTGTATCTATTTAATGAAACTGTATTTATTCCATATGTCACACGTATTACCTCTATTTTGTCTACTCTGTAAAGCGTTCCGATGACTCCGGGTCAAGTTTGCGCTATATAAAACTCGATAAATAAATACATTCAACAAAGGAACCTCTGCTCTAGATTGGCACCTCGCCTCAAAATCCAAACATAGAAGAAAAAAAAATAGGTAGCACATCCTTCTCTGTTCAAGTTTAACTTGTATATAGGTCAATGCATAAATAAGTAAATTTTTATCGTGACTATTTATCTAAAATTGTTATAAATTAGCATCAACGCTTGAAAGTCTGAATTTATTAAATATAACCTAGAATCTGGATATATTACCTTTCTTACACATATAAACCTTCTATGTACTTATGTATCTTTATATTTATTACTTTACTCTTAATTCAGTATCTCCAATGCACTACCCTATATCTCACCCTATACCGCTCTCAATATATCTTCCACCTCCACTCCATGACTCATCCCAAACCCCATTCTACAACTATGATCCCCAAAATAACCCTTACTAGACTCTTCCCTCCTCTACCCCGTTGCATCATCTCTCTTTTACTATTCAGATCTCCCAAACAAGCCTTTCTAAACCCTTCCCTCATGTAGCCCTCCTAGACTCATCTGATACCTCATCTTTCTCCCTAATCCACTTCAAGACTCTTCCCCCTCCATCTCTCCATTACTCATCCAAAACGGGCTTCTACTGCTATGATCTCCAAATAAACAAACACTTTCTAGACCCTTCCCTCTTCTATCCCTCCACACTATCCTTTTCAATCCAACTAACAGAGTCACATAGCCACCGCTAAAATGAATTTCCTATTTCCCTAGACTACTTCACCACTAATCCTTTTTGAGTTCCGAGGTAGCATGCTACTCACCAAAAACACTTCGATGCCTCGTCAGAGATAGTAAGCACTAAATAAATCCAATTACAATTACTCCCCCTCTCTGTATGTCTAAGTTGGTGTATGAAATGTGTGTGGTATCCTGTGTGCTCCCATTCCCTGTATGTCTGAGCTGGTGTCTGGAATGTTTGTTGTATCTTGTGCTCACTTCACACAGGGAGAGTGAGAGAAGACCAACTTAGTTGCAATCTCCCACAGTCATATCTGCACACAAAAGAGCAACCAGGCTCCAAAGAAGAAAAATACAAGGAAACCACTTAGAGATCCTATCGGGAAATCCAAATATTTTGAAATAGATGCTTCACCCACTAAATAGTGGCATGCTTCTTCATCGGAGCCTATCCTCACCCTGGTAGGGTAATAACACCAGGGCAGACTGAACCACGAATAGAAGTTCTTATATAAAATATCCATATAGATAAAGCAGGGATCCAGTTGAAAGAAGAAAAGGTAAAAAAAAAAATCATGGTCATAACCGTTCTGAATTGCTATTTATTAGTAGGGTACCGTGGGTCTATTAAAATAGAGGTACTGGGTTCTAATTGAGCATTATCGTCTCAATCACTTCGGATTCTTGCCAACATGTATCAGCCCTCACAAAGAGCCCATACACGTTTGGGGCCTCCTTCAGGGCTGTATGTGTGTGCCCCTGCCTTTTTTGCATACATTCCATGCATCTTAATAAGACATAAGGCTCTCACCTGAACTTGGATCCTTCTGTATTTCAGGGGTACCCTAACTATTCTTTTTTTGGGGGGATCATGCGTTTATAGCAGAGGGACCGTCCTGTTGTCACAAGTACTCAAAGGAGTTGGTCCAGTTTTGTTACATAGACGTACTACCCAGACTGCCGCTGATCCTGTTTTTCGTATCCTAAGATCCCATTCTCTATATGTCTGTGCTGGTGTCTGGAATGTGTGTCGTATCATGTGCTCCCATTCCCTGTATATTTGAGCTGGTGTCTGGAATGTGTGTCTTATCCTGTGTCACCATTCACTGTATGTCTGAGATGGTGTCTGGAATATGTATCATATCTTGTGCTCCCATTCCCTGTATGTCTGAGTTGGTGTCTGGTATGCTGACAGTGAAGGATGTAATAGAATGTTGGTGTGTGGTTGTGAGAAAATGGGTTGTATTATATGGTATGATTGTGCAACCTCGCCATGTAACACACTAACCAACCCCTTTTAGGAGCAATAGGTTTCATTTGTTCAATGTTAGCTCGGGCATGGGTAGTTGTGGCTCTGAGCAGCAAGGCTTACACAAAGGAACAAGTGTTAAGCATTTTTAAAAAAACACCCAAACATTTGGATAAGAAATAACTGAGACACTCAAGAAATCTGACACCAATCTATAAAAATAAAGCAGATTTTATGTATTTCTAGAAACCATATTGAAAAAGATCTTCTAGAGGGTTCCGGAGATCTGGAACTTACAAGGTACAGTAAATCAAAACTATTCACTTAACCGCGAACAAGCAATGGCAAATTTAATGAATTTAGCACTTAGAATTAATTTCACCAAAATGTTGGACTGGTTGTAATGCGGTCAGAATTGCTTTGAGCAACCAACTCCAGCAGGGAGCCAGTAAGGGGGACCTACAAGGCCCTCAGAAACAGTTACCTGCACAGAAGCAGTCTTCCTACAGTTCCAGGCACTTTATCTTCATTGCAATGGATTCCTATGGAAGTGGTCCTGATGCTGAGGATATAGGATGCTGAAGATGCACAAAGATGCTGTGGATGGGACATGGTTGAAGGAGGTCTTCCTGCAGCTCCTTCTCGGCACACATGCTTGGCGATGTGATCCTGGCCACAGGGGTCGACGTCCCTCGAGGTCTTCTCGTGCCTGGCAGTAGTCCAGTTGCCACTGAACTGCCAGTCATCCGGTCTCACTGTCACAGCCAGACCCTTCTAGAGCATGGGTACTCACAAACTGTCTGTTGGGGGCCACAATTACAGTGTGGTTTGTGGCCGAGGGCCGCACCGGTAGGGGTGGGGTCAGTGGGGGCCAGGTCAGTGGGGGTCAGGGCTAGAGGAAAAAAAATCAACCCGTTTCAAAACATTAGACAATGCGACAATGCTGCATTTCAAAAGCAGATGTAACTACAAAGAGCACATTTTGATAATAAATTTTTATTAGCAGACAATAGCAATCTTTAGAGGCATTGCATAGCTTCATACACACTTTGACCCCAATTCCATCACAGTCTCTCTCTCTCTCTCTCTGTCACTCTCTCTCAGTCAGTCAGTCACTCTCTCTCAGTCAGTTAGTCATTCTCTCTAAGTCAGTCAGTCTCTCTCTCTCAGACAGTCTCTCTCTCTCAGACAGTCAGTCTCTCTGTCAGTCAGTCTCTGTCAGTCAGTCTCTGTCAGTCAGTCTCTGTCAGTCAGTCTCTCTCAGTCAGTCAGTCTCTCTCTCAGTCAGTCTCTCTCTCAGTCAGTCAGTCTCTTTCTGTCAGTCAGTCATTCTCTTTCTGTCAGTCAGTCATTCTCTCTCTCAGTCAGACAATGCGACAATGCTGTATTTCAAAAGCAGATGTAACTACAAAGAGCACATTTTGATAATAAATTTTTATTAGCAGACAATAGCAATCTTAAGAGGCATTGCATAGCTTCATATACACTTTTACCCCAATTCCATCACAGTCTCTCTCTCTCTGTCAGTCAGTCTCTCTCTCTCAGTCAGTCAGTCTCTCTCTCTCAGACAGTCAGTCTCTCTCTCTCAGTCAGTCAGTCAGTCTCTTTCTCTGTCAGTCAGTCAGACTCTTTCTCTGTCAGTCAGTCAGACTCTGACAGTAAGTCTCTCTCAGTAGGTCAGTCTCTCTCTCAGTCAGTCTCTCTCTCTCTCTCTCTGTCAGTCAGTCAGACTCTGACAGTAAGTCTCTCTCAGTCAGTCAGTCTCTCTCTGTCAGTCTCTCTCTCCTAGTCTCTCTCTCTCAGTCAGTCTCTCTGTCAGTCAGTCTCTCAGTCAGTCAGTCTCTCTCTCAGTCAGTCAGTCAGTCAGTCTTTCTCTCAGTCAGTCAGTCTCTCTCTGTCAGTCTCTCTCTCCTAGTCTCTCTCTCTCAGTCAGTCTCTCTGTCAGTCAGTCTCTCAGTCAGTCAGTCTCTCTCTCAGTCAGTCAGTCAGTCAGTCTTTCTCTCAGTCAGTCAGTCTCTCTCTGTCAGTCAGTCAGTCTCTCTCTCTGTCCGTCTCTCTCTCAGTCAGTCAGTCTCTCAGTCAGTCGTAACCTGACGTGCACGCCGGAGCAGAGCGGGAGCCAGGTAGCGTTTGCGTTTGAGCCAAGCCGAGAGCCGGGACTGGCCGGGGGAGCCGAGAGCCGGGACTGTGGGCCAGTGGTGTCGGCATTCAGCCGGATTGCGGACCGGCCCGGATTACGGTAGCCATCCCCGTGATTGTCGTGACGTGACGGGAGACGTGAGGCGAAGCGAGGAGCAAGGCGGCAAGCAAGGCGGCAGGCCGGTTCAGCCGGAGTCTCTGTCGGAGGACTGCGGAGGTCAGCACGGACCCTTTACGACCCTCTACGAGGAGGCAGCCAGAGGGGAAGAGTGGCACGTCCGGAGCCCAACCGGAACAGGTAGAGATAGAGTGGTGTGAGTGGCGCGAGAGCGCGGTCACCATTAGTGGTGACTGCAGAGTGTTGTGCCCAGGCACGTCCGCGGAGGCGGCCCAACTAGGTTTGGCGCGGCTTGCGGCGCCCCACGTGCCCTGCTCCCGCGCTCCAATTGCCATCCTTCCCTCTTACTCTTACTCTACAATGCTCAGGTCCCCCCGCCACGCTTTAGAGGGGCGGGGGGGAGTCAAAACCCACTGCCCTATTGCATTTCTCACCGGCCTGACCAGTGGTTATCGAGGAGGAGGAGAAGGAGCCAGCAGACTTACACAGCCAGCCAGCCGGTCACTGTGAACACAGCCCCGGCCCCACACCATTTCAACTTGCCTCCTACCCCTGCCCACCCCCGCTCACCTGCTCAATCTGCTCAACCTAGAGCAGAACTCAGAAGTCAAAACTAGCAGCTAGCTGCTAGCACTGCCATCTTGTCGTCCCTTGCCATCCTTCCTGCCGCGCTGCACAGGACTTGTGTAGGGGGCGGCGTAACCCGGACTGGTGCGGTGCAGCGGGAGTGGTAGTTGTTGTTGTTGTCCTTAGCAGAGGGGTCCGCACAACGTGTGTGCGTGTGTACCGGTTGCTCCCTCATTAGTCCCACACCTCATCCTCCTCTTGCAACTTCAGCCTAATCTCAACTCGCCAGTTCACCAACTTGCCAGCAACCGGTAGGGCCCATTATTATAATACCGCCACTGCTGCCCCGCTTCTCATTCTTGTCACCTAGAGCGGTGCGGTCTCTTGTGCATGCTCGTGTACACTGTGAGACTCTGAGGCATATCGAGGGCACTTGAGTGAGCGACCAAGGACCTGCTCCTTTAGCACGCCCCAAGCGGACCCGAACTAGCAGCATCAAACCGCGTCCACCATTGTCCAAATCAGGAACCAGGAGCCAATCGTGAATTAACCGTGTCCCTTTCGTCCCTTTGCTGGAGTCCTGAGCAAGTACTGGTAACATTAAGACAACAAGGGGAGCTATGAGATCTGGTAGAGTTAGGCAACCACCCTTAGAGTCAAAACTAAAGTCAAAAAAGAGGAAAACAGAAGCCTTGCAACTAGAGATGATACAAGACAAAGACCATGTTCACGACCATGACTACGGTCACTACAAGGCAAGCACAAGTATACCTGCAAACATAACTACAAAAGATCTTACATCACCTAGAAGGGGTGTTCCCACAAGTTCCTCTGCGGAGAGGCGACGCATGCACAAGGCCCATGGTTTAGCGTCAACTAACATTCTAACTCCAACTGATAGCACACGATCATTGCCCTCTCTACTATCATTACCAGCACCACCAAGGGACCGAGACTTAAAAGATCTTATAAACATCGAAGGGATGCCCCAGAGAAAAAAGCTGTGCACCTACCAGCCCAAGACCTATACAAAATGTTCCTTCTTGAAAGGCCCCGGAACATCAATTTACTCTAACACTGAGGACATAAAGGGGCTGCAACCACCACTTCTACCAAGCACATTTGACCACAACACCACGAATAACATCAACTCAGCCGAGCCTTCATCATGTGTAAGGACCAGCCCTCAACATCTTCCAGGGAAAACAACGCCAACGGGAATGGGGGATACAGCCAACCCGGCAAGCAGTGGAGCTGGCAACCCAAGTGGGGTTAAAACTGGTAGATTGGGCGACAAATCACTGCTTGGCTCGCCCTGCAGCGCAAAAAACAGTTTGTCGGGTCAACTGAAGGCTGTCGGATCTCCTGAACCGGAAACACACTGTAATTCAGTCAGTCGTGCCGTGATCAACTCAGGTCAAATAGACACGGGCGACTTGGCGGACCTTAGGGCCCTCACAGAACCACCAGCTACATCCCTGGGACAGGATCAACAGGACCAAAAAGCACAGGACTTACCTCCTCAGCCAAAAAATAGCTTTCCCATTCAAGCACAAGACTTACCCCCTCAGCCAAAAAACAGCTCTCCCATTCAAGCACAAACTCAAATAACCCAAGCAGACGCCTGGGAGTATCTAGCAGCGCACAATAATTCAACAGTAAACACACCTCCAGCGCGCCGTACCTTGCTGCCCTATGACGACTCCCACTCGACGTACACTGACATGACTTTCATAGCAACACAGGAATGGGAGGAACTAGTCACCTCCTACAACCTAAAACCCGTCCTCCCTCACTCACCTAAAGAAGCAAACAACCTCCCATGGCTGGAGAAAGCAACAACACTGGAAGCTTAATCCCGGAATCCATTTGGATAACAATTCTAAGCACCCTGCAAAACTCCGCCGCAGCATTACAATTCCAATCCCACAAAATGGATCTGCAGCTCATGGTTCTTCAAACAATGGCTGATTCCATCTCAGGGATTGACTGGAAGATATCAGAGCTCAACGGCCTCATAAAGAGAGGTCAGGAAGCGGCTCATGTGCTTCAAACATCGCCATTACCATGCTCCTGAGTACCGATTGTAGATAAGCTACAAACACTACCATCTATGATAGGAGACCTGATATCAGACCTAAAAACAACTGTCTTATCGAACCCCCACCAGTACAACGAACCACCATGAACACAGATATCGGCATTAGAGCTCCCAAAAGAAGAGTGGGCGCCAACCAGCATCCCCCACCCAGCTGGCAGTGAAGCATCAATAACTCCAACAGAGAGTGAAATGAAATTAAATGAAAAAAAACATTTATAGAGCGCATGGCTACCCGGGAGCATCCCAGCGCTAGTGCAGTAATTAAAATCAGACATCACCTGCCAGCAGCCTGCGAAGCAATAGTAACAACAGCCGATTGTGCAGTAATCAATGCCCAGACACCACGGAAAGCATGCAGGAAGAAAAAAAGGAAGGGAAGAAACAGGAATCTAATCGGCGTAGGCCTACGCATAAAATTTCAGCCACACTCAACCTTAACCGCCCATAGACCAGTTTCTCCGAACGCAAATCAGGCTCCGATTTCTTCCCCGGTCGACGATCCCGAGTGCCCCTTTACGGGACCCAACGCCGCCTCCCCAAGGGACTTGGGCCTACCTCCAAGTGACTCACTACCGGGCCTTCCTACTAGTGATAATAAGCAGGGGCTGTCTCAAGTAAGAACTGGACAAACCTCATCAAAATCAGAATTAACAAAGTTTACTAAAATTGAACAGCCTCCAAGCGCAAGACCCTGCGACGCCACCCAGAATAACAACGCGGAGTTATCGCAACAGTTAACAGGAGGGACCATAAACACAACATGGGGCTCAGGGAATGCAAGGCTGCAATGCGAACAACACCAAACTCACCCCACAAGCGACAACCAAGGGGTTGCTACAAGCCGTCTTACCCAACCCAGATCCCTTGAAAATGAGGGACCCCCACAAAGCAAATGGAAGTGCAATATGGGGAAAGCTCGGCCACTACCATCATTTTTACTCCCGAATATGCATCTCGGGGTAGAGAGGACATACTGAATACAGGGAACATACTGCGTCTTTTACATTCCATCCCAAGACTCAACAGTATCAACTCCGCTGATCTCCTCCCAATAGAGTTTCAACCAACTGACAACCCGCAATGCCCAGAACCAACCAAAGCAACCTGGAAATCTAGCGAGGTAGCTAAGAAAATCATGACAGAAGACAATATGTTTAAACAATGGGGGTCAAACTGGAAGTCGAACAAAAACCTCCCTATCCGACACCTTTTCTACTCCCCAGCAGGATTGGTCCACGTAAAAATACCTTCTCAGTACTAAAGGGAGCCAGGAGCAGCACCCCCAGAGCACACGCTTCAGACAAAGGCACCACCCTCTAACCTAAATTCGAAGGAATCATGTCATGCCGCCTCAGATACATCACAAAACTGGAGGCTAATTCAGCGTACAATCACTATGGACCAAACAAACTGACAAATGGGGAGTAGCTCACGATCGACACCGGTTGAGACCAGGGAAATCAGTACATGCATTTGGAACATCAATGGCCTAGCCAGAAAAAGTGAGGACCAGGAGCTTCTGCAATACTTAAAATCATTTGATTTGATATTGCTCCAAGAGACCTGGGAGGACAAGGCCTTTGAGCTTCAGAGCTACACCTCCCGCTGCGTCCCGGCAACAAAGGGTTCCGACTTCGGCCGTCGATCGGGGGGCTTAATGATCTTGGCATCTATAACAACAATAGGAGAAATCACACCAATAGAGGCTCAAATAGCATCTCCGAGTGTAATGCAGGCTTGCAAGATAGTACTCGAAGTTAACAACGTACGCCAAGAAATTATAATAATTAATGTCTATATTCACCCCAAACAAAAATTGAAAGCGGCCAAGGGACTGATAGAAGCAACAAAAAGATAATGGACGAGGAGGATACTGATTGCATTATCCTGGCAGGTGATTTTAACATGTATCTTATCGGCGCCGGAACAGACGACGCCCTTGACCAAGACCTAAGCGCTGCATGGGAAATACCACAACAGGGCTCTCCAAGAATTAAAAAATCCACAAGATGCTCAAAATACCTGCTACGGCAACTCGAACATCTTAACCTAAGAGCCTTGAACAGGCGCTTTCAGGGGGATAATCCACCTGCTGCAACGTTTCATTCAACAAAACAATCCTCCCACCTTGACTTTACATTTACATCTTTAAATATGCTTGGCAAAGTAGCAACATTCAGGATAGGCACTAAGGAATACAGCGATCACCTGCCTCAAGAAATTACAATAAAAGCCAACACAGCTCTCAAGATCGAGCAATACACAGGGGTTAACATCGAAGGGGCCTCAATCCTCAAGCGGTTGCGGTGCAACCCGAGCAACATCAATGCAGTATCCCTTGCGTCAAAAACATTGTATACCCTAGGGGCAGGTCTGCCAACAAAACCAGTTGATGCCTGGCAAAGCTTCACAGCAACAGTTGGTGACAAACTTTTGAAAGAGACAATGGCAAGGCTGAGCCAATCAGAGGGAGCATCGACAAGATTACCAGCTAGTCCAGAATCGAAAAAACCGAAACAACTCATAAATCAATCATTGAGACAGATACGTAAAAATCCAATAAATCAGGAATTGCAAATCGCTCTCAGGAAAGCGAAGGTACTGTTAAAGAGGAAGAAATGGGAAAAGAAAAAAAGAAAAAAATGATGAATTATGGGCCAAGCTGCTCCATGAAGTTAAACAAAAAAACAGCGCCAGGTTCTGGCAAATAATTAAAAGAATCAAGAACCCAAATCATCCCGGTATAAACTCTAATATAACGAAGGAAGCATGGGCAGGATACTTTTTCACTCATTTTAATAGCTCAGCTGCTGACAAAGATAGGACTGTCAAGGAAAAGGGGTTCACGACGGAGCGCAGCGGCGACACCAACAGGGAAAAAATAAGCTACAGAAACATAACAGTATGCCGCAAGACCCAGACGGAATTGCGACACCCTCCTGGGAGGGCGAACTGGTGCCGGGTTTAAACTCTCGTCCTCCTGCCAAATTTGAACATCACGATCCTACACCAACCGACATTAAGAGGCAAATAGCCAGGGGCAGACCAACAGGAGCCCCCGGTCCAAACGGCATCCCACCTATGCTGTATAAAGCCGACGCAGAATTTTGGAGTGCCACACTAACACCGGTCTTCAAAGACATAAGGGATACTACACTATTACCGGAGTCCTGGTTAGGCTCAATAATAAGCCCAATTTTCAAACAGGGCGACAGGAAACTCCCAAATAACTACCGGCTCATTGCCCTCATTGATGTGGAAGCAAAGTATTTTGCTGGAACCATACTGGAGGAGTTAACAGCATGGGCAATTGACAACTCCATTATCCCAATCAACGAAACAGGTTTCTGCCGGGGTCAAGGGACCACCACAAACATCATGGCACTGATCGATTACACTGCCGCCTTCTACCACGTCGACCGCCTCAAGCTCTGGCAGAAACTTGAAAATTGGGAAATACCTAAATTGCTTCTGGACCAGTTAAAACTACTGCACTCAAACACCTGAATCAAAGTCAAACTAGGAGCTGGAACGCACCTTTCCAAACAAATTTCGACTACAAAAGGGCTAAAGCAAGGTTGCGTTCTAGCCCCGCTTTTATTCAATGTTTTCCTTGCAGACCTGCCAGGAGAACTCGACAAATGCTCTTCCCATGCCCCAAAATTGGGAAAAACACCACTGTCAAATTTGCTATACGCAGACGATCTGGTTTTGATAAGCCGGCCCCTTATCGGCCTGCAAAATCTTTTAAACGTAACCCATGCCTTCTCAGAAAGGAATTCTCTCCAAATAAATTTTTAAAAAACCAAGATCATGGCAGTAAACTACTTAAAAAAGAAAAAGATCAGCTGGCATCTAAACGGACAAGGGTTGGACTTGGTAACCAACTATAAATACTTGGGAATATTTATTGACCATAAAAACACGTTCAAACCCCAACTGGACTCCCTGTGGGGGAAGGGAACTGCGACGTACCTGGTGATAAAATCAATAAAGGACAAACTGCCCGATTTAATGCTTGACCCCTTGGTGCAGGTGCTGCGTGCAAAGCTGCAGCTGACTCTTACATACGGGAGTGAATCCCTTCAAGGAAAGGATGCCGTAATACTGGACACAGTGATAGCCAACTCGTACAGGGCAATTTTTAACCTGCCAAAATATGTTTCCCCAGCGCAAATAAGACTGGAATTTGGCCTTCTAAAATAAACATAGAAAGAAGGGGCGCGTACGTAATCAGCTGGCACAAGATTCGCAGCGCGGAGGTTGGATCCTTAAGTTCCAATCTCTGGGAAGAGCTACTCGGCCACAGAAAATCCTCAGCCAGGGACTACCTGTTCGACTCACTTAAAGTACTGGGACTGTCAGATCTTTGGGGCACTTCTACCGACCTTTCGTCCTTTAAAAAAATTGTGAAAAAATCAACATGAATTATATCCGCCAGTGAGGACAAGGAAGCACTCGCCAAAAGAGCACATGGCTGGATGACGCTTAGCGACTACGGAACATTGCAACCACAATCTTATTTTAAAACCGGAGTCAAAATGAAGATGAAAGAAAAGTTTTTAAAACTACGCCTCAGAGTAATCCTGATCACCGCTCATTTGCCACCTTGGGAAATGAAAGACAGCCCGCAGCTCTGCCGCTTATGTGGAGTCGGCAAGGAAGACATCATTCATATTGTCTGCATTTGCCCCAGCCTAAAGGACATCAGGCATAGCCTGCTACGCCCATCTTTTAAGCAGCACGGCATTCGAACCTGCAGGCAGTCAAACTGTGCTTTAATCAGGTCGAGACAAAACTAAACTGCCGGCTCACAAAGTTCTTCGACCTCGTAACAAAAAGGCACAAGAGCATGCTGCGCGTGGACCAACAAATATAACTTGAGCAAGGCCTTGCCTGATGGCAGCTTGAAACATCCAAGGATACATCTATGGACTTTCGGCGTCCAAGTGATAATGGCATAACGTGGAGAAGAACAGCCGGCCCTCGTTTTTGACAGGTGCACTGTCACCAGTGTCCACATCATGGGTATACCAGTTTGTCAGACCAGGGAACAAAGAGAAGAGCTTAGCATACTGCTGCAAGACTTGCTTGCAGTCAGTCTGCTGTTGGGCAGAGAGGGTGTCTGAGAAGACAACTCCATCCACTTACCCATCTTTGGGGCTGTATGAGAGGAGGTCAGGGAGAGGTTCACTCTCTGCTTCCTGTTCCTCATCAGCCACCATCAGCATGGTGATGTCAGCCCTGTCATTGTAGAGCTTTAGGCAGTTCACATGGATTACCATTTTGGGTGTCCTGCTTGTGCCCAGGTCAACCAAGTAGGTGACCTCACTCTTTTTCTCTCGGATAGGGTAAGGGCCACTCCATCTGTCCTGGAGTGCCCTTGGTGCCACTGGTTCCAAAACCCACACCTGTTGCCCAGGTTGAAATTCAACCAGAGCAGCTTTTTGGTCATATTGGTGCTTCTGAAGCTCCTGGCTGGCCTCAAGATTCTTGGATGCCTTTTCCATGTACTCAGCGATTCTGGACCGAAGGCCAAGCACATAGTCCACAATATCTTGTTTGGGTTCTTGGAGAGGCTTCTCCCAATCCTCTTTTACAAGACAGAGTGGCCCCTCACAGGATGGCCAAACAGAAGTTCAAAGGGGGAAAACCCTACTCCCTTCTGTGGCACTTCCCTGTAAGCGAAAAGCAGGCATGGTAAGAGGACATCCCATCTCCTTTTGAGTTTCTCAGGGAGCCCCATAATCATACCTTTCAATTTCTTGTTGAATCTCTCAACAAGTCCATTGGTTTGTGGGTGATATGGTGTAGTAAACTTGTACTACGCTCCACACTCCTTCTACATGTGTTTTAGGTAAGCAGACAAAGTTAGAACCTCTGTCTGAAACCAGCTCCTTAGGAAACCCTACCCTGGTGAAGACACCAATGAGAGCCTTGGCTACTGCAGGAGCTGTAGTAGTCCTAAGTGGAATTGCTTCAGGGTACCTAGTGGCATGATCCACTACCACTAGAATGAATTTGTTCCCTGAGGCTGTGGGAGGTTCAAGTGGACCCACTATGTTCACACCTACCCTTTCAAAGGGAACCCCCACCACAGGCAGTGGTATCAGGGGGGCCTTTGGGTGGCCACCTGCCTTGCCACTGGCTTGACAGGTAACACAGAAGCTGACAAACTCCTTCACCTTTTGGTGCATTCGGGGCCAGTACAAGTGGCTAACTAGCCTTTCCCAAGTCTTGGTTTAGCACATGTGCCCAGCTAGGGGGATGTCGTGAGCTAAAGTTAGGAGGAACTCCCTGTACTTCTGTGGCACTACCACTCTCCTGGTGGCTCCAGGATTGGGGTCTCTTGCCTCAGTGTTCAGTAATCCCTCTTCCCAATAAACTCTGTGGGTACCACTGACATCTCCCTTTGCTTCTGAAACAGCTTGCTGCCTCAGACTTTCAAGAGTGGGACAGTCTTGCTGCCCCTGGCACAGCTCTTCCCTAGAGGGTCCCCCTGGGCCCAAGAGTTCAACCTGATAAGGGTCAAGATCCATAGGCTCAGTTCTCTCTGGGGTGTCCAAGTCCTCTCCCTGAGGAGAGGGGTCCTGATCCTTTTGCTTAACAGAAGCTGGTTCCCCAGTCTTCTTACCTTTTCTCTTGGTAGGTTGGGCCATTCTTTCAGGCTCCCACACTTGTTTTTCACCCTGCCTTTTGCTCTGTGCTCTTGTTTTTACACACACCAATTCAGGGATATCCAGCATTGCTGCATGGGTTTTTAGTTCAACTTCAGCACAGGCTGAGGTTTCCAGGTCATTGCAAAGCAGACATGAAGCTGGTAGCTTTGGAGAGACCACTACCTGTTTCAAGCCAGTAACCCCTCCCCACCCCAGTCTAATATCACCATAGCCATTGCATGGTTAGTGGTAACACTGTCAGCATTGGTGACTGGGTAAGTACGCCCAATTAAATATTGCTCAGGGGAAACCAGTGTGTCTCTCACCATAGTGACACGGGCACCTGTATCCCTCAGAACCCCTATCCTAGTTCCATTAATCCAAGGGTATTGTAAGTATTTCTTTAAGTTGGGTGGCCACACAGCTACAGTGGCGAACTCAACTTTCCCCTCTGAAACTAGAACTGCTTCAGTGTGCAACCTGATTGGCTCTGGGCACACTGTTGATCCCATCTAGAGACTTGCTACACTAGGAGTAGCTGTAGAACTAGGGGCCTTTTTGCTAGTTCAAGCATTGTCTACAGTTAAGTGTCCCAACTTCTTACAGTTGTTACACCAGGCCTTTGCAGGATCAAAGTTATTTCCCCTATATAGTTTTGGAGTGTAGGGAAAATTTTGGGACCCACCCCCCTGTGCAGGATTTTGGGGCCCTTTAGAAGACTCAGACTTATTATCTTTGAGATTCTCACCACCTTTCCCCTGAGGAGGTTTTGTAACCCCTTTCTTTTGGTCACCCCCAGTGGTTGTCTTGGTCACTCTAGTCTTGACCCAGTGGTCTGCCTTCTTTCCCAATTCTTGGGGAGAAATTAGACCTAGGTCTACCAAATGCTGATGTAACTTTTCATTGGTGCAATTACTTAAAATATGTTCCTTCATAAACAAATTGTAAAGTCCAGTAAAGTCATGCACATTGTGTCCAATTAACCAACCATATAGTGTCTTTACTGAGTAGTCTACAAAATCAATCCAGGACTGGTTTTGGGTTTTGTGAGCCCCCTGAATCTAATTCTGTACTCCTCAGTTGTGAGTCCAAATACCTCAATCAAAGTTCTCTTCATGAGGTCATAAGACCCAGCATCTGTCCCACACAGGGTCAGGAATCTGTCTCTGCAGTTACCAGAGAACAGTTCCCACAGGAGTGCCCCCCAGAGAGGTTTCTTCATCTTTCTCATGTCACAAGCTCTCTCAAAGGCTGTGAACCATTTAGTGATGGCATCACCCTCCTCAAATTTAGGGACAATCCCTTTGGGGATTTTAGGATCATAAGACTGTTCTTTATCCTTATTTTGATTGCTGCCACCATTGATGGGTGCTAAACCCATCTCCTTTCTTTCTTTCTTTCTTTAGAGCCAGGAGTCTGGACTCTAGATCCAGTCTTTTGGCCAGCCTTGCTAAAAGCCTGTTCTCCTCATTGAGGCTGCCCTCAATGTCCTTACCAGAACGTGAACCACCTGTGTGGCCGCTAGGTCCCCAGAGGTTAACTCTTGGAAGTAAGGGTACAGGGTCCCTTCCTTCCCTAGGAAGTGATGGAGGTGGGTACCTATCTCTATCCTCCTCACCTCCTTCCTCTTCTGGTTGGTCATCACCATTTTCAGAAGGGTGGGCCTTTGCATACTCAGACAACAGCTCATGGAGCCTTTGTTTGGTTGGATGTGGGCCCATTGCTATATTTTTAATTTTACATAAGGACCTTACTTCCTGGAAAGACAAGTGAAGGTAAGGGGTGAGGTCAAGCTCCTCAACCATGTCCTGTATGCCATTATGGTTATCTTCACTAATAGCTGGGTTAGGTTTTTGAGACATTCTAACAAAAAGTTCTAACCCCTCTACCCTTGACTACAATGACATTTTATTTTCTAAAATTCTAAAGGGACTAAAGCAAGGCCCTAACAAGACTTTTAGTAGTTTGGCAAAAAATGCCAATTTGTAAAAATCTGAATTCTAAAGGCAATTTAAGAGTTCTGTCGTGTGATCAGGTGGTAACCAAGTAGTCTAACAAATCCAAGTTGTGTATCCCACCGCTGATCCACCAATGTAGGAAACTGGCTCTATATATACTACACCAAAATGAGGTGTAGTGTGTATGGAGTCCAGGAGACCCCAGAGGTAGGCAGAGGTTAAAGTTAGATAGAACCTTACTCTCTATTTGTGGTAGAGTGGTCGAGCAGTAAGGCAATATCAGAGGACAGTGTTAAGCATTTGATGTACACACTCAGTCAGCAAATGAATTCACACACTCAAGAACTGAACTCTAGGCCAATTGTTTTTGTATAAAAATATGTACTGTTGTTTTGTTTTAGAACCAAGCAAGCCTGGCACAGGTAAGCATAAAATACTTTGCAGTAATAAGTTGCTGATTGTAGAACAGTTTGAAAATGCAATAGAAATTGTACTTTGTTTGATTTACAGGGAATGCAGTAGGTTGCAAAACTTAGCAAATACAGTACATTGAAATGAATAGGCTTTTTCAGTAAATTACAGGTAAGTTACTTTTTACGTTACTTTTCTAACTCAGTGCTGGATACCTGGATTCAGCACTGGGACATTTCCTTCAACCAGGTAAGTAAATAAGTTTTGGTTATTTGTGCGATTTTTAAAGAATATTTGTAGATTTCAAAACTCAACCCTTAGAAACGTTTTGGAAGAAAATTGTCAATGTTATCCTATGGAGGAAAGACAGGTTATCAGTTCACAGGTAAGTAATCGACTGTGGGAGTTAAGGTTCTGGGGTTAGACTCAGGGGTCCCGCAGGGTCAGTGATGCACTGGTGTTGCACCCTCAGCGGCACTAGGGCGGCTGGGTGCAGAGTGTGGAGGCCCAATGTTATCCTATGGAGTATAGGGGTTCTCCGGTTGGTGGCTGCTGGCAAGCAGGCCACTGGGTTGTGGGAGCAAAGCTCATGGACTTTAGATCAGGGCAAAGGGGGAAACAAATTAGAACCAAAGATGCACCCTCAGCGGCACTAGGGCGGTTGGGTGCAGGGTGCTGTTTCGCCGTCGGTGCCCTGTTGTTTCCAATGGAAAACCTCCGGTTTAAAGAAAAGCTGCAGGATCGGGGACGAGGAACTTCTGGGTACGACCACCACTTCGAGGGGTAAGTTGGGATGCCATGGGTTTGTTAGGCACCCTTGGTTTGGGCACTCAAGGCTGTGGGGCGTTGGGTGCAGGGGTGCCTTTTGGCGTCGGAAAGTCTTACCCACTCTTGGTCGCGAAAGAGGGGACCCTCTGGATTGAGGCTGCAGGCGTCGGCTGTAGGCTTGAGACAGGTAAGGAGTCGCCGGATTTCGGGTCAGGATTGCCAGGGGGACCTCGTCGTGGTGTTTTTCCACTCGGGCCGTGTTAGGCGGGTGCAAAGTGGGCTGGATTTGCGGTATCCGGCCGGAGCCAGAAGCTGCAGTTTGAACAAGTCCGGTGTTCATGGGAGAAGCAGTCTTGGAAGTGAAGGCAAGCAAGTCCTCCGGGGTTTTTCGAGGTTGGTGGCTGCAGGACACACCGGGATTTCGCAGGAGCAGGTTTGAGGGGAAACAGGCCTGTAGGGCTGGGACCAAGTCAGTGGGCGTCGCCCTCTTGTTAGCTGGCTGCACGGCTGTTCGGTCATTCTTCTTCTTTTCTTCTTGTCGTTTCTGGATCTGAGGAAGCAAGGTTCAGGGTGCCCCCTAAATACTAGATTTAGGGGCATTACAGGTGGGTAAAGGGCAGGGACCAATGGGTCCCTTCCCTGGGGTGGGTACACCCCCTATCGTGCCACCCTCCAGTGGGAGGGGGGCAGGAGCCTGTCCCTGATTGGCTAGGTCCCTCCATCCTCAAGATGGCGGGGACTCAGAGTTGTGCTTCACCTCTCCTCCCCCACCTGAGGGGTGGAGTTGGCAGAGGTGGGCACACCTCTTTCCCTCACTGGTTTTTCCCGCTGGTTCTCCCGCCCAAAGTGGAGGTAGAACCAGTGGGGACCAGTTGCTGAAAGCAGCAAATGGTCTGGAGAGGCTCACAAAGGCGGCATGCCTTTGAAGCTTCCCCTTCGTGAACCCTGCCCATCGTGGGGGAGGAGGCTTGGCACCTCGTCCCAGGATGTGCATTGTTTCAGGCCCCCGAGAGCAGCAGGCTCTCGACCCAGGGGTCCAGAAACATGTCTGTTGGTGGCAGCCTAAGTAGCCACTCAGTCAGGTCACTAGAAGTTGGTCGAGTTTCAGGGGGCATCTCTAAGATGCCCTCTGTTGTGCATTTTACATTAAATCCCACACTGGCATCAGTGTGGGTTTAATGTGCTGAGAAGTTTGATACCAAACTTCCCAGTCTTCAGTGTAGCCATTATGGTGTTGTGGAGTTCGTAATGACAAACTCCCAGCAACATATACTCTTAATGGCAGCACTGCACTTACAATGCCCAAGAATAGACTTGGGCACTGTAGGGGTATAGGGCTCATGCACCTGTAGCCTCACCACTGGTATAGTGCACCCTGCCAGAGGGGTGACTGATCTATGCCAGGGCAGTGGTTTGTGGGCATGGCACACAGAGATGTGTGCCATGTCGACTCTTCACTTAGTTCTGCACCAAGACACACAGCCTGCAAAGGCAGTGTGTGTGTGTCAGGGTACAGGACCTCTAAGGGTGGCATAATAAGTGCTGCAGCCCTTAGAGGCCTTCTCTGGTCACAGTGCCCTGGGTACCTGTGGTACCATTTACCAGGGGCTGACATGTGGCCAGAGATGCCAATTGGGTTTAGGCTTCAATGCAATTTTAGGGAAGTAATATAGGCCCTGGGTACCTGATTAGCAGGAGCCCAGGGCACACTCAGTCAAAGAACATCAGCAATTCAGCAAAAAGTGGGGACACACCGTGCAAGAAAGAGGGCACTTTCTCACATAACCCCCTCCCCCAAACGAAAGATGATGAGACTAACCTTTCCCTAGAGAGTCTTCATTGTCTAAGTGGAAGTACCTGGAAAGTCCATCTGCATTGGCATGGGCAGTCCCAGGTCTGTGTTCCACTTCAAAGTCCATTCCCTGTAGGGAGATGGACCACCTCAACAGTTTAGGATTTTCTCCTTTCATTTGCATTAGCCATCTGAGAGGTCTGTGATCAATTTGAACTAGGAAGTGAGTGCCAACCAAGTATGGCCTCAACTTGTTCAGCGACCAAACCACAGCAAAGGCCTCCCTTTCAATGGCACTCCAACGCTGCTCCCTGGGGAGAAGCCTTCTGCTTATAAAAGCAACAGGTTTGTCTTGGCCGTAATCATTGGTCTGGGATAGGACCGCTCCTATCCCTAGCTCAGAGGCATCAGTCTGCACTATGAACTGCTTGGCATAATCTGGAGCCTTCAGTATTGGTGCTGAGCACATTGCTTTTTTCAGGGTGTCAAAAGCCTTTGGCAACTAACTGTCCAGTTCATCTTTTTGGGCATTTTCTTGGAGGTGAGTTGTGTGAGGGGAGTCACAATGGACCCATATCTCTTCACAAACCTCCTGTAGTACCCAGTCAAGCCAAGGAATGCCCTGACTTGGGTCTGGGTTGTTGGAGCTGCCCAGTCCAGGATGGCCTGGATCTTGGGCTGTAGGGGCTGTACCTGGCCTCCACCAACAAGGTGGCCCAAGTGCACCACAGTTCCCTGCCCTATCTGGCATTTGGATGCCTTGATAGTTAGTCCTGCAGTTTGCAGGGCTTTTAAAACCTTCCCAAGGTGGATCAGGTGATCCTGCCAGGTGGAACTAAAGACAGCAATATCATCAAGATAAGCTGAACTAAAGGACTCCAACCCAGCAAGGACATGATTCACCAACCTCTGGAAGGTGGCAGGGGCATTCTTTAAACCAAAGGGCATAAAAGTGAACTGATAATAGCCATCAGGTGTGGAGGATGCTGTTTTCTCTTATGCTCCAGGGGCCATGCCAAGTTGCCAGTACCCTGCAGTTAAGTCAAAGGTACTTAGAAATTTGGCTGCACCCAACTTATCTATCAATTCATCTGCTCTTGGGATAGGGTGAGCATCTGTCTTGGTGACAGAGTTGAGCCCTCTGTAATCCACACAAAACCTCATTTCTCTCTTTCCACCCTGTAGGTGAGGTTTGGGGACCAGAACCACTGGGCTAGCCCAGGGGCTCTCAGAGGGTTCAATAACCCCAAACTCCTGCATCTTGCTGACTTCGGCTCTGATGCTTTCCTTGACTTGGTCTGACTGTCGATCGATCTTGTTTTTGACAGGTGCACTGTCACCAGTGTCCACATCATGGGTACCAGTTTGTCAGACCAGGGGACAAGGAAAAGAGCTCAGCATACTGCTGCAAGGCTTGCTTGCAGTCAGTCTGCTGTTGAGCAGAGAGGGTGTCTGAGAAGACAACTCCATCCACTGACCCATCTTTGGGGCTGTATGAGAGGAGGTCAGGGAGAGGTTCACTTTCTGCTTCCTGTTCCTCATCAGTCACCATCAGCATGGTGATGTCAGCCCTGTCATTGTAGAGCTTTAGGCGGTTCCCATGGATTACCCTTTTGGGTGTCCTGCTTGTGCCCGGGTCAACCAAGTAGGTGACCTCAATCTTTTTCTAGGATAGGGTAAGGGCCACTCCATCTGTCCTGGAGTGCCTTTGGTGCCACTGGCTCCAAAACCCACACCTGTTGCCCAGGTTGAAATTCAACCAGTGCAGCTTTTTGGTCATACCAGTGCTTCTGAAGCTCCTGGCTGGCCTCAAGATTCTTGGATGCCTTTTCCATGTACTCAGCCATTCTGGACCTTAGGCCAAGCACATTGTCCACAATATCTTGTTTGGGTTCTTGGAGAGGCTTCTCCCAACCATCTTTTACAAGACAGAGTGGTCTCCTCACAGGATGGCCAAACAGAAGTTCAAAGGGGGAAAACCCTACTCCCTTCTGTGGCACTTCCCTGTAAGCAAAAATCAGGCATGGTAAGAGGACATCCCATCTCCTTTTGAGTTTCTCAGGGAGCCCCATAATCATACCTTTCAATTTCTTGTTGAATCTCTCAACACTCCATTGGTTTGTGGGTGATATGGTGTAGTAAACTTGTACTGCACTCCACACTCCTTCTACATGTGTTTTAGGTAAGCAGACAAAGTTAGAACCTTTGTCTGAAACCACTTCCTTAGGAAACCCTACCCTGGTGAAGACACCAATGGGGGCCTTGGCTACTGCAGGAGCTGTGGTAGTCCTAAGTGGAATTGCTTCAGGGTACCTAGTGGCATGATCCACTACCACTAAAAGGAATTTGTTCCCTGAGGCTCTGGGAGGTTCAAGTGGACCCACTATGTTCACACCTACCCTTTCAAAGGGAACCCCCACCACAGGCAGTGGTATCAGGGGGGCCTTTGGGTGGCCACCTGTCTTGCCACTGGGTTGACAGGTAACACAGGAGCTGACAAACTCCTTCACCTTTTGGTGCATCTGGGGCTAGTAAAAGTGCCTAACTAGCCTTTTCCAAGTCTTGGTTTGGCCCAGATGCCCAGATAGGGGGATGTCGTGAGCTAAAGTTAGGAGGAACTCCCTGTACGTCTGTGGGTCTACCACTCTCCTGGTGGCTCCAGGATTGGGGTCTCTTGCCTCAGTGTACAGTAATCCCTCTTCCCAATAAACTCTGTGGGTACCACTGACATCTCCCTTTGCTTCTGAAACAGCTTACTGCCTCAGGCTTTCAAGAGTGGGACAGTCTTGCTGCCCCTGGCACAGCTCTTCCCTAGAGGGTCCCCCTGGGCCAAAGAGTTCAACCTGGTAAGGGTCAAGCTCCATAGGCTCAGTTCCCTCTGGGGTGTCCAAGTCCTCTCCCTGAGGAGAGGGGGTCCTGATCCTGTGGAACAGATTAATTTTAATCTGCTTGGTGCAGGGTCACCACTCTTGCCACGGGTCCTTATCAAGTAAGGAGGAATCAACAGTGGAGCGAAGTACGAACCATAGGTAATTTATTAAGCATTCAGAATGGGTCTCCATCCAACGAGCACCATGGAGTTACTCAAGGAAGGAGCACGCTTGAAAAATGGCTACATGGGTTTTTATAGGGAAGATCACAAACAAGGAACATCCAGAGGTAAATAGAACTTTGGAAAGAACACACAAATGAGCTAAGGCAAGAATCTGACAGCCTCTGTGTCTTGTGCAATTTCTACGTTTTAAGACTGAACAACAAAATGTGCTATTCTGAGTAGACTTTACTTAAGGATTAACTATTGCCTGAAAACCTTCGAGCAAGCTGACTCTGCATGTTTACACAGCCTACAATGTCTCAGCTTTAGAATCGTGACCTAATGTTTTGCAAGTGTGGTGTCAAGGGTAGAGTCAGGCTGGAAACAGGTCAAAGGTAAGCAAAGATGAAGCACAGCTGAATGAGAAAACGAGAGATTCAGATTTTAAGGTTTCACAGCCCTTCCTTTTCAGCTGTGCTGAATCTATACTTAGAGGTACATGTATTAATTTATATCTCAATTTTCATTATTTCATTAATTTCAAGTTGTACCATCATTTCTCTACTTAATTCATGAACATTAATTGGGGAAGGCTTGATACTGTTACAAGTAGCTATATAAGCTGTACATATCACAGGGAGACGCTGAATGCAGCAACAGCAAGTGAGAAAGATGGCTCCTATAATCACTATTCCCATTAATAATTTCCAGCCCCAAGCAGAAACAATACCTCAAAACCATTCTGACCAAATCCATGTTCCTTTTTCCTGGTGTATTTCTGCAGCTATTTTGGTGAAGCTTTTGTGTGGCTCAATTAACATTAAGGGCGTTAAATGTATTTGACAGTGTGAACCCTTAAGAGAGGACAAGGTGAAATGATAATGTTCAGATGCGGTAGGAGTAGGGGGCACTAGGCTATGAACAGGGTAATATGTTTCAAGACTCAAAAATAGATCCAAAAATCCCAATATTAACAATAGAAAACAAACAAATATCCCTATTTTTCTCTTTTTAATCCAAAATTGTCAGCTTTTAGCGGGGGCATTCGGGGCAAGTACTTCTATTCCTCCTAATTGGTAAAAAAACACCTTCCCAAAGGGCCTTAATGACAGATCGACAACTCTACCCATTTCAACCTAATCTATATACAAATACCTAATTTAGAAGAACACCTAACACTATTCCCTATACTAATCTTTTATATTCAACCTGTATGTTTCTTAACCTTCCTTCCTCTTACTGTAGTATTTGTTGTTTGATTGCCAAGGTAACAAAGAGTAGCGTAACGATCAGCCATAAACAGAGCAATGTAATCTCAATTCTCCCAAAATTCCCTCACTACACTATCAGAGAGCATTAAGTCCCCAGTGTCTTTTGCTTCAAAGCCTCACTGGCAAGCTTATGTACCGGTCCGGACGTTGGCGGTCTTGACCACCGGCATGAGTTGTTACCTCTCCAGAGATAGTTTCTTCAATCAAAGTCTATAGTTCTTTTGGCCCTTGGCCGCATTTTTGTATCAGGGCTGAAAAATGTCAGGATGTTCAAACAGAATCTGTTCATCTGGGTCTGGCATGATGGCAGCAAGTTATTGTTCCAATGACACCACTTCACCATGTTTCAAAAGATCACCATCTCCAAAAGGCACTTGCTGAGAGATCTGATCATATTAAAAGTCCTCTTGTTATCCACTGGTCATATGGCAAAGGAAGTGGTGCTTGCCTTCTCCACATCCCTGGCATGAATTCACTGTCTGTGCCCTGTGCACTTAACAGCAGTCTGGGTGGTGAAGAGAACTTGCACTGGCCTCTGAAACTGTTGGGTAAAGACACCGTCTCTAGGCCTCGGCTTGTGACCTGGACCTTTAAGATTGGGAGAGAGACTGGCCTTCACCTGTGAATGGATCAAATGCAAATCTTTAGTCAACACAATAATCAACAAGAATGGTAAATTCAATGTCAGATTGTTCTTGATCTTGGTACACCCTATGCATTTTGCTGGCCTCCCCATAACCATCTCAACTGGTTGCAAGACCTTCAAAGGGCAGATCTGGGGGTGCAAAATCTCCTGTTGAAACGGGGTACCTTTTCCTATGCTATAAGTATGGCACCTCTTGACATAGAACTTTGCCACCCTGGGAATCAGATTATTGAGCCATACATGATCTGACATGGCCACTATTCCTTTAGCACTGATGTGGGCTGAACTGTGGGCCATGGTAACAATAGCATTCACATAATAATTTGGAAGCATTCATCTTTGCTTTCCTGACAGATCTATCCAACATCCTGTCGCATCCTGACACCCATATCTTTTACACTGTTCCTTCTGTTCCTCCGTAGCTTCTTCCTGTACTTCCCTAATGCAATCTAGAGTCTGATTAAACATAGTTACTTTTGGTGTCCATCTAACTGTCCCTACAATATACATTAAACTATACTCTAAATAGGCTGATCGTTTAGCTGTTTCATTAGCAAAATTATTTCCCTGTATTACCTCATCTATAATTTCCTTGTGGACAAAACATTTAACAATAGCAACTCTTTTTGGTAACATCAAGGTATCCAGTATCTTTACTATTCATTCCCCATACTGTATCTTATCACTATGCAAAGTAAAAAAAAGAGCCCCCTTTTGTTTTTAGAGTCGCCCGAATGAGTGGGCAACTCCAAAGGCATATATATTGATATTTACAGTCAAATCTTTACTTAATTCATAGGTTCTAGTCAAAGCTGTCAGCTCCATAGATTGCTCTGACATTTGTTGTATTTTACATAACTCAACCACAGATTTCAAGGGAGTAACTGTATAGGCCGCTGTACTAGAGCCATCAGGTAGTTTGTAACATGCACCATCCACGAACAGTTCCCCTAGTGGGTCAGATATAGGGGTATCTGTCAGGTCTACCCGTCCCTTAGTCTCCTTCTCAGTAATAAATATGCAATCAGGCTTCTCATCTTGTTGGGACTCAGAAAGGGGCAGTACAGTGGCTGGATTCAAAATGTTACAGTATTTCAGAGTGATGTTTGGAGCAAAAAGTGTCAACTCATACCCTGTTAATATCGCACTGGTCAGGTGCTGGGTCTGAATTATTTTTTAGATATCCACTAAATGTAGTACCATAACTGTCAAATTGTGACCTTCAATATACATTTCAGATTGCTTTATCGCAGTGGGGTCCAATGTGGAGGAGAAATATGCGCATAACCTATTCCTTCCTACATGGGACCGTGCCAAGCTGCAACCATCTTTTGCATGCACAAATTTGTAATAATCAGATTTTACCTAAAGCGGGAGCATTACATAAAGCATTTTTTTCAATTACAAAAAGACAGCTTCACACTGATTAGTCCAAGGAAGCAGCATGCATACGTGCTTTAATATTAAAGCAAGCAGGGGTTTTGTAATCAGTGAAAAACTTGGTAATAAACGCACAGATATTAGATTGAGTCAGTGGTTTCTGCAAATTCTGCACCAATTATATCCTATGTTGGTGTAGCGTCTTACCCCTTTCGACAGGAGGAGACCTAAATAGGTAACCTTCTGTTGACAATACTGTAATTGGAAAAGAGATACTTTGTCCCAAGGAGGCTAAGTGATGCAATAATTTCACTGTAGCCTGTTTGCAACCTTCTGCTGCATTGCTATGTCTCCAATGAGTGGCTCGTGAGCTACCAGTAGATCACCAGGTACCTGTGAGTAGCTCTCCTGTGTGCAGTCCAACCTGTATTTTAAAAAACAAAACTCATGCATTCAAGACAACATTTCTTTTGTATTTTCCCAACACATAAACTGATGTCTACAGAAAAATAATTGACATTTTGAAAATGTACTT
Source organism: Calotriton arnoldi (assembly GCA_963921515.1). Lineage (NCBI taxonomy): Eukaryota > Metazoa > Chordata > Amphibia > Caudata > Salamandridae > Calotriton > Calotriton arnoldi. The sequence continues at coordinate 6,498,109 of CAWUFW010000068.1, forward strand.
ACAACTATTATTTCAGTTGGAGATATTTATTACTCCTAATTACATCTTGGCGTAAAGGAGTATTGCAGCTATTGTTTGTATCTAGTACCCATGTAATATTTCAGTTCAAATTGTCAAAGCCTCATTTTTTTATTTTTTTACTGCTGAAAACCCTGGCTAATGCACTGATGGGATCACTACTGACACTCTTGGATGGGTGGTCACATTTTCATCACTGGTGACTTTTGTTGCAGAAAATGTTGGAGACCCTTGTACTAACATTCAGTTGTTGTGAAATAGGGCTTTGAACGGGGATGCCAGAAAATCCCACAGGTGTATTAACTTTACCTGAGAAACAACAAGATATTGAGGGACTACTATCCTGTTACTTTCTCTCAAATCAATTATGAATCAATAAACTTTTATCCTGTATTCCATCCCTTCGTTTAAGGACAGGAAGAATAGGGCTATTACATACATGAGAGGAAACTTCCGCAAAGTGAGTAAAGAAATCAGGGACGGACTCGCCCTGTCTGTGCTTACAAGCAGTAAGGAGTGTCCAATATATTTTCCTTGCTGGAATTATCGTCTTTATATAAGTTAGTGTGTTGCCAGGGAGGTCCAGTATGAGCTGATTAGGTTTCTGACCAGGTTTCCTATCCCTATCAGCTGCTACTGTGGCAGTCCAATCTCCTCCCAAATCAACAACATGATCCTATTTCCGGGTGAGTCGCCACATATCTGGGGGCAGGATCATGCCAAAAAAAATATCAATATCTGCTAAAGTCATGATACAAGAATCAATGGTTGCCTGTACATCATCATAAAATCCTCTAGGATTTTTCCGTATGTCTGATAAGGAGGCTTTTAAAGTGAGTACATCCGTCCTTTTCCAGGGCGTATATATCCAATTATACAAAAAATGGGCTCTAGCATTGGGATTATTAGGGTCATCATTATCGGCATTCCCTCTTCCAGGAATGAACTGTGGCGCAGCTTCCCTCATAGGTCTTATTCGAGGAGAGGAAGAGAGTTCATTACGATATCCAATTATCATTGCTATAGCATTATTAACTCTACTTACAGGGAAGGCCCCTATCTGACATTGTCGATTAATAGCTCTAACATCATCTGGGCCATTTTGTCCTGTAGTCATCTCCCATTGAACCATAAATTGATGAGAAAGCTTATTTATAAGACAAAGAAGCTCGCCCTCAGAGAAATCTTGTATCTGATCTATCATTTCTTCTACTTCCATTTCTAGATCACTTAACCACTTTAATACCATCAACTTTATCGTGTCCTGATGAAACTGAGATACAGTAGAGCGAAGGACTCGAGGGGTCAGGACAGATGCAGGAAGCACAGATTCATTAGTCATTTCAAATGCAGTGGCCTGAGGTGGAGGCACAGAGGCTTGGGGTGGGGGTGCAGTGGCCTGTGATGGGGGAGGTAAGGGATGTACCGGTACTGGTTGGAAAATAGGGAGTTGGACATCCGCGGGCAAAGGAGGGGGAACCGGGGATACAGGGGTAACAACATTTAATGGTCCAGGGGGAAGAGGTGTTAAAGGTACATATGGAGGCGGATGTCGTTCTATTAACAACCCATCAATATCTGAATCCACATCTTCTTGGTGGACCTGAACTGCTACAGTTGGTCTAACTATATATTCCTTAGATGTTAATAATCTATGCTCCCTATCTAAACATTCTTTTTTCTCCTGAACTTCCTTATCCTTCAATTCCTTATACTTCTGATACTGTGTTTTCCTTTCCGGTTTCCTTTATACCTTCTCTGCCTTGAGCTGCCGCTCCTTTACTTCTTTCCTCCACATACGCAAACTGTCAAACATAGCTGGCTTAACCTGTTTCTTTTTTTTTTTTTTTAAACAATTGTTTCTCTAAATACTCGAGTTTGTGAGGGTCCATGGTTCCCTCTAATGGCCATTTTAACTGGGGATCCCCTTTTGTACATTTGTTCCACAATGCATTATACATGATGGGACAAATACCATATTTGATGTACATCTCAAAATTCAGTGTACCTTCTGGTGGCGCCGGCTGACTTGCTTCCAAAATGCTCTGCTTATTGCAGCAGCAACAACAAAACTTCCAAGGTGTACTAAGTACAGGTATGTTGTATAAGATATAAAAAAACTTATAAACAAAGAGAAATAAAAAATATTCTCACATTACCTGTAAGAAAAAATGTTAGTCAAAACAAATAGCAAGTCTCAAAACAAAGCCTAGGTTGCAAAAATTCAAAACAAAGTCTGAACGGATTACCAAATTCCGACCAGTTTACCAATCAAATACCAAGTCAAGACAAATACCAAGTCAAGCAAAAATCAAACAGATCCTAACCAAAGGAACAAATGAACCGGTTCAATACAGATTTACCTCATGCGTAGTCTTCGACTCCCACCTGTTGATCCTCCCTGATCCACAAAAAATGACAGTCCGAAGGCCCCAGTCAAGGCTAGCAGCCGCCAGGAAGATCAGAGTTGGAGAGCTGAAAAATCACCTTGGCCCACGAGCAACACTAATCTCATCAGGTGGTGCGCTCCTCAGCGAAGTTCGTCTTACCGACCTGATCTCCTCCCCTGGTCTGACTGAAAGCCTTTGATGGGGACCCACGTACGGGCGCCAATTTGTGGAACAGATTAATTTTAATCTGCTTGGTGCAGGGTCACCACTCTTGCCATGGGTCCTTATCAAGTAAGGAGGAATCAACAGTGGAGCGAAGTACAAACCATAGGTAATTTATTAAGGATTCAGAATGGGTCTCCATCCAACGAGCACCATGAAGTTACTCAAGGAAGGAGCATGCTTGAACAATGGCTACATGGGTTTTTATAGGGAAGATCACAAACAAGGAACGTCCAGAGGTAAATAGAACTTTGGAAAGAACACACAAATGAGCTAAGGCAAGAATCTGACAGCCACAGTGTCTTGTGCAATTTCTACGTTTTAAGACTGAACAACAAAATGTGCTATTCTGAGTAGACCTTACTTAAGGATTAACTATTGCCTGAAACCTTCGAGCAAGCTGACTCTGCATGTTTACACAGCCTACAATGTCTCAGCTTTAGATTCGTGACCTAATTTTTTGCAAGTGTGGTGTCAAGGGTAGAGTCAGGCTGGAAACAGGTCAAAGGTAAGCATAGATGAAGCACAGCTGAATGAGAAAACGAGAGATTCAGATTTTAAGGTTTCACAATCCTTTTGCTGAACAGAAGCTGGTTCCCCAGCCTTCTTACCTTTTCTCTTGGTAGGTTGGGCCATTCTTTCAGGCTCCAACACTTCTTTTTCACCCTGCCTTTTGCTCTGTGCTCTTGTTTTTACACACATCAATTCAGAGATATCCAGCATTGCTGCATGGGTTTTTAGTTCAACCTCAGCCCAGGCTGAGGTTTCCAGGTCATTGCAAAGCAGACAAGCAGCTAGTAGCTTTGGAGAGACCACTACCTGTTTCAGGCCAGTAACCCCCCCCCAGTCTGTCACCATAGCCATTGCATGGTTAGTGGTAACACTGTCAGCATTTCATTGGTGACTGCGTAAGTACGCCCAATTAAATATTGCTCAGGGGAAACCAGTGTGTTTCTCACCATAGTGACACTGGCACCTGTATCCCTCAGAGCCTCTATCCTAGTTCCATTAATCCTAAGGTATTGTAAGTATTTCGTTAAGTTGGGTGGCCACACAGCTACAGTGGCGAACTCATCTTCCCCCTCTGAAACTAGAACTGCTTCAGTGTGCAACCTGATTGGCTCTGGGCACACTGTTGATCCCATCTAGAGACTTGCTACACCAGGAGTAGCTGTAGGACTAGGGGCCTTTTTGCTAGTTCACTCATTGTCTCCAGTTAAGTGTCCCAACTTCTTACAGTTGTTACACCAGGCCTTTGCAGGATCAAAGTTATTCCCCCTATATAGTTTTGGAGTGTAGGGAAGATTTTGGGACCCACCTCATGTGCAGGATTTTGGGGCCCTTTAGAAGACTCAGACTTATTATCTTGGGGATTCTCACCACCTTTCCCCTGGGGAGGTTTTGTAACCCCTTTCTTTTGGTCACCCCCAGTGGTTGTCTTGGTCACTCTAGTCTTGACCCAGTGGTCTGCCTTCTTTCCCAATTCTTGGGGAGAAATTAAACCTAGGTCTACCAAATGCTGATGTAACTTTCCATTCGTGCAATTACTTAAAATATGTTCCTTCATAAACAACTTGGAAAGTCCAGTAAAGTCATGCACATTGTGTCCAGTTCACCAACCATCTAGTGTCTTTACTGAGTAGTCTACAAAATCATTCCAGGACTGGTTTTGGGTTTTGTGAGCCCCCTGAATCTAATTCTGTACTCCTCAGTTGTGAGTCGAAATCCGTCAATCCGAGTTCTCTTCATGAGGTCATAAGACCCAGCATCTGGCCCAGACAGGGTCAGGAATCTGTATCTGCAGTTACCAGAGAACAGTTCCCACAGGAGTGCTCCCCAGAGAGGTTTCTTCACCTTTCTCATGTCACAAGCCCTCTCAAAGGCTGTGAACCATTTAGTGATGGCATCACCCTCCTCACATTTAGGGACAATCCCTTTGGGGATTTTAGGATCATAAGACTGTTCTTTATCCTTACTTTGATTGCTGACACCATTGATGGGTGCTAAACCCATCTCCTTTCTTTCTTTCTTTCTTTCTTTCTTTCTCTCTTTCTTTAGAGCCAGGAGTCTGGACTCTAGATCCAGTCTTTTGGCCAGCCTTGCTAAAAGCCTGTCCTCCTCATTGAGGCTGCCCTCAATGTCCTCACCAGAACCTGAACCACCTGTGTGGCCTCTAGGTCCCCAGATGTTAACTCTTGGAAGTAAGGGTACAGGGTCCCTTCCCTAGGAAGTGATGGAGGTGGGTACCTGTCTCTATCAACCTCACCTCCTTCCTCTTCTGGTTGGTCATCACCATTTTCAGAAGGGTGGGCCTTTGCATACTCGGCCAACAGCCCCTGGGCCTTTGTTTGGTTGGATGTGGGCCCATTGCTATGTTTTTAATTTTACATAAGGACCTCACTTCCTGGAAAGACAAGTGAAGGTAAGGGGTGAGGTCAAGCTCCTCAACCATGTCCTGTATGCCATTATGGTTATCTTCACTAATAGCTGGGTTAGGTTTTTGAGACATTCTAACAAAAAGTTCTAACCCCTCTACCCTTGACTACAGTGACTTTTTATTTTCTAAAATTCTAAAGGGACTTAAGCAAGGCCCTAACAAGACTTTTAGTAGTTTGGCAAAAAATGTCAATTTGTAAAAATCAGAATTCTAAAGGCAATTTAAGAGTTCTGTCCTGTGATCAGGTGGTTATCAAGTAGTCCAACAAATGCAAGTTGTGTATCCGCCAATGTAGGAAACTGGCTCTATATATACTACACCAAAATGAGGTGTAGTGTGTATAGAGTCCAGGAGACTTCAGAGGTAGGCAGAGGTTAAAGTTAGATAGAACCTTACTCTCTATTTGTGGTAGAGTGGTCGAGCAGTAAGGCAATATCAGAGGACAGTGTTAAGCATTTGATGTACACACTCAGTCAGCAAATGAATTCACACACTCAAGAACTGAACTCTAGGCCAATTGTTTTTGTATAAAAATATATACTGTTGTTTTGTTTTAGAACCAAGCAAGCCTGGCACAGGTAAGCATAAAATACTTTGCAGTAATAAGTTGCTGATTGTAGAACAGTTTGAAAATGCAATAGAAATTGTACTTTGTTTGATTTACAGGGAATGCAGTAGGTTGCAACACTTAGCAAATACAGTACATTGAAATGAATAGTCTTTTTCAGTAAATTACAGGCAAGTTACTTTTTACGTTACTTTTCTAACTCAGTGCTGGATACCTGGATTCAGCACTGGGACATTTCCTGCAACCAGGTAAGTAAATACGTTTTGGTTATTTGTGCGATTTTTAAAGAATATTTGTAGATTTCAAAACTCCACACTTAGAAACGTTTTGGAAGAAAATTGTCAATGTTATCCTATGGAGTAAAGTCAGGTTATCAGCTCACAGGTAAGTAATCGACTGTGGGAGTTAAGGTTCTGGGGTTAGACTCAGGGGTCCCCCAGTGTCAGTGATGCACTGGTGTTGCACCCTCAGCGGCACTAGGTCGGCCGGGTGCAATGGAGGCCCAATGTTATCCTATGGAGGATAGGGGTTCTCCGGTTGGTGGCTGCTGGCAAGCAGGCCACTGGGTTGTGGGAGCAAAGCTCCTGGACTTTAGATCAGGGCAAAGGGGGAAACAAATTAGAACCAAAGGTGCACCCTCAGCGGCACTAGGGCGGCTGGGTGCAGGGTGCTGTTTCGCCGTCGGTGCCCTGTTTCCAATGGAAAACCTCCGGTTTAAAGAAAAGCTGCAGGATCGGGGACGAGGATCTTCTGGGTACGACCACCACTTCGAGGGGTAAGGTGGGATGCCTTGGGTTGGTTAGGCACCCTTGGTTTGGGCCCTCAAGGCTGTGGGACGTTGGGTGCAGGGGTGCCTTTTGGCATCGGAAAGTCTTACCCATTCTTGGTCACGGTAGAGGGGACCCTCTGGATTGAGGCTGCAGGCGTCGGCTGTAGGCTTCAGGCAGGTCAGGAGTCGCCGGATTTCAGGTCAGGATCGCCAGGGGGACCTCCTTGTGGTGTTTTTCCACTCGAGCTCGGGCCGGGTTTGGCTGGTGCAGAGTGGGCTGGATTCGCGGTATCCGGCCAGAGCCAGAAGCTGCAGTTTGAACAAGTCCGGTGTTCACGGGAGAAGCAGGCTTGGAAGTGAAGGCAGGCAGGTCCTCTGGGGTTTTCGAGGTTGCTGGCTGCAGGACACACCAGGATTTCGCAGGAGCAGGTTCGAGGGAAGATAGGCCTGTAGGGCTGGGGTCAAGTCAGTGGGCGTCGTCCTCTTGTTAGCTGGATGCACAGCTGTTCGGTCCCTCTTCTTCTTTTCTTCTTGTCATTTCTGGATCTGAGGAAGCAAGGTTCAGGGTGCCCCCTAAATACTAGATTTAGGGGCATTACAGGTGGGTAAAGGGCAGGGAACAATGGGTCCCTTCCCTGGGGTGGGTACACCCCCTATCGTGCTACCCTCCAGTGGGAGGGGGGCAGGAGCCTGTCACTGGTTGGCTAGGTCCCTCCATCCTCAAGATAGCGGGGACTCAGAGTTGTGCTTCACCTCTCCTCCCCCACCTGAGGGGTGGAGTTGGCAGAGGTGGGCACACCTCTTTCCCTCACTGGTTTTTCCCGCCGGTGCACCCGCCCAAAGTGGGGGATAGAACCAGTGGGGACCAGTTGCTGAAAGCAGCAAATGGTCTGGAGAGGCTCACAAAGGCGGCATGCCTTTGAAGCTTCCCCTTCGTGAACCCTGCCCATCCTGGGGGAGGAGGCTTGGCACCTCGTCCCAAGATGTGCATTGTTTCAGGCCCCCAAGAGTAGCAGGCTCTCGACCCAGGGGTCCAGAAACATGTCTGTTCTTGGCAGCCTAAGCAGCCACTCAGTCGGGTCACTAGAAGTTGGTCGAGTTTCAGGGGGCATCTCTAAGATGTCCTCTGTTGTGTATTTTACATTAAATCCCACACTGGCATCAGTGTGGGTTTAATGTGCTGAGAAGTTTGATACCAAACTTCCCAGTCTTCAGTGTAGCCATTATGGTGTTGTGGAGTTCGTAATGACAAACTCCCAGCACCATATACTCTTAATGGCAGCACTGCACTTACAATGCCCAAGAATGGACTTGGGCACTGTAGGGGTACAGGGCTCATGCACCTGTAGCCTCACCACTGGTATAGTGCACCCTGCCAGAGGGGTGACTGATCTATGCCAGGGCAGTGGTTTGTGGGAATGGCACACAGAGATGTGTGCCATGTCGACTCTTCACTTAGTTCTGCACCAAGACACGCAGCCTGCAAAGGCAGTGTGTGTGTGTCAGGGTATAGGACCTCTAAGGGTGGCACAATAAGTGCTGCAGCCCTTAGAGGCCTTCTCTGGTCACAGTGCCCTGGGTACCTGTGGTACAATTTTCCAGGGGCTGGACATGTGGCCAGAGATGCCAATTGGGTTTAGCTTCAATGGAATTTTAGGGAAGTAATATAGGCCCTGGGTACCTGATTAGCAGGAGCACAGGGCACACTCAGTCAAAGAACATCAGCAATTCAGCAAAAAGTGGGGGCATACCGTGCAAGAAAGAGGGCACTTTCTCACACAACCCCCCCCCCCCCAAACGAAAGATGATGAGACTAACCTTTCCCTAGAGAGTCTTCATTGTCTAAGTGGAAGTACCTGGAAAGTCCATCTGCATTGGCATGGGCAGTCCCAGGTCTGTGTTCCACTTCAAAGTCCAGTCCCTGTAGGGAGATGGACCACCTCAACAGTTTAGGATTTTCTCCTTTCATTTGCATTAGCCATCTGAGAGGTCTGTGATCAGTTTGAACTAGGAAGTGAGTACCAAACAAGTATGGCCTCAACTTGTTCAGGGACCAAACCACAGCAAAGGCCTCCCTTTCAATGGCACTCCAACGCTGCTCCCTGGGGAGAAGCCTTCTGCTTATAAAAGCAACAGGTTTGTCTTGGCCGTAATCATTGGTCTGGGATAGCACCGCTCCTATCCATAGCTCAGAGGCATCAGTCTGCACTATGAACTGCTTGGCATAATCTGGAGCCTTCAGAATTGGTGCTGAGCACATTGCTTCTTTCAGGGTGTCAAAAGCCTTTTGGCAACTAACTGTCCAGTTCATCTTTTTGGGCATTTTCTTGGAGGTGAGTTCTGTGAGGGGAGTCACAATGGACCCATATCCCTTCACAAACCTCCTGTAGTACCCAGTCAAACCAAGGAATGCCCTGACTTGGGTCTGGGTTGTTGGAGCTGCCCAGTCCAGGATGGCCTGGTTCTTGGGCTGTAGGAGCTGTACCTGGCCTCCACCAACAAGGTGGCCCAAGTACACCACAGTTCCCTGCCCTATCTGGCATTTGGATGCCTTGATAGTTAGGCCTGCAGTTTGCAGGGCTTTTAAAACCTTCCCAAGGTGGATCAGGTGATCCTGCCAGGTGGAACTAAAGACAGCAATATCATCAAGTTAAGCTGCACTAAAGGACTCCAACCCATCAAGGACTTAATTCACCAACCTCTGGAAGGTGGCAGGGGCATTCTTTAAACCAAAGGGCATAAAAGTGAACTGATAATAGCCACCAGGTGTGGAGGATGCTGTTTTCTCTTATGCTCCAGGGGCCATGCCAAGTTGCCAGTACCCTGCAGTTAAGTCAAAGGTACTTAGAAATTTGGCTGCACCCAACTTATCTATCAATTCATCTGCTCTTGGGATAGGGTAAGCATCTGTCTTGGTGACAGAGTTGAGCCCTCTGTAATCCACACAAAACCTCATTTCTCTCTTTCCACCCTGTAGGTGAGGTTTGGGGACCAGAACCACTGGGCTAGCCCAGGGGCTCTCAGAGGGTTCAATAACCCCTAACTCCTGCATCTTGCTGACTTCGGCTCTGATGCTTTCCTTGACGTGGTCTGACTGTCGATAGATCTTGTTTTTGACAGGTGCACTGTCACCAGAGTCCACATCATGGGTACACCAGTTTGTCAGACCAGGGGACAAAGAGAAGAGCTTAGCATACTGCTGCAAGACTTGCTTGCAGTCAGTCTGCTGTTGGGCAGAGAGGGTGTCTGAGAAGACAACTCCATCCACTGACCCATCTTTGGGGCTGTATGAGAGGAGGTCAGGGAGAGGTTCACTCTCCGCTTCCTGTTCCTCATCAGTCACCATCAGCATGGTGATGTCAGCCCTGTCATTGTAGAGCTTTAGGCGGTTCACATGGATTACCCTTTTGAGTGTCCTGCTTGTGCCCTGGTCAACTAAGTAAGTGACCTCACTCTTTTTTTCTAGGATAGGGTAAGGGCCACTCCATCTGTCCTGGAGTGCCTTTGGTGCCACTGGCTCCAAAACCTACACCCGTTGCCCAGGTTGAAATTCAACCAGTGCAGCTTTTAGGTCATACCAGTGCTTCTGAAGCTCATGGCTGGCCTCAAGATTCTTGGATGCCTTTTCCATGTACTCAGCCATTCTGGACCTTAGGCCAAGCACATAGTCCACAATATCTTGTTTGGGTTCTTGGAGAGGCTTCTCCCAACCCTCTTTTACAAGACAGAGTGGTCCCCTCACAGGATGACCAAACAGAAGTTCAAAGGGGGAAAACCCTACTCCCTTCTGTGGCACTTCCCTGTAAGCGAAAAGCAGGCATGGTAAGAGGACATCCCATCTCCTTTTGAGTTTCTCAGGGAGCCCCATAATCATACCTTTCAATTGTTTGTTGAACCTCTCAACAAGGCCATTGTGTGTGGATGATAGGGTGTAGTAAACTTGTACTGCACTCCACACTCCTTCCACATGTGTTTCAGGTAAGCAGACAAAGTTAGAACCTCTGTCTGAAACCACCTCCTTAAGAAACCCTACCCTGGTGAAGACACCAATGAGGGCCTTGGCTACTGCAGGAGCTGTAGTAGTCCTAAGTGGAATTGCTTCAGGGTACCTAGTGGCATGATCCACTACCACTAGAATGAATTTGTTCCCTGAGGCTGTGTGAGGTTCAAGTGGACCCACTATGTTCACACCTACCCTTTCAAAGGGCACCCCCACCACAGGCAGTGGTATCAGGGGGTCCTTTGGGTAGCCACCTGTCTTGCCACTGGCTTGACAGGTAACACAGGAGCTGACAAACTCCTTCACCTTTTGGTGCATCTGGGGCCAGTAAAAGTGGCTAACTAGCCTTTCCCAAGTCTTGGTTTGGCCCAGATGCCCAGCTAGGGGGATGTCGTGAGCTAAAGTTAGGAGGAACTCCCTGTACTTCTGTGGGACTACCACTTTCCTGGTGGCTCCAGAATTGGGGTCTCTTGCCTCAGTGTACAGTAATCCCTCTTCCCAATAAACTCTGTGGGTACCACTGACATCTCCCTCTGCTTCTGAAACAGCTTGCTGCCTCAGGCTTTCAAGAGTGGGACAGTCTTGCTGCCCCTGGCACAGCTCTTCCCTAGAGGGTCCCCCTGGGCCCAAGAGTTCAACCTGGTAAGGGTCAAGCTCCATAGGCTCAGTTCCCTCTGGGGTGTCCAAGTCCTCTCCCTGAGGAGAGGGGTCCTGATCCTTTTGCTGAACAGAAGCTGGTTCCCCAGCCTTCTTACCTTTTCTCTTGGTAGGTTGGGCCATTCTTTCAGGCTCCAACACTTCTTTTTCAGCCTGCCTTTTGCTCTGTGCTCTTGTTTTTACACACACCAATTCAGAGATATCCAGCATTGCTGCATGGGTTTTTAGTTCAACCTCAGCCCAGGCTGAAGTTTCCAGGTCATTGCAAAGCAGACATGCAGCTGGTAGCTTTGGAGAGACCACTACCTGTTTCAGGCCAGTAACCCCCCCCCCTAGTCTAATGTCACCATAGCCATTGCATGGTAAGTGGTAACACTGTCAGCATTGGTGAATGCGTAAGTACGCCCAATTAAATATTGCTCAGGGGAAACCAGTGTGTTTCTCACCATAGTGACACTGGCACCTGTATCCCTCAGAGCCACTATCCTAGTTCCATTAATCCTAAGGTATTGTAAGTATTTCGTTAAGTTGGGTGGCCACACAGCTACAGTGGCGAACTCAACTTCCCCCTCTGAAACTAGAACTACTTCAGTGTGCAACCTGATTGGCTCTGGGCACACTGTTGATCCCATCTAGAGACTTGCTACACCAGGAGTAGCTGTAGGACCAGGGGCCTTTTTGCTAGTTCACGCATTGTCTCCAGTTAAGTGTCCCAACTTCTTACAGTTGTTACACCAGGCCTTTGCAGGATCAAAGTTATTCCCCCTATATAGTTTTGGAGTGTAGGGAAGATTTTGGGACCCACCTCCTGTGCAGGATTTTGGGGCCCTTTAAAAGACTCAGACTTATTATCTTGGGGATTCTCACCACCTTTCCCCTGGGGAGGTTTTGTAACCCCTTTCTTTTGCTCACCCCCAGTGGTTGTCTTGGTCACTCTAGTCTTGACCCAGTGGTCTGCCTTCTTTCCCAATTCTTGGGGAGAAATTAAACCTAGGTCTACCAAATGCTGGTGTAACTTTCCATTCGTGCAATTACTTAAAATATGTTCCTTCATAAACAACTTGTAAAGTCCAGTAAAGTCATGCACATTGTGTCCAGTTAACCAACCATCTAGTGTCTTTACTGAGTAGTCTACAAAATCAATCCAGGACTGGTTTTGGGTTTTGTGAGCCCCCTGAATCTAATTCTGTACTCCTCAGTTGTAAGTCGAAATATGTCAAACCGAGTTCTCTTCATGAGGTCATAAAACCCAGCATCTGGCCCAGACAGGGTCAGGAATCTGTATCTGCAGTTACCAGAGAACAGTTCCCACAGGAGTGCTCCCCAGAGAGGTTTCTTCACCTTTCTCATGTCACAAGCCCTCTCAAAGGCTGTGAACCATTTAGTGATGGCATCACCCTCCTCACATTTAGGGACAATCCCTTTGGGGATTTTAGGATCATAAGACTGTTCTTTATCCTTACTTTGATTGCTGCCACCATTGATGGGTGCTAAACCCATCTCCTTTCTTTCTTTCTTTCTTTCTTTCTTTCTTTCTTTCTTTCTTTCTCTAGAGCCAGGAGTCTGGACTCTAGATCCAGTCTTTTGGCCAGCCTTGCTAAAAGCCTGTCCTCCTCATTGAGGCTGCCCTCAATGTCCTCACCTGAACCACCTGTGTGGCCTCTAGGTCCCCAGAGGTTAACTCTTGGAAGTAAGGGTACATGGTCCCTTCCCTAGGAAGTGATGGAGGTGGGTACCTGTCTCTATCAACCTCACCTCCTTCCTCTTCTGGTTGGTCATCACCATTTTCAGAAGGGTGGGCCTTTGCATACTCAACCAACAGCCCCTGGAGCCTTTGTTTGGTTGGATGTGGGCCCATTGCTATGTTTTTAATTTTACGTAAGGACCTCACTTCCTGGAAAGACAAGTGAAGGTAAGGGGTGAGGTCAAGCTCCTCAACCATGTCCTATATGTCATCATTGTTCTCTTCACTAATAGCTGGGTTCTGTTTTTGAGACATTCTAACAAAAAGTTCTAACCCCTCTACCCTTGACTACAGTGACTTTTTATTTTCTAAAATTCTAAAGGGACTTAAGCAAGGCCCTAACAAGACTTTTAGTTGTTTGGCAAAAAATGCCAATTTGTAAAAATCAGAATTCTAAAGGCAATTTAAGAGTTCTGTCCTGTGATCAGGTGGTAACCAAGTAGTCTAACAAATGCAAGTTGTGTATCCCACCGCTGATCCACCAATGTAGGAAACTGGCTCTATATATACTACACCAAAATGAGATGTAGTGTGTATAGAGTCCAGGAGACCTCAGAGGTAGGCAGAGGTTAAAGTTAGATAGAACCTTACTCTCTATTTGTGGTAGAGTGGTCGAGCAGTAAGGCAATATCAGAGGACAGTGTTAAGCATTTGATGTACACACTCAGTCAGCAAATGAATTCACACACTCAAGAACTGAACTCTAGGCCAATTGTTTTTGTATAAAAATATATACTGTTGTTTTGTTTTAGAACCAAGCAAGCCTGGCACAGGTAAGCATAAAATACTTTGCAGTAATAAGTTGCTGATTGTAGAACAGTTTGAAAATGCAATAGAAATTGTACTTTGTTTGATTTACAGGGAATGCAGTAGGTTGCAACACTTAGCAAATACATTACATTGAAAAGAATAGGCTTTTTCAGTTAATTACAGGTAAGTTAATTTTTACGTTACTTTTCTAACTCAGTGCTGGATACCTGGATTCAGCACTGGGACATTTCCTGCAACCAGGTAAGTAAATACGTTTTGGTTATTTGTGCGATTTTTAAAGAATATTTGTAGATTTCAAAACTCCACACTTAGAAACGTTTTGGAAGAAAATTGACAATGTTATCCTATGGAGGAAAGACAGGTTATCAGCTCACAGGTAAGTAATCGACTGTGGGAGTTAAGGTTCTAGGGTTAGACTCAGGGGTCCCCCAGGGTCAGTGATGCACTGGTGTTGCACCCTCAGCGGCACTAGGGCGGCCGGGTGCAGAGTGTGGAGGCCCAATGTTATCCTATGGAGGATAGGGGTTCTCCGGTTGGTGGCTGCTGGCAAGCAGGCCACTGGGTTGTGGGAGCAAAGATCCTGGACTTTCGATCAGGGCAAAGGGGGAAACAAATTAGAAACAAAGGTGCACCCTCAGCGGCACTAGGGAGGCTGGGTGCAGGGTGCTGTTTCGCCGTCGGTGCCCTGTTGTTTCCAATGGAAAATCTCCGGTTTAAAGAAAAGCTGCAGGATCGGGGACGAGGATCTTCTGGGTACGACCACCACTTTGAGGGGTTAGTTGGGATGCCTTGGGTTGGTTAGGCACCCTTGGTTTGGGCACTCAAGGCTGTGGGGCGTTGGGTGCAGGGGTGCCTTTTGGCGTCGGAAAGTCTTACCCACTCTTGGTCACGGTAGAGGGGACCCTCTGGATTGAGGCTGCAGGCGTCGGCTGTAGGCTTCAGGCAGGTCAGGAGTCGCCGGATTTCAGGTCAGGATCGCCAGGGGGACCTCCTCGTGGTGTTTTTCCACTCGAGCTCGGGCCGTGTTCGGGTGGTGCAGAGTGGGCTGGATTTGCGGTATCCGGCCGGAGCCAGAAGCTGCAGTTTGAACAAGTCCGGTGTTCACGGGAGAAGCAGGCTTGGAAGTGAAGGCAGGCAGGTCCTCCAGGGTTTTCGAGGTTGCTGGCTGCACGACACACGGGGATTTCGCAGGAGCAGGTTCGAGGGGAGACAGGCCTGTAGGGCTGGGGTCAAGTCAGTGGGCGTCGTCCTCTTGTTAGCTGGCTGCACAGCTGTTCGGTCCTTCTTTTCTTCTTGTCATTTCTGGATCTGAGGAAGCAAGGTTCAGGGTGCCCCCTAAATACTAGATTTAGGGGCATTACAGGTGGGTAAAGGGCAGGGACCAATGGGTCCCTTCCCTGGGGTGGGTACACCCCCTATCGTGCCACCCTCCAGTGGGAGGGGGGCAGGAGCCTGTCCCTGGTTGGCTAGGTCCCTCCATCCTCAAGATGGCGGGGATTCAGAGTTGTGCTTCACCTCTCCTCCCCCACCTGAGGGGTGGAGTTGGCAGAGGTGGGCACACCTCTTTCCCTCACTGGTTTTTCCCGCCGGTTCTCCCGCCCAAAGTGGGGGGTAGAACCAGTGGGGACCAGTTGCTGAAAGCAGCAAATGGTCTGGAGAGGCTCACAAAGGCGGCATGCCTTTGAAGCTTCCTCTTCGTGAACCCTGCCCTTCCTGGGGGAGGAGGCTTGGCACCTCGTCCCAGGATGTGCATTGTTTCAGGCCCCCGAGAGCAGCAGGCTCTCGACCCAGGGGTCCAGAAACATGTCTGTTGGTGGCAGCCTAAGCAGCCACTCAGTCGGGTCACTAGAAGTTGGTCGAGTTTCAGGGGGCATCTCTAAGATGTCCTCTGTTGTGTATTTTACATTAAATCCCACACTGGCATCAGTGTGGGTTTAATGTGCTGAGAAGTTTGATACCAAACTTCCCAGTCTTCAGTGTAGCCATTATGGTGTTGTGGAGTTCGTAATGACAAGCTCCCAGCACCATATACTCTTAATGGCAGCACTGCACTTACAATGCCCAAGAATGGACTTGGGCACTGTAGGGGTACAGGGCTCATGCACCTGTAGCCTCACCACTGGTATAGTGCACCCTGCCAGAGGGGTGACTGATCTATGCCAGGGCAGTGGTTTGTGGGAATGGCACACAGAGATGTGTGCCATGTCGACTCTTCACTTAGTTCTGCACCAAGACACGCAGCCTGCAAAGGCAGTGTGTGTGTGTCAGGGTACAGGACCTCTAAGGGTGGCACAATAAGTGCTGCAGCCCTTAGAGGCCTTCTCTGGTCACAGTGCCCTGGGTACCTGTGGTACCATTTACCAGGAGCTGACATGTGGCCAGAGATGCCAATTGGGTTTAGGCTTCAATGCAATTTTAGGGAAGTAATATAGGCCCTGGGTACCTGATTAGCAGGAGCCCAGGGCACACTCAGTCAAAGAACATCAGCAATTCAGCAAAAAGTGGGGACACACCGTGCAAGAAAGAGGGCACTTTCTCACACAAACCCCCCCCCCCCCCAAACGAAAGATGATGAGACTAACCTTTCCCTAGAGAGTTTTCATTGTCTAAGTGGAAGTACCTGGAAAGTCCATCTGCATTGGCATGGGCAGTCCCAGGTCTGTGTTCCACTTCAAAGTCCAGTCCCTGTAGGGAGATGGACCACCTCAACAGTTTAGGATTTTCTCCTTTCATTTGCATTAGCCATCTGAGAGGTCTGTGATCAGTTTGAACTAGGAAGTGAGTACCAAACAAGTATGGCCTCAACTTGTTCAGGGACCAAACCACAGCAAAGGCCTCCCTTTCAATGGCAATCCAACGCTGCTCCCTGGGGAGAAGCCTTCTGCTTATAAAAGCAACAGGTTTGTCTTGGCTGTCATCATTGGTCTGGGATAGGACCGCTCCTATCCCTAGCTCAGAGGCATCAGTCTGCACTATGAACTGCTTGGCATAATCTGGAGCCTTCAGAATTGGTGCTGAGCACATTGCTTCTTTCAGGGTGTCAAAAGCCTTTTGGCAACTAACTGTCCAGTTCATCTTTTTGGGCATTTTCTTGGAGGTGAGTTCTGTGAGGGGAGTCACAATGGACCCATATCCCTTCACAAACCTCCTGTAGTACCCAGTCAAGCCAAGGAATGCCCTGACTTGGGTCTGGGTTGTTGGAGCTGCCCAGTCCAGGATTGCCTGGTCCTTGGGCTGTAGGGGCTGTACCTGGCCTCCACCAACAAGGTGGCCCAAGTACACCACAGTTCCCTGCCCTATCTGGCATTTGGATGCCTTGATAGTTAGTCCTGCAGTTTGCAGGGCTTTTAAAACCTTCCCAAGGTGGATCAGGTGATCCTGCCAGGTGGAACTAAAGACAGCAATATCATCAAGATAAGCTGCACTAAAGGACTCCAACCCAGCAAGGACTTGATTCACCAACCTCTGGAAGGTGGCAGGGGCATTCTTTAAACCAAAGGGCATAAAAGTGAACTGATAATAGCCATCAGGTGTGGAGGATGCTGTTTTCTCTTATGCTCCAGGGGCCATGCCAAGTTGCCAGTACCCTGCAGTTAAGTCAAAGGTACTTAGAAATTTGGCTGCACCCAACTTATCTATCAATTCATCTGCTCTTGGGATAGGGTGAGCATCTGTCTTGGTGACAGAGTTGAGCCCTCTGTAATCCACACAAAACCTCATTTCTCTCTTTCCACCCTGTAGGTGAGGTTTGGGGACCAGAACCACTGGGCTAGCCCAGGGGCTCTCAGAGGGTTCAATAACCCCTAACTCCTGCATCTTGCTGACTTCGGCTCTGATGCTTTCCTTGACTTGGTCTGACTGTCGATAGATCTTGTTTTTGACAGGTGCACTGTCACCAGAGTCCACATCATGGGTACACCAGTTTGTCAGACCAGGGGACCAAGAGAAGAGCTTAGCATACTGCTGCAAGACTTGCTTGCAGTCAGTCTGCTGTTGGGCAGAGAGGGTGTCTGAGAAGACAACTCCATCCACTGACCCATCTTTGGGGCTGTATGAGAGGAGGTCAGAGAGAGGTTCACTCTCTGCTTCCTGTTCCTCATCTGTCACCATCAGCATGGTGATATCAGCCCTGTCATTTTAGAGCTTTAGGCGGTTCACATGGATTACCCTTTTGGGTGTCCTGCTTGTGCCCTGGTCAACTAAGTAGGTGACCTCACTCTTTTTTTCTAGGATAGGGTAAGGGCCACTCCATCTGTCCTGGAGTGCCCTTGATGCCACTGGCTCCAAAACTCACACCTGTTGTCCAGGTTGAAATTCAACCAGTGCAGCTTTTTGGTCATACCAGTGCTTCTGAAGCTCCTGGCTGGCCTCAAGATTCTTGGATGCCTTTTCCATGTACTCAGCCATTCTGGACCTAAGGCCAAGCACATAGTCCACAATATCTTGTTTGGGTTCTTGGAGAGGCTTCTCCCAACCCTCTTTTACAAGACAGAGTGGTCCCCTCACAGGATGATCAAACAGAAGTTCAAAGGGGAAAAACCCTACTCCCTTCTGTGGCACTTTCCTGTAAGCAAAAGGCAGGCATGGTAAGAGGACATCCCATCTCCTTTTGAGTTTCTCAGGGAGCCCCATAATCATAACTTTCAATTTTTTGTTGAATCTCTCAACAAGGCCATTGGTTTGTGGGTGATATGGTGTAGTAAACTTGTACTACACTCCACACTCCTTCTACATGTGTTTTAGGTAAGCAGACAAAGTTAGAACCGCTGTCTGAAACCACCTCCTTAAGAAACCCTACCCTGGTGAAGACACCAATGAGGGCCTTGGCTGCTGCAGGAGCTGTAGTAGTCCTAAGTGGAATTGCTTCAGGGTACCTAGTGGCATGATCCACTACCACTAGAATGAATTTGTTCCCTGAGGCTGTGGGAGGTTCAAGTGGACCCACTATGTTCACACCTACCCTTTCAAAGGGAACCCCCACCACAGGCAATGTATCAGGGGGGCCTTTGGGTGGCCACCGGTCTTACCACTGGCTTGACAGGTAACACAGGAGCTGACAAACTCCTTCACCTTTTGGTGCATCTGGGGCCAGTAAAAGTGGCTAACTAGCCTTTCCCAAGTCTTGGTTTGGCCCAGATGCCCAGCTAGGGGGATGTCGTGAGCTAAAGTTAGGAGGAACTCCCTGTACTTCTGTGGGACTACCACTCTCCTGGTGGCTCCAGGATTGGGGTCTCTTGCCTCAGTGTACAGTAATCCCTCTTCCCAATAAACTCTGTGAGTACCACTGACATCTCCCTCTGCTTCTGAAACAGCTTGCTGCCTCAGGCTTTCAAGAGTGGGACAGTCTTGCTGCCCCTGGCACAGCTCTTCCCTAGAGGGTCCCCCTGGGCCCAAGAGTTCAACCTGGTAAGGGTCAAGCTCCATAGGCTCAGTTCCCTCTGGGGTGTCCAAGTCCTCTCCCTGAGGAGAGGGGTCCTGATCCTTTTGCTGAACAGAAGCTGGTTCCCCAGCCTTCTTACCTTTTCTCTTGGTAGGTTGGGCCATTCTTTCAGGCTCCAACACTTCTTTTTCAGCCTGCCTTTTGCTCTGTGCTCTTGTTTTTACACACACCAATTCAGAGATATCCAGCATTGCTGCATGGGTTTTTAGTTCAACCTCAGCCCAGGCTGAGGTTTCCAGGTCATTGCAAAGCAGACATGCAGCTGGTAGCTTTGGAGAGACCACTACCTGTTTCAGGCCAGTAACCCCCCCCGCCCCCAGTCTAATGTCACCATAGCCATTGCATGGTTAGTGGTAACACTGTCAGCATTGGTGACTGCGTAAGTACGCCCAATTAAATATTGCTCAGGGGAAACCAGTGTGTTTCTCACCATAGTGACACTGGCACCTGTATCCCTCAGAGCCTCTATCCTAGTTCCATTAATCCTAAGGTATTGTAAGTATTTCGTTAAGTTGGGTGGCCACACAGCTACAGTGGCGAACTCAACTTCCCCCTCTGAAACTAGAACTGCTTCAGTGTGCAACCTGATTGGCTCTGGGCACACTGTTGATCCCATCTAGAGACTTGCTACACCAGGAGTGGCTGTAGGACTAGGGGCCTTTTTGCTAGTTCACGCATTGTCTCCAGTTAAGTGTCCCAACTTCTTACAGTTGTTACACCAGGCCTTTGCAGGATCAAAGTTATTCCCCCTATATAGTTTTGGAGTGTAGGGAAGATTTTGGAACCCACCTCCTGTTCAGGATTTGGGGCCCTTTAGAAGACTCAGACTTATTATCTTGGGGATTCTCACCACCTTTCCTAAGGGGAGGTTTTGTAACCCCTTTCTTTTGGTCACCCCCAGTGGTTGTCTTGGTCACTCTAGTCTTGACGCAGTGGTCTGCCTTCTTTCCCAATTCTTGGGGAGAAATTAAACCTAGGTCTACCAAATGCTGATGTAACTTTCCATTCGTGCAATTACTTAAAATATGTTCCTTCATAAACAACTTGTAAAGTCCAGTAAAGTCATGCACATTGTGTCCAGTTCACCAACCATCTAGTGTCTCTACTGAGTAGTCTACAAAATCAATCCAGGACTGGTTTTGGGTTTTGTGAGCCCCTGAATCTAATTCTGTACTCCTCAGTTGTGAGTCGAAATCCGTCAATCCGAGTTCTCTTCATGAGGTCATAAGACCCAGCATCTGGCCCAGACAGGGTCAGGAATCTGTATCTGCAGTTACCAGAGAACAGTTCCCACAGGAGTGCTCCCCAGAGAGGTTTCTTCACCTTTCTCATGTCACAAGCCCTCTCAAAGGCTGTGAACCATTTAGTGATGGCATCACCCTCCTCACATTTAGGGACAATCCCTTTGGGGATTTTAGGATCATAAGACTGTTCTTTATCCTTATTTTGATTGCTGCCACCATTGATGGGTGCTAAACCGATCTCCTTTCTTTCCTTCTTTCTCTAGAGCCAGGAGTCTGGACTCTAGATCCAGTCTTTTGGCCAGCCTTGCTAAAAGCCTGTCCTCCTCATTGAGGCTGCCCTCAATGTCCTCACCAGAACCTGAACCACCTGTGTGGCCTCTAGGTCCCCAGAGGTTAACTCTTGGAAGTAAGGGTACAGGGTCCCTTCCTTCCCTAGGAAGTGATGGAGGTGGGTACCTATCTCTATCCTCCTCACCTCCTTCCTCTTCTGGTTGGTCATCACCATTTTCAGAAGGGTGGGCCTTTGCATACTCAGCCAACAGCTTCTGGAGCCTTTGTTTGGTTGGATGTGGGCCCATTGCTATGTTTTTAATTTTACATAAGGACCTCACTTCCTGGAAAGACAAGTGAAGGTAAGGGGTGAGGTCAAGCTCCTCAACCATGTCCTGTATGCCATTATGGTTATCCTCACTAATAGCTGGGTTCTGTTTTTGAGACATTCTAACAAAAAGTTCTAACCCCTCTACCCTTGACTACAGTGACTTTTTATTTTCTAAAATTCTAAAGGGACTTAAGCAAGGCCCTAACAAGACTTTTAGTAGTTTGGCAAAAAATGCCAATTTGTAAAAATCAGAATTCTAAAGGCAATTTAAGAGTTCTGTCGTGTGATCAGGTGGTAACCAAGTAGTCCAACAAATGCAAGTTGTGTATCCCACCGCTGATCCACCAATGTAGGAAACTGGCTCTATATATACTACACCAAAATGAGGTGTAGTGTGTATAGAGTCCAAGTGACCCCAGAGGTAGGCAGAGGTTAAAGTTAGATAGAACCTTACTTTCTATTTGTGGTAGAGTGGTCGAGCAGTAAGGCAATATCAGAGGACAGTGTTAAGCATTTGATGTACACACTCAGTCAGCAAATGAATTCACACACTCAAGAACTGAACTCTAGGCCAATTGTTTTTGTATAAAAATATATACTGTTTTGTTTTAGAACCAAGCAAGCCTGGCACAGGTAAGCATAAAATACTTTGCAGTAATAAGTTGCTGATTGTAGAACAGTTTGAAAATGCAATAGAAATTGTACTTTGTTTGATTTACAGGGAATGCAGTAGGTTGCAACACTTAGCAAATACAGTACATTGAAATGAATAGGCTTTTTCAGTTAATTACAGGTAAGTTACTTTTTACGTTACTTTTCTAACTCAGTGCTGGATACCTGGATTCAGCACTGGGACATTTCCGGCAACCAGGTAAGTAAATACGTTTTGGTTATTTGTGCGATTTTTAAAGAATATTTGTAGATTTCAAAACTCCACACTTAGAAACGTTTTGGAAGAAAATTGTCAATGTTATCCTATGGAGGAAAGACAGGTTATCAGCTCACAGGTAAGTAATCGACTGTGGGAGTTAAGGTTCTAGGGTTAGACTCAGGGGTCCCCCAGGGTCAGTGATGCACTGGTGTTGCACCCTCAGCGGCACTAGGGCGGCCGGGTGCAGAGTGTGGAGGCCCAATGTTATCCTATGGAGGATAGGGGTTCTCCGGTTGGTGGCTGCTGGCAAGCAGGCCACTGGGTTGTGGGAGAAAAGATCCTGGACTTTAGATCAGGGCAAAGGGGGAAACAAATTAGAACCAAAGGTGCACCCTCAGCGGCACTAGGGCGGCTGGGTGCAGGGTGCTGTTTCGCCTTTGGTGTCCTGTTTCCAATGGAAAACCTCCGGTTTAAAGAAAAGCTGCAGGATCGGGGACGAGGATCTTCTGGGTACGACCACCACTTCGAGGGGTAAGTTGGGATGCCTTGGGTTGGTTAGGCACCCTTGGTTTGGGCACTCAAGGCTGTGGGGCGTTGGGTGCAGGGGTGCCTTTTGGCGTCGGAAAGTCTTACCCACTCTTGGTCACGGTAGAGGGGACCCTCTGGATTGAGGCTGCAGGCGTCAGCTGTAGGCTTGAGGCAGGTCAGGAGTCGCCGGATTTCAGGTCAGGATCGCCAGGGGGACCTCCTCGTGGCGTTTTTCCACTCGAGCTCGGGCCGGGTTTGGCTGGTGCAGAGTGGGCTGGATTCGCGGTATCCGGCCAGAGCCAGAAGCTGCACTTTGAACAAGTCCGGTGTTCACGGGAGAAGCAGGCTTGGAAGTGAAGGCAGGCAGGTCCTCCGGGGTTTTTGAGGTTGCTGGCTGCAGGACACACGGGGATTTCGCAGGAGCAGGTTCGAGGGGCGACAGGCCTGTAGGGCTGGGGTCAAGTCAGTGGGCGTCGTCCTCTTGTTAGCTGGCTGCACAGCTGTTCGGTCCTTCTTCTTTTCTTCTTGTCATTTCTGGATCTGAGGAAGCAAGGTTCAGGGTGCCCCCTAAATACTAGATTTAGGGGCATTACAGGTGGGTAAAGGGCAGGGACCAATCGGTCCCTTCCCTGGGGTGGGTACACCCCCTATCGTGCCACCCTCCAGTGGGCGGGGGGCAGGAGCCTGTCCCTGGTTGGCTAGGTCCCTCCATCCTCAAGATGGCGGGGATTCAGAGTTGTGCTTCACCTCTCCTCCCCCACCTGAGGGGTGGAGTTGGCAGAGGTGGGCACACCCCTTTCCCTCACTGGTTTTTCCCACCGGTTCTCCCGCCCAAAGTGGGGGGTAGAACCAGTGGGGACCAGTTGCTGAAAGCAGCAAATGGTCTGGAGAGGCTCACAAAGGTGGCATGCCTTTGAAGCTTCCCCTTCGTGAACCCTGCCCATCCTGGGGGAGGAGGCTTGGCACCTCACCCAGGATGTGCATTGTTTCAGGCCCCCGAGAGCAGCAGGCTCTCGACCCAGGGGTCCAGAAACATGTCTGTTGGTGGCAGCCTAAGCAGCCACTCAGTCGGGTCACTAGAAGTTGGTCGAGTTTCAGGGGGCATCTCTAAGATGCCCTCTGTTGTGCATTTTACATTAAATCCCACACTGGCATCAGTGTGGGTTTAATGTGCTGAGAAGTTTGATACCAAACTTCCCAGTCTTCAGTGTAGCCATTATGGTGT
The DNA here is from genome assembly GCA_963921515.1 of Calotriton arnoldi. Taxonomy (NCBI): domain Eukaryota; kingdom Metazoa; phylum Chordata; class Amphibia; order Caudata; family Salamandridae; genus Calotriton; species Calotriton arnoldi. The sequence goes on from CAWUFW010000068.1 coordinate 6,521,594, forward strand.
TGTGGAGTACGTAATGACAAACTCCCCTATACCATATACTCTTAATGGCAGCACTGCACTTACAATGCCCAAGAATAGACTTGGGCACTGTAGGGGTATAGGGCTCATGCACCTGTAGCCTCACCACTGGTATAGTGCACCCTGCCAGAGGGGTGACTGATCTATGCCAGGGCAGTGGTTTGTGGGAATGGCACACAGAAATGTGTGCCATGTCGACTCTTCACTTAGTTCTGCACCAAGACACGCAGCCTGCAAAGGCAGTGTGTGTGTGTCAGGGTACAGGACCTCTAAGGGTGGCACAATAAGTGCTGCAGCCCTTAGAGGCCTTCTCTGGTCACAGTGCCCTGGGTACCTGTGGTACCATTTACCAGGGGCTGACATGTGGCCAGATATGCCAATTGGGTTTAGGCTTCAATGCAATTTTAGGGAAGTAATATAGACCCTGGGTACCTGATTAGCAGGAGCCCAGGGCACACTCAGTCAAAGAACATCAGCAATTCAGCAAAAAGTGGGGGCATACCGTGCAAGAAAGAGGGCACTTTCTCACACAACCCCCCCAAACGAAAGATGATGAGACTAACCTTTCCCTAGAGAGTCTTCATTGTCTAAGTGGAAGTACCTGGAAAGTCCATCTGCATTGGCATGGGCAGTCCCAGGTCTGTGTTCCACTTCAAAGTCCAGTCCCTGTAGGGAGATGGACCACCTCAACAGTTTAGGATTTTCTCCTTTCATTTGCATTAGCCATCTGAGAGGTCTGTAATCAGTTTGAACTAGGAAGTGAGTACCAAACAAGTATGGCCTCAACTTGTTCAGGGACCAAACCACAGCAAAGGCCTCCCTTTCAATGGCACTCCAACGCTGCTCCCTGGGGAGAAGCCTTCTGCTTATAAAAGCAACAGGTTTGTCTTGGCCATCATCATTGGTCTGGGATAGGACCGCTCCTATCCCTAGCTCAGAGTCATCAGTCTGCACTATGAACTGCTTGGCATAATCTGGAGCCTTCAGAATTGGTGCTAAGCACATTGCTTCTTTCAGGGTGTCAAAAGCCTTTTGGCAACTAACTGTCCAGTTCATCTTTTTGGGCATTTTCTTGGAGGTGAGTTCTGTGAGGGGAGTCACAATGGACCCATATCCCTTCACAAACCTCCTGTAGTACCCAGTCAAGCCAAGGAATGCCCTGACTTGAGTCTGGGTTGTTGGAGCTGCCCAGTCCAGGATGGCCTGGTTCTTGGGCTGTAGGGGCTGTACCTGGCCTCCACCAACAAGGTGGCCCAAGTACACCACAGTTCCCTGCCCTATCTGGCATTTGGATGCCTTGATAGTTAGTCCTGCAGTTTGCAGGGCTTTTAAAACCTTCCCAAGGTGGATCAGGTGATCCTGCGAGGTGGAACTAAAGACAGTAATATCATCAAGATAAGCTGCACTAAAGGACTCCAACCCAGCAAGGACTTGATTCACCAACCTCTGGAAGGTGGCAGGGGCATTCTTTAAACCAAAGGGCATAAAAGTGAACTGATAATAGCCATCAGGTGTGGAGGATGCTGTTTTCTCTTATGCTCCAGGGGCCATGCCAAGTTGCCAGTACCCTGCAGTTAAGTCAAAGGTACTTAGAAATTTGGCTGCACCCAACTTATCTATCAATTCATCTGCTCTTGGGATAGGGTGAGCATCTGTCTTGGTGACAGAGTTGAGCCCTCTGTAATCCACACAAAACCTCATTTCTCTCTTTCCACCCTGTAGGTGAGGTTTGGGGACCAGAACCACTGGGCTAGCCCTGGGGCTCTCATAGGGTTCAATAACCCCTAACTCCTGCATCTTGCTGACTTCGGCTCTGATGCTTTCCTTGACTTGGTCTGACTGTCGATAGATCTTGTTTTTGACAGGTGCACTGTCACCAGTGTCCACATCATGGTTACACCAGTTTGTCAGACCAGGGGACAAGGAAAAGAGCTCAGCATACTGCTGCAAGGCTTGCTTGAAGTCAGTCTGCTGTTGGGCAGAGAGGGTGTCTGAGAAGACAACTCCATCCACTGACCCATCTTTGGGGCTGTATGAGAGGAGGTCAGGGAGAGGTTCACTCTATGCTTCCTGTTCCTCATCAGTCACCATCAGCATGGTGATGTCAGCCCGGTCATTGTAGAGCTTTAGGCGGTTCACATGGATTACCCTTTTGGGCGTCCTGCTTGTGCCCTGGTCAACTAAGTAGGTGACCTCACTCTTTTTTTCTAGGATAGGGTAAGGGCCACTCCATCTGTCCTGGAGTGCCCTTGGTGCCACTGGCTCCAAAACCCACACCTGTTGCCCAGGTTGAAATTCAACCAGTGCAGCTTTTTGATCATACCAATGCTTCTGAAGCTCCTGGCTGGCCTCAAGATTCTTGGATGCCTTTTCCATGTACTCAGCCATTCTGGATCTTAGGCCAAGCACATAGTCCACAATATCTTTTTTGGGTTCTTGGAGAGGCTTCTCCAACCCTCTTTTACAAGACAGAGTGGTCCCCTCACAGGATGGCCAAACAGAAGTTCAAAGGGGGAAAACCCTACTCCCTTCTGTGGCACTTCCCTCTAAGCAAAAAGCAGGCATGGTAAGAGGACATCCCATCTCCTTTTGAGTTTCTCAGGGAGCCCCATAATCATACCTTTCAATTGTTTGTTGAATCTCTCAACACTCCATTGGTTTGTGGGTGATATGGTGTAGTAAACTTGTACTGCACTCCACACTCCTTCTACATGTGTTTTAGGTAAGCAGACAAAGTTAGAACCTCTGTCTGAAACCACTTCCTTAGGAAATCCTACCCTGGTGAAGACACCAATGGGGGCCTTGGCTACTGCAGGAGCTGTAGTAATCCTGAGTGGAATTGCTTCAGGGTACCTAGTGGCATGATCCACTACCACTAAAAGGAATGTGTTCCCTGAGGCTGTGGGAGGTTCAAGTGGACCCACTATGTTCACACCTACCCTTTCAAAGGGAACCCCCACCACAGGCAGTGGTATCAGGGGGGCCTTTGGGTGGCCACCTGTCTTGCCACTGGCTTGACAGGTAACACAGGAGCTGACAAACTCCTTCAACTTTTGGTGCATTTGGGGCCAGTAAAAGTGGCTAACTAGCCTTTTCCAAGTCTTGGTTTGGCCCAGATGCCCAGCTAGGGGGATGTTGTGAGCTAAAGTTAGGAGGAACTCCCTGTACGTCTGTGGGTCTACCACTCTCCTGGTGGCTCCAGGATTGGGGTCTCTTGCCTCAGTGTACAGTAATCCCTCTTCCAATAAACTCTGTGGGTACCACTGACATCTCCCTCTGCTTCTGAAACAGCTTGCTGCCTCAGGCTTTCAAGAGTGGGACAGTCTTGCTGCCCCTGGCACAGCTCTTCCCTAGAGGGTCCCCCTGGGCCCAAGAGTTCAACCTGGTAAGGGTCAAGCTCCATAGGCTCAGTTCCCTCTGGGGTGTCCAAAACCTCTCCCTGAGGAGAGGGGTCCTGATCCTTTTGCTGAACAGAAGCTGGTTCCCCAGCCTTCTTACCTTTTCTCTTGGTAGGTTGGGCCATTCTTTCAGGCTCTAACACTTCTTTTTCAGCCTGCCTTTTGCTCTGTGCTCTTGGTTTTACACACACCAATTCAGAGATATCCAGCATTGCTGCATGGGTTTTTAGTTCAACCTCAGCCCAGGCTGAGGTTTCCAGGTCATTGCAAAGCAGACATGCAGCTGGTAGCTTTGGAGAGACCACTACCTGTTTCATGCCAGTAAACCCCCCCCAGTCTAATGTCACCATAGCCATTGCATGGTTAGTGGTAACACTGTCAGCATTGGTGACTGCGTAAGTACGCCCAATTAAATATTGCTCAGGGGAAACCAGTGTGTTTCTCACCATAGTGACACTGGCACCTGTATCCCTCAGAGCCTCTATCCTAGTTCCATTAATCCTAAGGTATTGTCAGTATTTCGTTAAGTTGGGTGGCCACACAGCTACAGTGGCGAACTCAACTTCCCCCTCTGAAACTAGAACTGCTTCAGTGTGCAACCTGATTGGCTCTGGGCACACTGTTGATCCCATCTGGAGACTTGCTACACCAGGAGTAGCTGTAGGACTAGGGGCCTTTTTGCTAGTTCACGCATTGTCTCCAGTTAAGTGTCCCAACTTCTTACAGTTGTTACACCAGGCCTTTGCAGGATCAAAGTTATTCCCTCTATATAGTTTTGGAGTGTAGTGAAGATTTTGGGACCCACCTCCTGTGCAGGATTTGGGGCCCTTTAGAAGACTCAGACTTATTATCTTGGGGATTCTCACCACCTTTCCCCTGGGGAGGTTTTGTAACCCCTTTCTTTTGGTCACCCCCAGTGGTTGTCTTGGTCACTCTAGTCTTGACCTAGTGGTCTGCCTTCTTTCCCAATTCTTGGGGAGAAATTAAACCTAGGTCTACCAAATGCTGATGTAACTTTCCATTCGTGCAATTACTTAAAATATGTTCCTTCATAAACAACTTGTAAAGTCATGCACATTGTGTCCAGTTAACCAACCATCTAGTGTCTTTACTGAGTAGTCTACAAAATCAATCCAGGACTGGTTTTGGGTTTTGTGACGCCCCCTGAATCCAATTCTGTACTCCTCAGTTGTGAGTCGAAATCCGTCAATCCGAGTTCTCTTCATGAGGTCATAAGACCCAGCATCTGGCCCAGACAGGGTCAGGAATCTGTATCTGCAGTTACCAGAGAACAGTTCCCACAGGAGTGCTCCCCAGAGAGGTTTCTTCACCTTTCTCATGTCACAAGCCCTCTCAAAGGCTGTGAACCATTTAGTGAGCATCAACCTCCTCAAATTTAGGGACAATCCCTTTGGGGATTTTAGGATCATAAGACTGCTCTTTATCCTTATTTTGATTGCTGCCACCATTGATGGGTGCTAAACCCATCTTCTTTCTTTCTTTCTTTCTTTCTTTCTTTCTTTCTTTCTTTCTTTCTCGGAGTCTGGACTCTAGATCCAGTCTTTTGGCCAGCCTTGCTAAAACCCTGTCCTCCTCATTGAGGCTGCCCTCAATGTCCTCACCAGAACCTGAACCACCTGTGTGGCCTCTAGGTCCCCAGAGGTTAACTCTTGGAAGTAAGGGTACAGGGTCCCTTCCTTCCCTAGGAAGTGATGGAGGTGGGTTCCTATGTCTATCCTCCTCACCTCCTTCCTCTTCTGGTTGGTCATCACCATTTTCAGAAGGGTGGGCCTTTGCATACTCAGCCAACAGCTCCTGGAGCCTTTGCTTGGTTGGATGTGGGCCCATTGCTATGTTTTTAATTTTACATAAGGACCTCACTTCCTGGAAAGACAAGTGAAGGTAAGGGGTGAGGTCAAGCTCCTCAACCATGTCCTGTATGTCATTATGGTTATCTTCACTAATAGCTGGGTTCTGTTTTTGAGACATTCTAACAAAAAGTTCTAACCCCTCTACCCTGGACTACAGTGACTTTTTATTTTCTAAAATTCTAAAGGGACTTAAGCAAGGCCCTAACAAGACTTTTAGTAGTCTGGCAAAAAATGCCAATTTGTAAAAATCTGAATTCTAAAGGCAATTTAACAGTGGCGGTTTCTCGTACCGGGCGTCGGGGCTCCGCCCCCTTTACTTTTGGCCCCATCACCATCTCCACACAATAAAAACAGAGGTTGCTTGCTGAGCTGATTATGTTTAAAAAAAAAAAATGCAGGCTGCACTTACCTAAATTCAGTAAAAGGATACATCCTTTTTTTCTGTGTTGGGGCCATAAGTAATGTACAATGCCAGCCTGAGTCACTGACGCTGAGTGACGCTGGGCATACTATTTGCCGGGCTGACGAGCTCACCGACCTGAGGTCTGTGAGGTCATCAGCTCGGGAAACACATAGCCCAAAGGATCAGTCTCCACCCCCTGATGACGTGAGGGTGAAGATAGCCCCGGGCGCTTCAGGCTTAAGCCCTGTAGTGCCGGGGCTTCACGTCAATCAGGGAGTGAAGAGCATGGCTACCCCACCCATTTCCAACTCGTCACGGGGGGTTGGTCCCACCCTGTGACGAGTTGGCAAGGGGTGGGGTAGAGGCTGCAGGCAGGCGGGAAGCGTAGAAATTGAGTCTGCGCAGTTTGTCCACAGGATTCCTGAAGACACACTGCTCAGACTCGAGTTTTCGGTTTCCGGTGCTGCACTGTATTGTAGGCTGCATCACACGTGTACAGCACTACACAGTGATGGACTGTTTGGCAGCCAGCAGCAGACCCTGCCGAGGGTGCTGTCTTTCCACAATGGGCCCAGGTCAGTTTAGACTAATAATTGTATTGCTTTTCTCGGCTGTGCCATATTGTGACCTTTCCGCAGAAAGACGCTCAAGCTGGAAACGCGCGCCTCGTACCTCCACGTAGGCGCTGTAAAGGGAGGCCAGCCTCCCGGATGATGCATTAGAGGTTTCAGAGCTCAGTTGCTCCTTGACGCTCCTCATCGCTCCAGGGCACCCGTTGATTGCTATAAATGCGCTATTAATAGAGGCGCTTGTATCACCAGCCTCCTATCAATAACCAGGGTAATGAAGTGCGAGGCGGAAGCGGTCAATCACCCACTTAAGAGCCGAGCACAGGCACGGATGGCCGCACCGGGCCGGGCTCCTGTTAGTAATTTGTAGGATAGCCCTAAACGCACACACACACACCATCACATGCACACACACACACCATCACATCACACAAACACACCATCACACACCACACATACCACACACACACACACACACACCACACTTCACACATACACCCGTGCAAGGCAGGACAAACACACCCTCTCATTCAAAGTCATGGCATCAACCCCACAAGTGTCAGCTCAGCCTCCACCAAGCACGCAGCCTCACTAAAGCACACCGTGTGTTAACCACACAACACAGTCAGAGGAAGGCTCAGCCGTATGCAAACTGAATTATGTTAACACTGCACACAACCATAGCTGTGAGGATGTAACAAGTGCACACACAGCATCAAGCACACACGGTTTCACCACTGAGCTGGGTAACACTAAAATACAGCCATACTCAACAAACGCACACAGACCACTGCTGAAGCACACACTGTAAGACAAACTGGATAAAAACACACACTCTCAATCAGTGACACACGACCTCCACATAGTTGTAATTAAGCACATACAGTCTCAGTAAAAGACACCCACAGCTAAACATGTGCACACACCCACACGCATAATCAAACACATACATGCCGGGTCTATCAAACGAACACACACATTACATTTTACTAACACATACGCAATCTTAAACATAAGCAATCAGACGTTGTCAAGCAGACATTGCATCAGACACAATCTAAAACACACACACTACATGACTTAATGACAAACAAAAAAACACACGTAGGTAGGCGCATGCAGACACTCACTTCAGACTTCATACAAGCACCGTCTCGATCTGACTGTTTCACAAGCTTCACTTACACACACTGGACCGGGTGGCGGCATGGAGGGAAGGTTGCGCAGGTGTCCACTGCAGTTGTCTGGGACTCGTGGCTGTGTCACTGCTTGCAGAGTCCAGATGGTGCCCTGCAGACTCCCAACCCTGTCTCACGAGGTGAGTGATTTGTATTTTACGGCTCCCTGTGCCCCTGAAAATGATTAGATCAGCACGTGTGTGTGCTTTAGTTTTGTTTTGTATCTCTCACAGTTTTAATTAGCAACTGCGTGCGTGATTTAACACATAGATGCGCAACTGATGCAGTCCTTGAGAATCGTAAGAGAATGTAAGAGAACCGCAGGCAGAGAGGGGAGAGAGCCTGGGAGGCAGAGAGAGCAGTGGGGCAGACACAGAGAGTGGCAGGAGGAGGGAGAGGGGCAGTCGGGCCAGAGACAGAGCTCTGAGTGTAAGAGGGCAGAGACAGAGGGGCAGTCAGTGGCGAGAGAAAGAGTGCGGAGCAGGGCATAGACAGAGGGGCAGTCAGAGGACAGGCAGAGTGGGGAGAGTAGGAGGGCAGAGAAAGAGAGGCAGTAAGAGAACCGCAGGCAGAGAGGGGAGAGCCTGGGAGGCAGAGAGAGCAGTGTGCAGAGACAGAGAGTGGCAGGAGGAGGGAGAGGGGCAGTCGGGCCAGAGACAGAGCTCTGAGTGTAAGAGGGAAGAGAAGGGCAGGGACAGAGGGACAGTCAGAGCGGCGAGAGAAAGAGCGCGGAGCAGGGCAGAGACAGAGGGGCAGTCAGAGGACAGGCAGAGTGGGGAGAGTAGGAGGGCAGAGAAAGCGATGCAGTAAGAGAACTGCTGGCAGAGAGGGGAGAGTAAGAGGGCAGAAGGGTAGAGTCCGAGAGGGGTAGAAGGAGGAAGATGGGTAATTAGAGGACCACTGGCAGAGCGGGGAGAGTAAGAGGGCAGAAAGCACTCTGCGTTCTTAAAATTAAAGCAGGGTCCACTTTCGGATTCAGGACCAAGTATCAGTGCTGCTCAATGGCAGGTTCCGCCACAACTTTCTGACATGGATACATTATGTGTGCCAAACTGAGTCGATCTGCTCCTATTTATAGATTGGTGTCCGAGAGCACCCAAAGTACGTCAGAGAGAGCACGTTATTTCACTAGTGCTGTAAAGAGGTCTGCAAATGCAGAATACCTACTTAGAGTTTCACATTATTGCTAGTGTTAGAAACCGCATCTAAGGCTCCTTGCCGCGTAAGCTACGTGGCTGGCACGCCATTTGATGCCTTTAACTTAGCGTGAAATGCAGTGCAATTTGCGCAACAAATTCTGCTGACAGAAGGCGAGAGTAGAGGTGAAGTGGGAACCCTTCTCTCAACAGACTCCTGAGGCCGAGTGAAGTCATCACTAACACAACGAGATAACGTTTAATAATGGAAAGAGTAGGCAGTTTTTTTTTTTTAAATGTTTGTGCTCCTGTTTTATGGTCTGGAAGTCTGCTTTTACTGTTTATTTCTCTGGTACTACCACAGTCATTGTCTGCAGCAGGTAAAGTGCATGCACTCTCCCATACCTTGCAATACACCTATATGTTCTTGGACTTTGATGTTTCTGAGGGGTACACAGCTGACCTCGGGTGACTGTCCAATTTACAGGCAATTCTACCGATTATGCACCAGTGATGCACTGTTGTGCTTTGTTATGATTTTTAAATATTGTTTTCAGCAGTTTTTCAACTGTTGGCTTTTATATTTTACAGAGCAACAACAACATTGTAAACTGATTAATGTGATCGATGTTTTGTTGTGAGAAATAGTTATGGAATGTATTTGGGAGATGATGTATTCCGTCTAGTGTCCTTTTTCAATAAAAGCCACAATGCCGAGGCAGGATAGGACTGTCGCTGTGTATGTCTTAGTTATTACAGAAGGAAGTGTGTTTTCACATTAAAGCTTTCATGTTGGGTATTGTGCCTTACACTGCCCCTTATGTTTTTATTTTATGTTAGATATGTGACAAATAAAAATACAAGTAAGGTTTAGTCCAACACTGTCCCTGGACTGCTTACAGGGGTGCAGGTGTACTTTACTAGAAGTGTCCAGCCTCCTCCTTACAATAATGCCATTAACAACTCAGTTGTCCTGCACCCTATATGTGGTCTAGATTCTTATTGCTTTTTCATTTTTTTGTCTAAATTAGCTTAAAATGCACTATTTGCCCTTTTTTCTTTCAAAAAATTCTCAAAGGAAGATCCCCCTTCCCCTGATCTTTACTTATATCGGTTGGGCTCACTTGGGGCTAACTTTTTACACTTTGAAAAATCACCAGCTGCCACTGCTTTACTTATTTTACGAGCTCAAATAGATAAGGTGAAAGCTTCAACAAAAAGAGCATTTTGATGGCAAATGTGCTATGTATGAAGGGTACTCAGCATTGTCATCTCGAAGTCTGTTATGAAGTTCTGTGCTTATACTGAATAAGCAACTACCTATGTTATTATATGACATTGACATCTCTTTATTAATGTAATAACTGTACTTTCACAATTGCTTTTTTAACCTTCTTGCTTTCTCAAATTTGCTTGAAAATGCACCATTTGCCCACTGTTTTTCAAAATTTTCTCGGGGGGAAAACCCCCCCGAACCCTCCTTATGGCGGTTTTGGCTTGCTCGCTACGCTCGCTCGCCACGGTGCGCTCCACCGCACATTTTACGCCCCACCACTTTCAAATGTCACCAGCCGCCAATGCAATTTAAGAGTTCTGTCGTGTGATCAGGTGGTAACCAAGTAGTCTAACAAATGCAAGTTGTGTATCCCACCGCTGATCCACCAATGTAGGAAACTGGCTCTATATATACTACACCAAATTGAGGTGTAGTGTGTATAGAGGCTAGAAGACCTCAGAGGTAGGCAGAGGTTAAAGTTAGATAGAACCTTACTCTCTATTTGTGGTAGAGTGGTCGAGCAGTAAGGCAATATCAGAGGACAGTGTTAAGCATTTGATGTACACACTCAGTCAGCAAATGAATTCACACACTCAAGAACTGAACTCTAGGCCAATTGTTTTTGTATAAAAATATATACTGTTGTTTTGTTTTAGAACCAAGCAAGCCTGGCACAGGTAAGCATAAAATACTTTGCAGTAATAAGTTGCTGATTGTAGAACAGTTTGAAAATGCAATAGAAATTATACTTTGTTTGATTTACAGGGAATGCAGTAGGTTGCAACACTTAGCAATTACAGTACATTGAAATGAATAGGCTTTTTCAGTTAATTACAGGTAAGTTACTTTTTACGTTACTTTTCTAACTCAGTGCTGGATACCTGGATTCAGCACTGGGACATTTCCTGCAACCAGGTAAGTAAATACGTTTTGGTTATTTGTGCGATTTTTAAAGAATATTTGTAGATTTCAAAACTCCACACTTAGAAACGTTTTGGAAGAAAATTGTCAATGTTATCCTATGGAGGAAAGACGGGTTATCAGCTCACAGGTAAGTAATCGACTGTGGGAGTTAAGGTTCTGGGGTTAGACTCAGGGGTCCCCCAGGGTCAGTGATGCACTGGTGTTGCACCCTCAGCGGCACTAGGGTGGCCGGGTGCAGAGTGTGGAGGCCCAATGTTATCCTATGGAGGATAGGGGTTCTCCGGTTGGTGGCTGCTGGCAAGCAGGCCACTGGGTTGTGGGAGCAAAGATCCTGGACTTTAGATCAGGGCAAAGGGGAAACAAATTAGAACCAAAGGTGCACCCTCAGCGGCACTAGGGCGGCTGGGTGCAGGGTGCTGTTTCGCCGTTGGTGTCCTGTTGTTTCCAATGGAAAACCTCTGGTTTAAAGAAAAGCTGCAGGATCGGGGACGAGGATCTTCTGGGTACGACCACCACTTCGAGGGGTAAGTTGGGATGCCTTGGGTTGGTTAGGCACCCTTGGTTTGGGCACTCAAGGCTGTGGGGCGTTGGGTGCAGGGTGCCTTTTGGCGTCGGAAAGTCTTACCCACTCTTGGTCACGGTAGAGGGGACCCTCTGGATTGAGGCTGCAGGCGTCGGCTGTAGGCTTGAGGCAGGTCAGGAGTTGCCCGATTTCAGGTCAGGATCGCCAGGGGGACCTCCTCGTGGCGTTTTTCCACTCGAGCTCGGGCCGGGCTTGGCTGGTGCAGAGTGGGCTGGATTCGCGGTATCCGGCCAGAGCCAGAAGCTGCAGTTTGAACAAGTCCGGTGTTCACGGGATAAGCAGGCTTGGAAGTGAAGTCAGGCAGGTCCTCCGGGGTTTTCGAGGTTGCTGGCTGCAGGACACACAGGGATTTCGCAGGAGCAGGTTCGAGGGGAGACAGGCCTGTAGGGCTGGGATCAAGTCAGTGGGCGTCGTCCTCTTGTTAGCTGGCTGCACAGCTGTTCGGTCCTTCTTCTTTTCTTCTTGTCATTTCTGGATCTGAGGAAGCAAGGTTCAGGGTGCCCCCTAAATACTAGATTTAGGGGCATTACAGGTGGGTAAAGGGCAGGGACCAATGGGTCCCTTCCCTGGGGTGGGTACACCCCCTATCGTGCCAACATCCAGTGGGAGGGGGGCAGGAGCCTGTCCCTGGTTGGCTAGGTCCCTCCATCCTCAAGATGGCGGGGATTCAGAGTTGTGCTTCACCTCTCCTCCCCCACCTGAGGGGTGGAGTTGGCAGAGGTGGGCACACCTCTTTCCCTCACTGGTTTTTCCCGCCGGTTCTCCCGCCGAAAGTGGGGGGTAGAACCAGTGGGGACCAGTTGCTGAAAGCAGCAAATGGTCTGGAGAGGCTCACAAAGGCGGCATGCCTTTGAAGCTTCCCCTTCGTGAACCCTGCCCATCCTGGGGGAGGAGGCTTGGCACCTCGTCCCAGGATGGGCATTGTTTCAGGCCCCCAAGAGCAGCAGGCTCTCGACCCAGGGGTCCAGAAACATGTCTGTTGGTGGCAGCCACTCAGTCGGGTCACTAGAAGTTGGTCGAGTTTCAGGGGGCATCTCTAAGATGACCTCTGTTGTGCATTTTACATTAAATCCCACACTGGCATCAGTGTGGGTTTAATGTGCTGAGAAGTTTGATACCAAACTTCCCAGTCTTCAGTGTAGCCATTATGGTGTTGTGGAGTTCGTAATGACAAACTCCCAGCACCATATACTCTTAATGGCAGCACTGCACTTACAATGCCCAAGAAGGGACTTGGGCACTGTAGGGGTACAGGGATCATGCACCTGTAGCCTCACCACTGGTATAGTGCACCCTGCCAGAGGGGTGACTGATCTATGCTAGGGCAGTGGTTCGTGGGCATGGCACACAGAGATGTGTGCCATGTCGACTCTTCACTTAGTTCTGCACCAAGACACGCAGCCTGCAAAGGCAGTGTGTGTGTGTGTGTGTGTCAGGGTACAGGACCTCTAAGGGTGGCACCATACGTGCTGCAGCCCTTAGAGGTCTTCCCTGGTCACAGTGCCCTGGGTACCTGTGGTACCATTTACCAGGGGCTGACATGTGGCCAGAGATGCCAATTGGGTTTAGGCTTCAATGCAATTTTAGGTAAGGAACATAGGCCCTGGGTACCGGATTAGCAGGAGCCCAGGGCACACTCAGTCAAAGAACATCAGCAATTCAGCAAAAAGTGGGGGCATACCGTGCAAGAAAGAGGGCACTTTCTCACACAACTGGTTTCCCCTTTTTCTGTCCCTAGTGCCAGCCTCTCTCCCCAGACAATACAGCAGCCCCTCACCCAAGTGTTTCCCATTTGCCCTTCAAAGGGGCTTCTGCTTTGAAGCTCGCCTTTTGGGTCGACATCCATGTGGCTTCCTGAAGTAGGGAGAAAACACCTCCTTCCAGTGAAGGCCCCTATTGTATCCTTTCCTGGGAGTTGTTAACACGTCTCCCCAGGAAAGCATAAAGCTGACTCAATGACAAGAACTGATGTGCCACTGTTAAGGACTCAGGGGATTGAAAGCAACACAGTGGGCTGAAGCACTCCCATATTCTCACTCTATCAATGATATCTGTAGCTCATGATATTCTATCTCACAGCAAACTTAATATCCCATGACTTTTAGAAATGTATTCACCCCATATCACTATTTAAACACTTCCCACAGCGTAGCCATAGAGGTAACAGAGCCCTGGTTCAACATATAGTAGGATGAAATCACTTGGCTGGTTTCTATTTAAAGACTTGGTCTGACAGCTCAGATGGTCGCAGCCGCTACATTCTATGTATTCCCGCATAGCTGGCGATGGTCAAAGCCATCAGAACCAGAGAATGATCAGACAAAGTCCTAGGTAAATGTGTTATTGTTTCAAACCAGCCCATCGCATCTCTAGATTCTAACAAGTAATCAATCCTGGAAGATATTCCATGTACTACAGAATGGAATTTATACACTCTGGATTTGGGGCATTTAACACGGTACAAGTCTAGCAGTTTGTACTGATGCATCATATTCCATAGATCTTCCTGCACTTGGGTGTGTCGGCTAGACCTGCTGCCAGTGCTATCCAAATCAGCTTGTAGCATTAAAGTATTCTCCACATATTACAGTGCGAGGGGAAGAGGTTACAAGCCTGTTTCTAACTTTAGTGAAGTTCGGCCCATATGTGTTGACCAATGTAATGCGTGCTGAACCCAACAACCTCTGCACATCCACACACCGGCCCTCTCCATCACAGAACGTGTCCAGAGGCCCGAACCGTAACCCTCATTTAACCAATATGGCCATTTCCCTAGCGACTGAGGAATAGAAATAGAGGTATGGGCTCCAAATTTTGGAAAAATTATTAACCGCCACAGAAGCAGCATGCACCGCCTGAATTAATGCAATGTCCACCTTATTCATATTGAGTTATGCAATCACTAGTCAGGCCTTGTGGTGATTCTTCACCAATCTCACATGCCGGGGGAGCAGCCTAATCTTACATCCCGGGCTTACCCCAGTCAAATGTGTTTTGTCTGCAGTTTGACCCTACTCTTTCCACTAAGCTTTTCTGTCAGATCAGAAGTATTTCGGCTATCAAAACCCTGTGTCACATGTGATCTACTAATAGTCGCCCAAACAGCCCTCCCAACAAACCACTACCCACATTGCGTGAGTAACCTTACCAGAGCTTTACAGTCTAGCCTCGGGTGGCAAAACTAGCACCTATCACATTGTTGCCCAGACTCATGTGATGCTCTGCAGTGTTAGATAGAACAGTAGTGTTAGAAGCCTGTCCTTCTTGAATCTCGATGAGAGATGTAACTTGTCTTGAGATGGTCAGTGGTTATTCGAGGACAAGTAGCTGGAGAATTGAGGGCGGGGGAGACCTTTCTATCTCACACACTGAGTGCCTCCCTCTTTTAGAATCTTTAAAGCATGAGAGCAAGTGTTCACCGTGGAATTAACAACAGGTAGCATTTAATAAACAAGTGAGGAGAAGCTTGAGTTGTTTTTAATAGTCTCTATCCAAGTATCAATGTGTTCAGGATGGTGAAACACCGACCTATTAATTGCGCCTTTTGTCATAGTCCTAGTCAAATTTATTCAAATGTTCGGTCTTTTAAAACCATTACACCATATAATTTCATTTACATTATTTAAAACGTCCTATGAAAAACATTAGTAAAAATCTTTGGTCATTGTTCTAAACTCAATAAAATCAAGACCAGATTATATTGTCCATAAAGTGCTGCAACCCTGACAATCGACCTCATCATAAAATCTATTTTCATCATAAAAACAGTGTCTTAGATTGATTGCTTTTCTTCTGGAACATGACTCAATTCCTTTAGATACATATTTATAAATTTTACCGCCCTGCAGACCAGAGGAATTGAAGACCCACCTAACCAGGTGGTTACAGCTTCTCTGCATGTTCGTATGTTCATATTAATAAATGTTTCTTTCAAAAGTGTCTTTCTTTCTTTTAATAACTTCGGACATGCACAGAGAATATGTGCTACGGATTCGTGTTTGTAGTTGCACTATCTGCAGTCTTGGTTTTGGTGCTGGTCTTTCCAAGAAGGGATCAGATCCTTTGTTTCCCACATACCAAAGCGTAAATTCATGAATTGATTTTTTTAAATGATTGAGAAATGAGCTGATAGATAGGCCAGAGGTTTCCTGGTACCATATGCCTTAATCACCGTCCAGGCATGACGTCTTTGTAATAAGCTGTTTTCATCTATTATGTTAGACAGGAGTTTTGTTGACAGATTAATTGCTTTGTTAAGGGCCAGTTTCCCCATGCCAGAGTTCCAAATAGATTCCAAACAGATAGATCCTCAATAACCTGTGCTAAATAGCAGCCCCAGGAACCCTGCATTTTATTTTCTCTTTGAGCTTCTATTTCTTTCCAGCACAGGTGCTCAAAAGAGTCGGTTGTGGATGCTTTGAGCCTTCCACATAGTTTAATAAAAGCACTTTTACTCCAGAATATTTGATTGGTCAAACCAAACTCAAGTAGGACTTGAGCTGGTGATGCTGAATGAGGAAGATATTCTTATAAACCTTTGTTTGGATGTTATGATAATTGAGATTTCGCGACCCCTCATAATTTTGCAACCATATTTAACAGAAGGCATTAATTGTGCCGCCATGATGGATAGTAGGTGGCAGTAGGATGGACAGCTTAATTTCCTTTTTAGGTCTCGCCTAGGCAGCACTTGCGCTGTCACTCGAGACATGCTGTATTCAGGATATGTGCATAAAGCTCCGCCTACTTCCCGCCCATCTTTTTAATTGGCTCCTGTCCCTGTCCTTTGTAAATGGTGGCTATTCATTGGTCATTAGGTTTGTAGTCCCTCCTTAGTACCGCCCTGTCTTTTTGTAACCTCCCATGAGGACACCCCCTATTACTTGTGTTGTTACGCGCTAGGTTTTAATTACAGCCTCAAGGCACTATTTTCTTAAAGGCCTTCAGACAGGACACTCACTTGGTCCTAAACAAGGTTAGCAGTGGTTACTTTACTCGCTAGCACATCTCACATTTATATTAGACCGTCTATTACTTTCCCTTCATCAGATCCACATAGAGTACAACCTAATCCGGAATTAATGTAATAATTATTTTGTCACATTTCAAAGCTACTAATTGTATATATTGAATGTACCGTGGTACTGTGTTGCATGCAATGCATTATGGGTAGCGTGGACTTACCATATCTTCAAAGTTTATGATGCTCACTAGAGACCTCTAGGCGCAGCTTGCGGTACTGCACCTACACATCTCACATTTATAATAGACCTTCTATAAATTTCCCTTCATCAGCTCCACATAGAGTAAAACCTAATCGGAATTAATATAATAATTGTTTTGTCACATTTCAAAGCTATTAATTGTATATATGGACATAGCTATTTGAAAATACTTGTGGTCTTGCATGCAATAATGCAATGCATTATGGGAGTTTGTTTTCTCTTTTTTTTCCAACCCTTGTTAGGGCCTTGTTTCTGGTTAATATACATCAATCGTCACTTTCCACAAAGCCCTATTTTAATCGTAAGTCTTTGGTAACAAACTTGACAACAAGTGCACAAGCTATCCCATTGACCTTTTACCTGTGAAGGAAAAAGGTGACGTTAGTCAAATACATACAGTAAATAACTACATTTACTCCACCTGTTTTCATCCACCTTCTCCTCTTCCCTGTCACCGACCGGTTCCTGGGCGAGGGGGAAAAAGGGCAAAAAACAGGTTAGTGGCGACTCCGGGCCCCCCCCAGGTAAAGGCAGGGGGACACCTTGGGTCCTCAGCTGTCGTCGTCTTCGTTGCCTGAGCCTTCCAGGTCCCCCCGTGTGAGGGTACAAGGGGACCCCTTTGAGTCCTCAGGTTTCGTCGTCGCTGTCTTCATCTGATCTGTCCAGTGCTGCGTAGTCGCGCAGGAGGCTGTGGATCGATGTCTCCTTTTTCCCTATTACCAGGAGGTTTCTGGAAAACAGAAGAACATCTTTAAAACAGCACAGGAGCCTCCAGCAGTTCTAGAGGTCACTCAGTGCTTGTGTCCCTGGGAACAAACCATACATCACAGAGTCCGCGGTGATGCAGAGCATAGGTATCCAGGCCCTAAGCTCTGTGCCTAGGGCCTTCAGCAGGTCCTGTGCATACGTGCACTCCCAGAAAAGATGGTATGTCGTCTCGTCCGCGATGCACCCTCTTGGGCAGGACTTGTATCGGTTGAGTCCTCTTGCGTGCATGAAGGCTCTCACGGGAAGTCCTCCTTGGATGGCCATCCAGGCGATGTGTTTGTGCTGGTTGGTCAGGCTCTTGGACGCGACGTTTCCCCACACGTGGTCTGCTGTGGCGGAGGGGAGGGCGCCAATTGGTTCGCTGATGTCCTTTGCTCGTATCTGGCATTGGACAAGCTTCGGGGTCCATGTGGCGGGGGCGGCAGCCTCCAGCCCAAACGCCTTCACAAACTTCTCCACCTCCTTGTAGAACCACGGGGTCTCCCAGTTGTACCGGACGGCGCTCACTCACTCGGCCCATCCGAGGCGCCTCCACGTTGGCAACAGGAAGAATCGTGCCATCAGAAAGCCGACGTGGCTCTCATCTTTGGTCCTCAGGGTGTTCCTCACGCAGTGGTACACGAAGATTCCCCTCAGGATGGTGGCGATGTCTGGCACTCCCTTGTCGTGGGTCTTGAACATTATCGCCCTCTTCACCCTGTCCATCTTTGAGCTCCAGATGAAGTAGAAGATCATTCTTGTGATGGCCCTGGCCATGCGGGACTCCAAAGTCCACACTTGGGCAACGTACTGGAGCACTGGCAGGGTCTTGTTCCACAGGACCAAAGACTTCCCTTCGATCGCCTGCTTCCGGAGGCTCCAGAGTTCCAGCTTCTGCCTTGTCATCACCAGTCTCATTTCCCATGTCTTCTCCGCTGCACGTTCTCTGCCGAACCAGACTCCAAGGATCTTGAGGAAGTCCTGTTTGATGGGGAATGGCAGTGGGTCTCGGTGGGGGTCCAGTGTCCAAAGAGCAGGGTTTTCGACTTGGCGCTGTTGATCTTCGCTCCTGACGCCTTTCCAAACTCAATACAAGTCCTCTCCAGTTCTCTCACAGATGGTCTGTCCGCGCAGAAGACTGAGACGTCGTCCATGTAGAGGGAACATGTCACTTTGCCCTTTCCGTTGCTTCCTGGGGCTATCACTCCTCTGACGTTCCTGTTCTGTCTGATGCGTTCGGCAAGGAGTTCAATCACGCAGATGAACAGAAGAGGGGAGAGCGGACAGCCTTGTCTGACGCCTGACAGGACGGGGAAGGGGTCGGTTTTCCAGCCGTTAACCAACACCGTGCTAGAGATATCTCTATACATTGTGGTCACCACATCACAGAAGAAGTCTCCCAGCCCCAGTGCTCGGAGTGTCCAGTCCATGAACTCATGGGAAACGCGGTTGAACGCCTTTTCCTGATCCAGGCTTACCAAGGCCATTGGAACCTTGCGGCTCTTGACGTATTCGATCGTGTCCCGAACCAGGGACAGGCTGTCCACGATTTTCCGACCCGGTATCCCACAAGTCTGGTCTGGGTGGACTATCTTCGCTATTACCTTCTTTAGGCGGTTGGCCATCACCTTCGCGAGAATTTTGTAGTCCGCATTGAGGAGAGAGATGGGCCTCCAGTTCTTGAGGTCTTCTCTCTCTCCCTTCTTGTTGTACAAAAGTGTTATCATACCCTTTCGCAGGGATTGCGGCATACTGCTCTTGCCCACCATTTCCTCGTAGAGGTCCAGCAAGTCTGGCCCGTTCAGGTCCCACAGTTCGACATAAAGCTCCGCTAGGAGACCGTCATTTCCAGGCGTCTTGCCTCTCTTGGAGGTCGTAGGGGCCAAGTGCAGCTCTTCCAGGGTGAAGGCTGCGTTCAGGCCCGCTCTCTCTTCCGGACCCAGTGTCTTTGAGATGCCCTCCAGGAAACTATCCGCCTGGGCTCCCTCTGACAATTTCGGTGAGTAGAGTTCACCATAAAAGTGGGTTAAGACTCTCATGACTTCCTCCTTCTCACTTTGGAGGTTGCCCTCCGAGTCCCCAAGCTCTACCAGCGGTGTGTGGGCGGAGTGAAGTTTCATAAAGAAGAACGAGTTGCATTTCTCGTCCTTCTCGACGTTCTCGGGTCTGGTCTGGAAGATGATTTTCTTGGATTCTTCCCTAAAGTGCTCCATGAGCCCTTTTCAGGTTTCCTCCAAGTCGTCATCCATGTCCCATCCCCTGAGCTTGAGTTCGTACAGTTGCTGCAGTTTGCTTCCTGCATGACCTATTCTTTTCCCGTGCAACAGCTGTGCTTGCATCTTGGAAGAAGCTCCGGAGCCTGTCCTTCACCCATTCCCACCACTCGCTGTTGCAGTGAAAGAGGTCCTTCATGTCCCTCCACTCTACATACATGGTTCTGAGGTTTGCCACTAACTACTCATTTTCCAACAATGAGCAGTTCAGCTTCCACAATCCTGAGCCAGCGGGGAACTTCCCTGTAAGTTCCCCCTCGAAACTGACTGCTCTGTGGTCAGAGAAGTGGATGGCGACCATGGAGCTACACCCAGGCTTTACCGTTGGAGAGGTGAATAGGAAGTCAATCCGTGAATGCACAGATCTGTCTGGCCTACTCCAGGAGAAGGGGAAAGAAGTTCCAACATATAGTCGTAAGCAGAGGAGAAAGGGAAGAAAGATGAAAAAGAACATACTGGATTATTTCAACTCGGACAGTGCAAGACCAGGAATACAGGAAGAAATTGGTGGCAAAACAGCGGAACCAATGCCACAAGGAAGAGCCAATAAATTGAGCCATTCAACCAATTTAATATCAGGGGTTTTAGACATCAAACGGGAAAAGTCAGTGGACGAGCCAACAGAGCCATCTACACAAACATTAGATGGAAGACCTGAGCTCTCAAGCAACAGAGGTTCTGTACTGCTCAACTTAAAACGCTCCGCAGAGGTAGCTTTTTCTAGGAGAACAGAAGAGGACTTTAAATCAACCCCTTCGACCACTGCAACATCAGGGGATTTAGACACCAAACTGGGGAAGACAGTAGATGAATTGTCAGCGCCTTCTACAAACACAGCAGATGCAGTAAGAAAGTTCGAATTATTGGGAGCTCCAGTACATCTTATTAAGCAAAATCCTGGAGAGGCAGTCACCTTAAAGAAAACAACTACTATTACCAAGGGAGACTGCAGTCCCCGAGTGGATTTTTTCGACCCTCAATCCAAAGAGGAACCAGCTATACAGGCAAAACAGCCAACTGCTAACCAAGCGCAACTTAAAAACAACTCAATTCTATTTATCCCCTAATACAAATCTGGAGGACGGGGGGACACCCTCAACAGGGGGAACATTCTACAGTTAGTGCAAGCCATTAGAAACCTGGCGAACATAAGCACTCACGACTTGGAAAGATTAGCATTTAAAAACATCAAAGAAATCTCAGACAGAGAAATAACATTCACAACCTCGTCCTCAGAAGAAATCGTGAGGAGGATTCTGGACGAAGAATCCCAACTAAAAGCATGGGGAATAAAAATTCTACTCCATAAAAAATCTGGATACTCGGACCCGCTGATACCGAACATCAGAGATCAAGGACAGGCAGCCAAAGCATTGGCTGGCCAGCAGTCACAATCAATTCTCAAAGGGGCGCGCAGTACCGATGTACCACTACCAGAAAGGAGTAATCAACATCAAGCACCCAGGTCGGAAGACTGGTTCTGGCTAGCGAGGGCGATAAACCATCAGGAGGAGAGTACTTGACTTAGGATAAAACAACCATCTCAAATGGATCACCATCTACGAATTTGCTCCTGGAACATAAATGGACTGGGCAACAAAACATCGGACCAAGAACTTCTGGATTACTTTCAAGGTTTCAATCTAATTCTGCTACAAGAAACATGGTTGGAAGAGCCCTTCCACTTACTGGGTTTCAAAACCCATCATATCTCAGCAGTAAAAGGTTCCAAATTTGGACACCCAAAGGGTGGGCTAACAATATACTCCTCAATAAAAACAATAACAGAAACCGAAGATGTTGACGCCTTTACATCTGCCACTAACTCAATTAATGCACTCAGAGTGAGCATACGGGACGGCAATATGACACATCAAATATTACTTCTAAACGTCTACATACATCCTCGCGATAAAATTAAAGGAGTCAAAATAATGAAGGCAGAAATTTTAAGGCTCCTCTCGGAAGAACGAACCTCCAACATGCTATTGGCAGGAGATTTTAACATGCACTTAATGGGGCCACTGACGAGGGACGAGCTACTTGAGGAACAACATTCTGCCTGGAATATCCCTTGCCAGGAGCTGAGGATGAAGAAGCAACAATCAGCACTCGCCAAGAGTTTCGTCAACGACTTGGAACATCTAAGCTTTGTGGCACTAAATGGGTGCTTCCCGGGAGACCAGCCCCCGGCGGCAACTTTCCACAGCGCAACTTCAAGTACGACAATAGATTACACCTTCGCATCTTTTTCGCTTTTCAGCAGGATCACAGGTTTTCAGGTAGGGACCCAAGACCAAAGCGATCATTTGCCACAGGAAATCTCCACAAGAATAACTGGATCATTATTAGACCAGGCTGTCGAGGACCCGGAGTTAATATACACGGATAACTTTAGGAGGATCAAACTTAAAACCAACAAACTAGATGAACTTCTGGCTTCAGCAAAGGCATTATGGGAACAAAGGGAAGAGGCCGAAACAAATGAGATATCGCACTGGAAACATTTTATTACAACATTAGGAGGAAAGCACACGGCAAGCACCCTTCCAGCATTTCCGGCAAATAGGTCTTCAAACCCGCACGATAAACACTTCTCTGGCAGAACAACTTTAAACCTCCGCAACCTCAAAAAAGCTATAAATAAAAAACTACGAAGGCTTCGGCAAATAGGGCCGGAACAGAGTTTACAAAGGGAGCTAGCTCAACTTAAAACGGAAAGGAAAAAAATAAACTGGCAGGCAAAAAGGAACTCGGATGAAAATTTGTGGGCTAGACTGGTACACGACTCAAAATCTAACAACAGCGCAAGATTCTGGCGCACAATAAACAGTCTAACCAACTCAAATGCTCTAAGAATCAATTCACACTTGATAGAGGAAGCTTGGGCCTCTTACCTGTTTCATCATTTCTACTCTGACCAGGAGCTCAGCTTACACCACATCTCAGACGTATCTACTTTTAATCAAAATGTCTCATCAGGAAACGAATATTTCTCGTTTACAACTCACCAGATCCTGGAAAGGATAGCCAAAAGCAAGTGGGAGGGCGAGCCGGGTCCCAACGGGATCTCACCAGGCCTATTCAAAAAAGATCTGGAATTTTGGGCCTGCTACCTTTGTTCACACAAATTACAAGAGGATCCATCTTCCGGACTCATGGAGGGGGTCAATCATATCCCCAATACATAAAAAAGGGGATAAGAACTCAGCAAGCAGCTATAGGCTGGTGGCTTTAATTGATATTGAAGCGAAATATTATGCTGGCTTACTCCTGGATGATCTCACTGCCTGGACAGACGAAAAAGCAATCGTACCCATCAACCAAACGGACTTCTGCAAGGGCATGGGTACAATAACAAACTTACTTGCCCTGTCCCTATTGATTGACGGGGCGAAATCAGCAAAATATCCTCCATTTATGTGTTTCATTGATTACTCGTCAGCGTTCGATAAAATTGACAGGAGCAAACTCTGGCACACGTTTAAAGACAAAAAAATACCACCAGTTCTCCTAAACCAGCTAATACTTCTCCACACAAACTCGTGGGTTCAAGTTAAACTAGGAGATGGGAAGTTCCTGTCCCGGAGAATTCCAACAACTATGGGGCTGAAACAGGGATGTGTCCTGGCGCCGACACTTTTTAACTTGTTTATGTCCGATTTATTCTCTGAACTGGACTCTTGTAACTCACATGCGCCAAACTTAAGAGGGCTGCCACTCTCGAACCTGCTGTACGCAGATGATCTCGTGCTGGTTAGTCGAACCCCCATCGGCCTTCAACACCTACTAGACACAACTAGCAGATATTCAGTAAACAACAGTTTAACCACCAATTACGACAAAACCAAGATAATGAGGATTCACCCAAGAAAGGAAACTTCCAAATTCCGCTGGCACATGGCTAACTTAATAATAGAAGTAGTCGAACAATACAAATATATCTAGGAGTGTCAATGGACAACAGGGGCTCCTACAACCGACACAAAGACGTCATCAAAAGAAGAGGTAACTCCATTGCGGCAGCAATGAGATCCATTAAGAATAAAATCACTGGCCCAAACCTTACTCCTTTTTTAAAAGTTTGGCAAGCAAAGCTTATTCCGGCAATCACTTATGGGAGCGAGTGCATGAGGGGAAGAGATGCAGCCACACTAGATAGCACTGTTTCAAGAGCGGCCAGAATGATCTTCAATTTACCCAAGTACGTCTCGCCCAGCCCAAATAAGGCTGGAATTCGGCATACAGCGCCAAGAAATAGCCCGCAAAGGAGCTTATGCCAAGAGCTGGTATAGGATTAAAAATGCCAAACCAGGGTCTCTGAACTCCTACCTATGGAACAAAATACATCAAAGGAGAGACTGTGCAGCTTGGAGCTATCTGACTGCATCAAAAGAGTGTTTAGGCTTGGATGAGCTTTGGGCGGCCCCGGGGTCTTATAACTACTTCAAACAAATTGTAAACAAGACAGTGAAAAACCTATCCCTAGTAGAAGACAAGGCAGCACTCGCAGAAAGATCCCACGGATGGTTTACTGTGCAAAGCTACGTTAAGCCCTCTCAGCAGCCTTACCTAGGGGTAGGTTTCAACAGGAGGAAGAAAGAAAAATACCTCCACTTTCGAATGGGCATTCTACCAGTACTGCTGCATCTTCCCCCTTGGAAACGACTGCCGGGCCAGACAACTTGTTTGTGCGACGAAGCCAATGAAAGTGCACTGCACCTTCTGTGTACTTGCAGAGAACTACAAGTCGAAAGACGTCAGCTACTGAAGCCTTCTTTTGTAAGTAAGGGGATAAGAACCTGCAGACAAGCAGTGATGGCATGCCTCGTCGGAGGAGAGGTTCAGTTAGCATGCCGCTTCGTGCAATATATGGAAGCAGCTGGGAAGAAACTGTCGCCCTTGACCGGTATGTTTTACCACTGCAGCAAAAAGTCCTCTTTCAAGGGCGAATCCTTACAAGGAAATCATCTGGTAACACGTTTTTGTACTGAAAGGTTGTAACCCTTTACCATTGTACTGCATCACACGACAACTATGGACAATAGCCAGTATAATGTACGGATGTTTTAAGTGACGTCGTTTTTAATGTATTTTACCAAAGGTTTGATGAATGATTTTTGATATATGTTTCATTGCAGCTAATATTAGGAATGGGAGTTTATGAAATGTTATTTTTAATCTGTTTAAATTGTGAACCCTGCTGCTATAATTCTTCTTTTATGGATTTGTACAGGTTTTAATTAACCAGACAATAAATGACTTACTTACTTACTCCAGGAGAAGTTCCTGGCATTCGGCCCCATGCTCCCAATGACATCCTGGAGGGATGCCCCACCTATCATCTCCACCAACTGCCTGGACGTCACATCCATCCCTGCAGAGCCTGACCCAGTGCGTCCATCCAACTCTACTATGCAGTTGAAATCACCACCCATCAGTATGGTTGTGGAGGTCACGAGTTGCATCCTGAGCACCCTGAACATCTTGAGTCGCTCATTCTTCCCTGGGGGGCATAGACATTGATGAGCCTAACGGGCTCACCGGCCCACGAGCCGTCCACGACCAGCACTCTGCCGTTGACCTGCTCTGTGACCTTGTCCACGGTGAAATGCCTCCCCTTGATCAGATGGCCACTCCAGATAATTTGCACTCTTTTCCTCCAGACCAAAACGATGGCCCGTGTGTCCACTGCCGTTAGAGCTGGGTGTACGACTGGGCGTACGGAATCCCGCATTCCTGCAGGAAGTAGATATCTCGGTTCTGACCGGCCAGGAGGCGCAATGTGCCAACCCGCCTAACCTGATCCTTCACACTTCTGAAGTTTAGGGTGAACAATGATATCGCCATCGTCTCGGCTCTAGCAGTCAGTGTCTGGTTTCTGAACCTTGCTGTGGGGAGGGCTGTTTAGAGCGCTCAGTACTAAACCGTCTGCAGGCCCTCTGTCACTGGTGCTGTCTCCTCTGGGTTCTCAGTAGAGATCTCCACGGTGGCTTCTGCGTCTTCTATTCACACAATGTTGTCCTGCTCCTTCTTTTCTGCTCAGGTCTCGGGGGTTTCACGGACCATCTGGTACAGCCTCTGCAGTTACTACACCGAGAAGTACCATATGTGACCAAAAGTTTTATGCTCACTAGAGACCTCTAGGCACAGCTTGTGGTACTGCACCTACACATCTCACATTTATTTACATATGTATTTATTTTGAAGGTTTTATATAGCGCGGACAAGACCCATTGCGGGTATCAGAGCGCTTTACAGGCATATATAGGGAACAAACAGTTCAATGTCGCACACAATGGTAATACAAGTTATATACAGTTCAATGTCGCCCACAATGGTAATACAAGTTATATACAGAGCTCATGTGAATTTCGATAAGAGAATAGATTCCACTTCTTTTTTGAAAGAGACAAAAAACGGATTGAGTCTGGTTTTAGTGGGCAGTTCATTCCAGATCCTGGGCGCCATGCCTGAGAAGGCCCGGTTATACGTTTTCTTTTTGGTGAAACGTTGTGGTTTCAGTAGAAGACATATATACTAGACCTTCTATAAATTTCCCTTCATCAGCTCTACATAGAGTACAACCTAATCGGAATTAATATAATAATTGTTTTGTCACATTTCAAAGCTACTAATTGTATATATGGACATAATTATTTGAATGTACTTGTGGTACTGTCTTGCATGCAATGCATTATGGGAGTACCATATGTGACCAAAAGTTTGATGCTCAATAGGGACCTCACGGAGCAGCTTGTGGTACTGCATTTAGTCAAGCCGTGCTGGTGCAATGCTCACTTGGAACCTCTAGGAGCAGCTTGCGGTACTGCACCTACCACATCTCACATTTATATTAGACCTTCTATAAATTTCCCTTCATCAGCTCCACATAGAGTACAACCTAACCTAATCCGGAATTAATATAATTCTTTTGTCACATTTCAAAGCTACTAATTGTATATATGGACATAGCTATTTGAATGTACTCATGGTACTGTCTTGCATGCAATGCATTATGGGTAGGGTGGATTTACCATATCTTCAAAGTTTATGATGCTCACTAGGGACCTCTAGGATCAGCTTGCGGTACTGCACCTACCACATCTCACATTTAAATGAGACTTTCTATAAATTTCCCTTCATCAGCTCCACATAGAGAACAACCTAATTCAGAATTAATATAATAATTATTTTGTCACATTTCAAAGCTACTAATTGAATATATGGACATAGCTATTTGAATGTACTCTTGGTACTGTCTTGCATGCAATGCATTATGGGAGTACCATATGTGACCAAAGGTTTGATGCTCATTAGGAACCTCTAGGAGCAGCTTGCGGTACTGCATCTAGACATGCAGTGCTGGTGCAATGCTCACTAGGGACTTCTAGGAGCAGCTTGCAGGTCTGCACCTACCACATCTCACATTTATATTAGACCTTGTATAAATTTCCCTTCATCAGCTCCACATAGAGTACAACGTAGTAAGGAATTAATATAATAATTATTTTGTCACATTTCAAAGCTACTACTTGTATATATGGACATAGCTATTTGAATGTACTCTTGGTACTGACTTGCATGCAATGCATTATGGGAGTACCATATGTGACCAAAAGTTTATGATGCTCACTAGGGACCTCTAGGAGCAGCTTGCGGTACTTACAGTGCTGGTGCCGTGCTTACTAGGGACCTCTAGGAGCAGCTTGCTGTACTGGCAGTGCTGGTGCCTTGCTCACTACGGACCTCTAGGAGCAGCTTGCAGTACTGCACCTACCACATCTCACATTTATATTAGACCTTCTATAAATTTCCCTTAATCAGCTCCACATAGAGTACAACCTAACCTAATCCGGAATTAATATAATTCTTTTGTCACATTTCAAAGCTACTACTTGTATATATGGATATAGCTATATGAATGTACTCTTGGTACTGTCTTGCATGCAATGCATTATGGGAGTACCATATGTGACCAAACGTTTATGATGCTCACTAGGGACCTCTAGGAGCAGGTGCGGTACTTGCAGTGCTGGTGCCATGCTTACCAGGGACCTCTAGGAGCAGCTTGCTGTACTGGCAGTGCTGGTGCCTTGCTCACTAGGGACCTCTAGGAGCAGCTTGTGGTACTGCACCTATCACATCTCACATTTATATAAGACCTTCTATAAATTTCCCTTCATCAGCTCCACATAGAGTACAACCTAACCTAATCTGGAATTAATATAATTCTTTTGTCACATTTCAAAGCTACTAATTGTATATATGGTCATAGCTATTTGAACGTACTCGTGGTACTGTCTTGAATGCAACGCATTATGGGTAGGGTGGATTTACCATATCTTCAAAGTTTATGATGCTTACTAGGGAACTCTAGGAGCAGCTTGCAGTGCTGCACCTGGACAAGCAGTGCCGGTGCCTTGCTCACTAGGGACCTCTAGGAGCAGCTTGCAGTGCTGCACCTGGACAAGCAGTGCTGGTGCCTTGCTCACTAGGGAGCTCTAGGAGCAGCTTGCGGTACTGCACTGAGACATACAATGCTGGTTCCTGGCTCACTATGCAATCATTTGCAATGCACTAGGTCTCGCATTACTGAAAGTATGAGCAATTGGTGTTGAATTATTATTTGCAGCGCCAATACATCAAACTATCAGTAATGCGAGACCTATTGCATTGCAAATGCTTGTTAATAATTTGAAACCATATATGAGATTTTGGGCTTTGGCCCTCATTGCTAGGAGCTGATGCTTATAACTCAGTTTTCTCTTGATTTTAAATCCTAGATATTTGTATGAGGCGACGGCACAACTTTTTTTCCGTCCAAAAACCATGCATGTTTTTGTATTTGGCATCCACTAAACGCACTATCTTTGTTTTAGATAAATTTAGTTCTAACCCGTGCCGATCCATGTACTTAGCTAATATACTCATGCTGCGTTGAAGCCCAATTGGGGTTTGGCTAAAAAGCACTATGTCATCAGCGTACTGCAGGCACCTGATTACCTCTTTGGCTAGCGTGGAGGATGGCTGTTAGCTTCACTGAGTGCTTCTTCAAGATCGGGTAAATACAAATTGAAGAGGCTTGGCGCCAACACACACCCCTGTTTTAATCCATTGTGGGCGTCTATTTTCTTTGTTACACAACTGCCATCACCTATTTTCACCTGGGACCAGGTACCTGTGTACAGTTCTTTAATGGCATTCAATAGGTTGTTTGGGATGCCCCACAGTGCCAGTTTTTTCCAATAAGTGTTTTCGGGGCACACGTTGGAAAGGACTAAGAATATTCATCTTCATATTCTTCCAGCTGTGACTCTTCGGTCACCAAATGCACCCAATACAGTTCCGTAGTATTATGTTTTATATCATTGTTACTAGGTGGGAGCCCAGTCACAGACCAGGTTGGACGGGAGTGTGGTACAGCGATGTTGCATTTGTCATGACAGATCATTATAGTATGCTCTGGAACAGGTAACAGGAAATGGGCTTCGTCCAGCTCCTTAGAGACCATGAGTCGCCTCTGTAAACAGGACATATCACTGGATGCGTTAGCCCGCCACCACAACCAGCAGTGACATCGTAGACCACCTCAATCTAAGTACGTGGGCACAGAGTTAATAAAATTGATTCAATGTCTCCCTCGCATTGTGTTGCTGGCTTTAAAGTTGTATAGTGCTTATATATGTAACCAAAACAATCTTTGCCTATGTACAGGTCTCTGATTCTTTTGGGTCATGTCCGCGCTTTATAAAACCTTCTAAATAAAAAAAAAAAAATAATTATAGAAAAGATCGGGATAGAATGAATTTCTGCCACATCCACATCATTGCAAGACAGCAAGGGGGGTACTAGACCATTTACTCACATTGGAAGAAACTAAGGGGGTCCATCGACCAGGTACTCACATTTTATGAGACTACGGAAGGGAGAGGCGTACAGATTGCTGACATCTCTAGTCCCTCTCCGTGGCCTCTAAAAATAAATCCTCTGAGGGAGTCTCCTCATTAACCCCTTCCCATTTTTCCCCAATGGTGGCCACAGAGTTTATCCTTTTGGAACAAGGCTTGTGGGGAGATCAGGCCTTTGCTTTGTCTTTCCCTATATAAGCAAACAGATCTATTTATTTGTTTTTAGGTCGAGCCTGAGTCAGCGCGCATGCGCTGCTCTGCAAGACTTGTAGTGGAGTATGAAATAGAAGGCCCACCCCCTCTCCGCCCATATTTTTCATTGGCTTGTGTCATTGTCCTTCGTAAATGCTGGCTTCCGATTAGTAAAGACACTTGTTAGTCCCCTCCTTAGTACCGCCTTGTCTTCATTTGTAACCTCCCATGGCGACTGGCCCTTTTACTTCGGTTGCTACACGGTACGCTTCTTTAGTCTGTGAGCACTACTTTCATTAATGAGTTTCTCTTACTGCAGGCAGCCCATGGGCGCCTGCTTTCAATAGCAAAACGGGTGGCCCGCTTTCACTTTAACCCGGGCACCCAGCATTATCTCAATCCCCCACCCACCCCGTTGCAGCTTAATCTTGCTCCGTCGCCCTCGTGTCTGTTTCTCCCCCCCACCAACCAGATCTAAAGCCCCGCCTCCTCCACGAGACATCTACGTTGCTGCTATCCTTGCTTGTTCCTTCTGCACGGAGTTCCTCACCCCTCCTCGGAGCCCATCAGCTCTAAGGTGCAAGATCTCCCCTTCACCTCAGGCCGAGGCCCAGCGAGGCTGAAACAAGTGCCACATGCTTGGGTGATTGATGGGGTGGCTGCAGTGCCTTGTGAGTGGGGAGGGTAAAAGATTAGAAGTTAAAACATACTAGAATTGTTATATATTTTCCATAAATACCGTGAATTTGCTGTGTATGTAACATTGTGTATCTTGCTGAAGTTGGTTGTTTTAGGATGTTTTCTGTGAACAGGTGAAGTCTGGCCTTATGATTGGTTGGGGGTTGCTTGAAGGAGGCACTGCCAGCACTTAGGGCTAGACTCCTTATGGTGCAGTCAATATTGATCCGAAAATGGTTACTTTTCTCATGTGATGGCACAGATGAGCTGAAAACAGTGAAATGGAATGTTGCCCCGAGGGATACCGGCTGGTCAAGATATGTTGGCTCAAGCTTTTCAACTCATAACTTTTTGTTGCCGAAATAAAATGAACCCATAGACGTAGGCCTCGTAAACCACGTGTGACACAGGTTCACATTGATGTATTGCACATGCTCACAATGAAAGGCACAGGTGTGAGTGTTTGCACAGCATAAACATACATGGATTTTCTGATTGATGTAGTGGTTAGCATAGAGTCGTTCAATAGCTGAATATTTCTTGCTAGATTTTCTACTCAGCTTGCACCCGGGTGCTGGTGGCAGTCACTGTCTCCTGAGGAATGTCTGAATGAAAACCTGGGCAGGCAGCACAAGGTACAGGAGAGCTGCACTGTTCTAGACCGCTTTTGCAAAGGTGAGGAGTAGAGAGGCACCAGGAGCCACACAGGCGCGGGGCCAAGGTCAAACATGCACTGGAGGATGAGCCGGTGGCTGCACACTGGCTAGGGTGGACTCACCAGTGCAGTAGCAGAGCAAACCTTGAACTATCATCCGCCCTAACATCATCCTCATCACAGCGCATCCAACCCCTATCCTCATTTTCAGCACCAGTAAATCCCTCTTCATCCTCATCTTTTTTTTTTTTCTCCGGAGTTTTATATAGCGGGAACTTGACCCGAAGGTATCAGAGCACTATACATGAGCACGGGGAGATTACGTGATTTGCCCAGTTGCCAAGACTCTAACCCCGTTACCCAGATTTGAGGTTGACCACCCTAGCCGTTAGGCCACATCCTCTCTCCATCTTTACTCTAGGACAGTCATACTTATCCTTGGCATTATCCCTGGTGCACACATCTTCAATCTCACCTTCACCTCAAGTGCACCCTTTTCAGTTAGAGCCTAGAGTCAGCGCTCATGCGCTGCTCTGCGAGGCATGCTGTATTGGAGCATGCATTTGACGCACCGCTCACTTTCTGCCCATATTTTTCATTGGCTTGTGTCATAGCCCTTCGTAAATTCTGGCTTCTGATTCATAAATAGGCTTGTTAGTCCCTCCTTAGTACCGCCTTGTCTTCATTTGTAACCTCCCATGGCGACTGGCCCTTTTACTTGGCTTGTTACACTGTGTGCGTTATAAGTAGGTGAGCACTATTTAGTTTATTGCTGACTAATGGGGACAAGGTGTTATGTTAAAATGACTTATAGAGCGCACGTATACCGATTGGTTTCTTGACGCTTGATCTAGGATGTGCTGGAGCTGAGGGTTTTGTCTTCACTTATTTGTTATGTTAGTAATAGGCTTGGGCAAATAGTCAGGTTTTAAGAAGACTTCTGAATTTCATGAGGTCCGTACATGCTCTGATGTTTGATGGAAGGGAATTCCAAAATCTAGGTGCCAGTACTGCAAATCTGCAGCCACCTAGACACTTCAGTTTGTAAGGTGTGGTTAGGAGGTTCATATGAGTTGAGCGAAGGTTGCGCACAGGTATATTCCTTTGAATGAGGTTAGAGATGAATTTTGGGCTTGGGCCATACAGGGACTTAAAAATCAAACAGCCCACTTTAAAAGCAGATCGTTGTGCGATAGGGAGCCAGTGCAGCTTCCTCATAAGGGGGAACATGTTGCCATCTGGGTTGCTGAAGGATCACACAAACGGAAAGGAAGGGGTAGAAGGAATACAAGTCCCACTTTTACCTCCTATAATACCATAAACACACAGCAAAGAAGTAGGACTCGTGAAGCTGGATCGCTGTAAACTATTAGGGTCCCAGGGAGAGTACCCAGGTGTGTAAAACTTCCCTCACACACAGCAAGCTGTGTCATGCTTCATCATAGGGCTGCTAACACCTCCGCGCTCGCCAACGCTGGAGGTGGAGCAATAGGGAAGGGGAAGACAATACAACATATAAAGAAAATACAGAACATGGGATCAAAAATGTGAATAAAGGTGCAGAAGTAGTGATATAAAACTGGATCAAAGGATGTCCTCAATCCAACTTTAATTATGGACTCCCTTGTCCAGAATAAAAGAAGGTCAAAAATTTGACCAGTGGATGAAGGTAAGGTGAGCTATAATGAATCACCTACCCCTCCACTCTGCAAGCAAACGTCGACATGTTTCAGCCGAATCAAAGATTCAATTAATCATTACCCCGGCTTTCTTCAGGACTTCACACGGAAGAAAAGATCCCAAAGGTACTATCCCTACCTCCTCGGTCCAGGAGCAGGGAATACTCCCTACAAAAGTGTTGGGATGATTTCCGTGGGGAACCTGCAATAAGACCCATAAAAACAAGTGTCAAGTGATATAGTGTTAGCTATCGTGATAATAGTGACAACAAACAACCTGGGTAGTACACCCGAACCCATAAAAGGTGAAAATAAGAATTATGGAACACAGGTCAACGTTTAGGTGCCAGAGGACAGTGAGTCGATTGACCAGCCACTTTAAGGAGAGAGGGCACATGGCCGAAGATTTCCAATGGGCGATTTTGGATAAACTAAATATCAATACTACACGTAATCCAGATCACGCCCTCTTACTAAGAGAACAAAAGTGGATCTACAGAGCCCGGAGCCATGTTGAGGGGCTCAATGATGAGATCCCTTGGTCCACTCTACACAATCTTTGAGTGACGGTTTAGAAGTTTGAGACTATGGAGGGACCCTTATGGCTAATTTTTGTATTTTTAACTCCGCCGAAAACCATTTCTGGGCTTTGTGGCACCTAACAGATTTCACCCTCCTAAGCGGGGCGTGATTGTTGCTGGCCGCTAATAGCCATGCGGTGAGGCTTTCCACACTGGCCGTGACGGAGGGCTGAGTGGTAGGGACTGTGTTTGTCAGCGTATCCAAGAAGGAAGTTTTGTCCATACTCTTCCAGTTCCTGGCCATAGTCCCTTTAGCTACTGATGGAATGATCTTGGTTATATTGTTGATAGTAAACTGTATTAGGTGGTGGTCAGACCATGTACAGGGAGAAACTGTCAAAGCCAACACTGTGGGGTTAGCCATCCAAGCATGGTCTAGGGTGTGTCCCTTAATGTGCATGGCCAGAGTTACCCACTGAGTGAAATTTAACCCATTGTGTAGGTCAGTTAGCTCTTCAGCATGAGCGCCGGCCAGATCATTATTGGCCCAATCAGCAATATGTTTGCATGGTTCATCGTAAGGTGACAACATCTTTGAGAGAGGCATAGTACTGCCTCAAACCGATCGCACTGCGGAATTATGCCTCAGTGGCAGAACATCTCTTAAATCCAATTTGTACTCCGTTTTCATTCATGTACTCCATTTTTACTCCTTGTAAGGCTTTCATACACACACGGCTGTTTTGCCATTTTTCTAGTTTTCTACTGCTGAAACTGTGCCCATCCAGACCTCTTGTTTAAGCATGACAAATGCAAAAGTTCGTTCAAAGCAGCTTTTATTTATGAGACCCAATGCATTTCGGGCTTTAGGCGCCTCGTCAGGGGACACTGTAAATGAACGATAAAACAACTGACCATTAGCCTATGAATCTTTTTACACATCTTGCATCTATGACTTACATCATTAATCAGAAACTTCCAAAAATACTTTATTACGTTCAACCTGTCCTTATTCCCTGCACTGAACCCATTCAAGAGCAGTGTAAATATCACCCCTCCTTTCTACTGCTAACTCCCACAGCCTTCGTTAAACACGTAACCCCAAGTATACACAGCTGTCCATCCCACTCGATGAATTCAACGCGCTGACTTGAAACCCTTCGTTCTTTCCTCTCAACATGCATTCACCTCCTCCCACATCATTCACTTCTGCGTGGCTTAACACAACGGTACTCCTGTCTTGGCCTGCACTTTTAAACCTTAGCCCTGATTTACTTGGCTCTACCGTGCCGCTCACCTTTAAACTAGACACCCACTCCACTTGTACTCCTCTAGCAAGGCGCACACTGCAGAAATTCAACATACCTGCTTTGAACCTGCTGGCTGGACCTACATCATCTCGTTTAAAAGTGTTGAATCTCTCCTTGATTCCACCCTTATTTAAATACCTCCTCCCTCGGTGAATACATCCTGATTGGCCCGCTGATTATAATTTTCCCGCCATGAAAACCGATTGCACAATTAAATACGGATAC
Source organism: Calotriton arnoldi (assembly GCA_963921515.1). Lineage (NCBI taxonomy): Eukaryota > Metazoa > Chordata > Amphibia > Caudata > Salamandridae > Calotriton > Calotriton arnoldi. Next base: position 6,556,366 of record CAWUFW010000068.1, read on the forward strand.
TGTCATAGTGTAAATCTTAACCAAGACTCATTGTAAAAATCAGAATAAAGTCACTTGTTGAGAGTCCATTGTGGTTAATTACGAATGACTTTATTCTGATTTTTACAATGAGTCTTGGTTAAGATTTACACTATGACAGTATCCGTTTTTGAAACGATTAAGGTGGAGTTCGAAATATTTGTTTCATGATTTGTCTAGAGAGGCGCAGTGCATTATGGGCAGTGTAGTTTAATCCCATTTAATTGCGCAATCAGTTTTCATGGCGGGAAAATTATAATCAGCGGGCCAATCAGGATGTATTCACCGAGGGAGGAGGTATTTAAATAAGGGTGGAATCAAGGGGAGATTCAACACTTTTTAAACGAGATGATGTAGGTCCAGCCAGCAGGTTCAAAGCAGGTATGTTGAATTTCTGCAGTGTGCGCCTTTGCTAGAGGAGTAAAAGTGGAGTGGGTGTCTAGTTTAAAGGTGAGCGGCACGGTAGAGCGCAAGTAAATCAGGGCTAAGGTTTAAAAGTGCAGGCCAAGACAGGAGTACCGTTGTGTTAAGCCACGCAGAAGTGAATGATGTGGGAGGAGGTGAATGCATGTTGAGAGGAAAGAACGAAGGGTTTCAAGTCAGCGCGTTGAATTCATCGAGTGGGATGGACAGCTGTGTATACTTGGGGTTACGTGTTTAACGAAGGCTGTGGGAGTTAGCAGTAGAAAGGAGGGGTGATATTTACACTGCTCTTGAATGGGTTCAGTGCAGGGAATAAGGACAGGTTGAAACGTAATAAAGTATTTTTGGAAGTTTCTGATTAATGATGTAAGTCATAGATGCAAGATGTGTAAAAAAGATTCATAGGCTAATGGTCAGTTGTTTTATCGTTCATTTACAGTGTCCCCTGACGAAGGGCGCCTAAAGCCCGAAATGCATTGGGTCTCATAAATAAAAGCTGCTTTGAACGAACTTTTGCATTTGTCATGCTTAAACAAGAGGTCTGGATGGGCACAGTTTCAGCAGTAGAAAACTAGAAAAATGGCAAAACACCCGTGTGTGTATGAAAGCCTTACAAGGAGTAAAAATGGAGTACATGAATGAAAACGGAGTACAAATTGGATTTAAGAGATGTTCTGCCACTGAGGCACAATTCCGCAGTGCGATCGGTTTGAGGCAGTACTATGCCTCTCTCAAAGATGTTGTCAATTTTGGGTGTCGATGGGGCATGACACCCCACCGGTGAAAGCACGCATTCTTGGATGATTTATGATAAGTTTGGATTAGAACAATTAAGGCAAGGAGTGCATCCCATCACTACAATTGTTCATCGTAAGGTGAGCCATCTGTTCACCCAGAGAGTGGGGAACAAATGGCGGCTGCTTTTTGTTGTATTTGCAGCGCACCCACACAGGACAATAGTAGCCACTTTCTTATTGAGCGCTATGCCGCTCTAACTTTAAAAGTGCCTGCCCCCTACCTCCACAGTACAATGGCAACACTTTTTAAAAAATTACTTTTAAGAAGAATGCGGCGTCCGCTTCAGAGACACCGCACTTTCTTTTACCTTTATTGAATAAACTTGCATGCTGAGCACGGCACCCACTTTAGGGACACCGCACTCTGTTTCTGACCGGGATGTGTCAAGCATGGATTTGAACCCTGGCTTGGCTAGAGCCCCTAGTCCCACCATGGAGGGAGAGCTGCACTAGTGGACCAACTACTAGAGCGGTGAGAGCTTTATCTTCTGCATGTTAATGCACGTGTTTATTATTTAATCACCTTCGGCAGTTGTGTTTGTCTGCAGTATATGCAAAAATCATTCACACATTCTCTCCATTCCTCCGATCTAGCCACTAGACTCAGCTCCCTTTAGACCCTCGCTCTCATAAGCTTTTCTCACCTACAGCCACTCAATTAAACTCACTGACCTCTCGCAGGGAGTCTGCTGCAACAGAACACTTAGAAGCAAACCCCAATGCTTCTCATCACTCCACAAGTTCCAAGAACAAGTCTTCATAAAACGCATCTTTTCGAGCCCTGCACGGAATAAGATAGGATGTCCTCACTGCACCCTCCCTCCAGATCTTCAAAACTAAACTGGGCACTCAGTGAACAGAGTCTGATCTCAAGTCTTAGTCCCCAGTCTCACCTGGTCCTGTCGCAGGATGCTGATTTGTGGCCCGTGCCCTATTATTTTTCCCCACTGCCCCAGCCTTTTAAGAGTGACTGTTCCTTATGTCACATGCCTGTTATCTTCCAAATGTTTTGCTGTAAATACCACCCTTTCGTAGTAATATTGTCTTCACCCGACTCTAAAGTGCACATTTAAAGTGCTGTGACTCCCGTTGGAAATAAATAGTGCTATATCAAAAACTATAATAAATAAATAAACTGAATAGCTTTGGAGCTGTGCTGTGAACTTATGTTTGCCAGAAGGCTTGTTTAGCATTCTCTGTTGAGTTAGAGGCAATTGTAAGTGTATCTGGACAGAGTTGAAACATTTTAAAAACATTGTTAGGTCGATGCGGTCACGTGTTTAACGACATTAGCCTATATGAGATATCCGAATTGTGTTTGATGTGTACCAAAAGGTCTGCCCATTGTGTATAGTTAAGCCAGTGCATGGTATTTGCTAATGTTGGATGCTGCTGTTGGCATTGTGGTAGCGGACTATGAGGCATGCCAGTGCTGTGTGTGTTGTACCCTTGCTACTTTTTAGGTTGAGCCTGGGCAGCACATGCGCTGCTCTGCGAGGCATGCTGTATTCGAGTATGGACTTGAAGCCCCGCCCACTCTCCGCCCATATTTATGGCTTGTGTCATTGTCCTTTGTAAATGCTGGCTTTTGATTCGTTAATAGGCTTGTTAGTCTCTCCTTAGTACTGCCTTATCTTGATTTATAACCTCCCATTAGGACTGGCCCTTTTACTTCCGTTACACAGTATGTCTTATTTAGTCTGTAAGCACTATTTTCTTTAATGGGTTTCTCCTACTGCAGGCACGACATGCTTTCCTGCAGTACTCAGCGCGCCATGCGCGCTTTCACTTTCCAAGCAGCCAGGGACAATAGCGGCCGCTTCTTTAAAATAGGTCTCGCATTTACAAGAGTTTGAGCTATTGGCATTGTACATGACAATGCCTTTTATTTATGTGTTAATTATCAAAACAGATAAATAAAAGGAATTGTAATTTACAATGCCAATAGCTTAAACTCTTGCAAATGCGAGACCTATTGCATTGCAAATGATTGTTTATATTGCAATGGCATATCCTGAATGGACATTAGCATTCTTTAAGAGAGTAAATAACTATACAGTATAAGAAAGTTTACAGCGTTCAAACATCTAAGATTGCAGTAGGTACTTTCAGCAGATGTTCATTTTATTCCAGATCAGCATGTTAAAAAATACACCGCACAGAAGTAGAAAGGATACAATGGTTTCCTACACGTGATATAGGAGATTGTAATCACTGATATAAGTAGAAGCCTCTTATTCACAGGTTGTCCAGCAAACTATCCTGCAGTGTCTGTACAAATGGTGGAAGCTCCCATTCCACATGAAACCATACACCTGATGCACACACACTTCGGGGGCTGAAATCCTATAAGGCCAGTAGCATCTGACTTCCAACTGACCCCAAAACTTCACTTGTCCTCTCCCGGGCAGTATTGCTAATGAAAGGAACAAAATGTCAACAATAAACAGCATGGACTTAACATCGTAGATAAGACACTCTGAACGTTATTATCACAAATGTCTCTAAAACTGTGGATACGAGCTCTAGAAGGCTTTGCAGAACAAATCTCACATAACGGAGTAAGTAAGCAGAGCCAGGTCTCATCACGTGGAAGCCAAAACAATCCTTATGCCACAGTAGGCTGGGAACAGGGAAAAAAATCTAGCTGTTGCTTCTGTAACGTTTGCATTCTGAGAAAGTTTGATGCTCTCTGGAGTTTGCATAGCGTCACCTCTGTGGGAAACGGGTAAGTTGTCCAGGAACCTTTTCTTGACTAATCCTTCGGCACCTACGATGTCTGCCACCATTCCTGTTCCTTTGTTCCACCATTTGTTCAGGCATTTCATCCCCTATATCATTGTACAGGTGTGGGTTTTTTGACGTAGCAACTGATGACTGTTTCAAATGAAAGACTTCACAATCAGTACATCTTAAACCCGGGAGGCCTTTTTGATGCCTCATCGGAAAGCGCTTGGTAGGAAATGCTCTTTCATGTTTATAATATTCAAATGGCTTCCTTCTCCCCAGTGATCAAGCATTAGAAATTCCTTTGCAATGAATGTCTTGTCACACTGAAGACTGATAGTTTTCCCTGGAATGCATGTTGACAAATTGGGTTCCTCCTGTAAATAAGTTGTTACTGCCAACATGGACTATGATGTCATGTTAGGTCTTTCGTTTTTGACAAATGTGTTCTTTGTGTCATGGTTTTCTTCCCTGTTGCATTCAGTACATTCATATCATTTCTCTACCGTGGGAACTTTCTTAAGTCATATTAGGTCTTGTCACAGGAGTGGACTTTTATGGTTCATTGGCTGTGCTGTGCCCGTCTAATAAATACCTTGTCACTTTCTGTACACTCATGCACATATGGGCCCAAATACAGAATGCCACATGCACCGTTTTCCGTTATTCGTCTGGCGTTAGCCAAGAACTTTTATTTTACAAAATGTAAATGTATAACATACTTCTGCAGACTGGAGAGGACGTGTCGTGGAGGGCACACTGAAGGACTAAGCTTCTCTTCTCTAATGAAAGGAATAGTAATACCGCACCTCTGCCCAGACCTATGAAGACCTTCTACAACAGAAACTAAGGACTGGACAAAGAGTCCCATATGACCAAAAAATAAGAAAAAAACTTCAAAAGTTGGAGGAAAGTGTCCCATTAATTTGACTTCATGAAGGGATACTATAAAACAACCTTTGAGTCCTGACGAAAGCCATCGACCCATAGGGCGCAAAGTTCGTTGAAACATATGGACCTGGTTCTTCAAGCGATGGATGTGAGAGACACCTAATACCTCTTGTCACATCTCACATTTTTTAATCATACCAATATCTTTGATCTTTTTATTTAATTTTTTTGTATTGATTTTGTCATAACCACAAGATGTCATAAGAGCCAACATAGTATATTATACATTTCCACATTTTATATTGCAGCGGTATCTTTTCCAATCACGCGCCTATAAGGTACGATAGGTAACAGATATATGAGGGATAGAAACAAATTAAGGCAGAAGAAGGTGAGATATCCTGAGAAGTATGGCTGTGGACGTCAATGACCCAACGGACTGGGAAATCTAGCATCGTATTGGGGATGGCTGTACAGGTGTTTAGGGGGGGCGTTCAGTGCATAGCAGTGCCTTGCTCAAGGGTTCATAGATAATCACACAAGGGTTGCCAAAAATCAATGCAGCGGAAGACGGGGGCTGAAGAGAGGCATAGACAGCGCTGACGCTGTCACAATAAGACATGCTTTTTATCCAGGCGGCTGAAGATGGAGGCATCGCTCCTCCCCAGTGTACTGCAATCTCCCGTTTGGCTAACAGGAACGACATAGATGGAAGCCTGCGCACCAATCTAGGGAGCTTAGCAGTGTAGCCGAGGAGTGCCACCGCTGGGTCAGGCTGCATATCGGCTCAGAGCATTGTAGGGATGAGTGAATAAATAGTAGTCAGTATGTGGATATGGTAGGGCACGTCCATGTGAGGTGTGCAAAATCTGCCGCAGGGGTGCGACATTTGGGACAGTGATCTGGTCTGGTTAGGTCGTACTTGGCAATGTCCAGTGGGGTGAGGTAAACTTGAAGTGAAGTAGTTTGTGTAGGATTAAGAAATATTTTCTGGATTTGTGTACAGCAATAAGCCCTCATTTTATGTGGAATCAGAGTGCCAATGTCCTGCGCCCATGCCTCGCGTACCCTGGTGGTTGTGTCCGGTTTTAGTGCTAAATATGCACAATATAGTTTGGATGTCAGATGCGTACCATCCAGGCTGGACACTACTAGTGTGAGTGGTGTGAATTCTTTAGGGGCAAGAGGCTAGCTAGGCAGCTGAGAGCACAGGTTTGCGAAGAGATGCTGAAATATGAAGCAGTGCATGTAATTTATGTTCTGACATTGGGGATCTTCCGCAATCTGCAACACATGGCCGTCTGGGAACAGGTCTCCAATAGTGTAAATGTTACAGTGGCATAATATGTCGCTAGTCAACATGAGCCAGGGATTGTTCTTCAGAGGAAGCTTTGGGGAATAAAGAATGCCACCGCCAAGTCTACGGCGCAGTGTTGGCCATGCCCAGCATGTCGTGGATACCGTATTGATGTCAGTGGCATCTAGTGGCACACCCTTGGGCAGTAGGGACGAATTCGGGATGTCCTGCTGTTGGTCCAGTTCCGGTTTCAGATAGGGAATGCGAGGATCGGGATGGTACCATCTATGTGCAAATCGGCATTTGGCTGCCAACTAGATTAGTTGTGGGTCGGGTATTCCCAGGCCTCCTCGATCGCATGGTAATGTCAGGGCATCCCACTTTAGCCGGGCTTATGACCCGCCCAGATCAAGCACATTAGATGGCTACGTAATGTTCGAAAGAAAGTTGGGGAGCAGGATTGCAATGTTAAGAAAGAGATATAAAAACCGGGGAGCACAACCATCTTGATAATGGCCACTCGGCCAGCCATTGAGAGTGGCAGCTTAATCCACCTCTCAACCTGCACTTCCAGGTTCGCCATTGCCGGCCCATAATTTAATTGTAGTACTTGGTGCTCGTCTTTGTGTATTTGAAAGCCAAGGTATCAAGTGTGGACGTCTGTCCATTTGAGGGGGTATCTAATCGGTGCTGGATGAATAGCGTCTGTATGCGGAAATAGTTCAGACTTGGCCCAATTATTCTGCAACCCTGAGAGACTCCCAAAACGTGGTATCTCTTCCACTAAGGGGGGGGGAAGGTTGTCTGTAGGATGTCTAATGAAGAGGACTATGTCATCTGCAAATAGGGAAAGAAGTAGTGGTCCCTGCTTGAGTTGGAGTCCTTCATGAAGATGTCTGGCCTGCATGTGGAAAACAAGAGGGTCCATAGCTATGACAAAAAGTAATGGGGACATGGGGCAGCCCTGCCTCGTTCACCTGACAATTGATTTAACTGTGCCTTGGGCTCTGGGCTGGTGGAAAAGTTTATTCCCAGCCCTAACCTACAGCAGTGGCTCCAAACATGAGTCAGCTGATCTCCTGGAACGAGCTCCAGGGAATCAAGAGCTGAAGTAGCCCAAACCGACAAGTTGGTTGCCACCGCAAAAGGTTTGCTACTACCAGTCGCCAGACACCCAAGAGGACAAATTCAAGATAGCCAAACATTGCACCGGAGTCTGCTTGACCCGGGAGTGCTATCAGAGTCTGGATTTGTCACACCCACGTGGCACTAGCCCACACCTAAGGATTTCGATCCAACCATGGTGCAGACTGACCAGTAGCCCTGCATTAGCTGGCCTGCTACTGCACTATAGAGGTCTTTGAGGGATCCCAATCTCTGTGGCCAAGTTTGTCCCACTCCACCAGTGGACCGAGGAGGGTCCACAAAGACACACCTCCCGTCAACCGCACCACGACTGGATCATCCTTTGAGATTCTTTTTTCTTGCATCCCTCAGCGTGAGAACCACTCTATTGAGGCCTATGATGGCTGTCCTGTAAAGTTCGGATTTTACAACAAAAAAAAAAAAAAAACTGGTAAAAAAAAAAGACTGGTAACTGTCCAATGTATCCACTGTTGTCCCCTAGACCTCTGTCATGCTGGAATTGGTCGCTCACCCCAAGCCGGAGTGGCCAAACTAACTGTTTCAAAGTTTTCAAAGGTCTTCAAAGTTTTTGTTGACCAGCGCTTGTTTGCCATTGCATCTAAACGTGATACTATCTTCAAAAATCTGAATCTCCAGAACCCTCCGGTGGATTTCATTCAACAAGTTCTTTAGAAATTCATAAAAAATATCATTATTTTTATAAATCGGTGTCTTCTTTCTTTCGTGTGTTATTCCTTTATTTTATTGTCCGGTGCTGTTCAATGCTTTACACATAGTTCCTTTTCTGGGTCTTACTACTTGGGCTTGAGGTTAAGTAAACGAGCCTGACTGGACCCCAGATGGTATTTGTGAGTGTACTGCACGATAAAGCCCCACAGCCATATCATATAGTACACCCAAATCCTCACAGTATCCCTTTAACTTTCAGCCACATTGGTTTAAAGTCCTGCATTTGGGAAAATAAGTTTTTTTTAAGTGATTAATTACACACATGTTTAGAATAATGAAATAGAAGGGGCTGTCAATAATGGCTTGTTCACTGTTCTGTCGCAGTGATTCAGGGGTCGCTCAGAACAACTAGGCGTGCAGTATGTTGGCACCATCGGGTATGACCCCCCCCACTGTAAGAACTGAAGACCCAGCAGTGATTGAGACCTAATGGCTGTGTAACCCACTGATGCCCAGAACCATTCACATTTTAAAGGTTTGCTTCTCTCACTCCCTGTGCTTAAAATAGTGGAGGTAGCCTCACGTCATCATGTGATTGTGGGTGAGATGTTACATTTCCATGTACTTCAAATTATCAATTTATTAAAGGTAAAGCAATTTGCGTAATGTGATTTCAACCAGACTCCCCCATACACATGTTCAGCAGGTGCATAAACCAACCAAGCTGTCTTACTGGCTTTAAAGCAGGTGACCTGCTTGTTATCCACAGACCACCCCAGCAGGCACTGGACTTCCTGACCTCTCTCTGTGGGACTGGATTGTGTAACCTGCAGGTGACAGTTTATGGCATGTGCTCAACTCACCTCTTTATGGACAGCTTCTCGAGCTCTTTTGTACAACTCACAGACCCAGTTGGGTTCAAGTCTGTGGGGAGGGAGCTCCGTAGTGGGATGGAGGAGCTATGCTGTGCTTGGAGGAGCTATGCGCTGTATGGTGGAGCTATGCTGTGTAAGGGGTAGCTCTGACAGTACCAATCAAAAGTTGGCAAGAAAAGCTACAATGAAGACATGCAAATAATACTTAAGAGCATAGTCTATTACAATGAATCACTATACAATTAGTTGATCCCTGAAGTAGGTGCCATAATTTAATACAAACATTGACAAAGCCAATAGGTCACACCTATGCGAGAGCTATTGGTTTTGGGACAGTATTTTAGCCATGTTGTAAACTAGTGTGGAAGTTGTTCAGCATGGGTAAACATTGGTGGGGTGGGATAGACTAGTATACAGTGTGGAAGAGTGGGATATATTGAGGTAGAGTGGAATAGATTGGGGTAAAGTGGAATTGATTGGTGTGGGATGGAGTGGGGTAGAGTGGGGTAAAGTGGAGTGAGGACGATTGGGGTAGATCGAAGTGGTGTACATCGGGGTGGGTTCTAATGGAGTGGTGTACATTGTAGTAGGGTAGAAAGGTGTAGATTGAAGTAGATAGGTGTAGAGTGGAGTGTGTTAGGGTAGGGTGGAGGGATACAATGGGGCAGGATGCAGTGGAGTGGGGTAGATTAGAGTTTGGTAGAATGGAGTGGGGTAGATTGGCAGGAAATAGGTGGGAGTGGGGTAGAATGGAATAGGGTGGATTGGAACGCTGGAGATTGGGGTGGAGTGGGGTAGATTGTGGTAGGGTGGAGTGAGGTAGGGTGTGGTAGATTGGGGTAGGGTGGAGTGCAGTAGACTGGGGTACAGTGTGGCAAAATAGAGTGCTGTAGATTGGAGCATGGTGGAGTGGGGTAGACTGTAGTGGAGTAGACTGAGGTATTTAGTAGTGGAGTACATTACAAAGCAGCAGAGGTCACTGAGGAACAAGCAAATGGGCGGCATTCTTGATAATAGTTTTGACCAGGTCACATAGATGCAACTGGTCCTACAACAGGGGTGACTTTCAACAACCATGTGGTTTTCCAGCGAGTAAAACAGTGTTTCAATGACAGGATTTGTAATGGTGAGGGCCGGAATGGCCTGTAGGGCAATCAGGCAGTGTTCGATAAGCTATTCTGGCAGGAAACTGTGGGGGCTGCTTTTTTGGCCAGTTTTCACTGATGACTTCCTTGATATTTATAAAAGCTTTGCCTGCAACAAACACAAATGCATTCAGTCGCTCATACCTGGCGAAATACCCATACAGAGCGTCTTTACAAGTTTAAAACTGTTCTAACTTGCAAATGTGGGCCACCTTTGTAGCTACTTGAATCACTAATCAGGGCCGCTTTTTTTTCCTGTCCCAGGCCTATTTTTAGTCCCAGTCCAACCCTGGTAATGAGAACAGTGAAAGTACAGGCGCTGCTTGTTTACTGCTGCCGAATGAAAACAGCAACGCCTGAAGCCCACCCACAGTGGTGCATTAATGGCTCAACAGTTGCAACATTCAAGGGACTCAGCTGGAAAAAAACACAAGCGGTGTCGCATCTACATCCTGTGATTCTAAGCAAATCACTTAATCTCCTGGTATAAACAAAAATAAATGTGAACTTGCGTAATTTGCAGCGGAAACAGTGGACAGACACTAATTAAGTTAACTCTGTAGTTCGACCATGAACAACACAAACGCAAGGAAGTCACGCAGTGACGCCTCGCAAGTGCTAAAAATTTAGGAGTCATCCAAGAAGAGGGATAAGGATGCCAATGAATAGTAAGTGCTTTTTTTTTTTTAGATACAATAGGTCATTGCCAATGGAACCTCTGGTTCAATCAGCGGGATTTGATGCTGAAAAACCACTTGTAGGTAATGTTTATCATCACTATGTGTTGTCAACCATGGAACATATCATTATGCTTGTGTTGTGTCTTGTCCAATATTACCGTACCCGATTGAGATACATAAATACCATTATTATTACTTTGCTTACATAAGTGTGAAACTACAGGGAAGTCCCCTTGTCATGACCGGAATACTTCATCACTCTTAATGTGAGGGTAAGTAGGAGATGAATGAAGAGTGTTCTACACTTGCATTCCCACATTTCCTGTGTTGTAGTGAAACATAGTCCACTTTCCATATTACAACAACCTTAAAGTCAATTGCAGTGTCCACAATGTGCTGGGGTGTTTTGAGATTCACAACAAAGAACAAGAAAACTAAAATCTGTTATTTTTATTTGTCTTGAAATCATTACAATACACTCTCACATGTTCATGTCTGCATCACTGTAAACACGGCCAAAATGCCATGTGTCAAGGCATTTCCAAGATGGTGAAACTCTTCAGTACCCCTAAACCTGGGCCCGGAGGCTGGGGGTGTAAGTAGGGAATATACTGTGGTAATTCTAGTGTCGTCCCACATCTAACTAAAATTCAGTTTGATGCAGACACTGCACCCACAACAAATCTAGTAGGACAAAAGCAGGGTTCTTCAGCAACCAATCAGGGGCTCCCAAAAAATTGTCTTAGCCTCCAGTTCTTTCACGTTGAAGTGCACTCCAGGTGTTGCACATGGCACAACAGACCTGTCGAGCAGGATTTTTGACACACTGCTGTTAAAACAACAGGTCGCACTGCAGGTTTACACTGCAGCAGTCAAGCTACACAGGGTAGGCCTGCAGGCATGTTTACTGCCACTTTAGTAGATGGCACAACGGGCGCTGCAGTCCACATATGCCTTTTAACTTCCAGGCCTTGGATGCTATTTTCTACACCATACACTAGAGACTTACAGGCAAGCTAAATGTGCCAGTCAGGAATAAGCCAATTTAACTACAGTTAAAAGGGGAAGCATACTGGTTAGCAGGGGTATTGTGCACAGAGTTCTAAAGCCAGCAAAGATGTAAAGTCAGGTAAAAAGGTAAAAGAAATCCAGGGTGATCAACAAGAAAAGGTGGATTTCCTTCGAGGGCCTATTGGCCCACCCATGTAAAGTTACCCTTCTGTGTGTTTACCCAGTCCTTGACGCTAACATCCTGAGTGTGTCTTACCTGTGTTAACATGTATGCCCAGTGTAGCACATGACTGCTGTGCATGAGTGAGACAGAGAAATGGAGATCTGGAATTTCACTCAACTGCGAACAAGCATTGGCAAATTTAATGAATTTTCACTTGGAAACGTTTTCATCAAAAGGTTGGGCTAGTTGTAATGCGGTGAGTTACAATTACATGGGGTGACAAACTCCAGTTGGGAGCCAGTCAGGGGGACCAGCAACAGCATTAGCAGTAGTTCCCTCCACAGAAGAAGAAGTCTCCAGGCACTTTATTCTCGTTCAATGGAGTCCTATGGAAGTGGTCCTGATGCTAGGGATGCCGGATGTTGAAGATGTTTAAAAGATGCTGTGAATGCAACATGATTGATGGGTGTCTTCCTGCAGCTGCTCCTCAGTCCTCGGGCTTGGTGAGGTGATCCTGGCCACAAATGTCGACGTCCCTCAAGGTCCTCTCGGGCCTGGCAGAAGTCCAGTTGTCACTGGACGGCCAGTCATACAGTGTCTCGGTCAGAGTCAAATCCTTCTCTGGATTGTGGCTTGCTCTAAGGTACAGATCCTTCTTCTTTGCGAGTCACCAGGTGCAGCCTGTGTTGGTGCACCCGCTCTGCACCTGAAACTTGATGCAGAGGGGCAGTCCTGCTTCCAGTCCAGAACAATATCATAGGCCAGGGTGCCAGGGGTGCCCTATTTATCTTCATAAAATGCCCTCAAGGTAGGTTGCGGTTGGTAAGCAGTGGGCTACCAGGTTCCCTACCTCCTGATAACCACTTCCTGCAAAGTGCAACATCTGGCTATCCCAGGATGCACCATTTTGCCCACTTCCAGGATCGGGATTGAATAAATTCCACCTCCTTCCCCAAATCGGGGGCGGGGGGTGCTAGACCATTTACTCACATTGGAAAAAACTAGGGGGTCCATCGACCAGGTGTTCACATTTAATAAGACTGAGGTGAGGTGAGCGGTACACATTGGTGAAATTTCGAGTCCGTCTCCATGGACTCTAAACATAAATCCTCTGTTTTAGTCTCCTCATTAACCCCCTCCTATTTTTCCCCTATGGTGGCCAGAGTTTATCCTTTTGGAGCAAGGTTCATGGAGAGATATGTCCATTGCTTGGTCTTTCCCTGTTCAGGCAAACAGATTTCTTTTTCTTTTCTATTGCACAGGCATAGCCTGAATGGACATTAGAGCACTTTAGAAAAGTAAATAACTACATACACTGTACGGAAGAAGAAAGATTACAGTGTTCAAATTTAAAATTGCAGTCAGCCCTTTCAGCAAATGCTCATTTTATTACTGATCAGCATGTTAAATAACATACACTGTACAGAAGTAGAAAGAATACAATTGTTGTCTACACAGGATATAGGAGATGGTAAGCACGGCTATAAGCAGAGGTCTCTTATTCACTGCTTGTCCAGCAAACTGTCCTGCAATGTCTGTACAAATGGTGGCAGCTCCTGTCCCACATGAGACCATAAACCTACACGTACTTCGGGGGCTGCAAAACCCTAAGGCCAGTGGCATCGGACTTTCAACCGACTCCAAAACTCCACTTGTGCTCTACCGGGCTGTATTGTTAATGAAAGAAACAAAATGTAAACGGAAACAGCATGAACATAAAATTCCGAGTTTGTTAGCTAGGATCTTATTATCAGAAATGTCAATCAAAACTGAGGATACGAGCCGTAGAAGGCCCTGCAGAACAAATCTCACATAACTGGGTAAATAGGCAGAGCCAGGTCTTATCACTAGGTGGCCAAATTAGCCCTTATACCACAGTAGGCTGGGAGCTTTGAAAGAAATCTAGCTGTTGCTTCCTGTAACATTTGCATTCTGAGAAAGTTTGATGCTCTCTGGAGTTTGTACATAGTCACCTCTGTGGAAAAGAGCCTTTTCTTGACCAATCCTTCGGCACCTATGATGACTGACACCATTTCTGTTCCTTTGTTCCACATTTTGTTCAGGTATTTCATCCCCTATATCTGTGAGCAGGAGTGAATTTTTTGATGTAGAAACTGAATACTTCACAATCAGTACATCTTACACTCAGGTGGCCTTTTTGATGCCCCATCAGAGAGCGCTTGAAGGGAATGCACTTTCATATTTATAATATTCAAATGGCGTCCCCCCAGTGTATAACTTCTGATCAAGCGTTAGCTATTCCTTTGTAATGAATGTCTTGTCACAATGAAGACATGAAATTTTTCCCTGGAATGCATGTTGACACATGAGGTTCATCCTGTGAAAAAACGGTTTGCAATAAAAAGTTGTTTCTGCCAATATGAACTATCTGCTCAGCACCTGGTCACATTTATTGCTTCAATTACTTCCCACTGTGGATTTTCAGATGTTGCATAGTCCCTTTGTAATGATGGCTTTGTCACATTCAGTATATTCCTATGGTGTCGCTCCTGTGTGCAGGACAGGTGTCCCTCAAGTAACTAATTTCTGATGTTGCATTAGCTTTGTCCTTGTAAAGCAGTGGTTCTCAAAGTGGGCAATACTACCCCCCCCCCCCGGGGGCACAGGAATGATCCAGGGGGAGGTAGTAGCCTCTGGTGCAATTGGGGGCGTTGAAAACAAGAAAGGGGCAGTGGAAGCATTAAGAAAGAAGAGAAAATAAAAAGGTAAGTGGGGTAAGCCAAATAAGTTTAGGAACCTCTGTTGTAAAGGATGTCTTGCTGCTTTGAGTGCAGTGATATGAATTCTCCACGGTCATGACTTTCTCCTCTGTTTCGACTTATTATTATTGTAGTAGCTTTGCGCTGCCAAAAATGAATTGTCACATTCAGGATAGATATATATATATAAAAAAAAAAAAAAAAAAAAAAAGAAAGATCGAACACAACATAAAAAGCCAACCCTGGGGAGAAATATATATATATATATATATATATATATATATATATATATATATATATATATATATTTTCTCCCAGGGTTGGCTTTTTTATGTTGTGTTCGGTCTTTCTTTTTTTTTTACAAATGCCAGTACACATTTGTTGTGATATGTGTTCTTGTCATGCTGTTACCACTCGATTGAGACACTCTTCCAGAAGACAAAGGAACGCTGCCACTTGTTTGGGTGGTTCTCAGGAGACGGAGAACAGTTACTGGGAAGACAGATACAAGTACTGTAGGCAAACGTATTCCGTCTTAACAGAGTGGCGGGCGGTGCGAAACTTGGTAGAAAAACAAACCTTGTGAAGACCGCACTGCATTTCGCATGAAGGAATGCGGTTTTGTATGCCTGCTTCGGATTATGTGGTACTTCCATTTTTTTCCCCCCTTTCTTATGTTAGCGGAAGAGATAAATCAGAACCTGCCCGTATTTTGGGGCAGATTATTCGTCACCTACAGATGGAGTTCCAGAGTCCCGAATGCAGGATGTGGCATGTTCCGGTCGGATAAGAGGGAAGTTCCCTCCTTTTGTTCGAGCCCTCATATGTTTATTTAAGGAACCGATTCCTCGTAGGATCCACCATTGTTTCTTGTTATATGTAGTCTTCAAACCGATATGGTATAACTTCTCCATCGAACACTTTCAACTGTTGGAAACTGTCCCTTGGCTCTCGAAGAAAGTTTCTCTGAATATCTTTTGATACAGTTCCGAAAGGAAATGCCACTATATGGATAAGTTGCTTAATTTACACTTCTCATTATAGAGAAGGAATCGTTCTACTAGCATATCAAAGAGTTATTTAGTCTTTTCTTCTGATGGAGAATAAAATGTTAAGGAAACACTGAATGAACTTCTACCTGGCAATGAAATTAGAAGTATGATAAAAAAACAGAATGCCCATCAATGTATGTTTTCTGATGATATTTTCTGGCCATTTCTAACAGGGGCTACTAGAGTTTTGAGTGAGGAATCTTCCCCCCTGTGATGTGTGAATGGTAAATGGCATAGGTAGGTGTTTTCACAGTGCTATGATAACTTATTGCTTACATTTTAATTATTACATCCTGATTTTCTTTTAGTTTGATTAATCTCATTAAACTTGAGAAATAACCAAGATGAGAATTGAACATTCAGTATGCAGAAGTTATTTTTTGATACAGGTATTTCAAGGTCTATACACACATGCACGGTTTATAAAGTTTGGGGCGTGTCCATGCAGGCACATAACTTAACTGCTGAGCCTTTGAAAAGGGAGAACTAATACCCAAAATGCGTCAGGCTGATCGGCATTTAAGCTGCACATGGATTCTGCTTGTGGGAGCAAGTCTGTACCAAATAAAGGCTTTAGAGCATGCTGCAGTTGGAGTGCGACTCATTCGAGGGCAACCTTTGGAGCTTTGATCTATACGCGGCAAGCCCAGCCGCTGAGTCTGCACCACCCCGGCATGAAGGGGGCCACGGAGCTGGGATCCACCCGGCTTCGGATGTGAAAACTGTGACATTGGATTAATGACGTGCCCATTTGCAAAGGCCTATTTTAAGGCTTGGAACTTACCAGCAGTAAATATGGTGCACCCATAGGGGGCTGTACATGAGGACACGAACTACAATACCCAAAATTCATTGCGTCAGCCTCATATGAGGAGCTCATCAGAGGGCGTCTAATTGTTTATAAAGTTTGGGGTGTATCCACACAGGCACATCACTTAACTGCCGAGCCTTTGAAAAAGGAGAACTAATCCCCGAAACGCGTCAGGCTGATCGGCATTTAGGCTGCGCATGGATTTTGCTTTTGGAAGCATGTCTGTACCAAATAAAGGCTTTAGAGCATGCTGCAGTTGGAGTGCGACTCATTCGAGGGCAACCTTTGACATACATATATACACACACAAATATATATATATATATACACACACACATATATATATATATATATATACACATACATATATATATCACTTTACTTCCGTACCAGGACAATAAATTTCCCCAAAAGACAGACACGGACCCAAGGTAAGTGCTCAAATTTTTTGTTTACTCCATAGTCGATATATATATATATATATATATATCACACACACACACACACACACACACTAGACTAAGGTATATTGTAATAAAGTTTGGTTAATTATTGGATCTTACTCATGGTTCTATGTGTTACAGGTCTCCTACCCAGCTGTTCCCATCCTTCCCTTACCCCACTTGATCACCTCCAAGCTCTGTACTATAAAAGTCTTCAGAGATTGAGGGTGTCGAGAGGTCGACCATATTGAGATAAGAACCGATCCTGAGAGGGACCTTTTTTAATCAACTCTTGAGTCTGACAGATGCGTTCTTCTCTATGTAGACTTTGATGGTACATTAGCTATGCCTTTCTAATAAATGCTTTGTTGCAATCATGTCATTTCTCTCCCATGTGAACTTTCTGATGTAGTTTTTTTTTTACAAATGCCTTCGTACAGTAAGTGCACTGATATGGTTTCTCCCATGTGTGAACTTTCTGATGGTACATTGGCTGTGCTGTACCCTCCTAATAAATGCCTTTTTACTTGCTGTACACTCATGCAGTTGCTTCGTTAAGAACACTTTGTCACATTCTGTACATTCATACAGATGTTTCCCAGTGGGGACTTTCTGATGTTGTTTTAACTCTCCCTTTCTAATAATAGCCTTGCCACATTCAGTGCAGTCTTCAGTGTGGACCTTTGATGTTGCATTAGCTCTCCATTTCTTATGAATGCATTGCCACATTCAGTGCAGTCTTCAGTGTGGACCTTTGATGTTGCATTAGCTCTCCATTTCTTATGAATGCTTTGCCACATTCAGTGTAGTCTTCAGTGTGGACTTTAATGTTGCATTAGCTCTCCGTTTCTTATGAATGCATTGCCACATTCAGTGCAGTCTTCAGTGTGGACCTTTGATGTTGTGTTAGCTCTCTGTTTCTTATGAATGCTGTGCCACATTCAGTGTAGTCTTCAGTGTGGACCTTTGATGTTGCATTAGCTCTCTATTTCCAATGAATGCCATGCCAAATTCAGTGCAGTCTTCAGTGTGGACCTTTGATGTTGTGTTTGCTTTCTATTT
Source organism: Calotriton arnoldi (assembly GCA_963921515.1). Taxonomy (NCBI): domain Eukaryota; kingdom Metazoa; phylum Chordata; class Amphibia; order Caudata; family Salamandridae; genus Calotriton; species Calotriton arnoldi. The sequence goes on from CAWUFW010000068.1 coordinate 6,574,296, forward strand.
CCAATGAATGCCATGCCAAATTCAGTGCAGTCTTCAGTGTGGACCTTTGATGTTGTGTTAGCTCTCGGTTTCTTATGAATGCCGTTTCTAATGAATGCATTGCCACATTCAGTGCAGTCTTCAGTGTAGACCTTTGATGTTGTGTTTGCTCTCTATTTCCAATGAATGCCATGCCAAATTCAGTGCAGTCTTCAGTGTGGACCTTTGATGTTGCATTAGCTCTCCATTTCTTATGAATGCTTTGCCACATTCAGTGCAGTCTTCAGTGTGGACCTTTGATGTTGCATTAGCTCTCTGTTTCTTATGAATGCTTTGCCACATTCAGTGCAATCTTCAGTGTGGACCTTTGATGTTGTGTTTGCTCTCTATTTCCAATGAATGCCATGCCAAATTCAGTGCAGTCTTCAGTGTGGACCTTTGATGTTGTGTTAGCTCTCGGTTTCTTATGAATGCTGTTTCTAATGAATGCATTGCCACATTCAGTGCAGTCTTCAGTGTAGACCTTTGATGTTGTGTTTGCTCTCTATTTCCAATTAATGCCATGCCAAATTCAGTGCAGTCTTCAGTGTGGACCTTTGGTGTTGCGTTAGCTCTCCATTTCTTATGAATGCATTGCCACATTCAGTGCAGTCTTCAGTGTGGACCTTTGATGTTGCATTAGCTCTCCATTTCTTATGAATGCTTTGCCACATTCAGTGTAGTCTTCAGTGTGGACTTTTGATGTTGCATTAGCTCTCCGTTTCTTATGAATGCATTGCCACATTCAGTGCAGTCTTCAGTGTGGACCTTTGATGTTGTGTTAGCTCTGTTTCTTATGAATGCTGTGCCACATTCAGTGTAGTCTTCAGTGTGGACCTTTGATGTTGCGTTAGCTCTCCGTTTCTTATGAATGCATTGCCACATTCAGTGCAGTCTTCAGTGTGGACCTTTGATGTTGCATTAGCTCTCTGTTTCTTATGAATGCTTTGCCACATTCAGTGCAGTCTTCAGTGTGGACCTTTGATGTTGTGTTTGCTCTCTATTTCCAATGAATGCCATGCCTAATTCAGTGCAGTCTTCAGTGTGGACCTTTGATGTTGCATTAGCTCTCTGTTTCTTATGAATGCTTTGCCACATTCAGTGTAGTCTTCAGTGTGGACCTTTGATGTTGCATTAGCTCTCCGTTTCTTATGAATGCATTGCCACATTCAGTGCAGTCTTCAGTGCGGACCTTTGATGTTGCATAAGCTCTCCATTTCTTATGAATGCTTTGTCACATTCAATACATTTATATGGTTTATCTCCTGTTTGAACATTCCGATGTCATATTAAATGTGGTTTTGTATTAAGTCCCTTTCTGTCCATTAATATGGTTTCTCCCTAGTGTGGATTTATTGATGCTGCCTTTAGTTATTCTTCCTGTGGAAGACTTTATTACATTTTGTACGTACATAGGATTTCTCTCCATGAGGGGTTTCTGATGTTGCTTCAGTTTTTCATTTGTTATAAATGCCTTGTGACATTCAATACATTGATATGGTTTCTCTCCTGTGTGAACTTTCCAATGTTGAATTAATTTTTGCTTACAAATAAATCCCTGGTCACATTCTGTACATTTATATGTTTTCTCCTCAGTGAGGATTTGTTGATGCTGCTTTAGGTTTGTCTTGCTTTGAAATAATTTATTACATCCTGTACATTCATATGGGTTTCTCTGCAGTGTGGAATATCTGATGATGCCTTAGATTCTTCTTCCATCTGAACACTTTATTACATTTAGATGGTTCCTCCCCAGTGTGGATTTTCTGATGTTGCTTTAGCTGCCCATTTGTTATAAATGCTTTGTCACATTCTGTGCATTGAAATGGTTTCTCCCCAGTGTGGACTTTCTGATGTTGCTTTAGCTGTCTATTTGTTATAAATGCTTTGTCACATTCTGTGCATTGAAATGGTTTCTCCCCAGTGTGGATTTTCAGATGTTGCTTTAGCTCTCCATTTGTTATAAATGCTTTGTCACATTCAGTGCATTCATAGGGTCTCTCCCCAGTGTGGACTTTCTGATGTTGCTTTAGAGGTCTAATTGTTATAAAGGCTTTGTCACATTCAGTGCATTCATAGGGTCTCTCCCCGGTGTGGACTTTCTGATGTTGCATTAGATGTGACTTTCTAATAAATGCCTTATCACATTCAGTGCATTTATAGGGTCTCTCCCCGGTGTGGACTTTCTGATGTCGCATTAGATGGGACTTTCTAATAAATGCCTTATCACATTCAGTGCATTCATAGGGTTTCTCCCCGGTGTGGACTTTCTGATGTCGCATTAGGTTTGACTTTCTAATAAATGCCTTGTCACATTCTGTACATGCATACGGTTTCTTCCCAGAGTGGATCTTTTGATGCCGCTTTAGGATGCGCTTAATAAAAAATGCCTTCTCACATTCAGTGCAGTTGAACGGTCTCACTCCAATGTGGACATTTTGATGTTGCTTCAGGTCTCCATTTGTTATAAATGCTTTGTCACATTCTGTACATTGATATGGTCTCTCTCCAGTGTGGATTTTCTGATGGTGTTTAAGCATTCCATTTGTTATAAATGCTTTGTCACATTCCGTACATTCATATGGTTTCTCCCCAGTGTGGATTTTTTTATGCTGCTTTAGAAGCGTCCTCCTTCTGAACACTTTTTTACATTCTGTACATTGATATGGTTTCTCCCCAGTGTGGATTTTCTGATGTTGCTTTAGCTCTCCATTTGTTCCAAATGCCTTGTCACATTCTGTACATTGATATGGTTTCTCCCCAGTGTGGACCTTTTGATGTTGCTTTAGCTCTCTATTTGTTCTAAATGCCTGGTCACATTCCGTACATTGATATGGTTTCTCTCCTGTGTGAACTTGCTGATGTATTTTTAAACTTTGCTTTGCAATAAATGCCTTGTTACATTCTACACAATGATATGGTTTCTCCCCAGTGTGGATTTTCTGATGGTGCTTTAGCTCTCCATTTGTTCTAAATGCCTTGGAACATTCTGTACATTCATACGTTTTCTCCCCGGTGTGGACTTTCTGATGTCGCTTTAGATTATTCTTCCATCTGAATACTTTATCACATTCAGTACATTTATATGGTCTTTCCCCAGTGTGGATTTTCTGATGTCGTTTTAGATCTCCATTTTTTCTAAATGCCTTGTCACATTCTGTACATTGATATGGTTTCTCCCCAGTGTGGACCTTTCGATGTTGCTTTAGCTCTCCATTTGTTTTAAATGCCTTGTGGCATTCCGTACATTGATATGGTTTCTCTCCTGTGTGAACTTGCTGATGTCTTTTTAAACTTTGCTTTGCAATAAATGCCTTGTTACATTCTGCACATTGATATGGTTTCTCCCCAGTGTGGATTTTCTGATGGTGCTTTAGCTCTCCATTTGTTCTAAATGCCTTGGAACATTCTGTACATTCATATGTTTTCTCCCCGGTGTGGACTTTCTGATGTCGCTTTAGAGTATTCTTCCATCTGAATACTTTATCACATTCAGTACATTTATATGGTCTTTCCCCAGTGTGGATTTTCTGATGTTGCTTTAGCTGTCTATTTGTTATAAATGCTTTGTCACATTCAGTGCATTTATAGGGTGTCTCCCCGGTGTGGACTTTCTGATGTTGCATTAGATTTGACTTTCTAATAAATGCCTTGTCACAGTCTGTACATTCATACTGTTTCTCACCAGTGTGGACCTTCTGATGTAACATTAGTTGTGCCTTTCTAATAAATCCCTTGTTATATTCTGTACATTCATATGGTTGCTCACCATTGTGGATTTTGTAATGCCGCCTTAGATTTTTCTTCCTATGGAACATTTTATTACATTCTGTACATTTATATGGGTTCTCCTCTACGTGGACACTCTGAAGCTGCATTAGGTCTTTCATTGCAAAGATCACTTTTCCACATTCAGTCCACCAATATGGTTTTTCTCCAGTATGAATTTATGATGTTGCACTTGCTCTTTCTCTGCCTAATAAATATTGTGCCACATTCTAGATATCTATACGGTTTCTCTTCTGCGTGTTCTTTCTGATACCAGGTTAGCTCTTCCTTCGTAATGAGCACCTCAGTCTTTCTTCAGTATGTCAGTGTGTTATGTCTTCTATGTATATCAGCTGATGCCTAAGAGCCAAGTACAGACCTCGTTGTGCAGTTTGGATTTTTTGCTGTAGAAAGATTTGGTGAGGCATTAGCCCTCAAGGGAAGAGATTTAGTGGTATACTGATTTTTACATCACTGCCCACACCGGTCATAGTTAATGCCTTTACCTTGTTAATTTATCACTGCATTTGTTTCACCTGTTAGATTGAGAAAAAGAAACACTGAATAAACTTAAATACAGAGCCCATATAGACAAGTGCGCTGAAGAAATTCTAGATTACACTTTCAATGTAAAGATACAGTAGGCAGTTTAAGGGCATACGATCCTTCCCCTTCTATCAAGGAGTGTGGACTCAAGGAGTAACCAAGACACCAGAGAAGGATCCTTATTCAATGAGTCAGACCGTCCACCCATGACACACTACAATGTTAAATCCACAGCGACAAGATGCCCCCCTTCATATCCAGGGAATGCTCCTATTATCACATAACCTAACAAATAATACAAGATGGACCATGCAACGCAGAGCATTTCAATAACGGCAGGAAACATAAGCAATTGCTGCAAGGGAGTAATTTATACAATAAGACCCTGGGACAGGATCCGGACTGGTGATATGAGCTTCTACCACATAGTGTAACTCCAGAGATCCGAGTCTCTGACCAGATCTACACAAGGAAAAGGGGTTTACAAACATTTTAAACAGATAATGACAACAACAATAAGTCTCACCTTTTAGACGTATAGGCTTTCCCAATGCTGCAAAACATCAGAAAAAAGAAAGAAAAACAAAAGTGCAATGAGGTTGCGTCTGTTGCATCACTCGGTAGGCATGCACATTTTTCCTCCACAAACAGGCACACCTACAGAATTACACATGCACCATTTTCTGTTTAGTCTGGTGTTAGCCAAGAACTTGTATTTTACAAAAATTACATATTTGATATACTTAAGGGTTTTAGCTCTCCATCCATTGGTCGTTTGCTGTGCCATTCACATTTTGATTCCGCCCACTACAGAATACAGCATGGGGCAGTGGGCCAGCCTACTTCAGCTACTGGCTAACCTCAGTGACTGCAGTTTACTCTTTCACAAGGAGGACGTTTCCTGTGGTGCCAATGTTTCTGTTTGTACTTAATAATTAAGTTAGCGTTGTTTTCTGTGTGTTTAGAGCTTCATGTTGTAGCAGGATACTTTCTGCCAGATCTTCACAGCACAACACAGATTCCAGCTTTATCAGTTCCTGCCTCCTGCTAATGATGTAAATTCCTTCTGGAGCTGCCTTTGTTTACACAATTTCTGCTTTATCAGAGTATAGCAGATGGTGTCCATTTGAATAGTTTCTTTATAAAGTAATTCACTTTTTAGAATGCATTTGTAAAAGGGAGAAGGAACAGGAATCAGAAGAAGAGCATACAATTCCCTGGCATGTTCTCTGCTTACCTGAACACTCTTCTCTTCCTCTGCAGCCCGATAGTCATCACGAGGGTCAGACAGAAAAGGAAACCGCAACCTCAGGAGAACCGGATGGTGCCGGTCACGAGGTCACCGCAGAACCAATCAGAGAGCAGGGAGGACCTTTAAATCCCCGGAATACGGAAGAAGGTGGCTTAACAGAAAACACCGGAGGGAATAGCAGCCACCTGTGAAGATTTTTCGGAGCCAAAACCAATCTGTTTCCTCGCCAGAGGCTGGAAGCGAGAAAACCAGTGAGAGTTTAATAACCCCGTCATCCCAGCTGCTTGGACCTCCACACTTCCTGGTGAAAGGACTGGAGGAGAAGCAGTAACCGAATTCCCTGCCGCCACCTTCTACAATTCTTTCATTACTGGCAGTGACCTCGCAACGGCAGAGCGCGGCCAAGTCCCGGACCCGACACAACACCCCGCCACGTATCAGGAGAAACAAGGCTAAACCAGGTAAGGGGCAGGATCTTGGGGAGACAGGTGAAACCTTAGGTGTAAAAAGCACATCGGCAATCTATCGGGTTGTGTTCTTATGTTTTGTATTTCCCTCCTTTTTCCCCTTTTTCCTCGCTCCACTCTTAGTGCTTAAAATATTAAATGTCTATAAGCCTTGTATAAATAGTCAGTTGACACAATAAGTGAAATGTAACCTTCGTTTTTCCAGCAGACGGTGACGCGGAGACATGAGGGTCCGTGGGGCAGCAGCACGAGGCCCGCTGGAGACAGAAGGAATTCTCGATCTGCCCGCATAACGATATGCAGGCGGACGTCGAAGAGGTGAGCATGCGGACATCTGTGCAGAAGTGAGGGAGGACAAGGAGCTGTTGGCCGGTACGGAACTACAGAGAACAGCCCGGGGGCCCAGGCGGGTGGATTCTGCGGTGAGGCCTTTCCCCGAGTAGAGAGCACAGAACTGACTACAGTGTTGGGGCAGAGACCGCTGACCGGGTGATGCGGGCAAGAGCAGCTGGTAACGTGCTTTAGTGCCCCCTGCGCTCACCTCACGGGTCACACGCAGGAGGCGGTGAGTGTGCAGCACGGGTGGGAGGATTGCCAAGCCTCAGCAAGGAGCAGGCCCTAGAGATCGCGGTGGTATATGGGCCTTTGTATGTGGCGTGGCTTGACGCGATAAAGAAGATGGCGGCGTCTCTTTAAGCTCCGTTGAGCCTCCATCATGTCTGCTGGCCCAGACGACTCCTGAAGCCACATAAAACATTTTTCATGCGGCGGAACGTATTCCGATCATAAAGCGACGGCTCTGGGGGACCTTATCTCAGCAAGGTGTGCTCCCTGGAACGATCTCCCCCCCCCCCCCCCAGCCTGTCGCACTCAAGATGGTGGCTTTATGGGCCTGGCCCGGGTTGGCTTTGAGGAGCGGGCCTTGCACTGCGGTGGGTCAGGGCGGGGGGGCCCGGGGGTCCAGCGTGGACAGAGCAGATCCCATCACTCATCACCCCCTCCCCTACCTCTTCCATCCCTCACTCTTTCTACCTCCCTTATTCCTTTCCTCTCTCCCCTTGCCTGCTTTTTTCCCTATGCCTGAGCCATGCTTCTGGAACCCATAATACACATATATATATATATATATATATATAATATAATTGTCCAAGCCTATTCGCTGTTACAATGTAATCCTGACTTACTATTTGTATATATAGAACTCTAACCGCTAGTATATGTAGTAGACCTTTGTACTTACTACCATTCCTATGTGATTTTAGAGTTTTCCGTTTGTATCTCTTCCCTGAGTGACTTTACAACTTGTACATTTGCAATTTTTTCTGTTTGTATCTCGTATGTAACTCATGTAATCCAAAGTCCTTATGTAACGCAACTGGTTCTTTTGTAAAGCGCTCTGACACCTTCGGGTAATGTTCGCGCTATTTAAAATCGCAATAAATAAATAAAAAAAATGTTTTAAATGTGTTTCTTTCAATCTTCCTTTCCTTAAGTTGCACAAACCAAAGACAAAGACTTCTCATTCATTTGATAAGTCCACCCTTTTTGTTGGCTAAATCAGGAGCACGGGTGTTTTGCTCTCTGGGATCCAGCCTATCCTCTCTTGTACCTAGTATTAGAAAGAAGAGTGACTTACCTTGGCAATCTTATCTTTTCCGAGGGCATCAAGAAAACAGGCCGAGGACTCCGCCAGGACCTAGAAAAGAAAAATAGACGAGTTAAAGACCTTTTTTGCTTTTTTTGACTTTGTATAATCAAACTGAACTTAAGTCGTCAAGACTAAGTGGTCAACTGGCTTATATAGCGAACTCATAAATAAAACAACCTCACTTAACTTCCTTAGTATCTGTGGTTATTTGCCCGTTAAGTGACAGCATGCAATGAAATGCAAATATACCTGCACTCCTGTATGTATTTTAATTGAGGTCTACAGCTATGCTTGTAAACCAACTTGGTCTGTATGTCCTGCTTGTAGGTCTTTTTAATTTGCTTTCAGTGCTCGTTTGCTGTGCTTATATAGGTATTTAATTATCACTTTACTAATTGAATCTGTGCTGTGTGGTCTGTCTTTGCCACCCTATCTATCTCTGTGTGTCCATCAACCCGTCTATCTACTTGTCCTTCTATGTATGTATCTACCTGTCTATAAACCTATCTACCCGTCTATCAACCTATTTACTGTCATTCTATCCATGCGACTTATCTTTGCAAATGTATCAATCTTTTTGAATTCTATCTATCTTTGTAAATTATCATTCTATCAATGTATCTATCTTTTCAAGTTGATCTAGCTCTATCTGAAAGGTTATCTTTATCAATCTGTTTTTCCAACCCTGTCCCTGTTTCTTTATAAGACTTTATTTGTTTTGCAAGCCTCTCTATTTCGCTAACCTTTCAACCATCTGTACCATTTGTAATAAAGACTTACAAAAACATTACAAAAAAAGCATTAGCAAAGGCAAAAGGTTGGCAGCCACCACCAGATCAATTGGCTTTTTTAGGTTGGGTATTAGTTTGATCTTAACAAATGTATGTGTAAAACAGTTACTTCTAATGGTTTTCAGTCAGACGTCATCCATAAGTCTGTTGCGTCATTCACATTTTAGTATTTTTTCCTTTACTCAACATTTTGTAGATTGGACAGGGCCTGGCAGCTCCACAACTATAATGTTTTGCAAAATTAAGACAGAACAAATGAAGAATTGCCAAAGTCAAAAGGCTGTGGCCCAACACCGGATCTGTTGGCTCGAACTGCAGCATTTATATGGACAACAAAAATACGGCCTGCCTTTGTAGCCTGGTTAGGAGTGACAATGGAAAGAGAAAATGGAAAAAAATACACATACACACACCTATATGGAACCCCACACCCTGGAACAGAAATCCCAGGGTGTTTGGGGGTGGCGGGTTGTTAGACCTGGCATCTTTTGGCGTGTTTCCCCAATGTTTTTGCTTTCTGACCTCCCGGTTTTGATGCTGTTTTTGCTGGTTTAGTGTCTCTGCGCACTTTCTCACTACTGTTCAGTGGTAAAGTGAAAGTGCTCCTATTGTAAATTGGACTAAAGATTGGTGTTTCCATGATTGGCATATTTGATCTACTGGTAAGTCCCTAGTAAAGTGCACTGAGAGTGCCAGGGCAGGTAAATCAAATGCTGCTAGTGGGCCTGCAGCACTGATTGTGCCACTCACACGAGCAGCCTTTCAAAGGGTTCTCAGACCTGACAACACAGTCTGCGTGCAGTTCTTACTACCATGTCGACTTTGCAAGTGCACCCACTTGCCAAGCCCCAACCTTCCCTTTTATTACATATGTCACCCCTAAGGTAGGCCCAAGGTACCCCTTTGGGCAGGGAGCAGTGTATTTGAAAGTTACTACATGTACTGGTGTGTGTGACATGCCCTGATAGTGAACTACAGTGTATTTGTTTTTCACCGTTGAAAGGCTATCTGCACCATAGGATAGAATGGGGAATACTCTAATATTTTACGAGTATATCTTCCCATTGGGACAAGATAGAGAAATGGAGTTTAGTATGCCTGTACTCAGAATGTAGAAATGCATCTTTTAGTGAAGATGATTTTTATGTTTGAAAATACCACATTTAGAAAGTAGGTATTTTCTTGCTTTGCCGTCCTATGTGCCTCTGCTGGGTTGTGGATTGACTATCTGGCTTTGGAGTGACAGGGGCTGGGGATGTACATTCTCTTCAGAAAGCCACTAAGGGGGGGGGCGGGTTGTCGAGGTGTGTCCTGCCTTTCCTGGATGAGTCAGGGCTGGGCTGAATAGGCTTGGGCTGCATTTAGAGTAGTGAGAGGAGATTTTCTTGCACCTGAATGGGCCAGGTCTGGCTTGGACAATGATGTCTCCATCTCCTGCTGGGAAGCTGGGCCAGGGAGGATAGAACTGGTTTGGACTAAGCACAGACACTCTCTGCCAAAGAGAACAAAGAGAAATGCAGTATAAATATTGGGGCCCAGACCCCAGAACTTGCTTGGATCAAGGAACCTACCAAGAAGAAGAGCTGGAAGAACTTCTAGGAGGAGTACTGCCCCATTGCTGTGTAGTTGCTTTGTTGGGTTGGCCTGCAATTGCTGCTTCTGCCTTTGGGAGTGAAAGGAATGGACTGAACTGACTTTACTTGTTGCAGAGTATCTCCAAGGGCTTGAAATAGAGCTTGCCTCCTGTTCACAATGTCTCAGGTACAGCAAAGCCTTCACCTACCTCTGGGTACCGCCTCTGGAACCGCAGTTTCAGTTGCCACAGAGGGGGAAAGCAGCAGACACCGACACTGCTGTGGACTCCATGTCGTGAAGGCACCACAGAGGGCACCACCGCACTTCGTACTGCAACCCTGGTCTCACCCACAACTGCCTCCACCACCAAGCCGCTGCTTGCACCGCGACCTGTGAGCACCACTCCACACTGCCTCGCTTAACTGTGCCGCCCTGGTCTCACCGACGTCGCTGCCCGCGACAGCCGTCACCGCACCGTGGTTTGGGGGCACCGCTCGTAAGTTACACAATGCGCCGCCCCGTCCCACACCACAGTCTGGGCCGACTGACGCCAGCTCACCTCAACCAGCACTGTCGCTTGCACCGTGACCTGTTAGCACCGCGACAAGCACCGCCTCACTCCGCACCGTAGCACTGGTCTCACCGACAGCGCTGGACAACTGTCACCAAGCCGTTGCCTGCACCGAGACTTGAGGGCACTGCTACGCTTCACACGGCAACCACAACCGGCTGGAACCAAAGGTACTGTTTACAAGTCTGCTGACACGAATGCCGATTTGCACCGACGTGGTCGGCCAGAACCGTTGGATTCTGTTATTTTCAGCACCGTGGTAGCACCGGATGGAGCTACCGACTTCAAGGAACTGCATTTTTAGGTCATACTTGCAAACTGCATATTTTTTTATTACTGTATGTTGGTCTTGCATCGTTGTGGTCTTGGTTGTACAGATAAATATTGGTAATTTTTCTAAAACTGGTGTGATGTTTTTGTGTAGTGTTTTCACTGTATTACTGTTGGTTTTATGCAAATGCTTCACACACTGCCCCCAAGATAAGCCAGAGTCTGCTTGTGCCAAGCTACCAAAGGGGTGAGCAGGGATTATTTAGGAGTGTATCCCCCTTATCCTGACAAGAAGGAAGGGTCCCTATTTGGACAAAGGTGCAAACCATTGCCAACTAGAGACCCTCATTTCAAACAGGGGGTCATTAGTTTTTTCAATTACTACATATGGAGTTTGTGTTTGAACAACAATATTATATGTTTGGCGGAGGCACAGCAAAACCAACAGCTGGCTAAGAAACTTTTTGTATAGTGAAGGAACCGCTGTGATGGAGGTTCCTTCAACATACAGAGCTGCCCGCTGGTCAGCTGTCATCTCCATACAGGATGAACTACGGTCTGTCCGGGTTTCAAGCAATAAGTTCTCCACCACCGTGACAGACGGTAGCCCGTCATCCATGGTCCATCAGTAATCTTAAAAAAAAATTGTAACATATATTAAGATCTTATAACCAAACACAAATCATGACCTCACTTTAAACTTTTTTCTTTTTCAGTGAATTTCTGGGCCTCTTTAAAAATGTTTCTGATGTCCGTGGACTTTAGTCAAGCATTTGCAAACTCTTGCCGGGTTCTGGTCCCTTGTCCTACCTTCCATGGGGTTCGCAAAACAGCAGGAGGTCCAACAGAGAACTAGGACCTCTGCTGCACGTTTAAATACCTCGGGAGTTGTGCTTAAGCATGCTATTCCTGCAGTGCGGTCTGAAAATTCCACAACAAAATATACCTTTAAAAAGTTTGTTCTTTGAATGAGAACATTTTGGGGGCCCCGACATGGCCTGGGGGGGGGTCAGGGTTTACCCACCTCTCATTAGTATGCAAATTGTTTTCAGGACTTGGGAAGTGAGTGGCTGATTCCTATGATGACAGCTGCAACATGTTTCTCTTGTTGCAGCCAGACAATCAGATTTACAGACGATTTCCAGAACCAAATATGGACACCACGAAAATAGCTCCCTCATCCAATAGGATTGAGTTATTCTTTTAAACTCTGGGCCCACAGCAGTCCACTAACACAGATTTGAGAATCTCAGTGCAAAGTGGTCCTGATCAATAAATTGATTGCCTTTACACTAACGGGTGCTGTATCTAAAATTCTGAGTCACCAAGTAAAATTAACTGCTCTAATTGCAAATTACAGGCCTTATTTTGTCATTTCAGAGACAGAAATTACATAACGTTCAAAACATGACATAGAACACCAGTCTCCCTGAGCGCTCATAACTAATTGCTCTCCTTTTGACAACACTGTGAATTACAGGTCCCAGAGCTGCACACAGAGGCAGGAGAGAACATACATTGAATGGTCGTATATTTTGTAAACTCTCCGCCTTAGTGTGACCATTATCATTTCCCAGTCAAGGACTGGCGTTCTATGTCATGTTTTGAACGTTGTATAATTTTTGTACTATCTGTTGAAGTTCAATATATATTTGTGTAATGTTTATGTCATCAATTCGTTTAAATGTTTGGTTGTCCTTCTATAACATGATGATGCAAATGCATTTAACATTTTTCAAAAAAGTTTAAAGAAAAGTGGAATAAATCACACGAGCTTGTGGATTCACAACACTAGTTCGTTTTTTGTAATTGTTTAGTGGATTCAAGCAACTAGATACTTTTTGTATACACTATATAGAGAGCCAGCATCTGATGGAGCAGGCTAAATGAAAAATTTTAACCTCCTAACAATTTTCATAAAATAATTAATAAACATGTTCGTTTAAGTAAATTAATCAACAATGTATGTTATATGTGATGGGAAATGGTAATACGCTATTCCATGTGCAAAATAATTGACTTACAAATGTCTATGTGTCCAACATAACGTAATAATTGCGTACTAATTAAATAATAAATGCATGATCCGTGCTTTTAAATAAAACGTGTCGTTGCAAAATAATAGTGATGGTAAGTAAGGGACGGCTTTAAACGTTGCTTTTTGCTAGGTAATACCTAATTGGGGTACGTAGAAGACGGGAGGGAAACGAAAAGGTTATATTTCTCTGTTTTAACAATATTTTTGTTTATCTTTGAAATAGTGCATTTAAGTCTAATCGAGCAGCGATACAAAATGGCCGCCGTTTACTAGAGTGCGCGTGCGTTGAAAACCATGTGATAGAGGAGAGAAGCTGGGGAAAAGAATGATCACGTGCTGGTGCTGAAAGGCTAGAATGGAAGAATGGTCAAGGCTAATGTGACCTTTTTGAACTGATGTGTGCCAAAATAATCAGCAAGAAGCGTGAGAAGCAAAAGTTGAATAAAAGGACGGAACTCAGAAAACAAAAATGTAACAGAAAAAGATACAATTTGGACTGATCGAAACGGATGAGTAATATCATGAACTGTGAGAAGCGATGCAAGTATGGACATTCCACAAGAAAACTGGTTAAGACTGGGAAGCTTGATTAAATGTATATCGGACTGAATTTGACCAATGAGAAAGAAGCGCGCCACTAAGATGCAACAATTTTTATTCAGTAAGCTAGAATTAGGGTATAAGAAGACCTACTCTTGGTGGGAGGGAAGAGTCGCTTTTTAATTGCTGCGGGAGATGCTGTTGGAGTTAGAGTTGCTGGGAAGCTGTTAGATGAGAATAGCTGCGGTTGCCGATGCCGACGAGCTGAAGTTTATGCTGCTGTTTTTATTTTCCAGTTGAGTATAAGATGCTGTTCTTTGAGAATCTTTATTTTCCAAAATAATTTTATTCAGAACTATTAGATTATTTAGAGAGGTAGATAGGTTATTTAGGGTTTTCCCCATGACAATTTCATTCTGCCATCTAATTGACTTGCATAATTAATATTGGTCTAATAAATGTAAGAAACTGAATAATAAAACCTAAATTTCTTTTCATGCTTCAAATTTTATATAAACTTTTAAGATTCTTTAAACAAACGACTCAGTGATTCATTAACTCAAATGTTTAAGGTAAATAGTAATAAGTTTATTGTGATTGAGCCGGTCCTAATCACTATTAACTAAGACTTACTAGTTGGTCCATCGACCAATGAGCAGGAATACCTTAAAAGACTAAAATGAGAAGTGATATGTTATGATAAAGAAGGTATCCCGGCTCCTTCCAGCGGTGTATTCATGTGTTTTTCCTCCTAGGAGATTATTCTTGAGGGTAAAAAGGGAAATCCAGGGGAGAAAGATGAATAAGTGAGTGAATTGGCGGTGTCATGGGCCCCACCGTCATGTGGATGTAGTATATATGTTTGTGAGAGAAATAAGTTGCACCTGGATAACCAAAAAGTAACCTAGGAGAAAATATTTTTATTGTCGCCGCTGCATCACATCCTACATCTACTGAGAATTTGACACTATTAAGTGTGAGATCTGGACTCTTTATAGCTGTGGCTTTACAGTAGAGAGTTTTGTCTTAGGTGCAGTGTACAAGACATGTGTCCTATGTGCTTCTGAAGGTAAAGTGACGCTAGCTCTGTTAGTGGCGAGTCACAGCAGAGTGCAAGGGACCCTCAGAAGTACCCATGAATTCCGTCTAGCGGCTCTCTCGTGTCATCTTTTGCACTCATACCTCACTCATGTTCTCATTGCTTGCACCCAGAGGGTCTGTTCACTGCCTGTCACTTACATTCAGTTACTACGTCGCTGTTCCCATTGATTGTCATAAGTGTCTGAAAGGAAATACCTCTTTTTGCAAGTTCACACCCACATTTTTGGGCTGATGCTGCTGGTTTGTTGACTATGACAGCGCACTGAGGCCTGCTAACTAGACACCAGTGCCAGTGTTCTGACCCTATACAAACTGCATGTCGAATTGGATACCCCCAATTGACAAGGACCGAAATACTTGTAAATCCCCATTATATGGTAACCAGGGCATGTAAGGCCAAGTGTCCACTGAGGGATGCAGAGCCGATTGTGCCACCCTGTGTGTGACAAGGTACAAAGTGGCTCCCAGTCTGCCAGGACAGTGCTTTCACTGCGAGTTTGACTAAACCATTCACACCAATGGCAAAGCCAGCCTATCCCTTTGTCTGCGTTCAATGTCAAACCTGCATCAGTAAGTAAAAAGCATACTTGTATGAGAGCCTTATCATGCTCCTTCTGTGTAACTCCGAAAAACAATATGCCATCGCTATAATTGAATGAATTTACAACAGGCTGTATGATACATCAAATGACGTCTTGAAAAAGTTCTGCAGCCGATGACATCCCAAAACTGAGTCTTTTGTATCAAAACAGACCAACATGGGTAGAAAAGGTTGTAATATACCTGCAATTGTCTTCGAGTTCCAATTGATGATAACCTTTATTTAAAATCAAGGTGAGAGAAAACATTTGCACCATCTAGTTGCTTTGTTTGCCCGACGCATATCAAACACTTAAGCGTACAGCTCCTTGGTGGTCTTTTTTGGGCAATACCACTATGGGAGAAACTCATGGCATAGGACCAGTAGAACGCTCAATAATGTTGTGTTTAAGTAACGATTCAAGTATAATTTACTCAACCATGCCACAATTTGGCCCTCTCCTGCTGCATAATTCCAGTTGCCCTGATTATATTTCTCTTCAGGCATTATGTTTATTGACGCACCACTGTCGATGATAAAAGGTATCGAACATCCATATTTTTTCAACGTAATCTTTGAACAATGTTTGTATGAGGTTTGTGTTTTGGCATGCCAACTTTTCCTCGAGTGACATTTTTCCTCACATGCAGCCAGTCCAGCATGCACACATTTCTCTGAAGTAAACATCGACATGGCACAACCATCTTCTTCACTTTCACTCAATATTTAGGCTGATTAACAGTTTCACAATGATTTAGATGCCGATCTTCTTGGTTTTGTGTCGATTTGCCTCAACTGATGCCACCGCTTGGCCTTCTGGGTGTGCGTGGAACCTTGCATTTGTAAGCTTCTAGCGGCTATTTTGTCTTTGCACCGTGATACAATTACTGTTTGCTTCACTTTACAAGCTGTCACAAAATAGTTCTCTTTCCCACAGTCTTTACATATCTGTCTAATGGCAGGACATTCACCTTTGTGTGGAAACGAAAATTGACATCTAAAGCACAACTTCTTTTTACGTGTAGACATCACTTTGTGTCCTTCTGTCTTTTGCTTTCGCTTACTTTTTACACTCATGACTGTTTATTCAGGGGACCTCCCACTTCCATGTCAGTAGCTTGTCTTTGTCTGGCAGCCATCAGCACTCGCTCCAGACTAAGAGTTACTCTCAGCATCCGTTGTCTGAATGAATCTGACAAGCATCTGTCAAGAACAGTGTTTTTTTTGCAAGTTATGATTGTTATCAATTGCGCTTTGCAAACCTGCTTGAATCTGCCTTCAGCTGCACAACTCCATATAATGTGCAATTCTATCTTGCATGGCAGCGGCGTACCTTTAAGTATAGTCGGACCAACAGGTTCTCAGTCAACGTGTAAATTCTTTGACAGTTTTTGTAGTCTTCAACTGTTTCACATTAGCTGGAGCTGCGCTTTGACTCCACATCTATGAAGAGTTGATTCTATACTTCGTCCACGAGAAAATTGAACACTAGAACACCTCCGGGTGAGAATTTTTAACGCAGGTGTTTGCAGCCACTGAAAAAGAAAATCTATTCAAGCGGCAGTAAGCAGCAGCACCATCTGAAACACCATGTAGTGCCAGTCGCACTGATTTTACAGCGTGGAACAAGCTATGTGCTGAATTCTTTTGCTTGCATAACTCCATGGAATATCGCTGAGTTTTTATGTAACTCAATGGAATTCTGCAGTGTGAAACTCCGTGAGTTACACCCACTCCATGTCTATTATAAACCGACAGACTGGAACAACCTTCTAAGGGATGATAGTTTCCAACCCAAATTACTGAGGGATAATTTACGAGTAGGCCAGTTCCTAAGATTAAGGAGGAAATGCACCAAGAAGAATGCTATGAACAGCATGCAAGATGATTGACCAGCAAATTAGAGGCAAAAAAAAACAAACTGTCCTGTGAGCCTTATAAAGAAGGTCTTAAAAAGAGCAGGTAATGACGTCAGACAATCTCTTCTACAAACTTTTTGAGAAACCAAAAAATGAACGCCTCATTTGTATCTCCATGTACGACACACACTCCAACCAAATAAAAAAAATAATAAGCACTGGAGAATCCTCACGTCGGGTCCCCTTAATTTGCAGAAACCAATGTTTACCTTTGACATGGTGGATCATTAAGGGATTCACTTATGCACACAAGACCAAAACCTTAACCAACCAAAAAAAAAAACCACCATAAGGTATATAAGGAATCTGCCCCCAGTTTTGGGACACTACCCGTGTGGCCATTGCAACATCTGCCCTCTCACTAAGCAGGCAAAAGACTTTAATCTAAGACTAAAAACACCCTGGAGACTGAAGCAATGTACCAATTTTGACTCAATGAATGTAGTCCACATGCTGCTCTGGTCTTGTGGTATGTCGACATGACAACAAGGAAGATTCGTACCCGAATCAATGAGCACAAAAGCACCTTCAGGTGCAAAAAAAAAAAAAAAAGTCATGAAACTAATGCGTCGCTTTCTTGAAATGAGAAACTCCGAAAATGACTTCACATTGACTGTGATTGACAAATCATCATCCCATACGTTCTGATGTATAGTACAGTAATTGAGTGGATGCTGACACATTATGGGACACATCTCAAAATTACACAGCAGTATCAACTGTCCCCATTTAAAAAAACCTGAACGCATGAACACGAACTGTATTGCTGCGGGTACGCGAGGGAGCATTCAGGTTTGAAGCCAGGCACGACCACCTTGATGAAGTACGTGAAGACGTGGTGGGGAAGGGCTGGCTCACTTACACCACTTAAAAGCAAAGGTCTCTCGATTTACCTTGGTTCTTGACATTGTAACCAGTACAATGATATAGGCCAATTGCGAAGCTATGCAGAGTGCACTCTTCCACTTAATGTCAGCATATTTCCTTGCCCTAATACCAATGGCTATAATATAACTCACTGTTCTGTCCCATACAACACAAATAGCTGTATGCACGGGTCCCTCAAGATAGCTGCATTGCTTTATCTTGTGTAAAGTGTGTGACTAAAGGGGTATGCCTCCCCGATTGACTCGCATGACTTCTGGATTACCCCTAAGTATGGATAAGCAGTATGAATGGATATCTTGCATGAATACTCACACGCATGCATGCCCATACGTGCAGTATAAGTTTGCAGTAGTTTGCTGTGTCACAAAAAAGTCTGCCACATTGAAAATTTTTATTTTATTTATTGTTAGATGTTGCGACTGAGATAGAGATGCTATTTAAGGGTAGATGACATTTTTTAACTAAGAGATAAAAATCTAAAAAAATATTATTGAATGACAATTATATGTGGTCATAATGTTTTCTAACAATGTCTCCATCTGTATCTTAACTTCACTATAGGGATCCACCCAAGGAGAGACTTACATTAGGTGAGTGCCTTTGGATTCGTTGTCATGCACAGTATGAATCAGTTACAGGCAGGGATGCATTTAGCCCTGATGAAGGGCTCAGACTCGAATGGGCTTTAAATGAAGGCAAAAACATGTTGGCAATTTGATCAGGATGGCTGAGCCACTCTTACTCTTATTCCAAAATCTCTTTTTAATATGTTCAAGGGAATGACCACCAGTGGAGACTTGATTGCATGTATGTGTTTAGTATCATGAAACAACTCTCTGCCTGGGAGTGAAAAGAGCTCCACAGTGGTGAGGAGACCAAGAAACCTAGAGGCTCAGCTTACCCTTGTGGAGATTTAGGAGACAAAGCTGGCCCTGGAGGTGAGAAGACTAGCCCTGGAGGAGAAGAGGGTCAAGCTGGGGATCAAACCCCATGGACATGGTGGCAACTGTAAAGAGGCAACTGCAGAGGGTGCCTATGACCCCAGGCAGCCTAAGAGAATTGTGCCCAAATATGTGGGGGGAAGTTGACCTTGATAAGTGGCTGCCATCCTATGAGAGAGCTCTTAGGATTAGATGGGTGGGTGCACAACATTGGGGGTCCTTACTGTGGGAAAGAGAGAGAGAGAAAAAAAGAGGGAGAGAAAAAGAGGGTGGGAGACTACTGAGACTTGAGGAAGAGGTGGTAGAGTCTCACACTGCCACGAAGGATGCAATCTTGAGGGACGCTAGCACCCACTAAAGGATTTCACCCCAACTGTGGTGCAGACTGACAGGTACCCCAGCATCTGCTGGCCTGCAACATAGAGGTCTTCGAGGGACCCGGATCGCTGTGACCAAATTTGCCCCACCCCACCAGTGGACCAAGGAGCACCCACAAAGACATCCCCGTCGACCACGCCACAACCGGAGCATCCTTGGAGCATCCTTCGAGCATCCCTCAGCATCAGGACCACTCCACTGAGGTCTATGATGGTTGTCCTGTAAAGTTTGGATTTTGATTTTAAAATGCTCCTGGGACCAGGTAACTGTGCAGAGGGTCCATTCTAGCTCCCTACACCTCTGCCCAGCTGGAACTGGTCACCCAACCCAGGCTGGAGTAGCCGAACTAACAGTTTCAAACTGTTCAGAAGTCTTCAAAATGTTTGTTGTTGAACGCTTGTTCGCAGGTGCGTCTACAAGTGATGATATCTTTTTTAATCTGTACCTCCGGAACCCTCCGGTGTATTTCATACATCAAGGTCTCTAAAAATAAATAGAAATATAATCTATTTTTATAAATTGGTATCTTCTTCCGTATGTTGATTTCTTATTTCATTGTTTGGTGCTATTAAAATGCTTTACACATAGTTCCTTATCCGAGTCTTACTGCTCTCAGCTACAGCCGCCCAGGGTTGGGCTTCAGGTTAAGTAAACGAGTAAATTTGCATCACAGCAAAACACGCACACATGCAGCAGATAATTGAAAAACTGCACACCAGTGGACAGAAAAAAGCTACTATGTGGAAAGCAAAGAAGGAGCAACGTTGGGACCAGCAAGGTGCAACGGACTCACCAACTGCAGGAGTGTGAGAGCAGGCCTCCGAGTAAGCAGGGAGTCCATTGAAGGCAAATAAGACGCTCAAGAGGACCCACAGGCCGAAGGCATGGGAGTCGCAAGAGGACCTCAAGCAGCTCACTATAGATGCAGGCCCACGGTGCAAAGGATGCGGCGAGGACAAAGATCTTGACAGGAAGAGATGCTGGAGGCAGAAGCTTTTGTAGCCCAAAGATCTCTGGAGTAAGTGCCAACAAGCCTTGGCAATGGCAAGTCGACACGGTGCTCAGGGGTTCGGCTCCAGCAGTTCTGACGAGGAATGCTGGCCTCAAACTGGCTGGGAGGACAGAGCAGGCCTCAAAGGAGTTGCAGAACCACCACCTGTGTTGTGGGGCCTTTCTGAGTCCGTAGGACATCAGGAGCAGCAGACTGGTCAGCTTTGTTGCGGTGAATGCAGGTGAGTGACTCCTTCACTCCAAAGGGAGATTACTTTGGGTGTCCTTAATGCCAAAAGGCCTGGAGAGGAACCTGGAAGAGGCGCAGGCACAGATGACGAAGAAGCTTGCAGAACAGCGAGACCACGAGCAGCAGGAGTCTTCCTAGGTGCAGTCTCGGTTCCAGGCAAAATCCAGCGAAGGTGCCCAGGCGGTTGAAATTAAAGTGGTTTCGGATCTGAATCCTGTCCCACGACGAATAAGAAGACCCTAGGGAAAGGGTTGGGACGATTCAGGGGTCCCTCCCAGAGGAGGGGATGGACAGAGTGGAGAATACTCCCACATCCTTTGTCCAGTTTCGCACCAGAGCAGGAGCCAAGGGCTGCCTGAACTGGCTCAAACTGGAGTATGCAAGGAGGGACCCAAATGTGCCCTTCAAAGCAGTCTTGTGGTGCTGGCAAGCGCCCCCACCCCAGCCCAATACACCAAGTCGTGTCTGGGAGGTGGTCTCACCTTCAGTGACAGGAAAACCATTGTCCGGCCTTCCCGTGCTCAAGCTTGGCTCAGCAGCAGGAGGGCAGAATCGAGTCTATGGTTGGCAGCAGCACTAGCTTATTGTCAGACCCTGAAAGGCTGTAATCGATAGTACGGGGAGGGGAAATACCCCAAGGGAGCCCCCTAGTACATTGGATCATATTTCCAACACCGGAATCGGTGTTGGGGTACGATTACTACATGACCGGGTGCAGCCACTATATAGTGAGACATCTCGTAATGAATGATGTCCACTATAAGTTTCAAAATGGCTGACCGCACTTACAAAGCCTGGAGAATCGACTCTGTGGTTTGTAGGGGTGTCCTGCTCATGCAGTGACACCCTCACACTTATCAAACAGCCTGGCCTCAGGACTGAAGAGCCTACTATAGGGGTGACATATAGGTTTTAAGTGTAGTGACCTCGGATATAAGAAAACATACCTGTCATAAGTGGTGCTAGCACCAGCTCACAGAGGCTTCAATGGCAGGCCTATAGTCACAGTTTGAGTGGTCTCCAATGGGTGGCAAAATACATGCTGGAGCCCATGGAGACCCCTGGTGTACCTATGCCCTGGGTACCTTAGTACCATATACTAGGGACTTACATGGGTACACCAGTAGCCAATTGGGAAGGTACCAAAGTACTTGCCATAATCAAATTTAGGGAGGAAGCACAGTGACTGGGGTCCTTATTAGCAGGATCCCAGTTAGACTGACACCAGTTATACTGACACCAGCAAAAAGTGGGGGTAATCACGAAAGCAGATACTACTTTCCTACATTGCTTATGAAAGAGGGTGTGCAGTCCAGACTGGCAGCGGAGTAAAATAAGTTCTACACGTTCCGGATTATGAAAGAGGGTGTGCGGACCCGCAGCGGAGTAAAGTAAAAGTTATACACGTTACTGCTTATGAAAGAGGGTGTGCGGACCCGCAGCGGAGTAAAGTAAAAGTTATACACGTTACTGCTTATGAAAGAGGGTGTGCGGACCCGCAGCGGAGTAAAGTAAAAGTTATGCACATTACTGCTTATGAAAGAGGGTGTGCGGTCCAGACTGGCAGCGGAGTAAAATAAGTTCTACACGTTCCTGCTTATGAAAGAGGGTGTGCGGACCCGCAGCGGAGTAAAGTTAAAGTTATACACGTTACTGCGTATGAAAGAGGGTGTGCGGACCCGCAGCGGAGTAAAGTTAAAGTTATACACGTTACTGCGTATGAAAGAGGGTGCGCGGACCCGCAGCGGAGTAAAATTAAAGTTATAGTGCGGTATCCCATGAACATGGGCGTCCGCAGAAATTTTTCCAGGGGGGGGAAACTTTTACTTCATCACCATCCTCAGACATGATTGAGCACAAGTATTAAATAAATAAATTAAAAATCTAATACTACAAAGAGCTTAACCCCTTCGGTGCGCATGACGGCCCCTGGCCGTCATGCGTCACGGTGGGCGTGCGCGGAGGACGGCCGGGGGCCGTCCGAATCCTGCCCATTATTTAAATCGCCCGCACAGGGCGAAAATGTGCACAGCGCCGAAGGGGTTAAATAAACAATGAAAAGAAACCCATGGGGGGGGTGAGGGGAGAGAAAAATCTTGTGATGCGCCACAACAGATGACCTGGCAACTACAATGAAACAGAGGAAAAACAAAAAATGGCCTGAAAACAAAATCCCTAAATCAGATTGCTGTGGTTCTAGAGCGATCCATCCACATCAGCAAACCTTTCATTGATGATACAGTGGACGATTGTGTCAAATTCAAGAGCTAGTAGGATCAGCCTCGCTAAGCCACATTGTCTGGAACAATATTAATGAAGCAACTCATTGAGTACCAAAGCCAGGACTGATTCCATCGATTGACTTGGACAGAAACTCAGAGGAATGTCCTCTTTAGAGTCTGTGGAAAAGCAAGAGAGGGAGATCTCAGTGCAGAAGTGAAGGCAGGTGCAGGAAAACTGAAACAAGGAAAGCAGGGGACTGATAAATGGGTAGATTTTAGGTGTACTCTGCAAGTCATTGAACACGGAAGTGGCAGGGCTACATGTCCTCTAATGCACACCTCTTTAGAACAGAGGCAGAGACCAAAAGGCAAACAATAAGGATGGACAGAATGGAGTTCATGGGTTTGGTGAGATGGAGTTCTGACGGACTTGGGAGTTACATTCAGCTAGGAGTAGGGGGGCAAGAAAATGGAGGACGAGCTTGATGCCGTATTTTACGTTATTCAGGGGCCTTGCCCATTCTAGAGAAGAAATTGTGTTTTGAGGTCACTTAATAAAAAGGTGATGTGGTGAGAGTAAAAAAGTACTGTAGATGGGGGGGAGGGGTTATGAGGTAGCCCCAGCTCTTTCTGGTGTTGCTAAAGCTTGGACACAGATGTCCAAGGCTAACAGATACATTTAGGAGAAAAGTAATCTGCTAAAGAGGTAGGTCCGGAAGCAATAAATCATATCAAGTAAGACTTGCTGGGGATTGATGAGAGATGACCAAAGGTGGAGATAGACAAATACAGTTGCTTATAGTTTTCAGAAAATGGGGGTGGGGTAACCAGTCAAGTGAACATTCTACCTCTTAATTGGTCTAGAGGGTCCGGGTCAGACATAATATAACCTGGAATCACGGAGATATTGCAGTGCTTGCCTGATACCAGTATGTTTGAGAAAGGACTAAAAGATCAGTGTGAAGAAGATGTCTGGTAGGCCTAAGAGGAGACCAATATGCCAATGCAAAGTGGACAGGGTCTATAACCCAAAGAACTAGGTAAAGTGGTGAGAGAGATAGCCGAGAGTCAAATACAGGCTAGGTTATTGCATAGTAGATGGTAATGGTATGATGTATTAGTTTTTCCATTGACCATTCTATTAGTTTAAAAACTAAAGGGGTGGGGAATTACTTTTAGTTTTTTCTTGTCTCAATAATAACATGAACTTTATTCAACTTTAAAGTTTGTCTGTGCTGATTTCATTGCTCCTTTTCGTCCTTCAATGACAAGCCAATTAGTTTGATCCCAAAGAGATACTTCTCCAGTTGCTAGCCCAAGAGAAGTGGCTTCAGATATGCACACCCTATGTTGACACCATTTCATACACACACATGCATAGTCTCCACACCCATTCCTGCCTAAAGAGCTGCACTTCACACCGACAATGCCCCTATGGAGCTTGAGGATAAATTTTGTTCAAAATAGTGACACCTCACACAGATCCCAACAGAAGCATAGCGCTTTGCAGACACTTCTTCAAAAGAACTGCATCTCTCAAATACACCAAGGAAGAGTTCTTCCTTTCTGAGACACTGCCCGTTGGTGCTACATAATTAAGGTGACAAATGCCTGCAAGTTACGGGGGGAATTACTTTTCCAGACCTGGGCTTTGCTTTTACATTATTAGCTAGTGTGTTAGACCAATTGATTGAAATACAATTAACCTAGACTACAGCTCCCAGAATGCACTGGTATGGCAAATCAAAACTGGAAAAGTTGTGCCCTGGTGAGAGTCATCTGGTCACCCTATACATATGACTGATACTGCCCCGAAAAATGTATATTTGCAGACAGTGCCCAACCACCACAATGTCACCAAAGCTCTGCAGTTCACCCAAACAAAGACCCACATAAAGGGTGAGCCTCATACCAATACTTATTTCTTCCAAACAACATTAATATCAACCCCCCCAAAAAGGTAAAATAACAATGCCACGGCAAGGGGTACTTAATACCAGCACAGTACTCCCAGAGACATGGGGTACTTAATACCAGCACAGTATTCCCAGAGACATAGAGTACTTAATACCAGCACAGTACTCCCAGAGACGTAGCCCACACAAGTGGCTTTAGCTGCAACTCCCTGAAGAGGCCCTCCTCGGAAATAACCCCCAAAGCACACACAGAAAAGAGCGAAGCCCCCCCCAAATATGCCACCACAAGGAGCTGTCAATTAAGTCATTATATACTGCTCGCCTCCCCCACCCCCCCCCCCAATGCAAAACGACAATCCTATTTCTGTTCATGAAATGGGGGCTAGCTCACTTCACACTCACCACAGGTACTAAACCAGCTTCTAGGCGGAGTTGCATCACAAACACACAATGCGCCTCCTCTCAAGTTTCTCATAACCAACTGAAACCCATACCCCTAATAAAGCACCTTACATAGCATTCCTCTATGTACCAATATTTCACACAGCCCGAGATGTACTTTAACATAAATCGACATCTTCCCCAATTAAATAAACGATTTATCATACCGACACTTTGAGGATACCAAAAAATAAGCAAAACATGCCGTAATCTGACGGCTAATTTAAGCAACATTGTGTATCTAAAAGGTGTAAAACTCCAAAAGCAAGAACGCCAATATAGTTTCAGTGATGGCCCTTGAGCACTCACTATTCAGAAATCAACAAGGGTTTTTGCTTGAAAAGCAAAGGACATGACTACAGGGCCCAGAAGGGACCCGTTTCAATGTCCATTGCTTAAAATCAGTAGTTCCCAAACTGTGCGCCGCGGCACCCTGGTGCGCCGCAAAAACCATCCAGGGGCGCCACGGACACAGTTGCTGAGCAGAGTGCATCATGAATTACACCGGGCTCTGGAGTGCAGGCCCAGTGCGTTGTGTCTGGTGACCACTAGGTGGTGCACTTGCTGCCTTTTGACGTCGCACCGGAGAGCAGGAGACATTCAAGCAGGCAATCTTCTCTTCTGCTAAAGCCTGCAAGTGGTTTGAAAAAATATATAACCCACTCTGACACATATCACACCAGGCCACGCCAGAATAAAAACACCCATAGCCCTGGAAGAAATTGCCAGCCGCACATGGATCGGATAGCAGGCGAACTACAGCACCTTCTTGCTGAGTTAGCCGTAAAGGCAATGTTCTCACTGGCTGTAATTGCAGATTCCACCGCAAGCACTGGAATGGCAAATGGTCAAATCACCATAATGACAAAAACAAAACATACTGGTCAGTGTCTTCAAAAGACACGCAAGTTGTAAACACCCATGGGCTTGCAGAGGGCCCATTGTCATTCATGTTTACATGCAAAGTGTACGGTTCTTGCACTATTTCGGATGACTTCAGGACCTGGAAGATGTATCCTTTTATTTCTGTGACAGCATCGATCTGTGCAGTGCCTGGACCTCTGAAGTGACGCAGAGCCAGCGTTACAAGTGACCATGGAGCTTTCAACGACAGCAATCAAAAGGGGCAGAGAGGAAGAGGAACTCCTGACATTTAAAGAGCTGTGGTTCATTTAAATTCATAGGAGGGCAAGTGCGAGCAGTTGTTACAGATATATAGCTTAACAAAAGTGAGCAGATGTTTTGATTCCCAGAGTAGAGTACAACGAAGTGGGTATTTCGAGAGTTCATTTTAAAGCCTGCAGTGACCCCCTGCAAGAGAAATTGGTGATGTTTAGCTGATGCAGAACAGGGTAAAGGGATAGTCTTTGAAGTGTAAACATACGTATTTTTAAATATTTTTTCCAGCTTGCCTTTCCGTGTCAATTCTTGCTTGCAGGAAACTGGTTTGGAGGAGAAATATTTTGCAGGAACTGAGAATCTAAGAGAAGTGGGCAGTTATCAAAGCATGGAGTTTCTCCTTTCTGCAGGGGTCATCCAGTGAGGTCCAGGATCAGCCAGGAGATATAGCTGACATGGTATCTCAAAGCTGGCTCTCTTGTTTTTAAAAGAAAAAACCCTGACATTTCTCCGGAAAGAGCAACTCACCCCTGTACATGAACCTGGAATTAAACTTTACCCATGTGAATAAGCGGCACACCCATTTGCAGTACACTGTTTTCACACACGATAAGTACATGACTATAATTCATTTTAAAAATCCAGATCTCGGGGGGCGTGGCTAACTGCCGATGGGAATGGCCGCTCGGTAGCTCGGCTCCTGAGCGCCACTCCCGCATTATCCGGATAATCCAGGGTCCCGCCGATCTGATCTACGCCCTACACCCTTCTCCTATGTCCGGTGGCACCTAGCGACATTGTGTGCGAGTTTGGTCCGGATTGGTGGCTGCACCGGCGACGAGCTCCACGGACCGAGTCTTCCCCGGCGTCCCCGCTGGAGGGGGTGCACCTTGGCTGGTGCGCGTAACTACGCGAGACCGCGGCTGCGGCCTACCACCCTGGGGACTGGCGGAACCGCCGAGACGCAACAACCGGCACTTCACCCTGGGCCCGGCGGGAGCCGGCGGGGACTGCTCGGAGGCCTGAGAGGGGGTGGAACCGGAGAGTGAGCGCTGACGACCCCGCAGGAGCACATAGGGCCAGGTTGGGCCCGTCCGTGTGAGTAGCGCTATAAGCGACCCCGTGGCCTCTAATCCTAGGACTAAGCGGGCCCAGCCACAAATATAAAAGTCCCGCTAGCGACCCGGAAAATTACTGCGGACTTGAGACAACAGTTGCGTGGTCCCGCGGTGGCTCGAGCGGGCCTGATACAGAGACCCATTAATCCTGGTTCCGCACTCTTTTCTGCTACACTCGAGGGGACACATTCGGGACAGCACGGGGCCCACAAACGACCCAGAAGCTGGCTGGGTACCTGACGCATCCGGTGTGGGGTACAACGGTGGCCTGACGAGGCTCGGCGCAGGAACCCGCTACTCCTTTCCCCCCCGCTGTGTGATAGAGGCCGGGCGTAAGCAACGGGTGGGGCCCCAGACGACCTGGAGCAAGGGTGCTCCCTAGAGCGACAGGAAAATCTCACACCAGGTCCAGTGAGATTGGACACTGCGGCGGATCTCTGCGGTGTTCTGTTGGCCCCGTTGGGACCGCCTCGGCGGCCGGAGTAACACACTATAGCTGAAAAGACGACGTGAAAACGGAGGAGTTAGAGGCCCACACCCACCCAGACCCTCTCTTGTTGGATTCGGAGTTTGGTGGGGCGCCACGAGAACTCATCTGACATTACACTCCCTGTGGGGTACTCCCCTGGTTGGGGTGCGTTCCGCGAAATCCGACAGGCCGGGTGGAAGACCCCACTGCAGGCGGCGGGGAGTAGCGGCCGCACTCTGCAGCCGGGTGGGGCCAACGAGGCGGTGACCATGGCGACCGGACGTAGCAACAGATCAGCCACGCAGACCAAGCTAGATAAATTCGCCTGGCAAAAACAACAGAACGGGGAGCGAGACGAGGCGGTGGCCTCAGGTGACATGACGGAACCCACGAATAAGGATCTCCTTGAGGCGATCACTGCCATTAAAACATCCCTCGAGGCGAAGATAGACACAGTGGCCACCGATGTGGGGCTGATCAGGGAAAACATGAAAAAAGTCGCTGAACGTGTGGGAACAGTGGAGAGCACGACTAAAGAACTGAGCAATGACACCAGCTTTCTCAAGCGAGAAGTCACTGAACTGCGCGCCTCCCACGACGCAATGGCTCAACAGCTGGATGATTATGAAGGCAGAATGCGCCGGAACAATGTTCGTATTATAGGTGTCCCGGAACACGCAGAGGGGCAAGCAGCGGACCTTTTCATAGAGGACTTGGTCCTCAAAACGTCTTCAGCCCCGAGGACTTTCTAAATGTTTTTCGATCGAAAGAGCTCATCGGGTGCCGGGAGGTCGGCCCAGGCCGGGGGCGCCCCCAAGACCACTTCTTGCCCGCGTGTTCAATTTCCGAGACCGAGATCTCATTCTCCAAATGGCGCGGGTGGCCCCGCCGCTAACCATCAACAACAGTAAAATCATGTTCTTTCCCGATTTCACACTGCGTGTCCAGAAACAGCGACATAGCTTCCTGGAGGTGAAACGAGCTCTCCGAGCTCAAGAAGTTAAATACGCAATGTTGTTTCCTGCCAAGCTGAGAGTGGAAGTCAAGGGGAAGTCATGGTTCTTCACCCGCCCGGAAGAAGCATGGGACTGGCTCGAGGGACGGCGTACAGTGGGGAAAAATGCAAATAAGGGACTCTCGGCGGCTGATGCGGCCGAAGACTGGCGCCAGCAGAAACGTACTTCTCCACACCCAGACTCTGATTCCCAGGACTACACGGGGGGCACTAACCTTGGATGCTGGTAAAACTGGGTGTGATTACTCTTGATCCCCGAGGGTTCCCCAAAATGCTCCTGGTTGTGGACTCGAAAGCCTAAACCTCTGAGGGCGAGAGTAACAGGTACGGTCTGATCGGGCGGAGGGAGGGAGCTACCCTTGCTGGCGAAGCGGCATTCTTTGTCACTGCTGAGGGGACTGACTCAGTGTTTGACTGCCTATTGTCAAATGTTATCGTTATGTTTTTTTTTCCTTATGGCAAAATACCTGGTGGTGTCCGTTTCCGGGTTGGAGACCGTGGACATATAGAATCTTGGGCCGAGACACCGTTTGGAGATGGTCAATTATCCGGGTTGAGCCTAGAGTTATAAATAGTGCTGGGATGGGGTCGGGTCGGGGGACAAGGAGCAAATTGACTATCTGCAACTGTGATGGGAGTGGGGTAGCTCACGTTCCCTAGAATTGTTTATGGGTGGGCGACAGGCACTCTGCATGTTGGGGGTGGCGGGCGGTTTTAGTCCCGTAATGCAGGGAGGCAGGGAGGGGGGTGAGTTACTACATACTTGGGCTTGTTTGGATCTGTTTTGTTGGGGGGATGTTCTTTATTGTTTTAATGCAGCAATACGAAATGACATTTCATATCAGTGCACCACAGCTGGTATTGATACTCATGTCACTGAGTTCACGCCTAAGGGAGCCATGGGGCGTGATGACACAACAGGAGCAACACAGACAATTACCGTTATGGGTTACAACCAATCGACACACCCCTTTCACACCATTGAATCGATATTAGTGTCTGATGGCAAGAGGTCAGGGACTTAGACTCATGACATGGAATGTCAATGGACTGGGGGACAAAATCAAGCGTGGAATAGTGCTACACTACATTCACCGTCTGGGGCTGGATATGGTGTTGTTCCAAGAAACACATTTAATAGGTAACTCCTGTAAGGCCCTGGATAGAAAGGGCTATCGTATGGCTGCACACTCTGGCTTTACATCCGGGTCTAGAGGGGTGGGGATCCTCCTTCGAAAGGGCTGCCCCTATATGATACAAAATACGTGGACTGACCCGCTGGGTAGATATGTGGCTTGCTCGGGTATCTGGGAAGGCAGAGTCCTCAACGTTATCTCCGTGTACGCCCCACCGGGCCTCCAACGCTTGACACTAGCAGATATTGGTGTGCTATTATTGAACTTACCTGTAGGTACACTGGTGATGGGAGGCGACTTTAACCTGACAATGAATGGCCAAATAGACCGATTCCCGCCCAGACGTGACTCCGCGCACAGCACACAATTACATGATTTCACTAATGCCCTGGGGATGGTAGATATCTGGAGATGGTCACACCTTCACGACACACACTTTACGTTCCAGTCCGGTGTACATGGCAGCCAATCACGACTAGACTACCTGTTTACCCACGCACAAAACATACAGGACTTCACAGATTCCGCCTGCCTTGCGAGGGGAGTGTCGGATCATTCCCCTGTTACAACAGTCTTTGGAGCTCGCCGTGTGGTGCAGCCTGGCCCCATCATGATCCAACCTTGGGCGCTGAAGATCCCACACATTCGGGAAAACCTACGGAATGATACCGACTACTATTTTGGGGAAAACACAGGGTCTGTGAAATCAGCTATCACACTTTGGGGCGCCTACGGGGCAGTGATAAAGGGGAGAGCTTTGGCAATGATGGTGGGCCACAGGGCTGAGCGCAATCGGCGAGTGAGTGAATTGGAATCGGAGATATCGGACCTCGAACGCGCCATTGCGCAAAACTCGGATCAAGACATTCAACATAACCTCAATGTTAAGAGACAAGATTATAGACAACTGCTTTTAGAGGACGCCAATAGACGTGCTCTAGCCACCCGTCATAAAATATACGAGCAGGGAGAGCGAACCGGTAAATTATTGGCATGGCTGGAACGCAAGGAACAGTCAGCGAGATGGGTGCGCGCGCTCAAAGGGCCCGGTGATGTCCTGATCACCGACCCTCAGACCATTGCAGAGACGTTCGCAAAATACTATGAGCACATATACACTATGCCGCAGAACTCACAGGCGACATGGGCGGCAGATCTCCTTGCTACTATTGAGGTCACATGTATCTCCCAAACAGATAAAGAGGCCTTAGAAGCGGATATTTCAGTTGAAGAGATTCAGAAAGCCATTCAAGATATCCGGGCGGGTAAGGCCATGGGCCCAAATGGGCTTCCAATCGAACTAATGAAACCCATGGCTATGAAGCTCGCTCCCCATTTACTAAACCTCTATAACGAATGCTATGAGGCTGGCCTTCTCCCAGCAGATATCCGCGCGGCCACTATTGTAGTCATCCGCAAACCCGGTAAACCAGCGGAGGAGTGTACATCGTACCGACCCATTTCCCTGATTACCGTAGAGGCCAAAATCTTGGCTAAACTGTTGGCTAACCGCCTACTCCCATATCTCACTGATTTGATCCACCCCGACCAATCGGGATTTATGCCAGGACGCAATACGGCCCGTAACCTACGTCGCGTCCACGGCGCGTTGGGTCGTGTGACAACGATGGAGGAAGAGGCGATCTTGCTCGCGCTTGATGCCAAAATGGCATTTGACACCGTGGCATGGGACTATCTGTTTGCGGTTTTGAATCGCATTGGGCTCGGGCCCAAGTTGATAGGGTGGATCAGACTGTTATACAACCTTCCTACCGCCCATGTCTCAGTGAACAACCATCGCTCAGGCTCTTTCCCCCTTGGTCGTGGTACGAGGCAGGGCTGCCCACTATCGCCCCTCCTCTTTGCCCTGGTCCTGGAGCCGTTAGCAGTCTGGGTCAGGGGAGACCCCGGTATCAGAGGCTTTAAATGGGCAGACGGACATGAAGACCGCATATCGCTATATGCGGACGACATTTTACTTTATCTTACCTCACCGGCGCGCTCACTCCGCCGCGTTCTCCATATCTTCCATATATTTGGGGCCCACTCTGGTTACCAGATAAACTGGGCCAAATCCCAGATGTATTCCCTCTGGGGTGATCCACTGCAGAGTCCGCGGGGCTACACCATTCCTGTGGCGACCCAGGGTTTCCAATACCTCGGCATTTTTATCACAACTGACGTAACAGTGTTCTATGAACAGAATCTGAGGGGACCGCTGCAGAGGTTTAAATCGGATGTCATCCACTGGAAAACACTACCCCTTACCCTTTTGGGGCGGGCGTCATTAGTGAAGATGTTAGCCCTACCACGTTTTCTCTACGCCCTGCAGAATACTCCCATCCCGGTCCCCGGAACCTATTTTTCGCAGATCGAGGCAGCAATTAGAGATTTACTATGGGATAATAGACCGCCCCGGATAGCCACAAATAAGCTCACGATGGAATGGTACGATGGAGGCATTGGGTTGCCGGATATGCGCCTTTATTATCAGGCGTCGCAATTAATTGCCATCAACAGTTGGGTGTTTGGGTCCCATACTGACCCCAGTTTCCGCACTGATCTGTGGTTGATGGGGAAGGGAAGCTACAATAGAGCGCTATACTCCAACCCCCGAAAACAAGGTCTGACTGGCCCAACGGCCCGTACGGTAGAAGTGTGGCACGGGATTCAGCGGCGGATGGGATGGCAAGGGCGCCTGACAAAGGCTACCCCCCTATGGGAACCCGACATCTTGGGACGGTTGAGTGTCTGTGCAGGATTTGACAAGTGGGACACGATTGGCATTTCCACGGTGGGAGATATGTGGATCAAGGGCAAGAAGGCGTCATTTGCAGATCTCCAACTTAAATACCAACTAGCACCGTCAGAGCACTTCCGGTATCTTCAAATAAGTCACGCCATAGATTGTGCCCTCCCTACAGACACCCCCCTCCCTGATTCCTCTCCTCTGGAGGACAGGTTGTTGCTGGACCCAATGGCCCGCAAGGCTATCTCCCTAACCTACAAAAAACTGATCAATAACCGAGTTGACCCAACACGGAAACTGCGCGCTAACTGGGAGGCGGACCTGGGGGCAATACCTGACGAAGACTGGACTGAAGCGCGGGCTTCGCCTCGGGAGGTGGCAATCCCGATGCGACTCCGGCTCGTCCAGCTTAAGATTTTCCATTGTGTGTACTTTGATGCCAAATTGTTATTTAAATTAGGACGACGGCCAGATACACTTTGTCTTCGACATTGTAATCAATTGGGTACGTTCATACACACTCTATGGGAATGCCCCCCCATACAACAATACTGGACAGACGTCACCCGACAAATGGCAAGGACTACTAATAAACCCATACATCCATCACCCCAGCTGTGCCTTCTTAATATCTGGGAGACAACAGACCTCACCCAAGCAGAACAATTGTGGGCCACTCTGGGGTGGTGCATAGCGAAAAGGAACATCGCCCAGAAGTGGGGGGTGGACACTATACCACAATTGCGAGATTGGGCTAAGGACATGGACCATGCCATGGTAGCAGAGAAAACTGTATACAAAGATAGAGGTTGCCCACGTAAATGGGATCAAAAATGGGGACGCTGGAATAAATACAGGGGGGACATCTGCATTTCCCCTACAGTGGAATTTAGACGGGAGAGGCAGGCATTACTGGAGGAGGAGGGCACAGATGGGATAACATAATCCTCCGGACCAACTAGAAGAGTGTGTGCGAGTGATGTTCCCAGACCCAACGAAGTAACTGTACCCCTCGTTAGACTGCTCAGCCTTTCGCTCTATGTTATTTTGGGGGCTCCTGATGGGCGGAATGTTATTTTTGTAATCCTAAAATGCCTATATTTCCAGCTGAAATGTTTATGCGATGTCACGATTGCTGCTGTTTTGTTTTCAATAAAAATTGTTAAACAAAAAAAACAAAAAAAATCCAGATCTCTTATTACAAATAAAACAAAGAACAGAGATGACAAGCTTTTAGTTGTTAGCCTACATGCCAGATTTCTTTTGATACATGAACCAATCAGTTGTTTCCCAATGTATGTTCCTCCCGTATTACTGGTACGGATGGCATTTTTGCCCTAATGACACTCGATTTTTCTTTTACATTGGTTGAAAATATATCTATGAAGATGCGTACAAAGTTATATTTTGATAGGCTACTTATTGACCAAGTGTCCTCCTTACTCGAGTGGTTCACAAGATGTATACAAAATAAGATCACATTACATACTGTGTTCCACGTGTCTGGTCAGTATTGACAGTGCATTGTGCCCTGTGCAGTTTTTTCGATTGTTTTATTAGGGAGTTTGTCTGTTTGAAGATAAATACAAACATACAATTTTTTACAAATGGGTTCTATGTTGTATAACGTTTAGGCTAAGAATGTTTCAGAGTGAGTCGGATGTTAAGCTTTAAATTATAGAAACATTATTTTCCTTGGCACTTTTTTTTAGAACAAAAAAGAAAGTGTTTTGAATGAATGATTCCTGAGGAATCAACTTCATATGCTTCTTTGTTCTACATCGAGTCCTTAGGTTTGAGGTCAAGTCACGGATTGCATTACCTTCTTTCTACCAGCTCTGAAGCAGTCAGTTTAATTCTGCTGTCGAGCCAACCTTCTCAAGTCCATCAAGCTTACCCAGAATTAGTTCACCCTCATCAGCAAGTATAAATACTACAGCCCTGTTCTCTATTTGTAAAACAAAATGGCTTCAGATTATTAACACTTCCATGGAGGCTCCATGGTCAATCCATTCCCTGACCAAACTGTCTTTTTAAGGACAACTTAGAGGCCACAGCATTTGTTTCCAGTCCAAGGATTAAACAGCCTTAAGATAAGGCCAGCTTAAGTACACCCTTCAGTCATACCACTCCTTCAGGATTCTTTGCAGACCCCAAGGTTGCCCATTACATGTGGATAAACTAGTTCATCTTCCTGCTGAGGCCCAATGCACAGTGCAACACACAACGAGAACCTTGGATTTCCCTTCCAACCTCCTTCACAAAGTGAGAGAATCACAGTTTACCAGGGAGATGCATTCTTTAGCGACATGATTTTTAATGTAGATGTTGGTGCGGTACAGGGTTATCACTTAAAGATTATTGTTCCTAAGAACTGAAGAAGAGGAGTCAAAGTACTGTAGGGGCGACTAAAGCAAAAGTGAAAATGAGAGTTTACAGTTCAGCGAGTACATAAATGCTAAATAGTAGAGCCTTTTGAGGAACTGTAAGAGGGAGAGGGTTGATATGAGTGGGAATAAAAAGGGACAAAAAAGGCATAGGAAGACTAGGGAAAGTGGAACCAGTGGACATGTTCATCTGAAATGGTGGAGGAACATGTACAGCAGTGATTCCTAAACTGTGCGCTGCGGCACCCCGGTGTCCCTGGCTGTGATTAAAATGGAAGGACTACAGAGACCAGGCTTACATCCCTCCGCCAAAAAAAAGTAATGTAATGGGGAGCCGCGCCTGGAGGCCAATTGGTCAAGGGAGCCGCGGGTCAAAAAGGTTTGGGAACCACTGGCTTAAATCCTTACAAAACATAAGGAGTATGGTTTTAAAAGACCACATTCATGAAAATAAAGCTGCAGTGCACATTTTATAAACTAATATAAGGAAAACAGTTGATAATGATCACATTAAACGTTTTCTACACCACGCATCAACCAGATATCGCATTACCTCCAGGAATGGTGAACTTCCTCACCTGAGGAAAACAATGCTATTCAAAGACGAGAAAAAATGAAAGTAGTGCTTCACTGGGAAAGTCTGTAAAGTGGAGCTAATGTGTTTGGGTGTGAATAAAACCAAGCTGGCCACTTTGTGACCACTCTGTCTTGCTTTATTTAGTTATTTATTTTTCGTATTTTTAACATTTTTTTTTTGTCTTCATCCCGAGGCTGCACTTTGGAATAGAAAAATGTCAGAAAAAGACATTTCCAGCAAAAGTATTACTTCCTTTTTAGATCCATTTCAAAGGAGAACGAAAGAAGCAAAGGAGAGGAAAGAGAGGGAAGCCAGTTCTTGGAGTCACGGTTTTCAGCAAGTGAGGAGCTAGACAGAAAACAGGAGAGGTTATGCTCACTTCAAGCTGTGGGAGCAGCCAGGCCCGGACCTTCTCTCTCGCTGATCAGCAGCAGTTTTACCGCTCATCAAGCAGGGCCGTCATTGCAAGCACTTTCTCGCGCTCTTAATATGGACGGCCCTGCAGACAAACACCACTGTGGAGGCTGTCAATAATGACACAAGTAGTTACCGTAAGGCGCGTCCCCTCGCGCCTTAAAGTAACTACTTGTATCATTTTGTGTGAGCCTGCTGCCTCATAGTTGACGGTGGGGGCTGACTTGGGGAGGGTGGGAGGGGCAAGTTACGGAGTGCCTGAGTTTGCCTGAGAAAAAGAAACCAGGCATATGAATTGAATCGAGCCACACCATCCACATCACCACCTGTGTGGCCCGCACCGGACGAACCGGCGATCCAGGGTGGGGGGGGGGCAAGCGCCCCTCCTTGCCCCCCCCCTGCGGACGCCCATGCAGCAGGCACCGTGATGATGAAATAAACGCTGCAGTGTACTAGATGCACACACAGTATAACACAAGTAGTAAATAAAACAAGTCATTCCCAAAGGAACATATACACATCCATAGCGTAAGGAAACTGTACTTGGTCGGTGCTCCTCAGCGAGAAACGGAACTGATTTATCTGGAGCACCAACCAATGAGGATACAGCAAAGGAGAGGGACGTAGTAGTGAACCAATGGCAAGTTGCAGGCGGGATTAAACTCCATATAGAGATAACAGCAGGTCTTCCAGACAGGGCATGCGTGCTGCATAGGCTCGACCTAAAAAGTGCATTAGCTCTGGCGGCGGCATAGTGCTTTTTCAAATTAGTTTTATCCACAATGCTGTAGAGCATGGCTTCAAAGCATTGCCAAAACCAATAGCTTTCATAGGCGAGACCTATTGACTTGGACAATGCTTGTTCAGGTTAGAGGACTGAGAAATACCATGTAGGATATGTTTTTCAGGTGAACAACACTGTAGAAATAACTTGTCAAAGACAGGGTTGTGCGTTTCTGCAAAGACTTTTCAAGCCTGCTATATTGCCAGAGCCGCTGTGCTTAATATGCAGCTTGTTGTGGTGTGGGCCACGGGCTATGCTGCCCGCACAAGCACACAGAAATAAGGTGTTTCTCACAAAGAAAAAGTGGAAATTGAATCACGAATCCTAATCAGTTAATCAGCTTCCTTGACACCGCGTTCCCTAAATAAACAGTAAACAAAATAATACATATAAGTTAAATGTTATTTCGATGGGTCTTATGTGAAGATAATAGACTCTGGCACAACACTCTAACAAATACTTGTACATTGAAGAAAGGGTCAAATAAAAGATTTGAAACACACATGCTGACCAGACCGAGGGGCTTGAAATTGGAGTTATCTCCGCGAATGTCAGCAGAGAGTGGGAAGGTTAGCCTGTGTTTATTGCTGTGAGTGAAACACTAAATTCTCTTTCACATTTTGCCTCTAAACCCTGCAATATACTTCCAGCTGGGGAAACTCCATGCTTTTCACGGAGATGGGAGAATGACCCATTTACATTGGTTTGGCTCAAGATGAAAAGTAGTTGTTTGCACAGATTTTGTTGGCTTTGCAGAATAATTGCACTTTCACAGAAGTGTGAAAGTGCCCCCTGCTCTGCTGTTCAAGTTGCACAGCAAATGTGGCAAGCGAGCAGCGGCAGATGCATTCCCAGGGCAACTTTCTGACACTCCCCAAGATGTATTGAGCAGCTGTGTGGTAGGCTGCGACCAAAAAAAGACAAGCATTTGCAATGCAAACGGTCTCGCCTTTGGGACCTTATATGTATTTAGCCATGTATTTAGCTATGGAGCACCTTACCCTGGGTGGTGAAACATCTACTGTTTTTGAACATGGAGGGAAAGTAAGCACCAAACTGTGTGACATGCCAGGTATGTGAAGACATGGAGAGAAATATTGCCTTTTAGCGGGAAATGGTATAGGTGAAAGCTCTGTTTTTAATATAATATCAGGGCCTTCGGTGGTTATATCGCTGAAAATATATGATTTGAAAAAAATATTATGTTTACGGGTGCTCGTGGAAGAGAAGTTCTATGGACTGGAATCTAGAGAATGCTAAAGTGATTAGCTTGAGTTCCTCAGCAGAAAGCAATACACCTGGTAAACAAGCACCCTGGGGCACAAACTTGAATGCAAGGTCTATCAAAAGGACACTCTTTCCCCCAAGACAGCTATTTCTGTAATTCTGCAGTTAGGTGTTCATTTTACACCCCCCCCCGGCCATTAACATTGGTCCTGAAAACCGCACAATAAAGCAGATTCGTACCGATTACACGGTAACAAAACACTAGGACTCAGAAATCATCACCACTCTAAAATCCATTAGCATTGTAGTTACCCAAACGCATTATACCTTTATGTAAATTGATGTATCCGATGCATTACTCCAGAATTGCTTTTGTTCATTTTTAGTCCCTGCACTAAACACCGAGGCACCATTTCCTGCCTTTGAACCCTTTCCCTGACCTTTTAATACCTTCAGAATTTATGCGCTGCCTGCCCCCAATTGAGCTTTTGAAAGCTAAATATATGATAAAAAGGAAACGTTCGACCAACAAAAGCGTCTAGCAACCCCATTAGCCAAAGCTCTTAAGGACAAGCAATACCTTAATGCTGATTAAATATAAGAGAGATAAATTGAGAGGGCTGACCAGAAAGTGACTCCCTAGATAAGCAGAGGACAGACAGGTCCCTCCTCGAGTTTCATTTAGAGTTAAAAAAAAAAAAAAGCTTTTAACTTAAACAGGCGCACTCTGCTAATTACAGAGCCTGGCAATTTGGGGACTGGCTGCAGGCTGCCGAGGGGAAAGGCAGGAGAGCGAAAGGTCAGGAACACCAAGCCCAGCCCCATTTGCAGATTGTAGTAATGGGGAGTATCAAACCAGAAAGCGCTCCTCCCCTCCCCTTCACATTACCATCAACCTATGCATACTGCCCTTAATTCCTGCGATATGTGAAGTGTTCGCTGGACGTGACCCAAAAGGGAGCAGGGCTGACAAGTTGCAGAGAGGAGGTGGGCTTTTCCTATTAAGTGGAATGTTTGGAGCACATGCTTCATGTAGGTTCAGTTGTGCACTGTGCGGTTTCTTCAACTCTGGGCAGCCTGCTGTCCTAGGACAGCAAACTGGAATGCAGCATCTGGTGCCCCTGAAAGCATCAGACTGATGAAGAAGGGCCGCTATAGCAAAAACTGACCCGTTGTGCCCACCATAGGAGCTGAATCGCCCTCCCAACCACCAGTGCCTGCTAGCAGCTCCCTAACCACACCCGTCCCATTCATACCCTTCTCTGGTGCACACACAGTGTTTGTGCACGGTTTACGATGTGTCCCGGGGTGGCACCCTGAACCCGCGTGTGCCACAGCGGGTACGCCGGGTCCCATAGAGGGCAGTAGTACCCGCCCACACCAGCCTTACCTCACTCTGAGATCGCGGCAGCCTGGCGGCTGGGGGAAGAGGCGCCGTGTGCTGGTCCGAGCCGTCCGTGGTTTTGAGAGGGGCTCCCGAGACGAGACACGCGGACTGCAGGAGTGCTTCCTCCCGAACCACCCCTGCAGTACTTTGTATTCCTGAAAAGAGCAGCAACGCCAAGAAAGAAGCATTTTGTAGTCAGGCGGGTGATCTGTGGTTGGGGAGGATGGAGTGGAACCCGGCCGCGCTTCACCTCGTCCTGCTTTGCTGCTTGTGCTGTCTCTGCCTCCCTTTGTCTTGCATGTGCACGATGTAAGGCATCGCGCGCATGCGAGACAAAGAGTGCGAATTCACCCACCAATCACACCGCAAACAAGCCTTGAAAATGCAATAGGACAATCAAATTTATGGCCGAAAAGTGGGCAGAGCTTCCCCCGCTATACTGTATACAGCATCTCTCGCTGCCTAGCCAAGACCTAAAAAAAAAATCAAATATGTAAAAAAAAAAAAATGTAAGTCCGTTTTTATATAGCGCAGCTACTCACCCTTACGGGTCTCAAGGCGCTGGGGGCCGTAGTGGAAATTAAGTGAGCTATTGCCCAGAGTCACATGGTGCTGAGCTGAGCTGCCGCCGGAGCCGGGGATCGAACCGTGAACCCTGTGCTCCGAAGTCAGCTGCCCTGGCCGCTGCACCACACCTCTCCACTAACCCAATCAACACTTCTGGACACCCCCATACCCCTCCCTCCACCTCAATGCCTGGATCCCTTCCAAAGGAAAAAATTACACTTTACCCCACATTTGCTCACTGCACGAGAGCACGTGCATGGACCCCCACCCACAATACCCCTGCGTTTGACCTGACAGGCTTAGGGTGGTCTTCCCTCAACATTTTGCCTGCCTCCCTCAAACTTTTCTGTACCCATTTTTGCTGTCTCTAGGACTCTGC
Source organism: Calotriton arnoldi (assembly GCA_963921515.1). Lineage (NCBI taxonomy): Eukaryota > Metazoa > Chordata > Amphibia > Caudata > Salamandridae > Calotriton > Calotriton arnoldi. Next base: position 6,614,734 of record CAWUFW010000068.1, read on the forward strand.
GCACTTGAGACCTGCTAATCAGTGCTAAAGTGCTTGTACTCTCTCCCCTAAAACACTGTACCATTGGATCGTACCCAATTGGCATATTTGATTTGCTTATAAGTCCCTAATAACGTGCACTACTGGTGCCCAGGGCCTGTAAATTAAATGTTACTAGTGGGCCTTCAGCACTGATTGTGTGGCCCACGTAAGTAGCCCCCTAACCATGTCTCAGGCCTGCCATGGCAGGACCTGCGTGTGCAGTTCATGGTCATTGTGACTTGGCAGGTAAAACTACTTCACAAACACAAGGAGATGATGGACGGAGAGCTGAAACTTTTCAGACACTCACCCCCAGTCACAGATCTGGGTTGAATCCATCATCATTCTTTAGCTCACTTCGCCACCTCAGTTCAGACCCAGCTATATGCAAATCAGTCTTGACCCTGTGCGTCATGGGAACAGTCCAGCCTGAACTACCAAGCCAGGTCTTCCCTAAATGGGAAACAAGCATCCTGGGACAGGTTTCTGGGTAAGTTGGCAGGGTATGCCCAGAAGTGGGTCCCTTGCTCACCTATTCACTGGATTCAAGCTAACCAGAGAGAGAGAGGGAAGGGACGGGACATCAGAACAGCCTTCACATTTATAGCAATACAGCCCACTTTCACCGGTCCCCCACCTGAGATCCTCCGTGAACGGGGGAGATGCTGTGGAAAAGGATAAAATTACCTATTTTTAATTAGTTTTATCTAGTGTGAACTTGGCCCGAAGGTATTGGAGCGCTTTTCATGAGCGCCAGTTACAGACCTGCCAACCTGAGCCAAAATGTCACTGTGTGAGGAGGAGGCGGGGCCTGAGGAGGGGGCGGGGCTCTTGCCGAGAAGTACCCAAGAGACACTTTTGTCCCCACCCCGCCCCCAAGCCCCCTAAAAAAAAAAAGTCGGTAGTTCTAAGTCTCTGCAGTGCTTTTTATTTTTTTGCATATTTATATAGCGCGAACTCGACCCGAAGGTATTGGAGCGCTTTACATGAGCACAGTATTTACATTACACATTCAGGCACGGGGAGATTAAGTGATTTGCCCAGAATCACAGGATGCTGACGCGACCCCGAGGCTCGAACCCTGGTTTCCAGCACCAAAGTCGGCAGTCTAGCCGAGGGACCACATCCTCTCCACATCCTTTTAAAATCTTTTTGGCAGCTTGAGTTACACAGGGGTACATTCACATTTTTTCAGGCGCCGGGAAGGTATTTGAATGGCCCCGAAAGGTTGTAGTAGAACAGACGCCGAGACTCGAACCTGTTTCCCAGCGCCAGAGTCGGCAGCTCAGGCCCTTACGCCACAATTACATCGCAAACAAAAGGAGGGATCAAAACCCCCTTACTCAGTACCTTCCCCGGCCTCCAACCTTCCCACATCGACAACTCACCTGCAGCAGATCACACTGCGCGCTCAATTCACAGCACTTCGGGATGAAAATAACGCGTCTGTTTGTGTCTGGCATCCAGGGATTATGTGGTCCACTCCCATCCCTGCCATTACTAGTGACGTCAGAGGCGCTTCATCCAGTGGGGGTGGTTAGGGGGGAGCCCCAGAACTCCCTCCAATCACCTCCACCGGAACCGATGATGGGAGATTGCAGGACGGAGGGATAAGGGGCGGAGCCTATAACAAAAGCTTGTTTTTATTAAACAATTCAGGAATAATCTATAAGCGTTTAGATGTCATTATGGATACATTCTACACATTTTGGCGATCTTTTAAGATGCCGGCCGGGCCCCCAGACTCCCTCCCAAACACTGATTGACAGGAGTGAGTGAGTCCTGTTCATTTCTAAAAGAGAAACAGAGATATGTTCGGCGGCTGCTCGGGGGGAACAGAAACAAGAAAAGCTGAAAACAGACCCCAAAGAGCGCTTTCCGATGGCGGATATTTACCCTCTCACAGCTGCAGCTCTGACACGGACAGTCCAATACTCCTGGCTGTGAGAAAAGATACAAACAAGCATTGGCGCTGGGATTACAGACACTGTAAAGACAGGGCCCAGGCACTGGGGACTGTGCTGGTAATTCAGAGCCGAGACAACGAGTCTGATTAGATCTCAGTTGTTTATTCCCGAATCTCCTGCTGAATTACAACACACAGGGAGCTCAGTTACAGGGATTACTGCCTGGCACTCCAAGGGACCGAAAGAATCAAGTTACTTCTAGTTACAATCTAGAACAAGCATTTGCAATGCAATAGGTCTCGCATTTGCGAAATTTTAAGCTATTGGCATTGTAAATGACAATGCCTTTTATTTATCTGCTTTTTAAAATCAACACATAGATAAAAGCTTTGTCATTTACAATGCCAGTAGCTGAAAGTTTTGCAAATGCGAGACCTATTGCATTGCAAATGCTTGTTGTAAATATATTGTCGAAGGCTCACACACACGGAGGTTCCCTATGAGTAAATATTGTCTTATGGGTACAGAGTGGGAGTTACACGGTTGGATCGTCCTGGAAGCGTGTGTGCACACTTAAAGGTACATGTGTGACGTCATTATTTAAGTAGCCTGGAATCATGCCACCCCTATCAGTCTTTACAATCTATTCCTGGCCTGCCCCGTTCCTCCAGATCACCGGACTATGGGCATACCTCGTCCTAGTGCCATTACTATACCAAACATTTCCACAACCGTGCCATATTAAGACTTGTCTGTTTTTCTTTTCGTTATAAAAACGGAATATCTTCTGCTCGCCTGCATATGGATGTGTCATATGTAATGAGGATGGTTCTCCTGTGGGTATGCACGAACTATTGTCTAACCCCTTCTTTCTCTCATAAATGTCAGAGAATTGCCCATTAAATGCAGGAGTAAATTACTTCCGGTGGAGAAGGGGAGTAGCTGTTTCCCCAGAGGAAAAACATTCTCCCGTCTGACAAAGAAAAAACCAAAAATCTCAACAAGTACATTTGCACTTTCTGTGATTATTTTGCCTGGATGAATACGCACGTATTTTCGTTCATGTAAAATGGAATTCACTAAACCTTTCTAGGATTCTGTCTGGAGAGTTGTGGTTGGCTCAGGTTTTTAGCTGTAACCTAGAAGTGTTTTGTGAATTCCTGAAATAATTACATTGACACCCATTCAACGTTTTAAACGCCTGGTTGCAGACTCACTCATTTCGGCCCAAAGCATCAGGAATCAGATGTCACATGGCCCAATTTAGCTTGAAATGAATCTGTGTAAACTAAGGGGAAACCTCTCTAACCCCAAAATAGCCGCTTTATTATCTTTGCAGCAATCTGTTACTATGATATTATCAACTATGTTCTTATGTAATTCAAGTTGTTCTCTGTAAATCACACACGCACAAATGCCACTATGGTACAGCCACCTACATAAAACTATTTTAAAAAAATAAGGTAATAACCAAAGCGTAATTGGGTCTCTTCTTGTATTTTAGGATCAAATTCAACGAAATAAAATGATTGATCAAAGCCCCACTTCCCAACAAGCACGTCACAAGACGTCGAGCACGTCACAGCACGTCACAGCACGTCGAGGGTGCCTTTCTGCTCACAAGCATGGCTGCTCCCTCGAGGAATAAACAGTTGCAAAGCTCTACTCATGAACGCGATTTACGGAACTAGGACTTCATCAATGAAGCTATTGCTGCTGCGTATTCTTAGTAATTGTTCTTGGTAATGTAAAGAAATGCAAATGAATGCCAGCCAGGGCACTAATGGCAAGTACAACTGAAGATGCCCTTCTAACCTCAACAGGCCAGTTGCAAAAGATGAGCTACATTCACAGTGAATATTTAACAATAGCTGCACGAGCAATGCACACAGGTAACCTTCATCTGTCTAACAACCTTTGGCAAATTATTCATTTTTGTTTTCGCAAATAGAGGCGAACAAATCTAAATGTGAAAAAAGTGTGACAGCATCCGAGAAATCTGAGAATGGACTTCCAACTAAACGATGATGGCAGCGTCTGCACTATAGAGGAGAAAAAACCGTATTAGAGCATCTAAAAGGAATTCTATAACACAGACACATTGGAAGGGGCGCTATGGAATTAAGGGTCAACTGGTGCGACAACAATATATATGGTTTTATAAGTGGAATCGGCACTACGGTTAATCTTATGGTTCTTTCATGTTTGATAGACCAGGCGGAGCTCAGCACTAGATCGTTCTATATGGGATTCATAGATTTTAGCTCAGCGTTCGACAAAGTCAACAGGGATAAGTTATGGCAGAAGCTTTTCGCTCTGAATATCCCAGATGGTCTTCTAAGAGCCTTACAGTTACTGCATCAGGACACATGGGTCAGGATTAAGATTGGCGACGGCTCTAGACTGTCACGACCAATTCCCACGACAAAAGGGTTGAAACAAGGATGCGTCCTGGCCCCTACACTTTTCAATTTATTTTTAGCAGATCTCCCAGGTGTCCTTAACACAGTCAACTCCCACGCTCCCAAACTAGGCAACTTACAGCTGTCAAATCTTTTATATGCAGATGACGTGGTTCTCTTGAGTAGCACAAAGGTGGGCTTACAAAGACTTATGGATGCAACTGTCGCCTATTCAAAAAGAACGAGCTCGAGATAAACAACAAGAAAACTAAAATCTTGGCGGTTCGCCCAGGAAGGCCAAAAAAGTTGACATGGGTTTTAAACGCTGAAAGAATCACAGAATCCAAAAATCACAAGTATTTAGGTGTTTTATTCAACAACAACGGAAGATACAAAAGCCACCTGGGAGAGCAAAAAAGAAAGGAATAGCGCTAGCATTTGCTCTCAGCTGCCTCCATAAGAAACTGCTTGGGCCAACATTCACTCCAACACTACAGGTGGCGCAGGCAAAAGTCATTCCAACTTTAACATATGGAAGCGAGGTGCTCAAAGGACTGGACAGCGGTCATTTAGACACAATCATAACAAACATTTTTAGAACAGTCTTCCAGTTACCATCTTCCACGTCGCCGGCACAAATCAGGCCGGAACTGGGCATTTGCAAACAAACATTGGGCAGAATGGCGAACTTTCTAACGTGCTGCCATAAGCTAAGGCTATCAAAAGAGGGCAGTTTAGCGGAACATCTATGGTCCAATCTGAGTACAAAACGATGGCAAGCGGGGCATCGATACCTGTCGAGTGGGCTACAAACCCTCGGCATGAAGGATGTATGGGACCTATACGTCAGCCAAAATGAGTTTAAAAGGCTAGCAAAATCAAGCGCAAAAAAGCTCTCCTCAATGGAAGACAAGGCGAGCCTCGCAAAAAGAAGCCATGGTTGGATGACCCTCAGTTCATATGCTCAGCTGACACCTCAGAGTTACCTAACTTGCACCTTCAATGCACGCACTAAACTTTGCTTTTTAAAATTAAGATTGGGGGTGATCAATTTGTCCTGCCACCTTCCCAAATGGAAAAGAGAGCAAGTCCAAGAGATATGTCGATTTTGCGGCAACCAAAGGGAAGACATAATTCATGTTGTGTGCCTATGCCCAAGCCTCTTGAAAGAAAGAAGGTCCCTCCTACGGAAGGCCTGGAACAACAAGGAAGTTAGATCATGTAGATCGGCAGTATTGGCCTGTTTCGACTCACGGAACATAACTTTAAATTGCGCACTGGTGAGGTTTATGGACTGCGCAGCCAAAAAATTAGGAAAGGGGAGATGTTGATCGTTACCCCAGCTAGAGGCGCAGATCCACGGACCGCGACAACAATGAGAACTTCTGCTTTGAAGACACCCGGAAATATGGAAATCCGCCAGAACTGCAAAACGGAAGCGTGCACAGAATGGATACCTTGGGTCATAAAATATAAACTTGATCTCAACAGCTTTGAAAGGATTGTCCTCAATGGTATTGGAGGTGCCGGACATAAATAAGAGATCTCGGCTATGTGGAGGGCTAGGCATATTTTATCACTGCAACTGGAATCGCATTTTTAGTCAATTTAATAAGCGTCAAATTTTTATCTATTTATTCGTATCAATTTAACAAGGATCAAAAAAAAAAAATCAAAAAAAAAATATATATATATATTCTTATCTCATGCTTGTATTAATTCAATACGCATCAAAAAGTTTTAATGACATGTTCCCTGCAAAGGTTTTTTAAATCATGCAATAAAGACTTCTTTCTTTCTTTCTTTCTTTCCATAGTTGTAGCAGCCAGTGTGGTTGACAATGACATTGTTGCCACATCCATGGATGTAGGTAGTTAATGCAGTTAAGGCCCAGGCGACGACAAATGCATCAGATAATGGTGTGGTGGACGGCAAGGATAGCAATGGGTAAACTATCTTCAGTGATATGGTTAATGCGTAATGCTGTTTATGGTCTCAACGTTTCAGTTTTCTGTATCATCCAAAAAGATTCAATGAAAAAACCGAGACAGTCCCACCTTCATTTGAGAGACCGTGTTTTAAAACTCAAATATTTGGAAATGTGTGTAGTTGAGGGGAGACAATATTGTGGAAACACTTTGTGCACACCAAGTGTTGGTGAGAATTTAAAAATGGCTCCCACGTACCCATAAGATATACACAATTTACAATTTATAAAGCGCCCGAATCACCCCATCAGGGTATCTCCGCGCTTGAAATGCTGTAGGACTCCAAGGGGATGCTAGGTTAGTATAAAGTCGCTTTTAACCACTTTCGAAACTTTAAATAGTCCGTACAAAGTCGTAAGTGAGTGGGGAGTTGGTTCCAGTACCGTGGGGCCAGGTGGTAGAAAGCTTTGCCCCCTACGCGAGCCCTTTTGAAGCGGGGGACCTGGAGCAGAGCTTTAGATTCCGAACGGAGAGGTCTGGAGGGCTTTTACCTGACCAGTTTGTCTCGTAAATGCTAGATGGCCATAGGAGAGGTAGCAAATGGCCGTGCACACCATTGGGGGCTGTTTGAAAATAAGTGGCCTGAGCGTAAGAGGCTGATTACACTGTTCCAGCAACTAAGCCTCTGGCACTAGTCTACAAATGACCCGGGCTCTGTTGTATCTAATAATGTACACAGGCTCTCTGCTGGGTTTTAATGTCAAAAAGAGGTATACAGATTATAAAAGATGAAACTAAACCCAGCTAAACGTTACGCCACAATAGGCAGCAGAACATGGAGGAGATGTTTGGACAGACCACGCTTGGTAAAGCGTGTTACAGAACCAGACCACGCAGCTTGCTGAAGGGAATGTTACCTGCTTCACCTGTCTGTCCTTCGGGATCTGTGTAAACATTCATACACCTGTACTGCCACGGTGTTCATTTGTACAGTCGTCTTTGTAATATCTGTTGAATTAAACACATTGCAAAGACACTCTTCAACCAGGAGCCTTCTACCAAATGTCGAACCCTAGCTTTGATGGTTTTATCCTCTGCATTAGTGGTGTGTGACTGTTGTTTGCCCAAGAGTGTAATGGCAGCCGTACCATCCTCAACACTTCTGATAACACACGTCTCTTTGAGAGCCGTTCTGCACATGTAGAGTGATATTCATGGCCTCTCCTAACACCTGGGAGACGGGTGGGGTCCAAGAGTGGTGGTGGTGGTGGGCAGTGCTCAAACTGAGAGCCAAGAGGTGTAACAGGGGAAGTACTCAAACCCAGGGCCGGACTGGCCATAGCGGGCACCGGGCGTTTCCCCGGTAGGCCGCTAGGGTGGGGGCCGGTTTTGGGCCCCTTGGGGGCTGTTTTTGTTACCAGGGGTCGTAATATCGGCCCCCGGTAACAAAATCGGCCAAAACCGGCCCTTGCAAACTGCTCGGCTGCACTCCCCCTCATCCCCAGTCGCCTTCATGGTCGTTTGTTACCTCCAAGATGTCCTCCCAACCGAACCTGCAGCTTTCCAAAACTGACGGTCTCCACTGAGAAGCCCAGGGACTGCGATGTCCGCTTTACCTCCAGCACCTGTCAGTGCAGATCTTGTGTCAGTCGTTGGCCCCTGCAGTGCCGACCGCAACCTTAGGAGTTTTGCTCCCACACTCAAGTGACCTGCTTGCCAACAGACCCCAACCAAAGGCCTGAAAAGCAATATCAACCTCTAACTGTTACAATTACAAGAACTGCTGCATTTCCTTTAACAGTTGTGCATTTGCAAGTATGTATTACCTACCTGTACCAAGCCCTGCTTTGTTCTATAAATAAACCATAAGTATACCTTTTTATACCTACCTAATTGGTCTGGATTCTGTCTCTGAGTGTGTGACATCAGCCTTGATTGAGTGAATACAATACATGCTTAACATACCTTCCTGATGAGCCTAACTGCTTGACCACACTACCAGAAATAGAGCTATTAGTGATTATCTAATTTAGCGTCTGCTATAACTCTGGGGACCCACGGGACTCTGTGCACACTATACCTTACTTTGGTATAGTATATGCAGAGCCAGCTTCCTACATTGGTGGATCAGGGGTGGGATGCAAAGCCTTGCATTTACTGGACTAACTTAGTCAACCTCTGATAACATGACAATAAGCCAAAAATTGTCTTTAATACAAATCAATTTTTGAATTGACTAATTTTTTCACAAAAACTCTAAAAGTCTTGTTAGGGCCTGGTGTCAAGTCCCTGTAGCATTTGTTTTAGAAAAGTAAAAGTCACTAAAGTTAGGGGGGAGTTTCTAGAACTATTAGTGTAGGTCTTCCAAAAAGAACCCCACTTTAGAAAGGTAATGAGCAATCCAGGGAATATGGCTGAGGAGCTCGACCTCACTCCTTACTCCAACCTAGAGGTCAGAGAGTTAAGGCTTCTCTGTAAAGATAAACAGGTAAGAACTGGGTCCAGCCCTACCAGACTACAACTTCTGGAGTTCCTGGCAGGGCATCCGTGGGACCATCCCACTTCAGGAGGATGGGGGAAGGTAGTGAGGAAGAAGAAGTCTGAAACCGACCCTCTCAACTACTCACAGGGGAAGGGAACTTTGTGTCCTACCCTCCACACCCAAGAGGTACAGGGGCTGGCTCCTATAGAGGTACGACCAACTCCCTACCAGACAGTGAGGACAACCTCACTGAGGAGGACCTCCTTTTAGCAAGGATGGCCAAGAGACTAGAGCTAGAGATCAGGCTCCTAGCTCTAGAAAAAGAGAGAGCAGAGAGGGGCCCAGGACCCATCAATGGTGGCAGCAATCTAAAAAGCTTAGAAAAAAGAAGGGTCTTATGATCTTAAAATCCCCAAAGGGATTGTTCCTAAATTTGAGGATGGTGTTGACACCACCAAGTGGTTCACAGCCTTTGAGAGGGCTTGTGAAGCCAGAAAAGTGAGGTCCCTTTTGGCCTTTTTGAAAGGTTCAACAAGACATTGAAAGGCATGATAATGGGACTCCCTGAAAAACTCAAAAGGAGATGGGCTGTCCTATTGCCCCGCCGGCTTTTTGCCTACAGAGAAGTGCCTCAGAAGGGAGTAGGGTTCTCACTCTTTGAACTTCGGTTTAGTCACTCTGTAAGGGGAGCACTCTCACTTGGGAGGGAAGAATGGGAGAGACCACATCATGTACCAACTCAAGATGTGGTGGACTATGTACTAAGCCTTTGTTCCAGGATGGCAGAGTACATGCAGAAAGCAACCAAACTCCCAGAGGCCAGCCAGGAGCTCCAGAAGCTCTGGTATGTCCAGAAAGCTGCACTGGTAGAATTCCAACTGGGGCAACAGGTGTGGGTTTTGGAGCCAGTGGCCCCAAGGCCCTCCAGGACAGATGGAGTGGCCCTTACCCCATCCTACAAAGAAAGAGTGAGGTCACCTACTTGGTAGACCTGGGCACTAGCAGGTCCCCCAATAGGGTGATACATGTGAACCGCCTTAAGCTCTATTGTGACCGGGCTGATATAACCATGCTGATGGTTACTGATGAGGATCAGGAAACAGAGAGTGAACCTCTCCCTGACCTTCTCTCTTACAGCCCCCAAGATGATTCAGTGGATGGAGTTGTCTACTCAGACACCCTCTCTGCCCACCAGCAGGCTGATTCCAGACAAATTCTGCAGTAGTATGCACAGATTTTCTCCTTGACCCCCTAACGTTGGGCCCCTGAACTCTGCACCCAGCAGTCCCATTGCCGCTGGTGGTGCAACTAGAGTGTACACTTGGACCTTGGGGAACCTTGGTCCTAACCCCGAAACCTGAACCTTGTAAGTCAAATACTTACCTCTGAGTTCGATAACCATTTTTCCTCCCACAGGGACTCATAGTATGACATTTTGGGTCTAGAAAGTGTTCTATGTAGAACTGCTAATGTATGGGGAAAAGTGAGCACTATTGGAAAGTAATCCGAAAGTAACCAAAGAGTATTTACTGTGCAATGCCAAGTATTCTGAAAAGCGATATCAACCTGTAACTGTTACAATTATAAGAACAACTGCATTTCCTTAAACAGTTGTGAATTTGCAGGTATTTATTACCTACCTGTACTAAGTCCTGCTTGGTTCTATAAGTAAACCATAAGTATACATTTTTTATACTTCCCTAATTGGTCTGGATTCTGCCTCTGAGTGTGTGCGAGCCTTGATTGAGGGAATACAATAAATGCTTAACACATCCTCCGCCTATTAAGTCTAACTGCTCGACTACGCTACCACAAATAGAGCGGTTAGTGATTATCTAATTTAGCCTCTGCCTACCTCTGGGCACCCACGGGACTCTGTGCACACTGTACCTTACTTTGGTATAGTATATGCAGAGCCAGCTTCCTACAGTACATATCTACATCAGACACCTACACTGCTTTCCATAGGGTTCTGATATACTTACATATCTACATCAGACACCTGCAGTCCTGTCCATAGGGTTCTGATATATTGACATATCTACATCAGACACCCACACTGCTTTCCATAGGGTTCTGATATATTTACATATCTACGTCAGACAACTGCAGTGCTTTCCATAGGGTTCTGATATAATTACATATTTATTTCAGACACCTGCTGTGCCTTCAATAGGGTTCTGATATACTTACATATCTACGTCAGACACCCGCACTGCTTGCCATAGAGTTCTCATATACTTACATATGTACGTCAGACACCTGCAGTGCTGTCCATAGGGTTCTGATATACTTACATATTTATTTCAGACACCTGCTGTGCCTTCAATAGGGTTCTGATATACTGCATATCTACATCAGACACCCGCACTGCTTTCCATAGGGTTCTGATATACTTCTCAGTGGCTATTAGTTACAAGACCTACTACACGTTTCTGGTCAAAAACATATTTCCGTAGGAAAGAAAGTCATTTCAAAAGCATCCTTTAAGTCGGACTCGCCTACTTCTTATTTCGAGGCTTTAAATCTTCTGCTGTGGGAAAATGTCATTTTTTTCTTTTGAAGGTTGTAAAATTCATGGCCCTTGGACCAATCGTAGCTGGATGCGTATGCACATATGTTTCCATCATTCTTAAAGGTGGGAGCAGATATTGGCTGATTTAATTGTACAGTTTTGTTCTTGCATCTTTATCCCAAAAGCCGAACCTTCCATCAGAAGCAGCTGTTGCTGGTGTGCCATGGACAGGGTGAAATCCCATCGATGCATAGATGTCTTGAGCTGGGGCTGCATTAGCTCCATTCAAACGATGGCATTTAAAAGTGAAGTTATTATTCATAGGATTTGGTGGGTTGATGTACTGGATCCTTCAATACTTCACAAAGCAAATCTTGAGCATTTATTCTGTTTGTCTTTAAATATGGCTGGTGTTTGAGAGGAGAATCTGTGCTCCTGAATTCCGAGGGTTTGGAAACTAAAGACCTGTATCTGCAGTGGTGACAGCAGCCATGGGGTAAACCACAGCAGCAGCCATGGGGTAAACCACAGCAGCAGCCATGGTGTAAACCACATCAGCAGTCATGGGGCAAACCACATCAGCAGTCATGGGGCAAACCACATCAGCAGTCATGGGATAAACCACATCAGCAGCCATGGGGTAAATCTCATCAGCAGCCATGGGGTAAACCACATCAGCAGCCATGGTGTAAACCACATCAGCAGTCATGGGGTAAACCACATCAGCAGTCATGGGGTAAACCACATCAGCAGCCATGGGGTAACCACATCAGCAGATATGGGATAAACCACATCAGCAGCCATGGGGTAAACCACATCAGCAGCCATGGGGTAAACCACATCAGCAGTAATGGGGTAACCACATCAGCAGATATGGGATAAACCACATCAGCAGCCATGGGGTAAACCACATCAGCAGCCATGGGGTAAACCACATCAGCAGTCATGGGGTAAACCACATCAGCAGTCATGGGGTAAACCACATCAGCAGCCATGGGGTAACCACATCAGCAGCCATGGGGTAAACCACATCAGCAACCATGGGGTCACCACATCAGCAGCCATGGGGTAAACGATGATGGATTTAACCCAGATATAATAGTGACTGGGGGTGAGTGTTGAAAGGTTTCAGCGCTCCGTCCATCATCTTATTGTGTTTGCTTTGTTCGCCCTAAGTTGGCAGGGTATGCCCAGATGTGGGTCCCTTGCTCACTTTGCCACTGGATTCAAGCTAGTCCTGCTGATGAGGGGTGTTACCCCTAAACTGGTCCCAGGATGCCATTGGGTAACCACATTCCCAGCCATGGTGTAACCACATCAGCAGCCATGGTGTAAACCACATCAGCAGCCATGGGGTAAACCACATCAACAGCCATGGGATAAACCAAATCAGCATCCCTCGGGTCACCACATCAGAAACCGTGGGGTAAACCGCATTGGCAGTCATGGCCTAACCACAACAGCAGCCAGGATGTAACTCATATCTGCAGCCATGGGGTAAACTACATCAGCAGCCAAGGGGTAAACCACATCAGCAGCCACGGGGTAAACCACATCAGCAGCCACAGGGTTAAGCAAATCTGCATCTATGGGGTAACCACATCAACATCCATGGGGTAAACCACATCAGCAACCATGGGGTAACGACATCAACATCCATGGGGCAAACAACATCAGCAGCCATGGGGTAAGCAAGCCATCAGTCATGGGGTAAACAAGTCAGCAGCCATGGGGTAACCACATCAACATCCATGGGGTAAACAACATCAGCAGCCATGGGGTAACCAAGTCATCACTCATGAGGTAACCAAGTCAGCAGCCATGGGGTCACCACATCAGCAGCCATGGGGTCACCACATCAGCAGCCATGGGGTCACCACATCAGCAGCCATGGGTTAACCACGTCAGCAGCCATGGGGTCACCACATCAGCAGCCATGGGGTCACCACATCAGCAGCCATGGGGTCACCACATCAGCAGCCATGGGGTCACCACATCAGCAGCCATGGGGTAACCACGTCAGCAGCCATGGGGTAACCACGTCAGCAGCCATGGGGTAACCACATCAACAGCCATGGGGTCACCACATCAGCAGCCATGGGGTAACCACATCAGCAGCCATGGGGTAACCACATCAACATCCATGGGGTAAATATACATCAGCAGCCATGGGGTAAGCAAGTCATCAGTCATGGGGTGACCAAGTCAGCAGCCATGGGGTAACCACGTCAGCAGCCATGCGGTCACCAAGTCAGCAGCCATGGGGTAATCACGTCAGCAGCCATGGGGTAAACCACTATTACATAGCAACAATTGTTCACATGCAACTCAGTTTTAAGTGAAATCTTTTTTTCCACAAGCTCTTACTTTCCGTTGGTTTAGTCATAGACAAGAAGGGGTATTGAATTAACAATAAGGTAGAGTCCATCTACCCTTAATCAAATGCAGTAATACATTTCGATTATTTATTCTGAGAAGAAAGTAGCCCAAGGGATATGATAATGTTGTACTCAATATAGCCGAAATGAGTAATACATTTATTCATTAGTTTCAGACATATCATATCACACAAGTTTATTATAAATACAATGCAAAAAAAGCAGTGGTTCGTAGGTTTGTTATTTATAAAAAGAAGAAGAACAGTGCCAATTGTGACCCCAGTGAAGTGACCATAACAAACCCTATATTTAAAGGGACATATAGTGACTTAAAATCAAACAACAGATTGTTGGAGGGTCTTAGGACGTCTGTGTGGTTCTGCTTCAATAATACGGACCAAGAACCAGATTCTTCTCTGGGGTTTTATTTAGACTATCCTTAGGAGTTGCCGACGACGTTTCGACCCTACTTGAAATGGGAGGATGTCTTCAGGACAGGAGTATCCTGGGGACTGCGAAGGCATTGATTTAATTAAATTAATAATAGTAGTGTCTGAGGAGCGATATGTAAGGGCTACTCGTAGTGACCTTAAATAAGCTTACCCATGGAGCACCTAAGCTCCTGGAGGTATGCAGGATTATTTCTTCTTATATCCTAAACGTCGGATACCTGGAAACGGGAAGGAGGAGGGAGTTTTAATAGACCAGGGAGCATCAATATGTCATTAAAAATTTTGATTGGCTCAAGTTTATCCAGTTTAACTCCTGGGACAAACGCTGTGCCCATCTCCAATTCTGACCCACCGCCTGCAGTGCCTCCTTCCCTGGTGACGTCCCTAAGAGATCGCCCTGCCACTGACATTGACACTAACATTTTAACCTGTTCCTCACGGCTTCAGAAAAATAATGCCCTTAATTTAGCTAGCGGTCAGCCAATAAATTCTGGGCTAAAAGAGACTGGAGCGCTCAATCCTGTTGACAATTGTCATGACAACGGTCATTTTACATCAAGGAAAAATCATGAAAGAATACTCCATCTTCCACCTGAAGCCACTCCATTCGTCATAGTACTTAAGAATGTGCCATCTCTGCTTCCTAGCAAGGAGGAAGACCTGAATCAGTTAAAGAACAAAACGGTTCATTGGCTTGCGAAAGTGGCGGAGTGCCCTAAACGTGATGATTTGTTTCATCACATAAATAATGTTGAACGGGTGTCATGGGTGGGCACACAATTAAAAACGGGCCAGGTGACTGTATTGTTGTAAATTTTAAAAATAAGTCACTTGTCCATTGTCTTATGGACAAGCTTTCTTGGTGTAATAATGCTAGTGGTCCCATTGAGGCAGTGCCATTAGGGTACTTCTACAAGCCATACATACCCATAGGAGATAGGCCTCCATTTTTAACTGGTAATATCACACATGACTATGTTATTCCAACCTTTAATCGTTTTTCACCCTTAGATTATGGGGACTGACTACATCCTCTGGCGAATGGCTGTGTCAGACAAATTAAACACGATCAAAAATATAGACCGTCTAAAGTTTGTTCTGGTGGCCTCGAAAAATTCCTATTGACTGTCGTGCCACATGCTGTTAGACCTCCCTCCCCTGAGCCATCAGAGCTAGCTCTGACAGTATCCAATGTTATCTCACTGGGTGAGGGGGCTCAATCTTTGGCACCATTCAATATGTTAATGCTACCCCAAAATAATTGTGAGTCAATTGCCCACTCCATTGAGGAAGTGCCCTGTAGCCATAATAGTACATCTGTTTATGGTAGCCTCTTTTGGAATATCGCCGGTTTGTCTAACAAGTTAAAATCTGAACAATGGGTTGCTCTTACAAAAAGGTATAGTATTGTGTGTTTACAAGAAACCTGGTTGAGAGAGCCTGCACAGATTAATGGCTATGTTTCTATACATACCCCAGCTAACGCAGCTCTAGGTGGTCATTCTAAGGGTGGATTATTAACTCTGGTATCAACAACACTGTCAGGCAGGGTAGGTAAGACTCCGCTTCACTCACCTCATTTTCAAATTATTAATATTCTTTTAGAAAAACTGTGACTTTGATCCTTGTTAACTTTTATCACAATAATTTTAATATTAAGAACACTACTATTCCCGAAGACTTAGAAAACTCATTGTGCAGATATACACAGGAGATTAATACGGACTTTAATGTTCTTGGGGGGGGGGCGATTTTAATTGTAAATTATGCCCCCTATCAAAACAGTCTGCATGACATTTATTAGATGGGGCTAGGGATGGCGGCTGCCATTTTTATCACAACCCTTGTGGGAATGTTTTTAATTCATTACTTTTGTAATTTTCTCTTTTCCTTACACATGATCTTATCCAACAGGATGGTATGGAATTAGTCTCATATGTAGGTAGAGGCCAAGGGTCTCTAATGATTTTATTGCCCTTTCTGATTTTTTTAAACCTCAATCTGTGACCTTCACCATACATAAGGTCTGCCTTAGCGATCACTAACCGCTATCTCTCCAACTAGAGATTCAAGCTGTTGACCTCGATATGCCTAACAAATCATGCCCAATAACTTATGTCAAAAATAAGGGGCTACTGCGGAAGTGGTCCACTATAAATCCTGATTCTGTCCTACATAAGATCATGACAGTCAACAAGAATCAAGTTTTAGACTGTCTGAAAGATAGCATAAACCCCCCATCTATGCTCACATCCTTCGCGGCAATACCTGAGACCATCAATGCTGCCTTAATTAGTGATCAAAAAATAAGACCTCGAAGGCAGAGTAGGTGGTTTGATAGTGACTGTTCACATTCCCATAATAAATTAATTAAGGCATTGAAGAAAAAACCTCGATACAAATTGGAAGTAAAACAGTCACGACTTGAGTATAAACAGGCATTAGAGAGACGCAAATTAGACATAAGAAAAGAAGCCTGGAAACAACTCCACGTAGCTTGTCAGAGTAAAGACACCAGACTTTTCTGGAAAACCGTTAATTCGGATTTCTTTAACAGCTCCCACAACAGCAATATAGATGCTACAATCATGCCTGAAGTCTGGGTAGAACACTTTTCCGGCTTATACAGCTATAATGATGAGCAGCATTGTAATTTAAATTTAAATCATGGGACATCAGAATTGGCTCGACCAACACTTGAGGTAGAAAGGGCTTTAAATCATACTGTGAAGAATAAGGCATCGGGCCCCAATGGTATCCCAGCAGACTTGTTTTTAGCTAATCCCCCCCCTATGGCTCCCACTGTTGACGAACATTTTAAGTTGTTATGCGACCCAGGAACCTCCTGACTCGTGGGGATCTGTGACAATAGTCCCCATTTTTATAAAAGGGGACAGGTCCGACCCAAAATGTTATCGGCCCATCTCCTTAATTGATTGTACTTGCAAAATGATGGGTAGGGTTATACTAGAGCGGTTGGAGGCCTGGGTAACCGTCAGTGGAAAATTTTCAGACATACAATATGTTGACACCAGAACATGGGCTTCTATTGGAATTCTCAAGGGCATATTATCAAGCCCATTATCGCCGCTTTAGCGGCAGTTTTCTGCCGCTAAAGCGGCGATAATTTTAACGCCGTTTCTTGATAATATGTCCCTAAGTCTGTTCAGTGCACATTCCATTTTATGTTTTTCTGTAAACTTTATATCATACCAAGGCGTAATTTTATTATTCCCCTTTTAAAGTTTTTAAATATTAGGAAGTGCCGGGCAGCATTACATCACCTCCAGCTTTTAAAAGATGAATTTACTTGTTTAATGATTTACAGATATATTTCTTCGGCTGTTCGATTACGGGACATTGTTGGAAAATGATTTTATTATTTGTTTTTAACAAGGATCAATTTTGGGTTTTGCTGCTTTTTGGGTTAGGGGATTGTTTATGAAATTATTTAGACCCCAACCTTAACTTATGATGTCATTCATGGAAACTATTAATTATGATTTTGAAATTTAGACACTAAAATTGCTACTGTCTTCAAAAAAATATCACACTGTATGTATTTTTTCTTTTAACCTGTTTTAAATGTCTTTTGATGTACTCTTTGATGGCTGATAGTCAGCCGAATAAAGATTTGATTGATTGAGACCAGACAACGAACTAATTGATTGTGCGTGGACTTAATAGTTATGGAAACTCACCATGTGGTGCAAATTTTCATCAGTTTCATATTCATGGAAAGAACGCCCGTAGGTGTCTAGTGATGCCTTCTTAGTTGGGCAACCCCTGTTGATCGTGATGCCTAAAGAGACTGATAACAGGAGATCAAGAATGACATAATACCTATAGCCGCTGGGTGTGTGGGTACGGTACCATCGGACTCACTATTTTTGTTTGTTTTCAAAAGCGGCTCGTCAAAGGGTGTCGGGCGAGGTAGGCGAAGTCTGGGGAGGGATAAGTATCAGGGTTACTTGAAGTGTAGGAAGTAGGGGACCAGCGGCAAAAGTTTGATCATGTACTCACTTGGATTAGATGCCGTCAGTGCGTTTTCTGATTGGCAAGCCTGGAGTATAGCACTGTGCACTCTTCCGTCTTTCGCATTTGTGCCCTTGTCTTCCTGGTTTGTGAGTAAGGAAGGCGGGTTGACATCAGACGACGTGTCCTCCGCTGCGATCACGTGATCCTGTGTGACCGTGGTTGAGTCAGGCTAGAGAGTCAACTCTCCTATGTCTTGTAGATATCTTAAAGGGGAAAAAATGTAAGGTAGAAGCGCCCGGCGGATGGGAATCCAATACCGAACTAATTAATAGGTCTCGGAAAAGTTTGGTACCAAGACAGTTAGAGTGGTGTGTAATATCAATATGATGGGTTCTATTCCTGTTACATGTGGTATGTTAAGGGGCCATAATTTATATATATTCGATGGCTAAAATGTATTTCGTAATCTAGGTAATTCACTGAAATCTTGTAGGAAGGTCAATCCTGGTACATAAAACTACAAGTCTTGGAATGCAACTTTAAATGTCAACGGTACATTAAAAATCATATAATGTTGCTGTACATGTATTTTTTAAAGACCTAAGGGCAGTGTAAGGCTGACTCAAGATGGGTGTAGTGTCTTCCCCAGCCCTGGAGCATGTAAATGAATTACGCCACACACGGAGCTATGCTTCAGACTTCTTTATTCTCCAACATTCAATAACACTCTGCACACTTATGCCATTATTCTCATAACCACACCCTAACACCTCCCAGCATGCTACATAGTTCCTGTTTATAGTCCGCCCAGACCCACATGGGACCTAGTGCATACAACATTAATACACTACATCTCCCCCTTTGATAAATAAAAAGATCGCAAACAAAATTAAGAATCACATCTCCTCAATTACTCAGCAAGGCGCTCACACTTGTCTGCCGGCACGGGTGATCTGAGGTGATCGAGATCCACCCTGATCGGGCAATGGTGGTACAGGCTCAAGCGATTGAGCTGGACCTGCAGGCGGGGTCGCCTTACATGTGCTTTCAGGACTCAACAAATGTTGAGGTAGGTGTTTAGAGACAGACCGCATGGTAGGGCTAACTCAAGATGGGTGAGGGGAGTCAGCTCCTTTGGACGTAAGAGCCTGGGGGACAGAGGGGAGTATGTGGCCTCCAAACCCAGAGCACACTGCATAATGCACAGCACATAATGTGACTTCTAGAAGTGTGTGAGTGTGCAGAACTGAACCTCACATGTGCTGCTTCTGTATGTGCTGTGCACAAGGACAGAAGGAGAGTGGACAGGAGAGGAGGGCAGAGGAGGAAGGGGCACAGCAAGAGGGCACAGGAGCAAGGCACAGGAGAGGAGGGCACAGGAGGGAGTGACACAGGAGCCTGTGAGACACTGTATAGTGAGAGTGAAGCTCTGAACCACACACATGCTGCTGTCCTATGTGCAGTATGCAAGGACAGAAGGAAGGGGGCAGGGAAGGAGGGAGCAGGAGTAAGGGGCATAGGGAGGAGCACAGGAGGCACAACACAAGAGGGAGGAGCACAGGAGAAGAGGACAAAGGAACCTGCAAAGTGAGAAGGGGTAATCAGTCCCAAACCCTTACTGGCCGTATTTAATTGAGCAAAATATGGAGATGATGGTTGTCCTTGACAGGGGGAGACCCCTTACCCCCTAGTCAAAAGAGAGTTCCAAGAGAGAGTCAGGACAAGCCAAACAAGTTATCTTTTCACACGGAGACAAATTCCAATGCAAGGTGTGCAGAGTGGTGAATTTTTATTTTTGGGTGTTTGTGACTAGCTTTAGGGAGTCCGAGTCAGTTTGTAAGAAAGGAGTGACAGCCAACACGTGTTTCGCCCCCTTTACAAGGCCATCCGGCCTGGGGCTTCCTCAGGGCGTAGAAATATTCTGTACAGGACTGTTGTGGTCCTGTGGAATCGGCTTGGTGTATGTAGTTCTGCGGGGGGAAACAAAGAAACCCAGGTAGAGGTCAGCAGGGGTTGCTGACATAAGGAACAGGGTCAGGACCCGTAGGACTCGGTTGTTACACCGCGTTCTGATTAGTAATCTCACCTCACGAAATCACAGGCATAATGCCCTCGTATCGGAAATCTCAGTCGGCATCAGCCTTTTTTTTTTTTCAGAGTGGTGAATTTTTATTTTTGGGTGTTTGTGACTCGCTTCAGGGAGTCCGAGTCAGTTTGTAAGAAAGGAGTGACAGCCAACACGTGTTTCTCCCCCTTTACAAGGCCATCCGGCCTGGGGCTTCCTCAGGGCTGTACATATAGACAGTACAGTGGACAAAGATACCCACAAACAAATAAAATATAAACCATACATGGAAGGCCAAAAGCGTGCGGTGTGCGAGGTGCAAAGTGATCCACATACATTGTGTACAATTATTTTGTAATGGCATTAACGATGATTAGAGGACAATCAGAAAAGAGATATGTAGTTTTGTGAGAGCAAAGGACAACGCAAAGAAAAGCGGAGAATAAATGCAATGTGTTAGTAAAACCAATGAATTCGGACAGCGCAAAACATAAGGGCATAGTATGGAAATATGGCATATTTGAATGGCACGGAAAGAGAGAGAAACGAAGGAGGAAAAGAAAGAAAAGTGGTAGGTAGGAAAGCGCCGGGGAAAAGCGAAGATAGAGGAACTAGAGGAAGTGAAGAGGGAAAAAGTCAAGGGAGGGGTGATGAACGTTGAAAGGCAATATGATGAGCACGGAGTATATACAAGCGTGGACAATTGTAAGAAACATAATTCGTTTTAACAAAATAAGTCATTAATCAAGTCACATGTTCAGACACACAGTATAAACAGTATGTGGTATAAAGGGTGAGTAAAAGTTATATTTACAAATAAGGTGGATAATCACGTCCCATGTTCAGTATTGAAGAATAATATGGGGAGAAAGCAAAGAGGTACTGGGGTTATTACGAGAATGGACGCTTCAATAGCTTGTGAGCTAAGTGACCTGGTCTGAGTCTATTGTTCCCGTGAACTGGGCAGGCTCGCCCTGAAGCGTTTCTAGCGCTATAAATGCTGCTCTGACGTTGGTGTTCTTTGGAGGAAAATGGGTGTGTGTGTATTCACCGTGGGCAGGTTGCGTGGTATTATTGGTGCGCGGCGGTGGGGTGAATGCCTAGATGGCGTAGTGCAAGCGTTATTAATATGCGTTCGTGGTCTCTCGTAAGGCCTGGTGGCGTGCAGCAGTTTCACGCTTACCGTTCAAATATTCTGTACAGGACTGTTGTGGTCCTGTGGAATCGGCTTGGTGTATGTAGTTCTGCGGGTGGAAAACAAAGAAACCCAGGTAGAGGTCAGCAGGGGTTGCTGACATAAGGAACAGGGTCAGGACCCGTAAGACTCGGTTGTTACACCGTGTTCCGATTAGTAATCTCATCTCATGAAATCACGGGCATAATGCCCTCGTATCGGAAATCTCAGTCGGCATCAGCATCGGACCACTCGGGTCAATGGTCTTAAGTACGGTCCTGATGATAACTGCTTCCGGGTCACCGTCGACTGGTTCCGGAACGGCTCCCGGATTATGGGTGCCATTTTGGAGTGGGGAAAAGAATCGAGGAGTAAACTGGTGAGAATGATATCCCTCAATGGGAATTATAGTGTTCTGTGAGGACAAAGTACCTTAAAATGGGCCTAATATCTAAAGCACAGAACGGTATTCTAGGTCATGGTTTTGAGAGCGTGATCACTGTGTGAGCAGATTCTCGTCCTACTTGTTCCGGTGGAGAGAGGTGTAGATGAAAACGTTTCTCGTTTTTAGCATGGGGGCAAGATTCATGGCGTGTGTAGGTTCTAAGACTATCCTAGTAGTTATAGTGGAGGTGGTATTGCTGAGTCCCTAGACAGGTGAGTATCCTGGACTCCCTGTCGAGTGGTTCTAAAAGGACCTACTGCTGGTTCATATGGGTGCTTGCGTATAATAAGTACATATGAGGGCCTATGTCCGTGTAAAGCATGAAGGAGTGTACAACAGATAACGGGTGCCATGGGTGTGTGGTTTAGTCGTCTCCCAACCACATGTGCATTTCCGCATCTTTATTAAGTCCCAGTGTAACTGTATTGTACATAAGGATGAGTTTGCTTTCTCTCCTTCTCAACTTTAGTTCGCGGTCTCCTCCGCGTTTGGCTGGACGTACCACTTCCAGACCAAAGAAGGCGAAGTCTTTCTTGTGCGGGTGTGTTAGATGAAAGTGTTCTGTCAGTAGATGGCCGGTATTGTGCTTGTGTATATTTCTGTAATGGTCCTGTATGCGAATCCTAAGTGGCCGGATTGTACTCCCAATATATGGTCGATTACAGGGGCAGAAAATCAGATAGACTACAAACTTGCTGTTGCAATCTATCCATTCCTTGATGGTGAAATCTTTTCTTTGTGGCATGTCTACCCTCGTTGTTTTACTTATGCTTAGTTTGCATATACTGCAATTGCGGCATGTATGAAAGCCAGGCGGCCTGGTCAGAAAGGTAGTGGTTTGTTTTCTCTTATCTTCGAATTCAGATCTACATAACATCCTTTTTAGATTAAGGGATCTTCGAAAGGTCATTTCTGGTTGATTTTTTAGATGGTCATTCAGACCCGGGGTATGTTGTAAGAGGTGCCAGTGTCGTCTGAGTGTTTGTCTTATATGTCGATGGCCGTTATGGTAGTCAGTGATGAACCTGATCACTTTATTTTCCTCATGTTTCTTCTTAGGTTTGAGGGTATTCTTCCGCTCTATCTGGGTCACTGTGGTTAAGGTGTGAGTCAGTATATTGTGGTCATAGCCTCGCTGTTCCAGTCTCAATATGGTGTCCTGGCCTTTCTCCATGAATACCTGGTCCTCACTACAGTTTCTGCGAGTTCTTAGGAATTCCCCCTTCGGGATGTTCCTGACATTATGTTTAGGGTGGCAGCTGTCCGCCCTGAGAATTGAATTAGCTGCAGTTTCTTTCCTGTGAAGCTTGCTGTGCAAAATGTTATCTTTGACATATAGTGTCAGGTCCAGAAAGTTGATCTCCTTCTTGGAGAAATTGTAGGTGGTTCTGATACCCCAGGGATTTTTATCCATAGTTTCAAGAAATCGTTGTAGCAGGGTTGTCTCCCCCTGCCAGATGCAGAGAATATCATCAATATACCGTCACCACAGTATAATGTGAGCAGTGAAGTCAGCAAAAAGAGGGTCCCACAGCCAAAATGTCTCAACGTAGCTCATAAGGATACATGCGTACGGCGGCGCAAATTTTGCCCCCATGGCAGTCCCACGTGTCTGCTTGTATATTTTGCCATTGAAACTGAAGACATTATTGTCCAAGCAGAA
Source organism: Calotriton arnoldi (assembly GCA_963921515.1). Classification (NCBI taxonomy): domain Eukaryota; kingdom Metazoa; phylum Chordata; class Amphibia; order Caudata; family Salamandridae; genus Calotriton; species Calotriton arnoldi. The sequence goes on from CAWUFW010000068.1 coordinate 6,638,144, forward strand.
TTCTAGCATCTCTAGGATCATTTTATTGGACTCCAAGAGGTTGGCCGGTTGTGTCCAGAGTGATTGTTGTGCTGCCCTTATTCCATCCCGGTGTTCAATTGAGGTATAAAGACTCACAATGTCGATGCACACTAATGTAAAATCTGATTCCCATGTAATGTCCTGTAGTTTGAGAAGGATGTCTTTGGTGTCTTGGATATATGATGGAATCTATTAACACCTGTAGTTTTTTATCCACATATTCTCCCAGTCTTCAGCATGGTGAATTGATCCCCGTTATGATGGGTATGCCTGGTGGTGGGCATGTGCCTTTATGTATTTTCGGGAGAAGGTAGAATGTGGGCATTGTCATGTGTGCAATGTAGAGAAATGATTTTTCTGTCAGGGAGATTAGCTCCGATCTATACCAATTCTCAATTTTTTCTTTGATCTGCTTGAGGATCTCAGGTGTTGGGTCTTGTGCCAAGAGTTGATAGCAGGTTCCGTCCGCAAGTTGGCGATTTGCTTCGAGAATATAGTCATCAATATGAAGTGCTACTAGATTACCTCCTTTGTCCGCCTCCTTTAGGATCAGATCTTTTCTATCTTGTAATGTTTTTATTGCTGTTCTTTCATCATTGGTAATGTTTTGCGGTAGATATTTAAGTCTCTTCTGGTATTTGGCATATTCCCGTTCGAGATCATGGGTGACTGCTAGATGGAAAGCATCAGTGCTATTGCCAGAGGGTAACTGTGGAGTGAAGGTCGATTTTTTCATGAGTTCTGTATCAATGGATATGTAAGTTTCAATTCCCACCTCCATGGCGGTTCTGGCTAGAGTATTGGGGTGTGTCTCCCGTTCACTGAGATTGGACAGTAAGTCTACGTTGGTTAGGTCTTGAATAGACAAATCTGAAAGTGTTGTCAGTGGTAGGTCTTGGTGTAGGTTGTCTCGATCAGCAAAGAATGCTTTTAGTTTCAATTTGCGTGTGAACTTAAATAGGTCGATTTGTGTTCTTGTAGGATTCCATGAGGCTGATGCCGACTGAGATTTCCGGTACGAGGGCATTATGCCCGTGATTTTGTGAGGTGAGATTACTAATCGGAACGCGGTGTAACAACCGAGTCCTATGGGTCCTGACCCTGTTCCTTATATCAGCAACCCCTGCTGACCTCTACCTGGGTTTCTTTGTTTTCCCCCCGCAGAACTACATACACCAAGCCGATTCCACAGGACCACAACAGTCCTGTACAGAATATTTCTACGTCCTGAGGAAGCCGCAGGCCGGATGGCCTTGTAAAGGGGGTGAAACACGTGTTGGCTGTCACTCCTGTCTTACAAACTGACTCGGACTCCCTGAAGCGAGTCACAAACACCCAAAAATAAAAATTCAACACTCTGCACACCTTGCATTGGAATTTTCTCGGTGTGAAAAGATAACTTGTTTGGCTTGTCCTGACTCTCTCTTGGGACAAAGGAACCTGACATGCAGGAAGACACCTTACAGTGGTGGCACACAATCTTATTCTAAAATCCAAAGCATGGGGCGCGCCAACTACTCAAACCGGGAGCGGTGTGGTCCTGATACAGACTTTGGTGCTCTCAGGCTGGAGCTGTCACTTTGGTAAAACAATAGATTAAGCTCAGTAGTAGGTGAAAAACATTCTTGTAAGAATGACAGACAAGGATAGTCATGTCAATGTTTTATATGAATTGTAAAAGGCAAATTTGACATAGCAAAAAATAAGTAAATACATTTCATTAGCAAGGCATACAGATCATAAGTACAGAGAACTGGTTACTCCTCTAAGTGAAATCCGGCATACATTCACCTTCCAAGGTGCGGAACAGGGTCCTTTAGCACAGAGAAGTCGACACTTCCTTTTATAGGACTTCTATCAAAGACAGTCAAACATTCTACATGAATATAGAGTTCTCAGGGTGCGCACCAATAAGGAACGAGCAAGAACAAACAGTTTACTACAGAGTACAGTATTATTATTATAAGTTTCTCTCATGGCTGTAATACATTGGATTTGCAAGCATTTTCACAGTCTCTTTGCTTTACATTATATATTGTTTGCCTGGGACAGCCAAAAGTGTCCTTGATGAATTACAGTGAAAGAAAATCTCTGTGAACTTTCTCCAGTTAGTCATGTGATTCTAACAACTCTTTATTTGGAACGAGGAGATAGCAATAGCCATCACGTGATGTGCTTTGTATTTGATGCAAGATGGAGGACAGTGTAAACACAACTTAGATTAGCGTGAACTCAAATTGTGATGCATTCAATAGGCAGAAAAAAAACAACTCTCAAAAACCCTGATGATTTTTAAATCATCTCTTAATTTCTTTATTGCAAGACATCATTCATCAACTTCTTGGAATCTCCCAGATCCGTCCAGTTGTCACACAGATCGCTTTGTATTTCTTTAATTTTTACATCAAGTCTTTTCTTCCTCTTGTTGCTGACAGCTTCTCATACTCACAATCCCTACCCTTTTGTGATGAAATTTCTTTGAAAAACTTCAAAGAAAGGAGCACACATGCAATGCCAAGCAATATAAGCAGAAGTGGGGTAGATGCAATTTTAGAATTCCCCCAGCTACACTACTGAGCCATTCCCCTATCTTAGTGAATCCTTTCCCAATTTATTGGTATATGGATCCTAATTCTTCCTAGGCACCTGATTCCTCTAGCTCAATTCATTAATGTGCTATATTTATAATATTAATAATACAGCTGTCAAGCTACTTACTTACGCGTGGAACTTATCCACAGCATTCCTATGCAGGAATGATTTTGCAAACCCCATTCCTTTGTGAGGAGCAAATCTAACACAAGGCAGTTTTGCATCATCATAGCTCTCATTGCAAGCAATGCCTTATTTATCACACTGAAAGCACCTACAGTGTTAGTGGTGCGGCGATCAACTAAGATGAATAGCTTTCTAATCTTCACGCCATTGTCTGCCCTCCTATGGAGGATATATGTGCTCCAAAAATATTGCTATGTATCTGTTAAAAGTGTGTTTCTCCTTTCTCAAATATTGCTCCAGAGGGAAGTCTGTCTCATTAATAGAATATATCTTAGGAAAAACTTGGGTTGCATAACAACTACCTATCCACTGGTGTGGTAATTAGAAATAAGCTGACTTACCTCATACAAAATAAATTCTCTTTATGCTAGCATCTGTTTGCAAAGGTTTCCACTTGAGCAAATAACTATGTTCGCATTTACGCCATCCTAATTTCTCGACAGTTTCATTCAACTCTGGGTGCCATAAAATGCATAAGGATCCTTTTTGCTGATGGCAGTGTTTAATGCTGCCGCAACAAATGATGAATGGAATGCTGAATAAATCAAACATCCACCCACAGTCAAGAGATGCAAATCGGTCTTGAACCTGCTCTTCATGTGAACAGTCCAGTCCGAACTGCCAAGCCGTGTCCTCCCTGGACCTCTTGACTGCTGGTGAGTAGTTGAAAGGTTTCAGCACTCCATCATCTTGTTGTGTTTGCTATGCATGCTCTAAGTGGCCAAGGGTATGCCCAGACATGGGCCCTTTGCTCGCTGTACCACTGGATTCAAGCTAGCCTGGCTGATTAGGGGTGATACCCTGAGACCAATCCCAGAATGCTTGTTTTTGGGCCAGGGAGGACTGGCAGTTCGGGCTGGACTGTTCCCATGAGGAGCAGGGTCAAGACTGATATGCATATGGCTGGGTCCAAACTGGGGTGACATGGAGAGCAAAAGAAGAATGGATTAAACCCAGATCTCTTGACTGGGGGAGAGTAGTTGAAGTTTCAGCACTCCGTCCATTATTTTGTTATGTTTGTGATGTCAGTGTTTAGTCTGGGAGGTGGTTCCTTTACAACCTCTTCACCTTTCCTGATAACGTGCTCTGCATTTGCTTTTCCTTCCCCTCTCTCCTCATCTATTCTTATCTTTTCAATCAATTGTCTTTGAATACCTTTTCGTCTTGGTTAACTTTGCAAGTTAGGCCATGCATGCTCTGGTTAGCAAAACTCATGTTATTAACAGAAGAAATGAATGTTATCATATACTCACGCTTGGCGTACGGTTCATACTTTCTCGGTAAGAGTGCGTTTGGGCAACATAAACCTCAGAATTATGGGGACTGAGTCCTCTCATATCATCAGAGTATGTTGACCGAATTCCAGACTAGCTCACAGTGCGCCATCTGGGCCCGTAACCTGACTGGGCACCGGATGGTGTCTGCAACATCAGAGTATGACAACCGTAATACCCCCGAGGAAATCGGGGAACCAAATCTTACCCTTTCATTAGTAACTCAAGCTTGCCCAAAGTGATACACAAGAAGTACACAAATTGGTGTTTCAATGTATTTAATGAGGCACTTGGACTCTTGTATAAAGTACGTTCGCTGTAATGATTAACAGAATGAAGCAGAATAATGTCATCAGCATTACTAGGACGATGAACAGAATGAACAGTTCAACCATTGTACAGTAGCATTGGATTATATGAATACATATAATGGTACTCCTACCTAGTGCATCTTAACCTAAGTAAGCATAGGTGTGTGCATCTGCCAAGATACCCTGAGTGGTCTATCTCCCCATAACCTGGGTGCGTGTAGCATCTGGCAGTCTGTCTCGGTGTAGATCAGGACCACGTCCCTTCAGAATAGGGATGGAATTCAGCTGGGATAGAATTTACTAGGCCTGGGCGGTAAATTCCGTTCCGCTCGCGAAATATGCGGAATTTGGGTAATTTTGCGTTCCGCGGAGAACGCGGAATTGCCAAAAATTCTGCGATCCGCGGCTTTGCGGAATTTTTTGCTTGTTCGCGCTTTCAAAATGCGTGTTCGCGAGATATTTGCCCCCGAGCACGCAAACAGCGTTCGCGAACAGGAAAAAAGCATCGCGAACGGGCGGAACAAGCAATTCCGCATGTTCGCGGAACTCTGCGCGCTCGTGGAGATTTGTGACCTTTTCGCGGAGCTTTGCGTAGCGCGACTACGCAAATTCCACCCACCCCTGGAATTTACGCATGGTGAGATGTTGACAATCAGTCAAAAAGTGCTCCTCTATCTAAACAAAGGATGCGTCTATTTTATATATTAAACCATACGCACACATTTTGTGCCTCAGCTCTTGTCCGGCGTATTTGTTGATTCTATCCACCCATTTCTCCTGTTAGCACTGCCTCCTGAGAAGAGCCCTGGCACTTTTTATTTTACAAATTAACCACTGACTGGGATCCTCCCAATCAGGACCCCAGTCACTGTGCTTTCTCCCTAAATCTGACATTGGTAAGTACTGTGGTACTCTCCCAATTGGCTACTGGTGTACCCTTGTAAGTTCCTAGTATATGGGACTGAGGTACCCAGGGCTTAGGTATACCAGGGGTCTCTCATGGGCTGCAGCATGTATTGTGCCACCCATGGGAGTCCACTTAAACTGTGACTACAGGCCTTCCATTTCAGCCTGTGTAAGTGGGTGCTAGCACCCCTCACAACAGATATAAGTTTCCTGATATCCGAGGTCACTGCACTTAAAACCTATAAGTCACCCCCTATGGCAGGCTCTTCAGCCCAGGGCAGGGTGCTTGGTTCTAGGTTTGAGGGGGCCCCTGCATGACCAGGACACCCCTACAAACCCCGGAGTCAATTCTCCAGGCTCTGTAAGTGCGGTCAGCCATTTTACACATATAGTGGACATCAAGTCATTTACGAGACATCTAACTATGTAGTGACTGCACATAAACTGATCTTGTTTTGTATCAAACAAGTTGGAATCCTACCCCAACACCGATACCTGTGTTGGACATAGGATCCCATGCAGTGAGGGGCTCACTTGAGGTACCCCCCTATATTCCTGGTACTAGCCTTTAGGGTCCAACAGCAAGCTAGTGCTGCTGCTGACCACAGACACAATTTTGCCCTCCTACTGCTGAGCCAAGTTCAAGCAGGGGAACGAAGGACAATAGGTTTCCTGTCACAGGGATGAGTGACCACCTCCCAGACATGACTTCGAGTATTGGGCAGGGGTGGGGGTGCTCGCTAGCACCACCCTCTGCTTTGAGGGGCACATTTGGTGCCCTCTTTGCATACTCCAGTTTGAGCCAGTTACAGGTGTAGAAATGGACAAAGGACATGGGAGTATCCTTCCCTCTGTCCAGCCCCTCCTCTGGGCGAGACCCTTGAATCGTTCCAACTCTTTCCCTAATGTACTCAAAGGCTTACCTGTGGATGGTTCATTAGATTCATCGTGGGATAAGATTCAAACCCGAAACCACGTCATCGTCGACCGTCTGGGCACCTGGACTTTGTTGGACTTCACGTGGAACTGAGACTGCAACAAGGAGGCCTCCTGCTGCTCCTGGTCTCGCTGTTCTGCAAGTGTTATGCATTGTCTGTGCCTGTGCTTTTTCCAGGTTCTTCTCCAGTCCTGTGGGCATCAAGGACATCCGAAGTAGTCTCCCTTGGAGTGAAGGAGTCCCTCCCCTGCATCTGCAGGCACCGCAATGAAGCTGACCAGTCTGCTGCTCCTGACGTCCCATGGTTTTTGAAAGGTTCAGCAACACATGTGGTGGTTCTACAACTCCCTTGAGGCCTGACCTGTCCTCTCAGCAAGTTTTAGGCCCGTATCCCTCATCGAAACTGCTGGGACCTAACTCCTGTACACTCTGTTGACTTGCCGTTGCCAAGGCTTTTTTGCTCTGCACTCCAGAGATCTTTGGGCTACAGGAGGCTCCAGCATCTCTTCCTGCCAAGTACTGCATCCTCACTGCATCCTCTGCACCGTGGGCCTTCCATCTTGGTGAGCTGCTTGAGGTCCTCTCGCGACTATTTTGCCTTTGGCCCGTGGGTTGTCTTGAGGATTTTCATTTGCTCCAGTGGGCTCCCTTGCTTGGGGCTTGCCCTAACTCCCCTGTTTGTGGTGAGTCCACTGGACCTTGCTAGTCCCAACGTTGCTCCTTCATCTTTAACCATAACAGTTGATGCTGCCAAGGTTTGTTTGTGCTCCAGTCGTACGCCGACCCCCTGATTCTCCACAGCCTTCGGGGGACAGCTCGTGGATGTCTCCTGGGCTTCCTAAGCGTCGGCTGGTCCTCACAGCTGCAGCGACAAGGGCACTGTGACCTCTCCTGCAACATCCGACATTGGTGGGCATTGCTCTTCAGTGTCCCCTGGTCATCTTTGGGTGGCATTTTATATATTAAACCATACGCACACATTTTGTGCCTGAGCTCTTGTCCAAGCTCTTGTCCTGCGTATTTGTTGATTCTATCCACCCAGAACTGTCGCCTAACAAACAAATACCAACAACAATAATTTGCATAGCGTATTGAGACGTTGAACAGAATGTTCTAGGAGATTGTAGTAAGGAAGGATCCTTCTAGCATGGTTACCCCCACTTTTTGCCTGGTGTTACTGTGTTTTTGACAAGTCTGACTGGGATCAGTGCTTAATTTGAGCCAGAGCTTTCCGGTGCTCAGCACTTGCACCTAATCCTCAGCACCAGCACTTATAGCACCAATTAAGGGCACACATTTGGAAGGCACATGATTTTTCCCAGAATCACAGGATGTTGAGCCACACGAGACTCGAACCCGGTTCCCCAGCTCCGAAATCAGCAGCTCTAGCCATTAGGCCAAGTCCTCTCGAGAATAATAAGTGCCAGGGCTCTAGCCAGGAGGCAGTTTGCACCACACACTCTGTCCCCTCTGCTTGCAGGTTCTCTTTGTCTTGAATCCACCCTTGGATTCCACTGGACACTGTCCAAGTCTTCTCCAGCGGCATCTTTTCTGAAGTCCTCCATTGTGGTCTACGGCAGTTTCCGACGTCAATTTGCACCTATCCACCCAGCTTCCTTGGTGTAGTTGTCCGGGTTCCTGGGGTATCCATGGGTGGGGTGACTCTCCAACCTTCTGTCTTCCACAGGGTTTCTTCAGGGTCCACTGGGTAGGGTCCTTTTTCTTAAAAACAGCAACCGCCACTTACCTATTGACTTTCATTGAGCATGCATCTATACTTCCCCTTAGCATACAGCTTCCGTGGGGTCCTGGGATACTTACCTTGGGTGGGTCCTTGTGTCCCCAGCTCTTCTGAGTCCATTGGTCCCAGTCCCTACTCTGGTCCCGGTTCACATTCTACTTTTATAGTGTATGGTTTGGTCTCCCCCTGGGCACCTCTGTATTTCTATGCTTACTTACCTTTGCAATTGAAGTATTCTTGTGTATTTTTGTTGATATCTCTGGCTAGGAGATATACCAATGTGCAAGTTTAGTGTTGTGTAATAAATACCTATCTTTATATATACACTGTGTGGTTCTTTTTCGTTTAACCTACACTACATGATTATGATCTGGTAAAACAAGCTGCTTAACACTCCTCCTGGATAAGCCTGAAGGCTGCTTTCCACAGCTACCACTTAGAGATCTTTCTACACTTGTCTAAGACCACTAAAATCACCACAAGGGTTGTCTGGATTAGTGCAGGGTGCCTCACCTACATATGTGTGCAGTGGTTGGGTTTTAAGCCTGCACTGTTTTACCAGCTAATCTAGGTGTGGGAAGATGAAAAACCATCACTAGCTTAGGCACATATAAAATACTTTTTGTAATTAGTAAGCCCTACTGGACTTTTTGGATTGGTTGTTAGGGGTCTAGCACAACCCTTTCTCCAATCTTTGGAAGTTTTGTTTTCACTAGGGTAGATAGGTGCAACACCACGCTACACCTAGTCATCATGTCTTTAGTTGAGTCGGTCGTGAGCTCCAGGAACTAAGGACCATGTGTGCCTCTAGAAAGTTAAAGAAAGTTGTTTCCGGTCCAGGGAAGACATGGCTTGGCAGTTCGGGCTGGACTGTTCCCATGAGGCACAGGGTCAGACTGATTTGCATATGGCCATGTTAGAGTGAGCTAAAGAATGATGATGGATTAAACCCAGATCAGTTGACTGGGGGTGAGTGTTTGATTGGCTCAAACGTTCCGTCCATCATCCCCTTTTGTATCGCTTTGGTCGCCCTAAGTTGGCGGGGGTATGCCCAGACGTGGGTCCCTTGCTCACTTTGCCACTGGATTCAAGCAAGCCTGGCTGATGACGGCTGAAATGCCAGAAACCGGTCCTAGGATGCTTGTTTCCGGTCCAGGGAAGACATGGCTTGGCAGTTCGGGCTGGACTGTTCCCATGAGGCACAGGGTCAGACTGATTTGCATATGGCCATGTCTGAACTGGGGTGGTGGAGTGAGCTAAAGAATGATGATGGATTAAACCCAGATCAGTTGACTGGGGGTGAGTGTTTGATTGGCTCAAACGTTCCGTCCATCATCCCCTTTTGTATCGCTTTGGTCGCCCTAAGTTGGCGGGGGTATGCCCAGACGTGGGTCCCTTGCTCACTTTGCCACTGGATTCAAGCAAGCCTGGCTGATGACGGCTGAAATGCCAGAAACCGGTCCTAGGATGCTTGTTTCCGGTCCAGGGAAGACATGGCTTGGCAGTTCGGGCTGGACTGTTCCCATGAGGCACAGGGTCAGACTGATTTGCATATGGCCATGTCTGAACTGGGGTGGTGGAGTGAGCTAAAGAATGATGATGGATTAAACCCAGATCAGTTGACTGGGGGTGAGTGTTTGATTGGCTCAAACGTTCCGTCCATCATCCCCTTTTGTATCGCTTTGGTCGCCCTAAGTTGGCGGGGGTATGCCCAGACGTGGGTCCCTTGCTCACTTTGCCACTGGATTCAAGCAAGCCTGGCTGATGACGGCTGAAATGCCAGAAACCGGTCCTAGGATGCTTGTTTCCGGTCCAGGGAAGACATGGCTTGGCAGTTCGGGCTGGACTGTTCCCATGAGGCACAGGGTCAGACTGATTTGCATATGGCCATGTCTGAACTGGGGTGGTGGAGTGAGCTAAAGAATGATGATGGATTAAACCCAGATCAGTTGACTGGGGGTGAGTGTTTGATTGGCTCAAACGTTCCGTCCATCATCCCCTTTTGTATCGCTTTGGTCGCCCTAAGTTGGCGGGGGTATGCCCAGACGTGGGTCCCTTGCTCACTTTGCCACTGGATTCAAGCAAGCCTGGCTGATGACGGCTGAAATGCCAGAAACCGGTCCTAGGATGCTTGTTTCCGGTCCAGGGAAGACATGGCTTGGCAGTTCGGGCTGGACTGTTCCCATGAGGCACAGGGTCAGACTGATTTGCATATGGCCATGTCTGAACTGGGGTGGTGGAGTGAGCTAAAGAATGATGATGGATTAAACCCAGATCAGTAGACTGGGGGTGAGTGTTTGATTGGCTCAAACGTTCCGTCCATCATCCCCTTTTGTATCGCTTTGGTCGCCCTAAGTTGGCGGGGGTATGCCCAGACGTGGGTCCCTTGCTCACTTTGCCACTGGATTCAAGCAAGCCTGGCTGATGACGGCTGAAATGCCAGAAAACGGTCCTAGGATGCTTGTTTCCGGTCCAGGGAAGACATGGCTTGGCAGTTCGGGCTGGACTGTTCCCATGAGGCACAGGGTCAGACTGATTTGCATATGGCCATGTCTGAACTGGGGTGGTGGAGTGAGCTAAAGAATGATGATGGATTAAACCCAGATCAGTTGACTGGGGGTGAGTGTTTGATTGGCTCAAGCGTTCCGTCCATCATCCCCTTTTGTATCGCTTTGGTCGCCCTAAGTTGGCGGGGGTATGCCCAGACGTGGGTCCCTTGCTCACTTTGCCACTGGATTCAAGCAAGCCTGGCTGATGACGGCTGAAATGCCAGAAACCGGTCCTAGGATGCTTGTTTCCGGTCCAGGGAAGACATGGCTTGGCAGTTCGGGCTGGACTGTTCCCATGAGGCACAGGGTCAGACTGATTTGCATATGGCCATGTCTGAACTGGGGTGGTGGAGTGAGCTAAAGAATGATGATGGATTAAACCCAGATCAGTTGACTGGGAGTGAGTGTTTGATTGGCTCAAACGTTCCGTCCATCATCCCCTTTTGTATCGCTTTGGTCGCCCTAAGTTGGCGGGGGTATGTCCAGACGTGGGTCCCTTGCTCACTTTGCCACGGGATTCAAGCAAGCCTGGCTGATGACGGCTGAAATGCCAGAAACCGGTCCTAGGATGCTTGTTTCCGGTCCAGGGAAGACATGGCTTGGCAGTTCGGGCTGGACTGTTCCCATGAGGCACAGGGTCAGACTGATTTGCATATGGCCATGTCTGAACTGGGGTGGTGGAGTGAGCTAAAGAATGATGATGGAGTAAACCCAGATCAGTTGACTGGGGGTGAGTGTTTGATTGGCTCAAACGTTCCGTCCATCATCCCCTTTTGTATCGCTTTGGTCGCCCTAAGTTGGCGGGGGTATGCCCAGACGTGGGTCCCTTGCTCACTTTGCCACTGGATTCAAGCAAGCCTGGCTGATGACGGCTGAAATGCCAGAAACCGGTCCTAGGATGCTTGTTTCCGGTCCAGGGAAGACATGGCTTGGCAGTTCGGGCTGGACTGTTCCCATGAGGCACAGGGTCAGACTGATTTGCATATGGCCATGTCTGAACTGGGGTGGTGGAGTGAGCTAAAGAATGATGATGGATTAAACCCAGATCAGTTGACTGGGGGTGAGTGTTTGATTGGCTCAAACGTTCCGTCCATCATCCCCTTTTGTATCGCTTTGGTCGCCCTAAGTTGGCGGGGGTATGCCCAGACGTGGGTCCCTTGCTCACTTTGCCACTGGATTCAAGCAAGCCTGGCTGATGACGGCTGAAATGCCAGAAACCGGTCCTAGGATGCTTGTTTCCGGTCCAGGGAAGACATGGCTTGGCAGTTCGGGCTGGACTGTTCCCATGAGGCACAGGGTCAGACTGATTTGCATATGGCCATGTCTGAACTGGGGTGGTGGAGTGAGCTAAAGAATGATGATGGATTAAACCCAGATCAGTAGACTGGGGGTGAGTGTTTGATTGGCTCAAACGTTCCGTCCATCATCCCCTTTTGTATCGCTTTGGTCGCCCTAAGTTGGCGGGGGTATGCCCAGACGTGGGTCCCTTGCTCACTTTGCCACTGGATTCAAGCAAGCCTGGCTGATGACGGCTGAAATGCCAGAAACCGGTCCTAGGATGCTTGTTTCCGGTCCAGGGAAGACATGGCTTGGCAGTTTGGGCTGGACTGTTCCCATGAGGCACAGGGTCAGACTGATTTGCATATGGCCATGTCTGAACTGGGGTGGTGGAGTGAGCTAAAGAATGATGATGGATTAAACCCAGATCAGTTGACTGGGGGTGAGTGTTTGATTGGCTCAAACGTTCCGTCCATCATCCCCTTTTGTATCGCTTTGGTCGCCCTAAGTTGGCGGGGGTATGCCCAGACGTGGGTCCCTTGCTCACTTTGCCACTGGATTCAAGCAAGCCTGGCTGATGACGGCTGAAATGCCAGAAAACGGTCCTAGGATGCTTGTTTCCGGTCCAGGGAAGACATGGCTTGGCAGTTCGGGCTGGACTGTTCCCATGAGGCACAGGGTCAGACTGATTTGCATATCGCCATGTCTGAACTGGGGTGGTGGAGTGAGCTAAAGAATGATGATGGATTAAACCCAGATCAGTTGACTGGGGGTGAGTGTTTGACTGGCTCAAACGTTCGGTCCATCATCCCCTTTTGTATCGCTTTGGTCGCCCTAAGTTGGCGGGGGTATGCCCAGACGTGGGTCCCTTGCTCACTTTGCCACTGGATTCAAGCAAGCCTGGCTGATGACGGCTGAAATGCCAGAAACCGGTCCTAGGATGCTTGTTTCCGGTCCAGGGAAGACATGGCTTGGCAGTTTGGGCTGGACTGTTCCCATGAGGCACAGGGTCAGACTGATTTGCATATGGCCATGTCTGAACTGGGGTGGTGGAGGGAGCTAAAGAATGATGATGGATTAAACCCAGATCAGTTGACTGGGGGTGAGTGTTTGATTGGCTCAAACGTTCCGTCCATCATCCCCTTTTGTATCGCTTTGGTCGCCCTAAGTTGGCGGGGGTATGCCCAGACGTGGGTCCCTTGCTCACTTTGCCACTGGATTCAAGCAAGCCTGGCTGATGACGGCTGAAATGCCAGAAACCGGTCCTAGGATGCTTGTTTCCGGTCCAGGGAAGACATGGCTTGGCAGTTCGGGCTGGACTGTTCCCATGAGGCACAGGGTCAGACTGATTTGCATATGGCCATGTCTGAACTGGGGTGGTGGAGTGAGCTAAAGAATGATGATGGATTAAACCCAGATCAGTTGACTGGGGGTGAGTGTTTGATTGGCTCAAACGTTCCGTCCATCATCCCCTTTTGTATCGCATTCCTCAGGGAACTGGCCCTGCCCTTTGTGAAGAAACTGCCACAGAGGAGGTTAGGCCTGTCCTGACAGGGTCACTGAGGGCAGGGGGGACTTCCAAGTAGGTACCATGTCTGGAGCAGGTATCCTGCCTCTCTCTGCCAAGCCTCAGCCAGCGAGGTGCTGCAGAGCCCAGGGATGTCAGTGAACCTCATGGGGCCCACTGCCAAGAGGAATCCCCTCATCCACAGATTAGGGACCTCTTGCCTAGTAGTACTAGCCAAGCGGATCGCTCTCAGCAATCTGAGGGATCCCTCTTACCCTTCGCAAGTGACATCCTCAAATGGACTCTGTTGGGCAAAGCACGGACTGGGACGAGACTGTCCCAAACCTTCACTGGCCCCACATTGCTCCAGCCAGACAGGATCAACCAAAAGCTGTAATCAGCAAAAGGTTAATTACTAGGGAAAAGGACAGGTCAGTCATAGAGAAGAAAGCCTGTGTTGTGGTCAGTGCTCTGAAGACGTTTAGACCTACCCGGTTAGGGCCTCACTTCCCCAGTCAGACACACCACAAGCCCCTCTCTTGGCTGAAACAGTTGATAGGTAGACACCCCAAACCTTTGAGAGGATCCGAGCCCCTACAGAGGAGGAACTTCTCAATGGACTATAGCACAGGAAGTATCCATGCCAGTGCAGCACCATTCCACTTAGGAAATAAAGACTCAACTGGACAAGGTTAGCCTTATCTCTTTTCATTTGGGGCGGGGGGGGGATCATGTAGGAAGGTAGGATCCTTCTAGCATGGTTACCCCCACTTTTGCCTGACGTTACTGTATTTTTGAATAGTCTGACTGGGATCCTGCCAATCAGGACCCCAGTCACTATGCTTTCTCTGAAAATTTGACATTGGTAAGTACTGTGGTACTCTCCCAATTGGCTACTGGTGTACCCTTGGAAGTCCCTAATATATGGTACTGAGGTACCCAGGACATAGGTACACCAGGGGTCTACAATGGGCTGCAGCATGTATTGTGCCACTCATGGGAGTCCACTTAAACTGTGACAGGCTGTGTGAGTGGGTGCTAGCACCCCACACGACAGATATACGTTTCCTTTTATCTGAGGTTACTGAACTTAAAACCTATAAGCCAGCCCATATGGCAGGCTCTTCAGTCCTGAGGGCAGGGTGATGGATTGTGTACTCTTCCTTGAGGAAAGCAGAAAGATACTTTGACCCGTATTTAAAAGTACGGGATACAGTCGAGAGAAATGGGCTTAAAATTGCTGTGTGATCTCAGATACCAAGATGTAGCCATAGCCACCTGTCAAAGCCTGCGAAAAAGTATAATATCTCAAGCAATGCCTTTTTCCTCTTAGTGTTTTACGGTAAAGGTCGGCTAGCCCCGAAGCTGGTAGAGTGGTGTTCTGTACGGGCAAGCAATGTGTCACAAGCTTCTGGTTATTTTTATCTTTCTTAAAAAATGTTTTTATTAAGTGCTGAACAGTTTTGAAGATCTAACTGAGGCCTGTTCATTTCAAGAGGATGATTTGGCAAGGCCTAGCACGTGAAGGGGAATTGTGATAAGCTGCTATGCACACTGCACTTCACAATGTTGTTTCTGAGCAAAATGAGCTGCAAGTTAATGGTTAATTAGGCCTCTTTTGTCCTTTTAATATATGTGGGACTTTGGGTTGTCGACTATTTGCTGTCTTTTAGCATCAGAAATGTTTAGTGTTTATGCAGCTTAGCCAAAGTTATGTGTTTGGTTAAAATTCATCTAAATGTGTGTTATTTTATTTTTGTCTCCTATTTGGGATTGTCTATGTATGAATTGGGGTAATGCGCAATATTTCTGTAAGAATTAAATTCTTGAAAATAAAGTATTTTGATTGATACGCACGGGGTATAACTCATTACCCCCTAAATATCTTCCCATCCACATGGCATAGTTCTTCCTTGACCGTTAAGAATCCACTTAAGGCCGTATGCATTTCTTTCTTGTCTGGCCAGTCCCTCACAATAAACTCCTTACGTTTTTCCATACCAGAATCCACGGTGGCCTCGTCCTACTCACTATCCTTTAATGCAGTTCTGCGCAACTAGTTCACCAACCCCACCTCTGGATTGTACACTCCTTCATTAGTAGGCATCCTAGATAAACAATCAGCTGCACAGTTCCTAGAACCAGGGACATATTCTACTGCAAAATTGTATTTAGAAAACCCTGCTGTCCACCTCTTGGTCCTGGGGGAAAAATCCTCGAAATCCCTACACATGAAAATCATATTGAGTGGCCGACGGTCAGATCTCGCTATGAAGGGTAGTTCCCAGAAAAAACACTTGAAATGCACAATGGCCCAATACACTGCCAATGCCTCCTGTCAATGACAGAATAATGTTCTTCTGACCCCTTCAAAGAACTAGAGGCATTGTCCACCTGGGCCAGGAGTGGACAAAACGGTCTTCTTTTTAGAATCAAAATTACCCAAAGTTGACAATTTTGCAATACCATCCTTTATGACACTAAAAGCTTGAATACAGTCATCCGTCCACGCAAACTGACTTCCTTTTTTTAATAAGTTCCTCAAAGATTGAGAGATGCTGGAAAAGATCTGGATGACCTTTGAACAAAACTCCACCAACCTAAGGAATGAACACACTTTGTCCTTCTTCTCTGATTTAGGAGCCTGCACAATGTTACTGGCTAAATCCAATTTAGGACTGATCCCCTCCCCAGCGATAGGGTGTCCTAAATATGTTTCCGCTGGCACCCAGAATTTACATTTTTCTTTCTTGACTACTAAGCCTGGCTCTTGGAGATGCCTCAACACCTTCCGCAGAATCTCATCGGGTTCTTGCACATTATTACCATAAAATAATATGTTGACTTGGAAAAACAATACTTTGTTGAAACCCTCAAGCACCTTCTTCATGGACCTCTGGAAGCAAACCGCTGCAGAAGCAAGACCAAATGGCACGCAAATGAAGTGGAAAGATCCCAAAGGAGTCATGAAAGAGGTCAGATGCCTTGAATCTGGATGTAGCATGACCTGACGATAAGCTGAAGATAAGTCCATAACGCAAACATGTTTTGCATCTTTGATTAGTGCCAAAGTCTGAAATATTTGGCAGTGGTTGTCTGTCAACCCATATATACTTATTCAGCCCTCTTAAGTTCATACACAAGCAAATCTCTTTCCCACCATCGTTAAGTGCCAAAACTATTGGAGCCAACCACACTGAGCACTCTATTTATTCTATCGCACTATTAGTTTTTTAACTTGGTGTGTTATTGTTCCAGTGGTGCTAACATCATATGGGGAACTCTTCTTATCTTGGACACAAATGGTGTTACATCATTCTTTAACACAATCTTGTTCTCAAAATTCTTTAACAGTCCCAAGTTATTGCTACACACATTTGGGAATTCTGTGCATATACCTCAAGGATGGCCTTCCTCCACCAGCACCAACACTTTCCTCTGGTGTCTCTATCCCAAAATATTATCACCCCTTCTAGCCACATACACCTTTCCTACAGTCTCACGATCTTCTAATTGTATTTTCATGACTGAATAACCCAACACATCTATTTTCTTTCCACCATACCTTACTGGATTTGTCAGAATCCTGTAAAGTTATTTGCTCTTTTCCAAATAGCAGATCGCAATTCTTATCACCAATCATGGTGTACAGGGACCCCGAATCAGCCAGCACCAACATACTCTTTCCAATCACCACAATCTGAGACTTCGACATTCCAAAGGGATCAGCATCAATTAATCCATCATTCCTCACACTAAAAACAAATTTGCCCTCCTCCTCGTCAGCATTCACACTTTGTTTGAAGTTGGAACCTCTGCCTACTTGTGCATAATGCCCCTTTTTGCCACACTTATTGCAAGTCACATGTGAGAAGTTGGCCTGGCATATGCTGTCCACTAATTATAGTGGGCACCTTGCACCAGTCCAAACAACCCCTTATTGGAGATAGGTTAAAGACAGCCTTATTGAAAGCTATCCTAGTGGTAGCTATGGAGAGCAGCCTTCAGGCTAAGTCTTGAAGGAATGTAAAGCAGCTTGTTTTACCAGTCTATAATCTCTTGAGTGACCAAATGAAAGAGCACCACACCAGGTATATATTCAAAATATATGTATTTATTGCTAAACACACCCCTCTAGTCTCTTTATGAGGCTAGAGTTCGAAGTACATAAGTTAGAAGTTGTTTAAACACAGTAATAGCACAAATACACGTTTGGGCCCTAGGGGCGTACCAAACCATATACCAATAAAGTGGTATGCGAACCACGACTGAACTAGACACTAGGCCTAGAGCCTCTAGAAGTGCTTGGACCACAAGGAACCACCCAAGGTAGTGACACAGGGGACCCACGGGAGACGCCTGCAGTGTAAATACACAACCGCGATACGCCGTTGACTTCTATGGAGAAAGTCGTGATCGGGAAATTAGAGAAAGGGACACTTAAAAGAGGACTTGGACCAAACCCTTTGAGATCTAGGACTTTGAAGAGTCTCTACCCACGGGAGCACCGGAGTACTCGTGTTACCTCACCCAGGGAAGCCGGGTGCATAGGTGCCTTTCGGGGTCGGGTTTCGTCGTCGATTTGAATGGCGATCTGCTGCAAAGTGCTGCTGGCAACCAAGTGAAAAGTGTCCGGGTGGATCCAAGAGTGGATCGGAGTTCTGAAGAACCTGAAAGCAGAGGGGACAGAGTCTGGGTCACTAGCCAGTGACCAGGAAGGCGATGGACAGATGCCCACCGATGTCGAGTGCTTCAGGTGCGTTGAAGGTCATCTTGACTCTTCAGCCACGAGGTCCAGGAGGCGTTGTCGGCAACCAGGAGCAGGATTCGGGCTGGTACACGATGTCTGTCGAGTGCAGAGGTGTCGGCGACCGGATTGGACCCAACAAGCCTTGGCAACGGGAAGTCTCGATGCAGAGGAAGATCGTCGATGGTGCAGACCAGCAAGGTCTGTGGAACTCACCCAGCGAGGGTAAGTGAGGGCAGGCCTGGAGCAAACAGGATGCCAAGTTAGGAAAAGATTGGCCTTCGTTAAGGGCTACTAGCCAACAGGCTAGCGACCGCGAAGGAGCCTCGTGATGCCGCACGTGGAGCTGGCCTACAGGACACTCGTGGAGTGGGGGCCAGTGATCTTCGGTGCAGGTGGTGCTGGAGGCTAGGGCTACTCGGAGCCCAAAGCATGACTTCTTGGGAGACCCAGAAGAGGATGCACTTGCAAATGTGCTCGGTGTCCAGGGGTCACGGTCTCAAGTCACCCACGATAGCCACGGGCCTCAGCTTTGCTGGGGACTCAGGGTAGCCTCGGGGAAGTCTGAGAATCCACCTCTGGTGATGCGATGACTTCGGCGTCCGACGGGAGCTTCAGAAATGCGAACCGGACAGATGCTTCTTTGGTGCCTGCCAAGCAGGGGAGTCACTCCTTGACCCCAAGGGAGATTCTTCTGTCCTCTAATCGTGAGTAGAGCGTCGAAGGTCCAGGATTCAGTTTCAGAGTTTCGTCCAGGGATAATCTAAAGTCCTAAGGACTGGGTTCCTATCTTTATACTAAAGATAGGGGTTGGACTACTCTGTGGCCCCACCTATGGGTGGGTCAGGGCAGAGGGGTGGCTACACCCCTTTCCCTTTGTCCAGTTTGCGCCAAAGCAGGGGCTGGAAGCCCCTGATCCGGTTTGAACTGGGGTATGCACAGGGACACCAAATGTGCCCCCAGTGCAGGACTTAAAAGCACACAGATGGTGCTCCCGCCCAGCCCCAATACACATTATCCTGTCTGGGGAGGTGGTCACACCTCCCTGGGACAGGAAACCTATTGTCCAGGCCTCCCCTGCCGGAGTTTCGTCCAGCAGCAGGAGGCCAGACTCGTGTCTGTGGCAGCAGCATCCATTTTGTGATGCCAGGGCTTTGGAGAGAAGTTACCGGGTTAGTCAGAGTTAACATGTCTTTCCCTCTAGAAGGGTGGAATGCTACCCCCGCCGCCAGAATTGGTGGGGGGTAGTATTCCAAGATGTTTGACACCAAACACGACATGTTTAGGTGCAGCCATTCCAAAGTTAGCATTTTACCGCGAGGATATAATGCGCTTAAGAGTATATGGTCAGGCTGCACTACAAACAGCATCAGAGATGGTCTCCGAACGCTGCAGAGGGGCCCTGCTCATGCAGGGGCACCCTCTCACATAGGAACCATGCACTCTGCCTTCAGGATTGATAAGGCCTGCCTTAGGAGTGACTTATAGGTTTATATGTGTGTATGTATTTAGTGATATAGGTAACCTATATCACAGTAAGGGGTGCATGCACCACCTTACCCAGGCTGCAGTAGCAGACCTGTGGTGTCAGTTTGGATGGCCTTCCAGGGGTGGCATAATACATGCTGCAGCCCCTGGTAGGCCTCTGAGGTACCTATGCCCTTGGTACATAGTATACCATATACTAGGGACTTATAAGGGCACTCCAGATTCCAATCAGAGATGTGCCTACGGCACATGGAAACCTTTTACAGAGAAAGCAGATAGACTGGGGCCCTGAATAGCAGGATCCCAGTCCAACTAAGTCATAAACCAGCAAAACACCAAAAAAAAAGTGGGGGCAACCATATAGTCAGATTCCACCTTCCTACATAACCCCCCCCAAACGAAAGGAGATAAGGCTAACCTTGGCCAGTTGAGCCTTCATCGACTAAGTGGTCATATAAGGAAGCACCTGCACTAGCATGGTTGCCCCCTGTCTTATGGTCCACTAAGCATTCCCTCACCCTAAGGGTATAAGAGGGTCTCCACCATGGGGAATCACTACCTGTGGTGTGCTTAGGTAAAGTACAAGGCTGGTGAGGTGTCTGAGTAGGGAAGTGAGGCCCTAGGACTGTTGACCTCAGTTTCCTCAGATCACTGGTCACCATGTATGCCTGTCTTTCCATGACTGAGTTGCACTTTGCTCTAAGGGTCAACCTTTGGCTGCCTACAGCTGGGGGTTGGGTCCCTTTGGATGGACTACTGGAGGGACAGGGCAGGTTTGGAACCTTCAGGTCCCAGGTTTGCCCTTGCCTACCAGAGTCCTTCTGGGGGAGGTCCCTACATAAAGGCATGGGGGATCCCTCAGTGTGTAGAGGAGTTTTCACCTGGCTAGGGCTACTAGACTGGGTGCCCCTAATCTGCTGATGGGGGGTTCCTCTGGACAGGGGGCCCTGGGGGTCCACTGACCTCCCTGACCTCTGCAGCCCTGGGCTGGCTGAGGCAGGGTAGAGAGGGGCAGGTTACCTGCTCCAGACTGGGTACCACCTTGGAAGGGTCCTCTGCCATCAGGGGTGTGGCCAGGCCAGGCCTGACTACCTCTGGGGCAGTTCCTTCACTAGGGGTAGGGTCAGTTCCCTGAGGAAGCTGACCCTTACCTACTGTCTGGAGGGAAGAAGACTTTTCTTCAACCCTTGTGCTCTCTTTTGGGGGAGAGTGGGCCATTCTTTCAGGCTCCATCTTTCCAAATTCTTGGGCTGGGGCTGTGGCCATTACAGCCCCACTAACCTTTACAGGGACGCCCAGCATCCTGAGATGGGTTTGGTGTTCAACTTCAGCCCAGGCTGAAATTTCCAGATCATTGCCCATCAGGCAATCTACAGGTAGGGTTGGGGACACTGCCACTCTTTTTGGGCCTGTGACCCCCTCCCAGCTGAGATTGACTATGGCCATGGTGTGATCTGTTCTGACACCATCAATGTTGGTCACCTGGTATTTAAACTCAGGTAAAAGCTGGTGAGGGGGGACTAGTTTCCCTGCCACCATGGTGACACTAGCCCCTGTGTCCCTAAATGCCACAGCTTTCTGACCATTAATTATTGGCTCCAATCTGTACCTGCCCAATGCTATGGGACCCATGGTAAAGGTGGCAAATCCTATACCACCATCAGAGTCAGAGGAGTCTGTTGAGGGGTCCCTGTCTAAACTAGGGCCCACCTCTGTTCCTCTTGCAAAAGCACCTAACTTTTTGGGTGCACTGCTCCCAACTGGAGGATTACTACTGATAGTACCAGGAGGGGTGGTAGTAGTTGTGGGAGGAACATTTTCTTTATTGCCAATCCTGGGGCAACTGGGATCAGTTTTCCAGTGGTCAGGCTTTTTACAGACATGGCAATATGGTTTCTTTTCAGGAGAGGAATGAGTTTGGGACCCACCCCCAGAAGAGGAATTTTGGGGCCCTGTAGGGGACTTATCCTTAGATTTATCCCCACCTTTCTCTTGGGACTTAGTAGAATCTTTCTTCTGGTCACCACCCTGATTTCTAGTTTTTACTCTGGTCCTGACCCATTTGTCTGCCTTCTTTCCCAATTCTTGGGGAGAGGTCAGATCAGAGTCCACCAGATACTGGTGCAAAAGCTGGTTTTGACAATTATTAAGGATCTGCTCCCTCATAATCAAATTGTACAATCCTAAAAAGTCATGCACTTTGTTGCCATGTATCCAACCTTCCAGAGCCTTTGTAGCACAATCTACAAAATCAACCCAGTCTTGAGTCTGAGCTTTTTGGGTGTCTCTGAACTTCAACCTATACTGTTCAGTGGTTAGGCCAAACCCTTCTATCAGAGCACTCTTCAAGACTGTGTAATTGTAGGCATCCTCTTCTCTTACAGTGAGGAGCTTGTCTCTACCTTTGTCTGCAAAGGAGAGCCACAAGATTGCTGCCCACTGCCTCTGGGGGACCTTCTGAACTTTACAGGCCCTCTCCAGTGCAGTTATCCATTTGTGGATGTCATCCCCACTCTGGTAGGGAGGGACAATCTTGTTTAGGTTTCTATGGTCATAAGACCTGTCCCTATCTCTAGGGATATTGCTGCCACCATGGGACTCTAGTCCCAACTTTCTTCTCTCCCTAAGGAGATCTAGGGATTCCCTATCTAAAGCCAATTGCTTTTTTCTGATTTCCAGCTGAGTTTCCTCATACTGGACCAGTCTATCTCTTCTCTCATGGGAGGATTCCCTCCTGTGAGAGGAGATAGAGCTCCCTATGGAGGTGCCAGAGTGGTTAGACTCCTGAGAAGAAGATCTAGACCTTCTGGGCACACTCACAATCCTTCCTGGGGGGACAAAGGGAGCATCATTCTGATCCTCCTCTTCATCTTCCTCAGGAGGGGTTGGATTATCCAGGTCAGGGCCATTGTCGCCCTCCTGGCCAGTTTCAGAGGGGGGGCTGGGGGTACTAGTACCCCCATTCCCAACCTCATCTTCTGCCCCACCCTCAGCTCCTACCCCTTCAGTCCCCAAGGGCTTACTAAGGTCATAAGCCACCAACAACTCCTTTTGGTTTTGGGTGGTGGGGCTTTGGCCTGTCCTTATTTTTCTCAAGTTGCATAAAGCTCTCAATTCCAAGAATGGGAGTGTATCATACTTGGAGGGTGGAAGCTCAATGGCTTCCTGCAAGGATTCTTTGGATCCTGCCCTTAAAGACATTACTAGTGTGGTGTGGTGTATGCACTACCTACTCTAGTGTGGCCTACTAAACTCTCTTGAGTTGTAGAAAGGGTTGTGCTATCCCTTAACACACAACTCTAAGTTCAGTAGAACTTACTGTATTCTAAGCTTAAATTATATGTACCTTAGGTACCTTTAGTGGTTTTCAGTTGATCAATTCAATTGAGATTATCTGGTAAAACAATAGCAAGCTGGAATCCCACACGCTGCACACCAATGTGAGAAGTTGGCCTGGCATATGCTGTCCACTAATTATAGTGGGCACCTTGCACCAGTCCAAACAACCCCTTATTGGAGATAGGTTAAAGACAACCTTATTGAAAGCTATCCTAGTGGTAGCTATGGAGAGCAGCCTTCAGGCTAAGTCTTGAAGGAATGTAAAGCAGCTTGTTTTACCGGTCTATAATCTCTTGAGTGACCAAATGAAAGAGCACCACACCAGGTATATATTCAAAATATATGTATTTATTGCTAAACACACCCCTCTAGTCTCTTTATGAGGCTAGAGTTCGAAGTACATAAGTTAGAAGTTATTTAAACACAGTAATAGCACAAATACACGTTTGGGCCCTAGGGGCGTACCAAACCATATACCAATAAAGTGGTATGCGAACCACGACTGAACTAGACACTAGGCCTAGAGCCTCTAGAAGTGCTTGGACCACAAGGAACCACCCAAGGTAGTGACACAGAGGACCCACGGGAGACGCGTGCAGTGTAAATACACAACCGCGATACGCCGTTGACTTCTATGGAGAAAGTCGTGATCGGGAAATTAGAGAAAAGGGACACTTAAAAGAGGACTTGGACCAAACCCTTTGAGATCTAGGACTTTGAAGAGTCTCTACCCACGGGAGCACCGGAGTACTCGTGTTACCTCACCCAGGGAAGCCGGGTGCATAGGTGCCTTTCGGGGTCGGGTTTCGTCGTCGATTTGAATGGCGATCTGCTGCAAAGTGCTGCTGGCGACCAAGTGAAAAGTGTCCGGGTGGATCCAAGAGTGGATCGGAGTTCTGAAGAACCTGAAAGCAGAGGGGACAGAGTCTGGGTCACTAGCCAGTGACCAGGAAGGCGATGGACAGATGCCCACCGATGTTGAGTGCTTCAGGTGCGTTGACGGTCGTCTTGACTCTTCAGCCACGAGGTCCAGGAGGCGTTGTCGGCAACCAGGAGCAGGATTCGGGCTGGTACACGATGTCTGTCGAGTGCAGAGGTGTCGGCGACCGGATTGGACCCAACAAGCCTTGGCAACGGCAAGTCTCGATGCAGAGGAAGATCGTCGATGGTGCAGACCAGCAAGGTCTGTGGAACTCACCCAGCGAGGGTAAGTGAGGGCAGGCCTGAAGCAACCAGGATGCCAAGTTAGGAAAAGATTGGCCTTCGTTAAGGGCTACTAGCCAACGGGCTAGCGACCGCGAAGGAGCCTCGTGACGCCGCACGTGGAGCTGGCCTACAGGACACTCGTGGAGTGGGGGCCAGTGATCTTCGGTGCAGGTGGTGCTGGAGGCTAGGGCTACTCGGAGCCCAAAGCATGACTTCTTGGGAGACCCAGAAGAGGATGCACTTGCAAATGTGCTCGGTGTCCAGGGGTCACGGTCTCAAGTCACCCACGATAGCCACGGGCCTCAGCTTTGCTGGGGACTCAGGGTAGCCTCGGGGAAGTCTGAGAATCCACCTCTGATGCGATGACTTCGGCGTCCGACGGGAGCTTCAGAAATGCGAACCGGACAGATGCTTCTTTGGTGCCTGCCAAGCAGGGGAGTCACTCCTTGACCCCAAGGGAGATTCTTCTGTCCTCTAATCGTGAGTAGAGCGTCGAAGGTCCAGGATTCAGTTTCAGAGTTTCATCCAGGGATAATCTAAAGTCCTAAGGACTGGGTTCCTATCTTTATACTAAAGATAGGGGTTGGACTACTCTGTGGCCCCACCTATGGGTGGGTCAGGGCAGAGGGGTGGCTACACCCCTTTCCCTTTGTCCAGTTCGCGCCAAAGCAGGGGCTGGAAGCCCCTGATCCGGTTTGAACTGGGGTATGCACAGGGACACCAAATGTGCCCCCAGTGCAGGACTTCAAAGCACACAGATGGTGCTCCCGCCCAGCCCCAATACACATTATCCTGTCTGGGGAGGTGGTCACACCTCCCTGGGACAGGAAACCTATTGTCCAGGCCTCCCCTTCCGGAGTTTCGTCCAGCAGCAGGAGGCCAGACTCGTGTCTGTGGCAGCAGCATCCATTTTGTGATGCCAGGGCTTTGGAGAGAAGTTACCGGGTTAGTCAGAGTTAACATGTCTTTCCCTCTAGAAGGGTGGAATGCTACCCCCGCCGCCAGAATTGGCGGGGGGTAGTATTCCAAGATGTTTGACACCAAACACGACATGTTTAGGTGCAGCCATTCCAAAGTTAGCATTTTACCGCGAGGATATAATGCGCTTAAGAGTATATGGTCAGGCTGCACTACAAACAGCATCAGAGATGGTCTCCGAACGCTGCAGAGGGCCCTGCTCATGCAGGGGCACCCTCTCACATAGGAACCATGCACTCTGCCTTTAGGATTGATAAGGCCTGCCTTAGGAGTGACTTATAGGTTTATATGTGTGTATGTATTTAGTGATATAGGTAACCTATATCACAGTAAGGAGTGCATGCACCACCTTACCCAGGCTGCAGTAGCAGACCTGTGGTGTCAGTTTGGATGGCCTTCCAGGGGTGGCATAATACATGCTGCAGCCCCTGGTAGGCCTCTGAGGTACCTATGCCCTTGGTACATAGTATACCATATACTAGGGACTTATAAGGGCACTCCAGATTCCAATCAGAGATGTGCCTAAGGCACATGGAAACCTTTTTACAGAGAAAGCAGATAGACTGGGGCCCTGAATAGCAGGATCCCAGTCCAACTAAGTCATAAACCAACAAAACCCCCCAAAAAAAGTGGGGGCAACCATATAGTCAGATTCCACCTTCCTACATCACATATCGAGTATAACACCCTGAGCTATTTGAAAAAAATGCCCCTCACTCCCACACCAAAAGCATTTCACCACACAGCTCCTGGAATCATCAGGAATTTGTGTTTTTTTCACTCCTACCTCCTTGT
Source organism: Calotriton arnoldi (assembly GCA_963921515.1). Classification (NCBI taxonomy): domain Eukaryota; kingdom Metazoa; phylum Chordata; class Amphibia; order Caudata; family Salamandridae; genus Calotriton; species Calotriton arnoldi. Next base: position 6,663,999 of record CAWUFW010000068.1, read on the forward strand.
TCCTAACAAACTCTTTGTTTCTAACACTCACATTCCCCTTCACTTCAATGACAGGTGTATCTACCACTGTGAGATCACCTTATACTTTGTCATCACGTATCTCACGTACCCACATGATCGTGTTCTCCATCGCTTCCACCATGGATATTGCATCCCTCAAACAAGGATTCGTTGAAAGTAACTTTTCCTGAACCTTGGAATTGTTAGTGCACCTGTCAATTTGATCTCTCACAAACGAGTCAGATAAATGGTCAAAATCACAAGTGCGGGACAAGGTTTTCAAAGCAGCCAAATAACTTCCTATTGTCTAGTTCTTTCCTTGTACCCTCGTGAAACTTTTATGTCTTTCCAACACTACATTCAGATGCAACTCAAAATGTCTTTCCAACATCATCACTGACGTCATAAACCCTCTTCATCTCCAATGCCCACCTCATCGAGACTCTCATAGACATTCCTGCCTTCTATGCCTAAGTCATACAATAAAATAGCCTGTTTCCAGGCCGCCGAAAACTCCATCCCCCCATGGCAATGATATATGGATCAAAAATCTACTTTCATCTCATCCAAGATAGGACTGGGTCACCCTTATCAGTAATAAAATGAGGTGGTTCAGACATGTTGGAAATAAACATTAAAGCAAATTACAAGTTGCACAGGAACTGTCCGATGCCCAGGACACAGATAAGGTACTAGAAATGGTGTGTTCACCATGACTGATAAAAAAAACCACCAGAAATTGAATAAAGTTTCTGGTGTGCCTATCACTGTGAATAACTGTACAATACAGTAAAGGCACTAAAATTACAGATGTGCCTATCACTGTGTTAATACATGCAACTGTAATTCACAGGAAAGGCACCAACTTTACAGGTGTGCCCATCGCCTTGTCAATAATCATTACCAACATAATTTCAAACACACATTCTGCAAATACTGAGATTCCCTTCACATGAATCCCAGGTGTGCCAAGAACCACGCTGTAGCTCAAAGCAGAGGCACCACCACCATGTAAGTATGTACTTCAGGGAATAGCATTCTCCATACCTTAATTATACTTGCTCCCACAGAATCTTCCAATGCCAACAGAAGAGAACTGCCAAAAACGGCTGCAGTACGTTACTTAACATATGCCGGCAGGAACTCTTGCACGCCCACTTCACCGTACCCTGCAAAATCTCTCCCTCCAAAACGGCTGCCTTGCACAATGTAGTGTAATGTTCAATGGAATTTAACCTTTTTTTCCTTCACATATATCCGTTGTTTTGTTTTGAAAGTTGGGGAGAGGAGTTGGCCTAACGGCTAGGGAAGTCAACCTCAAATCTGGGGAACTGGGTTCGAGTCTTGGCAATGACGCTGAACATCCTGTGATTCTGGGCAAATCACTTAATCTCCCCGTGCCTAACAAAAAAAATGAACGTGTGTCCTCATGTAACGTAACTGGTGCTATGTAAATCGCTCTGATACCCGATTCGGGTCAAGTTCGCACTATATAAAACTCTGCAAAAGAAAAAAAAAAAAAGAAAGGCGATCCGGTTTGAGATAGGAACGTCCACACTCACGTACCTAAGCTGATCCGTTGTTCAACGTCATCATTTTATGCTCCTCTTTGCCGAAAGCGGATCTCTTGCTGCTGCTCTGCTTCTCAAGTTGCTGGTATGCGCGTAGAGTCCCCAATCACCAGGCTTCACTGCAATTCTCTGCTGTAGTCCATTACGGATACAAGAAACAGCACAGGTAGTTTAATTTTCATCACGATGCACCGCAACAGGCAAAACTTGCATAAGTTTCCACAATGGGGAGAAATGCATTGGTATGTTTTCTTTAGGGTTAATGGCTCTTGCTCGTCGCCAGTATTAAATTGCAAGACATGACACATCCATGGAGGTAGAGATGTTTTATTTTTTAGTACAGGACCATCAAACCCTAAGAGAAGCAGACTTCCCCAACTGCTACTGCCTCCAACCGCAGCTCAGTCCAAGTGATGACCATTCACATTCCACCCCAAGTGACACCCACAACCTCCCATTGTGCTACCTCATCAAGTACTGTCCTTGGTGACATGGTCAACCTTCTAGACACACAGCTGCAAGAAGAATAAAGTAAAACATAGCAGAGAGATAACACGCTAACCTGTGCTATGGACACTCAACTATAATAAGGGATTCTTCTTATTTAGCCACAGTGATGGACGAGTCATGTCAGCAGTCTTGATGCAGAAATATCCCTTGAGGCACAAAACCCTTGCATACTACAGGGGCCACTTAGACTGAGTCATGCAGGGTCACTCTGGTAGCAGCATCTTTTGCCTTCAATAAAAGCACTTCCATTGTATTGGGGGCACCGCTGAAATTCATGATTGTACACCATACACTCTTGTTGGGATCAGCCAGGCAGAGGAGGATCCCATCCCAGAAAGTGAGGCACTGTTCGTCAACTGGTCCTCTGTGATATACCAGGAGACAGGGGTAAGACACATGGGGCAAAGGTAGTGACAGCTCATAGCCATGCGCCTTTTAAAACTCTGCAGGTTACAGCTCAGCTAACCCTCCTACCACAAATCTAAGCACAGGCAGCAGAGTTTATAGAGTTGATTGATGCTCTCACCCAAAGCAGTGAGAAGGCAGTAACAATTTACTCTGACTCAGCCTATATCACCACACCAGTGCATTGAAGCATAAGGAGATGGAAAAGGCGAAATAGAAACATTTACAGCACATACTGGGGTTAAGGACTTTATATCACAGGGAAATGCACTAGCCGAATAGATGGCAAAGAAGGCAGCCTATAGAGTGGTTGGGGAGACACACACATGCCGTGTACAGCAGCCAACCGCGACAAAACCCACTCAGGACAGACCATAAACGGGAATGGCAAAATTATATCTCAAAGAGTTGCAAGAAATAGTGTTACCACATGTGAAAGAGATATGGGAGGCAAGGGGGCCGTACACAGACAGCACACGACTTCATATATCAACACACACCCACTGGAAAACCAGCCATGCCGCTGAGCTTAGTAAACATATCACGGCCACAATTACACCTTTTAGCTGACTCTTCAAAAGAAAATAGTCTGGTGGAACTTGAATGAGTGCACTGTACACTAAAGGCCATAACGTCCTGCATCCCTAGACCCAGGGGACCTTTTAAGACACTGCACATTGACTTAATAGACATGATAGATTGATGTGCTAAATACAGGTATTTCATTGTAGTTTTGTGTTGTTCTCTATATGGATCGAAGCAGGCCTTTGCGTGCATTGTGATGCCAAAGCAGCAGCAACATTCCTAGTGAGGGAGTTAATACCCAGATTGCGGGGCCAAGCGTTATCAGAGCAGACAACGGGAAACAGTTCATCACCACCATGTTTGTCCCCTACTAGGAACAACACATCAATTAGCATCAGAATACCATCCCCAAAGTAACGGCATTGTAGAAAGGTTCAATGGTTTACTAAAAAATGAAATAAGTAAAATTCGTACCACCCTCAAGAAGAAGTGGCTACACTATCTCCCCCTGGCCTTGTTTGCACGGAGAAACACGCCTAGCAGCAATCACCATCTCACACCACACCAGATCATGACTGGGAGACTGATGGGGATGCCCATCCCAACAACTAGAGCCAGCTTAAATACGGAGCCCAGCTCCAAACCATTTAGTGATGAACTGCATATATACTTATCAGAATTAATGGAGACTGCTACATTTTTGTCCAAACAGGTCAGCCACAGAACATCTAAGTGATCCAAACGCCAAGCTGCCATATCAAACACCTCAGCCTTGACAAGAAGTGTGCGTTTGGAACTTTGTAAGGAAATGGAAAGAGCCTAAGCTTGAGGGTTTTTTTCACACCCATGGCCCTCAAGTTGGAGGGAAAAGGGGGTAGATCTACTTCTCCGATGAATGGTTGAACCCTTTCCTGATGCAGACTCCATGATTTAAAATCACACACATTTTTGAACTGGTCAGGAGGAACACCATCACTGGAAAAGCACAGGTGACGCCCAGGGGACCCATATCTGGAACTACAGTATCACAACAAAAGTTATGTATATTTCTATGGTTATGTGCAATATGCCTACTATAGGTAGTCCCACACTTGAGTACTTCAGAGGAGCTGCTGAGTCAAAAGACATTAACTAATTTGGAAACTACAGCACCTGCGTAGGGACCTCTCGTATTTTACCTACAATTACAATAAACAGCACACTAGCATCCCACATGCACCCTAGAGCGCCCTTTTACATAATGCATGGTACCAATACATCACCACAGTCAGCTCCCAAGCATCAGCCAGGTCATGTTATGTCTGCTCATTGATCCTACATGCTGTAGGCGCAGATAGGCTTTACTTGTCTCATGAAGTATCCCCCGAGAAAGCAAAATGTCTTGTTCATCTCTACTTATTTAGGATAACAGCCAAGATCCAACACAACGAGATGGAACCACACAGGGTAGCTGGAAATCTGACCCAATACGACACCAAACCAACAGCGTTATACATCACTGAGCCCACGGATATCAAAACACAGCTGGACAGGACGCGTAGGAAGGGTACCATAGGGAAAAATATCACTTGGCCTGAGATTTCCCCGGAAGATAATTGTTGGAGGTAGCAAAACCTCCAACTGAGTCCAGCATCCATCTATGGACTGAGAGTGGCACTTAGTGTATCCAGGGTGGTCTTCTCAAACAACAATTGGTCTCCCAACATAGAATTCCTATGTTGGATGGTCCAACTCAAGGATAAAAAGAGGAATGGGTCACATGGGGGAGGTTTGAATGAAAGTATGGCGACCACATATCAGGAAATCTGGGAAACTGAGGTGGGTGGATACACACTTGGCTAGAAGGGAAAGGTCAACCCCTGATTCCACAGAAACTTACACTGTATTCCTTATGTTTCAGAGGAAAAGGAGTGCTTTTGATGGGCACAAATGCTAACAGCCGAGTGATCTTATATATTTCTGATATGCAATGGGGCACCTCCACTCTTATAGATCATATTTTTGCAGTGCGCCAAGCATGCCTACACTCAGCTGATTCCAGGATGGAGAGGATTGTGTTCCCTGGTCATTATGCACTCTCGGACCCTGGTCATTCCTGGAGAAGAGCTCACAGACTATTATCAGCTCCTGTTAAAGATAAAGACCACCTTGCAGCATCAAGCTCATGAACAGCGAGCTGCAACTCCATATCCATATCATGAACTCCAAATCCATATCATGAACCTGATATCCTCTCCCTCCTCCTTAAGTACACCTCTCCATACTCAGAAGCTGATATTCTCTCCCTCCTCCGTGACTACTCCTCTCCTCCTTCGACTTTCTCAGGCCCTGCTACCTGCTCTCAAATAGCCTCACTTATTGCACACAACACGACACTCCCTGAACATGACAATGCGGATCCCATCCGAACCATCACGCCCAACCCCCATAGAACGCCCAGACGCAACACAAATTCCATAAATATCAATAACCTCGTGCAGATCCCCACTACACAACCTGCACCCTCTGACAACCTGCACAAATCTCACCTGAAAAGCATGCTACTTAACTGCAGATCAGCAGTGAAACATGCCACAGACCTTGCTGATCTCATCCTCGCCCAAGATCTGGACCTCCTTATACTCACGGAAACGTGGCTCAATGACTCCTCTGGCCCTATCCTTGACCTATTAGTCCCTCCTAGTCACAACATTATCAGACTTGACCGAGTTAAAAAACTGGGAGGTGGTATTGCCTGTATCTTCCGCAACTCTCTCACAGCAAAACAGTCCCCTTCAGCTAATCTCTCCTCCTGTGAATACCTTTGCATAGATATCACCAGCTCCCACAAACCCCTATGCAGCCTTCACATCTTCTACCACCCCCAGGAGATAACCTCCATCTAATTGAACAAGTTATGGAAACCATCTCCTCCAACCTGGGCCGACACTCCCCCAGATCTTCCTTGGTGACTTCAATCTCCACTGGTATGACCCCCACGATCAGGCTGTCACAACCCTCAAAAACTTCCTTACCGACCTGCCTCTCACCCAATTCTGCGACAGCCCCACTCACAACTTAGGCTCGACACTGGATCTCATCATCTCTAACCCCAACTCCATTCATCTCGAATCCATTCTCCCCTGTGACTGGTCTGACCATCATCTCATCAACTTCCTCATACCTGAAAGTTGGAACCACAAATCTTCTCAACCACTCAAACTAAAACACTGGAAAAGACCGCTCCATAACACTAGCGTTAATGAACTCATAGAACGCTGCAATCTCTCTCTCCCGCCGCCTTCTGACATGACTGACGTCCATGACCTCACTGTCCACTATAACAACACCATGCTAGCCGCCTTAAATGATATGGCCCCCCTTCAACTAAAAAGAATTCCCATAAAAGAATCCAAGCCATGGTTCAATGACAGTCTAAATGCGGACAGACGCAGTCTCAGACTAGCTGAACGCAAGTGGAGATCCTCTCCCTCCTCAGATCTTCTAAAAACTCTAAGATCCCAAAGAAGTAGATACAACAAACTCATTAGAACGGTGAAAGCCAACTTCTTCAAACACCAACTTGACATAGCCAAAAATCTCCCGAAACGACTTTTTGAACTCATTAAATCACAATCCAACAACACCGCTACCCACTCTCAGCACCCCGCTCGCCCGCAACCAAACTGCGATGCAGTGGCTGAATTCTTCCTCGAAAAGACGAACAAAATTGAATCAGACCTAAGGTCTGATGCTCTCACTCTCTCGCCCTCTCCTGACTCCTCTGTCTCCACACCACCCCTGCCCTCGCCTCAGGGTCTCTCACTCAAAAACAATGCCACATGGAGTCACTTCACTCCCCTCAATGACTCTACGATCCTCAACATTCTCTCTACCCTCAAACCCTCAAATCACTTCAATGACCCTCTCCCCCCTAACTTCTTTAAAGAAATGATAGGTTCACTAGCACCCCTCTGGTCCAAAATCATCAACGCCTCACTTCTTCAAGGTGAGATCCCTGACTGCCTGAAGGCGGGCCTAGGGCTCCCTATCCTCAAAAAACCCTCGGCTGATCCTGCTGACCTGAACAACTACCGCCCAATCACAAACATACCGACCCTGGCGAAACTTCTGGAGAAATGTGTTCATGAACAACTTCGCAAACACATTGAGCAATTCCAGCTTCTCGACCTATTCCAATCGGGTTTCCGCAGTGGCCACAGCACCGAAACGGCCATCACTCACATTGTGGACGACGCTCTTACTTTACTTGACCAAAACGAAACCTGCCTTTTAATTCTGCTCGATCTCTCATCGGCATTTGACACTGTCAAACATGACAATCTACTCTTCCTCCTGGAACACAGAATGGGGCTATCAGGCACAGTCCTTAAATGGTTTGACTCTTTCCTCAACAACAGAACACAAAGAATCAAATCCAACCAGTCTCTCTCCAACCCGAGTCCATGCACACTTGGTGTCCCCCAAGGATCCTCACTCTCCCCCACTCTCTTCAACCTTTTCCTTGAACCACTTTCTGTAATTCTTAAAGCATCCAACATCCAATATCACATGTATGCGGACGACACCCAACTCTACATGAAAATCTCTTCCCCCGAGGACATCAAATCTCTCAACGGAACCCTTCTCAAAACCCTTAATTGGCTAACCACCAACCATCTCAAATTAAACGCCCTCAAGACGGAATTCCTCCTCATTGCACCCGCTAGGCAAACCCCCACTGCGCTGCAATTTCTCTGTAACCTGTCCGCCCTCAACTGCACACCTCATATCGTTGACTCCACTAAATCACTGGGAGTTGTGCTAGACAAAAACCTAAACATGCAAGCTCACATCAGATCATCGACCAAAGGAGCGAACTTTCAACTCTGCATCCTAAGAAAACTCAAACCCTACCTTCCCCAAGATGACTTTAAATCGGCGGTGCAAGCACTTGTCATTTCCAGACTTGAATATGGCAGTGCGACTCTTTGCGGTCTGCCGAAACTCAGTTTAGCACCTATCAGAGCATCTCTAAATGCTGCTACTAGACTCATCACTGGTTCTAAAAAGTCCAGTCACATTTCACCGGACCTTAAATCGCTCAATTGGCTTCCTTTTGAAGCTAGAATACAACTGAAGATCGCATGTATGACCCATAGAGCACTCCACTTCAACACTCCACTCTACCTGACAAACAAGCTGGAACTGTCGGGTGGCTCCAGGCCCACAAGGAGCACCGGCACACTGCTGCTCAAGCCCAAGAAATTTAATAAGCTTAAAACCTACAATCGTGCATTCTCTGGCATCGCCCGAGAATCTGGAACTCCCTTCCAGTGGAAACAAGACTGATTCCCTCTACTCTTGCCTTCAAAAGAGAAGTTAAATCTCTACTTCTGAACAAACTCTTCTAATGAACACGGCGCTGAACCCGATGTTGTCTTTTATTGACTCTAAGTGACCGTTTTGTCGGGGATGCTCTTGAATGTATATTGCCCTATTTGTAGCTCTCACCCATCTTGCTTCCTCTGCACTCCCCAATTTCATCCTGCTCCCGTTGTATATTGTCCCACCCTTTCCATGATTTCTATCACCTTGCTTCTTTCCTTTGTCTACCTAAACTTATGTAAAGCGCTCTGATACCCACCTGGGTCATGTTCGCGCTATACAAAACTTTAAATAAATAAATAAATAAAATAAACTATTTTGGCTGGGCTCAATTCAAGGACATTTCAGAAGAATTTAGACTGTTCACGGAAGCACAGCTGGGAGAAGCGAGGGGGCGATACACTTCTTCACCCCGCAGACAAAAGCTCGGCCTCAATTCTATCAAGGAAGAAATGCGAGCAATCTGCGTCATAGAAATGCAGCACTGTTACATACTGGACTTAATGACCGCTATGGAGAGAGGGGTCTGTGCCAATATTGGAGCAGCCTGGTGTACGTTCATCTCATTCATCTCAGGGAATGACATGGACAATGGAACACTGATGCTTGCCATCCAAGCACTACATATGCTACACAAAGACATGCGTGAAGAGGGAGGTTCCCCTGAGCAGAAGTAGTTTTCAAACTGGTTCTCCATGGTGGATATCTGGTTTATGTAAATCACTGTTGCCAGTTATCATTATGTTGCTGTTGGTATGTGGGGTTATAAAATTGTGGATTACCTGCTGTATTTATTTATTTATTAGGAAGTTTTATATAGCGCTAGCCAGACCCGAAGGTATCAGAGCGCTTTACAACACTTTGTAAAGAGAAAAACATAATTATAACAGAAGTGAACAGGAAGCCTCAGGATGAGGTGGAGGACTTTGCGCGTTGTATAGCGATAGAGGGAAAGTTACAATAGTCATGTAATAGTGAGCATCAAAGTTCAAGCCACGAATCCTTCTGATCCAGGGGGAAAGTGGGGATGAGTCGGTCTAGGTATGAGGTAGAGGTCTTGGATTTGAAGTGTCGGAGTGTCGTAGTGTGCACGCTTGTGAGTTTTGATTGCAATCTATCCATTTGGAGAGGTACGATTGAGGTATAGGTCTTTAAGTTGACTCTTGAATTTCAGGAAGGAGGGGATGGTCCTGATATGGACTGGGATGGAGTTCCATATTTTGGGCGCGTTTCCAGAGAAGGATCGGGATGCAGTTTTTTGTTTGCGGGTTTTAGGGGGGATGAGGAGTAGAGTATTGGAGCTCCTGAGGCTCCTTGTCTGACCGGCCTTCGTGAGTTTGGAGGCCAGGTAGGCGGGTTTCCCTGTGTGGAGGGCTTTGTGCGTGAGGCAGGCAGTTCTGAAACTAGCTCGCAGTTCAACTGGGAGCCATTTTAAGTCTCTGAGTGCGGGCGAGATATGGTCATATTTTTTTACTCCGGTGACCATTCTTGCAGCTGCATTGAGAGTCCTCAAACTGGAAAGGATGCAAGTAATTACAAAGGTAGTTGAAGTCAAAAGCGAGCAAAAGGAACAACAGGTCCCAAATAAAGCAACCTTACAAATGCATGTGTTAGATACTGTAGTTGAAAAATCAACTAGAGGGGGGAATGTTAGTGTTAGAAATGGGATTTCTGGCGGGCTAGGGCATGTGCCAAAGCCAGGCAGAAACCACTACTCTAGTCAGGATAAGGGAGTTACACTCCTAAAACAATCCCTGCTCACCCACTTGGTAGCTTGGCACGAGCAGTCAGGCTTATCTTAGAGGCAGTGTGTAAAGAATTTGCACATAACCAACAGTAAGACAGTGTAAGCACTACAAAAGGACACCACACCAGTTTAGAAAAATAGCCAATATTTTTATATACAAGACCAAAAACGATAAGAATCCACAATACAGTACTTAAAAATCTATAGTTATCAAAATACGCTTTAAAAACAGTTCCTTGATGTTGATAGCTCCGTCCGGGGCTATCACGGCATCGTGAGCAAACAAATCCAAACAGTTCAGGCTGGTCGCGGCGTCACGGACCAGCTACGGTGTTGGGAAGACCCGCAAACAGTACCTGTTAGAGATGCAGGGCGCCGAGGCCCTTGAAGTCACTCGCGTTGCAGGTCGAGCTCCTTTCTGTTGGGATCAGGAGCGCTGGCGTCGGCAGGCGTCGGGTGCTGCGGTGCGAAGTGCAGCGGTGCGGCGTGCGGTGCGCTCAGGTCGCGGTGCGAGCAGCGGCTCGGTGGCGGAGTCAGATGGTGTCGTCGGTGAGACCAGGGTCGCTGTGCGAGGTGAAGGCGGTGCTTGTCACGGTGCTGGCAGGTCACGGTGCAAGCAGCGGCGTCGTCGTTGCTGAAGCGCTGTCGTCGGCTGACGAACGGGAGTCGATGGTGCCGGCATCGGTAGGCCAAGGCTGCGGTGTGGGATGAGGGCGGTGCGTCGTGTAACTTTACGAGCGGTGCCCTCAAACCACGGTGCAAGCAGCGGTGTCGATTTCGGCTTGAAGTGGCGGCGTCAGGAAGGCCACGGCGTCGTCGTGTAGCAAGGCATGGCGGAGTGCGGTGCATACAGGTCGCGGTGCGAGCAGCGGCTCGGTGGCGGCGTCAACAGGCGTCGTCGGTGACACCAAGGTCACAATGCGGCGTTGTGGCGGTGCTCTCTGCGGTGCCAAAGCTTCGGCGTGAAGCAAGGCGGTGTGGAGTGCGGTGCCCACAGGTCGCGGTGCGAGCAGCTGCTCGGTGGTGGCGTCAACAGGCGTCGTCGGTGAGACCAAGGTCGCGGTGTGGCATTGCGGTGGTGCTCTCTGCGGTGCCAAAGCTTCAGCGTAAAGCAAGGCGGTGCGGAGTGCGGTGCCCACAGGTCGCGGTGCAAGCAGCGGCTCGGTGTCGGCATCAACAGGCATCGTCAGTGAGACCAAGGTTGCGGTGCGGCGGTGCTCTCTGCGGTGCCAAAGCTTCGCTGTGAAGCAAGGCGGTGCGGAGTGCGGTGCCCACAGGTCGCGGTGCAAGCAGCGGCTCGGTGTCGGCGTCAACAGGCATCGTCGGTGAGACCAAGGTTGCGGTGCGGCATTGTGGCGGTGCCCTCTGTGGTGCCTTCAGGACACGGAGTCAGCAGCGGCGTCGTAGACGTCGTCTAGTTGGTTTTCTTCTGGTTGCAGCACAAAACACACAGTCCCCCGTGCTGCGGGTAGAAGAACTTGAAGTCTTTGCTGTTCCTGAGACTTCGTGAACAGGGGGCAAGCTCTACCTCAAGCCCTTGGGGAGACTCACAAATTAGGTTGCAGAAAGTCCAGTCCAGGCCTTTCACTGCCCAAGACAGAAGCAGCCACTGCAGGCCAACACAGCAAAGTGGTAGGTCCTCCTCACAGCTTCTCCAGCTCTTCTTCTTGGCAGTCTTCTTGATCCAAAAGAGTTCTAAAGTTCAGGGGTCTGGGCCCCAATATTTATATCCCAAAATCCTTTGATCTCTTAGGCAGAGAGTGTCTGTGCCCAGCCAGAACCAGTTCTGCCTTCTCTGGTGTGATTTCCTGGCAGGAGGTGGAGACAGCATTGTCAGAGGCAGACCAGGCCCTTTGAGGTGCAAGGAAATCTCCTCCCCCTTCCCCCATTGCAGCCCAGGTCTATTCAGCCCTTTCCTGACCCTACTTAGACTATCTGGAGCCACTCCTGCTCCCCAGCCTTCTGTCATCCAAAACCCAGACAGGCAATCCACATTCCAGCAGAGGCACACAGGATGACTGAGCAAGAAAATACCTACCTTCTAAAAGTGGTATTTTCAAACACAGAATGTAAAAATCACCTTCACTAAAAGATGCATCTTTAGATTCTGAGTTCAGGCATACTAAACTTTATTTTTCCACCTAGTTCCCAGGGCCAGTTATGTTTATAAGATGTTATAAACAAACTTCCCATTCTGTCCTATGGGGAACAGGTAGCCTTGCAATAGTGAAAAACGAAATGGGCTGTAATTTACTATCAGGACATGCCACACACACCAGGGCATGTCCTACCTTTCACATACACTGCACCCTGCCCACATGGGTACCTTGGTCCTACCTTAGGGGTGACTAACATGTAGAAAAGGGAAGCTTTAGGGCCTGGCAAGTGGGTGCACTTGCCAAGTCGACATGGCAGTTACAAACTGCGCGCAGACTCTGCAATGGTAGGTCTGAGTTGCCTTCTTAGGGCTACTCACGTGGGTGGCACAATCAGTGCTGCAGGCCCACTAGTAGCCTTTGATTTACAGGCCCTGGCACACGCAGTGCACTTTACTAGGGACTAACAAGTAAATCAAATATCCAATCATGGAAACACCAATCCATAACACAATTTACACAGAGAGCATATGCACTTTAGCACTGATTAGCAGTGGTAAAGACCCCAGAGTCCTAAAACCAACACAAACAGGTCAGGAAAAAATAGGAGGAAGAAGCAAAAAGTTTGGGGCTAACCCTGCAAAAAGGGCCATTTCCAACAGTTAGTATGGAAATTGATGTGTTCATCGATAAAAAAGAAATCTTTTCCTTATTAATAGAATCACCCATTCTGAAATCCACATCAACCTCGACTCGCAAATATGTAGTCAACCAGGCACTGAGACCTAGGCCCATTATTATTGAATGATAGGTTACAGTTGGGAGGCTGCATAGCTGGCAGGCAAGCTTTCGGGCTGGAAACTCTTGATCAATCCCACAGATAGGTGCAGCGAAATTACAATGGTCAGGGGAGATAGCCCCAATAAAGCAAACATGGCAGAAGGGGGTATGCACGCTCCACAAAAAACACCATAGAAAGTTTGATGCCACATGTGGTAGGAACACATAGAAAATTAGGGCCTACCAAACACAGCACATGTAGTGATCACACGCTCCTCATGCCGGACATCTGGACATGGTATCAACTGGCCTCACTGTGTCCATGCGAGGTCGAGACTCACCTGTAGTAATAATTTGAACATTAATTTATGACTCCAAAGGCAGCAACCAATATTCCTCACCACATATGGTACGCCGGAAACCTTTATTTCCTGTTGTATTTTTGTATAAAAGAAGGACCTATACCAATTGTAAATTGAGACAGTCCTCAGACCTCGTGCCTGTAACTGTTCTCCCAGCTGCTTAATTGTTTTATTAAACAAGCTGTTCCTCTTTTCCCAGACGCCTCTTGCCTTCTGTTTTTTTCAAAGGATTTAACTCGAGCAACATGGGCACCAAGGGAAAGGTGTCAGGCCATTTGAGTGAAGTGGAGGCGCAGGCTTTGGCCATCTTGGCTTTGATTGTTCCATTTAGTCGCTCTACACCCCTGATGCTTCTGGCCTGTAGCTACAGTGGAATCTTTGGTCAAGCCCTAGGACTGTGCACAGTAACTGAATGATTTCGTTTCTGAAATGGGTTCCTTGATCTGGTTCAAGATGAACTGGCATTCTAAATTGCTGTATCAACTCCTGCAACAATAGTTTGGCAACTGCTAGGCTGTCACATCCCCTGGTGGGATATGCCTTGACCTATCTTGAGAATAGACACACAATGACGAAGATATACCTCAGTTGATTATATCGGGGCATCTCCACAAAGTGAATTTGTGATCAATTGAAGGGACCAAAAGACTTTCCAATGTGGCTCATGGCCACTGCAACTTTCTTACCTATGTTCTGCTTTGGCAGATCACGCAAAGCTGACACAAACTTGATACCGTTGTCCTGAAATGAGAATTATGTCAGTACGATCGGAATGTGGATATCATTCCATCTCTACATGCATGGATTGGACCATTCAAATGCCGCACCATTGCAGGCAGGAGGGAATCGGGAGGAACACGTTTGCCTTCACTAGACACCTAAATGTCACTTGCATTCTTTACGCATCCTATCCTTCCTCACTTGGCCTTTTCAGGTTCCGCGGCAGTATGCTACAATTCCCTCAGGTCGTTCAAAGTACATACAATATTCAGTAACATACTGGAAACAGTCTTTCCTTCTGCGTTACACGGTTCATCCAAGTGGGAAATTCTGGAATCGAGAACACAATATCTGGCAATCTAATCTGAACAACGATTCCCTTTGGTGACAAAATCATTCCCGCTCTTGTGTGCAGCACACTTCACCACAGCAATCTACTTTGGTATTTGCAAAGCATCTAATAGATTTGGAACATGCAGCACGTTGTGAAGGGGAGTGCTGGCTGATGTCAAAATCCCTTGCTGTATCCACAACTGGCCGAAATCATGTACAACTCCAAACCCATACTGGCGGTCAGTGTAAATCATGACTTGTGAGCCTTCCGAGGTACAGCAGGCGTGGGTGAGGGCAATCAGTACAGCCACTTGTGCGGAAGTTACATGGCACAAGGAGGATGCCTTAACAACTTCACTAAGAGTGCATACAGCATACAGGCTCTCAAAAAAGGCCCATCGACAAAAAGGGTTTGGTCATCCTCGGGGAGAGGGACATCCAGTATATCAGGTCTTGGCTTTGTGGACAATTCAGTAACACACTGATACAGTTGTGGTCAAAATTGCCCTCATCATCTCCCTTAAGGGTGGGCAACAAAATAGCAGGGTTTAGTGTGTTACACCTTCGGATTCATACGGTTTCTGCTGCTAACATTGTTCTCTCATAGTGGGTTGAATAGCTATTTATCAAGTGCTGTATTCTCGTGCAGGTCATGAGCTTTTCAATAGAGTGGAGTACCATGACAATTAAGTCAAGTCAAAGAGATTTATTGAGCGCACATATCACCCATGGGTCTCATGGCGCTAGCGTAAAACTCCTTTAAGGGCTGAAAGCCAACTGAAACAGAGAGGGCCATTATAGATGATCAAATAGCCAGGTATTTAATTCCCTGCGGAACAACTTGTGGTCTGTGATAGTGCGAAGCTTTAATGGATGTTCATTCCAAAAAGTAGGAGCCAGGTAGGAAAAGGATCTACCGCCATTCCTGGCGGTGCGGACCCTGCGAGGGGTAAGGAGAGATTCGGTACTCGTCGTAAGTGTCCTGTTAGGCTGATACCAACTGAGTTTTTTGGCAAAGTAGCTTGGCCCATTCCTGTACATGTTTAAAACGGATTCGTTTCCTGATGGGGAGCCAGTGGAGAGTCTTAAAACTGGACGCAGATGGAGACCTCGATGGGAGGTTTAGTACCAGCCTAGCAGCAGTATTCTGCAGGACTTGAAGTCTGGAGTAGAGCTCCTCATTAATGGATGCGAGTAGGGCATTTCCGTAGTCGAGCCGTCTTATGATGAGTCCCTGGACCAGCGGCTTCCTTGATTCGATTGGAATCCATTGAAAGATTTTACGTAAGCTACGCATTAATCCGTAGCAGGTACCAGTTATATGATTTATGTGATTTTTCATCGATAACTGGCTGTCAATCTTTACTCCAAGGTTCCGCACCATAGGCTTAGGAGATGGACAGGGACCAAGGCTCTGGGGCCACCAGTCTTTCGACCAAAATACGAGTGCCTTACAAAAGAGGATGACCTCTGTCTTACTAGCATTGAGTTGGATATGGTTAATATGCATCCAATCATCAATGTGGGTCATACAATTCTTTAATTGGAGCCTCCTGTCAGTAGGGTTGGGGCCAAGAGTGATCAGTAACTGGGTGTCGTCAGCATACGACACCACATCGAACCCAAAGGACCTGATCACTTTGGCCAAAGGTGTCACGTAAAGATTGAAAAGCATGGGACTTAGCATGGATCCCTGGGGGACTCCCATTTTTACCAGCCGACTACGGGAGACCAGGGTGCCTACTTGTACGGTAGAGGTTCGATCAGTTAGGTAATTTCTAAGCCAGTCTAGGGCTGATCCCCTGACTGCAAAACACACAAGATGATGGACGGAATGCTGCACATTGGCAAACATTCACCCCCAGTCACAGATCTGGGTTTAATCCATCGTTATTTTGCTTCACCACGCCACCCCAGTTCAGACATAGCCATATGCAAATCAGTCTTGACCCTGTGCCTCATGGGAACAGTCCAGACCGAACTGCCAAGCCATGTCTTCCCTGGACCGGAATCAAGCATCCTAGGACCGGTTTCAGGCTATCAGCCTTCATCAGCCAGGATAGCTTGACTCCAGTGGCGTAGTGAGCACGGGACCCACGTCTGGGCATACCCTTCCCACATAGGGCGAAATGCAAAACAAACAAGATGATGGACGGAATGCTGCACATTGGCAAACATTCACCCCCAGTCACAGATCTGGGTTTAATCCATCGTTATTTTGCTTCACCACGCCACCCCAGTTCAGACATAGCCATATGCAAATCAGTCTTGACCCTGTGCCTCATGGGAACAGTCCAGACCGAACTGCCAAGCCATGTCTTCCCTGGACCGGAATCAAGCATCCTAGGACCGGTTTCAGGCTATCAGCCTTCATCAGCCAGGATAGCTTGACTCCAGTGGCGTAGTGAGCACGGGACCCACGTCTGGGCATACCCTTCCCACATAGGGCGAAATGGAAAACACACAAGATGATGGACGGAATGCTGCACATTGGCAAACATTCACCCCCAGTCACAGATCTGGGTTTAATCCATCGTTATTTTGCTTCACCACGCCACCCCAGTTCAGACATAGCCATATGCAAATCAGTCTTGACCCTGTGCCTCATGGGAACAGTCCAGACCGAACTGCCAAGCCATGTCTTCCCTGGACCGGAATCAAGCATCCTAGGACCGGTTTCAGGCTATCAGCCTTCATCAGCCAGGATAGCTTGACTCCAGTGGCGTAGTGAGCACGGGACCCACGTCTGGGCATACCCTTCCCACATAGGGCGAAATGGAAAACACACAAGATGATGGACGGAATGCTGCACATTGGCAAACATTCACCCCCAGTCACAGATCTGGGTTTAATCCATCGTTATTTTGCTTCACCACGCCACCCCAGTTCAGACATAGCCATATGCAAATCAGTCTTGACCCTGTGCCTCATGGGAACAGTCCAGACTGAACTGCCAAGCCATGTCTTCCCTGGACCGGAATCAAGCATCCTAGGACCGGTTTCAGGCTATCAGCCTTCATCAGCCAGTATAGCTTGACTCCAGTGGCGTAGTGAGCACGGGACCCACGTCTGGGCATACCCTTCCCACATAGGGCGAAATGTAAAACACACAAGATGATGAACGGAATGCTGCACATTCCAAACATTCACCCCCAGTCACAGATCTGGGTTTAATCCATCGTTATTTTGCTTCACCACGCCACCCCAGTTCAGACATAGCCATATGCAAATCAGTCTTGACCCTGTGCCTCATGGGAACAGTCCAGACCGAACTGCCAAGCCATGTCTTCCCTGGACCGGAATCAAGCATCCTAGGACCGGTTTCAGGCTATCAGCCTTCATCAGCCAGGATAGCTTGACTCCAGTGGCGTAGTGAGCACGGGACCCACGTCTGGGCATACCCTTTCCACATAGGGCGAAATACAAAACACACAAGATGATGGACGGAATGCTGCTCATTGGCAAACATTCACCCCCAGTCACAGATCTGGGTTTAATCCATCGTTATTTTGCTTCACCACGCCACCCCAGTTCAGACATAGCCATATGCAAATCAGTCTTGACCCTGTGCCTCATGGGAACAGTCCAGACCGAACTGCCAAGCCATGTCTTCCCTGGACCGGAACCAAGCATCCTAGGACCGGTTTCAGGCTATCAGCCTTCATCAGCCAGGATAGCTTGACTCCAGTGGCGTAGTGAGCACGGGACCCACGTCTGGGCATACCCTTCCCACATAGGGCGAAATGCAAAACACACAAGATGATGGACGGAATGCTGCACATTGGCAAACATTCACCCCCAGTCACAGATCTGGGTTTAATCCAACGTTATTTTGCTTCACCACGCCACCCCAGTTCAGACATAGCCATATGCAAATCAGTCTTGACCCTGTGCCTCATGGGAACAGTCCAGACCGAACTGCCAAGCCATGTCTTCCCTGGACCGGAATCAAGCATCCTAGGACCGGTTTCAGGCTATCAGCCTTCATCAGCCAGGATAGCTTGACTCCAGTGGCGTAGTGAGCACGGGACCCACGTCTGGGCATACCCTTCCCACATAGGGCGAAATGCAAAACACACAAGATGATGGACGGAATGCTGCACATTGGCAAACATTCACCCCCAGTCACAGATCTGGGTTTAATCCATCGTTATTTTGCTTCACCACGCCACCCCAGTTCAGACATAGCCATATGCAAATCAGTCTTGACCCTGTGCCTCATGGGAACAGTCCAGACCGAACTGCCAAGCCATGTCTTCCCTGGACCGGAATCAAGCATCCTAGGACCGGTTTCAGGCTATCAGCCTTCATCAGCCAGGATAGCTTGACTCCAGTGGCGTAGTGAGCACGGGACCCACGTCTGGGCATACCCTTCCCACATAGGGCGAAATGCAAAACACACAAGATGATGGACGGAATGCTGCATATTGGCAAACATTCACCCCCAGTCACAGATCTGGGTTTAATCCATCGTTATTTTGCTTCACCACGTCACCCCAGTTCAGACATAGCCATATGCAAATCAGTCTTGACCCTGTGCCTCATGGGATCAGTCCAGAACGAACTGCCAAGCCATGTCTTCCCTGGACCGGAATCAAGCATCCTAGGACCGGTTTCAGGCTATCAGCCTTCATCAGCCAGGATAGCTTGACTCCAGTGGCGTAGTGAGCACGGGACCCACGTCTGGGCATACCCTTCCCACATAGGGCGAAATGCAAAACACACAAGATGATGGACGGAATGCTGCACATTGGCAAACATTCACCCCCAGTCACAGATCTGGGTTTAATCCATCGTTTTTTTGCTCACCATGCCATTCCAGTTTGAACCCAGCCATATGCAAATCAGTCTTGACCCTGTGCCTCATGGGAACAGTCCAGCCCGAACTGCCAAGCCAGGTCCTCCCTGGACTGGAAACAAGCATCCTAGGACCGGTTTCGGGGTTTCACCCCTCTTCAGCCAGGATAGCTTGATTCCAGTGGCATGGAGAGCACGGGACCCACGTCTGGGCATACCCGTCCCACTCGGGGTGACAAATGCAAAAACAACAGTTGATGGACAGAATGCAGAACAATGTCATACATTCACCCCAGTACAGAGATCAGGGGCCTAAATCCATCGTTTTTTTGCTCACCATGCCATTCCAGTTTGAACCCATCCATATGCAAATCAGTCTTGACCCTGTGCCTCATGGGAACAGTCCAGCCCGAACTGCCAAGCCAGGTCCTCCCTGGACTGGAAACAAGCATCCTAGGACCGGTTTCGGGGTTTCACCCCTCTTCAGCCAGGATAGCTTGATTCCAGTGGCATGGAGAACACGGGACCCACGTCTGGGCATACCCGTCCCACTCGGGGTGACAAATGCAAAAACAACAGTTGATGGACAGAATGCAGAACAATGTCATACATTCACCCCAGTACAGAGATATGGGCCTAAATCCATCGTTTTTTGCTCACCATGCCATTCCAGTTTGAACCCAGCCATATGCAAATCAGTCTTGACCCTGTGCCTCATGGGAACAGTCCAGCCCGAACTGCCAAGCCAGGTCCTCCCTGGACTGGAAACAAGCATCCTAGGACCGGTTTCGGGGTTTCACCCCTCTTCAGCCAGGATAGCTTGATTCCAGTGGCATGGAAAGCACGGGACCCACGTCTGGGCATACCCGTCCCACTCGGGGTGACAAATGCAAAAACAACAGTTGATGGACAGAATGCAGAACAATCTCATACATTCACCCCAGTACAGAGATCTGGGCCTAAATCCATCGTTTTTTGCTCACCATGTCATTCCAGTTTGAACCCAGCCATATGCAAATCAGTCTTGACCCTGTGCCTCATGGGAACAGTCCAGCCCGAACTGCCAAGCCAGGTCCTCCCTGGACTGGAAACAAGCATCCTAGGACCGGTTTCGGGGTTTCACTGACTGAGTCAAGCTATCCTGGCTGATGAAGACTGATAGCCTGAAACCGGTCCTAGGATGCTAGATTCCGGTCCAGGGAAGACATGGCTTGGCAGTTCGGTCTGGACTGTTCCCACGAGGCACAGGGTCAAGACTGATTTGCATATGGCTATGTCTGAACTGGGGTGGCGTGGTGAAGCAAAATAACGATGGATTAAACCCAGATCTGTGACTGGGAGTGAATGTTTGCCAATGTGCAGCATTCCGTCCATCATCTTGTGTGTTTTGCATTTTGCCCTAAGTGGGAAGGGTATGCCAGACGTGGGTCCCGTGCTCACTACGCCACTGGAGTCAAGCTATCCTGGCTGATGAAGGCTGATAGCCTGAAAGCCGGTCCTAGGATGCTTGATTCCGGTCCAGGGAAGACATGGCTTGGCAGTTCGGTCTGGACTGTTCCCATGAGGCACAGGGTCAAGACTGATTTGCATATGGCTATGTCTGAACTGGGGTGGCGTGGTGAAGCAAAATAACGATGGATTAAACCCAGATCTGTGACTGGGGGTGAATGTTTGCCAATGTGCAGCATTCCGTCCATCATCTTGTGTGTTTTGCATTTTGCCCTCAGTGGGAAGGGTATGCCCAGACGTGGGTCCCGTGCTCACTACGCCACTGGAGTCAAGCTATCCTGGCTGATGAAGGCTGATAGTCTGAAACCGGTCCTAGGATGCTTGATTCCGGTCCAGGGAAGACATGGCTTGGCAGTTCGGTCTGGACTGTTCCCATGAGGCACAGGGTCAAGACTGATTTGCATATGGCTATGTCTGAACTGGGGTGGCGTGGTGAAGCAAAATAACGATGGATTAAACCCAGATCTGTGACTGGGGGTGAATGTTTGCCAATGTGCAGCATTCCGTCCATCATCTTGTGTGTTTTGCATTTTGCCCTAAGTGGGAAGGGTATGCCCAGGCGTGGGTCCCGTGCTCACTACGCCACTGGAGTCAAGCTATCCTGGCTGATGAAGGCTGATAGCCTGAAACCGGTCCTAGGATGCTGATTCCGGTCCAGGAAGACGTGGCTTGGCAGTTCGGTCTGGACTGTTCCCATGAGGCACAGGGTCAAGACTGATTTGCATATGGCTATGTCTGAACTGGGGTGGCGTGGTGAAGCAAAATAACGATGGATTAAACCCAGATCTGTGACTGGGGGTGAATGTTTGCCAATGTGCAGCATTCCGTCCATCATCTTGTGTGTTTTTCTGATCCCCTGACTCCCATCTCCCAGAGCCATTGTTCTAAAATACTGTGGGAGATGGTGTTGAAAGCGGCCGACAGGTCCAACAGAACACGCATTTGCTGACTGCCCGTTGTCCTGGGCAAGTCTTATATTGTCAACAACCTCCACCAACGGGGTTTCAGTGCTATGGGCAGCCTTAAACCCCGATTGCTAAGGATCCAACAATCCATGGCTCTCCAAATGGGTAGTGAGTCGCTTGTTGACCAGGGACTCGAGTACCTTTCCAAAGTAAGGAAGCAGAGAAATTGGGCGATAGTTACTGGGTTCCTTAGGATCGGTAAAAGGTTTTTTTAGAATGGGCTTAACCCTTGCTGCTTTCCATCTGACTGGGACTGTTGCTTGGGCTATGGACATGTTAAATAGATCGGTGAGGTTCTTGAGGAGTGAGGGGGCCAGGACTGAGGGGTAAACCATCACTATTTCCTCAGTCTGATGAATGTTAATGCTAACCTCTGCAAACCCCTTTGAGACAAGCAGGACACAATGAGGACATCAGACAAGAATAGTTGTAAAATAGGCGACGGGGTGCTTGATCTCCCCATGAGATTGTGTTAGTACAGACAAATCCACTGATTCCACTGATTCCAGTGTTGGATTTATCCATACATGCACCCAGAGGGCAGCTTAGAGGTGCCCTATAATAACCTACCAGCCTCCAGTGTGTTCCCTGACTGGTCTCTGCCAGCCTGCCACCTTAAACGCTGTTCTGAACTTCTGGGGTGACAGCCTTTGCTCTCAGGAGGCCCAGAACAAAAGCCTGTTCGAGAAGACGGTGTAACACCCCCACCCACAGGATGGCCTGCTGATTAGCCGTGCTGTGGGAATAAAAATCTGGCCCCACTCACAGGAGAGGAAGCTGCCCCTTTTGTCTAGGACCCCCTTGGCACCTGGACAGGTGGGAAAATTAGCTAGTCAGGTATGCGTTCCACCCCCAGGCTAGTACCACACCTAAGGTAGGCTACACTGAGGTAGACTCAA
This sequence comes from Calotriton arnoldi, assembly GCA_963921515.1. Lineage (NCBI taxonomy): Eukaryota > Metazoa > Chordata > Amphibia > Caudata > Salamandridae > Calotriton > Calotriton arnoldi. The sequence continues at coordinate 6,686,585 of CAWUFW010000068.1, forward strand.
TTTTCCAGAAGACGCCATGTTTGTGATGGCATACTTGGGAATTCTGGGACAGGGTTATGTCCACTTCTCACAGGAAGTTGTCATATAGGGGGCGTAGTGACCCTAAGAATCAGTAGCCCATTGGCTACTGCCCTACACTCCCTTAACACCCCCAAATTCTGAATTTAGGGGAGTCCCTAGCACCAGAGACTCATATCCTGATGACTTAAGAAGAGAGAGGACACTGAAGAGCCGCAAAAGCAGAAGAGGAGAGAAGAAGCAGCTGACCTGCCGGCCTGTGTGCATCCCTCATCGAAACCTGCACCAAAGTGGACTTGTCCTGCAGCTGTTGACTCCAGAACCCTGGGAGGACTGGCTGACTTTGATAAATATCAAGACCTCCTGAAGAACTGTTCCCTGCATCTTGCAGAAACTCCAAGAGCAAGGACTCTGAGGCCTCCGGAACCGCCAAAACCCAGCACCTGAAGCCACCACTGCACCAGTCACCCACAGTCGAGTTGAAGTGGGCCATCGATGCCAACAAGGTTCCCAAACCCACCAGAGCTTGAGTCCCTTGTGGTTTCACCCCTTGTGGACTCCCCGATGTTGCCTGCAGCTTATGCACGCAGGCCCCTTCGACCGTGACTGTTCCCGGTAATGGGGGCAGGGTGTTTTGCACTCTGCCCCCATGCCGCTTCTGGTGTACTGTTGGTACTGCCTTGTAACTTGCCTACCACTCACCTTAACTCCTGGCGATTGGTCCAATAAGTTGCTGTACTGACCGTGACTGTTCCCGGTAAGGGAACCAGACTACTAAAGACACCTCTGCATCTGTCGCCCCCGGGCCGTGGAGAAGAGGACCTATCCCTACATCCCTGAGCATCACACGTCTTGAACCCCTCTGTTGGTTCACCCCGACTGGCTTTCCAGCCAGAGCCTGGAGCCTCTTTTCACAGTGACCGATTTCCATAGAAATCTATTGGGCTCTTGATGCTGTTTTGCACTCTGCCCCCGTGCCGCTGCTGGTGTACTGTTGGTACTGCCTTGGAACTTGCCTACCACTCACCTCAACCCAACTCCTGGAGATTGGTCCAATAAGTTGCTGTACTGTACCTGTTTGCAGAACTGTTTCTTCCTCCCATAGCAAGATTGCAGAGCTCAAAAATTGTACTGTGTCAACTTTTTGAACTGAAAATTATTTATATTTAATAACAAACCTACCTGAGCAATTTTTCTGTGATTCTTAAACATATATAAAGATACTTGCTATTTTTATAAATTGGTGTGGATCCCCTACTTGAGTCGTGTGCATCATTTATTGATCGTTGTGTGTATTTGCAGATGTTTTGCACTTCTCTGTATTAAGCCAAAGACTGCTCGACCACAATACCTCCTAACAGTGCACTTTTGGATTGCATAGCAAGCACTAGTCCGCTCATAAGGAAACACCTGGACTCTTTACACAGTATATCAGACTTTTGATATATCACATAAAGAGCCAGCTCCCTACAAAAACCCATACACAAAGGATGCAAGGAACCCTCCCATGTTCTCTCCCAATGGGGAGCATGAGGAAGGGGCACAGAAGAGGAGAGCACAGGAGGATTGTAGACAGGGATACAGGAGGCAGCAGAGGAGGGCACAGGAGGGAGGACACAGCAGTGAGAGTGTGGAACTAGATACACTGATCTGTTCTTCTCTCCTGATTTTAAGTGCACAGATTTTAGGAGACAAGAAGGGAGACAAATTGGTGGAATTACAGAGACACCCACCTGGTGTAAGGGTGCCTGAATTGAATGTAGGAAATGTATTTTTCCAATTAATGCATGGGAAGCTTGAGACATGTGACTTTCAGCTTTTAATGCTTGGGGGTACACTGTACAACATGTTTAAGACTGCTCATTGTGACTTGACAAATGCACATCAAGCCCTACACGATATTACTCACCACAGTTCACAAGAAGCTGTAGGAGTTCCCTCCTCTGTGACACATAACCTTCCTTAGCCTCGCAGATTCGATGATCCCTATCTCCTGCCCACAATGACCGTCTCTGCACCTAATGGCATCCTTTTGGAGATGGCTGGTAAAATAAGAGAATCCGTACATAATATAAGTATAATTTGTTAAACGTATTGGAAGAGGATAGAAGTAATAAAGAAGAACAGAATGAGATTGAAAAACCTAGCACCACAGAAGCGAATGAAGGTGCAGAACTTTTAGATAAATTAACTGATGTGCAATTTGAAATTTTGGAATGGCCACATATAAAACGGGCCCGCGCTTCACAGCACGCTTGCAATTCTTTGCCTTTCCGCGAGTGCGGTTGCGCCCGTATTCCAGCTCCCGCATTCGTCCCGAGTGTGGCCAGAATGTCTTGGAGTGCAACAAGTGAACTCGGAGGAACAAATTCGCCTGTACAGCAGCGTTCCATTCCGTTTCCTGTAGAGAGTGGTCGCATCTTTTTTTTTTTTATATATCTTTATTGGCATTTATAATAAACATTACAAACAGTCAGCATATATTCATTATTCACATATTATAAAACAACAGGTCAACACGTACAGCAGTCCGTAGTCTATTCACGGTATAGCTGTACTCAGTTACATCCATTATCTCCAAGGCTTTTCTCGCATGCATGTGCCTCTTCCTTATTAATCCCACGTACATTGACCGTGGTCTCTGTCTCTGAACTTATGAACTACCCTTTATCTGCCCACCCCCTACCACCCTCCACCCTCCCCCCACTAAACTCCCCCTGCCCCCCTTTCCATGTCTGTTGTATGGTCACAGGTTACATGACTCTGTCACTTAACCTCCTGTCCCTTATCTAAGCAATGCCCGGCCGGACCCCGCTACTCCCTTCCTTCCGCCTCCTGATCGCCCTTCGGCTCATCATCAGATATTACGCCTTCCTCGGCCTCCTCTCCATCTTCACAGGTCGTCTCCCCAACTGTCAGCTCCGTCACCATTGCCCTCCAGGCCTGCACGCCCTCGTCTAACTTTTTGTCCCGTTTAGTCTGCTGCATTCGAATCACTTCAGCAGTCGTCCATTCTTGAATGTCCCGCCTCCACTGCGCTACTTTGGGTGGTCTGCGGCCCAACCACAAAATTCCAATCCGCCTTTTCGCAAGCACCAGTCCCAAAAGGACAAATTTCCTGCTACGATTCTTATTCTTAGGTCGGGGCAGTCAACCCAACAACACCACCCGGATCTCCCTTACTATTTCCCATCCTGTTGCTCTGTGCAACGTGGTCAGCACCCCCGTCCAATATTCCTGTAGTTCAGGACAAATCCAGACCATGTGGATGAATGCAGCCTCCCTCTCGCCACATCTAGGACACTGCCCTGAACGCCCTGGGTAAATCTTATGTAGCACCATAGGAGTCAGATACGTTTGATGGATATAGTTAAATTGGATTAATCGGAACCTTGTATTCGCACTCACTTGTTTAACCCCCTCGTGAATTTTGGTCCAGTCCCTTTCCGTAATCTGGTCCCCTGTTAGAACTGGGGGTCTCTAGTTGGCAATGGTATACACCTTTGACCAAATAGGGACCCTTGCTTCTAGTCAGGGTAAGGGGGATACACTACTAAAATAACCCCTGCTCACCCTCTTGGTAGCTTGGCACGAGCAGACAGGCTTATCTCAGAGGCAGTGTGTTAAGCATTTGTGAACACATACAGTAATACAGTGAAAACACTACAGATGGACACCACACAGGTTTTATAAAAATAAGTATGCTTTATATAGACTTATCACAAGACCACAAACGACAAAAATCCACAATATTGTAATCAATAATAATTCTTCACGATGGTAGAAAGAGTTCAAAAATAGGTTATTCACTTAAAAGCAGTCTTTAGCAACAGATAACCCCAACTGGAGTTATCACGTCGTCGAGGTCAAAGAAATCCCATAGTACGGCGCCAACCGCGAGGTGCGCGGCGTCGGGCCCGGAGTCAAAACAGACCCACAAAGAACAGTACCTTGGGAAAAGCGAAAACAAAGACAGCTCACGGCATCGGGGAGGTGCGGCGTCGTTGGCGCTTTGGGGCGTCGGTTCCTTGCTTCAGGGGAGATGATGCGTCGGGACCTGGATGCTTGCGCAGGCAGGGGAGGCGTCGGTTCCTGACCGGAGAGGAGGTGACATCACGATGGCGCCGAAACCACGGTTCCGTATGATGTCACGATGTCGATGGATTCTTGACCACCCACGTCGACGATCGGCTCCGCGATGATGTCGGCTTCGGAGTCGATGCGGCACAGCAGCAGGCGTCGGGCCGGCGTCGCAAGTCGGAGCAGCGCTCACGGCTATGGCAGGCTTACGATGTCGTTCGCTGGCGTCGATGTGGCACGGTGGCCGGAGTCGGGTCTACAGTGCAAGTCAGAGCAGCGCTCACGGCTTCGATGCAGAAGACGGCGTCGCTCGCCGGCGTTGGTGTTGCAAATTCCTTCTGTAGCACCAGAAGAGCAAGTTCCAGATGCAGGCAAACAGAAAGAGTGAAGTCTGGTATCCCTGAGACTTCGGTCAGGAGGCAAGCTCAAATCAAGCCCTTGGAGTAATATTCTGCAAGATGATGAAAGTTCTTTAAAAGTTCCTTCTCCTCTCCTTGGCACTGAAGACACCACTGTAGGCCAACCCAGCAACACAGCACACTGGCAGGGGGGAAGTGCAACTCCTACAGCTTCCTTTGGTTCTTATCCTTGGCAGAGGTTTGTCTTGTTGTTCCAGAAGTGATCTAAAGTTCTGGGGTCATGGCCCCAATATTTATACCCCTAAATCCTTTGTCCTCTGAGGGCAGAGGGGCCTTTACCTGGTCCAAACCAGTTCTGTGCAGTCCTGGAGCACTTTGTTTACAGGACTCCTTCTTTCCTTTGACAGTGTGGGCCAGGGACATCAGACGCACCACAGGAGGTGGAGCCAGCATTGTGGAAGGCAGGCACAGCCCTATTCAGACCCAGGTGCAACTCCTCCCACCACTCTACATGCAGACAGGTCTATTCAACCCTGTGCTGACTCACCCTGTCTCCTGGAATCCCTCCCAGCCCCCGTCACTCACAAACCAGACAAGGAATACACAACCTAGCAGAGGCAGGCTTGGACAGTTAGGCAAGAAAATACCTACTTTCTAAAAGTGGTATTTTCAAACACAGAATGTTAAAACCAACTTTACTAAAAGATGTATTTTATCATTCTGAGTTCAGGCATACTAAACTCAAATTTCTACCATGTTCCCTGGGTCAGTTAGGATTATAAGATGTTATAATCAAACTGCCCATTCTGGCCTATGGGGACAGGTAGCCTTGCAATAGTGAAAAACGAAAATGGCTGTAATTCACTATTAGGACATGCCACCCACACAAGGGCATGTCCTACCTTATACTTACAATGCACCCTGCCCGTGGGCCTACCTTAGGGGTGTCTGATATGAAGATAAGGGAAGGTTTAGGGACTGGCAAGTGGGTGCACTGGCCAAGTCGACATGGCAGTCACAGACTGCACACAGGCTCTGCAATGGCAGGCTTGAGACACACTTTACAAGCTGCTTCTGTGGGTGGCACAACCAGTGCTGCAAGCCCACCAGCAGCATTTGATTTACAGGCCCTGGGCACACCTGGTGCACTATACTAGGGTCTAACAAGTAAATCAAATGATCCAATCATGGAGTCACTAATCAATACATCAATTTACCATAGGGAGAGTGTGAGAAGTTGGCCTGGCATATGCTGTCCACTAATTATAGTGGGCACCTTGCACCAGTCCAAACAACCCCTTATTGGAGATAGGTTAAAGACAACCTTATTGAAAGCTATCCTAGTGGTAGCTATGGAGAGCAGCCTTCAGGCTAAGTCTTGAAGGAATGTAAAGCAGCTTGTTTTACCAGTCTATAATCTCTTGAGTGACCAAATGAAAGAGCACCACACCAGGTATATATTCAAAATATATGTATTTATTGCTAAACACACCCCTCTAGTCTCTTTATGAGGCTAGAGTTCGAAGTACATAAGTTAGAAGATATTTAAACACAGTAATAGCACAAATACACGTTTGGGCCCTAGGGGCGTACCAAACCATATACCAATAAACTGGTATGCGAACCACGACTGAACTAGACACTAGGCCTAGAGCCTCTAGAAGTGCTTGGACCACAAGGAACCACCCAAGGTAGTGACACAGGGGACCTACGGGAGACGCGTGCAGTGTAAATACACAACCGCGATACGCCGTTGACTTCTATGGAGAAAGTCGGGATCGGGAAATTAGAGAAAAGGGACACTTAAAAGAGGACTAGGACAAAACCCTTTGAGATCTAGGACTTTGAAGAGTCTCTACCCACGGGAGCACCGGAGTACTCGTGTTACCTCACCCAGGGAAGCCGGGTGCATAGGTGCCTTTCGGGGTCGGGTTTCGTCGTCGATTCGAATGGCGATCTGCTGCAAAGTGCTGCTGGCGGCCAAGAGAAAAGTGTCCGGGTGGATCCAAGAGTGGATCGGAGTTCTGAAGAACCTGAAAGCAGAGGGGACAGAGTCTGGGTCACTAGCCAGTGACCAGGAAGGCGATGGACAGATGCCCACCGATGTCGAGTGCTTCAGGTGCGTTGACGGTCATCTTGACTCTTCAGCCACGAGGTCCAGGAGGCGTTGTCGGCGACCAGGAGCAGGATTCGGGCTGGTACACGATGTCTGTCGAGTGCTGAGGTGTCGGCGACCGGATTGGACCCAACAAGCCTTGGCAACGGCAAGTCTCGGTGAAGATGTAGATCGTCGATGGTGCAGACCAGCAAGGTCTGTGGAACTCACCCAGCGAGGGTAAGTGAGGGCAGGCCTGGATCAACCAGGATGCCAAGTAAGAAAAGGATTGGCCTTCGTTAAGGGCTACTAGCCAATGGGCTAGCGACCGCGAAGGAGCCTCGTGACGCCGCACGTGGAGCTGGCTTACAGGACACTCGTGGAGTGGAGGCCAGTGATCTTCGGTGCAGTTGGTACTGGAGGCTAGGGCTACTCGGAGCCCAAAGCACGACTTCTTGGGAGACCCAGAAGAGGATGCACTTACAAATGTGCTCGGTGTCCAGGGGTCACGGTCTCAAGTCACCCACGATAGCCACGGGCCTCAGATTTGCTGGGGACTCAGGGTAGCCTCGGGGAAGTCTGAGAATCCACCTCTGGTGATGCGATGACTTCGGCGTCCGACAGGAGCTTCAGAAATGCGAACCGGACAGATGCTTCTTTGGTGCCTGCCAAGCAGGGGAGTCACTCCTTGACCCCAAGGGAGATTCTTCTGTCCTCTAATCGTGAGTAGAGCGTCGAAGGTCCAGGATTCAGTTTCAGAGTTTCGTCCAGGGATAATCTAAAATCCTAAGGACTGGGTTCCTATCTTTATACTAAAGATAGGGGTTGGACTACTCTGTGGCCCCACCTATGGGTGGGTCAGGGCAGAGGGGTGGCTACACCCCTTTCCCTTTGTCCAGTTCGCGCCAAAGCAGGGGCTGCAAGCCCCTGATCCGGTTTGAACTGGGGTATGCACTAGGGACACCAAATGTGCCCCCAGTGCAGGACTTCAAAGCACACAGATGGTGCTCCCGCCCAGCCCCAATACACATTATTCTGTCTGGGGAGGTGGTCACACCTCCCTGCAACAGGAAACCTATTGTCCAGGCCTCCCCTGCCGGAGTTTCGTCCAGCAGCAGGAGGCCAGACTCGTGTCTGTGGCAGCAGCATCCATTTTGTGATGCCAGGGCTCTGGAGAGAAGTTACCGGGTTAGTCAGAGTTAACATGTCTTTCCCTCTAGAAGGGTGGAATGCTACCCCCGCCGCCAGAATTGGCGGGGGGTAGTATTCCAAGATGTTTGACACCAAACACGACATGTTTAGGTGCAGCCATTCCAAAGTTAGCATTTAACGCGAGGTTATAATGCGCTTAAGAGTATATGGTCAGGCTGCACTACAAACAGCATCAGAGAAGGGTCTCCGAACGCTGCAGAGGGGCCCTGCTCATGCAGGGGCACCCTCTCACATAGGAACCATGCACTCTGCCTTCAGGATTGATAAGGCCTGCCTTAGGAGTGACTTATAGGTTTATATGTGTGTATGTATTTAGTGATATAGGTAACCTATATCACAGTAAGGGGTGCATGCACCACCTTACCCAGGCTGCAGTAGCAGACCTGTGGTGTCAGTTTGGATGGCCTTCCAGGGGTGGCATAATACATGCTGCAGCCCCTGGTAGGCCTCTGAGGTACCTATGCCCTTGGTACATAGTATACCATATACTAGGGACTTATAAGGGCACTCCAGATTCCAATCAGAGATGTGCCTACGGCACATGGAAACCTTTTACAGAGAAAGCAGATAGACTGGGGCCCTGAATAGCAGGATCCCAGTCCAACTAAGTCATAAACCAGCAAAACACCATAAAAAAGTGGGGGCAACCATATAGTCAGATTCCACCTTCCTACATAACCCCCCCAAACGAAAGGAGATAAGGCTAACCTTGGCCAGTTGAGCCTTCATTGACTAAGTGGTCATATAAGGAAGCACCTGCACTAGCATGGTTGCCCCCTGTCTTATGGTCCACTAAGCAATCCCTCACCCTAATGGTATGAGAGGGTCTCCACCATGGGGAATCACTACCTGTGGTGTGCTTAGGTAAAGTACAAGGCTGGTGAGGTGTCTGAGTAGGGAAGTGAGGCCCTAGGAATGTTGGCCTCAGCTTCCTCAGATCACTGGTCACCATGTATGCCTGTCTTTCCATGACTGAGTTGCACTTTGCTCTAAGGGTCAACCTTTGGCTGCCTACAGCTGGGGGTTGGGTCCCTTTGGATGGACTACTGGAGGGACATGGCAGGTTTGGAACCTTCTGGTCCCAGGTTTGCCCTTGCCTACCAGAGTACTTCTGGGGGAGGTCCCTACATAAAGGCATGGGGGATCCCTCAGAGTGTAGAGGAGTTTTCACCTGGCTAGGGCTACTAGACTGGGTGCCCCTAATCTGCTGATGGGGGGTTCCTCTGGACAGGGGGCCCTGGGGGGTCCACTGACCTCCCTGACCTCTGCAGCCCTGGGCTGGCTGAGGCAGGGTAGAGAGGGGCAGGTTACCTGCTCCAGACTGGGTACCACCTTGGAAGGGTCCTCTGCCATCAGGGGTGTGGCCAGGCCAGGCCTGACTACCTCGGGGGCCGTTCCTTCACTAGGGGTAGGGTCAGTTCCCTGAGGAGGCTGACCCTTACCTACTGTCTGGAGGGAAGAAGACTTTTCTTCAACCCTAGTGCTCTCTTTTGGGGGAGAGTGGGCCATTCTTTCAGGCTCCATCTCTCCAAATTCTTGGGCTGGGGCTGTGGCCATCACAGCCCCACTAACCTTTACAGGGACGCCCAACATCCTAAGATGGGTTTGGTGTTCAACTTCAGCCCAGGCTGAAATTTCCAGATCATTGCCCATCAGGCAATCTACAGGTAGGGTTGGGGACACTGCCACTCTTTTTGGGCCTGTGACCCCCTCCCAGCTGAGATTGACTATGGCCATGGGGTGATCTGTTCTGACACCATCAATGTTGGTCACCTGGTAGTTAAACTCAGGTAAAAGCTGGTGAGGGGGGACTAGTTTCCCTGCCACCATGGTGACACTAGCCCCTGTGTCCCTAAATGCCACAGCTTTCTGACCATTAATTATTGGCTCCAATCTGTACCTGCCCAATGCTATGGGACCCATGGTAAAGATGGCAAATCCTATACCACCATCAGAGTCAGAGGAGTCTGTTGAGGGGTCCCTGTCTAAACTAGGGCCACCTCTGTTCCTCTTGCAAAAGCACCTAACTTTTTGGGTGCACTACTCCCAACTGGAGGATTACTACTGGTAGTACCAGGAGGGGTGGTAGTAGTTGTGGGAGGAACATTTTCTTTATTGCCAATCCTGGGGCAACTGGGATCAGTTTTCCTGTGCCCAGGCTTCTTACAGACATGGCAATATGGTTTCTTTTCAGGAGAGGAAGGAGTTTGGGACCCACCCTCAGAAGAGGAATTTTGGGGCCCTGTAAGGGACTTATCCTTAGATTTATCCCCACCTTTCTCTTGGGACTTAGTAGAATCTTTCTTCTGGTCACCACCCTGATTTCTAGTTTTTACTCTGGTTCTGACCCATTTGTCTGCCTTCTTTCCCAATTCTTGGGGAGAGGTCAGATCAGAGTCCACCAGATACTGGTGCAAAAGCTGGTTTTGACAATTATTAAGGATCTGCTCCCTCATAATCAAATTGTACAATCCTAAAAAGTCATGCACTTTGTTGCCATGTATCCAACCTTCCAGAGCCTTTGTAGCACAATCTACAAAATCAACCCAGTCTTGAGTCTGAGCTTTTGGGTGTCTCTGAACTTCAACCTATACTGTTCAGTGGTTAGGCCAAACCCATCTATCAGAGCACTCTTCAATACTGTGTAATTGTCAGCATCCTCTTCTCTTACAGTGAGGAGCTTGTCTCTACCTTTGTCTGCAAAGGAGAGCCACAAGATTGCTGCCCACTGCCTCTGGGGGACCTTCTGAACTTTACAGGCCCTCTCCAGTGCAGTTATCCACTTGTGGATGTCATCCCCATTCTGATAGGGAGGGACAATCTTGTTTAGGTTTCTATGGTCATAAGACCTGTCCCTATCTCTAGGGATATTGCTGCCACCATGGGACTCTAGTCCCAACTTTCTTCTCTCCCTAAGGAGATCTAGGGATTCCCTATCTAAAGCCAATTGCTTTTTTCTGATTTCCAGCTGAGTTGCCTCATACTGGACCAGTCTGGCTCTTCTCTCATGGGAGGATTCCCTCCTGTGAGAGGAGATAGAGCTCCCTATGGAGGTGCCAGAGTGGTTAGACTCCTGAGAAGGAGATCTAGACTTCCTGGGCACACTCTTAATCCTTCCTGGGGGACAAAGAGGGCATCATTCTGATCATCCTCATCATCTTCCACAGGAGGGATTGGGTTATCCAGGTCAGGGTCATTGTCACCCTCCTGGCCAGTCTCAGAGGGGGCTGGGGGTATTGGTACCCCTGGTCCCACCCTCATCATCTGCCCCACCCTCAGCTCCTACCCCTTCAGTCCCCAAGGGCCTACTAAGGTCATAAGCCACCAACAACCCCTTGAGGTGTTGGGTGGTGGGGCTTTGGCCTGTCCTTATTTTTCTCAAGTTGCATAAAGCTCTCAATTCCAAGAATGGGAGTGTATCATACTTGGAGGGTGGAAGCTCAATGGCTTCCTGCAAGGATTCTTTGGATCCTGCCCTTAAAGACATTACTAGTGTGGTGTGGTGTATGCACTACCTACTCTAGTGTGGCCTACTAAACTCTCTTGAGTTGTAGAAAGGGTTGTGCTATCCCTTGACACACAACTCTAAGTTCAGTAGAACTTACTGTATTCTAAGCTTAATTTATATGTACCTTAGGTACCTTTAGTGGTTTTCAGTTGATCAATTCAATTGAGATTATCTGGTAAAACAATAGCAAGCTGGAATCCCACACGCTGCACACCAATGTGAGAAGTTGGCCTGGCATATGCTGTCCACTAATTATAGTGGGCACCTTGCACCAGTCCAAACAACCCCTTATTGGAGATAGGTTAAAGACAACCTTATTGAAAGCTATCCTAGTGGTAGCTATGGAGAGCAGCCTTCAGGCTAAGTCTTGAAGGAATGTAAAGCAGCTTGTTTTACCAGTCTATAATCTCTTGAGTGACCAAATGAAAGAGCACCACACCAGGTATATATTCAAAATATATGTATTTATTGCTAAACACACCCCTCTAGTCTCTTTATGAGGCTAGAGTTCGAAGTACATAAGTTAGAAGATATTTAAACACAGTAATAGCACAAATACACGTTTGGGCCCTAGGGGCGTACCAAACCATATACCAATAAAGTGGTATGCGAACCACGACTGAACTAGACACTAGGCCTAGAGCCTCCAGAAGTGCTTGGACCACAAGGAACCACCCAAGGTAGTGACACAGGGGACCTACGGGAGACGCGTGCAGTGTAAATACACAACCGCGATACGCCGTTGACTTCTATGGAGAAAGTCGGGATCGGGAAATTAGAGAAAAGGGACACTTAAAAGAGGACTAGGACAAAACCCTTTGAGATCTAGGACTTTGAAGAGTCTCTACCCACGGGAGCACCGGAGTACTCGTGTTACCTCACCCAGGGAAGCTGGGTGCATAGGTGCCTTTCGGGGTCGGGTTTCGTCGTCTATTCGAATGGCGATCTGCTGCAAAGTGCTGCTGGCGGCCAAGAGAAAAGTGTCCGGGTGGATCCAAGAGTGGATCGGAGTTCTGAAGAACCTGAAAGCAGAGGGGACAGAGTCTGGGTCACTAGCCATTGACCAGGAAGGCGATGGACAGATGCCCACCGATGTCGAGTGCTTCAGGTGCGTTAACGGTCGTCTTGACTCTTCAGCCACGAGGTCCAGGAGGCGTTGTCGGTGACCAGGAGCAGGATTCGGGCTGGTACTCGATGTCTGTCGAGTGCTAAGGTGTCGGCGACCGGATTGGACCCAACAAGCCTTGGCAACGGCAAGTCTCGGTGAAGATGTAGATCGTCGATGGTGCAGACCAGCAAGGTCTGTGGAACTCACCCAGCGAGGGTAAGTGAGGGCAGGCCTGGAGCAACAAGGATGCCAAGTAAGAAAAGGATTGGCCTTCGTTAAGGGCTACTAGCCAATGGGCTAGCAACCGCGAAGGAGCCTCGTGACGCCGCACGTGGAGCTGGCTTACAGGACACTCGTGGAGTGGGGGCCAGTGATCTTTGGTGCAGTTGGTGCTGGAGGCTAGGGCTACTCGGAGCCCAAAGCACGACTTCTTGGGAGACCCAGAAGAGGATGCACTTACAAATGTGCTTGGTGTCCAGGGGTCACGGTCTCAAGTCACCCACGATAGCCACGGGCCTCAGCTTTGCTGGGGACTCAGGGTAGCCTCGGGGAAGTCTGAGAATCCACCTCTGGTGATGCGATGACTTCGGCGTCCGACGGGAGCTTCAGAAATGCGAACCGGACAGATGCTTCTTTGGTGCCTGCCAAGCAGGGTAGTCACTCCTTGGCCCCAAGGGAGATTCTTCTGTCCTCTAATCGTGAGTAGAGCGTCGAAGGTCCAGGATTCAGTTTCAGAGTTTCGTCCAGGGATAATCTAAAATCCTAAGGACTGGGTTCCTATCTTTATACTAAAGATAGGGTGTTGGACTACTCTGTGGCCCCACCTATGGGTGGGTCAGGGCAGAGGGGTGGCTACACCCCTTTCCCTTTGTCCAGTTCGCGCCAAAGCAGGGGCTGCAAGCCCCTGATCCGGTTTGAACTGGGGTATGCACTAGGGACACCAAATGTGCCCCCAGTGCAGGACTTCAAAGCACACAGATGGTGCTCCCGCCCAGCCCCAATACACATTATCCTGTCTGGGGAGGTGGTCACACCTCCCTGCAACAGGAAACCTATTGTCCAGGCCTCCCCTGCCGGAGTTTCGTCCAGCAGCAGGAGGCCAGACTCGTGTCTGTGGCAGCAGCATCCATTTTGTGATGCCAGGGCTCTGGAGAGAAGTTACCGGGTTAGTCAGAGTTAACATGTCTTTCCCTCTAGAAGGGTGGAATGCTACCCCCGCCGCCAGAATTGGCGGGGGGGTAGTATTCCAAGATGTTTGACACCAAACACGACATGTTTAGGTGCAGCCATTCCAAAGTTAGCATTTAACGCGAGGTTATAATGCGCTTAAGAGTATATGGTCAGGCTGCACTACAAACAGCATCAGAGAAGGGTCTCCGAACGCTGCAGAGGGGCCCTGCTCATGCAGGGGCACCCTCTCACATAGGAACCATGCACTCTGCCTTCAGGATTGATAAGGCCTGCCTTAGGAGTGACTTATAGGTTTATATGTGTGTATGTATTTAGTGATATAGGTAACCTATATCACAGTAAGGAGTGCATGCACCACCTTACCCAGGCTGCAGTAGCAGACCTGTGGTGTCAGTTTGGATGGCCTTCCAGGGGTGGCATAATACATGCTGCAGCCCCTGGTAGGCCTCTGAGGTACCTATGCCCTTGGTACATAGTATACCATATACTAGGGACTTATAAGGGCACTCCAGATTCCAATCAGAGATGTGCCTACGGCACATGGAAACCTTTTTACAGAGAAAGCAGATAGACTGGGGCCCTGAATAGCAGGATCCCAGTCCAACTAAGTCATAAACCAGCAAAACACCATAAAAAAAGTGGGGGCAACCATATAGTCAGATTCCACCTTCCTACAGAGAGCATATGCACTTTAGCACTGATCAGCAGTGGTAATGCACTTTAGCACTGATCAGCAGTGGTAAAGTGCCCAGAGTCATAAAACCACCAACAGGTCAGAAAAAATACAGGAGGAAGGCAAAAAGTTCAGGGAAGACCCTGCAAAAAGGGCCAAGTCCAACATCCCCCATCAGTACTTCCCATTCCGCTTGGATTGGTTGGGCCCCCACCACCTTGTCGTCCCGTATCACCCGGTAGAGATGAGAAATCACTCTTTGGCCTTTGCCCATTTCTATCATAGTCTGCAGCACTTTAGAGGCCGGAGGTTTGTCTGGGAACATAGGCCATAGTTCCCTCGCCATCTGTGCTATCTTTTCATATTGCAAAAAATGTCCCGGACCCAGCTCAAAGGTCGCCGTTGCCTGCTCACGCGTGATGTATCGTGCGTAATCGTAGAGGTCATCCATGTTCAAAAACCCACCCTCCTGCCACCTCCTCACCGACATGGATGCAGAAATCTGTTGGAAAGGTCGGACAACCCACAAGGGCATGTCCGGTGCATATGGGGCTTTTTTCAGTACTCTCCGAACCACCAGTTCCCACATTTCTGCCACATGACGAACAATATATGGGCACGATGTGGGTACCCTTGTTCCCATCATGACCAACTCCGATAACTTTCTGTTACCAAAGGTCCCCGCCAGCAGGGCCTTCTCCCAATTGTCGTCCCCATCCAGCCAGTGTATTGCATGTTGTAATTGCAAGGCCGCATAGTAATATTCCAAACATGGAACCTCTAACCCTCCATTTCCCACCGTTCTCTGTAAAGTGACCAGACTGACCCGCTTGCGTTTGGGTCCCCATAATAGGTCCGTTAGTAGCTTATCCAGGTCGTTAAAGAAATGTTGGGGATTCTAAAAAAAGAATGTTGCATTACATACATACATCTAGGCAGGACCACCATTTTCATAAGAGCTATCCTCCCCATAAGTGACATAGGCAACTCCTGCCAAAATCGCACCGAGCCTCTCAGACCGTCCAACACTCTACCAATGTTGAGCGCCAGATATTGGTAGGCTGCCTCCGGTAATCTAACTCCCAGGTATCAGGGAGCCGTCCTCACCCATGGGAGCTCTACCTCCGGTAATCCTTCATCAGGACACAAGGCCAGTTTCCCCAGCGGGACCAACTTGGATTTTCCCGGGTTAATCCGCAGGCCTGACACACGGCCAAACCCTTCCAGGATATCCAGCAGGGTCGGAATTGCAGCTACCAGATCCCGGACATACACTAAAGTGTTGTCCACATACATGGACACCACATGATTAGTCTCCCACAGCCTGATCCCGAATGTCTCCATCCACACTCGCAAGTTCGCCGCCAGAGGCTCCATTGCCACCACAAAGAGTAATGGTGATAACGGACATCCCTGTCTGGTGCCCCGTTGTAGGCGAAAGGCCCGCGAGACCAGCCGCCCCACACTGATCCTGGCACAGGGTGCTGAGTATAAAAGCTCCACCCATATCAAAAATTGAGCCCCGACTCCTATGGCCCGAAAGACTTCCCAAAGATACACCCACCCCACTGAGTTGAACGCTTGCTCCATATCTAAGAGTGCCAGGGCGCACTCTTCCTGGTGAAGCACAGGTGAATGCCAAATGTGGGACAATCGTCGTAAGTTAAGTGTCGTACTACGATTAGGGATAAAGCCCGCCTGATCAGAGTGGACTAGGCACTGCATGTACGGTTGCAGTCGTGCTGCCATGATCCCGCCAAGGACCTTCATGTCGATATTCGGTAGGGATATGAGTCTGTACAACTCCGGAAGCAGTGCATTTCTATCCGCCTTGGGAAGCATAACTACCAATGCTTCATTCATGGAGGGCGGAAGGCTTCGACGCTGAAATGCCTCATTGTACACCTCCAAAAGGCGGTCTACTAAAATGTGGGCATATTTCTTATAAAATTCGGCTGGTAGGCCATCATTTCCTGGGCTCTTTGCCGCCTTCAAAGATTTGATACCCCCTAGTATTTCTTCTCTCGAAAGCGGTGCCTTTTAGCATCTGGATGTCTTCATCCTCCAAGTGAGGGAGATTCATAGTGGTAAGCAAGTTCACTACTTCTTCCAATGCCAAGGTGGGGCGCCCGGCGTTGACCCCGGCCAAGTGATCTGCCAGAGTATCCAGAATGCCCTGCTGACTATATATAGTGCGGCCGTTCGTGGTCTTCATTTGTACTATAGGTGACGTTGGCGTCTCATTACGGATCAATCTCTCTAATAATGCCCCTGAACGATCCCCTTCCCCGTGCAGGCGCTGCCGATACACCGTGTAATGGAACTTCTCAAGGCAGCATAATGCCGCCATCAGTTCCTCCCGTGCCTCCCTCCACTCGTTTAGGCAGTCGGGTGCCGCTGGCAGCACCCCTTCCAGCCCAGCTAGCCTCTATTCAGTGAGCTGAATGTCCGGTTTGAGCTGTTTCTGAACCCCATTTGTTGTGCTAAGGCAGATCCCACGTACTACCACTTTCATTGCCTCCCACTCCATACCTCGTCGATGCTGAACTCCAATTATTCCTAAAGTAGTCAGAGAGTTCCTCCTCTAGTTTCCCGGCAAAGGGCGGATCAGTAAGTGACTCTGTCTGAAGGCGCCATGTGGGAATTGTCGTTCTGGGCTGGTTCATACTGAAGGTTAAAAGCAACGGAGAGTGATCCGAGATATACCCTGGAAGGTACGCTATCTCCTCTACCCTGGGCATCAGAGTCTGCGACACCAAAAACTGGTCTAACCTGCTGAAGGTATCAGTCGAGGGGGTGTGACAGGAGAACACCCGCAAATCCGGGTGCCGAACCCTCCATGCGTCTAGCAGGCCCAATTCCCTCATCACATCTAGCAGTGCCCTGGCCATGCCGGGCTTAGTGTTTGCCCGAGGAGGTTCACGGTCTAGCTCCCCATCCAGGACACAATTAACATCCCCCATAAGGATAACGTCCCCACCCAAATAGGGGGTCGCCGCCTTCAGTACCTCATAAAAAAAGAAGTGGGCATCTGAGTTAGTGGCATACACATTTATCAGGTGCATCTCCTGACCATCCAGCCTACCATGCAGTACTATGTAGCGTCCCTCTGGGTCCAACACATGATGTAAGTGCTGAAATGGGGTACCTGGGGCTACCCAGATCAAGGCCCCTGCGCAAATCCTGAATAGGAAGAGGCATACAGTTGCCCACGCCATCTGCGCTTGCTATATGGCAGCGTATCCCCCAAACATGTGTCTCCTGTAAACCTGCTATTGCAATGTTATATCTCCTTAAATATGCATATACCCTCCTACGTTTCTGCAACGCTGCCATACCCCGGACATCCCACGTAAGGAGTTTCTTCAAGGAGGGAGCCATAAGCCCGCACAACTGGCACCCCACCTTCATTCCCAACCCACCAGTACAGTACCAAACTGAGCCATCTGCAATGAACCCCAACCCAGACATGGACCCCATGAACTTCCCCAGTGATCATGAACAACAATAAAAACAGTTGGAACTCCCCAGTCCTTTCCCCACCCACTGGGCAGTGTGAGAAGACTATCCCTCCCGCCAACAGAGAGAGTGAACAGCTCCATCCTCCGCCCGGCACCTCCCCCCTCAGGCTTTTCAAATAAAACAATAAGACTCCACATCCATCCCCCCCTTGCAACATGTAGAGCACGGCCTGCTGAGCTGCGTCTTGCATAAGTCTATTCACATCATTGCTATGCAAGCGACTGGCTCCCCAGCCGGGTGCGAGGACTAGGCCTCCAGCTCCCGGGATAGGACCCAACCGCTGAAGAGGAGCGTGTCCCACCTCCCCGCGGCTTACACCCCCATTTCGACCCTCACCCAAACTCAGAGAGGTGTAACAAAAAATAAGGCAACAGGCTTTTAGCAGGACAATAACATAGAATCACTTATCTGTGTATCCATAGCCCCGAAACTGCCTCCCCATCCCTTCAGGGATTCAGTCCTCGTTAGTGTCAGGGATGACCTTCGATGAAGCCAAATCAGAGTCCAGCGACCCCTCTACCACCTGCAAGGTCCCATCGTCGCACACCCAAACTCTCCCAGATGCACTTGTATCCCTCACGAGTACTCCTCCGGATGCTCTGCACTGCCATCCCGACTGGTCAGTAGCTTCTACCCCCGGGGGCGCCTGTGACTGCGTCCTCCTCCGAGCCTCCCGATCTCCTGTAGCATCCATCCAGTCTGAAGCCTCCACCGCCGATCCAAAAAACAAAGCCCTGCCATTATATTCCACCCAGAGCTTGGCTGGGTAGGGAAGGCTGTACTTCAACCCTGCCTCTCTCATGCTTCTCTTCACGGCCAAGAAAGTACGTTGTTGGTCCTGTACTCTGTGTATAGTCGGTGAAGATTGCTTTATGGTGCCCTTCATGATGTAAATTTGGCATGGTGCGGGTGACTTGCAGGAGCATGTCTCGATAATTAAAAAATCGGGCCATAATGGCCCTTGGTGGCGCCCCCGGCCTCGGCGGAGGGACCAACGCGCTGTGTGCCCTCTCGATATTAAAAAACTTCGACGGTTTGCCAGGAGCCAGGACCTTTGTTTTCCAGCCTTCCAGAAATAGCTCCACAGACGGTCCCTCCGCCCGCTCCGGGAACCACACGAAGCGCAAGTTGTTCCTCCGTGAGCGTCCCTCCTGGTCCTCGGCACGCTGATCTAGCTTGATCACCTTTTTCTGGACATCCATAACGTGTCCCTTAGGTCCTTGACCTCCGCCTGGAGGACATCCACATTCTGTTCCGTTGAGGTGACCCTGTCCAAGACCTTGCGCAAGTCGCATTGGTTAAATTAACATCAATTGCCACAGCATCTATCTTGGTCACCATCTCATCCCTAGATGTCAGTACGGCCATCAGGACGTCATTCAGAGAGGTGTCCCATGTTTCCTCTCCCGGTATCATCTCAGTGCCCACCTCACCCTGCGCGCCCGCTGGTTCGGGCCCGGGGGAAGGGGTTGCGCGTAGTTCAGGATTTTGTTGGCTTGTGCACTGGAACCCCTATCCTTTCCCATACTGCATGGCAGCATCGCTTCTCCTCTGCACTCACCAGTGCGGGTTCATCTGGGGCCTGGCACCCTCCGTTCCATTCCCTCGTAGTTTATGTACACTTGCTGTTTGGACCCCCAATCAGCACCCTCAGGAGTGGGGCATACAACTTTCAACCCGGGTATCCAATACCTCCAAAGTTCCACTGCGCCGCGCAGGGCACCTCAGGTCTCGCTGTGTCTCTCCGCTGTCTCAATATGCTTCTCCCAGCAACCAGTGCCAGGCGCAGATGCAGCAAAGAAGCGGCCGGACCACCACACTCTAATACGCAGCAACCGGGCCCCAAGGGCTAGCAACTCCCCGTCTGCCAACATTGGCTCCAATCGTCTGACCAGGCCAGGGGACGTATGTATATGTCCCACTGCGCCCCCTTCACCACAGAGTTAATAGCTCCATCTTGTGAGGCCCCCAGTCCGTGGGCTCTCTCGAACTTTCCACCACAGGTGCGGGGCCCCGTCCCTCAGGTGTCTCAGTAATGCGCCTCGGTGACCACAATATATCAACGCCTGCTCCAGGCCCTCAGTGAGCACCCCTTAGCGTCCCCCAGTCTGCGGGCTCCGCCTTTTTCCACGTGGACCCCTGATCTGACTCTCAGCTGCCCTGACCAGGCTTTGTTAGCCTCAGTTCCGTGGGTCTCCACTGTCCTTATGCCTCTTTTCCCCTCCGTTCAGTAGGTGCCTTCCCAATTATCCAGCAACACTATTCCAATCAGCTGGGGCCGCCCCCCTCGCGGAGCGTCTGCACTCATAATTGTGACCTCAGCTTCCGGCCGAATGCAGCGCTCCGCGTATCACCGACCCCACGGGTTGCCTGGGGCCCTCTGCGCAGACTCGGTGCAGTCAAGGCCGCACCGGCCTCCAATCCTCTTATGCCGGCGACAGGCCGAGGAGACCCTCCAGGGCCCCCGTCGCGTCCGGCAGCAATCCCCGCAACCGGCAAGATGGCGGCTTGGCTCCAAGAATGATCCGATCCTCAGTGTCTCTCTCACCGCTCCCTGCCTCCACACGACGTGCACCCGGCTCAGGAGGCACACCGATCAACCAGGATTACCGGGTGAGGTCGGCGCTTACTATCGCCTCTGGATAATTACAGATTTTCGCCGCGGTAGGACGGAGCTCAGCAACGCACGTCCTACCCGGCCATCTTGTTGGACATGCCCCCCCCAGAGTGTTCCCATCTTAAAGGGCTAAGAGCGGGTTGCACTGATGACTCTATATTTGGGCACAATATAGCACTTTGCTCCAATGTGATAAGTAACATTTGCACCATGGACGTTTTAAGCACAATATAACTCTTGGACACAGCAAAATGTATATACATTGCGAGGCAGGTCCCGCACATTCATGAATCGTAAAAACTTACTTTGGAACTGTAGATTACTTATTGAGACCTAGTAATCATCAGACTCAGGAAGCAGAAGCATTTTTACCTCAGCTGAAGACTTCCCTGTTTTACAGACTTATCTACAAGTACAGCCCAAGACAGCCAAAGAGCGAGACCTGGTAGGTGTTTTGTGCAGTTCATTTTAGACCTATGATGTTAAGTAGCATAGCTATAATGACATAGCACTTAATTATATACTATGTTCATCATTGTTCTGTTTTTACTTTGTAGAATACTTAAAGCATCATCTATTATCCAAGACACAAAACATAGGTGTTGTACAGGGAAGAACTAGTGCAGAGTTACCAGTTTATTGTTTTCTTTTTCAGGTCAGGACTTGTTCGTTCAACAGAATGGCTTCCTTCGATAATGTCATGAAGGTCTTAGTTAAGGTCCAACAGGAATTATCTGAATCCAAGTCTAATACAGCAGCCTTGGCAGACAAGGTCTCCCAGTTACAGCAGAGAGTTGAGGCTAGAGGGGTTTTTGATAGAAACCCATTCGATGTTCCTTTACACAAATAACCAAGTGTTCTTTATATTACAAGTCAAGATAGTTCCACTCCCACTACCATAGCTGTTACTGTACCACTGCGGATACCTTTAGCTGCACTAGAAAGATATTCAGGAGACCCAGGAAAGGTGTAAATTTCCTCACCCAAATTGACTTACATTTCACTTGTAAACCAGCCTCATTCCCAGATGCCCAATGCGAGTGGCCTTCTTGCTCTCATATTTAGCTGGAGACACAGCCTTCTGGGCAGCTCCATTAGTGCGTAATGATGACCGTATTCGGTAAAAACTGAAAGGCCTTCGTAAAAAGAATTTGAAAAAATATTCGATAGGAGGGCCACCATTCATTCTGCAGATAGAAAACTGCTGGACCTTAACCTATTTGACACATTTTAATCATCTTGTTGCGCAAACAGCCTGGCCTGAAGAGAAAAGGTCGGCAGTATATTATCAAGGCCTCAAAGATGAGATGGAAGACATTCTAGCCCAAATTGATCCCCATCTGCAAGACTGTGCAGAACTGATTATTCTGACTCTAAGGTTGAATCACCAGCTGGCAGAGCGTAAGGGAGATAGTCGACGCTCTGATCGAGGTGGGTTCCGGTTTGAACGTACCAAGATCATGACAAATACTTCTCCACAAGACAACCATGGTGAACCTATGGAGATCAATCAATCAATCAATCAATCAATCAGGGAATTGTTAAGTGCGCTACTCTCCCGTGAGGGTCTCAAGGCGCTGGGGGGGTAAGCAGCTCCGGTCAGTCGAAGAGCCATGTCTTGAGGGTCATCCTGAAGATGTGCAGAGAGGGGGCGCATCTGATGTCTAACGGGAGCTTGTTCCAGGTCTTGGCCGTGATGTAGGAGAAGGCTATTCCACCCGTTCTTGCTCTGCAGATGCGCGGGATTTCGGCAAGGGCGAGGTCGGCGGATCGGGGGTTTCTCCTCGGTATGTGGAAGGAGATTCTCTTGTTGAGGTATTGGGGTCCGGTGTTGTGGAGGCATTTGTAGGTGTGGGCGAGTGTCTTGAAGGTTACTCTCTTCTCGACAGGGAGCCAGTGGAGGTCTTGAAGGTGTTAGGTGATGTGTTCTTGTCGAGGGAATCCGAGGACGAGTCTGGCTGCGGTGTTCTGTATGGTCTGGAGTTTGCAGAGCAGAGACTTGTTGATTCCGGCATAGAGGGCGTTTCCATAGTCCAGTCTGCTGGTTATGAGTGCGTGGGTGACGGTCTTTCTTGACTCTGGGGGGATCCATTTGAAGGTCTTGCGAAGGATCGGAGGGTGTTGAAGCAGGTGGAGGCGACGGCGTTGACATGTCGGGTCATGGAGAGGGAGGAGTTGAGTACGATGCCGAGGTTCCGGGCGTGGTCCATGGGGGTGGGCGGGCTGCCAAGGGTAGTTGGCCACCAGTGGGGTGGGGGAGGGTCCAAGGACGAGGACCTCTGTCTTCTCCGAGTTGAGCTTCGGGCAGCTGCTGCTTATCCAGGATGCGGTGTCCTTCTCCTTCAACACTGCCACTGCTCACAAACCGCACTCCCGCAGCCAGACTCTACGACGCCGGCATACAGGGAACTGCCCTCGAGTGGCTCCGCTCCTTCCTCACCGAAGGAACCCAAAGGATCAGACTCCCGCCTTTCCTTTCCGAACCCACAGAGATCAACTGCGGAGTTCCCCAAGAATCGTCGCTCAGTCCCAAGCTCTTCAACATTGTTAGAATTGGGGGTCTCTAGTTGGCAGAGGTAGGTACCTTTGACCAAGTAGGGGCCCTTGCTTCTAGTCAGGGAAAGGGGGGTACACTCCTGGATTACCCAGCTTATCTCAGAGGCAGTGTGTAAAGCATTTGTGAACACATACAGTAATACAGTGAAAACACTACAAATGGACACCACACCAGTTTAGAAAAATAAGTAATCTTTACTAGACTTAACACAAGACCAAACGACAAAAATCCACAATACTGTAATCAAAAATAGACTTTAAAATGGTAGAAATAGCTTAGTTCAATGTAGATGGTAAATGCAACACTTTACTCTCAAAGTACCTAGGATGCGTCACGCAATGCAAACAAAAGGGTTGCAGGGAAGTTGATGCACCGTTCCTTACACTCAGGGGAGTGGATGCGTCGGTTCCTTACTGCTGCGCAGGGGAGTTGAGGCGTCGGTTTCTTACTGTGATCCGGTGCAATGCGACAAGATGGCGCCTCAATGCGATGCGACGATCCGGTGCGATGCGACAAAATGTCGTCTTTGATGCGATGCGACAACGTTGGATGTGATGCGTGCACGCCCGACGGCCGTGCGGCGAACTCAGTAACTTCTGAGCCATGACAGGCCCTGCGACACGCTTCTCCTGTGATGCAACGATGACCTCTGCGGCGGCAACACACTTCTCCGGTGATGTGACGCGCTTCGTCGGTGATGCGACGGTGAACTGCTGCGGCGGCGGCACGCTTCTTCGGCGATGCGACGGCAACTGCTGCGGCGGCGACACACTTCTCCTCATTGCCTCGCGCTTCCAGCTCCCAGCGACACGCAGTCTTCTCAGAGAGCCCAAACAACAGTAGGCACCTCTTTGCAGGTAGAATTCCCAGAAAGGGAATTCAGGGTAGCTGGTGGTGAAGTCTTGTATCCCTGAGACTTCAGGCAGGAGGCAAGCACACTTCAAGCCCTTGGAGATTCTTCTTCAAGATGATGAAAAGTTCACAAAAGTCCTCTTCTCCTTTCCTTGGCAAATAAAGTAACCACTGCAGGCCAACCCCAGAAATAGCACAGCATAGGCGCAGTCTCCTCCTTCAGCTTTCTTGGTTCTTCTCCTTGGCAAAGGTTCGTCTTGATTCCCAGAAGTGATCTAAAGTTCTGGGGTCTGGGCCCCAATATTTATACCAGTAAATCCTTTGTTCTCTGAAGACAGAGAGTGTCTGTGCCTAGTCAAAACCAGTTCTGTCCTCCTGGGTGCAGCTTCCTGGCAGGAGGTGGAGACAGCATTGTCTGAGAGCAGACTTGGCCCAGGTAGCTGAAAGGAAATCTCCTCCCCCCTACTCTCTATTCTATGAGGTCTCAGGTCAGTGAAAGGAAATCTCCGCCTCCCACTCTCTATTCAATGCAGGTCCTATTCAGCCCAGCCCTGACCCATCAGACTGCTGGAGCCAAAGCCCTCTCCAGCCCCCTGTCACTCACAAACCAGACATGGAATACACAAACCTAGCAGAGGCATGCTGGATGGTTAGGCAAGAAAATACCTACTTTCTAAAAGTGGTATTTTCAAACACAGAATGTAAAAATCACCCACATTAAAAGATGTATTTTAACATTCTGAGTTCAGACATACTAAACTTTATTTTCCTATCTTGGTCCCTGGGTCAGTTATGATTATAAGATGTTATACTCCACCGCCCATTCTGGCCTATGGGAACAGATAGCCTTGCAATAGTGAAAAACGAAATTGGCTGTAATTCACTATCAGGACATGCCACACACATCAGGGCATGTCCTACCTTTTACATACAATGCACCCTGCCCTTTTTTTTTCTTTTTTTCTTTTTTTATTGTTTTTCAAACAAACATTATATCAAAAAGCATCCATATATGCAGCAGTTGATACATTTCCAGCATGTTATCTTTACAGGCAATTAGTACATTATTCCAGTTCGCTTGGCACAGCAAGACATAATACATTAGTTACAGAACGTCATAAAGGCAGAGGACATTGCATCCATGCAGTATACAATATGCACGAAATGTTGGTCATGATTACCTTACAGCGTTAGTGTGCTATTGCCTATGCTGGTATTAAGCTAACCCGTACCAGAATGCATTACGTTTAGTACACAGGCAGCATCTCTATCTCTCGCATGGGTGGGCCCTTCTATTTGTGGTGCGCGCTCTGTGCTCCTTAAGGGGAAATCGCTGCCGTGCTGGTTTTTGGGGTCTCATTTGGGCGCTGCAGCAGATAACATGTTAAGGGGGCCCAGATATCCCTGGGCCTAGAGGCCCTAGGCAGCAGTTCCGCATATGTGGTGAGTTGGTCCTGGCAATACACCAAGTCATCAAGCCAGACCTTGAATTTGGGTGCCCTCCCCCTGCCCCATCTGCAGGCCACCCGCCTCTTAGCCATGAGTAGTTCAAGGGCCACATATTTACGATGCGTCGCCTGTACTGGCTGGACGTAGCCCAGCAAGGCCGTCAGTGGTGTTGGTTCAATGTGTGTGTTCGTCATCAGATCTAGAGCGTCAAAGACTTGCCCCCAGAATTCATGCACCCCGGGGCACTCCCAAGCCAGGTGCAAAAAGTCTGCTCCTGGAGCTCTACATCTTTCACATCTGTCCGAGTCTCGTAGATGGTGTCTGTGCATTTTGGCTGGGGTGTAATACAGTCTGTGAAGGAATTTATAGTGTATGATACGCAGCCTGCTGCTGGCCGAAACCCGCTCAGTCTGCAAGCAACAATGCTCCCATTGGTCATCCGTCAGGGCAAGACCCAGCTCTTCACTCCATCTTGTGCGGGACAGTGTGACCGGCAATTCCCTCTGTATATGCACCGCTCGATATATAAGGGATACAAGGCGTTTTGTCGTTGTGCTTTTGAGCATTATTTGTAGTGGTGCAAGCACCTGAGGTTCCGCGGGGAATTCCGGGGTAAGAGACCGGACTCCCTGTCTTAGTCGAATATATAAAAAAACGTCGAGTGGAGTCTGTTGCAAGCCCTGGAAAACATGGTCAGCTGTGCGGAATTGGCCGTTTTGATATAAATCCCCCCAGGTATTAATGTGCGTGCGTTCTCTAAAGTTATGGAATATTATTTCTTGGAGGAGAGGCATACTTGGATGATAAGTGAGGGGTAGTAATGGGGAGTAAAGCATGGGGACGTTCAGCATGCCTCCCATGCGTTGCCATGCTTTAGTGGTACAGTTGATAGTGGTCAGCGTCTTACCCCTAGTGCCGGCTATGTCGTACAATGCTCCGTCTATGGGGATGGGGTGTGCAAGCCATTGTTCCGCCGCAACCTGTGGCATATATCGTGGCTGCTTCACCCAGAACCATGCAAAGTGAGCTTGTGCGCTGATGTAATATAATTCGAAATTTGGTATGCCGAACCCCCCCTGGGAGTATGGTCTGGTAAGCACGTTCCACTGCAATCTCGGTTGTTTACCCCCCCATACCAGTCGCGTCAGCTCAGATCTGAGCGTCTTAAAGAAGAATGCCCCTGGATAGTATGGTATGTTTAAAAACAGATAAAGCAATTGGGGAAGTATCACCATTTTAATTAAGGAAGCTCGTCCCGCTATGGAGAGGGGTAATGTAATCCAGCGGGTCACGTAGTCAGTTATGCGAGTCATTGCGTTTCCATAATTTAGGCGCATCAATTCGTCTCTGTCCCTAGTGACGCGGATTCCCAAGTACCGCAGCTCCTCGCACCATTCTAATGGATAATCCAACGGAAAGCGGGTTGTTGCTGTTGTCAGAGGGAAAATACAAGACTTCCCCCAGTTAATCTGAATCCCCGATAGTTTCCCAAAAACAATAAATTCCCCGAGTACTGGATTTAAATTATGTTGTGGGTCACGGATACACAGGGTGATATCATCGGCGTATAGGGATATAAGTATTTGCCGCATATTGCACCGTAGGGCCTTGTCATTGTGGTGTTGCCGCAGTTTCGCCGCCAATGGCTCCACTGCAAGAGCGAAGATCAAGGGGGACAGCGGGCATCCCTGCCGGGTGCCCCTGGTGATCTGAAATGTCTGAGATGTGTGTCCATTCATGAGCACCTTGGCAACCGGTACTTGGTATAATAATTTAATCCAGGAAAGGAAAAGGGGTGGGAAGCCCATCCGCAACATGACCCCAAAGATATAGTCCCATTCAATTGAATCAAAGGCCTTGGTGGCATCCAAGAAGATGGCAGCTAGGGGTAGGTCGGGTGAGGCATTATTCAGAATAGCAAACAGGGTTCTCAGATTATGAGAGGTAGCTCTCCCAGGCACAAATCCAGACTGATCAGGGAGGATCAGCTTTTCCAGCAACAGGCTCAGTCGATTAGCGATGAGTTTAGCTAATATTTTGGCATCACAATTAAGGAGGGACAGCGGCCTATAGGAATCGCAATGTTGAGGCGACTTCCCTGGCTTCAAGAGCGAGATAATGAGAGCCTCTCTCATGGATGCCGGTAGGCAGCCAACATCTAGCGATTCTTCATACACCTCGCGTAAGATAGGGGCCATAAGGTCTATATATGTTTTGTAGAATTCTATAGGGATGCCGTCTGTGCCCGTGGCTTTCCCTGATTGCATGCTCATAATAGCTTCCCTGACCTCGTCCAACTCGAATGGGGCACATAAAAATTCTCGTTGGGCGTCGCTTAGCCAGCCTAATGTCACATCCCCCAGATAGCTCTCTAGGTCAAGGGCGTCTGTTCTATTTGTGGTATACAGGCGAGCGTAGTGACGTGTAAAGGCATTTAGGATATTGGTAGTATCACGGTAGACCACCCCATCTGAGTCCTCGAGTTCCAATACATAGTTTGAGTGGCAAGGCTTCCCAATCGTATTCGCTAGCGCCCTACCAGGCCTCTCTCCCTCTCCGTAGGCGCGGCCACCCAGAATCTACCTCGAAATCTCGTTTCAATCTGCGCTGTGTCCATATAATCTGTAAGCGTCTCTCTAAACTTGATTTGAGCGGGGTTGTCCGGGCCTGCGGCCAACCTCGCCTCCAGAGTCTTAAGCTCTACTTCTAACTTGTGTAGTGTATTTGTTATGTCTTTAAGGACACCCGATCCCTTGGAGATGCAGAACCCTCGGAGTGTAACTTTGAATGCCTCCCAAATGGTTTCTACATTGTCCACCGACCCCTTATTCCTCTAAAAAAAAAAAACGTATCTCCTCCCGCAGCTCTTCCTGAAAGACCGTGTCTAGTAAAATAGGAGCATGTAGTCGCCAAGGACTGCGCGGTGCGCCGAATTCTGAGGAGGATAATGTGAGTATTACCGGGGCATGATCTGAGTAAGTTCTGGCTAAGTGCTGTACCCGAGATATAGCTGGGCCCAGCCCCCGGGACAGAAGCCAATAGTCCAATCGCGCCCACGACGCTGCCTGTGCTGTGTAATGTGTTCCCTCCTGTGTTGCGGGATGCGTATGTCTCCAGGCATCTATTAACTGGTAGGTGGCTATGGTGTCTTTTATAATTGCACGTGCTTTTGTATAGTGGTGAGGAGCGGGGTGTGACCTATCCAACTGCGGGTTGTATGTAACATTGAAATCCCCCCCCCCAAATAATGTGACTGGAGCCTATATCAAATATTTTAGCCCACAATGTGGTGTAAAACTCCGGGGCATCTACGTTCGGTCCATAGCAACAGGCCAAAGTCACTGTGACAGTCCCCAGTCGCCCCCATGCCAGACAGTATCGTCCCTGTGAGTCCCAGGTGGCTCCCGCCAGGTGGAAGGGTATCCGTTTTTTTATGAGTATGGCCACTCCCCTCGCATAGGAGGAATAAGAGGAAAAGATTCTGTGGTCCGCCCATTTGCTTGCAAAGTTATTTGGTTTCTGAGATGCAAAATGTGTTTCCTGAAACATAGCTATGTGCACTCTATGCCTGTCCAAGTAGGCTAATATGTGTCTCTTCTTCCTCGGGTCCCCTAAGCCCCTAACGTTCCACGTAAGAATATTCAGTTGCTCGGAGTCCGCGTCAGCCATGCATCTGGATATCTGCCCTCAACTTGCTCTGCATCCAAGGGATGCAGTTCAGTCTATGTGCCTGAACACGATATAATGTTTTATTCCACTTGGAATGCTCAAACGCTAACTTGCCAGCTGCCCACATTAAACTGTCAGTGTGGACATCTTGTCGTGTGAAGGTCATGTACAAACTGCAACATTCCCTTCGTGCTCCCTCCCCCACCCACTGAAGCAACCCCAACTTGCCAGAACTAGACACCCGCCCGCCCCCCCCAGACCCCAACCGGGACAAGAACAAACCCGTAGTCCCTGTATGTAACAGGCAGTGAACGAAATCGGGGGGATTCCCTTCGGGGGCCAACCCTAGGTGGCTACACAGTAATCCCTCACCCCCAGAAACCCCCTTAGGTGAAACAATCGGGTTCCGGAGGGCAGAGGGTGCCCGATGTCTATTATATACGGCTCAATGTAGCCCAACATACAGTTACCTCTTGTGTTCTTTGGTGCATGGCCTACCTCCCAACAGTAACATGACATAAATCAGCATGAGAGTTTGTAATGACGGTGAGGTTGGCCTCAGTGTGTGTCGTCCTCCGCACCAGGCAACTCAGAGGATTGTGCTGCCGCCACTTCCCCATCAGTACAGTTCGTGCGCCGTATATGTTTGAGGAATTCCTCCACTTGCTGCGGTTTGACAAAGAATCGTTGCCGTCCCTGATGTGTAACCCTGAGACGCGCCGGGTATAACAACGCATAGTCAATTTGTGCCTTTCTCAATTTGGCCTTGACGTCCATAAATTTCCGTCTCTCTTCCTGGACTGTAGGCGTGAAGTCTGGGTAGATGGCAAAAGTATTCCCGTCATATGATAGGGTCTGCTTGCGTCTCGCTGCGCTCAAGGCCACATCCCGGTCCCTGTAATTCAAAAGTCTTGCTATTATGGGACGTGGAGTGCCACCCGGTGGCGGGCGCGGCCCAAGAGATCTGTGAGCCCGCTCTACAATAAACTGCGTTGAAAAGGATTCAGCACCCAGAGCAGCCACCAGCATTTTTTCCACATATTCTTCCATCTTTCCAATGTTGGTCGATTCTGGAATGCCAAGCACACGTACATTATTGCGCCTACTGCGCGCTTCTAAATCTTCGTTTTTGGCTGCGATCAGTTTTAGGAGTTTGTCCATGTGGGCAAGTTGCGTGACATTCCTAGCTGTTGTGTCCTCTGTGTCCGAGATGCGCTGCTCTGTTTCTTTGATACGGTCCTCATGACCTTCCAGTTTATGTGCTATGGCGTCCATGCGTGTCGACATGCGGTCAACTTTGTCCACAATAGTGGCAAACCCTTGGCGGACCTCTTGTAGGATGCTCTGCACATCCGCATTGCGTGTGGCAGTGTCTCCCCGTGCCTCCCCGCTTCCCTCAGGGTCGCGGTCTTCCTGGGCGGCTCGGGTTACTTTTTTCCCAGTCTCGAATGTCAGCTTCGGTTGCCTGGTGTCTGGTTTCCCCATTATGGCACCTATGTATGGCGCAGCCAGTCGTGTCCCCGTCTGTCGTCTTAGTGGGGTTGGCGCCTCCGGACCCACGGCTGTTAGCGGTCAGCGCCCAGTTTTAAGGTCCATACACCTCCAAGGCAGCGCAATGCAGGGGGGGCACCGCCAGTGGTACCAGAGCAAAATCATCAGGGCCAGCCTCAGGGCGTTGCACCCGGACACACCACACACAGCGATCGCACTTCTCAGCGACTCAGTGGCGCCGATTCAGACCCACACGGTGCGGAGTTCACACTGTCTCGTGGCATTACCTCGGAGGCAGGATCTGGTCATCTGCCGCAAGGAATCTATTGCGCCCACAGAGTTCTCCTCCAATATTAATGCCGCATTTTGAGGGGGTCCCCCTAGCCACTATCTCCCAGGGTGTCTGTAGAGCCTCTGCGCATACGACCCTCTTCTTCTCAGCACAACATGGCGGATCCCCTGCTGTAAAATGGCGCCAAGCAGTGTATAACCTCCCAGCGGGGCAGCGCTAGGTTCCCCTTCTCACCTCAGCATGGCAGTCGGGGCAGGCGCAGCCTCCCAGATCCCTAAGCAGGTAGCGGGGACCCACAGCAGCGTTCTCATAGGGGTCCCCGGTTGCACAGTCTCATCAGCGCCCAGCAGTAGTCCTCCGCTTGCAGCGCAGCGGTGCCTGCCTTTGCAGATGGACAGCGTGGGCAGATGAAGGCCCCCGATCAGCGTCCGTGTGCCATGGTTTTCCTGCGGAGACTGTGGTCTGAGCGTAGGCCCCTTTTCCCGGTCAGCCTCGGGCTGGCCGCTGCCCACGATTCGCTGCTCTGCTTTCCGTCTGTCCCCTGCCAGCCGAGTTCATCCGCATTCGCTGCACTTCGGGCCCCGTCACCGCCAGATGCCTTATATTCACGAACGCTGCATGGAGCTCCAGGGCGCGAGTTCCGAATCCGCCGCTCCCGCCTCGTTTCGTGGCCTGGGTGCCTCCAGCGCAGCCGCGGCCTCAGTTAGTCTCGGCCACCGCTCTACGTACCCCTTTAACTCCGCATTGTATCTCGGCCAATATTTGTCGACGCCGTTTCTGGGGCAGGCTTGCTCCGATTCTCCTATGATTTCCAGCGAGTCTGCCGGAAGGTGATGTCTTCTGGTTGGCAGCTTTTCGGACGCTTAAGAGGCCATTGAGCAGGATAAGTGGTAGGATATATTCACCGGGCTGCAGGAGCCTCACACTTGTGCGGCCATCTTGCGTGTGCGCCACCTAGCGCCCTAATGCACCCTGCCCTTGGGCCTACCTTAGGGGTGGGTGACAAATATGTAGAGAAGGGAAGGTTTAGGGACTGGCAAGTGGGTGCACTTGCCAAGTCGACATGGCAGTCCCAGAATGCACACAGGCTCTGCAATGGCAGGCCTGAGCCACACTTTACAAGCTGCTTCTGTGGGTGACACAACCAGTGCTGCAAGCCCACCAGCAGCATTTGATTTACAGTCCCTGGGCACACATGGTGCACTGTACCAGGGTCTGACAAGTAAATCAAATAATCCAATCATGGAGTCACTAATCCAATACATCAATTTACAATAGGGAGCACTTGCACTTTTGCACTGAATAGCAGCGGCAAAGTGCCCAAAGCATCTAGACCAGCAAAAACATAGTAAAAACACAGGAGGCAACAGCAAAAAAATGGAAGGGAGACCCACGCCAATGGTGCCAGGTCTAACACGTGTCCCTCCAGCTGAAATGTGGGGGGAACTACCCACCCCTTGTGAGTTCTCTTCACTAAGGCGGAAAAATCTGGGCAGACCATCAGCATTGGTGTGTTCTGTACCAGGGCCGTGTTCCACCATGAAGTCCATCCCCTGTAGGGAAATGGACCACCTCAACAGCCTTGGATTCTCACCCCTCATCTGCATCAACCATCTGAGGGGCCTGTGGTCTGTCTGAACCCAGAAGTGAGTCCCAAACAAGTATGGTCTCAACTTCTTCAGTGCCTAGACCACAGCAAATGCCTCACGCTCAATTGCACTCCACCTCTGTTCCCGTGGAAGTAACCTTCTACTAATAAAGGCTACAGGTTGATATAGGCCCTCCTTATTCATCTGTGAAAGAACAGCCCCCACACCATGCTCGGAAGCGTCTGTCTGTACAAGGAACTCTTTAGAGAAGTTGGGCGCCAGAAGCACGGGCGCCGTGCACATGGCAGTCTTCAGGGCATCAAAAGCTTTCTGACAGGTGTCAGTCCAGTTCACTTTCTTGGGCTGCTTCCTGGAAGTCAGCTCAGTTAAGGGTGCAACAATGTTGTCATAACCCTTGACAAACCTCCTGTAGTACCCAGTGAGTCCTAAAAAGGCTCTCACCTCTGTCTGGGTCTTGGGGGGTTCCCAAGCCAGGATGGTATCAATCTTGGGCTGTAGGGGCACCACCTGGCCGCTCCCAACCTTGTGTCCCAAGTACACCACAGAACCCTACCCGATCTGGCACTTACTCACCTTGATCGTGAGGCCTGCTCTCCGCAGCACCATCAACAATTCCCAGAGGTAGCGCAGATGTTCTTCCCAACTGGCGCTGAATACTGCAATGTCATCCAGGTAGGCGGCACTGAAATCTTCCAGTCCAGCTAACACCTGGTTGACCACCCTCTGAAAGGTGGCAGGGGCATTCTTCATTCCAAAGGGCATAACCCGGAATTGGTAGTGCCCATCTGGTGTGGAGAATGCTGACCTCTCTTTTGCCCCATCAGTTAAGGCGATCTGCCAGTACCCAAACGTTAAATCAAACGTGCTGAGGTACCGGGCAGCCCCTAACCGATCAATGAGCTCATCAGCTCTGGGGATGGGGTGCGTGCCAGTCCTAGTGACTGAATTGAGCCCTCGGTAGTCCACACAGAACCGGAGTTCTGGCGTGGCACCCGGTGCGGCAGCCTTTGGGACCAAGACCACTGGGCTGGCCCAAGGACTGTTAGAGGACTCAATCACCCCTAACGCAAGCATCTTGGAGACCTCCTCCTTGATGCAAGCTCTCACCCTGTCAGTCACTCTGTAAGTTTTGTGCTTAACAGGAGGACTGTCCCCAGTGTCTACATCATGGTCACACCAATTAGTGACACTGGGAGTCAGGGAGAACAGATCAGAAAACTGTCCCAACAACTGGCAACAGTCATTCTGCTGCTCAGGGGTCAGGGTGGAAGAGAGGTTTACACCATCCACTGATCCATCTTGCTCTGTTGCAGACAGGAGGTCAGGAAGAGGCTCATTCTCCTCTTCCATTCCATCATGTGTTGCTAGGAGCATGCCCACTTCGGACCTCGCTAAGTGGGGCTTCAGGCGGTTGACATGCAGGACCCGCAAAGGGTTCCTGGGAGACCGCAAGTCCACCAAATAGGTGACATCACTCTTGCGCTCCACCACCTCAAATGGTCCGGTCCACTTATCCTGGAGCACACAGGGCTCCACGGGGGCCATGACCCAAACTTTCTGACCAAGCTGAAGCTCAATCAGAGTGGCATTCTGATCGTACCACCGCTTCATCTCCTCCTGGCTGGCTTCCAGATTCGCCTAAGCGAGTTGCCTAAAACGTCGGGTTTGGTTTCTGAAGGCCAGCATGTAGCTATATACATCCTGGGGAGGTTTCCTGGGAGGTTTCTCCTATCCTTCCTTTACCAAACTCAGAGGTCCTCTCACAGGGTGACCATACAGCAGTTCAAAGGGGCTGAGCCCTATGGACTTCTGTGGCACCTCCCTGTAAGCAAAGAGAAGGCATGGCAAGAGGACATCCCACTTACGCCTCATAGGTTCCTCAAGACCCATAATCATGCCTTTGAGGGTCCGGTTGAATCTCTGAACCAGCCCATTGCCTTGGGGGTGGTAAGGAGTGGTGAACTTATAGGTTACACCAAACTCCTGCCACAGGGACTTCATATACTTGGATATGAAGTTGGACCACGGTCTGACACCACCTCTCTGGGGAACCCCACATGGGAGAAAATCCCCATTAACACACGACCCACCACGGGGGCCGTCACCGACCGGAGAGAGATGGCTTCCGGGTACCGGGTGGCATGGTCCACAATGACCAGGATGAACCTGTTGCCCATGGCTGTCTTGGGATCCAGAGGCCCCACAATGTCAATGCCCACCCTTTCAAAGGGGGTGCTGACCACAGGGAAAGGCTGGAGAGGAGCCTTGTGCTTCCTCCCACTCTTACCACTTGCCTGGCAAGTCTGAGAGGTCCTGCAATGAGTATCTGAACTCTTGCACATTTGGGGCCAATAAAAGTGGGTGACAAGCTTTTCAAAGGTCTTGTCCTGCCCCAAATGTCCTGCTAAAGGTACATCATGAGCCAGCCCCATTCGGAAGGCTCTGAAGCGCTGGGGTACCACCAGCACACGGACTGACCCAGGCTCAGCAACCTTAGGCTCACTATACAGAAGACCATTCTCCCAGTAGATCCAATGTGATCCAGACTGATCACCTGCTGCCTGGTTTGCAGCCTGTTGCTGCAAACCCACAAGAGAAGGGCACTTTTTATGCTCCTCACAGAACTCTTCCCTGGAGGTTCCTCCTTCCTGCTGCCAATGGGTCAGCTCAGGCAGATCCCCCAGTTCAGCTACCTGCTCCCCTGTAGGTTCCAGGGCATCCTCCTCAAGGTCTGCCTCCTCCTGGACCGTGGGAACAGTGGGGGCTGGTTTCCCGCACCCCCGGCCTTTTCTCTTTAAGGCAGGCACCTGGGCCATTCTTTCAGGCTCCAGGTCCTCTTGAACACCCTTACTGGCTGCCATGGACAGAGTGGTCACACACGCCCACTCAGGCAGACCCAACATCTCCAAATGAGCACTTCGATCCACCTTAGCCCAAGGGGAGCTCTCCAAATCATTACCCAACAGACAGTCAACAGGCATGGCTGGCCTCACAGCTACTTGAAGAGTACCTGAGACTCCCCCCCACTCAAAGGGAACCTGAGCCACCTTGAGTTGATTAGCATGCAGCAGCGCCCCTTGCATCGCGGAAAGGGGTGACGGCGTTGACGTTATTTGGAAAGACCTGATTGTGCCGACCGGGGAGGAAAGCATCGAAAGCATTGAGAGCGCCGAGAAAGTGCTGCAAAGCGCCAGGAGGCGGCGAGAGAGCTCTCAGGGAGCTGGAGAGCGCCAAGACATGGCGAGAGACCTGGAGAGCACCAAGACACGGCGAGAGAGCTCTCAGGGAGCAGGGAAGCACAGAGAGACAGCGAGAGGTTCTGCCCTTGCCTGCCGTGAGGGGAACGGCTGTCAGGAACTTCAAATCCCAGAAACCCCTCACCCTGTTGTTATCCGTGACGCCGTGCCACGCGCATGGAGGCGCGAGAAAAGCAGGATTGGCCCGGAGGAGCCCGGAGGAGGCGGGGCTGGGCTGGGTCCGGTCCCTTGGGCCCTTGTTTTTTTCCAGATCTGGTTATCAAAACTGACCTCAACTGACTTCAATATTCGCCATAGAACTAGGGGCAGTTTGACAGGAACAGCTCTGCCTAAGTAAGTTGACCTACCTTTCTACTACCCCTCCACTTGGAATGGCGGCCAAATTGAAACCACTGGGGGGGAAAGTGGGTACCCCAAAAACATTGATAAACTCCACACTAGACTGCTACCTCCTACGGGCCGCTAAGGCTATTGACAAGGAGATACAGGTTGCTGAGCGACTTTTGTCAGTGGAGGGGGGTTTAGCTGGCCAAAATGTGGAGGGTATCATACATGTTTCCCCCACTAGTGACTCTACATTAACAAATCAAGTACGCACTAGAAGCCCATCAGCCACACCTACCACTCAGTGCCCCTCCCCATCACCCACTACTATTCCTGTACTCGAAATTCCAGCAAAAAAGAAAAAGAAGGTTAAACACTTGGAACCTCTGAGGGCCATACGGACTAGATCAAAGAAAAAGACTCAAGACTTGGCCCCAGAAGCCAAAGCCGACAGTTTGCATAGTCCACCTCCTCTGATTGACTCTAACACTTACTCAACTTTCCAATCAGAAGGATTATCCTCGCAAATTATTATGTCATTAATATCATGTATCGAAAGTACTATTGCCAAATTTTTTTTACCAATCATGGCTAGAATTGAAAAACTGGAATTAAGTTTGGAATTGATGCATAAAACGGTTGTGGATATATTATCTGGGACAGGGGCAATTACGAAATTACACGAAGGGGGGGGGTTGATTCTCACAGGGATACAAATCCTGGCGAGGGACCCTCTGGTAGAAATGCAGATGCCCAAACTTGTATCCCACATATAGGAATCACCATGAAGGCTACCAGCGCTGCACCCCTTAAACAGACAGCTACTCTGGCAACAGAGATGAGGGGGCCTATAAATAAGGGGACCCCATTAATCCCCAATTCTAATAATAACGATGAAGAGGGTAGAACTCCCAACCCTCCCTCTGTAGCAAGGGATAGACTAGATTTGCCACCAGACGCTACTCCTTATGTGGTCATTTTGGCTAACGTTCCACCCACAGAGTCCCCCCAGTACGAAACTTGGGAGTCACTAAGGAATAAATCCCTCAACTGGCTTAATTCTAAACTGGGGTTGGGGGGGCATACTTTTTGCTGACCTTAAAATGGCTAGGCGGATAGGCTGGATCGGCAGAGACCCCAAGGCGTTTGCGGGTGACTGTATAGTTCTATCATTTAAATCCCCAAGATTAGTCAATGACATATTATGCAGATTTAAATCCCTGCGTTTAAATGAAGAGCAAATTATGGTTCTCCCGCTTGGCTTTTTTTTACAAACCCCGATGCAATGTAATAGTCAACCGAATGTATTGACCCCACTTTGCCCACTAACCCTAGGCACACAGTACTATTCACCTCAAATTGTTGGAGCAAATTATGCAAATTTCCCCCTATTTTCTATCCCCACTTCAAATAGATTTGATACCCTTTCTAATCTCGCTGGGGTAGACTGACTAAATGATAATTTGTCTACGATCATTCCAATGCAAAGATCTGGCACCCCGTCTTTTGATACAAACTTGCAGCTATGTCCTAGCCCTGGAGATATAACGCCCTTGTCACCTTTTGAGCAAACTAAAGAGCTCTCGAGTGATCCCACGCCTTTAGACCCTACTAATATTAAGACGATTTTCTGGAATGTAGCGGGGCTGCGCAGTAAGCTTAATCTACCAGAGTGGCTAAAACTAATAAGTGAATTCTCTATGGTCTGCTTACAAGAAATATGGGTTATAGATCCTTGTCATCTAAATGGATTTAAAACCTATAACCTGCCGGCTATTCCATCTAGGCATGGTAGAAACAGGGGTGGACTTTGTACGTACGTATCAAATAAATATTCCTCTTTTCCAGTAAAACTTAGGGCTAGTAGTTTCTTTTACCAAATTGTTAGCATTGTTCTTTCGGGACGGCTCATGGTTTGCTTAGTAAACTTTTATAATAATGCTTGCGGTTCTGATATTTTGGCCACATTGTCCTCCCTTGAAAGTGACCTGGATGCCATTCTCCTACGGGGGGATGGGGAGAAAATAATACTCTGGGTGGGGGATTTTAACATTCAACTATGTAAATTGCCTTAAAAATCCTTTTGTGGGTTGACTTCATCAACAAACGGAGATATCACACACTTTGCACACTCCGAGTATGGTAGGAAGCTCAACGAGCTCATTTTTAAATATGATCTAGGTTACAGTAATGAGCTTGGTAAATTTCCAACTGAGGTGCATTGTACCTTTGATGGCACTATGTGCAAAAATGTTATTGACTTTTTGCTCTTCCCAAACCGCTACTCATCTTACATAGACAATTTTACCTTACATGATTGTGCCCTAAGTGATCACTATCCCCAGAGCCTTTCGTTAAATCTAGGATCAGTAAATGAGCGGAGAGATTCTTGCCGTACCTATGCTGCGGAGAATTTAGAGCTCACTTGTAACAACAGATTTGCCCTACGCTGGTCGATGGTCAATCCAACTGTCTTTTTAGAGAACTTAATCCAGAAACATAAAAGCGCCTTTAATGTATGTCTGGATAACACAAAGGAGGCTATCGATACTACAAAATCCTTCGAACAAATAACTGGCGCCATTAAGGCAGGGTTATTATCACGGCAGAAGGCAGGTTCAGAACACAGGAAGGGATGGTTCGACCACGCATGTAGCAAGACCCATAAAAAACTTATAGGAGCACTGAAGAAACACCCTAGAAACACGGAGGAGATTCAGTACTGGAGGCGGGAATAAAGGCTCATTTTAAAAAAACGTAAGAAAACATTAAAAGAGGATATGTGGGAGAAATTGTACGAGGCTAGCAGTTGTAACGATAGCACGGCATTTTGGCGTGTGGTCAACTCCCCTTTCCTCATGAACTATGATACACCTAAAATTGAGATTGCTGTAACCGAGGAAGAGTGGGTAACACACTTCTCTGCCCTTTATTCGTCTAATGCAACTAGTGCACCTTGTCTTCCGATATTAAGTGACGAGGCTGCCATACAGGTGTCTGCCCCCGCACCTGACTGGGCCGCTCTAAACTTTACTTTGGAAGAAGTTTCCCTTGCTATTAGATCTAATAGGGGAAACAAAGCTCCTGGGCCAGATGGTGTCCCAATCGATTTATTCAAAGCTAATACCGATCTCTGGGCTCCCCTTCTTACTAACGTTTTTAGATCTTACCAATGTACGGGGCTACCTTTGACTTGGGCAGAGTCTCAAATTGTACCCATATTCAAAAAAGGTGACTATAACTGCCCATCGCATTACAGACCGATCTCCTTACTCTACTCATTAGTAAAGGTGGTGGGTCGGATAATTTTAGTTAGGTTACAAAGCTGGGCTGACAGCAACAACAGGATCTCTGATTTACAATATGGATTCCGCCAGGGCATTGGCACTACTGAGCAAGCAATTAACTTGAACTTGTTACTGGGCAAGTATACACGCATTAAAGACAGTAATCTGTACACGGTATTCGTTGACTTGTCGTCAGCTTTTGACTGTGTTATCCATGAGAAATTATGGTCAGTGATGAGCACAATGGGTATCGACGGTGCAATTATTGCCCTCTTAAGACAACTGTACTCGAACAGCCACACTAGGGTACGGTTTGGCATTAACGGAGACTGTACCCGCCCATTCAGAATAGAAAAAGGGGTTCGTCAGGGGTGTGTGCTTGCCCCTTTTCTATTCAATCTTTACATAAACGATCTGGGTAACACTCTGGCTAGTTCGTTTGCGGATATGCCGCAAGTAAAACGCAAAAACAACAGTTGATGGACAGAATGCAGAACAATGTCATACATTCACCCCAGTACAGAGATCTGGGCCTAAATCCATCGTTTTTGCTCACCATGCCATTCCAGTTTGAACCCAGCCATATGCAAATCAGTCTTGACCCTGTGCCTCATGGGAACAGTCCAGCCCGAACTGCCAAGCCAGGTCCTCCCTGGACTGGAAACAAGCATCCTAGGACCGGTTTCGGGGTTTCACCCCTCTTCAGCCAGGATAGCTTGATTCCAGTGGCATGGAGAGCACGGGACCCACGTCTGGGCATACCCGTCCCACTCGGGGTGACAAATGCAAAAACTACAGTTGATGGACAGAATGCAGAACAATCTCATACATTCACCCCAGTACAGAGATCTGGGCCTAAATCCATCGTTTTTTTGCTCACCATGCCATTCCAGTTTGAACCCAGCCATATGCAAATCAGTCTTGACCCTGTGCCTCATGGGAACAGTCCAGCCCGAACTGCCAAGCCAGGTCCTCCCTGGACTGGAAACAAGCATCCTAGGACCGGTTTCGGGGTTTCACCCCTCTTCAGCCAGGATAGCTTGATTCCAGTGGAATGGAGAGAACGGGACCCACGTCTGGGCATACCCGTCCCACTCGGGGTGACAAATGCAAAAACAACAGTTGATGGACAGAATGCAGAACAATGTCATACATTCACCCCAGTACAGAGATCTGGACCTAAATCCATCGTTTTTGCTCACCATGCCATTCCAGTTTGAACCCAGCCATATGCAAATCAGTCTTGACCCTGTGCCTCATGGGAACAGTCCAGCCCGAACTGCCAAGCCAGGTCCTCCCTGGACTGGAAACAAGCATCCTAGGACCGGTTTCGGGGTTTCACCCCTCTTCAGCCAGGATAGCTTGATTCCAGTGGCATGGAGAGCACGGGACCCACGTCTGGGCATACCCGTCTCACTCGGGGTGACAAATGCAAAAACAACAGTTGATGGACAGAATGCAGAACAATGTCATACATTCACCCCAGTACAGAGATCAGGGGCCTAAATCC
Organism: Calotriton arnoldi; assembly: GCA_963921515.1. Classification (NCBI taxonomy): domain Eukaryota; kingdom Metazoa; phylum Chordata; class Amphibia; order Caudata; family Salamandridae; genus Calotriton; species Calotriton arnoldi. Next base: position 6,727,266 of record CAWUFW010000068.1, read on the forward strand.
ATCGTTTTTTTGCTCACCATGCCATTCCAGTTTGAACCCAGCCATATGCAAATCAGTCTTGACCCTGTGCCTCATGGGAACAGTCCAGCCCGAACTGCCAAGCCAGGTCCTCCCTGGACTGGAAACAAGCATCCTAGGACCGGTTTCGGGGTTTCACCCCTCTTCAGCCAGGATAGCTTGATTCCAGTGGCATGGAGAACACGGGACCCACTTCTGGGCATACCCGTCCCACTCGGGGTGACAAATGCAAAAACAACAGTTGATGGACAGAATGCAGAAAAATGTCATACATTCACCCCAGTACAGAGATCTGGGCCTAAATCCATCGTTTTTGCTCACCATGCCATTCCAGTTTGAACCCAGCCATATGCAAATCAGTCTTGACCCTGTGCCTCATGGGAACAGTCCAGCCCGAACTGCCAAGCCAGGTCCTCCCTGGACTGGAAACAAGCATCCTAGGACCGGTTTCGGGGTTTCACCCCTCTTCAGCCAGGATAGCTTGATTCCAGTGGCATGGAAAGCACGGGACCCACGTCTGGGCATACCCGTCCCACTCGGGGTGACAAATGCAAAAACAACAGTTGATGGACAGAATGCAGAACAATGTCATACATTCACCCCAGTACAGAGATCTGGGCTAAATCCATCGTTTTTTGCTCACCATGCCATTCCAGTTTGAACCCAGCCATATGCAAATCAGTCTTGACCCTGTGCCTCATGGGAACAGTCCAGCCCGAACTGCCAAGCCAGGTCCTCTCTGGACTGGAAACAAGCATCCTAGGACCGGTTTCGGGGTTTCACTGACTGAGTCAAGCTATCCTGGCCGATGAAGACTGATAGCCTGAAACCGGTCCTAGGATGCTTGATTCCGGTCCAGGGAAGACATGGCTTGGCAGTTCGGTCTGGGCTGTTCCCACAAGGCACAGGGTCAAGACTGATTTGCATATGGCTATGTCTGAACTGGGGTGGCGTGGTGAAGCAAAATAACGATGGATTAAACCCAGATCTGTGACTGGGGGTGAATGTTTGCCAATGTGCAGCATTCCGTCCATCATCTTGTGTGTTTTGCATTTTGCCCTAAGTGGGAAGGGTATGCCCAGACGTGGGTCCCGTGCTCACTACGCCACTGGAGTCAAGCTATCCTGGCTGATGAAGGCTGATAGCCTGAAACCGGTCCTAGGATGCTTGATTCCGGTCCAGGGAAGACATGGCTTGGCAGTTCGGTCTGGACTGTTCCCATGAGGCACAGGGTCAAGACTGATTTGCATATGGCTATGTCTGAACTGGGGTGGCGTGGTGAAGCAAAATAACGATGGATTAAACCCAGATCTGTGACTGGGGGTGAATGTTTGCCAATGTGCAGCATTCCGTCCATCATCTTGTGTGTTTTGCATTTTGCCCTAAGTGGGAAGGGTATGCCCAGACGTGGGTCCCGTGCTCACTACGCCACTGGAGTCAAGCTATCCTGGCTGATGAAGGCTGATAGCCTGAAACCGGTCCTAGGATGCTTGATTCCGGTCCAGGGAAGACATGGCTTGGCAGTTCGGTCTGGACTGTTCCCATGAGGCACAGGGTCAAGACTGATTTGCATATGGCTATGTCTGAACTGTGGTGGCGTGGTGAAGCAAAATAACGATGGATTAAACCAGATCTGTGACTGGGGATGAATGTTTGCCAATGTGCAGCATTCCGTCCATCATCTTGTGTGTTTTGCATTTTGCCCTAAGTGGGAAGGGTTTGCCCAGACGTGGGTCCCGTGCTCACTACGCCACTGGAGTCAAGCTATCCTGGCTGATGAAGGCTGATAGCCTGAAACCGGTCCTAGGATGCTTGATTCCGGTCCAGGGAAGACATGGCAGTTCGGTCTGGACTGTTCCCATGAGGCACAGGGTCAAGACTGATTTGCATATGGCTATGTCTGAACTGGGGTGGCGTGGTGAAGCAAAATAACGATGGATTAAACCCAGATCTGTGACTGGGGGTGAATGTTTGCCAATGTGCAACATTCCGTCCATCATCTTGTGTGTTTTGCATTTTGCCCTAAGTGGGAAGGGTATGCCCAGACGTGGGTCCCGTGCTCACTACCCCACTGGAGTCAAGCTATCCTGGCTGATGAAGGCTGATAGCCTGAAACCGGTCCTAGGATGCTTGATTCCGGTCCAGGGAAGACATGGCTTGGCAGTTCGGTCTGGACTGTTCCCATGAGGCACAGGGTCAAGACTGATTTGCAGAAAAACTGTTGTAACTGCCTTGATACTGCCCAAGATCGACTATTGCAACTCACTCTACCTGGGTGCAAAAAAGTGTGTGATACGTAAATTACAGACATTACAGAATGCGGCCGCCCGGATACTACTTAAGATTTCCAAATTTAGCCCAATAAGTCAAGCCATTCGCGATCTGCACTGGCTACCTGTCCAGGCAAGGATCCAATTTAAAGCCATGTGTATCGTGCATAAGACTCTGTACGGGGTGGGACCTGCCCAACTTAGTCAACATATTAAGCGCTACACTCCACAGAGAAGCCTCAGATCATCATCCACCTCACTACTTGTAGTTCGTAGGGTCAAAACCTTAAAATGGGGTGGCAGAAGTTTTCGTCACTTGGCCCCTAAATTATGGAACTCATTGCCTATCCACCTCAGAAACCAAACCAATCTACTATCGTTCAGGAAGGATTTGAAGACATGGCTATTTGTCCCTAAACCATAGTCACTCCTATTCTCCCACTGTGAAAATTAAGGGCAGTAAGCGCTAAGACGCCACGGCATACACGCGCTATATAAAAACACTCATTTCATTTAATTTCATTTCATTTCATATGGCTATGTCTGAACTGGGGTGGCGTGGTGAAGCAAAATAACGATGGATTAAACCCAGATCTGTGACTGGGGGTGAATGTTTGCCAATGTGCAGCATTCCGTCCATCATCTTGTGTGTTTTGCATTTTGCCCTAAGTGGGAAGGGTATGCCCAGACGTGGGTCCCGTGCTCACTACGCCACTGGAGTCAAGCTATCCTGGCTGATGAAGGCTGATAGCCTGAAACCGGTCCGAGGATGCTTGATTCCGGTCCAGGGAAGACATGGCTTGGCAGTTCGGTCTGGACTGTTCCCATGAGGCACAGGGTCAAGACTGATTTGCATATGGCTATGTCTGAACTGGGGTGGCGTGGTGAAGCAAAATAACGATGGATTAAACCCAGATCTGTGACTGGGGGTGAATGTTTGCCAATGTGCAGCATTCCGTCCATCATCTTGTGTGTTTTGCATTTTGCCCTAAGTGGGAAGGGTATGCCTAGACGTGGGTCCCGTGCTCACTACGCCACTGGAGTCAAGCTATCCTGGCTGATGAAGGCTGATAGCCTGAAACCGGTCCTAGGATGCTTGATTCCGGTCCAGGGAAGACATGGCTTGGCAGTTCGGTCTGGACTGTTCCCATGAGGCACAGGGTCAAGACTGATTTGCATATGGCTATGTCTGAACTGGGGTGGCGTGGTGAAGCAAAATAATGATGGATTAAACCCAGATCTGTGACTGGGGGTGAATGTTTGCCAATGTGCAGCATTCTGTCCATCATCTTGTGTGTTTTGCATTTTGCCCTAAGTGGGAAGGGTATGCCCAGACGTGGGTCCCGTGCTCACTACGCCACTGGAGTCAAGCTATCCTGGCTGATGAAGGCTGATAGCCTGAAACCGGTCCTAGGATGCTTGATTCCGGTCCAGGGAAGACATGGCTTGGCAGTTCGGTCTGGACTGTTCCCATGAGGCACAGGGTCAAGACTGATTTGCATATGGCTATGTCTGAACTGGGGTGGCGTGGTGAAGCAAAATAACGATGGATTAAACCCAGATCTGTGACTGGGGGTGAATGTTTGCCAATGTGCAGCATTCCGTCCATCATCTTGTGTGTTTTGCAAGTAAAACAGCAACCAATTCCGGTGTTACTTTATGCGGACGATGCCGTTCTTATGGCACGCACTCCTGTAGCTCTGCAACGTCTTCTTGAAAAATTTACCCTGTTCATGGAAAATCTAGGGCTGCGAATTAACACAAACAAGACATTTGTTATGAAAATGGGTGGGGGGGGGGGACGAAATGCCGGAATATACATTTAGGTAAGGAAATATTACCCCAAACGCGAACATTTTCTTATTTGGGTATTTTATTTGATAGCGAAGGTACATGGAAAAGTGCAATTGAATCCAGAAGATTGCAATTTTTAAGATCGATTGCGGCACTTCGCAATTTTGCTAGGAAATTGGGGAACATACAACTTAAAGAAATGCTATCTATCTCCTATGCAAAGTGTAGATCTATTGCAATGTATGGCTCGGACATCTGGGGTTATGCTAACGTTGAACCATTACAGACGGTAGAAAATATGTTTTTTAAAAATCTTTTAGCACTTCCCTCGAGTTGCTCAAACTATGTATGTCACTCAGAGCTGGGGACTAATTACCTAATAGACTTGGTAAGGACTCAACCACTCTTGCTATGGCACAAAATATGGACCTCGGAACATATGGCCTTGAATCGTGCCATAGTCAAGGATTGCTATGACTCTGAAATGGCCCTAAAGATCCCCTGGCTAAAGTTTATTAAGAATTCTGTGACAGATATGCGCCGTTTGGAATTCTATGAGCATCCAGAATCCCTGTTAAACATCTCGAGGAAAGGATTAAAAATAGAGGGGCATATTAGCAAGACCGGCGTTAAAATTATCGCCGTTTTAGCGGCAGGAAACTGCCGCTAAAACGGCGATAATGGGCTTGCTAATATGCGTTATAGAATTCCAATAGAAGCCCAGGTTAGATGTGCAGGACATCCAACCTGGGCTTCTATTGGAATTCTATAACGCATATTAGCAAGCCCATTATCGCCGTTTTAGCGGCAGTTTCCTGCCGCTAAAACGGCGATAATTTTAACGCGGGTCTTGCTAATATGCCCCAGAGTCTCTAAACCATCTGGCGGATCTGCGATAATGGGTGGAATTGGGCAAAACAACTGTGAAACACAACCAAACGGTCCTGACTACTTTCTCCATGCAACCATACCTTTTTAATGTCCTTAATGCACAACATCGATTTGTTTTAACTCATTTTAGACTAAACATCTTCCACCGCTTGATATGTTTTCCAAACCCTAATGATTGGTCAAAAGATTTATAACGTTGCCCATGTGATAATGTATCAAACCAATCAACCATGCACATCGCACTTTTTTGTAAATTCTATAAGGATCTGAGAAGTTTTTTAATTGTACCTTTATTGAAATCACTAAATTTTAAACAATGCAGGCCTGCCTTTTTATACCTACAATTGCTCCCCAGTCTGTACACGTGTGTGGTACTTGCAAGATTTCTTAGGGCAACCCAAGCAAGAAGGAAAACAATAGTAGCAAAGTGTTGATTTATGATCTCTTGGCTGAAATGTGAACTGCACTATTTCATTCTCTGATACCAATGAATTTTATATGTATGTATTTGTTTTAAGAAATTTTAAGTGCATGTACTCTTTTATGATTCACTTTGTCTGAATCGAATAAAGATATTTTGATTTTTTTTTTTGATTGAAGAGGCATGGTTGGCCTCACAGCTACTTGAAGAGTACCTGAGACCCCCACCCCCACTCAAAGGGAACCTGAGCCACCTTGCAGTGGCTCTGTGTTGTCAGCGGCAACAACCGGGTAAAATGCATTGGGGATCACCTGCTCTTCAGACACCAGCCTACAACTGACAGCTGTCACACTGGCTCCGGTGTCTCTGAGAGCCTCCACTCTATGGCCATTGATGGTCACCCACTGCCTGTACTTTTTAGTGTTATCAGGCAGCTGGGTCCTGGGGACCACCTCACAGTCTCCTAAAGAGACTAGGGACATCTCTGCGGGACCCCACCCACCTTGGACACCCATCTCCTCACCAAGGGCTACACTAGCCATCTGCCGGGGCCACACTTAAAACATTTCGGGGGTCCCCTCTGAACAGGTTTACCTGTCGGGGCCCCTGACTTCTTCTCAGGGGGAGGCTGGGAACCCTTCCCTTGGTTCCCTTGGGGATTACTTTGGGGCCCTTTCTGGAACTCCCTCTGTTTACCCTTGTCCCCCCCACTCTTCTGCTGGGGACCCTGCCCACCTTTGGTGGAGTCTCCCACATGACCCTTGTGGACCCGGGTACTAACACAGCGGTCCGCCTCCTCAGCAAGCTTCCTAGGGTTAGTCAGCTTGCTATCAATAAGGTGCTGGCGTAGCTCTGGAAAACAATTACTAGACAAGTGCTCCCATGCAAACAAATCATAGAGCTCCTGATAATCATTCACTTTGCTACCCTTCACCCAACCATCCAATGCTCTGCAAAAAAAAAGTAACATATTCTACCCAAGTGCTAGACTCCAGTTTCTTACAATTCCTAAACCTTTGTCTATAAAGCTCAGGGGTCAACCCATACCTGGTCATTAAGGCTTCCTTCATGTGCACATAAGAATTCTGATCCTCAGAAGGCAAATCCAATAAGGTATCCCGCCCATCACTGAGGAACCGCCCCCACAACCCTGTTCCCCAATCCTTCTCAGGGACCCGGTGGGAGGTCATAGCTACCTCTTAGGCCTTAAACCATTGCCCAATATCTTCATTCTTATGAAACTCCTTAATGACATCCTTGGGAATACACACTCTTGTTTTTACAGGCACGGATAATGCGCTGCCACCAGAGGGAGAAATTTCTAAACTTTTAGCTTTCAATTCCAATTCCCTCAACATCCTCTCATGCTCCAAATGCATTCTCTTTTCCTCCAAGGCCAACTTCTTATTCTCCAACTGCATCTGACCACTTAATTGGAGCTTGGCCAGCTCCAGCTTATGCACTCTATCTCTCTCCCTGTCCTCCAACTCTCTTGGGGACAGGTCCTTTGAAGAAACACTGCTGCCTGCTCTGGAAGGCACTTTCCTCCCATCCAGGCCCATTGGCCCCTCTAGCTGCCCATCTAAATTCTCTGCCTCCTCCCTAGGCTCTTCAGGATGCTCACTGGCATTCCTAGATTGTACCCAGGCCTTCAGCGCCTTCTGGTATTCCTCTTTCCTGGTGAGGCCTTTCATAGAGATTTTAAATTTCCTGCAAGCAGCTTTGAGGTAAAACACAGTGTAGGTGCCAATCCTATCTTCTTCAAAATCAATGTCAACAGATGCAATGGATGCTGCTTTGCTCATGGTGAAAATCAGTTGGCAGTTCTCAAAAAGCAAAAAGAAGTTCCAAGGAAAATTCTACCAAAAAAGTATGTGGCCGCGTTATGGTCTGCACTCACTAGTAGTGTACACCAATCACTGTATATATGGATCACAAATGTGAGTCCAAATCCTCACCGCTGACCACCAATGTTAGAATTGGGGGGTCTCTAGTTGGCAGAGGTAGGTACCTTTGACCAAGTAGGGGCCCTTGCTTCTAGTCAGGGAAAGGGGGGTACACTCCTGGATAACCCCTGCTCACCCCCTTGGTAGCTTGGCACGAGCAGACAGGCTTATCTCAGAGGCAGTGTGTAAAGCATTTTTGAACACATACAGTAATACAGTGAAAACACTACAAATGGACAGCACACCAGTTTAGAAAAATAAGTAATCTTTATTAGACTTAACACAAGACCAAACGACAAAAATCCACACTACTGTAATCAAAAATAGACTTTAAAATGGTAGAAATAGCTTAGTTCAATGTAGAGGGTAAATGCGACACTTTACTCTCAAAGTACCTTGGATGCGTCACGCAATGCAAACAAAAGGGTCGCAGGGAAGTTGATGCGCCGTTCCTTACACTCAGGGGAGTGGATGCGTCAGTTCCTTACTGCTGCACAGGGGAGTTGAGGCTCGCTTCCTTACTGTGTGGGGAGTTGGTGCGTTGGTTTCTTACTGTGATCCGGTGCGATGCGACAAGATGGCGCCTTGATGCGATGCGACGATCTGGTGCGATGCGACAAAATGGCGTCTTTGATGCGATGCGACAATGTTGGATGCGATGCGTGCAAGCCCGATGGCCGTGCGACGAACTCGGTAACTTCTGAGCCGCGACAGGCCCTGCGACACGCTTCTCCGGTGATGCGACGGCGACCTCTGAGGCGGCGACACGCTTCTCCGGTGATGCGACGCACTTCGTCGGTGATGCGACGGCAAACAGCTGCGGCAGCTGCACGCTTCTTCGGCGATGCAACGGCAACTGCTGTGGCGGCGACACGCTTCTCCTCGTTGCGTTGCGCTTCCAGCTCCCAGCGACACGCAGTCTTCTCAGAGAGCGCAAACAACAGTAGGCACCTCTCTGCAGGTAGAATTCCCAGCAAGGGAATTCAGGGGAGCTGGTGGTGAAGTCTTGTACCCCTGAGACTTCAGGCAGGAGGCAAGAACACTTCAAGCCCTTGGAGATTCTTCTTCAAGATGATGAAAAGTTCACAAAAGTCCTCTTCTCCTTTCCTTGGCAAATAAAGTAACCACTGCAGGCCAACCCCAGAAATAGCACAGCACAGGGGCAGTCTCCTCCTTCAACTTTCTTGGTTCTTCTCCTTGGCAAAGGTTCATCTTGATTCCCAGAAGTGATCTAAAGTTCTGGGCCCCAATATTTATACCAGTAAATCCTTTGTTCTCTGAAGGCAGAGAGTGTCTGTGCCTAGTCAAAACCAGTTCTGTCCTCCTGGGTGCAGCTTCCTGGCAGGAGGTGGAGACAGCATTGTCTGAGAGCAGACCTGGCCCAGGTAGCTGAAAGGAAATCTCCTCCCCCTACTCTCTATTCTATGAGAGCTCAGGTCAGTGAAAGGAAATCTCCGCCCCCCACTTTCTATTCAATGCAGGTCCTATTCAGCCCAGCCCTGACCCATCAGACTGCTGGAGCCAAAGCCCTCTCCAGCCCCCTGTCACTCACAAACCAGACATGGAATACACAAACCTAGCAGAGGCATGCTGGATGGTTAGGCAAGAAAATATCTACTTTCTAGAAGTGGTATTTTCAAACACAGAATATAAAAATCACCCACACTAAAAGATGTAGTTTTACATTCTGAGTTCAGACGTACTAAACTTTATTTTCCTATCTTGTCCCCTGGGTCAGTTATGATTATAAGATGTTTAATCAAGCTGCCCATTCTGGCCTATGGGAACAGATAGCCTTGCAATAGTGAAAAACGAAATTGGCTGTAATTCACTATCAGGATATGCCAAACACGTCAGGGCATGTCCTACCTTTTACATACAATGCACCCTGCCCTTGAGCCTACCTTAGGGGTGACTAATATGTAGAAAAGGGAAGGTTTAGGGACTGGCAAGTGGGTGCACTTGCCAAGTCGACATGGCAGTCACAGACTGCACACAGGCTCTGCAATGGCAGGCCTGAGCCACACTTTACAAGCTGCTTCTGTGGGTGACACAACCAGTGCTGCAAGCCCACCAGCAGCATTTCATTTACAGGCCCTGGGCACACATGGTGCACTGTACTAGGGTCTGACAAGTAAATCAAATAAGCCAATCATGGAGTCACTAATCCAATATGTCAATTTACAATAGGGAGCACTTGCACTTTGGCACTGGATAGCAGCAGCAAAGTGCCCAAAGCATCTAGACCAGCAAAAACATGGTAAAAACACAGGAGGCAACAGCAAAAAAATGGAAGGGAGACCGACGCCAATGGTGCCAGGTCTAACAAACATCTACATGGCCCCCCTCGCTACCATCATCAGACAGCATGGACTCAGCATATTATCCTATGCAGATGACACACAGCTCATGCTCTCCCTCACGAAGAACCCCGAAGACACAAGACTCAGCTTCCAGGAAGGAATGAAAGACTTTGCAGCTTGGATGAGCCGCAGCTGTCTGAAGCTCAACTCCGAGAAGACAGAAGTCCTCGTCCTTGGACCCAACCCCTCAGCCTGGGACAACACTTGGTGGCACACTGCCCTCGGCAACCCCTCCTACAGACCATGCCTGTAACCTCGGCATCATACTCGTCTCCTCCGTCACCATGTCCCACCAGATCAACGCGGTCACCTCCACCTGCTTCAACACCCTCCGCATCCTTCGCAAGACTTTCAAGTGAATCCCCCCCGAAGCCAGAAAAGCCGTCACCCAGGCACTCATAACTAGCAGACTGGACTACAGGAACGCCCTCTACACTGGAATCAATAAATCCCTGCTACGCAAACTAAAGACCATCCAGAACACCGTGGCCAGACTCGTCCTCGACATCCCACGACATGAGCATATCACCCAACACCTGCGAGACCTCCACTGGCTCCCTGTCGAAAGGAGAGTAACCTTCAAGCTACTCACCCACGCCTACAAATCTCTCTACAACACCGGACCCAAATACCTCAACGAAAGAGTCACCTTCCACGTACCCAAAAGAAACCTCAGCTCCGCCGACCTCGCCCTAGCGGAAACCCCACGCATCCACAGAGCCAGAGTGGGAGGAGGAGCCTTCTCTTACGTCGCAGCGAAGGCCTGGAACGAGCTCCCGGTCAACATCATACGCTCCCCTACTCTGCACACCTTCAGGAAGAGTCTCGAGACCTGGCTTTTCAGCTAACTCGGAGCTGCACCCCCCGCCCTTAGCACCTTGTGACCCTCACGGGTGAGTAGCACGCTTCACAATTCCCTGATTGATTAATTCATTTCAATCTTATCAGTTACCCACACTACATTTTTATTCTGGGAATGCCGTGGCTGACGTTACATAACGCAAGGTTTGATTGGGAGTCCAGAAAATAGTTTGTCACCATTCTATAGAAAGCATTCTCTCCAGAAACAACAATCATTCTGGAGTAACAGCGGCTGAAAAAGAAGTAGAATTACTGGCAGTTTATGCACAGTTCCAGGATGTCTTTGATGAAAAAACAAGCAAACACATTGCCACCACACCGCCCATATGACTGCCAAATCGATCTGGTACCAGGAGAAGTGATTCCTAATTGCCGAATATATGCTTTATCCAAAAAAGAAAACAGTCGTCTACGAGAATACTCGGACAAATATCCAGCAAACAGGTTTATCAGACCATCTAAATCCCCAGCAGCCTCCCATTTGTGTTTTTTAACCAAAAGGTAATGGTGAACTGCCCACATGCATAGACATTCAAGACTTAAATAAAATCGCCATAAAAGATAAATACGCATTACCATTAATCCTGATTTTACTGGATCAAGTGATGTCAGCGGTCATCTTTACAAAGCTGGATTTAAATGGGGCGTACCATCTTGTCAGGATGGGCCAGGGTGATTAATGGAGGACTGCTTTTAAAACCAGGTACGGCCTTTTTGAGTATATGTTTATGCCTTTTGGTGTTTGCAATGCCCCTGTAGCATTTCAATTATGTTTTGAATGACATTCTTCGAGAACATCTTGAAAAATTTGTTGTCGTCTACATTGATGACATTTTAATCTACTTGACAATGAAAAAAAAAACTCACGTTCACCATGTAACCAAAGTCCTAACCATTTTACAAATTCATGGGCTTCACTGCAAATTTAGCAAATGTGATTGCCGCGGTACCGAGGTGGAGTTCCTAGGGGTGATCCTCTCACCTGGAGGGTTACAAATGGCGGATCGAAAAATTCAAGCAATTCTGCAGTGGCCTACCCCCAAAACAATATGAGACATCCAATGCTTTCTTGGCTGTGCCAATTTTTATCGGTGCTTTATTAATCATTTTTCGCAAAAGGTAGCCATGATAACTCGTCTCCTAAGAAAAAATACGTTTATTTGGGACTCTGAGTGCATTTGAACAACTAAAAGCAGCTTTCACTTCATCACCAGTTCTGGTTCACCCAAATCCTCAGTTGCCTTACATCCTGGAAGCTGATGCATCCGGCATGGCTATTGGAGCCATATTATCCCAAAGACATCCTGATTCTGGTCAACTTCATCCTGTGGCGTATATGTCCAAACGTCTCTCTTGAGCAGAGAAAAATGACACTATTGTGGAGAAGGAGCTTCTGGCTATTCGAAGTGCTTTTAAGGACTGGCGGCATTATTTATTAGGAGCACAACACATGGTAACTGTGTATACTGATCACGTAACTTGCAGTCTATATAAACTGCTGGAAATATCACTCCCCTGCCAGTTGAGATGGATGACCTATTTTTCTGAATTTGATTTTGTGATTACTTTTCGTCTAGGATCAGATAATCGTACGGCTGAGTCTTTAACTAGACAGGACTCCACGTCAACATCCCAGTCTGATATACCACGATCCATCATAGATCCCTCAAAGGTCTTGAGTATAGTCTCAACAGAGGATTTTTTAGACAATATAGGAAAATTCAATATACAAAAGGGACCACTGTGGTTGCAACAATCACCGAAATGACGAATAGTACATTGTTTGCCCTTTCATGATTCTAAATTGTACATCCCTACCGAACAACTATGCAAGATAGTGTTTTAATGGCATTATAATCACCCACGTGCAGGGCATCCAAGGCATTAACGGATGTTGACTGCAACACAACAAAACTTTTGGTGGCCCACAATGAATCAAGATATTATGAGGGTGACCACAGAATGTGAAGTCTGTGCCAGAACAAAACGTGATTATGGAAAACCAAAGGTCTTTTGTTACTGCTGCCAACCCCACAAAGACTGTGGGATCATTGTTCATTGGACTTTATTACAGATCTACCCCCACATCATGGAATCACTTGCATTCTAGTTGTCAGAGACAGTTTTTCGAAACTTGGCCATTTCATTACATGGGAGACATTACCTACATCAGGAGAATTAGCATAGTTACTGCTGCATAATATTGTTTGTTTACATGGTATTCTTAGTATGATCATCTCGTACCATGGCACTCACGGCTACATTTTGGACCAATTGGTATAAGGCTCTACAAATTGCCCCAACCTTATCTACAAGTTATCATCCACAAACAGATGGGCAAACAGAGCAACTCAATCAAACCCTGAAACAATAGCTCAGGTGTTACGCTACCTCAGCCAACAACTCCTGGATAGACATGCTATATATGGTTAGCAGAAATTGCCTATAATTCAGAGTATCAATCATCTATTCAAACCTCACCTTTTCTATGTACCTATGGTTTTCCACCCACATACTTGCCAATACAAAGTCTAAGTACGTTAGATGATTCTGTACCAACGGTAACAGCTGGATTAAAAAACATTCTAAAGGATCACTCGCAAGGGGTGAACCAATTAGACAAAGCCAAAAAGGCCAACATACAAAACAGGAGATCAAGTGAGGTTGTCCACAAGACATATCACATTTAAAAACAAGAAGGTTTTCCATCCCAAATACATTTGTCCAACAATTGTACAAAAAAAAATCCTGTGACATACAGTTTAGACTTGCTAGTACATTTCAAAATTCACCCCTTGTTTCACACGTCCCTTTTGAAACCAGGAAACAACTCTGCAAAACTTAACCCCTTCCACTGATGGTTCACAGTCAAGAAGAGTATGAAGTAAAAACATTGTGGATTCCCGGAAGAGGGGGAACAGACTTTGGTATCTTGTATCTTGGAAGGGTTATGGGCCAGAGAGTGACTCCTGGGAACCAGCCAGCAACGTGCAAGCTCCACGATTAGTGGCACGGTTCCATGCCTCCCATCTGAACAAACCAGCCCCTAGAGACCGCTCTGGAGAGGGGAGTACTGTCATGATCCCTGCCTGTGGCTCTAGGGATGCTTCTGTTGCTCTCCTTATGAATCGCCACAGACAATGTCCCCGTAGGCTCTGTGGCAAGTGGCATGGATCACTAGCTTCAACCAAACATTGGTGGCATTGCCCGTTCTAAAGGTATCCACAATAAGTGTTTGTTTCTGTGTTATTTTCCTTTGCTTTTATTCTTTATTGTTTTCAGGTATGGTTTATGCCCAGACACATGTTGCCCGTATTTGTTATTGTTTTTAAGTCCTGCAGACTAAGATCCTATAGCCTGCAGGACCAGATCACTGTTTCTTCACGGGGAACTGCATTTCCCAACTCTACGAGCTCAGTAGCCATATTGGGAGGGGCTTGTGTACAAAACGGGGCCACCCTTCACCTAACGCTTGCAATTCTTTGCTTTTCGTAGAGTGCGGTTGCGCCCATATTCCAGCTCCTGCATTCGTCCAGAGGGTGGCCAGATCTTCTTGGAGTGCAACAAGTTAACTCGGAAGAACAAAGTTGCCTGTGCAGTATCGTTCGGTTCAGTTTCCTGTAGAGATTGGTCGCATCGTAAAGGGGTAAGAGCGCGTTGCGCTGATGACTCTATATTTGGGCACAATATAGCGCTTTGCTCCAATGTGATAAGTAACATTTGTACCGTGGAAGTCTTGGGCACAATATAGCGCTTGCTCTGATGTGTTAATTGGCATTTGTACTAAGGAAGTTTTGGGCACAATATAGCACTTTGCTCGGATGTGTTGATTGACATTTGCACCATGGAAGTTTGGGGCACATTATTACTCTTGGTCACAGAAAAATGTATATACATTGCGAGACAGGTCCTGCACATTCATGAATCATTAAAGACTCACTTTGGAACTGTGGATTACTCATTGAGACCTAGTAATCATCAGACTCAGGAAACAGAAGAATTTTTACCCCAGCTGAATACCTCCCTGTTTTACAGACCTATCTACAAGTTCAGCTCAAGACAGCCAAAGAGCGAGACCTGGTAGGTGTTTTGTGCAGTTCATTTTAGACCTATGATGTTAAGTAGCATAGCTTTAATGACATAGCACTTAATTATATACTATCAGGCACATGCATCAAAGCATTTTGCGATCGCAAACGGTGCGAATCGCAAAAATCGGCCGTTTGCGATCGCAAAATTAGCTTTTGCGATGCATGAAACAACTTGCTACTCGCAATTTAAGAAATCGCTATTTTTTGCGATTTCTTAAATTGCGATTGCATTTAAGGAATCGCAAATTGCGATTCCCTAAATGCAATGCAAGATGCCTTTAAAAATAGCGATTTCGCTATTTGGGCCCGCTATTTATCGTGGAATCATACCACATGGTAAATAGCGAAAACTCTGAAAAATGCTCTAAAGTTCATTTTTCTGAGTTGTAGGTTACACACACACATGTCCTTGGGACATGTGTGTGCGCAACATATGTGCACAGATCAATTTCAGGGGTGCAACAGGGTGTCCTTTTGACACCCTTGCACCATTGAAATTGCATGCACAATTTGCGAGTACCTATTGGTACTCGCAAATTGCGCTTGCAATTTCCCATTCATTCCTAAGGGCCTGTAGGCCCATAGGAATGAATGGGAAGGCATTCCTTATTTGCGACTCGCAATTTGTGAGTCGCAAATAAGGAATGTGTAGGAATCGCTATTTTTATAGCGATTCCTACATGCATAGGATTTTGCGAGTCCTTAATTGTGATTCCTTATTTATCGCAATTAAGGACTCGCAAAATCCTACCTTGATGCATGTGCCTGCAAGTGCCATATTTACAATGAAGTAACCCAGAGTGGTGCTGCAAACCATTTGGCTGCGCTACGCTGCGTTACTTCAGAAGCACAGGGATACATCATATTTACAACAATATGACGTATCCCTGCGATCGGCTGCCATGCGCCAACACATGCACCCTTGCACCATGGTGCAAGGGTGCCTGCGTTGCGGGGATGATTATTTTTATGCAGGAAGGGACACCTTCCTGCACAAAAACAATCATGGGAGGTGTTTTCCTCTTTTGATGCGTGCTCCAGGATGCAGCACGCATAGAGAGAGAAACAAACAAGGAGAAATTAAAACATTTCTCCTCGTTGCACCTACCTACGCCTCCCCTGGGGAGGCGTAGGTTTTTTACGCTTTCCCAGGTTTACAAAAGGTTATAAATATGGGAATGCGGCAGAATCCATGGGTGTTGCATGTTGTCCTTACAATTCCACCACCTGAATCCATCCAAAAGCTTCTGACATTTAGGAGTGAGCCGGGTCGTCAGACAGTCTGCCCACTGTTTCAGGATAAACTGTGGCAGTATAGGAGCACTGTTCCCCTCCATACTTGTCGTATGCCGGGTCGCCATCGGAGTCAGCTAAGTGAGTCCAGCGCACCTGCTGTGGGGCACCTCCATCAGAGTCTGTAGATCCTTCACCTTAATCTTGAGTGTCCCTCCTCCTCGGTGTGTCCCCCCTCCATTATTCTAACCCTGGGCCCCCCTCCTCTGATTCACTGAACTCTAAAGTTTGGGTTGAGCTCCCAGTTCTTTCTAGCGTGTGGTCACCAGGGACACCTCTCCAGGTATATCAAGCAGGGGCCGTTCAACCAGCCAGTGCTACGCCTCCTCTGGCGTTTGGAAGATTAAGGTCTTGTCCCGAAATATCACTTTCAAATTTTCTGGGATCAATAGAATGTTTAGTAACTGGAGTGCACGTAGCTTACCTTTAACTGCATCACAAGTTCTAATCTGTTTCTGCACCTCTCTAGAGTAATCCGGGAATATCATGATTGTGGAAGAATCATAGCGGATGGTTCCATTCTGTCTAGCTTCCTTGAGGATCATGTCACGGTCTTGAATTCAGAAAGCATGTGGTGACTGCTCGTGGGGGGTGCACCGGGTGCGGGCCTCACACTGATTGCTCTGTGTGCTCATTCAATGACAAAGCAAGTGGAGAATTTGTCTGTGGAGAAGGTGGTACAGAGCCACTAGTCCAGGAAGTCAACCATGTTGCCTTTTTCCACCCCCTTGGGGAATCCCACAAACTGCAGATTGTTTCTCCTTGCTCTATTTTTGGCATCATCCACACGCCAGGCGAGATCCTTCTAAATCGCCTTGACCTCCGAGACTCATTGTTTGAGGGTATGGACCATGTCTTCAAGTTCAGATATTCTACCCTCGACTATTGTCACTGCTCCACTACGTTGCGCAAATCCTGTCTTAATAGGGACATGTTGAATCGCACCTCTTTGTTTCTTGATTCTAGAGTCACTCTACAGGTTTCGATAGCCTCGAGCAACACAACATTGTCCGGCAGCGCATGGGGGCCACTGAGGACCACTGTACCTCCCTCACCCAGAGACAACCTCTCCTCGGTGCCCCCCTCATAGTTACACAGCACTCCATCGGGCTGTGTTCACTGCCAGCTCCTACCAGCTCTGCAGGGCCTCCGCTGTGAGGTTGACTCCTCGCGGCCCAACGGAGGATAGCCTTCAGTCACCAGCAACCACTCAGATCCGGGCATGGTCCTACTTAGCCTCTAGGGCCTGCCCCATCCACTGTAGAGATAGCCCCATCACTGACATCACACATTGCAGGGTCCACTTCTCCCGGCGCCATCTTGTGTTTGCAGTCAGACTTCGACAGACGATTGGTGAGAGGTCCCCGTGGCCTGTAGATGAGTGCCGCATAGGGTAAGGTTAGAAGATGATGTGTACGTTGAGGTGGGGCAACTGATGGCATTCTTGTGGTTGACAGGAATTCTTCCTCCAGAATTGTGAAGTCTATCTTGCTTGCCTTATAGCTGGGGGGAGGATGGCTGTGGAGCTATCAGATGCCGATGCAGGGTTATGACAGGTTTTCATGAGGAAATGCAGCCTCTGTGGTCTTTTAGGTGAGTGAAGGGATGTTTAGGAGCATCCATGTGAGTGAGGGGTGTTGCGCAGGTGGTTGCAGGACTGTGTGAGTGCAAAAGTGGGGTGTTGGTGTTAAGGGTGCAGGTGCAGTGAGTTGTGGGTGTGAATAAGTGCATGAAAACATGCAGAAAAAGCAGGAGAGTGGGCTCTGAATGTTGTGTGATACGGCAAGGCAGTTGTGTGTAGAATGGAGGCTTTGCTGGAAGTCATAGAAGGTCACAGCTGGGTAGCAAGGAGACAGGGGAGGACAAGTTTCTGTTGCTGCACGTGATCTACGTACAGACTGGCTTCCCTTCGGTGCACCTGTGGCGCAGCCACCATTAAACAGGTCCATCATTAATCAGGGGAGAAGAATGATTTCAAATCTTTTGCAGATGGACAATGGGAAATCCAGTGATGTCACTTCCTATGCAGATGGATGCTGGTAAATCCAGTGAGGTTACGTCCTACACAGATGGATGATGAGAATTCCAGCAAAGTGACTTCCTGTGTAGCTGGAAGATGGAAATTAGTTCTCTTGCTTGGCTTCTCATTTTAAAGACAGAATTGGTGGGGAATCAGTGATGTCACTTACTGTGTAGAGCAAGACCTCTGACTTCCTGATCAGAGACCTGCTCTCTCCCCCTGCAGCTCCGCAGTTAGTGCCTCTGCCCTGCCAGGGTATCTGTCTTTCTTGGGTCTGTGTTGCCTGCTTAGTTTTGTGCCCGTTTTTTGGCTCTATTGCCTGTTTAATCCTTGTCCTGTCTTCTCCCTATTTTTGTGCCTGAGCCCTTGTTGGGTGCCCCCTGCCCGGTTTCGTCGCCCGTTCTTCCCACCTTTTTTCCCCGCCGCTGCTGCCCCCATGGCCCTTCCCCCCCTGCCGGTTCCCGCTCCCACCTCCGTTTCCCTCCTCCCCCATGTAATGGCGGCCGCGGGCAGTGAGCACGCCGCTGGAGTGCCAAAGGCGCACCAAAGACAAGCCCATCTGCACCCGTCCCTAACCGCGACCAGAGCCAGGAACACTGGATCTCTGACCATCCACCACTATGATTGAGCTGCTCTCCTCGCACTTAACCCCAGAAGGAACAACAACTGCCAGCTGTCTGCACCGAACACCACCCACGGCCAGTTCTCCTGCCGCCACTGCCGCCAGACCTTCACCACCCTCCGCACCCCCATGTGCACCACCCCCACGTCGGGCGCCAACACCACCAAAGCCCCGAAATACCTCCTCCTCAACGTGCGCTCCCTGCACAGACACGCCGTAGAGATCTGGGACCTCCTCGATACCCTCGAAACCTGGACCAACGCCTCCTCTGCCCCCGACATCGTCACTACCATCCGTGCTGGATACAAGATCCAGAGGAAGGACCGCCCCAACTGCCCAGGAGGAGAACTCGCCATCGCACACAAGAGCTCACTCCGACTCTCCACCTCCACCACGAATGGCTCCTTCTCCACCACCGAACACCTTCACTTCCAGATCCAGACCAGCCCCAGAACCACACTTTGCGGCACCCTCGCCTACTGACCCCCCCGGACCTCGTGCTTCATTCGCCACCACCATCGCTGACCCCATCGCACCCCACACCATCGCCTCCATGGACTACATACTCATCATAGACCTGAACTTCCACCTTGACAACCCCAGCGACCCCAACTCCACCACCCTCCTGGACAACAGTGCCAACATCGTACTGAAACATCTCTTCACCATACCCACCTACAAGGAAGGACACATCCTCGATCCCATCTTCGCAAGTGGGAACAACATCCGCTTCAGCCACACCATGCAATCCCCATGGACAGACCACCACTGCGTACACTTCCTTGTCAACAAACCCACGCTGCCCAAACCTGTACCCCGCCCTCCATGAAGAAACTGGAGCAAAGTCACAAGGAGCAACTCAACTCCACCATCAACCGCAATGCCCCCACCACCTCGACCGATGCCAACCTTGCAGCCAAAGAACTCCACAGATGGATCTCCAACTACGCAAACAAGCTTGCACCCCTACGTAACCCCGACAGACAGCGCCCTAGGAAGGCCACCTGGTTTATTGCCGACCTCCAAGAATCCAGAGGCACCTGCAGACGGCTCGAGAAAAACTGGAGAATCAGCAAAATGTCAGAAGATCGCACCACCTACAAGAACGCCATGACAGAATACCACCAAAGCATCAGATCCACCAAAAGGACCTTCATCCAGAACAAGATCCTCACCAACTCCAGCAACTCCAAGGAACTCTTCAGCGTCATCCAAGAATTCACCAAGACCCCCAGTGAAACCATGGACATCACCCCTTCCCAGGACCTCTGCAACAAGCTTGGCTCCTACATCTGAAAGGGCCTCTACGACAACTTTAACGACCAGACACCTGACTCTGAAACCACTTTTTACTCCAGCAATGCCAGTCAGCCCACCATCTCCTCCTGAACCCCACTCACCACCGAAGACACCACATCGACCATGAAAGGCATCCACTCAGGAGCTCGCATGGATCCCTGCCCCCGCACATCTTCCACCGATCCGCCACCACCATCTCTCCGAAACTACGACGCACCATCAATGCCACCTTTGAAACCGGCATCTTTACCAACGACTGGAAACGCACAGAAGTCAGACCCCTGCTCAAGAAGCCCTCAGCAGATCCCACGGACCTCAAGAACTACCGACCCATCTCCCTCCTCCCCTTCGCTGCAAAAGTTACAGAGAAGACCGTCAACGCCCAACTAACAAAATTCCTCGAAGGAAACTCCATCCTCGACCCATCCCAATCCGGATTCCGAAGCAACCAAAGCACCGACATCGCTCTACTCGCCACCACAGATGACATCCGCACCCTCCTCATCCAAGGACACACCAAGGCCTTGATTCTACTCAACCTCTCTGCAGCGTTCGACACAGTCTCCCACCGCACACTCTCCGCCAGACTCCACGATGCCGGCATACAGGGAACTGCCCTCGACTGGCTCCGCTCCTTCCTCACCGGCAGAACCCAAAGAATCAGACTGCCCCCCTTCCCATCTGAATCTACGGAAATCAACTGCAGAGTACCCCAAAGATCGTCGCTCAGCCCCACGCTCTTCAACATCTACATGGCCCCCCTCGCCACCATCGTCAGACACTACGGACTCAGCATAGTATCCTACGCCGACGACACCCAGCTCATGGTCTCCCTCACTAAGGACCCTATTACCACAAAAATCAACTTCCAGGAAGGAATGAAGGACTTTGCATCCTGGATGAGCAGCAGCTGCCTGAAGCTCAATTTGGAGAAGACAGAGGTCCTTGTCCTCGGCCCCAACCCCTCTGCATAGGACAACACCTGGTGGGCCACCGCCCTCGGCAGCCTTCGACCCCCATGGACCACGCCCGAAACCTCAGCATTGTACTAGACTCCTCCCTCTCCATGACCCGACAGGTTAACGCCGTCGCCTCCAGCTGCTTCAACACCCTTGCATCCTCTGAAAGACCTTCAAATGGATCCCCCCCTGAATCAAGGACGACCGTCACCCACGCACTCATAGCCAGCAGACTGGACTAAGAAAACGCCCTCTACGCCGGGATCAACAAGTCTCTGCTCCGCAAACTCCAGACCATACAGAGCACCGCAGCCAGACTCGTCCTCGGCATCCCTCGACACGAACACATCACCCAACACCTGCGGAACCTCCACTGGCTCCCCATGGAGAAGAGAGTAACTTTCAAGATACTCACCCACGCCTACAAATGTTTCCACAACACCGGACCCCAATATCTCAACAATTGAATCTCCTTCAACGTACCCAAGAGGAACCTCTGATCTGCCGACCTCGCCCTTGCTGACCCCCGCGCATCGGCAGAGCACAAACGGGTGGGAGAACCTTCTCCTACATTGCGCTCAAGACCTGGAACGAGCTCCCCATCAACATCTGTTGTAGGGATCCTGCTCCTACACAAAACTACATGCAGGAAAACAGGACATCGGTGTGTAGGGGTGTACCAACCTATCACCTTAGTACCCAAAATCCCAAAACCGACTAGTTATAGTGTCTCATTCATTCTCCTCCAAAAATCACGAAGCTACAAATGATTAGACAACCTAGAACACAACACTCCCGACTCTCTCAGGAATCACGGTAGGAAGACATACCCTCAATCACTCGTACTTGTCCACAATAAGAATTGGCAGAGTCACTTTAATAGTTCAAAATGATTATTTTAACTATCGTGCTCTACAATACAGTATACGAGCAACTACCAGCAGCAAAATGCATAAACTCAAAACAATTAGCACTGTTACAATTCCATAGAGTACAAAGAGGGAAGTCATTATATAAAGACAGTGGAAAAAGGACTATAAGGCCTAAGCAACCTCCCCTTGACTGGAAGAAGTTTATTTATATAAAGGAAGATCTCTGGGCTTTGACAGCAGACCCCATACCTTAAAGCCTGGATGTAAGGTTTACATCATAGGAACAGCAAAGCCCTTCTCCATGGAAAGGCTCTCTCCAAGTGTGTGTTAAAACAACATGCACCACCGTAATATCATAGAACGAGTCTCCAGCATTGCAGCTGTGTTTAGCATGTTATGTCTAGGTGCTAGGGACTGACCAGACCAGAATAACAAGGGGCATTGTTTATCGACCTTGTACAACGTGTTCAGACTAAACTCCAAGAACGCAGCAGAGAACCTGAAAAGCAGACAGTTCTCATGTGAAAGGCATAAACAGTCTTGCAAAAATAAAGTCATGTAGTAACGTGCACAAAAGCAGCATCATGGCAGCAAAGCTCATGCTAACTTATCAATGTCGACAATGTCCCTAAGGGCCATATAACACATCAGACGTGCCTCCACCCTGCACATCTCCTCAAATGACCGGAGCTGTTTCCACCCACCCCACCACCCCTCCGCCTTGAGACCCTCAAGGGTGACTAGCACGCTTAAAACCACTTGAGTGATTGATTGATTGTAGATGGAGGATGAGAAATCCAGTGATGTCACTTCCTGTGCAGATGGATGATAGGAATCCAGTGATGTCACTTCCTGTGCATATGGAGGAGAATCCAGTGATGTCACTTCCTGTATAGCTGGGTGAGTTCAGTGATGTTGCAATGATGGGGACCAAGTCGGAGGCCCAGAGAGGTGGGGAGAGGCTTGCCTTGGTGCTTCACTCATGCATGAGCCTGCCTTGGTGCTTGACTCATGCATGAGCCTGCAACCTAACAAAACGTAATCTCATCTAGCCGATCTTTCATCTGACAAATCATTTACATACTCACATAGCCCCCACTAATGATGACATCTACCTCATTTTAATTTAATCTACCACAAAGAAACTGGAGTAAATGCATGACATGGTTTACTGGGAGCACAAGCCTTGTTCTGACCACCAACAATAGTGACTAGTGGATTAATCGCTATCCTTGGCTTCAGGAGTATCATCTTACTCATCAAACACTTCAAAGCGTCATCAGTAGTAGTAAGTGATATATAAAGGCAATTACAAAAAGGATCAGGCTAAACGTGCCTTGTTGCGTTGGGGAGGTTTTACTGATATTTTCAAGTGATGTCACCACATGTCACAAACAGATGCAGACATCCGTGAGCTGTGCGGAGAGGTACATGAGGAAGGGTGAAGTACGAGCAATATATCTACTGGCTTTAAGTGAGACATTATCAGGGACGAGAGTTGGAGCATCATCAGGTGGGTTCAGGTCTGTGGGAAGAGAGCTCTGTCGCACAGGCGAGACCTATTGGCTTTGGGATAGTGTTCTAGACATTTTGCAAATCAATGTGGGTGCTATTCAGCATGGCTAAAGGTTGGTGGGGTGGAGTATGGCAGGGTGGGGTGGGTATGGTAGGTGGTGTGAGGTGGGGTAGATTGGTGAAGAGTGGGGTAGAGTGGGGTATATTGGGGTAAAGTAAATTAGTGTACAGTGGGGTAAATTGGTATGGTGTAGAGTGGGGTGGAGTGGTGTAGAGTGGATTGGGGTAGACTGGGGTGGATTGGGGTAAATTGGGTTAGAGGGGTGTACATTGGGTTAGAGTGGGGTAGAGTGTAGGGTAGTGGTATAGATTGGGGTGGAGTGGAGAAAAGTGGAGTTGGGTAGATTGGGTGGAGTGGGATAGAGTGTGGTGGGGTGGACTGGGATAGAGTGGAGTGGTGTGGGGTAGATTGAGTAGAGTGGAGTGGGGCAGTTTGAAGTGGAGTAGAGTAGGGTGGAGTGGGGTAAAGTGGAGTGGGTAGATTGGAGTAGAGTGGGGTTGGTTAGACTTGAATAGAGTGGGGTCAGGTAGATTCGAGTAGAGTGGAGTGGGGTGGAGGGGGTCGAGTGGTGTAGGGTAGATTGGAGTAGGTTAGAAAGGGGAAGAGTGGAGTAGATTGATGTAGAGTGGAGTGTGTTACACTGGAGTGGGGTGGAGGGATAGAATGGTGTAGAGTGAAGCGGGGTGGAGTGGAGTGGGGTAGATTGGAGTCGGTAGATTGGCATGGAGTAGGTGGGAGTTAGGTAGATTGGAATGGGGTGGATTAGAATGGGGGAGATTTGGGTGGAGTGGGGTACATTGTGTTAGGGTAGAGTGGATTAGATTGGGGTAGTATAGATTGGATTGGGGCAGAGTGGCATAGCACAGAATAGGTTAGATTGGGGAGGAGTAGATTGGAGTGGGGTAGATTGGTATAAACTAGAGTTTGGGGTAGATTGGGATATATAGTAGTGGAGTGGGGTAGATTGGAGTAGGGTTAGATTTCAGAGCATAAGTGGTCACCGTGGAATCAATCAATCAATCAGGGGTTTGTTAAAGCGCGACTACTCACCCGTAAGGGTCTCAAGGCGCTAGGGGTGGGGGGGGTGCAGGTTCCATCCATCAAGGAGGGGGTCTGTCGAAGAGCCAGGTTTTGAGGTTTCTTGCGAACATGGGGAGCGATGTTGTCTGTCTGAGGTGGAGCGGAAGGGCGTTCCATGCTTTGGCCGCGAGGAAGAAGGAGCGGCCTCCCGATCTGGTCTTTCTGGTGCGGGGGACCACGGCGTAGGAGAGCTGGGCTGATCGTAGGGTCCTTTGGGGTGCGTGGAATTTGAGTCGGCTGTTCAGGTATGCTGGTCCGGTGCCGTGGAGGGCCTTGTGTGCGTGGGTGAGCATCTTGAAGGTGATTCTCGCCTTCACAGGGAGCCAGTGGAGTGTGCGCAGGTGCTGGGAGATGTGGCAGTGTTTTGGCAGGTTGAGGACCAGTCTTGCGGCGGCGTTCTGGATGTTCTGTAGCTTGCGGGTGAGGTTTTTGTTTATTCCGGCGTAGAGTGCGTTGCCGTAGTCGAGTCTGCTGGTGACCAGGGCGTGAGTGACGGTCTTTCGGTGTTCGAGTGGGATCCATTTGAAGGTCTTACGAAGGAGGCGGAGGGTGTGGAAGCAGGAAGACGAGACAGAGTTGATCTGGCGGTCCATTTTGAGCTCGGAGTCCAGGATGATTCCCAGGTTGCATGCATGGTCCGTGGGGGTTGGCGGGTTTCCGAGGGCGGGGGGCCACCAGGTGTCGCTCCAGGCATCGGGGTTTGGGCCCATGATGAGTACTTCTGTTTTGTTGGTGTTTAGTTGTAGGCAGCTGTTTTTCATCCATTTGGCGACCGATTCCATACCTTCTCGAAAGTTGCGTCTGGCGGTGTTGGGCTCGTTGGATAGGGAGAGGATGAGCTGGGTGTCATCTGCGTATGACACGATGTTGAGTCCGTATGTTCTGACGATGGGGGTGAGTGGAGCCATGTAGACGTTGAAGAGCGTCGGGCTGAGGGAGGAGCCCTGGGGGACTCCGCAGGTGGTAGGTGTGGGGTCCGAGAGGAAAGAGGGGAGTCTGACCCGCTGCGTCCTGCCGGAGAGGAAGGAGCGGATCCAGTCGAGGGCCTTGACATGGATTCCTGCGTCGTGGAGTCTGCGTATTAGGGTGCGGTGGGAGATTGTGTCGAACGCCGCTGATAGGTCGAGGAGGATGAGGGCTACTGTTTCTCCTTTGTCCAGTAGGGTGCGGATGTCGTCTGTTGCGGCGAGGAGGGCGGTTTCCGTACTGTGGTTTTTTCTGAAGCCGGATTGGGAGGAGTCGAGGATGTTGTGTTCTTCAATGAATGTGGCGAGTTGACTGTTGATGGCTTTCTCGATGACTTTCGCTGGGAACGGGAGCAGGGAGATGGGTCTGTAGTTTTTGAGGTCGGTGGGGTCCGCTGAGGGTTTCTTTAGGAGGGGGTTGACCTCGGCGTGTTTCCAGTCGTCGGGGAACGAGGCGGTCGCCAGGGAGCGGTGGATGGTGTTGCGGAGCATGGGTGCGATGGTGTCGGCGGCTCTGTCGAAGATGTGGTGGGGGCAGTGGTCCGTGGGGGCCCCTGAGTGGATTGACTTCATTGTCTTCAGTGTGTCTTCGGTGGTGAGGGCTGTCCAGTCGTCAATCACTGGTTTCCGGGTGTCGGGGGTGGTTGGTGAGGGTTCAGTGTGTTGGTTGTCTTTGTCTGGAACATGCAAATGGGCGGCATTCTTAATCCTAGTTTAAACCGCATGAAATGACCAGGTCACAGCTGGTCCTACAACAGGGGTGCCTTCCAAAAGACCCTGTTGTTTTTCAGCCAGTTAAATGCAGTCTCCATGACAGGATTTGTAATGGGCAGGGTTGGACTGACCTCTAGGGCAATCAGGCAGTGCCCGATGGGATGGTCTCACAGGTACCTGTGGGGGCCGTATTTTTTACTGGTTGTGGAACGGTTTTTACTGATAACTTCCCCAATATTACCACAAGCATTGCCTGCAACAAATGCAAATGCATGCAGTCTCTCATACCTTGCAAAATACCCATACAGGGTGTCTTTACAAGTTCAAACCTGCCCTAAATTGCAAATAAGGGCCACTTTTTAGTACTAAACACTGTGTCTGGGCCTTATTTTGTGTCCGAGGCCGGCCCTGGTAATGAGAGCAGTGAAAGTACACGGGTAGCGTGTCTACTGCTTCTGACTGACAACAGCACCGCCTGAAGCCCACCCACAGTGGTGCATTAGTGGCTCAACTATTGCATCATTGGAGGGCTTTGGATGAAAAAACAAGCAATGTCGGTGCTACATCCTGTGATTCTAAGAAATAACTTAATCTCCCGGCATAAAAAAATGAATGTGAACTTTTGTAATGTTACTGCTGCCAATGTAAAGTATCCAATATTTTCCAGTCAGGTTGGGCTATATAAAAATGCAACAAAAATAAAATAGTACTTCAGTTTACAATGGGAGAGGCAGACGGATACAAATCTGTACTTCGTCCATGATCCACACAAACACAAGGAAGTCACGCAGTAAGTGACGCCTCACGAGTGTTTCCGAATTAGAAGGCAGCAAAGAAGAGTGATAAGGAAGCCAACGAATGTTAAGTACATTTTTTAGATACAATACGTCATTGCCAAGCAACAGCACATGCGTGGAGGCTCAACCTAAAATAGGTTGTTGCCAAGCGACAGTGCGTGTGCGTCCCTGAAGACTCGGCCTAAACCGAGGGCTAGTGTTGCAGGTCATTCCCAAGGGTACCTATGGGTCAATCAACAGGATGTGATACTGAAAAACCACCTGTAGGTAATCTTTGTCACCACTACATGTTGTCAACCATGACACATGCCATTATGATTGTGTTGTGTCTTGTCAGATAATACCATACCAGATCCAGATCTACAAATACCATTATTACTAGTTTGCTTTAGCAAGTGTGAAACCACAGGGAAGTGCCCCTTGTTGTGGCCAGAATACTTAATTACCCTTAATGTGATGTTAAGTAGGAGATGAATGAAGAGTGTTCTACACTTGCATGCCCACGTTTGCTGTGCTGTAGTGAGACAAAGTCCACTTTCAACCGGGGACACACCCTTAAAGTGGATTGCAGTGTCCACAATGTGTTTAGGTTTTATTGAGATTCACATCAAAGAAAAGAAAACTAAAATCTGGTATTTTTATTTGTCCTGAAATCATTTCCAGGCCACCCCCTCCCACTTTTTCAATATTTCGTGTTTGCCTCTCTGTAAACAGGCTCAAAATGCTGCGTGTCAAAGCATTTTCAAGATGCGAAAGACTTCAGCCTAAAGCTTTCACTTTCAAACAATGACTCCACTCACATGGTCAGACCGCCATTTGCTTGCTTTCCAACATAGAACACAAAGCAACACATCTAAAACCCATTACATGCATCCACCTATCAACCGTGGAACAAACTCAATTTTGAACACTTAGAAACACAACTAATATCTAATACAGATTTAAGCACAATAAATTCTGTTAAAAAACTATATGCATGGCTACAGGAAGCTTTGATATCCTAATACCACAAAGAACAACAAAAACAGGACAAAAGAAAACAGGCACCTTGGAGAAATACAGAGCTAAAAGAGATAAAACAGCAAAATAGAAAGCTACAACGCACCTGACTCAAAGCAAACAACAATCAAGACAAACTTCACCTACAGAACCTTAACAGATTATGCAAGTCAGCAATTCAAAAACCTAAAAAAATACTATTCGGACAGAATTCAAAATGCTAAATGTGCAAATAAAGAATTCTATCAAATTCTCTCTGTATTTCATAAACCAAATTATCTAGAAGGATCTCATCCCATTATTCAAGAATTCACAGACAAACTGGCAAATCATTACACAACCAAAGCAGGCATGACTATTTAAAATGAAAGGAAAACCCCCAACACCAAGCCTTTACCAAAAAAAAGCCTCCAAAAGTAGGCTAACCTGGCCTCTGCACTCCTTCCAACAAATATCACACAATTTAATGTCTGGATCTGGTCAAAGCAAGCAGGCCTGCCTGCAGCCCTTCTGACCCATGTCCACCACGAACCTTCAAGAAAATTCTTTTAACTACCTCTGGTGCCACACCAGTAAGGAGAATCATCAACAATCCTTTAACTATGGGAATATTTCCAGAATACCTAAAAAAGTCATACACATGCCCATTACTAAAGAAAACACACCTGGACCTGCTTAACCTCGACAACTACAGACCAATTACAAATTGACCTTTCTTGGGGAAGCTGATAGAAAGAACAGCATTCGCCCAGATCACACAATTCATTGAAGATAATTCCATACTTTCAGACTTTCAAACAGGATTCCATCCAGGAAGAGGCACAGAATCTGCCCTTTTTGCCATCTGGGATAACTTTAAGAACACAGTAGACTGCAATGGGGTTGCTGCAATACTTCACCTGGACCTTTCAGCTGCCTTTGACACAGCTGAACATGACACTCTAAAACAAAGACTCTGCAAAGCAGGCATAGAGGGGACTGCTCTCGACTGAATCACATCCTTCCTACAAAACATAAAAAATGTCATCCACACCCACCCTTTCTCATCCAAACCTTACTTCACAAAAGCAGGGGTCCCTGAAGGCTCTATCATCCCACCCATGCTTTTCAGCATCTACATGAAGTCATTACCGGCACTGATCAATGAGTTTCACCTCAGATGCTATAACTATGCAGATCTCACACAAAGACTCCTTGAACTGGGAAGCCCAAAGACATCGAAACTCACAAATTTTCAGCTGCTTCAGAGCCGTTGATCAATTTATGACATGGAACCATCTCAAATTGAATGCTTCCAAAACAGATATGCTCACATGTGGCAATTAAAAATATAATGACCTACTCGCCTCCTGGCCCGACGAATTGGGAACACTGCTTAAAGTATCTAAGGAAGTAAGAAACCTCAGAATTACCATGGACTCCAAGTTATCAATGAATACCCAAGTGGACAAACTAGCAATATCAAGCTTCATTACTATAAGAACTCCGTGACACATCTTCCAACAATTGGAATTTCCACACAAGGTCCAGGCTCTCTTGTACTGTCTAAACATGATTACTCCAATAGCCTCTAACACAGATCATTTTTAACAACAATGAAAAGAATAGAACAGATTCAGAACTCTGCTGCCAGACTCCTCCTGCATGTAAAGCCACAAGACCACACCTCCTCTGCCTTGAGGGCCCTATATTGGTTGGATCCACATTCAAGCTGCTTTGTATCACCCAGAAAGCGATACATGGAACAAGGCAGCTCTTCATCAGGAATAAAATCATCAATACCAAAGACCTCTTCAAAATCATGAAGCAGCAAGCCTCCTCTCTCCTTCAACACTCATGCAATGTTTCTACCAAGTGCTGCAAACAATTTCCAACATTCTTCTCTTAAAAAATATCTAACATTGAACTCTCTCTTCTGCCACCCAGCCCCCACCCTGCACCATGATTGCCCCCAGAACTCAAAGGTTCCTCCCAAGGCCCTACCTCTAAACAACCGCTGTCTTTCAAATCTCCACCTTTCAGCAATCCAGAATGCCAATCACAACCTTTTACAATTGAAAAATGATGCAAATTGGACTGAATTCGACTGTATAGCTGAAGAAGAATTCAGCAAACTACTCTCCTGCATGAAGCTGACGTTACACATCTCCGACCGCCTCCCACTTGTCAAAAATCTTAGCTACATCATCTCCCCCGTATGGACCAAAATCATCAACTCCTTCCTAATGAGTGGCTCAATGCCAGACTCACCTTAAACTTTGACAAATCACTCAATCATCAAAAAGCCAGATGCCAACCTGAAAGTCCTTAACAATTACAGACTGATAACTAACCTCCCTCTCTTCTTGCAAAACGATCAAAAATTGTGTGCTTGCACAACTTAACAACCACATTGAAAAAATACAACCTCCACAACACCTACAAATCCGGATTCAGGAGAGGCTGCAGTACAGAGACTGCAATACTGAACATCACAGATGGCCTTCACAGATCTCTGGATGATGGACAGGCGTGCCTCCTAGTCCTCCTGGATCTCACGGTGGCCTTTGATACTGTCAACCATGGTATCCACCTAAACACCCTCTCTCAGAGTGCAGGCATCACTGGAACTGTCCTTCGGTGGTTTGCTTCTTTCCTGAACCAGCGATCACAGCTAATCAAGCTAAACAGTTTCACTTCCAAGCAACACCACTCTCACAAGAAGTCTCCGAAGGATCAATCATGTCTCCAGCACTATTCAACCTCTACATGGAACCCTCATTATGGTCCTGAAACAAGCCAGAATTGGCTATCATCTGTATGCGGATGGCTCCCAACTCTACATTACAATCTCCTCAATTAAAGACATCCATCGCTTAAACTGTGCTCTCTCAATGGTTCAATCTGACCAACCAGCAACAATCTTAAGCTCAACTCCAACAAAACCAAACTCCTCCTCATCCAACGGAAAGATAAGTCCTTTAGCGTAGCTATCTGGCTCGACAACCTCACTGCATTAAACTGCAAACTATCCGTCTCTAATTCGATCAAATCTCTGGTGATTACACTTGACACAAACTTGAACATGAAAGAGCATATTAATGCCTCAGCTAAAAG
Source organism: Calotriton arnoldi (assembly GCA_963921515.1). Taxonomy (NCBI): domain Eukaryota; kingdom Metazoa; phylum Chordata; class Amphibia; order Caudata; family Salamandridae; genus Calotriton; species Calotriton arnoldi. Next base: position 6,758,213 of record CAWUFW010000068.1, read on the forward strand.
TGCCTTCTACATGCTGAAACACCTTAAAAAAGTCAAACCCTTCATCCCCATCAAGGACCTAAAGACAGTGGTGCAGTCCTAAGTCCACTCCAGGCTGGACTACGGTAACGCAACAGTCACGGGCACCCCAAAAACACACTTAGCCCCTATGACAGCTACACTCAACCGAGCAGCCAGACTACGGTCAGGTAGAGTCGCTTTGACCACATCACTTACATTTAAGAAAGCAACTGGCTACCAATAGAGGCAAGATGTATAGTCAAAACTGTCTGCATAACACACAAACCTCTCTATACTGAAAAAATGCTCTACCTCACAAAAAAACTTTCCACCCGCTCCTTCTCCCAGGAACACTCCCAGGAACGCTCCCAGACTATGGACTATAGAACTCGGTGCCACAGGATCTATGTGACATTTAAACATTCCAACACTTCAAGAAGAAACTTAGGACCAGATGTAGGTAAAATCAGTTTTGCGAGTCCTTAATAGCGATTTTTAGCGAATCGCTATTAAGGACTCGCAAAATGGAATGTATGTAGGAATCGCAATAATATTTGCGATTCCTTAATATTCCTTAATTGCGAATTGCAAATTGCGATTCGCAATCAAGGAATACCTTCCCATTCATTCCTATGGGCCTAGAGGCCCATAGTAATGAATGGGAATTGCGCACACAATTTGCGAGTACCCAATAGGTACTCTCAAATTGCGTGCGCAATTTCAAGGGTGCAAGGGTTGCAAAAGGACACCCTGTTGCACCCCTGAAATGTGCATGTGTGCACATGTGGCGCACATACATGCCCTAAGGGCATGTATGTGTGCCACATGGCACTTTGAAAAAAGCAAAAAAGTGCTTTTTTAACGGAAATCGCAAATTACCACCAACTTGAAGTTGGTGGTAATTTGCGATTCCTTAAGGCAATATCACAATTTGCGATGGCTACTAGCATAGCATTTAGGGAATCACAAATTGCAATTCTCTGAATACTTGCTCAAAATAAGGAATCGCAATTCTTGCGATTCCTCATTTTGCGAGTAGGTATGTGCCTTCCTAAATTGCACACAGCTGAATTGCGATCGCAAACGCTGAAATTCTGTGAATTTCAGCGTTTGCGATCGCAATTTGGCTTGCTACATCTGGCCCTTAAACTTTTACTTCTTAACAAGTACCTAAACCTCGCCCCCACCCGCCAAGCCACCGGACTATCTAAATAAATCTGAACTTGACTACCTACTACCTCAGAAAAATCTGTACCTCCACTCCCAACCTTCACTATACTCTACCATAACTACCTCAGAACTGTTTTGTTCAACAGGCCTGCAAAGTACCACAAATCAGGCGTTCGACGAATGCATTTTAGTGTGGTGTCCCGCATCACCGTTTTGAAATGCATTGTCACGCATGATAGCGCCTGCCTACTCAGATTCCCAGCCGGAGAGCTGCATAAGTACCACTGACTGGTAATTTGGTTTTAGCTGACAGCGCATTGCTGTGGTAGGCTTTATGGCTTGGGGGTTTGGTTCAGGCAACTCGCTCTCACCGGTCAGGGCTGGGTACAATGTGTGTCAGTCACTCTGCGGCTAAAGTCACTGACTTCACATCAAGTCTTGTGACTTAATTTGGCCAATCAACAGCCAAGGCCCGGGACGTGCGCAGATTCAGTTTGCACAGCCGGGAGCTTGCAGGTGCTGCTGAGCTGAGCTCACACCGCGCGGCCCCCATAAGATCATTAGGACCTGCGAGGCCGCTGAGGGAGAGTCGGTGGTGCAGCCATGAATGCAGTCGGAGTGCGACCGCCGTCGCTGCTCAGACCGGCGGACAGGACGCAATGGGCGGAGCTTGCTGAGAGTCTCCAGTGAGTGTCACTGTGTCGATTGGGCTGCTGAGATCAGAAGCTGAGGCCAAGCATCGCAGTATTCTCTGACTTTGAAAGAGACAAGCTGCTGTCTCTGCTGCTTGTCGTGTTGCTTCTCTGAAACTTCTGCAGCGATAAGGAGGAACCGGCGCCCTTCTGCACTTAGCTGCAGTGGTGTGGAAGATGCCCTTTTCTGAGCCACAATGCGCTTGGACGCTGGCGCTCAGAACTTGAGACCCCCTATCCTGTTCTCTGGGTGTGCTTCTTGGCAGTGACGCACTGGTCCTCAACTCTGCAACTGCCTCAGAAAAGGTAGGGTCTATAACACTTTGCTGCTGCCTTCAGCAAGCTACGTTTACATATGTATGGAAGGCCCTTCCCCCCGCTCCATTACATGCAGGCTGCAGCCACATGAACGCAAGCATTCCCGGGCCCATAGGTGCTGACTGGCAGGGCTGCAGTCTATTGGGCATTATTAGAACGTTGCAGGTTGTGTGCTTGCTGAGCAATTCGCAAACACCATCATCTGTCCTCTCTCCATTCCTGCACCAATGTCCTTGAAAGTCCATGCTGGCTGTATGAAAAGAGGAATTTAAAAAGTGCTGCCAGCCCAAGGCCTCAGAACCTGCAGCAGCGACGGATCGCCCCACAGGCCGAAGCAAGGCAGGTAATGCATGCTGCAATCATCTCTGCAGAGCACCACCTGTCCACTCAGCCCGGCCCGGCCCAATGAAGACCCCAGGCTCAGATCCTGGCAGTAAATCACTGCGCAGCACTTGTCCCTGGTGAGTTGTGCTGTGAATGTGTCATGGTGGAGTGGGATAGGCCAGTAGCCTCGCCACATTTCCCAGTAAATTAGGTTGTAAAATGTTTCAAAGACCCACACATGATAATCTGGAGTTCATACAAGATAATCTGTATTCATTTTTAACACTGCTTTGCTTCATTGGTTTACTTTATCAGCCAGGGACCATTAAAACAGCTATGAGACACATTTTATGGAACAATTCTCTTTATTGAGATCTGTTAAGCTTCAACACAGCTCACACCTACAACCATTGGCCGGCAGCGACTGACATGTGTGAAGTAGTACAAAGTCTTATGCCTACAACCCTGGGGCCGGTGGCCTGTCTCCCAGTTATGAGTTTTATATATGAGATAACAACTAGGAAGTGAACCAATGGCACAGAGAGGCCAAATATATCAGTAAGTGGAAAGTCATAACAAAGGGATGAACACCCCCCCTTCCTCCCTTCACCCACCCCAATCTCCTCCACACCTTAGTGGCTTCGTCCAAGTTTCTGCCGGGACATAGGGACTCGGTGTCAAGAATAGGGATATTGTTTGTTCAGACAGCGACCTAAGTGGACTCCCTTAACTTTAGTGACACCAATCGCAGGATTTGCAGGTATTTTGGGCAGGTCACTTCTCGTTATCTTTCAGGATCTGCTCCCAATAACGGACTAGCTTGGGACAGTTCAAGAGAAGATGAAGAAGAGAGCCCGGTTGCCCGCATCCCCGCCAGCAAAGCGCTGAGCGATTCCTGTTCCAACTATGGACTCGAGCAGGTATTAGGTACCAATAAGAAGCAACTTTATGAGCCAACTCTGCACCCGCCGTATCGTGTGCTGAGTGGTGGGTCCTGAAATGGATGGCCTGCCATTCTTTGCTGGAAATTGAACACCCCAGTTTCTCTTGCCACCTAAGCTGACCCTTGGACCTGGAGGGCTTGGCGTCTGCCGATAGGAAGGCATAAAGCTCAGAGATAATACGTTTGTCCCCCTCTTTGGATATGAACCATTTTTAAAAATGGGTCAGAGGGCAAGATGCCACGGGTCCAATGTCAGGGGAGGTCACCCAGTGTCTCACCTGCGTGTATGGGAACAAGTCAGTCGTGAGTAGTCCGGTCGTAGCTGATCGAAGGGAATGATCCCATTGGGGTCGAAAAGCGAGCCCACCCGTTTGCAGTCCATTTCACACCAGCGCTGAAAGACCTCGGATCTACACCCCAAGGGGAAGTCCGGATTGTCAACTATCAGTGTCATCGGTGAGGGGAATGTTGTGAGGTTGTGCCGATGAGCTACTGCATCCCAGATCTTCAGAGTCATGCCCTTCACTGGTAAGGAGTAGAGCTCCTATGCCCTATGCTTGAGAGGTAGCCAGATCTCCCTCCAGACATTGGCTCCTACAATTCTTTGATCCATAAAGGACCAATGCTTTGCTGATAGTGGATGGTTTCATTCCACAATAAAGCACAATTGCGTAGCCTGAAAATACCTTGAGATCAGGGGTAGCCCCATACCACCCTCCGCTTTAGGTCAAGTAATAAGCTGTTGACTAAGGCGCGGTTGTTTGCTGCTTCAGACGAACCGATTAATGGCAAGTTGTATGTTACGTAGTATCGATGGAGGCAGTGTCAGAGGTATTGTCTGAAAAAAGTAGAGGATACGAGGCAGAACCATCATACGGCCAGTCCACAACAGGCCGGAGCGATTCCAGGTAGCTAGCGTCTTGGTGGTCTGATCTAAGAGGGGGCCATAATTAGCTGCCAGTGTCCTCGCCGGCGTGAAGGCCAAAAGGATATCCAGGTTTGGGATCGTGTCTGTTGCCCACTCAAAGGGGATCTCTGATCGCAGTGCAGAGATTAGGGCTGGAGTGACTGAAAGGTTCATGATCTGAGATTTAGGGAGGTTCAGCTTGAACCCGGAGAAGCCGTTGAATTCCCTACATTCCCCCACGAGAGCTGAAAGTGAGGTCATTGGGGTGGTCAGGGACAGAACAACATTGTCCGCATACATGTTAATCGTGTGAGTGTCTGCTCCAAGCTGTATCCCTGAGAACCGCAGGTTGTCCCATACCTTTTGCTCCATGGGCTCCATATAAAACGCGAAGAGGAGTGGGAAAAAGGGGCAGCCCTGGCAAGTCCCCCATGCTATGGGTAAAGATGCAGACAAGATCCCATTGACCCTAACGGTCGTCCTGGGGGCGCTGTAGATGCAGAGCGTCCAGGAGATTAACCTATCCCCAAACCCAAACGGACAGAATGTAGCAAACAGATACGGCCAGTGGACCCTGATGAACGCCTTTTCAGCATCAACGGAGAGAGAAGGACTTCTCTCCGGGATCGTCGGATGAGGTCCGTGAGGTGAATGAGGCACTTCCCATTGTCTCCACATTGTCTCATCTGGATAAATACTGCCTGGTCCGGGTCTACCAAGCCCGGCATAATTGGATTGAGACGTGTGCCAAGATGCCCGTGAACAATTTAGCATCCATGTTGAGCAAGGAGATGGGTCGATACAACACACATTCCTTGGGATCTGTATGGGGCTTTAGGATCACTGAGATAAATGCCTCCAACATTGCATAGGACAGGGACCCTGAATCCAGAAATGAGTTGAACTGCTGGGCCAACTGTGGGACCAGATCCTGGCAGAAAATCTTATAAAACAGGGGGGTAACGCCATCTGGGCCTGGCGCTTTGGAGGGTTGAAGGCGAGCAAACACTGACACCACCTCGTCTATTTGAATGGGCCAATCTAGCTGGGAAGCAACCTCTGGCGGGAGCCGTGTCAACTGGATGTCCCACAGATAGGCCTCGATAGCTCCAGACGGGGCATCCTCTCCGGCATATAGCTTGCTTTAGAAGGACTGAAAGGCTTCAGCTTTCTCGAGATCTGAGTGCACTTCTTCTCCATTAGTGGTGCGGATCGCGTCGATTGACCCTGACAATGCACTGCTGTGCGGCCTGTGCGCTAGCATGCGGCCCGAGCGGTCGCCACTAACAAAGAACTTATATTTAAGTTGCAAAAGGGCATATTCTACCCAGTCAAGATCCAGGCATAGCAGGAGAAGGCGCTGTTTCTCAAGTACCTTCCACACTTGTGGGGCATCTGTGCGTTTGTGAATCGACTCAAGCTCAGAGACGGTTGTCTCAATCTGTTGTCGCTTTTCTTTACGCAATTTATTCCCTACTGCCGCGATAGCTATAAATTCACCTCGGAAGACTAGTTTCAGTACCTCCTAAACTGATGCAAAACGGGTCTCCTCACGATCATTGATGCTGAGGTAATACCCTATAGCCACACAGATCGACTTCACCGTTTGTTTGGACTGTAACATGGCGTCCCGTAGGCGCCATCGAGAAGGGCAAAAGTGCATGGTCTACAGGTTCAGCATCAGTGTGATCGGGGCATGGTCAGACAAAGAACAGGGCTTAATGCCTGCCTGCCCAGCACTCGCAGTCAGGGCAGCTGTCGTGAGAAAGTGGTCAATTCGGGCATAAGACGTCTGGGCTACTGAATGGAATGTACAGTCCGTTGCGGTGGGATGGAGGAGTCTCCAATTGTCGCTAAGCGCACCATCTGTCAACCATTGTAGCCCGGAAGGTGAGAAAGCCCCTGTCTGGGAAGAGCGCTAGCTAGAACGATCCAAGTCTGACTCCATCACTAGGTTAAAATCCCTCCCTCTTAGTATGGCCGGGTCTGGGGAAGCTAGGACTGTCGCCAGTGTGTTGATTATGAAATGTTCTTGCTTGTCATTGGGAGCGTATAGAGTAGCTGTCGTGAAGTGAGTATCCCCCATTGAATCCTAAGCCCTAGGGCTATTCCCTTAACTTAAATGTGGAGATGACCTTCCCATGGAACTTTTGGGCGAGAAGGATAGCTATCCCATTTTTGTTTGTCGGCCAGATGACCTGAACAGCCGGGGGAACCAGTGTGATCTCATGTGGGGGTATCTTTAGAGAATAGGTGTGTCTCCTGTAGCAGGCAGATATCGTTGCCCGACTGCTCCAAGAGAGACAAACCCGCTGAGCGCTTTACTGGGCTATTTAGGCCTCGAACATTGAGGCTAATAATGTGTAAAGTCTGAGTCATAGGGCTGGGGCTTGCATAGCGCTATTAGGTCTGTCTGTCTTAGGGTTCCCAGATGGGGAGTGGGTGCATATGTATTAGGCCACATTGAAGCGCTAGTGAAACGAAAGATGACAGAAAGAATCCCCCCAAAAATTAATGTGACGTAGGAAATAACATTCATCCAGTCGTGGTGTACCTCTGTTGAAGGAGGGTCCTCCATGGTGGTGCAGCCCCCAAGTAAGCAGGGCATAGGGGGATACCTTCTTCAGTCTTGTTGTCCCCCGCGGCCACCGCTACGACCACCGCTAGACCCTCTCCTGCGACAGTCCTCAGCTGGGCTGTCGAAGCTTCATGATGCCTCTGAAGCTGCTTGTCTCTCCTTGCACATGGTGTCTGGATCTGCCTTTGTTCGGACCGGGGCGTACTTGACTTTCTGCCACCCTTGCTGTTTCAGTCTTTTGTTGCTAGGGGAAAGGGACTAATCCTGTGGTCCACCAGGCATTTCAATTTGGAGAAGGGTGCAAGCTTCCTTGAGGGATCGTAATTGGTGTAGGCTTCCTTCGAGATGAAAAATTATGTAAAATGGGTGGCCCCATGAGTACGGAATGTTGGCTTTCCACAGATATTCTGTCACTGGACGAAAGTCTCTGCGTTTCTGTAGAGTGATCCAGGAGAGATCCTGGTACAGCACCAGAGAGTGACCTCGGAATTGAAGCAGGTGAGCATCCCCAGCTTTCTTGAGGATGTGTTTCTTTGTCTGGAAATCATGCACACATACCAGGATATTAACGGGGGAGTTCTTTTACGGTCTGGGGTGTCTGATCCGATGGACCCGGTCGAGTTGCAGGGTAGCCTCACTTGCTTGTCCCAGGATGTAGCGGAAGAGATTTGTGACATAGTCCTGGAGGTTAGATCCCTCTGCTTTCGACAGCACACCCCTGATGCGAACGTTGTTCCTACGGGAGCAATTATCCAGATCCTCGTTGTGCCCCTGGAGATCTAGGTGTTGTTCCTTGAGTCGCAGTACCTCTTGCTGCAGCCACTCCAATTCTACTCCTCGGCTCGTTTCCCTGTCCTCCAGAGCAGCTACCCTGTCGCCAACCTCCTCGATATTGCACCAGACCTCCCTGAGGTCCATTGCTAGCTACGCTTTAATAGCCTAGAAGTCTCCCTGTAGAGAAGGAAAAAGCGATTCTAGGAAGGACTTAGTACTTTGAATCCCTAGCACACGTCAAATAAAATCACACAGAACATGACAGCAGTAGCTATTGTATGTCATCTCAAGTATATACACGAATCAAAGTTGTATCTTCATTCTTTTATTCTTTTTTTCGTGGAATCTTCATATACAGATTGTAAGCCAGATCGAAAGCCAAGCCAGATCGAAAGCCAACACGTTTCGTCGCCTCAGTTTTATATATACATGCGACTTTTTCAAGCCTTCACTGTCTTCAATTTGAAGTTTTAACTTGTGGTGATAATTCCAACCCACACGGACCTCCGGCGTACTCGAGTATACGGCGTGAGGTCTTCGGACGCTGATAAGAATACTTAGACGTGATCTAACCCGAATATTGAAGAGTGAGTGTCGTGATTTCGAACCTTGCCACTTACATTTTCCCCACGCCGGAGGACTGTGTGGGTTGGAATTATCACCACACGTTAAAACTTCAAATTGAAGTCAGTGAAGCTTTCGATCTGGCTTACAATCTGCATATGAAGATTCCACGAAAAAAAGAATAAAAGAATGAAGATACAACTGTGATTCATGTATATACTTGAGATGACATACAATAGCTACTGCTGTCATGTTCTGTGTGATTTTATTTGACGTGTGCTAGGGATTCAAAGTACTAGAGTTGTAGCTTAGGCCGCAGGATTTGGGGAGGCAGGTGGTTCTCTCCACCCTTTAGCAGCGTACTAAGAGAGATAGAATAAATTATACTTAGTGTACATACCCGTTGGGCGCCTTTCCCTATAAACAATACCACAGATTCTCCCTTTTTTCCCCCTAGGAAGGACTTAGTTACTGGGCTATCCCCGTCATCCGAATCCACTCTGATGTCACCCTCCGTCGCCGCTTGTTTATCCTGTGGTGCCGTGCCTCCCTGCTTTCCAAACATGTCCTTTAGGGAGCAGTCTTTTTTTTGCTCTATCCACTGTCATGTTACTGCGCCGTAGGAGGGCTCTGCAGGAGGGGCCGCACTTGCCGCGGGAGCCGGCTCAGTGGTCCCTACTGTATACTTAACTTCACCTTATCTGTGGGGGCCAGAGTGTGGAGCAGATTGGGGCTTTTGAGCTCCAGTAACAGCAGTGTTGCCCTCGCTGAGGCAGAGCCCCAAGTTGAGAGCAATCCAGCCACCCAGTGTTTCGTCCTCTTCAGCCCTCTTGGTCTGGGCCAGGCCTAAGCAGGTGTCAGCAGAGAGGGCCTCGCAGACCTGTTAATGCTGGTCTCCTCGGCGGGGAACTGCCTGCCTGGTTTGCTCTGTGTTCCTCGATGGGGGTGTAGGGACCGGATTTTCGCCTCTCCCTCTTCCTGTGGCCCCTCTGTACTCCCAGGATGTGCCTTCACTGTCTGAGTGATGATTCGATTTGATTTGATTTTAGCATTTATAAAGCACACAAATGCCCGGGGGCGTCTAGGCGCTGATACCAGAGAGTCCAGAAAGGTTTCCGATGTGACTGTACATGAAATGTTAGTTGGCGAAGAGCCAGGTTTTTAGCGATTTCCTCAAAGATAGCAGCGTAGGGCTGTTCTTTATGCCGACTGGGAGCGAGTTCCATATCTTGACTGCCCCTAACAGAAAGCTTCTTCCGCCCCAATGAGCTTTCTTGAACCTCGGCGTTTGTAGAAGTTTATTATGTGCAGATCTTAGACTTCTGGAAAGCACGTACCAGTTCAGATGTTTCTTCAGGAATTGAGGACCGGCACCGTGCATCGCTTTGAAAGCTAGGCATTGAGATTTAAATTTGATCCTCTTGTCCACTGGGACCCAGTGCAGGGCTCTCAGACAGTGGGATACAGGCTGGAACCTTGGAATATCCAGCAGTAATCTAGCTGCTGCATTTTGAAGACGCTGCAACCTCTGTAGATGCTGCAATTGGATACCCATGTACAAAGCGTTAGAGGAGGAGAGGATGTAGCCTTCCGGCAAGAGCGGTCGACCTCGACGCTGGGGAACCGGGTTCGAGTCTCGGCAACGACACTCAACATCCTGTGATTCTGGGCAAATCACTTAATCTCCCCGCGCCTAACAAAAATGAATGTGTCCTTCTGTAACGAAACTGGTGCTCATGTAAAGCGCTCTGATACCCGATTCGGGTCTAGTTCGTGCTATATAAAACTCTAAAAACAAAAAACAAACAAATTATAGTCCAATCTGGACAGGGCTAATGCTGTTACCAGTGTTTTTAGGGAATCAGGTGGAATAAAAGTGCGAACTTTCCAGATTATTTTGAGGATGAAACAAATAGTTGAGGTGAGGGTACTGATCTGATTTTTGAATGTCAGTTTGTCATCAAAAATTAACCCTAGGTTTTTCACCTTTTGCACTGGAACTGGGAAGTCGCCCAAGCTGGGAGGGGCCACCATCTAGGTGACCAAAAATATGCATCAGAGCCTAGCAGCAGAACCTCCATCTTTCCGCCGGTCAATTTTAGGCAGTTCGACCCCATCCACAGGTTTATCTGCGTCATGCAGCTATTAAAACGATCAGCTGTCTCTTCAACATTGCTTGAAACTGACACCACTAACTGGGTGTTGTCAGTGTATGAGACCACTGAGAAGTCGAACTGTCTGATGATTGTAGCCAGCGGGGTGACATATAGATTGAAAAGCGTGGGGCTCAGGGACGAGAACTGTGGCACACCACAGGGGAGTTTAAATTGCTCGGAAGAAAAAACCCCGGACTCTACTGAAAGAGTCCTATCGGAGAGAAATGATGTCAGAAGTTTAAGGGAAGTGCCTCTGATCCCTAGCTCAGATAACCTGTTGGCTAATATTTCGTGGTTTACTGTGTCAAAGGCCGACGATAGATCTAGCAAAATAAGGGCAGCCTTACCTCCAGTGTCCAGCATTGCTCTTAATTCTTCTGCCGCCATGACCTGAGCGGTCTCAGTGCTATGCCCCTCCCGGAACCCGTATCCATGGAAGAGTTGAATGCCAAGAGCTGTGAGTTTAGTATTTTCTCCAGCACTTTAGCTGGAAAGGGTAGTCTGGAGATGGGTCGATAGCTGCTAGGATCTGCTGGATCGAGATTAGGTTTTTTTTTTTTAAAGAGTGGAAGAATTGATGTTGTTTTCCAGTCGTCAGGGAAGGTGCCTGAGCAAATGATCTCATTGGATACTGCGCCTAGTTGTTCACTAATGATTTTGGGAATCAGGTGCAGTATTTTGGGAGGACAAGGGTCGAAAGGAGCCCCTGATTTGGATATTTTTACCACCTGAACGATCTGTTCTATGGGAGGAGAGGAAAAGGAGGTAAGCAGATTGGATGGAACGAGATATGTGACTGCTATAGAGTTCCCAGAAACTGTATTAATACAGTCCCTAAAGGATTTATACACAGTCTCTACTTTATCCTTAAAAGGCTGTGCCAGTAAGTTGCAGAATTCAACGCTGCTTTTCACCCTGGGTGGTTCTGGTAGTTTAGCTAGGCTTTTAACTGTTGAAAAAAAGCTCCTTGCTAGAGTTTCTTGCCTGTGAGATTTTTAATGAAAAGCAATTACTTTTTTCTTCCAGTATCAATTTCTTATAGTCTGCCAGTGCTTGTGCATATTTAGTTTTTTCTATAGGGTCGTAGTTTGCTCTCCACAGCAGCTAGTGCTTCAGCGCCAGGGTGGGGGGGGGAGGGGCAGAGTGTGATTACCCCCTCCTTCTCTCTCCGCCTTCCAACCCAGAGTGCTGCAAATGGCTCCCTCCTTTTCGTGGGGCACTGGGAGGGTGCTTAGCTATTAATGTCCAAGCCTTAGGTAGTGTTGGCACGATGAAACACAGGGAAGGGCTGCGTTGCTCAGCTGTGGCTTTGATGAGGACTTAAGGCATCCATCCCCTGCTGTGGCTAGGCCTCCTTGCAGGCCGCGGGTCCCTCGTTTCTGGACGCAGAGGAGCGAGCCTCTTTCCTCCTCCCCCGGTTCCGGGGTGTGAAGACTTTAGGGGGCTCGGGCGGGACCATGCTGTACTTATGCGCCTTCCTTCTTACTGTAGGTCCTGCAACTGCGGTAGTGCCTCCTCACGGGCCGCAGGGACTCAGTGTAAGTCTTTTGTGGTGAAGGCTTCTTCTCTGCCCCCTCGGCACAATGGAAGAAGGGTAAGATCCTGGGCCAATTCATGGCGCAGTGTGACTCCCTGCCCTCTCACCTTCCAGGTCCCAGGGCAGTTGTCACAACCGCCGCGCCGTCCCTCCAAAGGTAGAGCGACCCGCTAGGCCATTTTCACCAGAGCTCCTGCTCTCGGAGAGGCCCCGACCGGTCTCCGCTCCTCCATGCATCAACAAAGAGACCCCCGCGTCACAGTCAGTACCTTCTTGGGCCGAAGAGGCACCTCCCCCTCCGGGCCGCAGACTTTTGGCTTTCCTGCGGCAGCTGCCTCTGAGGAGGTCGAGCCTGCTCCGGAAGTCTGCTTCACAGTGGGCCACTCATGCATCTCTGGGCCTCCCGCTCTGTCTCGATTAGCAGTCGGCATCCCAGGCTACCTCACCCGATGCAAGTGCAAGTGAACACTTCATTCTACACTTCCAATGGAGCCATCTTAGAGTCGCGGGTGAGAGTCCGGCAGCCAAATTGACAAGCTTATGTCGGCGGCGGTTCAGAGAGACTGCGAAAGACGTCTTAGCCGACCGCCATCTTGGACACACCCCATGGAACATATTTTAAAGTTCTTTACTCTTATGTTTTCAGTTTTAAATATGCGCCAATAGGTAAAAATACAGGCTTTAAGGGATTTAAAAAATATATGCTGGGACATTAATATTCTAGTCAGGCCGATAAAAGACCACCCTGTTAGCAACCCTATTGGCTGGTTCTGGTGGATATACATACAGCTAGAATGGCTTGAACTGGCTGGGTTGTGTGAATATTTATGTCGTTTGAACAGAACTGCACAGGGTTGGAATGTTCAGGCTGGCAATAGGACTGGACAGGACCAGGCTGGTTCTGTTTGGGGTTATTGGGGCTAGAATGGACCTGGCAGGGCCACAGTGGATTTGCCGAATGTGTCTAGAGTTGCTTTAAACTGGATGGGCTGAGGGGGCGTGGCCAAGATGGCGACCGAGTAGGACGTGCCTGCTCGTCGCTCAGTCTTGCAGATCGGGCCCGCGGATAATGCTTTGAGAAGCGGGGCCGTGGAGCCCGGTGGTAACCCCTGAGAAGTGGCCTGAGTCGATGGTAGTTCGATTGGGACCAGAGCTGGAAGAAAGCGAGGCCGGCGCTCGCCGAGATGCAGGGGAGCAGAGCGGCGCGGCGTGGCTGGGCCACGGCGAGCCGGAGAGGAGACGGAGCAGACGACCCTCCGGGGATGTCGGCTGTGGGCCAGAGAGAGAGCACGGCCCAAGGTCGATGAGCCTACCGAACCCCTCGAGAAGAGACGCTGCTTCCATCGACACCGAGATCAGAGAGGCTCGATGGCCGGAGGGTGAGATCCGAGCGGGGCTGCTGCGGCAGTCAGCAGGGCCTGGTGGGAGGCCTATGCAGCACAATACGCCAGAGGGAATTCAGCTTGAAGTAGGAGCATACTACCCAAAGCAGACGAGAGCCAGCCCGCTGCGTACCACCCACAGCGGGGCATGCAGTAACTTGACGCCCACACTTCCTGCAGTACGGGTCCGGACCGCAACGAGGCCTGCACGCGGTTTTGTCTGAGCAACTGGGGACCGAGGACTGTACCCGTAATAGAAAGTCAATGTCCTTTCCACGAGACCGGGCTCTACGTCGCCCTCAGTAGGCCACAAGCGCGAGCCAACAGATGACTGAGAGAGCGGAGTGGGGGGGACAGTCTGGCCCATTGCATCGAGCACGGGATCGAATCGTTGAGAGGGCAGAATCTATGACCTGAGAACATAAAGCCCACATTATAACACTCTGGCCGCGCCGGGCCGGCACCTACAGCCCCCTTGAAGTCAGAGAGGCCTGGGGACAGGAGGGGCAAGGGGCGGGTGGCTCGCATAGCTCCCATGATCCAAACCTCACTACCCTCCAGGGCAACCTCTGAAACAGAGCAGTCTGAGGCCGAGATCGAGGGCCCATACGTCACAGCTGGGCTCTTATGGAGAGGTCTGCACCCTGAGACGCATTTCTGGCACCAAGTCAGGGTCCTGCTACAGCCTAAGAGAGGACAGTTCCCCAGAGAGAGGGAGCCCCCCCCCCAACATGGCAGCACCCAAGGGGAAAAAAGAGCGCTCAGTAAAAGACTTGCTCCTTAAACCAACTACTGCTGGAACAACAGAGGCACAAAATGCGACGGAGACAGATGGAACAGAGGCCCCACTTACACGTGCTTTCATTGAATCTCTGTTCGCCACGCTCCGAGAGGACTTTAAATCCAATAAAACAGAAATATCCCAGGAGCTGGGTGAGGTGAGAAAGGACCTGGACGCGTTGGGAGACAGGGTCGACACGCTTGAGTCACAGGGCGCAAACAGGGACGAAGAGCTCGAGCTGCTTCAGCAAGAGGTCATCCGTCTCCGGAACCAGCACCTTGATCTCCAGGCACACGCAGAAGACCTGGAGAATCGCTCTCGGCGCAACAACATCCGCGTCCGGGGAGATGCGCATGGAGCAGAGGGACAGAATGTCGCTCTCTTCGTCGAGGGTCTCTTCAGAACAGTACTGGGAGGCCCTGATGACATGGAGATCAAGCTGGACCGTGTACATCGCGTAGGCCCGAAGAGACCCTCACCAGCTCCCCCAGCTGACATCCTCGCCTGTGTCCATGATTTTCAACTGAAGGAGCGCATTTTGCAGAAAGCCAGAGACTCTCATCCCATTCGCTATCAAGGACTCCAGCTCTCCCTCTATCAGGACCTGGAGGCTTGTACGCTGCAAAAGCGAAGAACTTTCAAACCAGTCATATCACACCTACGCGCTAATAGTGATCCCAAACTCCTGGGGACACCCTTTCCCCCTCATCTTTCGCCACGAGGAGAAAATCCAGCATGTTCGCTCACTCAAGGAGGCATGTCAACTATTGAACATAAAGGAAGACATTGATGTAAGCACAACCCGCTCGGATAGGACATCCAGGGGCCAAGACAGGAATAGATGGAGGACGGCAGGTGCCGGCCGCGTGGAGCTCTGCCCGGATCCAGAAACTATCGCGAGTGAGAGACAGGCGGTCTTGGCCTCTCTGGGAGAAGACTCGGCCAGCCCGGCCTGAGCAGATTTACACTCCAAGTAAACTGAAATATCCGGGGACACCGGGACCTTCACGGCACGAGACAGTCATCTTACGCAACCCGCGGGCCCGGGCGAGGCGGAGAGGTGGGATGTACCGAGTCGCTTCCACCCTCCTCCCGTGGGCTTGACCGCCCAGGACATTCCAACCGTATTTACTATGTTGTTTGTTTGTTGTGTACATTTTGTTTTGTGGGGTGTTTTCCTCTCCTGCACTCCCCGTACACGCCCATCGGATCTACGTGCTGGCAGGCCCTCCATCTTGCGCAGAACACCCTCCCGCCCTGCCCACTTGATGATATTACCCCCCTTAATACAAGGCGCCTTCAAGGCCTTGCACTACACCGGTACAGATGCCCCAGTCACTTAAGATAATCACACTGAATGTTAAGGGGCTTAACAATCCAGTGTAACGTCGAGCCATACTTTCTTATTTAGAGAATACCAGCGCACACATTTGCCTCCTCCAGGAGACCCATCTACTCTTGGGAGACACACACCGGCTCCGCTCCAGAGCATTTCCCCAACAACTATTCTCCTCTCTTCCCACTAAATCAGCGGGAGTAGCTATACTTCTATCAGCCTCATTTCCTGGGAAACTGGGCCCTAAACAAGCCGAAATCAAAGGTAGATTCTTAGCGTACTCCTTCCAGGTTGGATCGCACTCCCTCACTATTGGATCCATCTATGCCCCAAACATAAAGCAAGAGACATTTATCCACTCAGCAGTAGCGGAAATTAGCCTTTCTCCTGACAGGCTATTAGTGATAGGTGGGGACTTAAATGTGACATTTGACAATGCCCTGGACAGGCGGCCCAAAGACAGGGACAAGCCGGCGCGCTGTCAGGTGAGGGGCGACAGTACCTACAGGGGGCGGGCCTGCAGGACATCTGGAGAGAGGTGCATCCCACCACCAGGGAATACACCTTTTATTCCCACTCTCACAAAACCTATGCCAGAATTGATGACCTACTCGGCACTCCCGATTTCAAAGCGCTCGTCACACAGGTGGATATACTCCCCCGGACCTTGTCCCACCACTCTGCAGTGTCAGTGGAATTTACATTGCCAGTCGCTAAGCCCCCGCCTCGCACCTGGCGCCTGCGAGACACAATGCTGTATCGCCCTGACTTGGTCGTGAGGATCACTAAAACTGTAAAGGATTATTTAGAGATAAATGATGTTCCCGAGACCTCAGCGGCAACCCTCTGGGATGCCCTGAAGGTGGTAGTCGGGGGGGGAATTCATAGCTATTGCTGCCCATGATAAGTTGTTCAGGGAAAAGAGACAACTCCTCACGGCACAAGTGCAAGAGCTGGAGCGCATCTACCAGCGAACTCGGGCCCCGAGAATCTTGGAGGCAGTTAGAGGCAGCACGCACTCAATTGGCAGCTCTAGATATAGACAGAGCAGAATACGTGGCGCTTAGGTTACGACACGCTTTCTACTCGGGGGGGGTAATAGATCTGGGAGATTGTTAGCTAATAGATTGAGAATGCAGAGACAGGCAGGCGGAATAGCCGTGATACACGCACCAAATGGGGAGCTCTGCGAGACAGACCAACAGACCACAAATGCCTTGCATCAATATTATGTAGAGCTTTACGAGGAGCAAACATTACCAGATGGAGCGCCATCTAGATACCTGCAGGGTGTGGCAACAGCTAGGCTCACTACAGATAAAGCCGATATTTTGGAAGCGCCAATTCGGATGGAGGAGGTCATTACGGTTATCGCCAGACAGAAGCTTTTAAAATCCCCTGGACCCGATGGGTTTACAGCCCTGTTTATAGGACGTTCTGCCAGGTCATGTCCCCAGTCCTCACTAGAGTATTTAACGCTATTGGGACCTCCTTGCAAATAGCTCAATCTATGTTAAAGGCTGCACTGGTGGTGATCCCCAAGCCTGGGAAGGACAAGAGGTTTTGTGCCTCTTACAGGCCGATCTCTTTACTCAATGCAGACCTCAAATTATTTACCTGAATTTTAGCAACGCGGCTGTCTCCCCTCCTCCCGGGTCTGATCGATCCTGATCAGGCTGGATTCATTCCTGGTCGCCAATGTGTGGACAATACAAAAGCGACTCCTACATATTATAGATAAGGTGAAGAGATTTCACACCAAACGCATGTTGTTCTCTGTCGACGCTGAGAAAGCGTTCAACAGAGTCCAGTGGCCTTATTTAAAAGAAACCTTAGCAGATTTTGGACTCCCTGACAGATATATACAATGGGTGTTCAGCTGCTACACCAAACCGGTGGCCTCTGGTAGAGCGAACGGCTATACCTCCACTCCATTCCTGATCAAGAGGGGGACCATACAGGAGTGCCCTCTTTACCCCCTCTTGTTCGCCCTCTATATAGAGCCTATAGGTCAAAGGGTAAGGGACAATCCACACATTATGGGGGTGGGCTTCGGGGGGGACAGGCATACCCTAAGTTTATATGCAGACGATGTAATTGCGTCACTGGAGGCCCCCACGGTCTCCCTCCCGGCTCTCCTGGAAGAGCTAGAGAGGTTCTCTCAGGCCGCTGGCTTCAAAATAAACATTCAGAAGTCACAGGCCCTCAGCCTGTCACTTAAAGACCCCACGCAGGAGAGCCTTCGCGAGGCATTCCCCATCCAGTGGGCTCAAACTGAGACCCCATACTTAGGTATTAAGCTTGCTACTTCTCCAACGCACATCGCATCGGTGAACTATACCGCCCTGCAACATCAAATTCGGGCACATCTAAGCCGCTGGAAATCATATAAACTGTCCTGGTTGGGCCCCCGTTACGGCGATAAAAATGACGATTCTTCCCAAAATTCTGTTTCTGTTCCAAACATTACGGCTCGAGCCACCACGGGGCATTATTCACTCCCTTCAACAAGATATAGAATGATTCATTTGGGCTGACAAGAGACCCCGGATGCACCGGTCACTAAGTTACAGACCCTCTGGGGAGGGCGGACTGGGGATCCCAAACCTCCAGAACTACTTGTACGCAGCACAGATGCGCTCATTTGTAGAATCGTCCCGCTCAGAATCAGAGAAGCACTGGCTATTTATGGATAGGGCCCTGGCCAGAGTGCCCCTATGGAGGATTCCCTTTCTCCCCAGATGCTCTCGTCCTCCAAACCTCTATCTGTCGTTGGTTACACGGACTCCTCTGGCGGCATGGGATAAGGTGGCTGAGAGGAAGGCCCTCACAACATTCCCTTCTCCGCTGACACCCATAGTAGCAAACCCCAATTTCTCCCCTGGAATGGATATGAAAACCTTCCAGATGTGGACCCGAGAGGGCAGTAGGTCTATTGGACATTTGTTTGACGAAAACGGCCCACAAACATTTGAGGATTTTCGTCAACAACAAGGCCTGCCAGAGTCTGAGCGTTATAGATATCAGCAAATTAGGCACTGGGTGATGCAACCAAATATACGCCCCCAAGCACAATGCCACCTGACCGCTTATGAGAAATGGTTGCTAACCAAATCTTCTGATACCTGTCTAATTACGGAACTATACAATTTGTTGAAGCTACCTCCAGCAACCATTAAATCCCCTAGTCAGGGACGATGGGAGGCAGAGTTAGGCCGGGAACTTACAATACAGGAGTGGGAGGACATTTACTCCAGAGCCAGACACATAGCTAGGAGTGTAGCAGGTATCGAGACAGCCACCAAAATTGCTACCTACTGGTACCTCACACCCGTCAGGCTCCATAAGGGGAACCCAACAAGAGACCCCCTTTTTTGGCGGTGGTGTAGGGCACAGGGAACCCTGACACACATCCTCTGGGACTGCCCGAACCTTGCAGGTTTCTGGGAACAAGTTATTGACGAAATAGATGCATGTTTTGATACACAACTCCCCCGCTTCCCTTCCTATCCTCTTGGGCCTACCGAATGCCCTTATGTTTCCCCTAAAGTCGCGCAGAGGCCGACAGATAGGCTTGGCAATTGGGGCAGCCCTTCAACACGTCCTAGCGTTATGGGGCACGACCCGCCTTCCCACACACACTGGACGGCTACACCGTACATGCCATGTTTTAGGGAAGGAGCGCATCTCTCTCCCTCACTAACCAAGGAACGTCATTCCCAGATCTCTGGAAACCATTCATAACAATGCTCTCTTCCGAATTCAAAGAACTAACTTGACCCAAATACTTAAGAATCCTACGGCTTACACATCAGCCACAGACCAAATCCCAAGGGGACCCATAAACAAACTTTGCTGGGAAAGGGGGTGGGAAACGGAAGGGCGTGGGGTGCTGGGGAGAGGGGATAGTCAGGGGTGGGGGGAACGATGTTTTTTGTTCAATGCACCAATTGATATAGGCTTTGTAAAGCGCCTAAGGTGCAGATGTTTGGTCTTTGTTGTTTAAAATGATTAAAATTCAATAAAGATATTATAAACCTAAACTGGATGGGCTGGCTCTGAAGGATGATGTAAAGGGTCACAGTGCATTGAGGAGGGGTAGACCTGCTGAAATTGTGTGTGGTTTGAATACTGGGTGTGAGAAGTTGGCCTGGCATATGCTGTCCACTAGTTATAGTGGGCACCTTGCACCAGTCCAAACGACCCTTATTGATGATAGGTTTAAAGACAACCTTTATTGAAAGCTATCCTAGTGGTAGCTATGGAGAGCAGCCTTCAGGCTAAGTCTTGAAGGAGTGTAAAGCAGCTTGGTTTACCAGATTATAACCTTTTGAATGACCAAATGAAAGGAGAACCACACCAGGTATATATATATATATAAAATATATGTATTTATTTCTAAACACTCACTACTAATCTCTTTATGAGATTAGAGTCCAAGATACACAATATCACAGTATTAAAACGACAGTAAATAGCACAATATACAATGGGCCCCAGGGGGGGACCAAACCATATACTAAGAAAGTGGTATAAGAACCACGACTTGACTAGACACAGTGCCTAGAGCATGTAGAATCGCTGGGACCCCAAGGAACCACCCAAGGTAGTGACACAGGAGACCCACGGGGGACGTGTGCAGTGTGAGAATACAGCCGCGAGCGCCGTAGGATTCTATGAGGAAAGTCGCAGTTGGAATTTTAAAGCAAAAGGACACTTAGGAGAGGACTTTGAGCAAACCCCTTTAGACTTAAGGGGTTCTAGGGCCAACACCCACGGGAGCACCAGAGTACTCGAGTTACCTCACCCAGGGAAGCCGGGTGCATAGGTGTCAAAGGGTGTCGGGAATCGTCGTTGTTTTCAATGGCGATCTGCTGCAAAGTGCTGCTGCCGTGAAGAAGAAAAGTGTCCGGGGTGATCCAAGCCTGGATCGAAGATGTGAAGAACCTGAAAGCAGAGGGGAGAGAGTCTGGGTCACTAGCCAGTGACCAGGAGCGGAGCAATCGAATGCCCACCGATGTCGGGTGCTTCAGGTGCGAAGAGGTGAAGCTCAACTCTGCAGCCACTTGGTCCAGGAGATGTCGAGGATGACTAGGAGCCGGATTCGAGCTGTCCTACAAAGGATGTCGAGTGCTGGGGTGTCGGTGCTCAGATTGAACACAACAAGCCTTGGTAACAGCAACCCACACAGGAAGAGAAAAGATGCTTCTGTGAGGACCAGCAAGGTCCTGGGGACTCCCCAAGCAATGGAGAGTCAGGGCACGTCTGGAGCAATCAGGGAAGCCCAATTAAAGTTAGAGTTGCCTTCTTGGGGACCCACAGGTCAACGGACCAGGGATCGCAAAGGGACCTCAAGAGGAATCACAAAATGGCAGCCCACGGAACACTCGTTGAGTGTAGGATGGCAATCTTTGGTGTTATTACTGCTTGGGGTCAGGGCTACAAGTAACCCAAAGCTCAGCCTCAGGGGTCACCGGAAAGCTGATGCTTCTGCAAATGGACGCGGTGCCCAGGGGTTCAGGTTGCACGGTCACCACGAGGGATACGGGCCTCAGACTTGCTGTGAGCACAGATCTACCTCTAAGGCCTTGGAAAACCCACCTCCTGTGTGGCAATGTTCTTCAGAGTCCGTCGGAGCTTCGGAGATGCCAACCGGTCAGTTGCGTTAAAGGTGCGTGCCAAGCAGGGGAGTAACTCCTTTACTCCAAGGGAGATTCTTCAGTCATCCAGCGTAGTGCAGATCGTCGAAGTACTTGGTTTCTGTGTCAGAGTTTAGTTCAGGTGTAATCTAAAGTCCTGTAGTCAGGGGTTCCTACTTTATACCCAAGGAAGGGGTGGGACAAACTCTGGGGACCCACCTATGGGAGGGTCAGGAAAGAGGGGTGGCTACACCCATTTCCTTTGTCCAGTTTCGTGCCAGAGCAGGGGCTGGTAGCCCCTGCAACCGGTTTGAGCTGGACTATGCACAGGGACACCAAATGTGCCCCAGTGCAGACTTCAAAGCACTCTTGGAGTGCACCCGCCCAGCCCCAATACACTAAAGCCTGTCTGGGAGGTGGTCACACAGGAACCCTATTGTCCAGGCCTCCCCTGCCGGAGTTTCATCCAGCAGCAGGAGAGCAGACTCGTGTCTGTGGTTGCAGCATCCATTTTGAGATGCCAGGGTTCTGTTAAGCTGTTACCGGGTGTACCGGTGGTGCCATGTTTCTCCCTCTAGTAGGGTGGAATCATACCTCCCACCCCAGTTACTGGGGTGGAGGTATGATTCCAAGGTGCTTGACACCAAACACGACATGTTTCCATGCAGCCATTCTCAAGTTAGCATTTAACGCGAGGTTATAATGCACTTAAGAGTATATGGTTGGCTGCATCACAAACAACCCCGGAATGAAGATTCCGAAAGCTGCAGAGGGGCTCTGCTCATGCATGGGCACCCTCTCACATGAAACCCAGTACCCTGCCTTCAGGAGTGATAATTCCTGCCATAGGGGTGACTGATAGGTTTACATGTGCAGTGATATGGAGAGATATAGGGAACCTATATCTCAGTAAGGGGTGGATACACCACCTTACACAGGCTGCTGTAGCAGACCTGTTGTGTCATTTTGGATGGCCTCTCAGGGGTGGCATAATACATGCTGCAGCCCTTGGGAGGCCTCTGGGGTACCTATGCCCTGGGTACATATTATACCATATACTAGGGACTCATAAGGGTACCCCAGAATCCAATCTGGAGTGTACCTAAATTACATGTAATCAATTTAAGGGGAAAGCAGATAGGCTGGGGTCCTGAATAGCAGGATCCCAGCCAAACTAAGTCGAAGACCAGCAAAACACCAGGAAAAAAGTGGGGGCAACCATGCAGTCAGATTCCACCTTCCTACACTGGGTTGGACTAGCTGTTTCTGATGCTGAAAGACCTGATGCTGTCAATGGAGTTAGGATTAGACTGCGTTGGAACAGGCTACTTCGAATGGTTGCTTCTCATTGCTCAAAAGGTGGCAATTTGGGATATTTAGCTTTTTATTGGGACTTCATTGACTAGTTTTCCTGGCAGGAAAGTGTCACTCGTGTCAGCAGAATGTCATTCAGAAGTTCACTAAAACCATGCAAATGTCGCACATAAGCAATATGAAAACTTTACAGCTATGAGACTCCTGCTAGTGCCGTTCCATTTCTGGTGCTTTGCATCAGTTATAAGAACTTTTTAGCATTTCACGTTGCTCAAATGGGTGTAATTTCTGATATTTATACGTTTCCCTCATCTTCATAGCTTGAATTTTGCTTGCCAGAAAGTGTCACTCATAGTCGTTGAATGTTACTCCTAATTACACTGAAATTATGAAAATGTCCCACGTAAGCAATCTGAAACCTTGGCAGCTATGGTTCACATATCCCACTACTTAACCCATACTCTTTGTATACACTGTGACTATGTACCTGTATCTATTTAATGAAACTGTGTTTATTCCATATGTCACACGTATTACCTCTATTTCGTCTACTCTGTAAAGCGTTCCGATGACTCCGGGTCACGTTTGCGCTATATAAAACTCGATAAATAAATACATTCAACAAAGGAACCTCTGCTCTAGATTGGCACCTCGCCTCAAAATCCCACCATACAAGAAAAAAAAAAAAATAGGTGGCACATCCTTCTCTGTACAAGTTTAACTTGTATATAGGTAAATGCATAAATAAGTAAATTTTTATCGTGACTATTTATCTAAAATTGTTAGAAATTAGCATCAACGCTTGAAAGTCTGAATTTATTAAATATAACCTAGAATCTGGATATATTACCTTTCTTACACATATATACCTTCTATGTACTTATGTATCTTTATTTATTACTTTACTCTTAATTCAGTATCTCCAATGCACTACCCTATATCTCACCCTATACCGCTCTCAATATATCTTCCACCTCCACTCCTTGACTCATCCCAACCCCCATTCTACTACTATGATCCCCAAAATAACCCTTTCTAGACTCTTCCCTCCTCTACCCCGTTGCATTATCTCTCTTTTACTATTCAGATCTCCCGCACAAGCCTTTCTAAACCCTTCCCTCATGTATCCCTCCTAGACTCATCTGATACCTCATCTTTCTCCCAAATCCACTTCGAGACTCTTCCCCCTCCATCTCTCGTTACTCATCCCAAACCTCCTCCTACTGGTATGATCTCCAAATAAACAAACACTTTCTAGACCCTTCCCTCTTCTATCCCTCCACAATCCTTTTCAATCCAACTAACAGACTCACATGTCCACTGCTAAAATGAATTTCCTATTTCCCTATACTACTTCACCACTAATCCTTTTTGGGTTCCGGGGTAGCGTGCTACTCACCAAAAAACACTTTGATGCCTCATCATAGATAGTAAGCGCTAAATAAATCCATTACAATTACTCCCACTCTCTGTATGTCTGAGTTGGTGTATGAAATGTGTGTGGTATCCTGTGTGCTCCCATTCCCTGTATGTCTGAGCTGGTGTCTGGAATGTTTGTTGTATCTTTTGCTCAATTCACTCAGGGAGAGCGAGAGAAGACCAACCTAGTTGCAATCTCCCAAAGTCATATCTGCACACAAAAGAGCAACCAGGCTCCTAAGAAGAAAAAATACAAGGAAACCACTTACAGATCCTACCGGGAAATCCAAAGATTTTGAAATAGATGCCTCACCCACTAAATAGTGGCATGCTTCATCATCGGAGCCTGTCTTCACCCTGGAAGGTATAATACAACCAGGGCAGACTGAACCACTAATGGAAGTTCTTATATAAAATATCCATCTAGATAAAGCAGGGATCCAGTTGAAAGAAGAAGAGGTTAAAAAAAAAAAAACTCATGGTCATACCCGTTCTGAATTGCAATTTATTAGTAGGGTACCGTGGGTCTATTAAAATAGAGGTACTGGGTTCTAATTGAGCATTATCGTCTCCATCACTTCGGATTCTTGCCAACATGTTTCAGCCCTCACAAAGAGCCCATACACGTTTGGGGCCTTCTTCAGGGCTGTATGTGTGTGCCCCTGCCTTTTTTGCATGCATTCCATGCATCTTAATAAGACATAAGGCTCTCACCTGAACTTGGATCCTTCTGTAGTTCAGGGGTACCCTAACTATTTTTTGGGGGATCATGCGTTTATAGCAGAGGGACCGTCCTGTTGTCACAAGTACTCAAAGGAGTTGGTCCAGTTTTGTCACATAGACGTACTACCCAGACTGCCGCTGATCCTGTTTTTCGTATCCTAAGCTCCCATTCTCTATATGTCTGTGCCGGTGTCTGTAATGTGTGTCGTATCATGTGCTCCTATTCCCTGTATATTTGAGCTGGTGTCTGGAATGTGTGTCTTATCCTGTGTCACCATTCCCTGTATGTCTGAGATGGTGTCTGGAATATGCATCATATCTTGTGCTCCCATTCCCTGTATGTCTGAGTTGGTGTCTGGTATGCTGACAGTGAAGGATGTAATAGAATGTTGGTGTGTGGTTGTGAGAATATGGGTTGTATTATATGGTATGATTGTGCAACCTCGCCATGTAACACACTAACCAACCCCTTTTAGGACCAATAGGTTTCATTTGTTAAATGTTAGCTGGGGCATGGGTAGCTGTGGCTCTGAGCAGCAAGGCTTACACAAAGGAACAAGTGTACAGCATTTAAAAAAAACACCAAAACAATTGGATAAGAAATAACTGAGACACTCAAGAAATCTGACACCAATTTATAAAAATAAAGCAGATTTTATGTATTTCTAGAAACCATATTGAAAATGATCCTCTAGAGGGTTCCGGAGATCTGGAATTTACAAGGTATAGTAAATCAAAACCATTCACTTAACCGCGAACAAGCAATGGCAAATTTAATGAATTTAGCACTTAGAATTAATTTCACCAAAATGTTGGACTGGTTGTAATGCGGTCAGAATTACTTTGAGCAACCAACTCCAGCAGGGAGCCAGTAAGGGGGACCCACAAGGCCCTCAGAAACAGTTACCTGCACAGAAGCAGTCTTCCTACAGTTCCAGGCACTTTATCCTCATTGCAATGGATTCCTATTGAAGTGGTCCTGATGATGAGGATATAGGATGCAGAAGATGCACAAAGATGCTGTGGATGGGACATGGTCGAAGGAGGTCTTCCTGCAGCTGCTTCTTGGCCCACAGGCTTGGCGATGCGATCCTAGCCACAGGGGTGGACGTCCCTCGAGGTCTTCTCGTGCCTGGCAGTAGTCCAGTTGCCACTGAACTGCCAGTCATCCGGTGTCACTATCACAGCCAGATCCTTCTAGAGCATGGGTACTCACAAACTGTCTGTCGGGGGCCAAAATTACAGTGTGGTTTGTGGTCGAGGGCCGCACCGGTAGGGGTGGGGTCAGTGGGGGGTGGGGTCAGTGGGGGGCGGGGTCAGTGGGGGTCAGGGCTAGAGGAAAAAAAAAATCAACCTGTTTCAAAACATTAGACAATGCTGTATTTCAAAAGCAGATGTAACTACAAAGAGCACATTTTGATAATACATTTTTATTAGCAGACAATAGCAATCTTAAGAGGCATTGCATAGCTTCATACACACTTTGACCCCAATTCCATCACAGTCTCTCTCTCTCTCTCTCTCTCTCTCTCTCTCTCTCTGTCAGTCAGTCACTCTCTCAGTCAGTCAGTCAGACAGTCACTCTCTCAGTCAGTCAGTCACTCTCTCAGTCAGTCAGTCAGTCACTCTCTCAGTCAGTCAGACAGTCTCCCTCTCTCTCAGACAGTCAGTCTCTCTCTCTCAGTCAGTCAGTCTCGGTCAGTCAGTCTCTCTCTCTGTCAGTCAGTCTCTCTCTCTGTCAGTCTCTCTCTCTGTCAGTCTCTCTCTCTGTCAGTCTCTCTTTCTCTGTCAGTCTCTCTCTCTCTCTGTCAGTCAGTCAGTCTCTCTCTCTCTCTGTCAGTAAGTCAGTCAGTCTCTCTCTCAATCAGCCTCTCTCTCAGTCAGTCAGTCTCTCTCTCTCTGTCAGTCTCTCTCTCTGTCAGTCTCTCTTTCTCTCAGTCAGTCTCTCTCTCAGTCAGTCTCTCTCTCAGTCAGTCAGTCTCTCTCTCTCTCAGTCAGTCAGTCTCTTTCTGTCAGTCAGTCATTCTCTCTCTCAGTCTCTCTCTCAGTCAGTCAGTCTCTCTCTCTGTCAGTCTCTCTTTCTCTCAGTCAGTCTCTCTTTCTCTCAGTCAGTCTCTCTCTCTCTCAGTCAGTCTCTCTTTCTCTCAGTCAGTCTCTCTTTCTCTCAGTCAGTCTCTCTCTCTCTGTCAGTCTCTCTCTCTCTCAGTCAGTCAGTCTCTTTCTGTCAGTCAGTCATTCTCTCTCTCAGTCTCTCTCTCAGTCAGTCAGTCTCTCTCTCTGTCAGTCTCTCTCTCTGTCAGTCTCTCTCTCTCTGTCAGTCTCTCTCTGTCAGTCTCTCTCTCTCTCTGTCAGTCTCTCTCTCTCTGTCAGTCTCTCTTTCTCTGTCATTCTCTCTTTCTCTGTCAGTCTCTCTCTCTCTCAGTCAGTCAGTCTCTTTCTGTCAGTCAGTCATTCTCTCTCTCAGTCTCTCTCTCAGTCAGTCAGTCTCTCTCTCTGTCAGTCAGTCTCTGTCAGTCAGTCAGTCTCTGTCAGTCAGTCAGTCTCTCTCTCAATCAGTCTCTCCCTCAGTCAGTCAGTCTCTCTCTGTCAGTCTTTCTCTCTCTCAGTCAGTCAGTCTCTCCCTCAGTCTCTCTCTCAGTCAGTCTCTCTCCCTCTTAGTCAGTCTCTCTCTCTCTCGGTCAGTCAGTCTCTCTCTCAGTCAGTCAGTCTCTCCCTCAGTCTCTCTCTCAGTCAGTCTCTCTCTTAGTCAGTCTCTCTCTCTCTCGGTCAGTCAGTCTCTCTCTCGGTCAGTCAGTCAGAGTCTCTCTCAGTTAGTCTCTCTCTCTCAGTCTCTCTCTCTCAGTCTCTCTCTCGGTCAGTCTCTCTCTCTGTCAGTCTCTCTCTCTGTCAGTCTCTCTCTCTGTCAGTCTCTCTCTCTGTCAGTCTCTCTCTCTGTCAGTCTCTCTCTCTGTCAGTCTCTCTCAGTCAGTCTCTCTCAGTCAGTCAGTCTCTCTCAGTCAGTCAGTCTCTCTCAGTCAGTCTCTCTCTCTGTCAGTCTCTCTCTCTCCTAGTCTCTCTCTCTCCTAGTCTCTCTCTCTCCTAGTCTCTCTCTCTCAGTCAGTCTCTCTCTCAGTCAGTCTCTCTCAGTCAGTCTCTCTCAGTCAGTCAGTCTCTCTCAGTCAGTCAGTCTCTCTCAGTCAGTCTCTCTCTCTGTCAGTCTCTCTCTCTCCTAGTCTCTCTCTCTCCTAGTCTCTCTCTCTCCTAGTCTCTCTCTCTCAGTCAGTCTCTCTCTTAGTCAGTCTCTCTCTGTCAGTCAGTCTCTCTCTGTCAGTCTCTCTCTCTCAGTCTCTCTCTCAGTCAGTCTCTCTCTATCAGTCAGTCTCTCTCTGTCAGTCTCTCTCTCTCCTAGTCTCTCTCTCTCTCCCAGTTTCTCTCTCTCTCTCCTAGTATCTCTCTCTCAGTCAGTCTCTCTCTCTGTCAGTCTCTCTCAGTCTCTCTCTCTCCCTCGGTCAGTTTCTCTCTCTCTCTGTCAGTCTCTCTGTCAGTCAGTCTCTCTGTCAGTCAGTCTCTCAGTCAGTCAGTCTCTCAGTCAGTCAGTCTCTCAGTCAGTCTCTCAGTCAGTCAGTCTCTCTCTCAGTAAGTCAGTCTCTCTCTCAGTCAGTCAGTCTCTCTCTCAGTCAGTCAGTCTCTCTCAGTCAGTCAGTCAGTCTCTCTCTCAGTCAGTCGTAACCTGACGCACACGCGCATGCCGGAGCCCGGTAGCGTTTGCATTTGAGCAAAGCCGAGAGCCGGGACTGGCCGGGGGGAGCCGAGAGCTGGGACTGTGGGCCAGTGGTGTCGGCATTCAGCCGGATTGCGGCCCGGCCCGAATTACGGTTGCCATCCCCGTGATTGTCATGACGGGAGACGTGAGGCGGAGCGAGGAGCAAGGCGGCAAGCAAGGCGGCAGGCCGGTTCAGCCAGAGTCTCTGTCGGAGGACTGCGGAGGTCAGCGGAGGTCAGCGCGGACCCTTTACGACCCTCTACGAGGAGGCAGCCAGAGGGGAAGAGTGGCATGACTGGAGCCCGACCGGAACATGTAGAGGTAGAGTGGTGTGAGTGGCGCGAGAGCGCCACTCACACTAGTGGTGACCGCAGAGTGTTGTGCCCAGGCGCGTCCACGGAGGTGGCCCAACTAGGTTGGGTGCGGCTTGCGGCGCCCCGCATGCCCTGCTCCCACACTCTAATTGCCATCCTTCCCTCTTACTCTTACTCTACAATGCTCAGGTCCCCCCCGCCACGCTTTAGGGGAGGGAAGTCAAAACCCCCTGCCACACTGCCCTATTGCATTTCTCACCGGCCTGACCAGTGGTTATCGAGGAGGAGGAGAAGGAGCCAGCAGACTTACACAGCCAGCCGGTCACTGTGAACACAGCCCCGGCCCCACACCATTTCAACTTGCCTCCCACTTGCCTCCTACCCCCGCCCACCCCCGCACACCTGCTCAACCTAGAGCGAACTCAGAAGTCAAAACTAGCAGTTAGCTCTGCCATCTTGTCGTCCCTTGCCGTCCTTCCAACCGCGCTGCACAGGCCTTGTGCGGGGGCGGCGCAACCCGGCGCAACCCTGACTGGTGCAGTGCAGCGGGAGCGGTTGTTGTTGTTGTCCTTACAAGAGGGGTCCGCACAACGTGTGTGCATGTGTACCGGTTGCTCCCTCATTAGTCCCACACCTCATCCTCCTCTTGCAACTTCAGCCTAATCTCTTGCAAGCAACTGGTGGGGCCCATTATTATACTACAGCCACTGCTGCCCCGCTTCTCCTTCTTGTCACCTAGCGGGGTGCGGTCTCTTGTGCATGCTCGTGTACACTGTGAGACTCTGAGGCAGATAGAGGGCACTTGAGTGAGCGACCAAGGACCGGCTCCTTTAGCACGCCCCAAGCAGACCCGAACTAGCAGCGTCCAACAGCGTCCACCATTGTCCAAATCAGGAACCAGGAGCCAATCGTGAATTAACCGTGTCCCTTTGCTGGAGTCCTGAGCAAGTACTGGTAACATTAAGACAACAAGGGGAGCTATGAGATCTGGTAGAGTTAGGCAATCACCCGTAGAGTCAAAACTAAAGTCAAAAAAGAGGAAAACTGATCTTAAAGAAGCCTTGCAACTAGAGATGATACAAGACAAAGACCATGTTCACGACCATGACTACGGTCACTACAAGGCAAGCACAAGCACATTATACCTGCAAACATAAATACAAAAGATCTTACATCACCTAGAAGGGGTGTTCCCACAAGTTCCTCTGCGGAGAGGCGACGCATGCACAAGTCCCACTGTTCAGCGTCAACTAACATTCTAACTCCAACTGATAGCACACGATCATTGCCCTCTCTACTATCATTACCAGCACCACCAAGGGACCGAGACTTAGAAGATCTTATAAACATCCAAGGGATGCCCCAGAGAAAAAAGCTGTGCACCTACCAGCCCAAGATCTATACAAAATTTCCTTCTTGAAAGACCCCGGAACAGCAATTTACTCTAACACTGATAACATAAAGGGGCTGCAAACACCACTTCTACCAAGCAGACTTGACCACAACCCTTCGAATAACATCAACTCAGCCGAGCCTTCATCACGTGTAAGGACCAGCCCTCAACATCTTCCCAGGAAAACAACGCCAACAGGAACGGAGGATACAGCCAACACGGCAAGCAGTGGAGCTGGCAACCCAAGTGGGGTTAAAACTGGTAGATTGGGCGACGAATCACTACTTGGCTCGCCCTGCAGCGCAAAAAACAGTTCGCCGGGTCAACTGAAGGCGGTCGGATCCCCTGAACCGGACACACACTGTAATTCAGTCAGTCGTGCCGTGATCAACTCAGGTCAAATAGACACGGGTAACTTGGCGGACCTTAGGGCCCTCACAGAACCACCAGCTACATCCCTGGGACAGGATCAACAGGACCAAAAAGCACAGGACTTACCTCCTCAGTCAAAAAATAGCTTTCCCATTCAAGCACAAGACTTACCCCCTCAGCCAAAAAACAGCTCTCCCATTCAAACACAAACTCAAATAACCCAAGCAGACGCCTGGGAGTATCTAGCAGCGCACATTAATTCAACAGTAAACACACCTTCAGCGCGCCGTACCTTGCTACCCTATGACGACTCCCACTCGATGTACACTGACATGACTTTCATAGCAACACAGGAATGGGAGGAACTAGTCGCCTCCTACAACCCAAAACCCGTCCTCCCTCACTCACCTAAAGAAGCAAACAACCTCCCACGGCTGGAGAAAAGCAACAACACTGGAAGCTTAATTCTGGAATCCATTTGGATAACAATTCTAAGCACCCTGCAAAACTCCGCCGCAGCATTACAATTCCAATCCCACAAAATGGATCTGCAGCTCATGGTTCTTCAAACAATGGCTGATTCCATCTCAGGGATTGACTGGAAGATATCAGAGCTTAACAGCCTCATAAAGAGAGGTCAGGAAGCGGCTCATGTGCTTCAAACATTGCCATTACCATGCTCCTGCGTACCGATTGTAGATAAGCTACAAACACTACCATCTATGATAGGAGACCTGATATCAGAGCTAAAAACAACTGTCTTATCGAACCCCCACCAGTACAACGAACCGCCTAGAACACCGATATCGGCATTAGAGCTCCCAAAAGAAGAGTGGGCGCCAACCAGCATCCCCCACCCAGCTGGCAGTGAAGCATCAATAACTCCAACTGAGAGTGCAGTAATTAAAATCAGACATCACCTGCCAGCAGCCTGCGAAGCAATAGTAACAACAGCCGATTGTGCAGTAATCAATGCCCAGGATCACGGAAAGCACGCAGGAAGAAAAAAAGGAAGGGAAGAAACAGGAATCTAATCGGCGAAGGCCTACGCATGAAATTTCAGCCACACTCAACCTTAACCGCCCATGGACCAGTTTCTCCGAACGCAAATCAGGCTCCTATTTCTTCCCCGGTCGACTATCCCGAGTGCCCTTTTACGGGACCCAACGCCGCCTCCCCAAGGGACTTGGGCCTACCTCCAAGTGACTCACTACAGGGCCTTCCTACTAGTGATAATAAGCAGGGGCTGTCTCAAGTAAGAACAGGACAAACCTCATCAAAATCAGAATTAACAAAGTTTACTAAAATTGAACAGCCTCCAAGCGCAAGACCCTGCAATGCCACCCAGAATAACGCGGAGTTATCGCAACAGTTAACAGGAAGGACCATAAACACAACACGGGGCTCAGGGAATGCAAGGTGCAATGCGACCGACACCAAACTCACCCCACAAGCGACAACCAAGGGGTTGCTACAAGCAGTCTTACCCAACCCAGATCCCTTGAAAACGAGGGACCCCCCCACAAAGCAAATGGAAGTGCAATATGGGGAAAGCTCGGCCACTACCATCATTTTTACTCCTGAATATGCATCTCGGGTAGAGAGGACATACTGAATAGAGGGAACATAGTGCGGCTTTTACATTCCATCCCAAGCCTCGACAGTATCAACTCCGCTGATCTCCTCTCAATAGAGTTTCAACCAACTGACAACCCGCAATGCCGAGAACCAACCAAAGCAACCTGGAAATCTAGCGAGGTAGCTAAGAAAATCATGACAGAAGACAATATGTTTAAACAATGGGAGGTCAAACTGGAAGTCGAACAAAAACCTCCCTATCCAACACCTTTTCTACTCCCCAGCAGGATTGGTCCACGTAAAAATACCTTCTCAGTACTAAAGGGAGCCAGGAGCAGCACCCCAGAGCACACGCCTCAGACATAAAGGCACCACCCTCTAACCTAAATTCGAAGGAATCATGTACAGATACATCACAAAACTGGAGGCTAATTCAGCGTACAATCACTATGGACCAAACAAACTGACAAATGGCGAGTAGCTCACGATCGACACCAGTTGAGACTAGGGAAATCAGTACATGCATTTGGAACATCAATGGCCTAGCCAGCAAAAGTGAGGACCCGGAGCTTCTGCAATACTTAAAATTATTCGATTTGATATTGCTCCAAGAGACCTGGGAGGACAAGGTGTCAGGAACCGCCGTCGATAGCGCCTACCTGACGTCGGACTACATGTCCCAGAAGGCCCGGAAGGGAAGGTAGAGGCGGAGCCTGTGTCCATATTAGGACAAGCCGCACGTAAGATCACGTGCGTAATTCTGATTATTTGCTCGGCTCTCGGCTGAGAGCGGATTTGGGTGCGAGGGAGCTCCATGTTCCGTGTTGGTGAGGCATTGCCTTTAACTTCACCGCCTTGTTGGTGCTCAGCTGAGCACCTCCAGTACTCCGAGTTTCCCCGAACTCAGTCCTGGTGATCGGTGGCAAGGATTCCAGGTATTTGGATTTACTCGGACGGGCGTTGCTAGCCCGAAGGATCTATTTATGTGGAGTGGTGAGGAAATCACTAACTGTGTTCAGAGCGCTCTTACTCCCAGGTAGGAGTACAGTGTCCTACCTTTTGCTTGTTTGTTTGCGGAGAGTTCCTTGGAAGGAATAACTTTTCCGTGTGGAAATTATTTATCCTTGCTGGATTATCGTTTGGATTGCTTACTACCACTATAATGTGAGCGAGACAATTGCTTCCTATTTTTGGATATTCCTGAATAAGACATTGCTGACTTGAAGGTTTATTTGTTTTTTCTTATTTTTTCCCCAACCATTAGAACCGGTATGTATGGAGGGCTAATGAAGTGTTGAATGCTCTGTTTCAAGGTCTTTGTAGGATGATAACCTGTTGTTTTCTTTGTGTTTTTAGAAACAGCTCCAGGTTTGACTGATCATTGGGTTTGGTTCCTGAAGCTAGGGACGGTTATGAGATGCGTCAAAGTGGACATTACGACCTAGTGAGACCAATTGAGAGTAGTGTTGCATGGGCTTGTATTCACCTGTGTTCTTGTCTTTTAGGTTCTTCTCCACGCTGTCCCCATCCTACCCTTCCCTCATTTGATGGCCCTAAGACTCCGTATTGTTTAATAGGAGTTGGGGACGTCGAAAGGTGGACCCCTTATTGCATCATCCGGACCCTGAGGAGTACAACCCTGACACAAGGCCTTTGAGCTTCAGGGCTACACCTCCCGCTGCGTCCCGGCAACAAAGGGTTCCGACTTCGGCCGTCGATCAGGGGGGCTTAATGATCTTGGCATCTATAACAATAGGAGAAATCACACCAATAGGGGCTCAAATAGCATCTCCGAGTGTAATGCAGGCTGGAAAGATAGTACTCGAGGTTAACAACGTACGCCAAGAAATTATAATAATTAATGTCTTTATTCACCCCAAACAAAAATTGAAAGCGGCCAAGGGACTGATAGAAGCAACATAAAAGATAATGGATGAGGAGGATACTGATTGCATTATCCTGGCAGGTGACTTTAACATATATCTTATCGGCGCCGGAACAGACGACGCCCTTGACCAAGACCTAAGCGCTGCATGGGAAATACCAAAACAGGGCTCTCCAAAAATTAAAATATCCACAAGATGCTCAAAATACCTGCTACGGCAACTCGAACATCTTAACCTAAGAGCATTGAACGGGTGCTTTCAGGGGGATAACACACTTGCAGCAACGTTTCATTCAGCAAAACAATCCTCCCACCTTGACTTTACATTTACATCTTTAAATATGCTTGGCAAAGTAGCAACATTCAGGATAGGCACTAAGGAATACAGCGATCACCTGCCTCAAGAAATGACAATAAAAGCCAACACAGCTCTCAAAATCGAGCAATACACAGGGGTTAACATCGAAGGGGCCTCAAACCTCAAGCGGTTGTGGTGCAACCCGAGCAACATCAATGCAGTATCCCTTGCGTCAAAAACATTATATACCCAAGGGGCAGGTCTGCCAACAAAACCAGTTGATGCATGGCAAAGCTTCACAGCAATAGTTGGTGACAAACTTTTGAAAGAGACAGTGGCAAGGCTGAGCCAATCAGAGGGAGCATCGACAAGATTACCAGCTAGTCCAGAATCGAAAAAACTAAAACAACTCATAAATCAATCATTGAGACAGATACGTAAAAATCCAATAAATCAGGAATTGCAAATCGCTCTCAGGAAAGCGAAGGTACTGTTAAAGAGGAAGAAATGGGACAAGAAAAAATAAAAAAAATGATGAATTATGGGCCAAGCTGCTCCATGAAGTTAAACAAAAAAACAGCGCCAGGTTCTGGCAAATAATTAAAAGAATCAAGAACCCAAATCATCCCGGTATAAACTCTAATATAACGGAGGAAGCATGGACAGGATACCTTTTCACTCATTTTAATAGCTCAGCTGCCGACAAAGATAGGACTGTCAAGGAAAAGGGGTTCACGACGGAGCGCAGCGGCGACACCAACAGGGAAAAAATAAGCTACAGAAGCATTACAGTAACGCCGCAAGACCCAGACGGAATTGCGACATCCTCCTGGGAGGGCGAACTGGTGCCGGGTTTAAACTCTCGTCCTCCTGCCAAATTTGAACATCACGATCCTACACCAACCGACATTAAGAGGCAAATAGCCAGGGGCAGACCAGCAGGACCCCCCGGTCCAAACGGCATCCCACCAATGCTGTACAAAGCCGACGCAGAATTTTGGAGTGCAACACGAACACCGGTCTTCAAAGACATAAGGGATACTACACTATTACCGGAGTCCTGGTTAGGCTCAATAATAAGCCCAATTTTCAAACAGGGCGACAGGAAAGTCCCAAATAACTACCGGCTCATTGCCCTCATTGATGTGGAAGCAAAGTATTTTGCTGGAACCATACTGGAGGAGTTAACAGCATGGGCAATTGATAAATCCATTATCCCAATCAACCAAACAGGTTTATGCCGGGGTCAAGGGACCAGCACAAACATCATGGCACTGACCTTATTAATGGATGCAGCAAAAGAGGCCAAATCCCCCTTATTCCTCTGTTTTATCGATTACACTGCCGCCTTCGACCACGTCGAACGCCTCAAGCTCTGGCAGAAACTTGAAAATTGGGGAATACCTAAATTGCTTCTGGACCAGTTAAAACTACTGCACTCAAACACCTGGATCAAAGTCAAACTAGGAGCTGGAACGCACCTTTCCAAACAAATTTCGACTACAAAAGGGCTAAAGCAAGGTTGCGTTCTGGCCCCGCTTTTATTCAATCTTTTCCTTGCAGACCTGCCAGGAGAACTCGACAAATGCTCTTCCCATGCCCCAAAATTGGGAAAAACAACACTGTCAAATTTGCTGTACGCGAACGGTCTGGTTTTGATAAGCCGGACCCCTATCGGCCTGCAACATCTTTTAAACGTAACCCATGCCTTCTCAGAAAGGAATTCTCTCCAAAAATTTTAAAAAACCAAGATTAAGGCAGTAAACTACTTAAAAAAGAAAAAGATCAGCTGGCATCTAAACGGACAAGGGTTGGACTTGGTAAACAACTATAAATACTTGGGAATACTTATGGGCCATAAAATCACGTTCAAACCCCAACTGGACTCCCTGCGGGGGAAGGGAACTGCGACGTACCTGGCGATAAAATCAATAAAGGACAAACTGCCCGATTTAACGGTTGACCCCTTGATGCAGATGCTGCGTGCAAAGCTGCAGCTGACTCTTACGTACGGGAGTGAATCCCTTCAAGTAAAGGATGCCGTAATACTGGACACAGTGATAGCCAACTCGTACAGGGTAATTTTTAACCTGCCAAAATACGTTTCCCCAGCACAAATAAGATTGGAATTTGGCCTTCTAAAACAAACATAGAAAGAAGGGGCGCGTACGTAATCAGCTGGCACAAGATTCGCAGCGCGGAAGTTGGATCCTTAAGCTCCAATCTCTGGGAAGAGCTACTCCGCCACAGAAAATCCTCAGCCAGGGACTACCTGTTCGACTCACTTAAAGTACTGGGACTGTCTGATCTTTGGGTCACTTCTACCGACCTTTCGTCCTTTAAATAAAATTGTGAAAAAATCAACACGAATTATATCCGCCATTGAGGACAAGGAAGCACTCGCCAAAAGAGCACATGGCTGAATAACGCTTAGCGACTACGGAAC